>OU744806.1:7500-1295811 GCA_916614155.1 Mesoligia furuncula | reverse complement strand
TACCAGGGGTGCCCAGACATGTTCTGGCGCCCATGTGCTGGTTTGGTCCCTGGGGTAGTCACGGCTTGCTATGTGTTTGGTTCGCCGGTGATGAGGAGTACTCCCCAGAGGAAGGTCCGCTGAATCCCCAGGAAAACAGTATTATCGATGAATTCTAGTTTCTCTTGATTCAATACTATCTCACAATTACTACTTTTGACATTTGGTAAAGAAAATCTTATGCACTTCGTTTTTTTCCCATTTAATACTAAATTATTAGCAGTGAACCAATTTTGGATTTGCAGTAGGGCGTTATTTACGTCGTCAAGATTTGATACACGTCTATTAATTTTAAAAATCAAGGACGTATCGTCAGCAAATAACACCATTTGTGGTTGAGTTTTTAACAAATGGGGTAGATCATTAATATATACTAAAAAGAGGAAAGGACCTAATATCGAGCCCTGTGGTACACCCATTTTTACTTTTAAGCCAGGTGAATTGACACCATTTATTTGAACGTGCTGTTGTCTATCATTTAAATAAGATTTTACTAAACTGAGCGCAAGTTTTCCCAGTCCGTAATGCTCAAGTTTTAACAGTAAGGTTTCATGTTCGACGCAATCAAAAGCCTTGGAGAGGTCACAAAAAATTCCTATGGCGTCTTGGGACTCCTCCCAGGCCGCAAATATGTGTTTTAATAAGGTGACACCGGCATCAGTCGTACAACGTCCCTTGGTAAAACCGTATTGTTGGTCGTGTAATATTTTATTGGTGTTAAAATGATTGAGCATTTGGTTCAGCATCATCTTTTCAAACACCTTGCTGAAAACCGGTAACACGGATACGGGTCTATAATTATTGGTATCTTTACTGTCCCCCGATTTGAAAAGTGGTATTACCTTACTGTATTTCATTAGATCCGGGAAAACTCCTTGATCCACACACAAATTAAATATTAAGGCTAAGTACGGCGCTATTGTCTCAATAATGGAGGTACATACTTTGATAGACATTCCCCATATATCTTCGGTTAATTTGATCTTGATTTGCTTGAAAGCTTTTATTAAATGTTGGGGTTTATATGCTTGAATTTAAATTCAATCTGGCAGGATGAAACGTTTGCTTTTAATAAATCAATAGAACGTAAGGGCGAGGAATTTAAGGTTTCAGTAGTTTTATGCGGGATACTGGTAAAGAAATTTACAAATTCTTGAGCAACTTCTTTGTTAGTGCTTATGAGACCACGCGAAGTCTCTAGTGCGAAATCATTATTATGTCTTTTATTCCGGTTAGTTTCGTCTCATTAATAATTTTCCAAACCGTCTTTATTTTATTATCGGCTGATTTAATCTTGTTGCTAATATACAAGGCTTTAGCTACCTTACAAGTATTTTTAAACGTTTTGGAGTAGGTACCAACGTATTTATTAAAAGTTTCAGAGTTGATATAAGGCTTAAGGCCATACAGCTCAAACAATTTTTCTCTACTTTTCCTAATACCCTTAGTTGCCCAGTCACAGAACAAAAAATTTGGACAAATAGTTTTAGTTTTCTTCTGAAAAGTGATATTGAACTTAATATACGTCTTATATACGTAGGTAGGTACTTCCTTGAAAGAACTCATTCATTCATTTGCTGCTACTACTTACAATCTGTGTTTACCCCACTTTCCCCTACATGTTCCTAAGTAAATTACGCGCACATTATTATACAATAGTATAGTATCTATACATTAAGATAATTTTCCTCCAAGTTTTTTTATACTCATATCTTCGCAGTGCTTTACAAGTCATCAAAGTATGATGGCTGCTCAATATATGTCTAGGAATACACTAAGTAAGTTAACATAGCACTACTTTTTTTTTTTTGCGGATGGGAAATCATCAAATGACTCCTCCCGCTCTGGGTGGAGCGGAAGGGAGTGTCAGACTCTTACTGACTAAAACCCACCCGTGTTCCTTCCTTAGCCCTTTATGTTCCGGGCCAGCGGTAACCCTTTCGGACAATCCCGCTGACCCGGCAGGCTTCGGACCTAAAGGGCCACTCAATTTATGCTGACATCTCTTAGAGGCGTGCGTGGAACACATACGCGTCGTCCGGCACGGGCCTGGTCGTGATCGGATGGTGAGCTAGTGGCCATTACTCTCCGCCCACAGACCCGCGCCTACGGTGGCCGGGAGTCGTCACCGTGAGGGAGGTTGTAAGCTTGGCTAAAGGGTAGCTTGATTTAGTCGCTAGTGCGAACCATTTATTATTTGATCAAGTAAAACCTGAAAAATACTCGTGGGAACAAAAATGGATGAATTTATTAAAAAACCAAAACAAAAACAAGACGAGATGAGGAGTGATGCGGGGTCGGAGTCCGACGCCGCGTCTGGAGGCGCGAGCACGGGAGGCTCAGGGAGCCCCTGTCGTGCCAACGAGGTGGCCGCTGCGAAGAAGTACAGCAAGCGGCCAAGGTCAGAGGACAGCCAGGGGTCGTCCTCCGACGGAGAGCTGGCCTCGGCTCGGAAGATCCCCACCAGTAGGCGGGGTGGAGTCCGAGAGCGAGGCAAGGGGAGGGGTTCACTGCCCGTGAGGCGGCCGAAAGAGCGGAGGAGCCCACAAAGGAGGGGGGGACCGGTCGCGTGGTCGCTTCGGGGCCCTCGAGCGACGAGGCGGTTGAGGCTGGCGGCCCCGATGCGGGCCGCAAGCTAAAGTTTGCGGAAGTTGTGGAGGCCGCGATCCGGGACGTGTCCCTTAAGAACATTCAATCTTCTAAGAACAAGGCCATAGTCTCGGCGACGGCCTCCATCATGGCCGCAGCGGAGGCGGCCAACTACACTGGCCCCTCGGCCAGCGAAGTGGCCAAACGAGAACGAGAGGCTCCGAGTGGACCTGGCCGGCCTGAGGGCCGCCGGCGGCGCGCAGGCGCAAACGAAAAGCCAGCCCGTCCCGGTAGAGAACCAGGTCCTGAACCTGGTCCGGCAGGAGCTGGCGGCCTTCCAGGCGCGGTTCACCGTCCTGGAGGGCATAGTCCTGCGCCCCCCCCTGGCGGGTAGGACGGCCCCCGGGCCGAAGGCGGCCACGTACGCGGCTGCTGCGGCAGCTGCCGCCCCTACACCCGGGCCGTCTGACCGGGCCCAGGCGCCGGTCAAACCAGCGTCGGCCAAGCCGGTGTCGACCAAGCCAGCGTCGGCCAAACTGGCGTCGGCCAAACCGGCGTCGGCCAAACCGGAGTCGGCTGGAGGAGCCCCGGCGCCGACGTCTACCGGCAACACCCCGGCGCAGGCCCGGAAGAGGGGCAGACCGGCGCGGGAGGCGAAGGCCCCAAAGCTAACGTCCCGCTCTCAGAACCCCCCCACTTCTCCCGCGACCGACGCCGAATGGCAGGTGGTCGGGGAGAAGAAGAAGGCGGCCAAAGCGGCCAGGAAAAGGGCGCAAAGGCGGCGCCGCAAGGAGCGAGCCGTTGCGGCTAGGCTTCGCGCCCCGAAGACCGCGGCTGTAGTGATAACGCTACAGCCGGACGCGGTCAAGAGGGGCGTGACGTATTGCGACATAGCACTACTTACATAATTTCAACGTGCACGTTTAACTTATAAATGATAAATGATTTTATTTTTGTAAGTAGGTTTGTACAAACACTTTTACACGTCAATCATGGTTTTTTTAGAAAAAAAGCAACTAATAGAACAGAGAGAATAATAAACAAATATATATAAAAGTAATAAAATGACCTACATCGTCTTCACATTCACAAATCACAATAAATAAAATAATATAATACTTTACAAAGTAAGCAAATGTCATTGTTTATAAAAAAATCATTAATGTCAATGTGTATATAAAAAAAAAAGGACGTTTAAAATGCAGAAATTTGAAGCAGCTCAATTCCAAGCCTTTTTGTCCTCAATATAATCTTTAACTGTATAAAAGGCTTTCTGGCACAACTTACGTTTAATGAATGATTTGAATTTATTGAGGCTTAGATCTTGAACGTGGCTTGGTAGCTTATTATAAAAGCGTATACATTGGCATCTGAACGAGCCACCTATTTTTTTGAGCCTTGTTGTAGGTACAACAAATTTGTGTTTGTTTCTAGTATTTATATTATGGATATCACTGTATTTTTTAAACAATTTTATATTTTTATGGGCATATAAAAGATTTTCATAAATATACTGAGAAGGCACAGTCATTACATTAATCTCTTTAAATTTGTCTCTGAGAGAGTGTCTCGGACTTAATTTATAAATTGATCGAACAGCTCGCTTCTGTAAAACAAAGATAGTCTGAATATCGGCGGCATTTCCCCACAATAGAATACCGTACGACATTACACTATGAAAATAGCTAAAGTACACTAAACGGGCAGTCTCTATATCAGTTAAATTACGAATTTTTCTAACAGCATATGCTGCGGAACTTAGCTTTTTTGACAATTTATCTATATGTGGACCCCACTGAAGCTTAGCGTCCAAAGTTATGCCCAAGAATACTGTTTTGTCTTCAGGATTCAATTCCTCGCCCTTTATCAACACATTAGTTTTCACCTGCCTAACGTGAGGTAGCGTAAACTTAATGCATTTGGTTTTTTTCTCGTTTAGAAGCAAATTATTAGCATTGTACCAATGGACTACTTTCGAGATCGCGCTATTTACAGCGTCAGTAACCAACTGCTGACGTTTAAGTTTAAACAAAAGAGAAGTGTCATCTGCAAACAACACTATATCATGATTATCCTTTATGAGGTACGGCAAGTCATTTATATAAATAAGAAACAAGAAAGGACCAAGAATTGAGCCCTGTGGGACTCCTATTGTTACTATAGATCCGGGTGATCTTTTTCCATTAACGTCAACGCTCTGAATCCTTTTACTCAAGTATGAAGTAAGAAGATCCAGAGCAGTGTTCCGGATTCCGTAGTGGCGGAGTTTCCTGATTAACGTTTCGTGAAGAACGCAATCGGTCTGATGTACTACCTGATTTAAACAAAGGTATTATTTTACTATTTTTCATAAGGTCAGGAAACTCCCCAATGTCAATACAACTATTAAAGATAAGAGCTAAAGTAGGTGCTACAATGTCAATAATAGACTTAGCTATTTCTACAGAATTACCCCACAGATCTGCAGTCTTTTTTACATTTAAAGTGTGAAAGGTTTTAATTATATCTCTACAGGTAATATATTCAAAATGAAATTCTGAATCGCAACCATTAACATTTTCCTTAAGCAAAGACTCAGCAACAGAAGGTGATGAGTTTAGTGATTTAGTAGTTGAAACGGGAATATCTGAAAATAAATTTTCAAATGCCTCGGCGACTTGTGAGTCTGATTTTATTATGTTGTCATTACTAGACAGGCTGTAGTCAGTATTTCGGTTACTAGATACTTACTTCCCGTTTCACTATTAATAATATTCCAAGTCGTTTTAATTACATTACTGCTGTTTTTAATCTTGGAACCCAAATAACGTGACTTGGCCATATACAAACTTTTTAAAATAATTTTGAATAATTTCTAACATACAAATTAAATTCATCAGTGTTAATATAAATCCTTTCATTGTACAGTTCATAAAGCCGTGTTCTACTTTTATGAATGCCAATGGTAGCCCAATCACTGAAGGATGCATTACTATTAACCGAGATAGTCTTGGGAATAAATGTGGAATCAAATTGTTTACAGCATACATTAAAAAAATTATCATAAAGATGATTGGGATCAGCATGAATAGACAAAACTGGTAGTTTATTAATGAGTTTAACTTTAAAAGCCTCCAAGCGACTTGCAGTTTTGGGGTTAACAGTGATATCCTTTTTAGCCACTTTTTTGTTTTAGTTTTGAATAGTTATCTTTTGCCCGCAATGATCAGAATCTAGTAAAGTTATAATTTCTTTGTGGCTTGGTATAATATCTGTATAAATATTATCTAGGCATGTGGCACTAGTAGGGGTTATTCTTGTTGGCTCTAAAAATAGGTTTAGAAGATTGTAGGACTGAAACAGACTTAAAATTTTACTACAAGAACCTGAGTTTTCTAATAAATTGACATTAAAATCACCGCAAATGATAACGGACTTGTTCGAGTTACAAATCCTGTGTAACACTTCATCCATTACCTTTTCAAAGCAGTCATACAATCCTGAAGGGGGTCTATACACGCTTAATACAATAGAGTGCTCCAATTCTATACAGGCAATTTCAACTGTACGCTCAACAGATAGGCTCACAATATCTTTACGGTCTTTAAATTTGAGCTGGTTACTTACTAAAATTAATGAGCCACTGTGTACAGCATTTATTCTGCTAAACGAACTACCAACCTGGTAATTATTAAAATTGAACAAGAACTGGTGGCTTTTCAGCCAATGTTCTGTTATACAAAGAATGTCAATACTATTAAAATTCATAAATAATTCTACTTCTAAATCTTTGTTCATTAATCCTTGAATATTTTGATGCACCAGGTTGATACTGTTTACTGAGTTAAATTTTTTTTTTGAGTTATTTTTACAATTATAGCTACAGGTTGCCTCTATTGTCTTCATTTCTAATTTAAATTATTTGCAATGTCATTAATAGTGACCAAATTATTGGCAGAATTATTTATAATGTCGTTGCATTGCTCAAAAGAAGCAAGTTGTTTAGCCAAATTTTTGGCTGTAATAGAAAAAAAATAAGATAGCGACACAGCTATCTGTCTTTTATAATAGTCAGAAAGATAGTACATAACAATGTTATATCTATCTTTTGTCAAATAGAAATTATTACTAACATAATTATTAATATCAACTAAATGGAACATGTTATTATTAAATGTCAAGTTATGCAATGTCATGTTCAATTCAAATCTTAACCTATTTTCTTCCTGTGGCAAACTGTTACTATAAGGAAATGTGAACAACACAACTAAGGTTGCATAAAGTTCTATGATACTGGAGCAGTTCTCCTTTGTTTACATTTCCCCTATTACCCATAAAAATTAATAATGTTGTATCCTGGGTAAAGTTACATTTAATAATTTCTTTCATAATATGAAACAAAGAACAACCAGGCATACAGTAATTTATTATTGAGTGTCCCGGATATTCATCTGTCAACAAGTGACCTAAGTCCTTACCAATCTCATCACAAAATAATACAATATCATTATTCAAACTTTGTTTACAATGTTTATACGAACTATTAGTAGGAGGAATTATCAAATCAACACAGGGCTGCAGTAAGGTGGTATTGCAAGTTGTCAATGAATGGTCCGGTGTAAGCATCTTGGATGGTGTCTGACAATGCTCACAGTTGTTTTTTTGTGAGTTTACCAGCTCATTCATTGCCAACACATATTCCCTCATTAGGTCTTCAGAGGTATTATATTTGTTGGTCATTGAACTAAGTTTTTTCTGTAGATGGTCAAGTTCAGATTGCAGGGTATCTGTGTCAATTTTGTACTTCCTAGTACTTTGCTCGAAATTATAAGAATACATGTCTAATTGTTTGAGTAAATTCAACCTTTCTCTATTTAATTTAACATTTTTGATAAAGAACTTTTCTCTTTTTACCATTTTTTGTGTTTTAAGAATGTATTTATTAATTTTAATGTATTTTTTAAGTTTATTTTTACTGGTTACTACCCTCACTGAATTATATGATTTATACCATTCATTACTTTATACCATTCATTCAAAAACGCTCGTTTTTATCTCAGTTTACTAACCAATGTCAGAAAGGCTATGATGAACAGGAACAAAATTATCCCCACAGAACCGTGTTAACAGTTGCTTTGGGATCAGTCGGTCTATTCTCTAAAAATCTCACTCTGCTGAAACTTAGGTGAAGTGAGCTTGTATCTTGAGCTATCAATAGTGTCAATCCCTAACTTCAGATGGATTAACAGCTCACTTCATGCTCACTTCACCTAAGTTTTCACGGTGAGATTACGACAGAATAGATTGACAGTTGGGTATCTTCGTGTTTACCGCGTTAAATCATTCCGCACTTATAAACACTGATGTACTTCATCACCATCACCATATAATCGCCAACAGCCATCACTGATGATCACTGCTACTAACTCTCACAAAATGTCTGATAACTGATATAATTAGAGATCGAATTTTATGCAAATGCATTTGCATATTTTGGCTTTTTTTTTTGTTGTTGCTTGTTTCACCTATAATCTACTGAATGTTACCAATAATTCCATCTAAAAAGATACAAAAATGTAAAGGCATTAAAAATAAAATAAGGGTTTTATGAAGCACAATCTTACGACGGAGCATTTGAAACGGTACCTATGTTTTCTAAATCAAAACTATCTACACACATCAAAAGTGTCTAGGGATCAACATATATTTTTGCAATAACTTTTCTCCTGATTGATATTAATTAAAATTTTCTTTAAGGATTCATCAAATAAAGTGTTTTCGTTTGTCACAGTAACGATAAACCAAGTCACCTTTGCATTAATAAAGAAATTTGCCATTTTCCTAATAAAGGGATTTTTGGCATTTGAACCACTAACACAAAAGTTCGAAAAAAAGACTGAAATAACAGTTTTCTTTAAAATTTTATTGGGTAACTTAAACAATTAATAATCCGTGTTTCTACCGCGAACACTAACAACACAAGAACATCGGTTTGGCATACTCAAAATGAGTTCATCCAAATCACGCTGTGGAATGGCCGCCCATGTTCGTTGCAACAACAAAAAAAGGTCTTCTTGCGACTGAATACCCTCCATATTCGGCAGAGCTCTTCTCTGTAGCATATCCCATGCATGCTCAATCGGGTTCAAGTCTGGCGACTGAGCAGGCCAGGGCAGGACATTGATGTTAGCTGCGGCGAGAGTCTGTCTTACAACTCTTGCGGTGTGCGGTCGTGCATTATCATGCATTAACTGAAATAAGGGATCGATTTGCACTTGTAGAGGAACGATGACGTCTGATACAATCGTCTCAGCATAAATTTGAGCGTTGAGGTTGCCTCTGATCCAAATCAACTCAGTTCTACCGCCGATCCAAATACCCGCCCATACCATGATGGTTCCACCACTATAAGGATGGACTTCCTGGCAGGATTTTAATCGCTGTTGGCGTCCAGGGGTTCTCCAGTGTCGTATACGTCTTGTATCCGGTCTCATACCAAAACGAGACTCATCAGAAAAGCACACGAAACGCCATTGCTCTTCTGCCCAATTTCTGTGTTCAAGAGCCCATTGATATCGAATCCTACGATTGTGCATTGCTATAGGTGGTACCCGTAGCGGTCTTCGGGAATGAAGGTTCACTTCATGCAAGCGGTTTCTGACTGTTTGGTCGCTAATTAAGTTCCCTGAAGAGTGATGAAGCCTCACGGCTAACATCATGGCGGTTATTGTTGGAGCTCTTCGAGTTAAGATTTGAATGTATCGGTCTTGTCTCCGTGTGGTGCAGCGATACCGTCCTCCATGGCGCTCAGCCACGGTACCAGTGCTTCGGTAACGTGTCCAAAGTCGACTGATAACACTCTGACTTGTATTCAGAGCTAAAGCCACAGTACGTTGCCGGGAACCAGCTTCTATCATTCCCACGGCTCTGAGCATTTCTTCCCTGCTTAAATGACGTCGCCGCTCCATAATAACGTTGGTTTTAATCAGTAGTAGGGAAACAGTAGCACTAATAATGTCTTCAATGCGTTGTATGTTTTTATAGGGAAAATATTGACAGCTGATTTTCATCTTTTACTCGAATTTGATTCACAGTTCCTGATTCAAATTATGAAATGCACCAAAAAGGATCCATATAAATTTATAAAATCATAAATTTATTACAAAGCCACATCTCAATCTCAAGAAATCCGCATAAAAATGCTTGATCCCTAGACACTTTTGATGTGTGTAGTTAAAATGTAGCAAATTAAGTAATTTGTAATGTTTTTGTAGTCAATTTTTTTAATCCTTGTACATACTTCTCAAGACAAAAAAAAAACATTGTTTTGTTGTATGTAGGTATTAATATTTTATGTTGCTTATTTTGGCACTTTCGGGCGACTTTGTTGCATATTTTCTGCATTTGTAAAGCATATTTGTATGCATATTTCGACCATTTAAATTTGCACATAATTCAATTTCTACTGATAACTATATTTTCTCTTGGAAGTGATAACGGTGGCAGTGTTGGCACACGCTTGGAGCGAGATGCTGTGCGCGCCGCTGTGTCTGTCGGGGGACTTCGACTCCCAGCTGCAGCACATACTGCACAAGCAGATATTGTCCGAGCAAGATATTGCTAACATCACATCTCGAGTGCTGGACGATTTGCACATCACGCTGAATCAACGATGGCCAGGTGAAAACCTACAAGGTGCAGCATAAGAAAAGCATTAGAAGTTACATAAATTAAGCTGTAATTCTATTATTGTTGGTTGCAGATCTTCAAGCAATCCCGTGTGGATCACTAACTACAGGGCTAGGTCTAGTAACAAGTGATGTAGACTTTTACATAAAAATGCCAAACTCTAACATCTCTACTGGTATACCTACGTGTTAAAAGAAACAGAAAAATTGTTCAAGAAACAACCTGAACTGTATTCACATTTGAGAATCTCCACCCATGAGAATTATAGTTTAATTAATTTAATCCACACTTCCTCGGAGCGGCGAAAACTTGACCTTTTTTTTAAGTTCGGTGAGATGGTCGTCGCAAACAGCAAACTTATCAAATACTTCTTCCATTTAGATAATAGGTTCGTGCCTTTGGGATGCTTTCTCAAATACTGGTTCAAAACTCAGAAACAGAATGGCTACCTCCTGCCAACAAGTTATAATGTGTATTTGTTTATAATATTTTATTTGCAACAAAAAAACATGGCGCCTCCTGTTTATGTGTTGCAAAAACATTCAAAAAGTCACCTTGTCCACGACTGGGAAGTGGGTTTCAACGAGCAACCGTACAGATCAACGAATACAGAGAATCTACATCAACTGCTGGGGGGATTCTTCAAATTCTACAGCGAATTTAACTTTGAAGAATATGTCGTAGCGCCCTATGCTGGACGGCCCATTACAAAAAGTGCTTTTCTGAAAATCGAAAATTTTCCTAGAGAATACTGTTTGTACAATAACAATTTGATTTACACATTGCAGCATAACATTAAAAATGATTTGTACAATATAAGCTCTGTGGTATGCCTTCAAGACCCGTTCATTCACTCATTAAACCAAGAACGACGAACAAGTCAGCAATTCGCTGACTTTAAATATCTGATGAAGTCAGCCGCAATAATGTTTGAAAATCTGCCCAGCGATAGTATCCTCAGAGCAATTCTATTTATTGATAGACACAACGAAACAGTAATTAGCCACAAGAAGGCCTCTGTGGATGTAATAAATGAACAAGACTGCATTGAGGTAGCATAAACATAATGTAGGTAGAAAAATAACAACAACCTGGGTGATTTTCAAAAATTTGTCTTTTACACAAATGAACAACGTAACAAAATGGAAATATTTGGGCTATTTCACAGTAGATAATTAAAACAACGAAATTGATTTTAATATATTTTTAATATTATAATAAATTATTGTCATAAAGTTACTTAGTCTCAAAATTTTGTATAATTTATCCATCGTATTTTTTCTTACGCAACAAAAAAAAACCGTAACAATTCGTTACAAAAGTGAAATCAACCATGTGTGTTGAATTTTAAACTCAAACATGTGAACAGGAAGAATCTTATTGGATTTATTCAGGTTCTTTCTCGAAGTTTGACACCATTATTCTTTAAATTTACACAAAAATAATAAAGTAGAAGACTCTACTTTACCATTGTTTTTACAGCTGAACAACGAAAATGAAAGGTTTATTGTTGAAAACACACTGCACAGAAACAAACATACTTTTCTTGTTGGTCGGTATTCATCTGATTCATCTGATTGGACGGTTTTAAATGGAGAATATTGCCAGTCGAAAACCTCAAATATATATCTAATATTAGTGCTACAATAAAGAGCCAAAAATGAACGAAATGGAAGATATTTATAATAGTGAAAGGATACTGGTATTATTATTATTAATTAGATTATTTAAATAATTATATTATAAATCATTTACATTGTAATTTGATTCATAAAGACATTGCACAATGAGAACATGTAAATATGTGAGTAACCCCGTGTTTATAAAATAATAAAGTCTATGTTCGCCACCCACAACGCCATCTATCGTGACCTCACGACAACTCACGGGCTGCTCAAGCAAGACTCATCGGTGTAGGCGGCGAGCAACAGTGGCGACACCTCGACGCGAAAGAAACGCTTAACGATCTGCGCGCGCGACCGGGTCGCGAATGAAAGTGTTCGTTTTGAATGTCGGGTCTCTACCTCTATGTGCATTCGATTTTGAGTCCTTGGAGTAAACGCAACGCATGAAGTTGAGAAAATATCTGGTATTCTTATTTGCAACAATTCCAAGTAGACGCCCCAACATATGGTCCTTCTGAGCCAAATTATTAAGAACAACGAAGAGGAGTTCTATACGTGGTGAAGTTTCAAGCATTCGTCGCATTATTACGAAAAGAAGAAGTTCACCCGCCATTACAAGAACGCGTGCAACGAGTACCTACCTACCTTCAGGAGTTCGAGTGGATTAGAGGAGTGGCAGGTCTGACTTTCCTACCAATTACCCATCCTATCTCGGTCTGTGTTTAATATTCCTGTTGTGTTCCTAGTTGTTGAGCGGCGGTGCCCAACCGGTGTTATAACCCGACGACGCCGTGAGTTGTAATCTCGCGGGTTTGAGCGGGCGGTACGGGGCGCAAGTCCACATCATACAGGAAGGGGGTCTACCTTTTATAGAAGAACTTTTTACGTCATAATATTGTTTTGCATAACAACGGATAGCATAAACTTCATTTCGCAGAAAATCATTTCGCATACACTCAGTTGTCATACATTCAAAACTCATAATTTTGTTAGTCAGAATCATCTTTAGGCATAATGTTTATATCCATAATAATTAAAAAGCAGAACCATCATATCGCAGAAAATTCACAGTCAGAATCGTCTTTTGGCATACATTTTATATCGATAGTCATTAAAAACCTACCCTAACCTAAATGCTAATTACAAAAATATTGTCGGCTTGGATGCATGTAGCATGCAAACATGCAAGCAGGCATGCAACATGCAGCATGCATGCAGCATGCATGCAGCATGCATGTAGCATGCAAGCTGGCATGCAACATGCAGCATGCATGCAGCATGCAAGCAGGCATGCAACATGCAGCAGGCATGCAGCATGCAAGCAGGCATGCAACATGCAGCAAGCATTGTTTCTGTCACGGCTCCGGCGTTGCGGGGTTTGGGCGGCGCCACGCGAGCTTATCGTCACAGATGGTTTTAACGCTCACCACCGCAGCTTCGGCTTGCTGGCCGGCTTCGCCGGCCAGCCTCAGCCGCGGTGGCGGGCCTTCAACCCACCTGCTCCTCAGCTCGCGGGCCGCCCTACCCCTCCGCGCCTACGCGGGTTTAAATTACACTCTAGGGGTAGGGCAGACAAGACTGCGTAAAGTCGGTTTCGCAGCGATTCGTTTCTGTCACAAAATTTTGCAGCACAACGTATTGACTTTTTATGACACGTATATATTATAAGTTTTTGATGTTTTGAACACTAATTTTTACAAGAAGATACATCTATTTTAATTTTTGATGTTCAAATATGCACCCATACCAAATAATCGTATCTCTAAATAAATGTTATGCTAAACAAAATTATGCATAATATTAATTATGGCAAAGGTAATTATGCGAAACAAAATTCTGCCAAGATAAAAGTATGCCATTGTAAATTCGGACACGTAAATATTCTGCCAAACAAAAGTTATGCTAAATAATTTTTATGCCTTAAAAATATTCGATTAAATAAGATTATGCCATGTGAGTTATGCCAAATAAAAATCGGAGTATCAAGATTCTGCCAAATAGAAGGAACCCACAGGAAGGATTACAGTGAGTACTCTTGTGTTCTTATATTCCCTTAAAATGAGTGAAGCTAAGATGTCGGAACTTGTTAAGAAAAGAGCAGTAACCAAAGGTCGGTTAACTTTATTAGGAAGTTATGTTAAAAGATGTAAATGCCCATTAGATGACCAACAAATATTAGAGTTACAGTTACGCGTAGATAACAGTTCGAGTTTGTTAGATAATTACACCGAGTTACAAAGTTTAATTGAAGAAAGCACGGACGAGCTCGATCTTCCAAAACAGTTGGAAGACCGAGACCGTTTCGAAGATCAGTATTATAGGACAGTAGCTTCTGCCAAACTCTTGCTGCAGAAGGAGGTACCTGTAAATAATAATAATGCAGTCATGAAAGGTAAAATATGTGTAAAGTTACCGGACATTAAGATACCTACCTTTGACGGTTCGTACGATAGCTGGTTGGAGTTTAAGAATTCTTATTGTACTATGATCCATGAGCGGGAGGATTTAGACAGTATACAAAAATTCCATTATTTACGATCGTCGTTAACGAATAGTGCATCGCAAGTTATTGGTGCATTAGAGTTTACGACCGACAATTACTCTCACGCATGGGAGCTACTAGAGAATCGTTACAACAACCTACGGCTATTGCAACATAACCACGTCAAGTCCCTTTATACGATTCCTTCTTTACATAAAGAATCGGCTTCACAATTAAGGAAGCTTATAGACACTGTGCTAAGAAACCTACGTGCGCTTTCCTCACTGGGGGAACAAACGCATGCGTGGGACACGTTAATTATTTATTTGGTTGTTTCGAAGTTAGATCCCAGTACTGAACGTGAATGGGAACAGTATCAAGGTACACTTTATAATGCGAACAATAAGCCGCCATTCGTAAAGTTAGACGATTTACTTAAGTTTCTCAAAGACAGGGCGGATATGTTAGATATTATTAAGGTAAACCACAGTAAACATTCACACGACAACAAAAGTAGTGAAAAAACACAAAACAAAAACCAATCTACTCATAGTTACGTCGCTACGAACACTGGTGAAAAGAATAATAATAAGAATAACACTTCGAAAACGAACAAGCGTGGTCCGCGCGTGTGTGTGATGTGCAAAGGTAATCATTCACTTTATACGTGTTCCAAGTTTATTAATTTACCTGTTCAAGATAGGATTAACTTGGTAAACACAACAAATATCTGTAAAAATTGTTTACGTTCAGGTCATGCGGTACAAGAGTGTACATTCGGCCCGTGTAGGCTGTGTCACCTTGAAAAGCATAATAGTTTGATTCATGTCGAGAGCACAGACAAGAACGTGGTAGGTGCGAATAATACGCAGTCGCAGCCGATACCCACTAACGTTTCTAATAATGTCTCAACTTCGTTACATACATCAGCTGATAGCACCGACTCGACTCAAACGTATTCCGTGTTACCTACCGTACTGCTTTCCACAGCGCTGGTGGATATTGCAGATAATAATAATGATTATCACACCGCACGCGTGCTTCTTGATAATGGTAGCCAACAGTGTTTTATTAGAAAATGTTTATGTGATAAGCTAAATGCAAGTTTAATACAGTCCACTTGTCAAGTTACGGGTGTAGGTCATTCGATCGCGAAGTCTACCCACACTTGTAAAATATTATTACGTTCGAAAGATAAGCGTTATCATACTAATATTGAATGTTTAGTGTTGCCGTGTATTACTAATAGGTTACCGGCATTTTCTATAAATGTAAATAATATTAGTATCCCAGACAATATTCAACTGGCTGACCCCACCTTTCATTCGCCGTCGGATATTGATATCCTGATAGGTGCAGATAAGTTTTGGGATTTGTTAATTGATGGTAAAATTAGGTTGAAAAATGGACCTTATTTGCAAAACTCTAAGCTAGGGTGGATAATGTCTGGACCTTTGTATAATAATAATAACGGCCTGCGCATTAATCAGGTTCAGTGTAACTATTCGCAAGCATTAGATACACAATTAAAACAATTTTGGGAACTCGAAGAGATTCCCAACACTGGGAATATCCTTAGTGCCGACGAGCAAAAATGCGAGAATATTTTCGTTGAAACGACAACACGTACTCAAGAAGGTAAATTCTCTGTTTGTATTCCTTTTAAGGAATCGCCTACAGTTCTCGGAGAAAGTTACAGTGCGGCTGAAAAACGTTTGTTGTCACTTGAACGTAAGTTCACTCGTTTCCCCGAATTTAGGGAAAAATATATTAATTTCATGAGTGAATACGAAAATCTCGGTCACATGAGTCGGGTAGATACATACGGGTCACCTCACTATTTCTTACCACACCACGGTGTAATAAATGAAAATAGTAGTACCACTAAATTGCGCACGGTGTTCGATGCGAGCGCAGGGACATCTACAGGTAAGTCGTTGAACAGTATACAGTTTATTGGGCCACCGCTTCAAAACGACATTTTTTCCATATTATTACGTTTTAGGCAGTATCAATACGTAGCATGTGCCGACGTGGAAAAAATGTACCGTCAAATTTTAGTACAGCCAGATCAACGTGACTTACAGCTGATCCTGTGGCGTAAAAATCCGTCTGACTCAATAGGTATATATCGCCTTAACACTGTGACGTACGGCACGGCATCAGCGCCTTATCTGAGCATGAGATGTCTGAACCAACTGGCGCGTGAATGTGAGGATGAACAGGTAGCTACTGTGATTAGGGATGACTTTTACGTGGATGATGTGTTGATGGGTAATGATGACTTAAGTAGTTTATTTGACATGTGTGATAAGGTCACTAATACGTTAAAATCGGCGTGTCTTCCATTACGTAAATGGATATTTAATTTGGACATCACTGCCCATGACATATCAAAAAGATTGGCATTAGGAGATCAATGTCAAAATAAAACTTTAGGTATGGGATGGTTCAATAAAAATGATGAATTACATTTCACATCACGAGTAAATAATAATACGTACCCATTAACTAAACGTAGCATGTTGTCAGTGATAGCGCAGGTGTACGACCCGTTAGGTATGTTAGCACCGGCAATAATAATAGCAAAAATTGTTATGCAAAAGTTATGGTTGTGTAAAATAAATTGGGACGACCCAGTTCCTAATGATGTTGTATTATCATGGGATAAATTCATTAGTACCCTACAATGTTTACGTACATTACGCATTCCGCGTTGTGTAATGAGTTCGCACACACAATACATAGAATTACATATTTTTAGTGACGCTTCTCAGTGTGCATACGGCGCATGCACGTACGTACGTACATACTCAGATAACTCAGCTGTTACTTGTAAGTTACTCTGTGCCAAAAGCAAGGTCGCGCCTTTAAAACCAACTAGTATACCTCGCCTAGAATTATGCGGGGCGTTGATCGGCGCACGTTTATATAGAAAAATAATTAGTTCATTACGGTTGACCTTTTATAAAACTTTCTTTTGGACAGATTCAACCATTGTCCTTGGGTGGCTTCGAATGTCGCCTCACTCGTTGAAAACCTTCGTTCAAAATAGAGTAGTAGAAATAAATGAGCTTACAAGTAATGCTATATGGTCGCATGTAGGTACTAAAAATAATCCAGCGGACTTAGTCTCACGCGGGGTCAGCTTGGACACACTCGGTGAATGTAGTCTGTGGTGGAACGGTCCACCATTCTTGCAGTCTCATGAGTTGATGGAGTTGCAGCAGGGCACAGTCTCGCGTTCTGACTACTCTGCTGACCTACCGGAACTAAAACCACATACTACAGCAATGGTCTGTGACGTCACACAAAATACAGTTATTGATTTTGAACGGTTTTCGTCGTATAATCGCATAAGGCGTACAGGTGCCTATGTATTGCGTTTCATCCACAATTCACGCACACAACGACAGGAGCGCATTATAGGGCCGTTCTCAGTGAATGAGTTGCGGTCGGCAACGCAACTGTTAACGCGACTCGCGCAACGGGAATCTTTCCCTAGTGAATATACTAAATTGAAGGGTAGCTTACCATTACAAACTACTAGTGCAATTTCTAGCCTTAACATATTCTTAGATAACCATGATATAATAAGAGTAGGCGGACGCTTAACTAACTCGCCTAACTTCGGGTATGATAAAAAACACCCTAGTTTATTATGCTGTAAACATCGTTTCACATTATTATTGTTTCAGCATTTCCATGATAAACTTCTCCATGCTGGTCCCCAACTGCTACTTGCCACCGTGCGTGAGAGTTGGTGGCCATTAGGGGGGAGAAATCTGGCCAGAAAGGTGGTTCATCATTGCGTCCGCTGCACGCGACTTAGGGGAAAGACCGTTTCCCCAATCATGGGCAACTTGCCTGCGGAGCGGTTGGAACCGGGTTTTCCTTTTATTCGCTGTGGGGTCGACTATGCTGGACCCATATCTGTACTGAACCGCAAAGGTAGGGGGGCTAAACTTGAAAAGGGGTACATATGCCTATTTGTTTGTTTCATAACGCGAGCCATACATCTTGAATTGGTCAGTACCCTTTCTGCACAAGAGTACATATTAGCATTAAAAAGGTTTATATCCCGTCGTGGTAAGCCGGCTCAAATTTTCTCGGATAACGGGACAAATTTTATTGGAGCCATGAAAGAAGTTAAATTAATGTTTAATGAGCATTCACGTCAAATTATTGATAACTTAAGTAATGATGATATAGAGTTTAAATTTATACCGCCGTACGCTCCTCATTTTGGGGGATTATGGGAGGCAGGAGTTAAATCCTGTAAACACCACCTGAGGCGGGTCATGGGTACCGCTAATCTAACGTACGAGGAATTCGGCACGGTGTTGGCACAGATCGAAGCCGTCCTGAATTCCCGTCCAATGTTTCCTATGTCCTCAGACCCACATGACCTTCTTCCACTTAGCCCGGCACACTTCCTGATCGGCCGGCCACTCCTCTCACCAGCCTGCAAAGACCTGACGGAAGAGCCAATTAATCGCCTGACGCGATTCCAGAGGGTAGAGCAAATGAGGCAGCAGTTCTGGAAGCGGTGGTCAACCGACTATATTTCAGAGCTTCAGACCAGGACTAAGTGGAAGACTCACACTCAGAACTTAGCTCTTAACACCCTTGCCGTCATCAAGGAGGACAACTTACCGCCTCTGAAATGGCGCATGGGCAGAATTGTAAAAGTGTTCACAGGAACCGATGGTGTGAGCCGTGTAGCTGAACTCCAAACAGCGACGGGCTCTGTGCAGCGAGCCTTCTCCAAGATCTGCCCACTTCCGGTGCCATCGACGACGAGTGGTGGCCAGGATAGCGGCGGAGTCGAGGCCGCCGGCGTCGCAGCAATTTAAGTTTTGAAACCCAGAGGATTCCAAGGCGGCCGGCATGTTCGCCACCCACAACGCCATCTATCGTGACCTCACGACAACTCACGGGCTGCTCAAGCAAGACTCATCGGTGTAGGCGGCGAGCAACAGTGGCGACACCTCGACGCGAAAGAAACGCTTAACGATCTGCGCGCGCGACCGGGTCGCGAATGAAAGTGTTCGTTTTGAATGTCGGGTCTCTACCTCTATGTGCATTCGATTTTGAGTCCTTGGAGTAAACGCAACGCATGAAGTTGAGAAAATATCTGGTATTCTTATTTGCAACAATTCCAAGTAGACGCCCCAACAGTCTATGTACTTTATATTTTTATGAACGCTGGGTTGATTATGAAAATGTTATGAGACTAAAGAAATATTATTCATTTATTAAAATATTATGTAAGTATGTAAGAAAAAATCAACATCTTTTTAATAAAATAAGTGATAGACATCATTTTAATACTAGAAATAAAGATAAATTAGATCAACCTTTTTTCAGATTATCTAAAGTAAGTACATACATACTCGTAGATCTTTTGTGGGGTACTGTGTTAAATGCTACAACAAAATACCTTGTGACATACTTAATTGCAATTAAATGACACAAAAACAAAAAACTCATATTAAAAGTACACTTTGTAAACAAGGATATTACAAATTAGAGGATTATATCCAAGATAAGAATGCTTGGAAACATGCTGGTCCTGCTACATAGGACACTTTAGAGTCTAGACAAAATCTTAGGTGAAGTGATCGTGGAGTGAGCTGTCAATAGTGTCAATTTCTAGCAAAAACAAACTCACTTCACCTGAGTTTTCACGGTGAGATTTTTACAGAATCGACCGGCTGGTTCCTAATTTAATTTACATTTTTAAAATTTGTATGCCTTGATTTTTACCCGACTGCGTCAGAAGGAGGGTTATGTTTTTCGAGTGTATGTATGTATGTATGTATATTTCTTTGGCACGCTCTGTAGCCTAAACGGCTTGATCGATTTCAGCTTGAGAGGTGCCGTTAGATTCGTCTTAATTGTGAGAGTGACACTGGGTATATCAAAATGAAAAAATAATAACATGGCCGATTTTTGGCGCAATATGTCTTAAAAAAAATTTTTTTTTCTCGAAACCTATCGAGTGGGGTATCAAAATAAAGGGTTTTAAAAGGTGATTACAAAAATATCGTCGTCGTCGTCGTCGTTTCAGCCGATAGACGTCCACTGCTGGACATAGGCCTCCCCCAATTTTGGGGGGGGGGGGGGGGGGTTTGCCATAATCGCCACGCTTGGCAGGCGGGTTGGCGATCGCAGTATGGTATGATGGTGGAATAAATAGAGAACGCTGCTGCCCATTCTCCGGTAATACCCTTAGTCGCCTTTTACGACACCCACGGGAAGTAAGGGGTGGTGCAATTCTTTAAGTCTACCACACAGACTATTACAAAAATATATATAACTTATATGGTTAAAAGTAATTCGAAGTGACAAATCGTAAAAAACACGTACCAAGAACTAAATCGTTTGCGAAATCTTTCACATTTGTGAACTAAAAAGCTGGAAATAAAAAAAGTACCTAATAAAAAAAATAAAAAAATCCGACTGCGAAACTGAAAAGCTACAAACAAGCCCATTTTAAATTAAATAAAAGTTGGAAGCAGGCGGGACCCATACCATTTTTATTATATTTTCAAATTCAAATGGGTCCCGCCTGCTTCCACCTTTTATTTAATTTAAAATGGGCTTGTTTGTAGCTTTTCAGTTTCGCAATCGGGTTTTTTTATTTTTTTTTATTACTTTTTTTTACAAACTGTGACTACAGTAACTCACACACTTGTTAAAATTCTAGGAAAATCATCTACTTTTACAATACCTATTTGTAAATATGTGAGCACCATAATGTGTCTATCTCACAGGTAATTGATTTACCTGTCATTGCTTCATTTTTAATTCTTTTTACATTTTTTGGTAGACAAATTTTATTCTAGGTGCATATTATTATGTGTGAAGACGATTCTTCACATATAATTATATTATGTATACAAAACCTTGCAAAACATTTTAAAAGAGTAACGGTGGAGTTTCTTGCCCATTCTTCTCCATACGAAAACTACCTTTTGGAGTGAGAATTCTATTTTGTTGTAATTTTTGACGTTCAAAAGTGCCTTTAATGTGCCTATTTGAAATAAATGATTTGACTTTGACTTTGACGGAAACATCTTTTTTAGTAAATACCTATTAATTTGCTCTGAAATATTGATACCTACCATCTGGAAAAAGTGTTGTTTATAGATAATAAAACTAATTTGACCGCTTTATTGTGTTATTTCTGGACAATACTCACGCGGACGTTTTTACAGAACAAAAATGTTGGAAATGCGCCTGGTGGGTGCACCTAGGTACATAATTATAATTAGTGGTAGCTAGGTGCAATCTAAGGATGATGTACCTACATCATCCCTGTATGTAATGTAAGCTGTCGTTTATGAATTATAGGTATAGATAAAGTTTAATAAATATATGATAATTTTAATTAATTTTAAAAACCTTTCTAACAATTTGCTCTTTAAAAACAAACAAAATTGGCCACTTTAACACTTCCTTGAGTTCTTTATGAGATGTATTTTGGCTATCAACGCCAAAACCCCCAAATAATAAACACTTTAAAATAGCCATCAAGTAGAGATGTTTTTGTAGATTTAAACTTTTCCCAACTATGTTGAGGTCGGCTTCCAGTCTAACCGGATGCAGCTGAGTAGGTACCTACCAGTATTTTGCAAGATGCGACTGCCTATCCGACCTCCACAGCCCAGTTACTGGGTAATACCTACTAAATCCCTTGGTAAGACTGCCTGTCAGACTTTCGGGCTTCTGACGACCCGCAACGACTATCAAAGATCCACGAATGACAGGCGGGACCAACGGCTTAACGTGCTTTCCGAGTCACGGCGGGGTCTCTTATGTAAAGATGGTCACCCATCCATGGACCAACCGCGGCAAGCGTAGCTTAACCTGATCGATCATGGTACACCACGGACTACCTACAGTATTTGTCTGTCCTTTCCCTTTTTAATCCATCCAAAGGTTGTCTTTAAAAGATCGCTTTTAGCGATAAGACCGCCCATTGTGTCACCCTTTGTACAGTTTCTAGATTTATATGTCTGTTATTTATACGGTGTACATAATAAAGAGTATTCTATTCTATTCTATTCTATTCTATCGATCGACCCGTGCGGCTGTTATTACTTAGCCACCAGCCCCTCTCTTAGCCACGAGCCCCTCTCTGATAATAAATAATAATCAATTAAAGTAAGTTGGTATATTTAACACTCTACCTGCCGACAAAATATAAAACTTTTTAAGTTCTGGGAGGCCATGGAGGCCGCCGGTGGGTTCCAAAGTTTCTGCTTGTGAAAGCCCTGAGTTAAAAGTCAAAATTATTACAAGAGGTCATGGGTTCAAGAAAAAAACTTTCCTGACGCCGTAGGATCTGCCCTGACCTCCCGAATTTAAATAGTTTTTACAACTACTGGCGTTCTGTTATAGAATGTTTGTTGCGTTTAATTAAATAGGGGCTCTCTCAGTGGTACTTAATAGTTATTATTCAGGTTTAAATAGTTATTTTGCAGATTTCGTGTAGGTACCTACCTACACCGCCCGAAAAAATTGTTCGAGCGACTGATGGGCACCGTGCACCCATGAAAAAAACCGGGCAAGAGCGAGTCGGACTCGCGCACCGAGGGTTCCGTACCATCATGTTTTAAATTTTCATTGGCGAGGCCTATATTCATCAGAGAATTTTAACGCTGTGCACTGCAGTGTAGAATATTGCAGTTTTATGTCAGCGCCATCTCTTGACCGATAGTGGAACTAATGTAACTTTTGTTGATGATCTCTGAAAAAGTGTGCTATTTAGAGACTTCGTTTTGTTTTTCCTGTAATCTTTACATAAACTTCTATCACTTAGAATAATTTCATATTTTTCTCTTTGTAAACTTCGGAAATAAGGGGGGGGGGGGGGGAACGGTATTTTGCAAACTGCGCTCTTTCATATGATACCCCACATGCCCTAGTAGCCCCACTTCGAATTTTTCAGACCTTTCAGTCCCTGTTGCAAACAATATACATATATTTTCATTTCTTTCTTATTTGCAAAATAGTTGGGCAAACGTCATTTAAAACTATACTAAATTTCAAGTTGATAGCATGAGTAGTTCTTGAGATATTCAGCTGTGACAGACAGACAGACAGACAGAAACAGACAGACAGACACAAACAGACAGACAGACTTAGTCTCACCATAAGGGTTCCGTTTTTACCATTTTGATACGGAACCCTAAAAATTGGTTTTTCTATTTCGTCTAACTTGTTAAGTAGGTGGAATATATATATATATATATTTTGGCATATATATGCTTTTTGACTCTTTGGTCCAGTATCATGTAAAAGGAATACACGATTCAATGATTTTTTCTCAATACAAAAAAATTGCAGAGTTATATCTATTATTTTACTTTTTTCGAGACCACGGCGTAACGCTTAAGAGTTATTCAATGGAATTTACTTAAAAACATAGAGAATTATCATATCATATCTTTACCAATATCCCAATTAAAACTACAGAAACTTTAAATTCCTCGCCCGCACTAGCTATTGAATTATTAAGAGCGAATGTCTCAGCCTGTCCTGTGGAATTTAAATTTAAACATATAAACCCCATAGTCATTATAAAGGCATTTAAGCAACTTAAGATCAAAATTACCGAAGATCTGTGGGGCATGTCCATTAAAGTTTGTCAATCCTTTATTGAGACAATTGCACCCTATTTAGCATTAATATTTAATTTGTGTGTAGATCAAGGGGTTTTCCCGGATTTAATGAAGTTCAGTAAAGTTATTCCACTTTTCAAATCTGGGAACAGCAAAGACACTAATAATTATAGACCCGTATCGGTTTTGCCGGTTTTTAGCAAGGTGTTCGAAAAAGTAATGTTAAATCAAATGCTCAATCATTTTAATCGTAATAACATCTTACACGATCAACAGTATGGTTTCACCAAAGGACGTTGTACAACCGACGCCGGTGTCACCTTATTAAAACACATCTTTAACGCATGGGAAGAGGCACAAGATGCTATAGGCATTTTTTGTGACCTATCCAAGGCATTTGATTGCGTGAATTACGAAACACTGCTCTTGAAACTTGAGCATTACGAACTAGGTAAACTTGCTCTTAGCTTAATAGAATCATATTTAAATGATAGATTTCAGCAAGTTCAAATTAACGGTGTGAATTCATCGGGCTTAAAAGTCAAAATGGGAGTACCGCAGGGCTCAATATTGGGGCCATTCCTATTTTTAGTATATATAAATGATTTACCTCATTTACTGAAAAACCAACCACAAATGGTGTTATTTGCTGATGACACATCACTGATTTTTAAAGTTGGTAGTAAATTATATTAACATCTTAAATAAATTGCAATCTATAGTTTTGTATAATTTAGAAGTATTTTTTAATTTTGTAAATGTAAGAACCATGTTTCCGTTTATTATAATTTTTTTTGTTGTTGACTTGAAAGAGCATGGCAGTTGAGAACGTGTCATGCTCACTTAAATGTCTCACCGATGGTGGCGCTTGTGTTGGATTATTCGGTTCCCTAAAAAATGGTTGAGCTGGGTGGTGCTGATCCACGCGTCATGTTCGTGAACGGGTGCCGTCGGTTGAGACTGGTCATCTCTTAACTGCCAAGGCTTATTTTTAATCTTATATTTTGAATTGTTTCTTCATTTGTCTTTTTTTTTTACATTGTTCTCACATATAGAAGCAACAAGAATAATGTACCCAGGATTTTGTAATAACTTGATTTAAAAGAGTGTCCATGGAGTTTCTTGCCCGTTCTTCTCCATAGAGATCTACGTTTTGGAATGGGCAACTAGCTTCAACTTTCTGACTAACTGACAGACTATTTAATTTTGACAATTCAAAAGTGCCTGTACAAGGTTTAATTGAAATAAATGCTTTGAGTTTGAGTTTTGAGTTTGAAAGTTTACTCAAGGTAGTTTTAAATTTATATCATTTATTTTGTTAAAAAAGGAGTAACTTCGTTTTGGCACATACGTCGTTTTTTTCCGAGCGCACGCACACTATAGCCATCACTCTTCTTTTGCGTTTCAGGTGTAATTACATCACTTTCGCTCGCTTAGTAGGTTTTCGAGGATTTTAGATTTTCGAGGTAGCCCCTTAAGTACAAAATCTAGGTATGTACATGGCTATGAGTAAGTATAACTTATCTAAGCAGTGCAGTGGTGGCCAAGTGGTAACGGCTGCGACTTTCGAGTTGTAGGTCGTAGGTTCGAACCCAAACAGGCGCTTTACTTGATGTAAATTAAATCACCACTGCTCTCAAAACGGTCAAGGTCAAACGGGTCGGTCAAACGGTCGGTCATCGTGGGGAAACCGCCGAAAAATTCGAAGGCATATGATATCTACCAACCCGCACTAGACCCGTGTGGTGGATTACTGCCCACTCTCTCTCACCGAGAGTAGGCTTGTGTCCCAGCAGTCCAGCACACACAGGGTACTTTATAGGCTGATTATGCTGTAACACTGAAAGTGTTGAATTAAGTGAAAGGTGTCGTATATCGACGTTTCCTAGGACGGTTACACACAACACGCAGCGAAACACGACTCCGATAACGTTACGTGTATAGTCATGTTTTAAGGTTTTTAATATACTTACATATTAGTTTATTATTGTATAAGATTATTTTGTGTACTGGTCTGCGTGGTGCCGGACTTAAAGAATAGCACCACCCCTTACTTTCCGTGGGTGTCGTAAAAGGCGACTAAGGGTCGTACCGGAGAATGGGCAGCAGCGTTCTCTATGTATTCCACCATCATACCATACTACGATCGCCAACCCGCCTGCCAAGCGTGGCGATTATGGCAAACCCTCCCAAAATTGGGGGAGGCCTGTGTCCAGCAGTGGACGTCTATCGGCTGAAACGACGACGACGATTTTGTGTACTTATTTTACCTATGGGTCTTAGTTGCCTGATAATAAAATGATTATTATTATATGTCAATGTTATGTTACAAACTACTTACATACTAACATGCATGACGCTCAAAAATGAACAATACATAATTATAATACCTACTGTAACGTAACGATTGCTATACCTACTTATATCAGAGAACAAAAGAAACGTCCAAGGCTTTTGGAAAAATCCCTCAATATTTTACGATTGCAATATCTTAACTAACCATCAATGATTCAAATTACTTAATTGCGTATCAACTAGTAAGTAAGTAGGTAACTAGGTACCACCAAAAAATAATCATTTACTTAAATTCATATTTTTAATAAACCTCATCATCTGACTAGCATTTACCCAACTGACTGCAGCTGAATATCAACATTTTACCTGGAGCGGCACTCGGCAGGCAGCTTGTCAGACCTCCACAACTCAGTTACTGTTACTGGGTAACACGATACTCCCTGGTAGACTGGTTGTCCCACTTTCGGGATTCTGACTACCCGTAATGACTATCAAAAATCTACGAAGCAGCCGGGACCATTGGCGTAACGTTTGTACCGAGGCCCCGAGGTGGACAAATAAGTTGGCGTCAAAACCCTGGCGTTACGGCAAGTGATTAGTCTGGGTCTTAAAATTTCATAAAATGTTTTGTTTTTGTGGAACTCGTTGTTGGTGTCGCTAGTCCACTCAGTGGCGTAGTTATAGTTCTAAAGGGTTGTTGTTTACCCCACAGCGGTGAAGCTCCAGAGGAGGGTATAGTAATTTCAATATAATTAAAATAGCTTTGCTGACTCGAGAGAACGCAAGAGCAACCCAAGCGAGCTCGGAAACTGGAGCAGTCTGGACCGGAATAGGTTAAGTTTTCATTGTGTTTTGATAAGAATTTGAGGTTGTGGAAAAAAAATACACATTTCGCGTCGCGTCGGGGGCTCCGTATCATTGTTGTGGCTGTTACGGTGGCAGCTACGCCCCTGGTGTCACCTACATACGTCCGGCACGGAACTTGACGGGTGCGAGTGTGCGACTATACCAGACCATACAAACAAATGATCGTTGCTGGGCAGACGAGGCGTTTGACTGTCCTGTACCCTATTAACTACTCATAGTGCTTACCCCACTCTCCCCTACATGCAAGCAAATTACATGCTCATTATAATGAAGGTAAAGAAATATTCCTATATGTAGACTGTCCCCCAAGTGTTTGTATACTTAGGTTATAGTAGTGTTTGCTAAGTCATCAAAGTATGGCTGAACTAAATATGTTTAACTCACTAGGTAAGTAAATATAATATATGTAATCTATTTAGGTAGGTACTGTCAGCCTCAAAAGGATCCATGCATCAACAAGATTTCATTTGATTGTTTACAATTTGTGTTCCATAATACTGTACCAATGTCGTAGTGATTAAGTATATACCTAAGTAGGTATTTGTATATTATTATTTCGTATTGGGTAAGTACCCAATACGAAATAATTTTGTGGCTACACATACATAGATACAATATTATGGAACAAAGATTGTAGACAATTAAATGTGGCGTCCAAGCAAAAAGGGTCCAGTTCTCGGCATTTACTTTTGTAGTTGAGTGAAAAAATTGCATTTCGCGATTTTAATTGATTATTAATTAATGCTCAATTATACAATGTACAAGTTCATATAGTAAATGACTTTATATGATGTTTCTAAGTCCTTACCAGAAATTTTAAGAGAAAAGTTTAGTAAAAAAAGGTAACAGTGTTTAATTTTTTGGAATAACATTTTCGAAAAAAATATGTAGGTTTGAAATTATTACATTTGCTCCCTTCCCAGTAGCACAGGATTCAGGAATTACGTACAATACGATTTTTTTCAATAGCTCTGCAGCAACACCAAATAAAATTATGATGAGAAATAAAAATAAATTTATTTTCACTTTTCTATAAAAAAAAAAAACAAACAATTACTAAAAGTTCTTAAATTTGTAATGAGATCATTTAATTTTTCATTTTCTTCATCATTTCTAATTTATTTTTTTCAGTTTTTATGCTATTTGTTATATTTATCTTAATCTTATAAAGATTAAAACTGATGAAGAAGTTTTAAGCTTACAAAGCTTATAACTGATGAAGCAAATCTCTTAGGTCTCCTTATTTTATAATAAAATTTAGGTTGTATAGCACAACTATATTTTTATTTGAAAATTTTTAACGACGTAAAGAGCAATATTAGTTTTCGAAAAAAGAAGTAAAAGTCAATTTGTAAAATTACGATCTTTACACTCAAAATCTTCAACCAAAATTGGTTTATACAATCTGCTAATTATTGTGGAGGCAGCAATATGTTCCGTATGCCCCTAATCTTCAAATAAGTTGTATAAACGTAACGAAAATTACTAGGTTGTATTCGACATTTTTTGCGAATTTCGCTACGTGGATAACACAGATCGATAGAGAATCAAAAACTGAGTGAGAAAAGTATAAAATGTAAAAATGGCCAAAATGTGCTATACGCCCTTTAAACCCAGAGGTATCGATATATATGAATTTGAATTTATTGAACCAATGCTACATGTATTATAATTAACTTAACTTTATGTCGGCCTGTAGCTGTTAGCGATCATCATTTGGATCTTTACGGCGGTCCCCAAACTAGGCGGCGCCTGTATCTTGGGGACAATATACTATAGTTACTCTCACAAAATGTCTGTTAATGATGTATTTTCTCTTTGAAGTAACAACGGCGGCAATGTTGGCACACGCTTGGAGTGGGGTGCAGTGCTCGCCACTGTGTCTGTCGGGGGACTTCGACTCCCAACTGCGGCATATACTGCACAAGCAGATGTTGTCCGCGCAAACTCCTGCTGACATCATATCTCGAGTACTGGACGATGTGCGGACCACGCTCAACCAACGATGGCAAGGTACAACTTGTGACTGAAACATGTATTATAAAAAGCTAAAACATGTATAGGTAGGTATGCGAATGTCTTTATAATTTAAACTTTAATTTATTTATTGTTGTTTTACAGGTTACGAGGCAATCCCCCTTGGGTCACTAATGACAGGATTAGTTTCACCATATAGTGATGTAGACTTCTACATAAAAATACCAAACTTTAACATGTCTGCTGGTTCATACGTATTAAAAGAATCATTAAAATTGTTCAAGAAACAACCAGAACTGTATGCACACTTCATATACTTCAACCGACTTAATTTTACGACACTTCAATTTTTCCACATTCCCTCACATCGTAAAGTAGACCTGCTGTTTGAGTTTGGTGAGATGGCCGTCGCAAACAGCAAACTTCTCAAATACTACTTTAATTTAGATGAAAGGAACCTGCTTTTGGGACAGTTTCTGAAATTTTGGTTCCAAATCCAGAGACGGAATGGCCATCGCCGACCAAGAGATTACGTATTATATTTGTTCATAATATTTTATTTACAACAAAAAAACATGGCGCCTCCTGTATATTTGTTGCAAAAAAAATCTAAAAGTCACTTTGTCCACGACTGGGACGTGGGCTTCAACGAGCTGTCGTACAAATCAACGAATACGGAGAACCTGCATCAACTGGTGGGCGGATTCTTCAAATACTACAGCGAATTTAACTATGAAGAATATATCATAGCGCCTTTCTCTGGACGCCCCATTAAAAAAAGTGCTTTTTTGAATATCGAAAATTTTCCTAAAGAATATTCTTTATATAACAAAAATTTGAAACACACATTGCAGCACAAGATTAAAAACGAGTTTGACGTAAGCACCGCTGTATGCGTTCAAGACCCGTTCATTCACTCTTCAAACGAGATGGAACGACTTGTACATCATAAAGAAACCGAGACGTTTAAAAATTTTATGAAGTCAGTCGCTACAATGTTTGAGGATCTACCTAGTGATAGTATCCTCAGAGCTATCCTTGTGATGGATCAACACAAAGAAACAGTTATCGACAATAATGCTACTGTGGATGGAATAAATGAACAAGACTGCATCGATGTATAGCAAGAAGGTAGGTAGTTAGAAGAAACTTAATAGTAATTTTGCGATAACTACATAGGTACGTTATCAGTGGTAGGTATTTGGATCCAATCCAATCAGTAAACGAAATTAAATTGATGAAAAGGGATGATGTGTGTAAATATGTTATCGCTTAAACCTAAATTGTAAAGTTCAATAAAGACCATATTGTATCAAACCTGTCTTTATAACTTATACCACGCTTAACTGATACCTTGGGTATAAAGGTGATGAAACATTCTGTCTCCACACGGCTGTCGTAGAGTCGACCGCTGTCTTGCACTCTAGCAGCCTGCCCTCACTTATCTTTCCACCGTCCTGTATTCAATGCCGCATAATTCAACGCAGTAGTTTTTACAGAAAATAATTCGTCAATTAAATACTTAAAGTTCTTAAAGGATCTGCTTCTTCTGAATATGCTACATATAATCATTCAGTTAGGCGCTTATATAAATCGCAGTTCTCTATTATCAATTTGTTTCTTTGTGTTGATCCGTACCGAGGATGCTGTCACTAGGCAGATCCTCAAACATTTTTGCGACTGACTTCATCAGATTTTTAAACTTTATCCAGCAGCTCTCCAATGTTTAAATCAACCGGACACGAAGGCCTTAGCGTGGAACATTGTTAGCATGCGGGGCCACACCTCCCGAGGCTCCTGGGACTGTTATTTACGCTCTGTATTAGGCATTCCTACCTGTCAAGTGAACTGATGAAGACGGTGGTAGTGCCTATAATTAAAAACAAGACTGGAGATAATTCTGACAAGTGCAACTACCGCCCGATCTAAGGTACTTGATAGCCTGCCTGAGAGACAGCTTAAAGAACATCTAAATTTAAACGATGCACAGTTCGGTTTTAGACCAGGACTTTCGACAGAATGTGCGGTTATATAAGTCTCTCAAGCAGACGGTTAGGTACTATACAGATAGGAGCACGCCTGTGTATGCAGCCTTTCTTAATCTCTCCACGGGATTTGACCTGGTTAGGTATGACATTCTCTGGCGTAAATTGAAGGATACAGGTGTGCCGGGTGAGTTAATTAATATTTTTAAATATTGGTATGACCATCAAACTAACCAGGTCAAAAGGCTTGGCGAACTTTCTGACGAGTACAGGTTGGAGTGTGGACTTGTGGAGTGAGACAGGGGGGTTAACATTTCCCTCACTCTTCAACCTGTGCGTGAACGGGCTGATTGTTGAGCTGCGCGTCATCGGAGTAGGCTGCTCGATCGATGGTCACTGTATCAACAGTATCAGTTATACAGATGGTATGGTGTTGCTCAGCCCATCAATGGCCGCGCTTAGAAAGCTGATAGGCGTGTGCGAGGAGTATGCGAGGGTTCACGGTCTCCTACACAATGTACAGAAAAGCGAGCTCTTGGTATTTCAAGCCAGGGGTCGTAAACTGGGGGACGTGGCACCTGTGCTGCTTAACGCTGTCGCTCTTCGAAGAATAAGAGAATTTAAATACCTCGGCCATGTGGTCACCGAGGATTTAAAAGACGGTGGGGACATAGAAAGGGACGCACGCAGATTTGCTAAGTGTAGTTTAGAGGTAAAGATCACTCTGTTTAAAGTATTCTGCCAAACTCTCTACACCTGCAATCTGTGGGTCAACTACACGCAGCGGGCCATCAACGCTCTCCGAATACAATATAATAATTTGTTCAGGGTTTTGGTGGCGCTCCCACGCTACTGTAGTGCATCTGCGATGTTTGCGCAATTGCACACAGACGGGTTTCACACTGTTCTGCGGCGCCGCATCGCTTCGCTGATGACACAAGCGTGGGAGCGCCAACACCATCCTGAACGTGCTCAGCCACAATTAAGCTGGACAGCCCCCTTCTGGGGCACTGGGTTCAAGCACAAGTGCGTGTGCCCGGGGCCCCAGTGGGCGGCAAATACTTAAATTAATTTTACTTTTATTTTTCTTCTTTTATTCTTTTTTTTAATGTAGGTACTTAACATAGTTTATAAGTTGTACCACCTACTAACAATATTATGGGCAAAATATGTCTGAATTAAAAATATTTTATTATGTGCGTGTGGTGTGAGGGCCACTTTGTTAAAACTCTTTGAAAATGTGCTTAGGATTTAGTGAACATTCCCAAAGAATTGTGAAAGTAGGTATCAGATTTTGTGAAAATCTAATAACCGAGTTATAGACTGTAAAGTTGGGCCCTCAGTTCTCACATCTATAGAGGATTGAGGGCCCACCTAAAACTGATAAACTATGGACACTACAGAAAAAGTCTTAATGCCAAAATCTAAGCTAATGCCAAACAAAATTTGTGAAAACAAGATATTATCGCAAAACACTGTCCTACTTTGTATATCTTCGTACAAAATGGGCCCTCAATTCTCATACACGTAAAAGTTTATTACGCAATTATAATGAAATCATTAACTTACAGCTACTGTTTGAAATCCTATATGCTACTAAATAAATTGTGAAAATTTATGAAAGCAAGAACAGGTCACCACCTTTTGTTGTTTAAAAGTTATGACCTTGATAAAATTCAGGGCCCTCAGTCCTCCATTTTATTTTGTTTTCGATTTATTACGCTTATCGTATGAAAGATAAGACAAATACAAAATTGTCTCTTTTTGTGAAAAAAATTGTGCAACAAATGCGATACCAGAAAGAAATTAAAAGACCCTTTATTGTATAAGTAAATCGAGTTTTATTTTTATTCTCTGTCTTAGGAAATAGGGTGACCACAATTTCTTTTAGATTGCAGTAAAGATTAGTAAATGTAGAGGCATAGGTTTTAATGAACTTTCGCTTATTATCGTCATATCATTTGTACTCAAGTTTCGTGATAAAAAAAATAATTTCGGAAATTGAACGATCACAGAAAAATACTGTTCCCCAAATAATTTTTGCTTGAAAAATCGTTCGTTCCGAAAAAACTAATGACAATAATCAAATAATTTATTTATTATTTTTATAAAGGCTTTTGCCCAGCAATGGGACAATGTAGGCTAAATATAATCCTAACTAATATTATAAATAAAACTAATAACTAGCTAATATTATATTAAAAATATTATTACATGTATTATATAATTATTGTTTACATAGATATATTCACAATAGTTGTAATATTTAGTGTAGTTACTAAACAATAGTTTATGATACTGCAGCGGAAGAATAAAAATAATAATATTTTTTTAATACGCAAACCGTATTAAAAAAATATTATTATTTTTATTCTTCACTACAACTGTTTCATAAAACTCGCCTTAATGCTTTATTACCTACAACTTCCGCTGCAGTATCATAAACTATTGTTTAGTAACTACACTAAATATTACAACTATTGTGAATATATCTATGTAAACAATAATTATATAATACATGTAATAATATTTTTAATATAATATTAGCTAGTTATTAGTTTTATTTATAATATTAGTTAGGATTATATTTAGCCTACATTGTCCCATGGCTGGGCAAAAGCCTTTATAAAAATAATAAATAAATTATTTGATTATTGTCATCAGAACGAACGATATTTCAAGCAAAAATGATTTGGGTAACAGTATTTTTTTTGTATTTTTTTTTTAATCATGAAACTTGAGTACAAATGCTATGACGATAATAAGCGAAAAATTGAAGAAAGTTTATTAAAACTTATACTCTACATTTACTAATCTTTAATGCAATCTAAAAGAAATTGTGGTCACCCTATTTGCAAATTCAGATAATAAAAATAAAACTCGATTTTCTTATATAATAAAGGGTCTTTTAATTTCTTTCTGGTATCGAATTTGTTGCACAATTTTGACACAAAAAGAGACAATTTTGTATTTGTCTTATCTTTCATACGATAAGCGTAATAAATCGAAAACAAAAGAAATGGAGGACTGAGGGATAACTTTCAAACAACAAAAAGTGGTGACCTGTTCTTGCTTTTATAAATTTTCACAATTTATTTAGTAGCATATAGGATTTCAAACAGTAGCTGTAAGTTAATGATTTCATTATAATTGCGTAATAAACTTTTACGTGTATGAGAATTGAGGGCCCATTTTGTACGAAGATATAGGTACAAAGTAGGACAGTGTTTTGCGATAATATCTTGTTTTCACAAATTTTGTTTGGCATTAGCTTAGATTTTGGCATTAAGACTTTTTCTGTAGTGTCCATAGTTTATCAGTTTTAGGTGGGCCCTCAATCCTCTATGTGAGAACTGAGGGCCCAACTTTACAGTCTATAACTCGGTTATTAGACTTTCACAAAATCTGATACCAACTTTCACAATTCTTTGGGAATGTTCACTAAATCCTAAGCACATTTTCAAAGAGTTTTAACAAAGTGGCCCTCACACCACACGCACATATTTTATTTTATTGAAGTGAAAACTTATTTACACACGTTGTACACTTTTTTTGTAATGGGTAAAAAATGTTAAATGTGACCCTGATCGAAAATTCGTAGGTTTCCAACAGGACACGTGACCCTGATCGAAAATTCGTAAGATTCCAAAATATCAAAATTGAAAACAAGTATACAGAATCAAATTAAATTAGCTAGCGAAACTTAGTCACAAGTATACAGGATCAAATTAAATTAGCTAGTGAAACTTAGCCACAAGTATACAGGATCAAATTAAATTAGCTAGCGAAACCTAGCCACAAGTATACAGGATCAAATTAAATTAGCTAGCGAAACTTAGCCACAAGTATACAGGATCAAATTAAATTAGCTAGCGAAACTCTGCAGACGTTATGGGTATTGATATTTGAACACGTTAAAATAAAATAAAAATTTAAAGGAGATTGACCCAAAGTCGTACCAAAAAGTCTCATGCATCAAGATCAAAACATTGTAGTACCTAATTATTTTCATATTTTTTACGACATTACGCGTCGGGGATTTAATTTTTAGCGGCGTTGTACACTTTTTTTTAATGGGTAAAAAACGTTAAATTCGCGTCAGGACACGTGACCTGGTCGAAAATTCGTAAGATTCCAAAATATCAAAAATGCACAACTTTAATATTCAAGTTTTCACTTCTGCCGGCACTCCCGGAGTGCACCCGTCGTTTTTTTTTTATTTTTATGTCCGCAATGTGAATCTTCGTAAGGTGAGGTGAAGGTGGGCATTCTGAGATCTAAGTAAGAACTTCGATCTCAGAATGCCCACCTTCCAGCAGTTCATGAAACGCCTTTCCAAGCCCTTCTTTGATAATGCTATTAAGCATCCCAATCCCCTGATTTCGGCGGTCGCCCGATACACTCGGATCCCGCATGAGTAGGATTCGCCGACCGACGACGCCACGACCCTCCTACAGGACAGTAGTAAGGCCACCAGTCAGTAGGTAGTCAAATCAAATCAAAATATTTTATTTCACATAAGCCTACATGGGCACTTATAAAACGTCAGAAGCAACCTACACGGTTCCAATTGATCGTTTACTATGGAGTAGAGCCGGCAAGAAACTCCACGGTTCCTCTTTTTCAAAATAATTGGCTTTTACAACGTTTTCAAATTACAGTAGGTATGGCAGGACAGCGTAGGCCTGTCAACAAGGACCAGGTACTTGATAAAATAAAAAATTAACTACAGATCTAAAGGCTACAAAGCCTACAAAGTCCTTACATTTAAAAATAAAAACTTTTTTACAAAAAAACAACCGACTTCCAAAAGCACTATAAAGTGAAAAATAACTTTAATTTCGGAAGTCGGTGTCTCTGGATTTGTATTTTAGTTTTTTGCCACCGACTTCCGAAATTAAAGTTATTTTTCACTTTATAGAGCTTTTGGAAGCCGGTTGTTTTTTTGGAAAAAAGTTTTTATTTTTCACTTTTTAGCGGGTCAGTTTGTAATATATAACTAAGTTATAATAGCCTAATGTCAACTGCTTATCACCTTTTACAAAATATTGCTTTTCCCGATGCAGGGACGTTAATTGTTGAGGAGTTCTCCTAGTAAGAACCAGGAGAACTGGAGCTGATTGAGAAGTCACCATCAGCTCCACTTCACCATATGCATTGTAATGAGCATAAATTGCTTAGCAGCTATATTAAAGTAATCGAATCGCTACCCGTGAAATATTGTCATTGAGTAGTTCCGATAGTCGTGTAAAGACGCTGGATGGCATTGTATTATGCGTCTTGGAACCTACCAAATTGCTAAATAGACCACATGACGAAAAGTCATTGCGTGAAATGCAACGATTGAGGCTTTTATAAATCATCATCAGCCTATTGCAGTTCACTGCTGGACGTAGACCTCCCCAAGTTTGCGCCAACGTTCACGGTCCTCCGCTTCTCTCATCCAACCACTACCGGCAACCTTTGTTAGGATAATTATACAGAAGAAAAACTCGCAAAAGTATTTCACTTTAAGAAGTATTTATTAGTTTTTAGACTAGATGCTGCCAACCCTGGCTGCAGAATCAGGCCAGACTTATGTCAACATTGCATTGAACTTAAAATTTAGTCCTGTTTAAAATGAGCCCAAACACGACTACAGTGCTGTAATTTCAAGGTTTGTACTTTTTCTGATGCTCCTGGCTTCAGCGTCAGGTCTCTATGTACTTCGGTGTTCCTCATTAACAGTACGTTTATCCACACATCGAGCCCTTTTCAATAAGCCTAAACACGATATATCTGCTGTTAGTTCTCGAGGAGTTAGGTACTCAGCAGACTATCATACTAAAAAAAAAAAAAAAAAACATACAAACATCCGAACATAGTACTCCTCCTTTTTGTGAAGTCGGTAAAAAAGGGTCCTTGCCTGTTCGAGTAACTTCTTACTGTTAAGGAGTTGCACCTTCCATCATCAGCCCAGCTACCTGAGATGGTGACAACCATACGCAAATACACAAGGTACTTCATAAAATATGCGAAAAACAATAAGTGAGCCTATAAAATTTTAGGGGTTACCCTCGATTTCTCTAAGATCCCATCATCAGATCCTAACTTGGTGACAGTGGGACCACCTCAGAACTATCTACTTTCGAACAAAAAAAGAATTTTGAAAGTCTGTCGACAATTGGCGGAGTATTCGATGAACAAACATACAAACATCCGAACATAGTACCTCCTCCTTTTTGTGAAGTCGGTAAAAAAAAAAAAGAATTTTGAAAATCCGTCGATAATTGGCGGAGTATTCGATGAACAAACATACAAAAAAAAAAAACATACAAACATCCGAACATAGTACCTCCTCCTTTTTGTGAAGTCGGTAATAAGAATCTATCAGAAAGTTAAATAAAACAAAACCAAGTGATATGATTGCCATTACAACCACTAATAAAGAGGTGAAAAATTAGAATTGTCTGTATATAATGTCAAATAATAAAAAGATTATGTCAAAGAAGTATGTAAAAAATAAAGATCGTAATTTGAGAGCAAATGTCTATTAACAGACATTTACATATTATGCCGTTAATGTGGTGTCAGGGAAGCCACATGTGCAGAAGGAATTATAGCCAAGCTACCTATACGCCCATGTCCGCCTCGACCCTTGCTCGAGCCAGCCCGCGCCACTGAGCCTGTAGTTCGTAAATTCGTCCCTAAATAATTCCAATCCAGCCTGTCCCTTGCTGCCCTCTCCTAGGGACGCCCTAAGCCGAGGTCCGTACCCCACAGGGGGTGCCCTTAGCGTGTGTAGTCCTTAATTTATTGAGGCAACCACAGACAAGCCCGGTTAGCAGACGACAACCTCATAGGTAGAACTGCGAGATGAGTGTCACAAAAAAAAAAGTCGTTCCGCAGCGGCCCGCTTCAATGACAGTAATACAAAGTTCTCGTTATATTGAAACAAAACAAAAACAGATTTTTATGACACCAATGACAAAATTGTAATTTAAATGCTAAAGCTTTTGGAGCAAGCAGGTTGGATTCTTAATTATTATTTGTCCCAAAAATGGTACTTTTAAGAGGACTGACGTTTTTTTAAAAAAATTATGCTGTGATTTTTTTTTTATTTCGCTCCTACATTTTCTGTCAAAAATAATGTCATTTTTTTCGTTTTTGTCCTTCAAAGAGGGCCCTCATTTTCATTCTCTTTTCTTGCCATTGGTCTTCGACCTTCAATGCGTGTATAGGTAGGTACAGGGTGGAATTATCGAAGCGTACCTGGAGGGAAAGTACTCTAAATACTGAAGACAACAAATACTCAAAGGAAGCATTCCTTTATTTTAAAAAAGAAACAAAACTGCATTTAAAGATTTTAGAAAATGCGCTTGCCACACCCGGGAAGCGAACCGACTAAAATCCGAAAAAATAGCATCTTACACTTTTACAGCACCAATCAATAGAAAGGAATGTTTCCTTTGAGTAAAATTTGCTGTCTTCAGTATTTAGAGTACTTTTCCTCCAGGTACCCTTCGAAAATTCCACTCTGTATATGAGATAAGACTCTTTTCAATTAATGCGAAAGTTTTTAATAACAGGGAAATGCACGCTGGGCTGTCATAGACTCCAGTTTGCACAAACCAGACGTTTTGCTAGGTACTAAGGCGTTTAGCGTTCATGTCTATTTAGTAACTATGGCATTTTAAAATCCAGACGTTTTCCTACTAAGCGTTCATGTCTATTTAGTTTGCTACTAGAGTATTTTGATTTACGACATTTTAAGATCCAGACGTTTTGCTACTTAGTAACCATGGCGTTTTGATATTAAGACGTTAAGAAGGCGATATGGTCATTTTGCAACGTGGATATTCTGATATATAGTTAGTTAATCGGAGAACCTGTTTCGTGAGGCGGACATTTGTAGGGAGTGCTTCCTTAGCCTGCCTGCACTCACCTCGGTCCAACCATAGTTTGTGATGTTGATTCCTGGTGGCTGGTGCGTTTCCTTACCAGAGTGCTTATCTACTCGAAGGGGAGTGGCGCGATGGGTTAAGGTCCCGCTGGTGCCTTCCTCGAGCCCCTTCTGGCAAGTCAGCTGCACCGTTACCTAGCAAACCGCTGTGTTTTTTGATCCATTGAATGGTTATGTTACTGAGGCTACTCACCTGGTTGAGGCGCTGGTGGCACTCGTATATTAGCCCAGAATCAACTGTGTGTCTGTTTAACGCTTGCATAACAGCCATGCTGTCTGAGAGTATGCGGATCGATTGGTCCTTATAATTTCCCTGGCCATTATGGCTGAAGCGGCTAGTTAGTGTTATGGACCCCCAATGGTGCAGTGGCTATGTGTATGTTGAACCTCCGAGAATATTCCAGCACCTGTGCCACTATCTGTTCTGTTTTGGATCCATACCTGAAGATGCGGACCTCTGCAGGGCGCAACCTCATAGTCATTTTTATTCTATCCATTCGAATATGCTACATAACATAGGTACTTTATTATAGTTACATTTATGTAATTCAATAAAAAAAAAACCTACTATTGCTGTGCGTCCATAATGATCTCTTTCAATTTTAAGTTTTCCACCTGAGTATAAATTGTGGTTTCGGTCAGGCCCTTCAATGGTTCAGTTCACTATTACAGTAGAACCTCGATAAGATAAAGACCAAGGGAAACGTTTAACAATTTGAGTTATTGAGGTTTTTACTTACTAAGGGTTTAAGTTAAGGAGTTTTTTATGGGTTTATATTTTTACTTACAGAGGTCCGTTTATGAGCTTCGTTTAGGAATTATAAAGATATCTTTCCTCTTCAGACCACTTTTTACTGCTTCAATCGCTTTTAACTTCTCAGCATAAGTTAGTGCTTCCAATTTTCGCTTTGAATTCATTTTCACTCACAATGTGCGAAGAGATGCTCTCGGAACGAAGACTAAAAGCTAATGATAAGTTACTGTACTGAGACCTTAGTGTATTGATTACATTTGAAGCCATTTGGTAAACACGTGTAAGCAATAACAATGGTCTATAGGGAACCTTTTTTGTTTGAAAATTCATTTGAAATGACTCATTGATAAATTATTGAAGTTACAAAGGTCGTCGTCGTTACAATTTTGAGTTACTGAGGTGCAATGCCCAAATTATTCGTTTAAGTTATAGAGGGTTCGTATTTTAAGTAAAAGAGGTTTTGGACTCCGAGGGGAAGGGAACACAACATTTTATGAATTTATAGAGGTTTTTACGTTGTCGAGGTTTAAGTTATCAAGGTTCTACTGTATTATCTTTTCAAATTGTTTTACTTATATAAATACCTACACGTACCTAGTTATCTCTCTTATTATCTCTCTAGGTCTGTGTGGTACCGGACTGGTCTGTGTGGTGCCGGACTTAAAGAATACCACCACCCCTTACTTCCCGTGGGTGTCGTAAAAGGCGACTAAGGATCGTATCGGAGAATGGGCAGCAGCGTTCTCTATGTATTCCACCATCATACCATACTGCGATCGCCATCCCGCCTGCCAAGCGTGGCGATTATGGCAAACCCTCCCAAAATTGGGGGAGGCCTATGTCCAGCAGTGGACGTCTATCGGCTGAAACGACGACCTAGTTATCTTCTTTATTAATAATAATAACTAGCTGACCCGGCGAACTATGTACCGCCCCGCCCATCGCCACAGCCGCTCCACAAAATACAGATTGTGGCCGCTCTGCCCCCACTTTTTAAATCTCTGATATCTTCTAAGATATCCACTTTAATGATATGCTGTAAAGGGCAATTTTGATCTCCATAAAATGCACAACGTATTTACCTAATGTATTTAATTAGATAAGGAATAATACTGTACTGGTTAAAATAGCTTGGTAAATAACCCATATTTTTTTTGTAATATGTAAAAGATAAAAATGGTTACTGTGGGTTATCCTTAGGAGATAAACATATACCATCGCGGAATTTATAATTGATATTTTTAAGATAATTATACAATTCCGTAGTAAGGTTTAGCCAGCGTTTGCAATCTAAGCGCACAAAAATATGTTTGTTACGACATCACATTACAAATCTTTGTATTTCTCGGCTTTTCTCTACTATAATATGCATGTATTATACATATAAACCTTTCTATGGAATCACTCTATCTATTAAAAACATCAAAATTCGTTGCGTAGGTAGTTTTAAAGATCTAATCATACTTACATAGGGACAGACAGCGGGAAGCGACTTTGTTAGGGTTCCGTACCAAAATGGTAAAAACGGAACCCATATGGTGAGACTAAGTCTGTCTGTCTGTCTGTCACAGCTGGATATCTCAAGAACTACTAATGCTATCAACTTGAAATTTTGCAAATAAGAAAGAAATAAAATATAATTATGTCGGAGACATCATTAGCACGGGAGCTGACATGACAACGAGGCGGAAGCGGTATGACGACAACGACTATTCGGAACGCCAGCGCCATCTGGTGGCGCTTGAAAGAGTCTAGCCTGAGTTTGTGGGGAGTCGCCGCTGGAGGACAGCACGACAAGAACGATGTGGAGCTCTCTTGGACATTGGACATCGTACGAACAACATGTGCTCAGAAACTGTCCCGCGTTCCGTATCTGGTTGTGTCGTGTACCTAGTGTGTAATTTGCTAGCGTGATTAAATTGTTTGTGAAATTATAATCTCATTTGAACTGAAAACCGTTTTTCTATTGCGCATTATCCACATAACCCACTGTAGCCCACACTAATTTAAATATGGCTGATAATAACGAGACACACTATACCTTCCCCGTCATATAATTATGTAAATGTATCATCAAATGAAAGACCGCGGTCACACTCACACACACACACACATTGCACATTCACATTCATTCATTGCACATGTTGCACATTCTGAAACATTTTTTCTTTTTTTTAGGCTGCATAGTTTTCGACGTTTGATGAAAAATGTAAACAAAATACCGCCCCCCCCCCACCTTATCTCCGAAGTTTGCAAAGAGAAAAATCTGAAATTATTCTATGTGATAGAAGTTTATGTAAAGATTACAGGAAAAATAAAACGAAGTCTCTAAGTAGCACACTTTTTCAGAAATCATCAACAAAAGTTACATTAGTTCCACTATCGGTCTAGAGATGGCGCTGACATAAAAGTGCAATATTCTACACCGCAGTGCATAGTGTTAAAATTTTCTGATGAATATAGGCCTTGCCGATGAAAATTTAAAAACATATGATGGTACGGAACCAGCGGTGCGCGAGTCCGACTCGCTCTTGCCCGGTTTTGTTTATGTTTATAGTGATGATGATATAGTGATTTATGATTAACTCGCACTCTCTTCTCTCTTGTAATAAGATAAACCTAAAGTCCCCGTCACGAGAAGCTATAAATTTTGTAAATAAAGACCTTCCCTTAAGTTACTTAGCGACAATTCAATCAACAACAAATAGTCCCAAATTCAATCAACTCAAAGTAATACGAAACTAAAGAAAATTTCACTTGGTCGGGTTATAATTTAGCGCTGTCGTCTGATGTTTTATGGTAGTGGAACGCGTCACGCGTCTGACTCATGGAACGTAAACCTTTGGGCCGCCATTTTGACGTCAGTTCACGCTAACGCTCTCAATGCTGCAGAATGCAGATGCAGATGTCTGACGACAGTAATTAGATGTGTGTGTTAACATAATTATATCCCTATACAAAAATAAAAATCATTACAAAACTGTTTTTTTTATTTTATCCAAAGGTTACGAACCCCTGAATGTGTTTACAAAATTAATAGCTTCTCGTGACGCCGACTTTACAGCTCTTTTGCAAACATCAGCCTAAGTATTGTCTATGTATAGCTGTGGGATACCTGCCACTCTACTAGCCATAAATTAGGTAAAGGTTTAAAAATACGCGCATTGACGTGGAGTTGCGGGAACCAGCCCGTATTCCCTAAGGTAGGTTTAGGTATCAGTACAAGTAAAATAAGTTTCTTCGGAAAAATGTATAATATTTACTTACACTAGTCATGACTGTATGTAGTTAACGCAACGTTAGATGTTACTTCTTTGCAGTCTTGTTCATTTATTCCATCCACGGTAGCATTATTGTAGTTGATAACTGTTTCTTTGTGTTGATCCGTAACGAGGATAGCTCTGAGGATTCTATCACTAGGCAGATCCTCAAACATTGTAGCGACTGCCTTCATCAGATTTTTAAACTTTGTCGCCCGTTCATGTGACATCAGCTCTCCACAGTTTAAATCATGCATGAATACGTCTTGAATGCATAAATCAGTGCTCATGTTCAAATCATTTTGTATCTTAAGCTGCGATATGCGTTTCAATGTTTTGTTATATAAAGTATATTCTTTAGGGAAATTGTCGATATCTTTAAAAGCACTCCTCGGAATGGGACGCCCAGTAAAAGGCGCTACGATATATTTATTAAAGTTAAATTCGCTGTAGTATTTGAAGAATCCGCCCAGCAGTTGATGTAGATTCTCTGTATTTGTTGAACTGTATGGCAACTCGTTGAAACCCATGTCCCAGTCGATTATAAACTTACTTTTCGAATTTACTTGTAACACATAGCCAGGAGGCACCATGTTCTTTTGTTGCAAATAAAATATTGTTAACAAATACAATCCATAATTTGGTAGGAAGCCTGGTTTGTGACCAACCACTGTGTGGATTTCGAACCAGTATTTTAGAAAGCCTCCCAAAGGCAGAAACCTTTTATCTAACTGGAAGTAGTATTTAACAAGTTGGCTGTTTGACACGCCGTAGTCACCCATTTGAAATTCGATTTCAACAATTTTCTGCGAGGGAATGTGGAAACATGAGAAAAATGAAGAATTAAAACCATGAGCGTTATGCCTATAAAGTACTTGTGAATACAGTTCAGGTTGTTTGCTGAACAACTTTTTTGTTTCTTGTAACACATATAAACCTGCTGAGGCATTAAAGTTTGGTAAATGTACGACGAGGTCCACATCACTTAATATTGTACCCAGCCCTGTAGCTAGTGACCCACAGGCTATAAGCTCATAACCTGCAAACAACAATAAATAAATAAAAGTTTAAATTGAAATTTTCGCAGGCCTGTAAGTACCAAATGTTATATTTTTTAACTTTCTATACATGTTTCAGTCACATATTGTATATTGTAATTCACCTTGCCATCGTTGGTTCAGCGTGGTCCGCACATCGTTCAGCACTCGAGATATCATGTTGTTAGCAGGATCTTGCTCGGACAACATCAGCTTATGCAATATGTGCTGCAGCTGGGAGTCGAAGTCCCCCGACAGACACAGCGGCGCGCACAGCACCCCGCTCCAAGCGTGTGCCAACACTGCCGCCGTTATCACTTCCAAGAGAAAATATATCATTAACAGACATTTTGTGGTGTGTGTTGTGAGTGTAACGTGTGTGTAGTGAGTTTGTGTGAGATTAATAATGCGATTAATGCGCATGCAACACACAGAGAAAACTTTTATCTAGGTACTAGCTGCTGCCCGCAACGTCGTCTGCGTGAAGGCTCTACAGTACCAAAAATACCTAAGATGCCAGTGTCGCTACAGCATTATAAGTAAACAACTTTTAAAACAGCATTAAAATATATATTTTTTTTTTTGCAAGCGAAGCAAGTAAAGAGAGTTATATGGGAATCCTGCTGAGTTCAGTCATAAGATGTGACTGAAGGAAATAGAGAAAATAATGCAGGAATACATTCCAGGACACAAAAGAGTAAAAATACGTACAAAGGTCTCATACCTTACAACACTTCCCTATAAACTACGTTGGTAGTTATGCTGCCAGGAGCCAAAATGTAAAGTGAGTCAGGACTGGTGACGTAAGCGACGTACAGTTGCCCGTGTGAGAAGCAACTCGTCCTGAGGTCGACACACGCTGCCCTCAGTGTCTGCCCCTGCGACTTATTGATGGTCATCGCGAAGCAAACACTCGCGGGGAACTGTACGCGCTTGAACTGGAACGGGAAGTTATGAGAGGAATGCGTGGTATAAATACTGCCTCGCAGACGCCACAACCAGTAAAAATTTCCGCCTCAATGGTGTGTCTGTGGAGCGAGATGACTTTAAGGCGGGTCCCGTTACACAACTTCGGAGGAAATAGGTTCCGAAGAAGCATGGGCACGCCGCGATAGCGGCGGTAAGACCCGTGATGAAGGAATGGCTGGAGAGACGCCACGGCGCCCTCAGCTTCCGGCTGACGCAGGTGCTTACCGGACATGGGTGTTTCGGGAAGTACTTGTGTCGGATAGGCCGGGAGCCGACGCCCGAATGTCACCACTGTGACAGCTGCCGCGAGGACACGGCGCTGCACACGTTGGAGGAGTGCCCAGCTTGGGCAGTACAGCGCCGTGACTTAGTCGCGGAAGTCGATGCTGCGGGTGACCTCTCGCTTCTGGCCGTCATTTCATGCATGGTCGGGAGCGAGAGTGGCTGGACGGCCGTCGCCTCCTTCTGTGAGGACGTAATGTCGGCAAAGGAGGCTGCGGAAAGGGAGAGAGAAGCTGTTATCTCTCTCCCGGCCCGCAGCAGACGCACCGGGCATCGCAGGGTGGCGGACGATCTCCGGCCACCATAGGGCGCGGCCTGCGGGCGGCAGACTAGGGGCGTCTGTCGCCCGATCAGAAACAGGGCTCGAGGCGGCGGCGCAGTGTTCCGCGCGCGCCTCTTAGTTGGAGTTCCTGCGGCCACCGGGTGATGGCCGCAGAGGGTGACGGGGCCCGCCTACAATCATCTGGCGGGCCAATACCTGCCGGGGGCGCGGATGAATGCGCAAGCGATACCCGTACCCTCGGCAATAGGTACAGGAAGGGAACACCGGGGTGGTTTTTAAGCCGGTAAGAGTCCGGCATGCCCCTCCGCCTTCCCCAGGGCGGAGGATGTCCATGAGGATTTTCCCCCCGAGACAAAAAAAAAAAAGGTTCCGAAGAAGCATAATCGGGACACCGACCTTCAGCTTGATGGTATGCGCTGAAAGTCCACTTGCTGACAGGGAGTTCAGAAATTCCACGGGATAATGTGTGGCTTCATCTTGCTCGACAACAGTGTTTATCAAGGTGTAGACCACTTCATTCCCCTCAATTTCCAAGAGAATGCATTCGTTAATTGCTGCAGCTTGATCATTTTTGGGCGTCAAAATGGCCCGCTCACACACCCAAGAATTCAGCTGGTGCGAATGAATGGTGCTGAATGCATGTATTGCACAATCTACAACAGCCTAAAATGAGACACTAGCGTCCAATTACCAATACCAGTATGGGCTATTACCTCGCTTAACAAACATAGGTTGTTACAACAGATATAACATTACGTGTAGGTAAACAAAATTGACTTGTACCCACTAACGTATAAAGAAAGTTCAACGGCCAAGTCACACAACATTAACTATAATAATAAAGAAATCGCAGTAAGGAACCTTAGACTTGGCACGACTTTGTCTAGATTTCATTACTTTTTAGAGATAAACAAGCAGCTCCATCGAGACTTGGCTAGTTTTTTACAGAATGTTTTTGGTGGGATTTCACTTCTTTTTGTAGAAGCGTGGGCATATTGATTTATTTTATTAGATTTTCTTATTTGACACAGTTTTTTTCTTTTTAGGAGTAGTTTTTTTTATTAGGTATTACAAATCTTTCTTTTCTTTTTTCCGGTTCTGATTCTTGTACAGTAGCAACAGTTTTTCGTATTGCCCATTCGCGTTCATTTTTATTCTTTTAGACGGTTTAGACGGTTTAATTTCTGAAAGATCGGCGCGGTATTTACGCCTAAGCCGGTTGTATTCGGTGATCGCTGAAGCTTGAGCTTTTATACTCTTGAAGTCAACATTTATGAGGTGCACCCCATGAAGATTGGTTACTCGTGAAAGCGCCTCGTAGGCTTGGCCACAAGAGAATATGGAGGTGCCAATGTCCATCATTGCATTTTTTAGACTTAGACCTTGGCTCTTGTGAATTGTTAGGGCATATGCCACACAGATTGGGAATTGTTCTCTGTACACGTATGCCCGGGGTATGATCTCAAATTTTGACTTAATAGGCAATAATTCGTGAATCAAATTATTAGCGAATTTTTATACCAATTGTTTAGGCTTTGTTTGATCTTCCGGGTCCCACCTCACTTTTTGTACAACGCCTGTCGACCCATTCACTATTAAACCTAAACATGTTCGAGTACATAATCAGCCTATAATGCTGGAACACAGGCCTCCTTTTGAAGTAAATCCATGCAGTACTTTTTGAGTTTTGCCCGGACATACATACAGACAAACAGACAAAAATTCTAAAAACTATATTTTTGGCTTCGATATCGATTGTAGATCACGCCCCAGGTATTCTTTTTAAAAAATATTCAATGTACAGTTTTGACTTTCCTACGATTTTATTATAATATGTATGTAGATAACAGTGTCTCTCCCGCGCAAGTCAAGTTCTAAACGAAGGACAGTGCTTATGTCCGGGACCGTCAAAAATATTGTAATATGTATTTGCAAAGTATGTAGGTACTCAAAGTACTCAAACCCCACTCAAATAATACAGCAAGTACCTACTTACCTAGTGAATTATACATGTTTCGTGCAGCCATACTTTGATGACTTAAGCACCACTAAGACAGTGAAAAAAATTGTGGAAAGTGTATACTTATATAAAAGTATAATGTGCGTGTAATTTGCGTATGCGTACCTATATACAGAGGAGAGTGGGATGAAAACGAACAGTTAGTCATAAGTAAGTAGGTAAGTAGGTAAGTAGGTTGGAGCTTGATACTCAACAGTAGGTAATTCTTATATTTTAGATTTTCATGCATAATATATCTTGTTTATAACGGCTAAAGTAAAAATCTGTTATTATTTTATTAAACAGAAAAAGTCATATACTTAGCTTAAATTTAAAATTTCTAGTCCAGGTCTTCATTCGGTTAGTATTCCAGTACCACTGAGACTGAACAGTCAGTCAGCATGTTGTCGGCAAGGTTGCCTCGGACAAATGTTTGTATGGACTACAGATACTTAGTTGTTCAGGCTCTGGCTAGGTATTTGTCAGATAATTTGGCTTTTATCGGCAAGAATCCTTCACGGTTCGGAATTCCCCACGCTCTCCTAATTTAGAATTATACAGATTATTTATTTAATCGATATTAAATTTAAATTACCCGCTGATTACACGGAGGTGCCGCAGCGAGTTCCGAAACCACTCGCTGCGTCACCTGCGATAAACACCCATCATCAGTAGCTAATGTATCACACCTGTCTCCGCCCACTGTTGGACACGGCTACTTCTGAGACTTGTCACCGTTAATTAGCGCGTTCAGAGCTGTTCTACACTTCAGATTCAAGTTTGTGATCGTCATTCATTCACTTTAACATCTTTCTTTTTCAACGATAGTCCTCTGAGTAGGTATAGGTACCTACCTAAGTTTTGGGCTGCAACTTACTAACACTTGAGGACTTAATCCTTCCGGTGTTAATAATAATAATAATAAACCATTTATTATCAGGTAACAAAGACCCATAGATACATACCTTAACCTAAGTATACATAATAATATAGTAACAAGTTTGTTAGTAAATAAAACTTAATAACTATGTTAGTATCACTTAGTTGCACTAAGTCTTTGTGCGTTCTGGTGGCACTTGTCCGCGAAAGCGGCGGAATACCACATCCTGCGGCCAAAAGTTTTCTTCCATCACCAGGTGCACACAAGTCACAAGTCATCAAACATTGGTCGAATAGGATAGTAGACCTAGGTTGGCTTACTTTAACACAAGGTCTATTCGCTTCTCTATGCGCAACACGTATGCGTAGGTTGTCTGTTAATTTGTTATACCTACCTACTTGTTCATATCGAGCTTTCTTAAATCGAAAATGTATTAAATAGTTAATTAATAATAGATTATTCACAGGTATACTCGTAACAGTGTCTAAATGTCGCGCTATTTTGAATCCACCCAATTGCGTAACACTCTATTGATCTCAATCTGAATAATTTTGAAGGATAAATTGCTAATCTATTGCTTCCTATGTTTGAAAAATGTGTCTGCTCAACAACGTAAATAACGCAATGAATGTTGTTGAACGAACTTTAATAAACCAGCAAGCTTAATGAACTAGCAAGTTTAATGAACTAGCAAGTCATTTCTTGTAAACAGCATCCGTTTTTATAACAAGTTGCCAAAGCCGGTTACAGAACTTAGCGATGGAAAGTTCAAAACCCTCATCAAACGTATCCTTACCATAAAAGCATATTATAAGATTAAAGACTACGTTGATGACAAGGTAGTTTGGCAATAATTCCTTCTGCACATGTGGCTTCCCTGCCTCCTCATTAACGGCATAACTATGTAAATGTCGAATAACTGCTCTCAATTTACGATGTTTATTTTTTATTTATTGTTTTTACACACTTTTTTGACATAATCTCTTTATTATTTGTCATTAAATACAGACAATTCGAATTTTTCACCTCTTTATTAGTGGTTTTAATGGGAATCATATCACTTGGTTTTAGTAGGTTTTTATTTTTTATTTATCCTTTTGATAGATTCTTATTTTGTAAATGTGAGGACTTTGTAGGCCTTTGTAGACTTTAGATCTGTAGACCATTTTTATTTTATCAAGTAAGTACCTGGTACTTGTTGACAGGCCTACGCTGTCCTCCCATGCCTACTTTAATTTGAAAACATTGTAAAAGCCAGTTATTTTTAAAAAGAGTAACCGTGGAGTTTCTTGCCGGTTCCTCTCCATAGGAAAAGACCAATTGGAACCGCGCACCTAGCTTCTGTCGTTTCATAAGTGCCCATGTAGGTTTATATGAAATAAAATATTTTGATTTTGAAAGGCAGGCAGAGCCGCGACAAATAAGGTTAATAAACATTCTGTATGACTATCAGCGGTTAATTCAAATTAGCAATTAACATGACCATGTTAATGAACTGTAACGTTACATATAAATAGAAGTACCTACATGTTCTGAAAGATACCTTGTTTTGTTATAACGTAACATAATGGTAGTTGTGAGCAGGTTAACGTGATTGGAATTAACATTACTAAAGCATAATAAATAGGTATAAAAATCTTAAATTACTTATTTCATTTCAAACAAATATAAACATTCCTTAAAAATTATACTTAACATACTGACTGTACCTACTGTGTATTGGTGCATGCGATACACCGTTACCAAACTGGAGCGTTACCAAACGGGAGTGACTCGACGTAAATAAAGCTCTACTGCAGATCCAAAATTTTGTATTATATGGGAACAAAAACGAAGTGCATAAGATTTTCTTTACCAAATGTCAAAAATAGTAATTGAGATACGGTCAAACTGTTTTCCTGGGGATCACGCTCGACTCAAGGCTTCAATGGGGTACTCATTTAACATCCCTTGCAGGACGGCAAAGTTCAGCAGCATTATATGCTGTGAGACCATTCCATCAATTTACTGACGTTGGTACCGTGAGACTGGTCTATTTTAGTTACTTTCATAGTATCATATCGTACGGTATTTTACTATGGGAACGGGCTGCAGACATCGAGGCAATTTTTATTCTGCAGAAAAGAGCCATCAGAGCCATATACAGCCTCCGCAGGCGTGACTCTCTAAGAGAACTGTTTAAGAGCCTATACTACCTCAAATGGCTTAGCATGAGCCTCCGTTATGTCGAAAATACCGCAGCATTAATTTTGAAATAAATATATGGTAAAGTTGAGGATTAATGCTAGGTACTAAGTTAGCCGAAAACACGATTCCATAAAATATTCTCGATAGAAAAAAAATCCAAAGTTACCTCCAAATTGAACAATAAACCGCTGGTATTCAAAAAATACTTCAAATTAGATCATGAAACTTTGCATACTAACTGAACTAACTATAAAGCAGGTCTTATGTTATTTAGTTTTTTTAAATTACCTTTATTTTCACCGTAAAAAGCAAATACCTAAACTATTGGCGCTGCCTTCCGCCCAGCACCGCACTCTGTCTCGCTCTCACACAGTCCGCGGGCAGTATCGTGCGAGCGAGATAAAGAGTGAACTTTAGCTGAGGTAGTATAGGCTCTTAAAGATATTAACATCATGACGGTACATTGTCAATATATCTATGAAAATATCATCTACTGATCTACGTAAGGAAAAATCTACATCTTTTTAGTAAAAGAGGTGAAAGATACAATTATATCACTAAAAATAGAGACCAATTAGTTTAACCAGGTTTCAGGCTGGCTAAAGTAGACTCGTCTTTCATGGGCATTGAGATATAAGTACTTAAAGTACTTTAAACCTCAATGTTCATGGGCTACTGTTTAAAATGTTACAATAAAATACCTACCCACATACTTCAACTAAATGAAACGAAATTTAAATCTTGTATTAAACGCACACTATGCAGCCAGGCATATTATAAATTGGGGGATTACATCGCTGATAAAAATGCTTGGCTAAACGCTGGTCCTGCTCCCTAAGGACGCACAGATAAATTGATTAGCATTGGAAAGTACTGTTGGAGCTGTTGAAGATTTCAAATACTATTTTTGCATTATATAAATTCAACCTCCTAGTATTGTATAATTGCATAGCACATGTGTGTGTACTATGTACATACTATAAAGCTTCCATTTACTGGGTACGCCTTTCATTGACTTGAATGTGCCCTGGCGGCTGAGAGTACGTCATGCTCACTCAAATGTCTTGCTGATGGTGGCGCGTGTGTTGGATCACTTAGCTTCCTTCAAAATGGTTGAGCTGAATGATGCTAATACAATGCGCCATGTTCGTGAATGGGCGCCGTCAGTAGGGACTGGTCATCTCTTTGCTGCCATGGCTTATTTTATTTTAATTTAATATTTGAATTGTTTTTTTTTATTTTTTCGTCATAATTTTTAACATGAATGATGTAAACAAGACTTGTAACCATATTATTTTGATTTAAAAGAGTGTCCATGGAGTTTCTTGCCCGTTCTTCTCCATAGGTACCTACGCTTTGGAATGGGCAACTAGCTTCATCTTTCTGACTGACCGACCCCTTGACAATTCAAAAGTGCCTGTAATTGGGTTAATTGAAATAAATGGTTTGAGTTTGAGAGCAAACTGTTAGAAAGATTTTTAATATTAAAAGGCATAAAAAATTATGATATCTTTATTAAACTTTATCTATATAATTCATTAACGACAGCTTATTTTAGTAAGATACAGGGATGATGTAGGTATATCATCCCTAGATTGCATCTAGCTACCACTAATTATAATTATGCCACCCAACATTTTTGTTCTGTTAAAATGTCCGCGTGAATATTGTCCAGAAATAACACATTAAAGCGATCAAATTAGTTTTATTATCTATAAACAACACTTTTTCCAGAAAGATTATATTTCACAGCAAATGAATGGTAATTACTAAAAAAGATGTTTACTTCAAAGTGAAATATTTATTTCAAATAGGCACATTAAAGGCACTTTTGAACGTCAAAAATTACAACAAAATAGAATTGATTCTAGTCGCCCATTCCAAAAGGTAGTTTTCCTATGGAGAAGAATGGGCAATAAACTCCAGCGTTACTCTTTTAAAATTAAAATGAAATAGACCCTTTTCTTGCTAATACTTTTTTAATCGCACAACTGTACTCTTTCACAATCCAACAACGACTAACTTTGCACTACATTTTAGTTACCATTTTAAAACGACATTTGCCCCACCCAGAAATAAAGCTCAGTAATATCATCGCCGTTATTTCCAAATGTTGCCAAAGTAAAATAATACATTTAGTTGCCATAGTGGAAATACATTTTAAAAGTTTGTTACAATATTAATAATTTGTACTTTGATAGTGTTGCCACAGTGGATATTATAATGCGGTATTAAAATAATGCATGTTTTTTTTAAATTAAATCAATGAAATCACGACAAAATGTTTTACAAGGTTTTGTATGAATAATATAATTATATGTGAAGACGATTCACCTACATTACCACAAAAGTATGCAACAAAATAAGCAACATAAAATTTTAATACATACCTACAACAAAACAATGTTTTTTTTTGTCTTAAGAAGTACAACAAAACTTAAAAAAGTTTACTACAGAAACATTACAAATTACTTAATTTGCTACATTTTAACGAAATATTATAATTTCTGATCTAGAAAACATAGGTAGGTACCGTTTCAATGCTCCACAGTAGGTACGATTGTGTTTCCTAACGCTTATTTTATTTTTTAATGTGTAACTGTACTAATGATTATGCGATAATATTTGACTCCAATTTGAATCTGACGTATGATGAAATAATGTTTTATAGACGCCGTGGTGTACTCAATAACTATGGTATGAAAAATATTTTTGACAATATAAAGTGCTATCTTGACATGTGTATAATATAATTATATATATATATATGTGAAATTGCCTCTCAAAAATGACGAGAAAACAGATTCAGAGAACTGTACAATCTAAGGAAGGAACAGTTTTATCGTCCATAGTACAGCTACTAAGAGGGAACAGAATACTAAAGTTGAATCTCGTAACATACGACTACTGCACCAAAATATTGCAGGGTTATTCAATAAACTTCCTTTGGTAGAAATATGTTTACGGGAGTTTAATGACAGGCGTATATACTATGTTTTTCAGAAACATTTGTTAAACTAACAACGAAATAAATGTATGTATTAATGACTTTAAACTGGCCACTTCATACTCTCTAAATAAGGAAAATAGGGGTGGGGTATATATTTTAATAAAACATTTCTTAGATTACATAATACTACAATTATGCAATGAAATGGCAGTAGACAAAGTGTTTGAATTCTGTTGAATAGAAATACCACTTTATAACTGCACTATTGCATGTGTTTATAGGACGCCCAATTCGAACATTGCAATATTCTTTAATAAACTATAGTCTCTATTGCATAAACTAATCGATGGAAAAAACAATAAAATAATACTGGTCGGAGATCTAAATATAAATACCCTCATAACGAATAAAAATGCCACCATACTGAATGATATACTAAAAAATTATAACTTATCTCTTAAAATAAACACTCCAACCGCATCATAGACCCAGACTCTTCTGGTGAAACATGTGAACTACATCTCTCGGACCATAATACTGCGCAGATTTTAACATTCCCATCAAATACGTCAGCAAATAAAGCTGCTCCATCGCATTGTTTTATATATAGGAGGAATTATAGCCAAGAATACATTGAAAAATTTAAAGAGTGTCTCTCGAGCCTAACGTTTCAGGATATTTATGAAGAAATAGATCCTAATACAGCTTTTGATAATTTTTATGAAATTTATAGTCTATTTTATATGTTAAATTTTCCTTTACAAAAAATTTAAGTAAATGATCAAAAACCGACTTTGAAATGGTTAACTAAAGGTATAAAAAATCGTGCCTCTCTAAAATATACCTAAAATTCAATTATCATAAAGATAAATCCCTGGAAAATAAATGAAAGTATAATAAATATGCTAAACTGTTAAAAAAATGCATCAATGTGTCCAGGAAACAAACGTCCGGCAACTTATTGTGAAAGCAAAAAACAAAATGTAGCGCAACTTGGAAATTGATTAAAAATAAACCTAACTGTAGAGATTCGCAATATATAGAAGCAATTAAACTAAACGACACTTTCATAGAAGATCCTGAAGAAATAGCGGAGCCTTTTAATAATCACTTTATTGATTCAGTTCACAGTATAATAAGTCCGGAACAAAATGGTTTTCAAAGAGGAATTAAGTCAACTACACTAGCTTGCTATTAACTTATTAAATCAATTACTGAGAATATAGATAAGAAAATACTGGTCACTGCTATATTTTTTGATATGAGCAAAGCGTTTGACTTTGTAAAACACGACATACTGTGAAAAAAATGTGAGAGTTATGGAATAAGAGGGGAAAGCGTTAAATTGGCTCAAAGAATACCTAAGTAATAGACAGAAACGTGTTGAAGTTTTAGGAATGAATAAAGATCGAGAAGTGTTAAATTATAAATCGCAGTTCAGGAACAACACATATGGCGTGCCTCAAGGTAGCATTGTGGGGCCGTTGCTCTTTCTTCTGTATGTAAATGATTTGCCAACAGTAACCCAGAATAAGTGCGTGTTATTCGCAGATGATATTTCACTGGTTATCAATAACGAAACCAAAAATGATGATTGCTCTTGTCGATGTGTTATTGTAAACACGTGGTTGAGTGAATTATTTTTGAATTTTACTGTTTTGAGTGCCTGAATTTGTTTGGTTTTTGTGTGTGTGCCTTGCTGCCTGCTGTGTGTAGTGTTGTAAGTACTTATTTCCGATTCTTTTTTTACGATGATCCCCCTGATCGGGGAGGTACTAATACATTGATCGAACCCTTACAATCTCGAAAACGTCAGTCTGATGAACCACTTAAATCGGATGCTAAAAAAACTACTCCTCCATCGGATTCCTATCAGTCAGTATACTCCAAACCTGGTTTCGAATCTGACTCTAAAATACTATATAGTCCAAGTGACAAGGGCCCTTTTATTTGTGCACGTTACGCGGTCGGAACCGGATTTCTGCTGGGCAGTCGATAAGGTTACTAAAGTTTGCGCAACTCATTCACCAAATTAAAATTCCGAATATAGTAGATGGTAGTATAAAGGCACTGGGGAGAAACAGGGTCTGTTTAGAATTCACTACAGCGGCTGCTGCCAATGCTTTTAAAAGTTACGATTTTTTGGTCAACCACAAATTTGCTGCAGACAAATGCAAATTTGATGTGTCTCGAATGGGAGTGGTTCGTGATATTCCAACAGATTGGACCTTAGAGGAATTGGTAGAAGGAATCAGGACTCCCCTCAACTGTGGAGAAGTAATTAGGGCCCGTCGTTTAAATATAAAATCAAGAAGAGAAGACGCTGTTACTTGGATACCTTCAACTACAGTAGTTTTAACCTTTACTGGTCAAACTCTCCCTGAGAGAGTTTTCTGCTATGAAACGTCACTCCCTGTAAGTACATACCAACTGCCTACAATACAATGCAGAAATTGCTGCCGCTTTGGACACATCCGTGCACAATGTCGCTCAAAGGCTCGGTGCTTTAGATGTGGCCAAGAACATTCTGGTGATAATTGTACAGTTACTGACGATCTCTCGACTTGCATCTTGTGCCGAGGAGCTCACAAGGTGACTGATGCCAAATGCCCGGAACATGCTCGCCAAAAGTCAATTAAAATTGTTATGTCTCAGGACAATATTAGTTATTCAGAGGCCTCACTGAGACTTCCTTATCCTAAACGCCTATATTCTGATATCACCTCCTCGCTATTCTCCCCGTCGCAACAAATGCAACTTTCCCAACAAACCACATACTCTCTACAATCTCCCCCACACTCCCCTGCTCAACCTCACACTCAATCCTACACAAAGACCGTCTTCCGTACTCCCCGTCCAAGAACCCCGTTAGGTAAGTCCTATGATGTGCAAGCACATAGAGATATTACCAATGCTCCTTCCTTCTCTCAGCCAAATGGTTGTGCCTGGCTTCCTCCCACTGAAGATTCCACTCCTTCGCTCACTCCAAACGATAACTTGATAGAACTCCTTACCCGCTCCCTCATCAACATCATCAGTAAGTTTAATGACAGTTTACCGAACAACGTCGTTACCCTACTACAACAATTTCTCCAAACCCTAATTATCAAAAATGCTCCCCGCAACTCTCCTCCAATGGAATTGTAGAAGCATTCGTAGGAAAAAGCATGAGCTTATTTATTTGACAAATCGCTATAAACCTGTCCACTTTGCCGTCTCGGAGACTTGGTTGGTACCGGGCTCCGTGTTTAGGTTTCCGAGATTTTCCTGCCTTCGGGACGACAGGGCGGATGGCTGGGCAGGATGTGCCTTGCTAGTCTCAAGATCCATTCCCTTCTCTCAAATTAATATCCCTGCTCACAGCGACGAAATCCATGTAGTAGCAATGAAAGCCTTTAACATCTCCTTTGTTTCATGCTATATCCCCCACCCAAATAGTAGAGCTATATTAGAACTCAATAGTATTCTTTCTTCTATACAGGGCCCTCTCATGGTGCTGGGAGACTTTAACTGCCACCACACTATGTGGGGGTCCCACTACATAGATACATCCTCTCCCTTTTTAATTGATCTAATGGATGACATAAACCTTTGCCTACTAAATGATGGCTCGCCGACTCGCAGGGTACCTCCTGGTCAGAATAATAGTGTACTTGACCTTTCATTGTCCTCTCCTTCTCTAGTAAATTCTCTCTCCTGGTCCGTGTTACCTAATTCCCACGGCAGCGACCACTTTCCAATTTTAATCAAGTTTCTTAAAATCAATTACTCCCCCACCTGCTCTTCCTCCCTTACAGCGATATAGACTATCAGATGCGGACTGGGACAAGTGTTCTCTTGCCTTAGATTTCAAGTTATCTGGTCTCCTTCTTGTAGATCCTTCAAATTTTTTAGTGGCCTATGAAGATTTCGTTTCCTGTATATTGGCCGCTGCTGATCAAACTATACCGCTTAAGAATTCGTCGCGCGGTCTCATCCCTTCTCCCCCTTGGTGGGATTCAGAATGTACCAACATGGTTCGCCTGCGCAACGAGTCGGAAAATTCATATACAGCGGACTTAAATATGGAAAATTATATTAGTTTTAAGAAAACTGGAGCTAAAGCCACGAGACTTTTAGCCAAGAAGAAGGCTGCAGGTTGGCAAAAGTTTTGTGAATCCTTATCTCCTCGTACCCCTTTAACGGTCGTATGGCGTAAAATTAATAACTTCCGAAGAATATATAAGGATCAAAATAGTTCCTCTAATGACCCCTCTATCTGGCTTGATAATTTTGTTAGTTTAGCCCCCCCTTCGTACCTCATTTAGATTGCTTTCCTTCTACTCTGATTCCCTCTCCTACAACCGACAGAATGAATGATCAATTTTTGCTTGCAGAACTTACTTGTGCTTTAGATCACCTTAAAGATACCTCTCCAGGCATAGATGGTATCACGTATTCCTTTATCTCTAAAGCTAGTCAATCCTCAAAATTATATCTTTTAACTATTATTAATTCAATTTTCTTATCTTCAAATATTCCTGAGTACTGGAAGACCCAAATCATAATCCCCATCTTAAAGCACGGGAAAGATCCAAATCTTTCGACATCTTATGGACCTATTGCCTTGTCGTCGGTTTTGGCAAAGATCACAGAGCATCTTATAAAAAACAGACTGGAATGGATCCTTGAAAGTCGTGGTTTACTCTCCAACACTCATTTTTTAGACGTAGTACGGGCACGATGGACAGTCTAAGCATTCTTACCTCCCAAATAAGGCTTGCATTCTCTCGTAATGAACACGTTTATTTATTTATTTATTTTACCATTTATGTATGTAAGTTATTGGAGTCTTCCTTGACATCTCGTCAGCTTATGATAATGGCCAGCTTCCGTTACTCAGGCAGAAAATGCTTGAGCTGAGTATCCCCGTGAGACTGGTAAATTTTATCTTTAATCTCTTTATGTGCCGTTCCATTCGTGTACGTTCTCAAGGCGGTCTTCTGTCTTCCCGTGTTGTCTGGAGGGGTCTCCCGCAAGGTTCTGTCTTAAGTCCAATTTTATATAACCTATACACTGCCAGCCTTGACTTGACCGTTAATTCCTTTTGCAATATACTGCATTATGCCGATGATATTGCCTTATACATAAGTTGTTCTTCTTTGTCCAATGGTGCTTTTAAGCTGAACTCTGCTCTTGGTTACTTAAATGATTGGCTCTTGGAACATGGTCTGGTGCTTTCTATTCCTAAGTGTCAAGCCGTAATATTTTCCCGTAGAAGAAATATCCCTCCAGTTAACATCTCTGTTGCTGGAGAACCGATTATGATTAAGGATAAAGTTACATTTTTAGGCGTTGTTCATTTACAATATAAATTTAATAAAAGTGAGAAGTCCATCAATGTTTTGAGATCTTTATCTGGAGTTCGTTGGAGTTCTCATCCGGCCTCACAAAAAAATGCTTTATAACGCCATCGTACGCAGCCATTTTGACTATGGTTGTTTTAAACTAGAACCTTGCAGTAAACTGGCTCTGAGTAAACTGGATAAGCTCCAATCTAAATGCTTACGCATTATTACTGGTGCAATGAAATCATCCCCAATTAATGCACTGCAAGTGGAATGTGTTGAGCCTCCTCTTCATCTCCGCAGACAATTTTTAGCAGATAGGTATTTTTCTGGAGCGTCTCAATTTCCCTCACACCCTCTTCTTAGTATTCTTCGTCCCCTTTCTTGTGCTATCGAAACTTCAACTTATTGGAGGAATAAATCCCCTCCTCTATTAGTGAACAGCTTCAATAATAATAAGACTCTATCATTTCCAGTTATGCCATTGGACAATCATCCCCTTTTTCTGGTTCCTTATGACCCGGTGATCTATCAACCCAGAGTGATACTAGATTTTGGTATATATAAACAAAGCCCCGAGCCCAAAATTCTTTTCAATAAAATTTTTAAGAAAAAATGGCCTAATTGGATTTTATTATTCACAGATGCGTCAAAAATAGATGGATCTCATTTAGGGTCCGCCGTGTTCATACCTAAGTTTAATGTTGTCTTAAGTTAAGTTTTAAGAGTCCACCTGAGTGTTCTATTTGGGAAGACCCAAATATTCCGAAATATTTTATTCCGAATTTCGATGTCCCGATTTTCAAAAGTCCGAATTTCATAATACCTAAGAATTATAATGTCTATTATTAAAAATTAAGAAATCTATATTTCCGAAAGTCATAAATGCGAATTGCTTGTTTTCCGATTTTCATATGTTCGAAGAATCAAATGCTCGATGGGTTCTCGGTCCGAAAAACGTCATTCCGATTTTCAATTTTCCGAATAACCTGTTAAAATTGGTACCCCCTTTCTTCTCCTAAAATTGTTTGTCCGAAAGTCATTGTCCATAACACGTTTGCTTAACTTTCCATAACTTCAGTAACCATAATGTTCAAAAATTCGAAATTTTGTTTTACATCTTAATCTATTCTGTCATAATATCGAGGACTATAATAATTGAATCTCCTAATTTTGCATGAAATAAAGTCATATGTCCTAAGTATTGCATTATATAATGTGTATTATTCCGAATGTTCTCTAAAACATTTGCTAAAAATTAGGTTTTACTGACAGAAACGAATCGCTGTAAATCCGACTCCACGCGAAAGCCGTCTGCGACGATTAGCACACGTGGAGCCGCCGGAGAACCGCAGAGCCGGAGCCGTGACAGAAACCATGCCTGCTGCATGTTGCATGCTCGCTTGCATGCTACATGCTTGCTGCATGCTTGTTGTTGGGGTTTTCTCGTCGTTGACGGGTACCCCGGTAGTTGTTGTAGGTAGCAAGTTAAGTTACACCAAACCACGGATAAGTTTAATAGTTTATTTATGGAAACAGTTTAAAGCGTTTGCTTAGTTATCTGAGCCGCACTTCACATATGTTTATTAGGTAGTTATTGACCCGCACATTAGCGCGTGACCGAGTTTTAGTGACGACAGACTTGACTGATTTGTCATTAAGTTACGCGTAAACGTACTTTTGCTGTATGAGCATTATTGGCTCGTACATGCTCCCGAGGGAAAAATGTGAGTACTCAGATTACCAAACTTGCGTTACAAGTTAAATAGGTATTAAATGTTATAAAACTAATAAAAGCAATTGAAACTATAGATAAACAGGGCATAATTCTTAAATAATTCATCATAGTTGGAATCCTGTTCCAATTGCTGATTGCGGCGGACGGTAGTCCTCTGAACGTCCTTGTCGTATTTTAGCGTAGGCAGGAATCTCCTTTAGTTCTATATCTTCTGTCCTCTCTCGAGTCTTCGTATTGATACTGCTCTTCTGGCGCGCTTGAAGACATCTTCTTATTCGCCAAACAATCATAGCGGCGATGATTCCTCCCACCAGCAAAGTGCTTATAGCGTAGTTGCCGATGTCGTGGACACTTAGGTCGTTAGGTAGGCTCTCTCGTCCCTTTTGTGTGGTTATCTGGTCATCTAATATTCTGTGTTCATTAGATAACTTTAGTTTCGGTAGCACAATTTTTGTGTTTTTGAGTGTATTCCACATATCATTTGGTGAGTCAATAGTAGGTACCTCCAAGGTAATTCCAATATTGGTACTACTACTAAAAACGTTGTGTGAATAAATTGTAGCGTCTTTGTGCTGAAGTATGCAATCCTGACCTAGGGCAAGGAGCCCCGCCTTTGTTATAATTGTTGTTGTAATTCTGTTTTCGCATACAATGCGAGTCGTACACTCATTGATGCAATTATACAACCATATGTTTGGGCTCTGTAATTTCATCCATTGGTCAGAGCATTGTTGTGTAATCCAATCACACGTAATGTTATTTGCATTTTGGCTTAGTATTTTGGCTTCGCACGATGCTGTGGCTCCATGCAAGTTGCTGATAGTTGTAGACGCGTGACAGATGTGGTTATCCGCCGTCATTGTTGTACATTGCTGAAGATCAACCTCTTCCATCTGGATATAGGTGTTCTTTGCGAAGTTGACTCCAATATATTGTGTTGTTGTCTTTATCACCTGACATTGCTTAGTAGTTTGCTGTTTAGGTATAACTATATTGCGATACAGTGTGTACTCGTCATCACTTAGTAAAGGGATATGTAATTCGAAGAGCAAGTACTGTTCGGTCAGCCGGGCTTTGACATAAATAATTTTGTAAATATTTTTTATGTTTGCTCCATTGCTGTTTTTGATAGGTAAAGTTAACCTTTTTGGTATAATACCGGCAATATAGTTGAGCTGTTCAGATAGCTGCTCCGGTGTGAATAATTTCATATCGAGATTACCTCTGTAGATATCTGTTAATGCGCTTAGGAGCATTTCTTGGTTTCTTCTCAGTACTGAGATAAGTAAACTAGCAGTTAACGCCCCAGCGTTGACGTCATTCATTGTTTTCATTATTTGAAATCTGTTTTCTATTACTGCCGTGTTATATTTCGTTTCGTTCATGAATTGCTGAATTGCTTCCAGTTGTGTCTTTATAAAGTCTTCATTTTTCTTGATGACGTTGTTTTCTGCCTCGATAATCAGTGTCTGATTTCTTATCAGCTGTAATAAATATTGTTCGTTCGTTTTGATTTTGTCTATGTCCTGAGCGTATTTTTCGGCGAAATTGCTGTCCAGGACACCAAACAGGGCTCGTGCAAGATTTCCTACGCCGTTGACATAGCCACGTCGCCTTCGTTGTTGATGTTGAGACCGTAACAATATGTTGTACTCGCGTAGCTGGTTCATTTCAAACTTGAGTTGTTGTGTCGTAGAGTGACACGGCTCGTTAGGTATCGTGTTGCATAGTTGAGCTATACGATTCACGAATTTCTCTACCTTTGTTGTACTTTGCCAGAATGTTGTCAGGTTATAGTATACCAGAAGTTTCCATTCGTCGTGAATAAGTTGAACATTTCCGACGGGGTCAAAATACATTGGTTGGTTTTCAGCTAATCTAGTTATTTGAAAATGTTGCCGGGGTGCTGCTAGTCCACATGTTAGCGTCGTAAACGCTACTAGTAACACTGTAAGCAAGCTGTTTACCCTTTTCTGGGTTTTATTAGCCCCTTTCTTTTCCTTGCCGTGCTCAGTTTCTGAAGTCACTTTTTGTGGATCAGTGCTTCCGCATGCCTCGTTTATAGGTAGCGGGGCTAGTTTAGTGATGGGTCTTTTTAGTATCCCATTTTGTGTCTTGAGCGTGACTACTCGTACTAAGTTATCACTGCCTGGGTGCAGTTCTACTACGCGTCCCAAAGCCCATCTGCTTGGAGGTAGATTACTTTCCCTGACGAGAACTAGTTGTCCCTGCTGTATGTTTTCCTTAGTTTGTTGCCATTTGTTTCGGTTTTGTAATAAATGAAGGTATTCTTTCGACCAGCGATCCCAATAGTGTCGACGCATGAGCTTAATAAGTTTCCAGTTGTTTCTGATGTCTATAGCTTTTGTTTCTTCAGGTTCCTTGAGTGGTAGTGTTTGTGTTGGACTCCCCGTGAGAAAGTGGCCAGGAGTGAGGTATTCCAGATCTTCCACATCCTCCGATAATGGATACAGCGGTCTGCTGTTCATACACGCTTCGATTTGTGTAAGAAGCGTTGCAAATTGTTCGTAGGTAAGCTTCTGTTGTCCGATTACCCGTTTCAGGTGTGCTTTCATGGAACGTACAGCAGCTTCCCATAAGCCTCCGGCTGATGGCCAGGATGGAGCGTTGAAGTGCCACTCAATTTGAAGGTCGTTGACCTCTTTAAAGAACTCGGAAGATAGCATAGTTTTGAATAGTTGGAACTCTTCTTTTAAGACTCTTGCTGCTCCGACGAAGTTGGTTCCGTTATCGGAGTAGATATGCTTTGGGGTGCCTCTTCTGGCGCACATTCTTTTCAGTGCTGCGATGAATGTTTGAGTTGATAGGTCCGAAACAAGTTCGATATGTACTGCTTTTGTGCTCATACATATGAATATGGCTATGTAGCCTTTACAACTTTTTATACCGCGGCCCTTGTTTATCTTTACATCCACATGGCCTGTAAAGTCGATGCCGGTGTGTGAAAACGGCCTCGATGGAGTGATCCTTTCTTTAGGAAGGTTGCCCATCAACTGCTCCGTTCGGGTTGTAGCGTATCGACGACATCGAATGCATTGTCGCAGTATTTTCTTGACAGTTCGATTTCCACTGATAATCCAGTAGTTGTTTCTAGTGTCAGCTAGCGTTAATCTTGCTCCACCGTGTAACGTTCGTCGATGCGCCTTTTCAACAATTAGTTGGGTAAATCTTCCCTCTCCTGGTATGAGGATAGGGTGTTTCGTTTCTACTGGCAAGTTTGAATTGTTTAGACGTCCTCCAACACGTAAAATACCGTAAGAGTCCAAAAATGGGTTAAGTTTCAAAATGGTGCTTCTGTTGAGAATTTTTCCACCTTTGTTGAGAGAATTTATTTCATTTTCGAAATAATCCCGTTGCACTGATTTGATAATTATAAATAGTGCGTTGTTTATTTCATTCAAGTTCAGTTCATGGAACCCAGTTGACCTTTTGTTTCGTAATGCATCAGCGAAACGTATCACCAAGGCGAGTATTCTTGTAATACGATCTATGTTGCTATATCGCTCAAGTAATGAATTGATAATTTCATTTTTAATCGACGTGGGTTCCGTACTCTTAGTCGTGTAACAGTTTGTTAGGAAACCCTCGTTCGTGGTATAAGTTTCTTTTGAGATAAGGGCTTGTTTTTCTTGCTCCTTAAGCCATTTAGGCCCTTCCCACCACAGTTTAAAGTTGACTAGTTTTTGCGGCGAGAGTCCTCTTGTTGCACAGTCGGCAGGGTTTTCGTTCGTTTTCACGTAACCCCAGTTTATCGCAGGCACGATGTTTAATATTTGTGTGGTTCTATTGGTTACATACTTTTCGTATTTAGATGGACTTCCCTGAAGCCATGCTAGAACGACTTTAGAATCGGTCCAGCAGGTAATCCTGAGATCGTAATCTTCCAGGATGTTAGTTATCCTTTGTAGGAGTTTCGCTAACAAAACTGCGGCGCATAATTCCAACCTCGGTACTGTAGTTTTCTTTTTGATTGGTGCCACCTTAGTTTTTGCAGCGAGTAGTGTAATTTCGTACGCACCGGTGGGTGACGTAGTTCGGCTGTAGATAACGCATGCGTAGGCTTTCTCGCTCGCGTCACAGAAGGCTTGCAATTCGATCGCACTATTGTTTTCGTTTTTTATCCATCTTGGTAAAGTTATGTGTTTTATGTTTGGCAGATCGGAGTTAATTTGTGTCCATTCCTTTTCTATGGAATCCGGTACACTTTCGTCCCAGCCAATGTTTTGGCAGTTATCATTCCACAGTTTCTGAAAAAGCAGTTTTGCTTGTAGGGTAATTGGAGCCAACCAACCGAGCGGATCGTAGATCTTGCTTATTTCTGACAATAGCCTGCGTTTAGTGTATGGTGCATTTTTGTTGTTGCTAGGCGCTTCGCTAGTAAAATGGAATGTGTCGCTTGCGTCATTCCATGCGAGTCCAAGTGTTTTACTGAACTCTTGTTGTTTGAAGTTAAATTCGCTATTGTTTCTTTTCTCTTCTCTCTGCAGTTCTTTGAGAATAGATGGTTCGTTCGAAGACCATTTCCGTAAAACAAAACCTCCTTTCTTCAGGAGTCCGCTTAGCTCTTTTTGTAGTAGCTTTGTTGATTCTATGGTATGGTGGCCCGTAATGGCGTCATCCATATAGAAGTCGTTAAGTAGCGCCTTTTGGGCCAGAGGGAAAGCGTTGCCTTCATCCTTAGCCAGCTGTTGGAGAGTACGCATCGCTATGAATGGAGCGACTTTAGTCCCGTATGTTAGGGTACACAGCTGCATATCTCTCAGTGGCTCTCTCTTAGAGTCTCTCCAAATTATTTTTTGAAGACATTGTTGTTCTTGGTGGATAAGGATTTGACGGTACATTTTTTCAATGTCCGCCGTTAGAACATATTTATAGCTTCGCCATTTTATGATCAGAGATAAAATGTCCTTTTGTAGATTTGGCCCTTTTTCCATCAAATCGTTTAGGCTGTACCCGGAGTCTGTTTTCATTGATGCGTTAAAAACAGCTCTTAATTTGGTTGTCGTTGAGCACTCCCTTACTACGCCGTGGTGTGGTAGGTAGGCTTGTACTTGACTATCGGATTCTGTCACTGGTTTCATGTGACCTAATTCGATGTATTCTCGGATGAATTCTTTGTATAGTTTAGCGAAGTGTTCTTGTCTCGCCATTTTCTTTTCTAGATGAAGAAATTGTGCTGTAGCTTGAGGTTTCGAGTTACCAAGGTTTTGTTCAAAGTTAGCATTCATGGGCATTTTCACCACATATCGCCCGTTGCTTAATCGTTGTGTCGTTTCTGTGTAATATTTTTCACAGAATTCGTTTTCCGTTATCTCGGGTTCTGAAGGGATGTCTTCTATTTCCCAAAATTTTGTTAGGTTGTCTAGCTCTGTTAAAGTAACTAGACAGTTGAACTGTTTTGTAGCCCCGCACAGTATCCAGCCCAACTTTGTGTGTTGCGCCACTGGCGAGTCATTGTCATGCTTGATTATTCCTCCTAAGATCACCTCGGAGTAAACATCAGCTCCCAGCAGTAGATCGATGGGTCCAGGGATGTTGTATTGTGGATCAGCCAGCTTGATATTATGAAGGTGCGTCCATTTGTCTGTGTTGATCGTTGAGTTAGGCAGATTGTTGATGAGTTTACCCATCACTAACGCTTCGGTTTGGAATGTATAATCTGAATAGATAGACCTGCATTCCAATTTTATGATCCCTTTACTCTTGCTCATTATAGTGCCAACACCAGTGACGGTGGCATTCATTTTGTTTCGGGGTAAGTTCAACCGTTGAGCGGCATTTTCTGTGACCAAGGTTACTTGAGAGCCTTGATCCAGTAACGCCCGAAGGATGACGTAATCTCCTTCCTTGTTCTTGACTCTTAGTTGAAGAGTCGTTAGGAGTATCTCTTGTTCACCATTAATGTGGTTAGATGTTCGCTCAGCCACCGTTGATGTGGTTGGCTTTGGTTGCTTCCCTTTCAGATTATCATCATGAAGAAGGGAGTGATGTTTGAAGTTACACGTGCGGCATGTTTTCGTTGAATTGCATTTATTACCGCCGTGACTAAACAAACAGTTTTTGCACAAGTTCAGGTTCTTTGTTGTTTGGTTTCGCGTTGCGACATCCATGCTCAAAAATGTAGGACACTGCCTCAGCGTGTGTTCGTTTTTGCAGAGTGGACATTTCCTCAGCGTAGCATGGAAGGTTTTTGACCACTTTTCTGCGTCTTTAAAGTTCGTTGACTTGTTGTTATTACTTTTATGTTGATTATTCGTTGAATAATTTTGTTTCCCGCCATTCGTTTTGTTACGGGATGTTTCTAACGTCATGAACTGCAATTCCAGGAACTCCATAAACTCTTCTAAGTCTGGGAGCTCTCTTGACTGTTTCATGGTCTTGATGTAGTCACCGTACGTGACGTTATCCAGTTTGGAGGATAGTAAATACACGATGAGTGGACCCCATACTGGAATGTTGATGTCAATGTTTCCTAGGCCATTTAAACACTCTTTCGTTGTGTCATACAGCTTCTTTATGTTAGTTGAGTTTGGTTTTTCGATGGATGGTTGATTGACAAGTGTGTCTATGTATGAGGTGAAAAGTAATCGCTTGTTGTCGTAACGGTGCTGAATAATATCAAGGCACGAGTTATAATTCTCACCACTCACAGGAAGGTGCTTAATTAACTTTTCTGCTTCTCCTTTCAGTTTAGATTTTAGGAACTTCATTTTCTGTGTTTTGTTCAGCGTTGGATTGTTATGAATCATCTCGAAGAATAAATCCTTAAAGGTGATCCAGTTGTTGTAACTTCCGTCGAACTCTGGTAATTCCATCCGCGGTGTTGTTTTTTCGTAGTGGGATGTTTCAAAGATTTTTCTATTTAGCTCGTCCTTTAGGTTGTCGTAGACTTGCTCCCAATGGTCGAATTTTGCTTCATAGTCCTTGTCGGTACCTTGCAGTAAGTAGCTTAGTTCCCAGTGAATCTTGTCGATGGATTCCCATTTAGATCGTAATATGTTGACTTGATCTTGGAGTTGCCATTTCTCTGTCATGCCATCCAGGTTAGTTTTGGAAACCGCTCGCTTCAAGGCGTTGAAGTTACACATTTGATTACGTAACAGCGTTGATAGGTGCTTGTCCGTTTCCTCTCCGATTTGTTGATGTACTCCAGTCGTATCAAATTGCGGTGTTCCGGGAGTTTCTAGTATTTTCGGTTTTGAAATCCCTGAAAATCCAGGTTCGTTTATCAACTTATTTCGTAGCTGATTCATAGATTGCATTGTTTCGTCAAACATGTTTCTTGTTATAATGAAAATGTCTTGCTTGAAGTAGTCATGGTCTCGTTGTTTAGACTCATACTTCTTCAAGATTTCATGATTCGATCGAAATTCATCCCATAGGGATTGTAAAGCTTCGATGCGCTTGTTAAGGTAGTCTATGGTTTTTCTACTCACAGCATCCTTTTTGTAGTTAGTTTGAAGAGTTTTGATTCTCTCGTAGCTGCTTTGCTGCTTAGTTATGAGTTCCACAAATTCAGGATAGTCTTCTGTCGACATTGTTTATGCCTTATGGCTGCTAGTGGTTGGCGGGTAATTTAGTGTGTACTCACGATGTTTTCGGAGCTGACGTAATCGCAGTGGACGTTATCCCCGCTGATTATTTCTTGATTGTAGCGGTAGACGTAATCTCCGCTGTAGTAACCGCCGTGGACGTTATCCCCGTTGGTTGTTTCTTGATAAGTAGTTTGTAGCAGTAGACGTGATCTCTGCTGGTTCGTTAGTGGCAGGCACTCAGTGTAGCTCACCCTCCTTTACGTCATGTGCAACGTCTCAATGCTAATAGTTAGACCCGCTTGCGGGAAGCCAACAGCACCGATTTGCTAACGTAACTGGGATACACCACGCTAAGCACTCTGCTGATGAGGAGACACGATAACTCACAAGATGATTTGCCGTGTCATCCGGCTCGAAGGACCAAAAGATGTTGGGGTTTTCTCGTCGTTGACGGGTACCCCGGTAGTTGTTGTAGGTAGCAAGTTAAGTTACACCAAACCACGGATAAGTTTAATAGTTTATTTATGGAAACAGTTTAAAGCGTTTGCTTAGTTATCTGAGCCGCACTTCACATATGTTTATTAGGTAGTTATTGACCCGCACATTAGCGCGTGACCGAGTTTTAGTGACGACAGACTTGACTGATTTGTCATTAAGTTACGCGTAAACGTACTTTTGCTGTATGAGCATTATTGGCTCGTACACTTGTTGCATGCTGCGAGTTTGCTTCCCTTGCGAACCCGAAGCTCGTAACAATTGGTGTCAGAAAAGGGGATTAAAAATCATGCCGGTTTTACACAAAGACGACACGGAGGGTATCCGTACCCGGAGTCAACGCTAGCAAGAGACGGACCAGAGGCGATTTGGTGGAGCTACGCCACAGAGGTCGGAGGGCCAGCTACCGACCATGGAGGCCGGCCCGTCCGCAGCAGCTCCAGCATCAGCAGCACCAGATTTGGCTGCTCTGATGATGATGCTGCAGGAGCAGGCTCGCCGACAGGAGGAACAGGCTCGTCGGTTGGAGGAACAGCTCCAGCGGGACAAGGAGGAACAGGCCCGTCGACAGGAGGAACAGGCCCATCGACAGGAGGAACAGGCTCGTCGGCTGGAAGAACAGCTCCAGTGAGATAAAGAGGAACAGGGCCGCCGACAGGAGGAGCAGACGCGCCGCCAGGAAGAACAGATGCTCCTTATAAAGGACCTTCACGCTACCTTCGGGAAAGACATGAAGGAGATGAAGGATAAGGTTGCTCAATATGACAACCGCCTGTCGGAAGCTGAAACCCGAATCGACCAAGTGAATAATCGGGTTGACAACGTGATGGCTGACGTGAAGCTAACCGTGATGGCTGACGTGAAGAAAACGCTGGATTACCTCAAACTTGGGGATGGAATCGCAGCTCCCGTAGCTACAACACCTTCGCTACGTGGATTCAAAGTGCCACCGTTCGACGGAACTTCTTCCTGGTCGGCCTACAAAATTCAGTTTGAGGCTGTCATAAAGGCGAACGGGTGGAATAAAAGTCAGGCCATGACTGTCCTCACCCTAGGCTTGCGCGACCAGCCATAACCGTTCTGGAAGCTCTCGGTAAGGAAGTGACTTACGAGCAGCTCCTTGAGGCATTGGAGGCTCGGTATGGGGACGCTCACCTGAAACACGTGTCTCATGCGCAGCTCAAGGATCGCGTGCAACGCAGTAACGAAAATTTGCAGCAGTGGGCCCTTGAAGTGGAGAAGCTGGTTCGTAAAGCTTACCAGTCCGTACCTGCGCTTATTGATGGAAACCTGGTGCAGGCATTCATCGACGACATCCGCGACCTTGAAGTGAGAGCTGCTGTGAGGCTCGGGCACCACGGGACGCTTAAGGATGCCTTGGCCCATGCACTGGAGGTGGAAGCTGTGCGGCAGGATCATCGTTCCCATCGCGTCAGGGAGGTTGCAGCAGCTACAGTTCGCGATAGCAATAAAGGATATAGCCCTAGGTGCTACGGCTGTGGGGAAAGGGGCCACCTTCGATCTAGCTGCCCTAAGCGAACTGCAGAAAGAGAAGACGGCCGATCTCCAGAGGGCAGTGCGGCTAACAGCACCGCCCAGCACCAGCAGCAGGGAAACGAGTAATAGCCAGGACTGCGGGGCGGGTGCTGGCTGATTTTCAAAGAGCCCCAAGGGTTTCGATCACACAGACCCATGTCGGGAACAGCCTAATTATCAAAGGCGAGGTCAACGGAACGCCGTGTAAGCTGACCACAGACACTGGAGCTTCTCGCACGGTTGTCAGTTCCCAACTTACAAGTCGGTCCCTTGGGGACTCCGCATACAACCGGAAACGCATTAATTTGGTAACATCCACCGATCAGCGCATAATGTCATCGTGGCTGACATAATGGACGATTGCATCCTGGGTCTTGACTTTATGAGGAAGAATTGTTGCGAGATTGACGTCAAGCAAGGTGTTCTGAAATGTGGACAAGAGGAACTTTTCGTGGAAGGGGCGTTACCTGGGAATGTGTACAGCCTCAAGAAGATTGTTCTTCCGCCGAGATCGGAAACGATTGTGCCGGTTAGTCTTCCTCGGAATCCTGGGCAAACTGATCGTTGTGTACTCGTGGAAAGGGTAGACAATGACCTTCCATTTGAAAGTGGCACAGACTTTGGTCAGAGCCACTGACATCTCAGGGTACGTGTGATGAACCTTTGTGATCAGGAACAGATAATAGAAAAAGGCACACTAGTTGGTACTTGCGAGGAAGTGGATTGGTTGCGTCGATGCCAACATCATCGACTGGGACCCTCAGCAAGGACGCACAAACAAAAGTGAACACACTTTTAGAAGACTGCCGCAGCGCTTTGTCCCAAAATGAAATGGTCAAGGCGAAGAAGATGTTATTCAAGTTCGCCGATGTTTTCTCGTCAAACGAGGCTGACATCGGGAAGACTGGCTTAGTTCAACACAAAATAAACACAGGAGAAGAATTGCCTATCCGTCAGAGATTGCCGGTAGCACGTGAAAAAGAAGTGGAAACCATGATTGAGGGAATGGTGAAGGATGGTGTTATTGAACCTTCATCTAGTCCATGGTGTTCACCTGTAGTGCTGGTAAGAAAGAAGGACGGCAGCATGCGGTTTTGTGTTGACTATCGTCGTCTGAACGACGTTACAAAGAAGGACAGCTATCCTCTGCCAAGAATTGATGACACGCTGGAGTAAAGTGGTTTAGCACGCTGGACCTGAAAAGTGGCTACTGGCAAGTTGAAATTGATCCTAAGGACAAGGAGAAAACTGCATTCTCGACAGGAAAGGGTCTGTGGCAATTTAAAGTTATGCCGTTTGGATTGTGCAATGCTCCGGCAACATTTGAGAGGTTGATGGAACTTGTACTTACCGGACTAATTGGCGATGCCTGCCTGGTCTACTTGGATGACATCATCATCGTAGGCCGCACGTTTGAAGAACATCTTCAAAACCTGGAACGCGTGCTCATGAAGATCCTAAGTATAAGTCGGAAGAAGTGTTCACTATTCAAACGACAAGTTAGCTTTTTGGGATATATAGTGTCTGAAGAAGGTATCCGCACGGATCCAGAGAAAATCGCCGCTGTCAAGAATTGGCCAATTCCAAAAGACAAGACGCAGGTCAGAGCATTTCTGGGTTTGTGCTCCTATTATCGGCGATTTGTCAAGAGCTTTGCAGATATAGCCAAACCCCTGCATAAGCTAACCGAGGAGAAGCGACATTTCTGCTGGGATGAAAGTTGCGACATCGCATTCCAGGAGCTAAAGGACCGTCTGTGCAAAACACCTATTTTGGGGTAACCTGATGCGGGCAAGGAATTTATAGTTGACACAGACGCAATTGACATAGGACTTGGCGGTGTGTTGTCTCAGCGGAACGGCGATCAAGAGGTTGTGGTAGCATAATTCAGCAAGTCATTGTCGAAACCTGAAATAAACTATTGTGTTACGAGGCGAGAACTGCTTGCTGTGGTAAAGTCATTGCAGCACTTTAGCAAATATCTTCTGGGACGGATATTCCACCTACGAACTGACCATGCTGCACTGAAATGGCTATTGCAGTTCAAAAATCCAGAAGGACAAGTTGCGAGATGGATTGAACTACTGCAGGAATACGACTTCGAGGTCGAACATCGCAGCGGGAAATCTCATGGCAACGCAGATGCATTGTCAAGAAGACCTTGTCCTGAAAACTGCAAGCATTGTACTAGGCAAGAAATTAAAGAAGTCGTACCTGTGAGGATGCTCAAGACAGACCTCAGCAACGAGTGGAAGGAGAGCCTACAACGTGCACAGCAGGAAGATTCGGACATCAAGCCGATTCTGGAGTGGATGAAGGCCAGAGCTCCTAAGCCCAGGTGGAGCGACGTCTCAGCAATGAGTTTGATCACAAAAAGCTATTGGGCCCAATGGGACAGTTTGGTGATTCAGGATGGAGTCCTGTGCCGTAAATGGGAAAACGCTCGGGGAGACAGCTGTCATTTGCAAATGGTTGTCCCTAAAGCTCAAGTACCGGATGTTCTACAGCTGTACCATAATGGTTGTTCAGGAGGTCATCTGGGAGTAAAACGGACTCTACTGAAGATACGAGAACGGTTTTACTGGGTCCACTGTCGTGACCATGTCGAGGACTGGTGTCGCAAATGTACAAGTTGTGCAGCTGTAAAGGGACCTCAGAGTCGTAGTAGAGGTGCATTGAAATTGTACAATGTTGGTGCACCATGGGAGAGGATAGCCCTTGACGTTGTGGGACCGTTTCCGGAAAGTGAAAGTGGTAACAAGTATTTCATGGTTGTGATGGATTACTTCACTAAGTGGCCGGAAGTCTTCGCCATTCCAGATCAAGAAGCTTCGACAGTTGCAGATAGATTAGTCCATGAAGTCTTCTGCCGTTTTGGAGTACCCTTGGAGATTCACAGCGATCAGGGAAGGAATTTTGAGTCCCAAATATTTCAGGAAACTTGCCGAGTAATGGGTACTCATAAAACGAGAACAACTTCTTACCACCCACAATCGGATGGAATGGTGGAACGATTTAATCAGACACTGGAGAGGTACCTAGCCAAAGTTATAGAAAATCGGCAACGAGATTGGGACAAGCACATACAACCGTTTTTGTTGTCATATCGAAGCGCTGTTCACGAAAGTACATCGGTGACACCAGCTTTCGCAAACTTTGGAAGAGAATTACGGCTGCCTGCAGACCTGATCACCGGAATACCACCTAATGCCCCACGCAGTATAACCGAGTATGCGAACGACTTGCGGAACAAAATGAATGACATTTAAGAGCACGTCAGACAATCGGGCCAGCAAATGTCTGAAAAGATGAAAACCCATTATGAACGTAAAATGAACAATAAAGGGTTCGACGAAGGTTCACTTGTGTGGTTGCGCAATCCAGTCCGCAGCAAAGGGAAATCTCCTAAGCTTCAAGCTAAATGGGACGGACCGTACCGGATTGTGACAAAGATCAATGACGTAACCTACCGGATACAGAAAGGTGCAAGAGGTACTCCTAAGATCGTCCACGTGGATCGACTGGCGCGTTATTATGGGGCCGATAATGCTCGGGACGAGCATGTCTTAGGAGGGGGCAGTGTTGCGCGCCAAAATTAATGCCTGGTACATGGTGACAGTAGTTACCATTAGCGCCATCTAGTATCGAGTAGCGGAACTAGTAGTGAAGACCCTTCTAGAAATTTCGATGCGAGAACTTTCTAGAATTTTCCCGAACTATCGACATCTGGTCGATCGGGGCCTGTATGTACTCGAACATTCTAGATGTTTCTACAATGGAAGGTTCTAGAACTATCTTCGGCGCTATATAAGGCCGAGACGCGCCACGAACGGGACAGTTTGGATAAAGCGATCGAAGTGAAAACATCGAAGCGATATTCACGTGCGACTTAGAGCGATCAGTAGTGCAATTGTGTTTTGTAATTAGTGTGTTTGAGTTGTAATTAGTGTTGTTAATTAAAGTGTCAATTTTTGGTTATTAAATCGGCAGTTTTTATTGTCACGAACCCGAAGCTTATGTTAGGAAAAAGATGTTCATATTGTTACCAATATGAACATCTTTTTCCTAACATAATCATTCTTTGAATATAAACCAGTCAAAACGACAATTATTAAACAAATAATTATGTTTTATTTCAAGGACAATAAATATTTTTAATTTACTACTTAACGATTTTTTTTTTTTTACCTTTTATAGTAAGTAATTGGACTTCAGTCCATTACATGATAAAAGATTTTAATTATTACATTGTACAAACATCGACATTAAATTATCGAAATCTTGTCGCATCTCTAGCTGGTAAAAAAATAGATAACAGGTGCGTACGAATATGACATCTATTTCAATGACGTTAGCGTGCTAAATAGAGTAAATTGGTTACAGCGCCCTCTAGCGTTGAGTAGCTGAACTCGTTATGGATTGCTCGAATTTGATTGTAAGATGGAAAAATGGTCTTTATTGATTTTGACATGTTAAATGAAAACAACATTCAATAATTGTAATAAGACTTAAAATTTTGAACAACAATAAATAAACTTTTCGCCAAAGTTGCATTTATAGTTTGTAGATAATTTTCTATTCCGTGATTCCGCTCTAATTTTGCTATGCTAAGTCAGATGGCGTGACTGAGACATGGGATCATAGTTTTTCTAAGACATTTCTTTGCATAGCCCCTCTATTGTACCTATCTTAAATCTCTTTGGGTTTTAGTCGATAGGTGAGCAGCTTCTTCAAAAAGTAATTATTAAAAAAAAATAAAAAAATCCGACTGCGGTAAAAAACTGAAAAGCTAAAAACAAGCCCATTTTAAATTAAAGTTGGAAGCAGGCGGGGCCCATTTGAATTTGAAAATATAATAAAAATATATACCTACATACATATAAATATATATATAGGTACGGTATGGGTCTTCTGGCAAAATAAAAGTAAATTTATAAATTAATATTTTTATTCATTAAATTATTGTTTCATAAAGTAAATTCACATTGTGTTTGTACATAGACAAATCATTATTATCAGTACTTACATGGGATAAAGTTAAGTATATTAAATTAACACCTATGTTTCACAAATAAACTAACTGATTGATTGATAATAAAAACTGGTCAAGTGCGAGTCGGACTCGCACACGAAGGGTTCCGTACTACAAGGCAAAAACGCCGAAAAAAACACGTTTGTTGTATGGGAGCCCCCCTTGAATATTTATTTTATTGTTTTTAGTATTTGTTGTTATAGCGGCAACAGAAATACATAATTTGTGAAAATTTCAACAGTAGCTATCGCGGTTCTTGAGATACAGCCTGGTGACAGACAGACGGACGGACAGACAACGAAGTCTTAGTAATAGGGTCCCGTTTTTACACTTTGGGTACGGAACCCTAAAAAGGTACAGTGGGGAGATGTCGGTCGTAACACTGACCGTGGTGGCGAATTCCAATATTTTACCTTCAATTGGAAATGGAAGGAAAATTCCTGACGGCTCAACTCTTAGCTGGAGAAATGGCTGAAATATTCTGAATTAAAATTCATAATCTAGTGGTTTTTGCAATTCGCAGCGTGCGTCGTATCAGGGTTGTATGGTAATAATAAAACTGGCCAAGTGCGAGTCGGACTCGCACACGAAGGGTTCCGTACCACAAGACAAAAACGCCGAAAAAAACATGTTTGTTGTATGGGAGCCCCCCTTAAATTTTTATTTTATTTTAATTTTATTATTAAAGTTAAAATACAACTGAGTATTTTGTGAATATTTCAAGTGCCTACCTGTTGCCATTTTTGATATCGAGCAAAAAAGGGCAAAAAAATCGCGTTTGTTGTATGGGCTCCCCTTAAATATTTATTTTATTTTGTTTTTAGTATTTGTTGTTATAGCGGCAACAGAAATACATACTTTGTGAAAATTTCAACAGTCTAGCTATCGCGGTTCTTGAGATACAGCCTGGTGACAGACAGACGGACAGACGGCCAGACGGACAGACGTACAGACGGACAGACAGCTAAGTCTTAGTAATAGGGTTCCGTTTTTACCCTTTGGGTACGGAACCCTAAAAACCGACCAAGAGCGAGTCCGGCTCACACAACTAAGGTTCCGAAGCAAACTACATTAAAATTTGGCAGTCAGTGCAGGAGCGTCAGAGTCGTATAGAAAATATGTCATATTATTCCTATTATAGGTACTACTTAGGTACCTAGTTACAGATAACATTCATTTTACACTAAACACATAGTGGTAGGGGGAAGCCAGAGGGTTTTTGAGCAAGCATATGCTGCATATGCAGGTAATGCTGGGCGCAGTTGATAGCTGAGCAGGTACGGCATGATGAGAGAACACCGAAAATATATTATATTAGAAAAGTTTCAGATGGGAGCCCCGTGGTCAGGAGTCCACTTTCAGATTTCGAAAATGGACCAAAAGTAAAGTGATTGTGTGCGGCCTAAGGTTAGGCTCTTATCTGTAACTTTTAAATATCGATATTTTCGGTTCTTTTCACCTTGCAATGCTTGCTGAAATACCCTCTAGGCTCCCCTACCGTAGTCTTCTAGTTAATTATATTACATAGTAGTAAGAAGTAGATACGTTCAATGTCAGAAGATCCATTGGCCAGATCCATGATGGATCTAGTGACGATTGTTTTCTCATTGGATTTCAAGATGTGCGTATCTACAATTTTTTTTTTTTCAAAAGACCCATGACCCAGGTTATACACACTCCGCAAGTGGCACGTCAAAACTTGGCTCATTAGCGTAGTTACGTAGTCTTCGTCTCTTTTTTGAAATCAAAATCAAAATGTTTTATTAATTTATATATACCGGCAAGAAACTCCACGGTTACTCTTTTTAAAAATAGTTGGCTTTTACAATGTTTCCAGATTACAGTAGGTATGCGAGGACAGCGCAGGCCTGTCAACAAGTACCAAGTACTTGATAAAATAGAAAATGGTCTACAGATCTAAAGTCTATAAGGCCTACAAAGTCCTCACATTTACAAAATAAGAATCTATCAAAAGGATAAATAAAAAAATAAATAAAATAAAAACCTACTAAAACTAAGTGATAAGATTCCCATTAAAACCACTAATAAAGAGATGAAAAATTTGAATTGTCTGTATATAATGTCAAATAATAAAGAAATTATGTCAAAAAGTATATAATGTCAAACAATAAAGAAATTAAGTACCTATATAATGTCAAATAATAAAGAAATTATGTCAAAAAGTATGTAAAAAAATAAAATGAAAAATTAAACATCGTAATTTGAGAGCAGTTAATAGACATTTACATAATTATGCCATAATGAGGAGCCAGGGAAGCCACATGTGCAGAAGGAATTATTGCCAGACTACCTTGTCATCAACGTAGTCTTTAATCTTATAATATGCTTTTTTGATAAGGACACGTTTGATGAAGGTTTTGAACTTTCCATCGCTAAGTTCTGTAACCGGCTTTGGCAACTTGTTATAAAAACGGATGCTGTTTACAAGAAATGACTTGCTAGTTTTAGTTAATCTAAATTTAGGTAACACAATTTCATTTTTACTCCGTGTATTTATATTATGGAAATCGCTTCTTATTTTGAAGAGTCCTAAGTTTTTGCTCCCTATAATTAGGACATGGCGTCCTACTTCCACGTGTATCTAATAGAATGACATAATGCCGTCTTTAGGGTTCCATACCCAAAGGGTAAAAACGGGACCCTATTACTAAGACTCCACTGTCCGTCTGTCAGTCTGTCACCAGGCTGTATCTCATGAACTGTGATAGCTAGACATTTGAAATATTCACAGATGATGTATTTCTGTTGCCGCTATTACAGCAAATACTAAAAACAGAATAAAATAAATATTTAAGAGGGGCTCCTATACAACAGACGCTTTTTCGGCGTTTTTGCCTTGTAGTACGAAACCCTTCGTGTGCGAGTCCGACTCGCACTTGGCCAGTTTTTTTGGATCTAATGTTGGGTAGGTAACCTACCTACTTCATTTACTTATAATAATATCATTGCGTCTAGTAATAAAAAAATATTTTTACCAAGTATCACAATGACTTAATAGTACTATACTCATGGCAGTTTTGTTAAAAAAGTTGCTGCAGGTTTTCAGGAACATGTTTTATGAAAGTCTAACATGACAACCAATTTCCACTTGCCTTTCATTCATTTACTTTTTTTACAGATCCATAACTTGGACAATTGGGTCTGTATGTTGTGGCTAGATTGGTTGACCTTTATTATTTACAGTTGCTAGACTTTCATGTCTCCAGTCTAATATTTCAACATATGTACCGGATAAATGTTAACCTTATGAGGTTTATCAGAGTTGTTTCCTAATTCCATTATTTTTATTCCAAACTCATACCCTTTGAAAAAAAATGTAGGCAAGGTAGATGTCCAGATTTGATCCTCTGTTGTTGAACAGTAGATGGCAATAATTGGCTGAGTTAAATAAAATTCTCTATCTATCAATCTTATAGATGAAAAACGACTTTCTATTTCTTTCCCCCAGTCTACAAGTTCCAAAATAGCACTGGAATTTGGATTGACTTTCTTTATTATTGCTCGCTCATATTGGTCAAGATTATCCAGTTTAACAGCACATGGTCTGCCAGGAACGAAATCCTCATCCTTCATATGCCGGCTTTTACAGTACTGGGAGAAAGAACATTCTGCAGATCTTAACATTTTAAAATCATTAATATCAGCAACATAGAAACCAGACACTGATGTCCCACTCTGCACTCTGACATGTAAAATATCTCCAACATTTAATTGTTTGTATTTAAACTTTAATGTCTGTGTCAAATTTAAAGCTGCTGTTGAATTAGCCAATCTGTTTACGGAGCAAAAACCTCTGGTAAATGTGGTAAGGTCAATCAATCCCAACATTGTCGCAACATCTCGAGGGCAGTCTGCAGTTCTTAGTTCGACTACCAACTGATCATTCATTTTACTTATCACGTTAATAGTGGCAGTGTGCACACCAACAAACTGCCTCATGGTATCAATGACTTCCACACTAAACGTCTCACCTCTCGGCTCACATAAATGTAATCGACAATGAGTAGCCAACCCTGGACATTGGTTTTGGGGCTCGGCCCTGCTGTCTGGAGGGTGTATGTGTCTCGTTGACACAGACTTATCAAGACATCCATAATCAATTGCATAAATGTCACATCTCACCTTCTCTCCATCAATGTTTTTAATATTACGAATCTCACCACGAACAAGCTTTTCAAGTATAGATGATTTATATACAACTCGTTGACCTAACTTCATTGTACTAGCAGAGACACGCCCAGAGCCTGGTTTTTCAATCAAGTCCATCAAGTCTGTAAAATCTGCCCAACGTACAAAAAAACTTTTAGGGTCATTGACATAAGTGACATCAACTTGATGAGTGAAACCAACTTTATACTCATAATAGGTGTTCATCCTGCCTGCCCTGTAATTAAAATACAATGATTAATGAATATTCATGTGTGGTTTCATATGTGGTCATATTACTGTAACATTACTGTCGAAGCATAACCGTTTGTCAAAGCTTGAGCAGTGACAAATCATAAACATAAAAGATTTTACTACATGAAGACTGCAATAATGTAATTCACCAAGAATAAAGATAGGCAATAAAGATAGTTAGGGGTGGTTGGTGGGTGGACAAAATGGCCTCATCACCAAATTAATGACTGATAAATGTATTTCAGTCTCGAATTGCTGACTGGAACGCCTCTGTAAAAAAGATCAGCTACCTGTGTAGCCTGGAGCTTGCAGCCAGGAGCATGAGATAGCTTTCTACCGGTTTTTTGTTAACTACGGTACTCTAAATAGTTTCGTAGTTAATGTAAATTCGGCTTAGTTGTAAAATGCCTTTAGATCTGCACTAGTATACCTGAATGGGAGTAGCGACTTCTGTAGTATTGTAGCGTAGATTTTAATAGGTAGGTAGGTTATTATTAAAAAATATTCTTAAAAAAAAATGTAGTGTACTGTCTTCAATTGCGATTGTTGTGCACTTTTGTGGAAGAAGACTGGAGGAGTCACATAAATTATTGATCACACAGCACAGCCAGCTGCACAGCTGTTTGTTTTGATTTTTCAAAGATAAACTGCCTCCGTGAGATAAACAAAGAGTAAAGTAACTTAGGCATGTCGATTTGAAATCGATTATTTGGAGTGATATAATCGATTTTTCAGATCGATTTTGAACCCTACATCGATTCAATGAATCGATTCATAAACCTCCCGAATCGGGCGAGACTAGAAATTTAAACTGCCACATTAGTTTAGTGGTCGCAAGCACTACTGCTGAGCAAAAGATCCTGGGTTCGATCCCCACCTCTACCTATTCTTTTGAAGGAATATAAACGTGATATTATGTTTATTAATTTAATAATACTTCTATCCAATTACTTGTATTTGCGGTAAATGGTCATCAATGATGTCCTGTATCTATATTAGGTAATTAGGCATGTTTGAAATTGGCGCGATTAATCGAACATCGATCTTTTAATACTCGATTTAAACAAGAATCGATTCTAGTATGTTCAATTTGAATCGAATCGGACATCGATACTTTTTAAAGTGAATCGACATGCCTTTAGTAACTATTGAAGATAAATCAGTGTTGCCAACAGGATTTTTAAAAATCCGCCAAGTTCGTTGAAAAATCCGTTAAAAATATTTTTTTATCCGTCAATAATAGCCGTTTTTCTAAAGTTATATATTTTCACAGTTTAATTACAATTTAAATGATATGTACCAAGCGTGCTTGAAAGAATACAACAATAACTAATAATAAACCTTATTAAGAATATGTAAAATGTATACATTGGATTCCGGTTACTTGGCAGGTAAGTCCCGTTCATAAGCATTGCAGAATTTGCAGAGTTTATTGGCTAATAATGGCTAGGTACATTACACGTCTTTGGCCTACCTTATTGCCATCATACAAAATTATTCATATACAAACATTTGCGTCTTTGACCATGCATGAGCCATCATACAAAATTATTCATTTTTTTTTTTAATAATAATAATAATAATTTTTTTCCCCGCCGCCGTATCTCTACGTTGACGCCGTGGTGGGGCTTGCGCGCTCCAAACTCTAGGCCTATGCCGGAAGAGTTTACTTTGCTGGAATAGGTCTAAGGTGAGGAGCCAGACCAAGAGAGATACAGAAATCCGCAGGGCAGCATGTGGCGAACTGTTGGGCAGTAGCGACCCCACGGACCCTATCTTCAGGGAGAAGTCTTGTTCCTCACCTCTGGCTTGCCTTTATTGGCCGGCTGGAGTGAACAATGACGATGAACAGAGCTCCCACCCCATTCTTGCCTTTATGGGCCGGCTTGAGTGGAGATTCGCAAGAGCAAACGTGCTCGGAGGAAGGAAGTATTCCAGTAAGATGCTGGTAGGGATCTTGACCGTACTTCCGGGATTGTCCTGATAGCCGTGGAATACCTCTCCACTCCTCATAAGCACCTCAGGACATGTTGCCCCCTTGTTGCTACGTCACTATGTGCTAGCGATCGTTTCCGGGGGCCCATTGTTGAGTGTGCAAGTCACCCCCTGCCATTTTATCCGTGTATATATAAAACATTGATCAGGCAGGGGTCGTAGTTATTCCATAGTTCTTGGTAACCAGTCCACTTTAGCCACCCAAAGCCATAGTCCAACTTTTTATTTTTCCATATCCTGCAATAGTCCTACACCAACCGGGGGTTATCCTTGGGTGCACTTGCATAGCGCATACAGGAATAATCGTCGGTTGGTGCCGCATTTCATTAAAATTTCCTAAGGGGCCTCTGCGAGTTGGCTTCAGCCCCTCGTACGCCTTCCAAAGGACCGGGACCCAATGGTTCCGAGAAAAAAGAGAAAAATAATAATAATAATTTAATAAAAACGTTTACAAAAGTTGTACATTTAGCCAAGAGTAGAAAAATTTCCATACAATTATAGTGCCTAAAAATAAAGTAAAACTAAAAAATATTTCTTTTTTTAACCGACTTCAAAAAAAGGAGGAGGTTTCTCAATTCGACCGTATATATAATTTTTTTTTTTTTTATGTGTGTTCGCGGATAACTTCGTCGTTCATGAACCGATTTTGATTATTCTTTTTTTGTTGGAAAGGAGATATGCCAAGGGTGGTCCCATGATAAGGAAACCAGGATCTGATGATGGCATCCCAGTGAAATCGAGGGGAACATTCAAAAATCGTAGGAGCGACTAGTGCGTTTGTTATTTTTATTACATGTGCAACTAATGATGGTTCGGAATTCGAGTGTTAGGTAGCGACCTGCCCGAACTAGGTTTATTCAAACCTGTGTTTCAGGCCATCCCTTTACATTTCAATTAAATTGGAGCGGTAATTTTTAAATAAAACTGATATATAAATAATGAATTAAAAATTCTGAGAAAAAGCACATTGGTACATTAATACCTAATACTAAGTCTATGTAAACATACAAAAGTAAATACTTACAAGGGAATCAAATTATGATCTTTACTTATTTTTGACTTACTCCGTGTTCGGTATTATGAAACTCAACCGATGCAATGTTAGCGACAGTTTTGTAACGAACGATATCTATCGTACGTAAGTTATTTGGACTTTTTGGTACAGGGCGGTTGAATGACATTTATCGCAAGGTTATTTGAAAAACACTTTAAGCTTCTATAGCGTAAGCTATAAAAAATGTACTTCACTGTTATCAAAATACTTAGCATTCATTACTCAATTACACAGACACAGAAAAACTTCTAGAAAGGAGAAACCCGTTTCTGGGCCTAACCGTTACACGAATAAGATATGTACCAAAAAAATCGTCTATTTTGCTAAATTAACCCATTTAAATCTTAGCCTCATTTACAATGGCCAAGTGTAGAAAATAATTAGATTTCTATTTTTTTGTTTTAAACCACCTTTGTAAACCGTTACAACACTTAATTTGTTATACGTCACTAACTTCACAAATTCTATCAATAGAGCGTACCCTAAGAATATGATCGATTTAGTGGAAATCGATGCTGATACAAATAATTAAATAACACTCCATTGTTTTAGTATAAATTACTTTTTAGGTATTAAAATCAATGTAAAACAATTAAATCTGGAAACTAATTGATATTTAACGTAATTGCCATTAAAAAACATTAAAAGAAATAAATAATCGATAAAATCGACTGTACCATGGATTGCACTAGTAAACGGCAAATGTCAATGTCAACGTCTGTCAATTGTCATGGTTGTATTTTTGCGCATGGTCAATGTGTTGTTTTTCTGTATTTCTGGGGATTTATTTTTTCATAAGACCTCTAATCGAATACTGGACTCCGAAATTGATTGCATTCTGACTGACCCTCGCTTGAACAATGGACACCGTTACATAACCTGCCACCTGTACTGACTTTTGCTGGAAAACCGGATCTGATTATTGCTCTTTTTGACTACTGACACGACATCATAAACCTGTGCATTAATTGCGGAATAGCAACGGCCCACTGCCATATAATAGGAAGGCGAAGATTGGAAGATGAAAATGATTCTTTCAATTGTACAGGAATGGGTCGCGCGCGCCTCAAACGGTTAGTATCCGATATTTCTATATTGTAACATTTTTGTACAATGTATGTAATCATTTAATGTAGTCGAACTAAATAGTGTTATCGCATTTGTTCAGTTGTTTGTTGATAGTTGTACTTTATATAATGGTACCAGAATGTGCAGATGTGATGCTTCATATTCGAAGACATGACTGTGACGTCACCAATCCGGACTGAACCTGCATGGTTATTGGTTAATTATATTCCCTCTCAGAGAGGAGACCTGTGTCCCTGCAGTGGGAATGTAATAAAAACGCTTATGTTTACCCAAATGTGCCACTCAGATGTTTATTGCTAAATGCTAATGCTAGACCTAATAGTCAAATGATAAATGTTTGCTTCAGGTACATGAAAATGACTTTAATCTGCCAAGCTTGCTGAAATCATGCCAATGCTGTATCTCTTGATGGAAATATACCAGAAGGGAGTGAACAGACACCTACAGGACACCAACGAGTGTGTATTCACTGTGTACGTTCTCTTCTGAGAAGAGTTTGTTGCCATCAACTTACGACTACCGGTACAGTGCAAGAACACAGAATACACGAAGTTATAAGAGGGTGGATCCTATCACGCACGGTTAATATAATAGCTTTTTTCATGCTTTTTTAATAACATTTCTTTTAGTTTAGTTTTGATAACAAGGGCATTCAAAAGTTTTATTTGGTATGCTAAAACATTTAAGTTAATTAGAACAGTGTGATAATGGTTAAGCTAACTCAGGCTTACTAACCTACATCAGGATTTCTTTAGATCATTCTTTTTCAAAGTGGGCAATAACACACCACACATCTCTGGTGTAAAGGCACTCTTTAATGTAGATATATTATTTTCAGGTGGGTGCTTCAGGTGTTGTCTGTCACTCTTGTTGGGTGCGAGCAAATAGAGCATCCTGGAATTTTCATGATCTACAGCAAGAGCTGTCGACATCGGACTCAAACTTAAGAGGAAGAATAAAGTCGAGGCATATTAGTAATAGGATGTATTTCGTTTATACATTAGTCGACAGCTCTCTAAGAGAAAGGGATGCTGTAACCGAACCTGTATCGTTAGACAGATAATATAATACTAGCGTACAGATACCCCATCCCATACAAAGAAACGTGACCGCCGTAACTACGTCATTTCTTCGGCCTATTCGGCTTATTTTCTAAAGTGGCTGAGCGCGGCTTGTTTCACTCACGTCGCCGCTAGATGGTGCTAGCAGCGTTGACTCGCTAGCTTGTGGGCCGCGAGCAGTTATTTTACACAAACACCAATAGATGGCGTTAAAACCATACTGTACTTCTGTACTACAAAACTAAGGTCGCCCAGTGACCTTGAAGCTTACGTCGTCAGTCACTCGGCAATAATAAATTTACTTTCTTTCATGCATGCCTATTTTGCGATAGCGCATGATTTCTTGAGCGTAGTAATGGTACAGCTAGGTACATGTTTTTCGGCAGACTTAGTTATTTGTTTGGTTTGGCGTCAAACGTCAACGCAGATTATTATACTTAAGTACTTACTTAATAAAGTAGTTCAGTCAATTAGGATAAATTTATAATATCGAAATACTTAGCTCTTGAAATGATTAGGTATTTGCTGCAAATTAGATGATTTTAAGAAGGGAGAGTTATTTTTTTAACAGAGTCAGTTTCGAGTGTGTAGAAAACATTTTACTTTAATTACAAGCTGTTATTACTTAACTAAGTAAGTACTAATATTTGGGAATGCAATCTCGTTATCGTGAGATCTCGGCTTTTTTTTAGCGAGATTGATTTCGGACGAAAAAAGGGCGAGAACTCGCGAGTTTCACGAGATTGCACTCGAGCTTCTATACGTCTTATTCGAAGCGCGGACTGACACGGACGGAGTTGCGATCTTGGTTTCGTAGAAGACTTGTTGTTTCTTTCATTTGTTATTTGATAGTTACGTACGTCAAAGTAAACTACATATAAGTTTGTAAAAAATATAATGACAGATACGTCAAACAATGTTTGATGCATATTAGTCTTATTAGACATCAAACAATTAAAAGTTGCCTACCAAACTTGTCCTTTAACACAAGCCGGGTCGTCGTAAATGTTAATTTCCAATGTCCGAGGTGGGAAAGCCAATGTCAATCGTAATAACAGTAAAGTCAGCAATGATATTTACTAAAATATCATTGACAGTCAGAGTCCGTTTACGTGCCAAAAGTCGATCGAGAAAGAAAGCCGTGTCAATATCCGATTTATGACCGTCACTATATACCTACGTGGGGCGTACCCCACGTAGGTATATAAACTCAAACATTCGACTTGAGATTCCAGTTTCATCAAGCGATGTGAAAACACTTTCCCCGCGGTCCGAATTGCGTCAAAAGCTCAAATATCGCGAATCCGACCAAATGTAATAGTCACAAAAATAAGGACTATTGAGTAGTATTTGTGACGTTGCGCGTTGGTCGGATTCGCGATATAATCGCTTTTGACGCAATTCGGAACGCGGGTGAGTCGTCATCGTGTCGTTGATTTCATTTCAAAGTTGAAAACAACAAACATTTCTTTTTTTACCCGACTGCGTCAGAAGGAGGGTTATGTTTTTCGAGTGTATGTATGTATGTATATTTCTTTGGCACGCTCTGTAGCCTAAACGGCTTGATCGATTTCAGCTTGAGAGGTGCCGTTAGATTCGTCTTAATTGTGAGAGTGACACTGGGTATATCAAAATTGAAACAAAATTAAAATGGCCGATTTTTTGCGCATTATTATGTCTTCAAAATTTTTTTTTTCTCAAAACCTATCGAGTGAGGTATCAAAATAAAGGCTTTTAAAAGGTGATTACAAAAATATATACAACTTATACGGTTAAAAGTAACAAGAACTAAATCGTCAGCGAAATCTTTCACATTTATTTTGTAAACTAAAAAGCTGGAAATAAAAAAAAGTTATTTAAAAAAATAAAAAAACCCGACTGCGGTAAAAACTGAAAAGCTAAAAACAAGCCCATTTTAAATTAAATAAAAGTTGGAAGCAGGCGGGACCCATTTGAATTTGAAAATATAATAAAAATGATATGGGTCCCGCCTGCTTCCAACTTTTATTTAATTTAAAATGGGCTTGTTCTTAGCTTTTCAGTTTTTTACCGCAGTCGGGTTTATTATTTTTTTAAATAACTTTTTTTTATTGTAATTGTGGGTACCAATTTTTATGTAATGTTTCTGACATGGTTTCAAGGCCTTAGATTAAAAAATGTCCAGATGGATAGTAGGCCACTGAGAATTGAAACCAAAAACACGGGGGACAAATGTCCCGCGTCGTACGATAATATAGAAATCACACTAAAAAAAAGGAATGTGCCACTATATATCATTTCACAAGTAAGTATTCAATTTCACTTTGTATTTCTTTGTTACCGCATTCTAAATTTATGTAAACAAAAAGTATAACTTGACATTACTGTCACGCCATATTTATTAAGTGTTGCCAGGGGCATAATTTTTTTTACCCATTATTTGTAACTTTTTAAATCGGATTTTTTGCCGTCACAGTTACCGTTTGTGCTATTTCTGCTTACTACCTATTTAAGTACACCAAAACAACAAACATTTAACTAACATACAAGCAAATATCACAAAAAGTCGTAACATAATGATTTCTGATAAAGTCGCACATGACAAATTACACAAATTAAAGAAATAACGTTGGAACTCAACAACCGTAATAATAAAAAAATCATGTCATTACTGTTGATGATATATTTTACGCTAAACGTAAAATACTGAAAATCTCCCACATTTAAGGGTAAATCTCTGCCACTGGTATTACACGCACATTGCACACAAACGCAATTACGATACGTAATACACTCACTCACACATTTATAAAAAAGTTTTGTTTCGAACACGGAATCTGGACATTTTTTAATCTAAGTTCAAGGCCTTTATGCCAAAAGTTGACACTTGGGGCAGATATATTTTCTACACATCTAAATATATTTTGCGTTATATTATATATTTGCATTTCATAAATATTGAATTCTATCACAATAGGTATTGTAAATGGTAATGTGAGAAATATAGATATTGAGCTGAGTAGTAAAACTCAGAAAATGAAAACAACGCCATCTATATTGGTGGAAATAAACATTAAATGAGTGAGCAAACATTGATTTGTTAAAATCATGGAATTTGGAACTAGGAGCCCATTATTCCTTTTTTTTGTGATAAGGGTATTTTTAAAAACAAGGACGTACTTTTTCCATGTTCAAATTTAAACAGATACACAAACTTCAAAAACAAATCGATACATATAACGCCATCTATTGAGGCTTTTTTGAACTATTTTTTCTCTCTTCGCAATGAGACCCCATGTCGTTAGCAAAAGGACGGTTGGATGCTGTACCCACACCATGAGCATAATATGGTATCTTGGTTAGGCACGGCACCAGGGTAGTCAATTGCCTCCTGCACAATTTCTGGATACCTACTGTGTTATTATATTATGATAATCCTAATGAAGAAAGTAATTAATAAAACCATCACAATTTCCTGTTTTTTTATTTTAATATATTATTGCAATCTCAGATTGCAATCTCAGATTACTTACTGTAATCTGAGATTGCATCAAATCCCTAGGTACAATATTAACAAATGCAAGCCAGTAGTGATGTAAGTCCCTTGTTTAATAAACATAGTTTTCTGCCGAGGTTTTCAGTTCCGCTACAAGAACAATCAGATAAATCGGAAGTCATCCCCTAAGCTCTTTTTATTTATGTACCTAAAACCTCATCGTGATAGGCGGCAGGTGCTGCAGCACAGCACATGTGCATTCCAGATTTACGTAGGAAACGAAAGTCTCAAAAATATCATTGTTTAACTAGGTAAGTACTAAAAATAACCTAAAAATTGAACATTGTTGTCTGATTTTTACCAATTTGGCCATTGCAGGGAGACGTGAAAATTGGGCTCGTGAAACCTTCCTAAATGCTCTAATTTATGGCCAAATTCCAGCCCTGTAACGCCAGGCCCAAGTTTCTATGGAGTTTGGGTTTCTCCTTTTGGGAATTAATACAGGGTGTTTGGTGCATCGTTTGCCGAAAGGAGAGGTCATTTTCTATCTCTTAAGGTCCAGTAACTCATTCCTTGTTACACCGGTTTTTTTATTATGCTATTTTAATTTTTATTTAGGAAAATACAAGAACTCTGCATTTAAGCTTAAATTTTAAAAAAAGTTATGAGTATAGCCTTCAAATTTTATTTTAATTCTTATGTTTACTCTTGTATGGTTCTATGAAATTCAAAATTACTTGCTAATAACATCTAGTTCCTTTTTAATAACTCACAAAGTTTTTGAAAACAGGAAAAATACACTTAACACTCAACTTTAAATTGCTGTAAAAAAAAAAACTAAAAGCGATCGGGATCTTCGAATTCTTTTAAAAAGTTCTCTAGTTTGTCCCCTTTCCAACGGTGTGCAATATGCCTAAAAAAATTTTAATAACTTCAGTAATTCGCTAAATGTGTAATCGAGACACATCAGGCTGATATTCGATATTACGGTAATAACACTAGTTTTCACATAAATAACATTCGTTAAGTAGGTGTATAGTGTTATCTCACTCTTACGCAGTCTCTTATCTCTTTCTAGGGTTCTAACTTTCCTTGGACTTGAAATAAAAAATAAACTTTTATTTAATAAGTATACCTAATTATAAATTTTGTTCAAATTGTCCTCTAGGTAACGGCTTTGAAGTCACTCTGCCAGATGTCATGTTATTCCGCACGGATTGTACTTTTTACAAACATTAAATAAAAAATTCCCCTTGGGAGAAAGTAATGCATTCTTACGCGAAGGTATTTTGTTTGTTGTAGGTCTTGAGAATCAAGACTATGATAACCTTGTCCAGTTTTGTCGTTTTGTATTACACTCGGACGTGGATGATCCGAACTTTTTAAACGCATTTCTACAAACAGACTTACCTTAATTATTAGCTCAGCTACCAATTTTCAGTGAAGACCTCTTGAAGTGAGTCTTGTTTTTCATCAAGACGGTTATCCCGCTCACTGGAGATTAACCGTCAGGGAGTACTTGGATGTTGCATTCCCAGACTCTTGGATTGGGAGTTTGGGAGGGATGGCCCTATTCCTTGGCCTCCGTTCCCCAGACCTGACTCCGTTAGATTTTTACATCTGGGGACGGCTCAAAGAACTTGTTTACGCCACGGAAGTTGAGACTAGGGATGATTTAGTCCAACGCATTGAGGCGGATTCATCACTATCAAAGCAGAAATACGTTTACACACCACTATAGTCGAGATAAGACGAAGATGTCACGCATGTGTACGCAATAGTGGAGGACAATTTGAACAAAATTTATAATTAGGCACTTATTAAATAAAAGTTAACTTTTTATTTCAAGTTCGAAGAAGGTTAGAACCCTAGAAAGAGATAAAAGACTGCGTAAGAGTGAGATAACACTATACACCTACTTAAATAATGTTATTTATGTGAAAACTAGTGTTCTTACCGTAATATCGAATATCAGCCTGATGTGTCTCGATTACAGGTTTAGCGAATTACTGAAGTTATTAAAAGTTTTTTTTTGGTATATTGCACACCGTTGGAAAGGGGACAAACTAGAGAACTTTTTAAAAGAATTCGAAGATCCCGATCGCTTTTAGTTTTTTTTTTTTACAGCAATTTAAAGTTGAGTGTTAAGTGTATTTTTCCTTTTTTCAAAAACTTTGTGAGTTATTAAAAAGGAACTTGATGTTATTAGCAAGTAATTTTGAATTTTATAGAACCATACAAGAGTAAACATAAGAATTAAAATAAAGTTTGAAGCCTATAGGTACTCATAACTTTTTTTTAAATTTAAGCTTAAATGCAGAGTTCTTGTATTTTTCTAAATAAAAATTAAAAAGTCATAATAAAAAAACCGGTGTAACAAGGAATGAGTAACTGGGCCTTAAGAGATAGCAAATGACCTCTCCTTTCGGCCAATTCCATTTGGCAAACGATGCACCAAACACCCTGTATAGTAGTTTTTTTTTCAATTTCTAGAATACACATTTAAACACGGAAATTATAATATGCTATTGTTTACGGACTTAAAAAAAAAGAAAACATGTCGAACTTTTCTTTTCGAGATTACTGAGGTTTTTAATTTATATTTCAGTACAAGAATATGTTATATCAGGATTTATTCAATTAAATTAACTTATATTCATGAAAATAAGCAACTAACAAAAAAAAACTAAATTTTAACATCCTTACTAGTAAATAAGATATTTTGAGTTATGCCTTCTTACTTGGCGTCGAGTTTGCCGTCAGCGGCACATCACCTGTCCGCCATTTTGTAATAATGTCCTTCCGTCATTCCCATTGAGTTAGGAAAAACATGGAAACGCCGCGTTATTCTATACATACAATTGCTTATACAAATATGAGTGAAATATGATTCAGGATACGAAATATCGTTTTGTCTCGTTCTTTCTAATAAGATAATCGTATTTGATAAAAGAGACAACAATATTTTAAGTTGTTGCTCATTTTGGCAACATTTTGACCTGACGTAGTACAGTTGTGGTGCCGTAGCAGCCATCTTTTGCGACAAGTTTCGTGGTAGTTTTAGACCTCTAATGTCTTTGCACAGGTTAATAGCCGGTTTTCATGCAATAATACATTTAATAATACACATTCGATGATACAGTTGTAACGCGATCATGAATTTATGGCTAAAGTATTGATATTTGGGTTCATTTCCGTATAACAGACCTTTTTAGTATATTTTGTTAATTCATTCGTTTGTTTACAATAATATGTCAAATGGAATAGGGTTGTACCGTTGCCGTAATAGTTTCCGTAAACTAGTTCCTCCGCTGAAACGTCATCGGTATATTCTGCGATGTGAACATAAATAATCCTGTGACTTATTCGGTCCGAGTGACTTTGCCAGGTCCGGCCTCTGGTTCACAGCACCGAAATTAAAATATTTTATTTCACACAAACCTACATGGCAACTTTGGAAACGTCAGAAGCTAGGTGCACGGTTCCAATTGGTTGTTTCTTTTAAAAATAATTGGCTTTTACAATGTTTTCTAATTTGTTAAGTACCTGGTACTGATGTTAAGGGTCCGCGCCCACTCGACCCGCTTAGACTCGACCCGAAGAATAATAATGTTTTACTACCAATTCAGTGCCATTTGTACAGTCAGGCAAAGTGATATTATCCTAATTTGATTTTACTGATACAAATGATTGAAATGGATATTTCTGCATTATGATAGAGTCCAACAAAGGTAAAATATTGTATACAACAACTTGTTCATTATTAAGATACTGTAAAGTTATGTACTAAATATAGTTCTTCTTTTTACATTCCGTTGCGATCGCAACACATCAATCAGCCAAAGGAAGAAGAAAAGTATTGAAAATGATAACACTTTAGGTTAATTGACAAAAAAATATCAAGAAAAGTTATTACAAGAAACTGCTCGATTGTTGATTATTTCAAAAACTATTTAATTATTTGTATTTTTTTTCATGTCGATTATTTATAGAAAGAAATTGTTGATTTTGTGCTGAAAACATGTTTTTTTTTACATTTTAGAAGTTAGTTCCTATTCCTACTTGTTAACCTAATAATTATAATCACGTTTAAAGATTGATTCAATAAATACCACCTTGCCACTAGCTATAAAGATTGTAATGATAATCCCCCGTGTGGTTCAAGCATTAAATCGACACTTTTTTGCCTGACTATACATCGAGGTTTTTACGCCAATCAAAACAGAAATATTCTTCGGGTCGAGTCTAAGCGGGTCGAGTGGACGCGGACCCGATTTTAATACATAAGTAACCCGTTTTTTAATAAATTTATGGACTATCTGTTTCTCTCTTCTCGCCACTGCAGATTCATTACCGAAAAAACTCAGTGAAAGCTGAAGTGACGGTAACAGAGAGTAAATAAGAAATATTTTGTTTTTACATTTGGTACTTACGCTATCAGATGCATTTATAAGTAAGTATCTTATTATATTGCCTTTTGTCTTCACAACTGGTTTGTCTTAAGCATACCTAACAGTAATATTTTTCTCTGAAAATTCTAACTTTGATTAAAGTTTTTCTTTTTTGACTTGTATGTACCTATCGATAAATAGTTCAGTAATTCACCATGAGTCTTTCGTTTAACCCATCACAAAAGATTAGAAATAAAGTATTTTCGCACACTATAGTTTTATGCAAAACTATAAAGTATACTTATCGAACATAAAGTAAGATACGTTAGTATAAAGTATAGTTGGCAACCCTAATTACAACGGACTTTAATTAAGTAAGTTATTATGATCCAAACGTGATAACTAGTAAGACTCATATTTAGTATCGATACTCGATAATAGTAACACCTATGTTCGTTGATTGACACAACCCTAGTGGCAGCCATTTTATGCGACAAAACGAGTTGTAGGTATGCACCCTTTTTTTGTGGGTATTTCCAGTCCATACTTTTCATTCCGAATTTGGAATGCGCTTGGGATAGACTGGTCAACTTGTGTACTCTACTTGGAAAGTTTTCTCGCGTTTATTATTATATTGTTATTGCTGTTGTTTTGTTACTTTGATTATTTGTAATGAGTGAAGAAGTGACAATGGATCAACCTAAACCAGCCCTAAAAATCTTTAACAAAAATATGTTATTGACGAAATGGCAAAAGAAAAAGGCGTAATAGTATTGCGGCTGTCGCCCTATCATTGCGAGCTCATTCCTATTGAGTTGATATGGGCGGACACAAAAGGTTACGTTGCTCGACACAACACTACATTTACAGACAGTTCAGAAAGTGATAGTTACGTGAGTGAGAATTCAGACACGGATTCCATTTCTGAACTGTCTGAATAATGTAAAATTACCTATTTATAACCAAGAATTACTAAAAGCGTACACCACACTTGAAACTTTGTGAAGTGAGAAAAATAAATATTTTTTTATTATTTATTTATCGACTAAACGTATTGAAAGATTATGTATTTTAGTTTGTTGATTAATAAATTTTGTTATACAGACTTAAAATATTCCAAAATAAAATAAATTTTATTTATTCTGTTTATTTTCAAACGTACACATTTTTAAATATTTAAGTAAGTATATAAAAATAATACTATTTATTCGTTTTATTTTAGTATTACAAAAATAAATTATAGATGTACCCGACTAGCCGGGAAAATCGACAAAACATACCTATTCAATATTTATAGTCTGCCCACATAAAATAAATAAAAACGACTGATCATAATTTTGACCAAAAGGTTTGTAATCCATCCCTTGTTGCATGTACTGTCATGCGACAAGGTCGCCTCTTACCACGATACACTTGTTTTGATCGTGTTACCGACACTGCCCATACATTTTTTTCGTATCGTTTGGAAATATTGGGATACATTAGTAGAAGGAGGGTGAACAAACTTTATCGCAAGTTTATTTGAAATGAACTTTTGTATAGTAACTTGTGAAGATTTGCTGCTGCATTCCTTGAAGGAGTGTCCAGACTCTCCACAGTGGTTGCAAGTAGGACTAGTTTCTCGGCAAAACTTGGCTGCGTGTCCGAACTGCTGGCAATTGAAGCACCTGGTGACGATCGTGAAATCTCTCACAGGGCATGATGTCCAATTAATAAAAATTCGGCTTTGGTTTATTATAATTTTACGGATAGCAGGTAGTTCCAAAATGTAGTTACACGTAGTAAGGTTTTTCTTACCCGATTTATGGCTCAATTTGATACTCTCAAGGAAGGACTCATGGGTGATATTCGGCAACTTGTCGGAGAGGTTTTGCTCGTAAATACAGTCCAATACCTCCTTCTCTGTAAGGGCTACGGGGACACCAATGACAGCAACTCTCGTCCGGCGTTTAGTCGGTTCTTCTAATTGTAAGGCCTGATGATACTAACTTTTCCGATTTCCTAAGTTTGTCAATATCGCCTTTGTTTTCGGTGCTAATCAGAACGCCACCATTTTTCACTTTTCTCAGGCCACGGACATAAAGCTTAAGTTGTTTGGGGGAGATTATCTTTTGGACAAGTGACTTGGTGTCGTCACTTGTTTGGGTCTTATCGCTGAGATAGATGGCGACTGAACTCAATTTTGCAGGACGGACGAAGTTATCAGATCCTTTCTTCACCATGCTAGCATACGAAGAATTTACCGAGGGGCTCAACTTAGTTTCTACGACCTCTTTAAATTGCTGTAATGTCCAAAACGTTCTGATGAACCTGAAGGTTGTGGTATGGGCCAGAATCGTTTTCTGCTTCAGCGCTTGGTATAAGATGGCCATCTGAGAAGTCCCAATTGAGACCCTCCACGAAGCACGAAGACACGAAGCTTCTGGTCCGAGTTCATTTTTCCTTCACCAACAATACTGCAAACTTCGTTTAGTAGGGCATCAATAGATCCTACCCACTTCTGCATCTCCGGCGTACTGATGACTTCACTCGGCAATTCATTCTCCGCGGGTGCTGGTGGATTTGGGTTGCTCGGGGGTAATGGTTCGGTGGGCGTCGGTGGGGGACTTCTCGGTAGTAATTGGCTACGACCAAATGGGCTTGATACTGGGTTAGACATACTACCAGAAACAATTTATTTACTGTTTATAAAATATTTAGATCATATTTAGAAAAGTCGGTAAAAACGTACAAGTCACACGCGACATACTTTACTTTTATACTGACGGCGCAAATAATTATATTTATTTGGCGTACCTAATTGTTTATTTCATTACAATCAATACAAAACACACGTCCGCTTTGTCTCGCGTCACGTAAAGCGATCCATTCATTAAAAACATTTGGCTGAAGATAGTTTATGTCCCGTTAAATATTACATATTAAATATTATTAATTTTTGAATTTTGAAGAAAAAAAGTCGAGCCCACGTTAAAATATTAAACGAGGTAAGAGTGAACGAGGTAAGAAATGAGTGAAGAGGGTTTAAGAAAAAAAACCAAAGAGTGAGAGTGTGATTAGAAAGATTTTTCCCGTTTTCAACGTATCCAAATCCGCTAGATATGACGGGAAATCCGCTAAGGCTACTTTGGAATCAGACTCTCAGAAAATTATTGTCTATGGATGGATGGATATTCCCTCGACTTCTGACGCTTACCAAGATAAAGTACGAAATACACGGTATAAAACGATGGTTTCAAACCAAAGTTTAAAACAGTGTAGACAGTGGTTTGAAACCAATTTCGTATGTAAACGTCCTTGGTAGAAAGGTCTGCGTTGCAAACTAGTAGCAGAAGAAAATGTTGGTTGGTAGCAGGCATCTCGCGCAACAAATACTTCAAGGTCACCTTGGTTTGTAGACTGGTTTTAAACCGTGTATATCGTGCTTTATATTACGCTTAGGCGCTTTTCACACGTCCCGGCAGCCGGGTAGCCGGTGCCGGGTACCCAGCGGCGAAATGTATAGACATCTACAGACGCCAGCCAGCACATCAAATCAAGCCACCCGAAACTGTCAAATTTTCCCAATCAACTTTGAACCTTATACTGTAGAGATACAGTTGAAAATCTATTAAAGATTAGTGCCTTTTCATACTGGACGACCGGGACTCAAACTCAAAGCATTTATTTCAATTAAACCTTGTACATGCACTTTTGAATTGTCAAAATTAAATAGTCTGTCAGTTAGTCAGAAAGTTGAAGCTAGTTGCCCATTCCAAAACGTAGATCTCTATGGAGAAGAACGGGCAAGAAACTCCATGGACACTCTTTTAAATCAAGTTATTACAAAATCCTGGGTACATTATTCTTGTTGCTTCTATATGTGAGAACAATGTAAAAAAAAGACAAATGAAGAAACAATTCAAAATAAAAGATTAAAAATAAGCCTTGGCAGTTAAGAGATGACCAGTCTCAACCGACGGCACCCGTTCACGAACATGACGCGTGGGTCAGCAGTTCAGCACCATCCAGCTCAACCATTTTGTAGGGAACCGAATAATCCAACACACGCGCCACCATCGGTGAGACATTTAAGTGAGCATGACACGTTCTCAACTGCCATGCTCTTTCAAGTCAACAACAAACAAAAAATCATAATAATCGGAAACATGGTTCTTACATTTACAAAATTAAAAAAAAAAATACTTCTAAATTATACAAAACTATAGTTTGCAATTTATTTAAGATGTTAATATAAATTACTACCAAACAGGAAGAGGTATCTAATATTGCAGTATTCAAAAATTAAAACTGGATTGAATAAAATAAAAAAGTTATGTTCGTAATGTCAGAAATATTGAAAAAGGAAAAGGGAAGCATCTCTTGCAAATATTGAAATTTTAACTAGTGAGCCCAAGTGCCTGTGGAGCAGGACCAGCATTAAGCCAAGCATTTTTATCTACGATATAATCATCCAACTTGTAATATGCTTGTCGACATAGTGTGCGTTTAATGCATGTTTTAAATTTCTTCTCATTTAATTGAAGAATATCGAATGGTATTTTATTTAACATTTTACACAGTAACCCATAAAAGAAGTTTTTACTTTAGACAATCTGAAACGCGGTTGATCTAATTTGTCTCTATTTCTAGTGTTAAAATTATGCCTGTCACTTATCTTACTAAAAAGATGTAGATTTTTTCGAACGTACATAATGTTTTCATATATATATTGACAAGGAACCGTCATGATGTTAATTTCTTTAAACAGTTCTCGTAGAGAATCGCGTCTGCTGAGCTTGTAGATGGCTCTAACAGCCCTCTTTTGCAGAATGAAGATAGAATCAATATCTGCAACCCGTCCCCACAACAAAATACCGTAAGACATGATGCTATGAAAGTAACTAAAATATACCAGTCTCGCGGTATCCACGTCTGTTAATTGGCGAATTTTCCAAACAGCGTAAGCGGCCGAACTGAGCCGCCCTGCAAGTGATGTTAAGTGCGGACCCCACTGTAGCTTTGAGTCAAGCGCGATCCCCAGAAAAACCGTATTTTCGACGAATTCAAGTGTCTCCCTATTCAATACAACATGACATTCATTACTTCTAACATTCGGTAAAGCGAATCTAATGCATTTAGTTTTTTTCTCATTTAATACCAAATTATTCACAGTAAACCAATTATGGACCACATGCATAGCGTTATTTACGTCGTCAAGCTCCTGTGCACGTCTGCTTACTTTAAAAATCAGTGATGTGTCATCAGCAAATAACACCATTTGTGGTTGGTTTTTCAGTAAATGAGGTAAATCATTTATATATACTAAAAATAGGAATGGCCCCAATATTGAGCCCTGCGGTACTCCCATTTTGACTTTTAAGCCCGATGAATTCACACCGTTAATTTGAACTTGCTGAAATCTATCATTTAAATATGATTCTCTTAAGCTAAGAGCAAGTTTACCTAGTCCGTAATGCTCAAGTTTCAAGAGCAGTGTTTCATAATTCACGCAATCAAATGCCTTGGATAGGTCACAAAAAATGCCTATAGCATCTTGTGCCTCTTCCCATGCGTTAAAGATGTGTTTTAATAAGGTGACACCGGCGTCGGTTGTACAACGTCCTTTGGTGAAACCATACTGTTGATCGTGTAAGATGTTATTACGATTAAAATGATTGAGCATTTGATTTAACATTACTTTTTCGAACACCTTGCTAAAAACCGGCAAAACCGATACGGGTCTATAATTATTAGTGTCTTTGCTGTCCCCAGATTTGAAAAGTGGAATAACTTTGAACTTCATTAAATCCGGGAAAACCCCTTGATCTACACACAAATTAAATATTAAAGCTAAATAGGGTGCAATTGTCTCAATAAAGGATTGACAAACTTTAGTGGACATGCCCCACAGATCTTCGGTAATTTTGATCTTAAGTTGCTTAAATGCCTTTATAATGACTATGGGGTTTATATGTTTAAATTTAAATTCCACAGGACAGGCTGAGACATTCGCTCTTAATAATTCAATAGCTAGTGCGGGCGAGGAATTTAAAGTTTCTGTAGTTTTAATTGGGATATTGGTAAAGAAAGTTGCAAATTCCTGAGCAACATCGATGTTATCGCTAATGAGACCGCGGGAAGTGTCCAGTGTGTAATCAGTATTATGTTTTTTGTTCCTGTTCGTTTCATTGTTTATAATTTTCCAAACTGTCTTTATTTTATTGTCTGCGGATTTAACTTTGTTACTAATGAAAGAAGCTTTAGCTGCTTTGCAGATATTTTTAAAAATTTTAGAATAAGTAGCAACATACTTATTAAAAGTATCCGTGTTTATATACGGCTTAAGGCCATACAGTTCAAATAATCTTTCCCTACTTTTCCTGATTCCTTTAGTTGCCCAGTCACTGAATAAAAACTTAGGGCAAATAGTTTTAGATTTCTTCTTAAAGGAATTATTGAACTCTGTTTGCACTAATGAAAAGAATTCTTTATACAAAATATGACGGACGTATAGTATGTAGGACGTATCCGGCAACCGGGTAGGTAGGTACCTGGTGCCGGGTACCCGGCGGCGAAGTGTATAGCCATTTATCTTTCACAAGTACCGGCGTAGTTTGCCTGGTAATGTTATAGTTGGCACCGGCTAACCGGTTGCCGGGACGTGTGAAAAGGCACTGATTCATACATTTTGAAAAATGTTCTCCATGTTTTCGCATAACACATCAGTGTCTAAAGCTACGGATTACGGTTTCCTAGAAAAGCAGTGACCGCACATAACGACCGCATGCCATAGTGACTGCTGTCATGAAAATGATGAAAGCGGGGAAGATTGAAATCGGTATTATTCATCCGAGATCGTTAGGTATGTACAATATCGCGTCAAAATCTTTTTGTTTCGTTTTGACACCTCTGAGTCCTCTGACACACAATGACGCAGTGACTTGACTTGTACATTTTATCTGATCCATGGACTTGAGTTGATTGTCTTGGAAACTGTGTGAGCTCACTCTTCTCAGTATGGACAGTCTTTCACGAGACTAAAGTACGGTCAGGGCGAAAGCGCGTTTTTCGGACGCGAATCAAAGGACACGAATGGCGAACACGAACTTACTGTTTACACATTCGCCTGCATTGCATTCAGTTGACAGCTAGAGCCCGACGTAACAGGACGTGTAGACAAAATGGAGTGGAGTGAAGTGCGAATTTTAGAATTCCTAGAACTTCTATTGCGATAACACGCTATCATCCACCATCGTCTGCGTCGACGGTTCTTTTTTACTTTTTTACGCAGGATGTCTAAATAATTGTATAAACTCATTAGATGTAGCGCGTGTCAGAAAGGTGAATGGTACTATATGTACAGGTAATAATATCAGCTTAATTAGCAAGCTTTTAGTGTGGTTGGTTGGTGTCATTTACTGTGTCTGGTGGTGTTACTAGTTATTTAGGTACTGTATGAAGTACCTACCTATGAATATGGTGTGTAGGGAAAGGGATTTATTAAGAAAAGCACAGAAAGACAAGACTAGGCATTTATTTCAATTTGGCTTGTCAGTTAAATACGTTAATGAGAAAACTAGTTGCCCGTTCCCAAAACTAGGTCGTCATGAAGAAGGAAGGGCAAGCAAACTTCATGGCAGCTTGTTTTAAAGTATTTATCAGATCAACACATTGTAGGTACATTTGCATAAACAATTATTGTTATCACATCAATGATTAATCTCTTGGACCATTTCTCAAAGTTAGGTATAGCGTTATAGCAATGGCGAATGGATAGAAACAGAACATGAATACCTATTCCGTAATTCGATTTAACACAAAAGCAATATCAGACTTATTATATTAGACCACCTAAAGGACAACACAATTAACAGCAATAATATTAATTAACTTACGTGAACGGTAGTCCATCTTTCACCACAGTTGAATCCAAGAGAGCCCGATGGAGCCCGAAGGCGGTCTCACATGTTTTATAGTATTAAAAGCCCCCCAATATTACTCAAGTACATATCTAACATTCCCGCCATTTTTAACAATCATACATTTTGACCAAATAACTTTTAATATTGACAGTCTTATGTAAATCTATTTTGACAGAACTATTTTAAAACGATAAAAGATATTCAATGTATTTTATAACAATTTATCAGGCTGTAATTAGATGAAGTCCCTTAAACATACATTCCACTGAGTATACTACAATTAATTATTTATAACCACATAAACATCAAAATAGCACATAAAATTAAGAAAATATTTCAAATACAATGTGTAATTCTGCTATCCTTAAATCTTAGGTGAAAGTAAAATAAGTTATTGTATTTATTTAGACCAACTCACAAATCACCGGTTCGTTCGGAATTCGTTCCTAATTCGTCTAGAAATACTCTTGACAGTTTGGCAAAATATAGTACATACTAATTCCATGCAATTTAGGAAAATAAATCTAGATTATATTCTATAACTCTACATATTCCGACACGCGCATGCCGCAATTATTTTCACGTCCTCCACGTTCGTGTGCGAATGTCAAAATAATTCACCCCGCGAATGTGTGAACAGTAGTTCGCGACGGCCCTCTTATACCTACGAATATTTCGTCGAATGTTCGTCGAGTGCCGAGGCGAATGGCGAACACGATTGTGTAAATGCGGTATAAAAATATGTATGTTTAGGTTAAGGTATATTTAATATATATTTGTGGGCCTGCGTCGCCTGAAACAAATGAATAAATAAATAAATAATGTAAAAAAATTGAATTTCGCGGGCTACCCTAGCGCTTTTGCCATAAGGGTTATATTCCTTACTTTTATAATTCCACACTCGTATTTTTTAATCGGCGCAATCAATGTCCAAGTCGTTCATTTTTGCGAAAAGAAATACGTCCTGTCTCTCAGTCAATGCGCTGCTGAGTGCTGACTGTTGTGCTGGAATCTGGATAGAGTGCCGCCACAGAGCATTGTAACACTTTAAGTGCCGCGATCAAACGTCGGCAACCGTCCGACTATGTGTGTCCGACTGTGTGGTGTCTGCGACAGCTGCTGTCGAGTGTCGCGGCAGTGTAGCTATATGTATAAAAAAGTACTCTGTGAGTGTAGCAGATGTGTAAGGGCTCTAATACTCCTGTCGCTCACAGAACATGTAACCTCTGTCGCTGTGTTGAACTGTTGACCACAGAACAATATACCCTGACCACTGACCTCCGAGGTCAGTGACCCTTTTTTTTTTTTGTTGATGGGAAATCATCAAATGACTCCTCCCGCTCTGGGTGGAGCGGAAGGGAGTGTCAGACTCTTACTGACTAAAACCCACCCTTAGCCCTTTATGTTCCGGGCCAGCGGTAACCCTTTCGGACAATCCCGCTGACCCGGCAGGCTTCAGCCCTAGGGGGCCCCTCCTCGATGCTGACAATGCTGACATCTCTTTGAGGCGCGCGTGGAACACGTACGTGCCGTCCGGCACGGGCCTGGTCCTGATCGGGCGGTAAGCTACCCATTACCCGCGCTACGGTGGCCGGGAGTCGTCACGCGGCTCCCGACGCCGGGGGCGTCCCCCGCGGCGGCTGAGACGGGAGGCTCTCTCCCTGAACCGTCCCGCCATCGCCACCTCCTTCGCTAGCATGACTGCTTCGCAGAAGGAGGCGACTGCCTCCCACTCCCTCTCGCCCCGGACTATGGCTTGCACCAGGGCCGGACGCGAGAGGTCGCCGTCGCTGCCAATCGCCTCTACGAGGACACGGCGGTGCTCCGCCCAAGCGGGGCAGACCTCCACCGTGTGCTCCACCGTGTCCTCTGGGCGATCCTGGCAATGGTGACACCCGGGCGTGAGGTCAGTGACCCTGACGTATTGACGAACGAAACTTTTTTCCCGATCGTTCTTACGCAGGTCACTAACCTGAAGTAACCTGTATTATACAAGAGTATGGTAGAGGTCAGTGGTCAAGGTGAAGAACTGTTTGGATTGTTTTGAAATGTTGATGGATTTTTAATGTGTTTTAATTACTAATTTCAAAGCAAAAAATTAACATCTAAATAAAAAATACTTGTAAAACGCTGCAACATTGCCTCGCATACCCAACTTTGCCTATTAAAATGAATTTACCAATATATTTTTAAATATCTATTGGTTGTAGCAACTTCAAATTGTTGGTTTTATACTTTGATTATATATAATCAAAGGTTTTATATATGTAAATTAGGTCGTTTTATTCCACGGTGTATGCGACAACCCTATGCAGTATCAAATAAAGTATGAAAGTAACAGCAAAGTCGAACACAATTTTGCCTAGCATTGATTCTAGTGGTATAAGCAAAAAGTGGCTGTTTTGCAATTCTTATCCCTAATTCTGACTAATAAGGGTTAACTTCAAGTGCAAGAATGATGTACTTAAGTCGTTTAGACTGTCAAAATTGAAGCAGGCAATGTTACAGTTTTGTGGCCCAATTTGTCTAGTGACTAAGACTGTTATTTATTTTTGAAAATGAAACGGAGTACAGTCAGCAACAAAAGTCGATTAACACTTCAGTTTTTCTAATCTCAGTTATTGAGCAAAATATTAACACCTCAGTATTTTTAATCTAAGTTATTGAGCAAAATATTTGTTCAAAATTGCATTGTACGTACTTGTGCTGCAATTTTGAACAAATATTTTGCTCACTAACTGAGTTAAAAAAAACTGAAGTGTTAATCGACTTTTGTTGCTGACCGTACCTAATCATAGTTCTAAGTAGGTAGGTACACTGCCAATGACCATTAATATAAGCTTTAGGTATTCCCAACCCGACAAGGGTGAAAATTGATTGTGATTTTTCGAAATATATCAATGTTACTATAAAACTACGGCAAAGCTGCAGCATTCATTTTACGGTACCTACCTACTTCTTTTTAGGGTTCCGTAGTCAACAAGGAACCCTTATAGTTTCGCTATGTCCGTCTGTCCGTCCGTCCGTCCGTCCGTCCGTTCGCAGCTTACCTCAGCGACTCTTAGTAGGTAGGTACTAGAAAGCTATAATTTTGCATGGTTACATGCTAATCACGCCGACAAAGTGGTAAAATAAAATCAAAAAAATATATTTTTAGGGTAGGTACCTCCTGTACTTACACACTTTGTTCTCAAGAAGATTTGAGTGAACAATAAATTAATAGTGAACTGTAGAATTTTTTGTTGTTGTAATCTTTGATTATTTATATAATCAAAGGTTGTCATTTAATTATAAATGAAAAATAGCACGAGCATAATGCTGCTCTGTCTGCGTTGTCCCTCGCGTGATGCGTACACAAACAAACAGACAAAAACCCGTCCGTATAACCTCGGAAGACAATTTAATAAAATGACTTAATACAATGTGATTTTTCTATTCGTCAATTACAAATATGTAAGTAGTTACAATATCGAGATACACAAAAGTACCTAAGATATAAATTATTACCTAAGTTAATTAAAGGTAGGTAGTTACTAAACTTCAGTCATCTTGTTTGAGCGAGTAATTTATCGGTTTCCTTGTGGCAGGCCCGTAAACACGTGTAAGCCTCTTTTCTTTTGTTTACGATTTGGTTTTTTGATTTTGTTGTTGAATATATGTTTCGTAGCCACCATCCCTGGGGCGGTTGGTGAACTGTGCGGGTCAAGTGTGAAGATTGCTCTTAGAAAATTGTTACCTCGATTTTCCTCAAACTTTTTCGAAGCAAACTGAAAGTGAGAAAGAATTCTCTCCGACAGTCTATCGAAGATGCCGACTGAGCAGTTCTTACTGTGCTCGAAAGGGTCCTGAATGCAAATCTTAGAATCAGTTTTCAACTTTTTTCGCACATCTTTTGTTAACTGATCTTTGTACAAAGAAAACTCTTCGGGAAGATCAAAATTATCAAAACATTTCTTATTTATCACGCGCCCCATAAACGGCGAAATCACATTGTCTTTAAAGTTGAATGTACTATAACACTTAAAGAACCCGCCCAACAGTTCATAAAGCGTGTCAGTATTCCTTATATTGCTGCAAGTCATACTCTCATCAAAAGCAGTGTTCCAACTGTCGACAATGTAGCTGGGCACGTTTCTTTGTAACTCATAGACTGAAGGCAAAATGTTCATTAGTTGCAAATAAAATATCAGCATCATGATCAAAGAATAGTTGCCCATTAGATTGGTACCTGTGAACTTGTGTATCTTCGACCAGTACTTGATGAGTACGGCTAGTGGCAGGGCTCTCTTATCCCAATGCAATAAAAATGCAATTAATTTACTATTTCTCACACCAGCAGGACTTTTAAAATTTACATCACATTGACGTTGAGTAGGTATATGAAAAAACTTTACAATGGGCACTTTGGCTGTTGTTATGGCAAAAACCTGGGAAAATTTCCTGTGGTATCGGTTAAGAATATTCCTGGCACGAAGAACATGTCCTGCATGGGATTGCTCCCCGTTTGGTAACGCAACATAACAGTCCACATCACTTGTTTTTATTCCTAGACCGGTTACGACTGAACCAAATGGTTCAATGTGACAACCTGTAACAAATGATTGCAAAATTAACATTACTTATAAATCAGAAATTATTTATTAAAACTTTATGCACAAGTAAAAACTGTACAAAGGCAGACTTAATGCCTTGGGCATTTTCTACCAGTCTACCTTAGGTGATGCAGAGACATAATTATCATGTTTCAAACTCATTGAGGTGTTGAATGCTTCTAACTTTAATGTTCAACAAGCTTCGTAAAGAATATCCAAGGTAGGTAAACTTACTAAACATGACATAAAACTATCAATGATATAGCAACAAAATACATAAATATCATAGAAGTAATTTTAAATTTTAAATTTTAAAATTAGATAGAACAAATTACAAATTACATTACTGACTGCAACTTTCTAAGAATCTTAATTAGGGTTCTAGAAACACAAAGTATAAGCTGTTATATATTTACCTGGTGCTACATGCTGCATTGCACGTTCCAAGTCTTCAAACAAATGTTTCAGGTTATGTACCTTGTCGGCAGTCAGCCTCACAAAAGTCAAAAGTTCTTGCACTTGATCATCAAAGTCACCTTCAAACTGCAGATATTTCGTGTCCAGTATGTTAACTTCATAAAAAAAAGAGCACTGGATTTTATTTATGTATCTTAGCATATTATATACAAATTATCAGGAGACATATTATCATCAATAGAAAGATCTGAGGATGTTGTTGAGGTTGTTAGTTGCATTATTCCCTACGGCGTCTGGGTAACTGACTAAAACCTCAACTCAAATATGGGCGACTAGATTTCAACATGGTTAAAAATTACAGACATTGAGACCTACCATTCTAACATTTATTATTTAATTATTGGAGTATCATGTCACGTCTTAAATTATTTAAAAGAAAGAAAATTGCTGGCCCTTACAAAAGGAATACCTAAATATTGATTACGGACTTGACGTTGGTAAGTTGATACCAAAAACGTGTCGATTTATTTACAAACACAAGGTCGGAAAAATCAAAAGTCCATTAAAATCACATCTTCTGTGATAGAATAATAAATAAATGGTTGCGAATAGTTAATAAATTATATTTACCTTCCCAATTCATATCTGTTGACTTCAAAAACCCTAAACCGTGTACTAATAATACGAGTTTAAAGAAAAAAATAACACAACAGCGTTTTGTTTGGACTATTGAGAACTGACAGTGACAGGTGTCATCCGACAATCCCGACAACCAACGTCAATTTTGTAATATGAACGTTTTGATTTTTCGTCCGTAAGTAATAGTAAAATCTAAACGTAAATTATTTTTTAAGAAAATGCTCTACAAGCAAGATTAGAGGTTTATGACTAAATCACCGGTTAAGCTACGCTACGTTAGCTACGCCGTAGGTTCGTGGATGGGTGTAATGGATGGTCTCCATTACATAACGAGATCCCTGCGCGCCTGAGAGAGCACATTAGTCCGTTGGCCCCGACAGGCCTCCGTCATTCCATGTAGGTACAGTCACGAGCATATTAGCATAAGAGTATGTATACACTTGGCTTTATTCAAAGACAATTTTCTCCTTTATTTTTTAATTAAAGTTTATGTTATTACGAACATAGTATTTTCGAACCCATAGGTTTATGAAAAGTGTCGTATTTCAACGTTGCATTCGTCATTTCACGAAAAAATCGCTATTGAAAGTGCCAAGTGTTGACATATTAGTGCTCGTGACTGTACTTGCGCGCTATAATTACCTACCGCCCGGCCGAGCGGTCTCGGGCCGTTTGCGGACCAAATTCAGTGCGGTTTTTGCAAGCGAGGCGCACGCGCGTTGTTAAATTTTTATCGTTCCATTCGTTTGTACGCGTACCTACGATGCCGTCTGGTGCCTTATGTGCAGTAGATGGGTGCAAATCAAGAAAAGAAGGAAGGGATAAACACCTTAACATTTTTCCATTTATCTGTCAATGAAGATGTCATGTCATGTTTTAGATGTATTGCACAGTAAGCACCAATTTATAAAAAGAATATTTTAAAACGATACAATTTTAAACTACCACCTATAGTCAGAACATAATCACAGTTCTCAATAAAATAGACACAAATACCCCGCGTTCCGAATTGAGTCAAAAGCGATTATATCGCGAATCCGACTAAATTCAATAGTCACAAAATATAAGGACTATAATCAATGATATTTTAGTAACAGATATGTTATGAGCGCGCAAATTGTGAAGACTAGAAAACGTCCTAATTGGGACGTATTGCCTTTAGTCTGTGTCACGCACGTCTACGAGTGAGACGGTGCGCGCAGCTACGTAATTACCATCCAAAATGCCATCTTGTGTATTTAGAAAGTGTACCAATTATGATACCAAAGTTAATAAAACACAAGGGATCTCATACCACACGAAAATACACAATATACTTCGATTTATTAATATATTTCAATTATTTTCCTAATATTCTGATATTTGGAGGTTAGGAAAAAGAAAGAGATGGAAAATACATTTTTTGTCGTAAGAACGACAAGGATGCGAGCACTCCGGACATAGAATAAAAGTACAGATGCGAATATTAGGCAGTAAAGTCATCTTTACAGCAGAGTTCTAGTTTCCCTTTTAATAACTTTTCTTTATAATTTTGTTTGATATATTTAATTATAAATTAAACATGTCATAATATGTAGGAAAACTCAAACTCAAACTCAAAGCATTTATTTCAATTAAACCTTGTACAGGCACTTTTGAATTGTCAAAATTAAATAGTCTGTCAGTTAGTCAGAAAGTTGAAGCTAGTTGCCCATTCCAAAACGTAGATCTCTATGGAGAAGAACGGGCAAGAAACTCCATGGACACTCTTTTAAATCAAGTTATTACAAAATCCTGGGTACATTATTCTTGTTGCTTCTATATGTGAGAACAATGTAAAAAAAAAGACAAATGAAGAAACAATTCAAAATATAAGATTAAAAATAAGCCTTGGCAGTTAAGAGATGACCAGTCTCAACCGACGGCACCCGTTCACGAACATGACGCGTGGATCAGCACCATCCAGCTCAACCATTTTGTAGGGAACCGAATAATCCAACACACGCGCCACCATCGGTGAGACATTTAAGTGAGCATGACACGTTCTCAACTGCCATGCTCTTTCAAGTCAACAACTAAAAAAATCACAATAAACGGAAACATGGTTCTTACATTTACAAAATTTAAAAAAAAAAATGCTTCTAAATTATACAAAACTATAGTTTGCAATTTATTTAAGATGTTAATATAATTTACTACCAAACAGGAAGAGGTATCTAATATTATTATTAAAAGAAAATATTAATAGCTTATCGTTACCATAGTATGTCACAGATAGTGTTAAAATAAACCTACCATTGAGATTAAAATTAAATCTTTTCGAAGGTGTATGATTATTTTTACAATTGTATTTCTTTCTTTTTAAAACGTGTTTTATTTTTCACCTACCTACCTTTTAATAGTGTTTATTCGTTGCATAGGCACAAATCCCGACTACAAATTCTGTACACGCGGTTTAAACTTTCTGCCTAGTTAATTTGTTAGTCTATGATGCCAGCGTGCGGTGATTGGTAGCCCGAATAATGTTTGTTTACATTCACGCGCAATTGACAACATCTAGCTGTCACTTTTTTTCTTATTGGTTTTATCAAGCTATCCTTTTTCTATCCTTTTTACTTGTAGTGAAATGTAAAATGAATGAAAAGTGTGTATGTGTGCTGCCTCTCGGCGCGGAACACTTCTTTCTGTTGTTTTGTAAGTGTATAACATAATATCTGTTTATTAGAATATCATTGACTATAATTGAGTACTATTTGTGACTTTGCGCGTTGGTCGGATTCGCGATATAATCGCTTTTGACGCAATTCGGAAAGCGGGGATAGTTATGTTAAGGCCAGGATATTCGAGCGCAGTAGGCATTTAGCGTTACCTCCCTCCGCGCGTGGCAAGTTCCGCGAGCGCGCAATTCGAATGAACTCGCTGACCCCGCTGCTGCCACGGTAATTTCATCTAACAGTATTGTGACTCGGCCCTATTCTTGAAATATAGGGCTGCTCGCCTACAGTATTTTAATTTCATCATCCTACTTTAGTTTCTTTCTAGTTTTGTGATTGTAAATATTATATTTTTTTAATATTATGTATAAAATTTATGTTAAAATATTTCTGGTGTTTAGTTTTTAGGGAAATATAAATATAGCAACATAATTAATTTTATTACCTACCAAAAATTTTCTTTTTAGGGTTCCGTACCAAAATGGTAAAACGGAACCCTTATGGTGAGACTCAGTCTGTCTGTCTGTCTGTCACAGCTGGACATGTCAAGAACTACTAATGCATCAACTTGAAATTTGGAATAGTTTTAGATGACGTTTGCTCAACTATTTTGCAAATAAGAAAGAAATAAAAATATATGTACGTTTTTTGCAACAGGGCCTGAAAGGAAGTCTGAAGAATTCGAAGTGGGGCTACTAGAGCACGTGGGGTATCATATGAAAGAAAACAGTTTGCACATTCTCAAACATTTATTCTTTTTTTTGGGCCGCATTGTTTTCGACTTTTGATGTAAAATGCAAAAAAAAACCTTTCCCGCCCTTATCTCCGAAGTTTGCAAACAGAAAAATTTGAAATTATTTTATGTGATAGAAGTTTATGTAAAGATTACAGGAAAAATAAAACGAAGTCTCTAAATAGCACACTTGTTCAGAAATCATCAATAAAAGTTATATTAGTTTCACTATCGGTCAAGAGATGGCGCTGACATAAAACTGAAATATTATACACCGCAGTGCACAATGTTAAAATTCTCTGTTGAATATAGGCCTCGTCGATGAAAATTTAAAAAAATATGATGGTACGGAACCTTAGACAAAGAAAAGTATAGACAGCGGGTAGCTCCATTTAATTTCCACAAGAAAGGGATAAAGTATTGAGTTATTATAAGTAACAGAAAAGGATAAAGCTATACTATTTCCGTCTCTCACTGCGTGCCAGTTTTTTCAAGGCAGCTACTTATGTAGCCAATGTTAGTTAAGTTAGTTTTTTGTCTCATGTGTGGCCACGCTACCCGATGCTCTATAGCTTTCTTACTCTAAGTACGGAACCCTCGTTGCGCGAGTCCGCAGTCCGGTGCGCAGTTTTTTAATTGCTACCTAATCTTTTCTTTCATGACTGTTATATCGCTTCCGCACTACCCTTATGAATGATCCGTTTTGTCGAATTTTTGTCTGATAATAAACTACTGAAGGGATTTTGATGGAAGTTTCGATATTCTGTAGCTTTGGTTTTCATCCATCACATAGGGTATGTTTAATAACTAATTTATAGTCCACGCGTACGAAGTCGCGGGCATAAGCTAGTTATTTATTATTAGTTATATACTTTGGACTAAATAAATTCAGAAAAAACTCATTACAATACAATGCACAGGATAATAAATTCTTTATTAGAAATAAGAAATACTAAAATACTGCTCTGTCAAAGACGTACCGAGATCAAATAATACACAAAATGTTAGTTAGGTATTCATCCAAATTTATTTTATCCCCTTCAAAGTATGATCCTTCAGAAACGACACACTTACACCAACGAATAACCAAATCATAAAAACATTTTTTAAACGCTTTTTCCGGAATTGAGCTTAGTTTACGCCGCGAATTCTCCTTCGTTCGCTAAAATTCGTTCACAGTGATGGCCTTGTGCGAAGGCGCAATATCGTGGTGCAAGATCCAACAATTTTCTTTCCACAAATCTGGCCTTTTTTTCGAATTTACTCTCTCAAAAGCCGCATATCGCTCAAATAATATATTTTATTTAACGTTTGACCTTCCGGTATGAATTCCGAGTGTACAATACCGCGATAGTCAAAGAAAACAGTCAACATGACTGACTTTTGATCGACTTTGGCCGTGGCGTGGTTTTTTCGGTTTCAGTACAGTTGGAAGGCGCCACTCCGAAGCTTGTTGGCTAGTTTGCATGTCAAACTCGTCTCGTCACCAGTAACAATGCGTTTCATGAATGTTGGGTCGGAGTTGACTCGTTCTAGTATGTCTTCAGCGACTCATAAGCGATTGAGTTTTTGGATCACGTTCTCCAGCTCCATCTCCACTGGTGCTTTCCGTTGCTTCAGAGTGTCTGAAAGATAGATCAATGCTAAAAAAAAACCTACTATAGACGCATTCGCAAGCTTATCCTATTACTAAGTTTTATAGGTAATTAGGTAGATACCTATGTAATGTATATTATAATAAAAAGATCATCTATAAATTGAGCCATCGTGAGAGGCCTGGCAGATGTGAAACATCGAAATTATTTTAGACGAGCTTGCCCCGCTGTTTTACCCGCGTAATTCAATTTCCCGCAGGAAGTCAGTCAGTAAGTCGGTAAGTCAGTCGGTAAGTCGATCGGTAAGTCGAGTAGTAAGTCAGTCGTTAAATCAGGAGGTAACAAATATCTACGTACACTCTACTATCAACAACATCAACAACCTTGCATTATTATTATAATTTATAGAATAGATACAGTAGGCACGGTAATATTATCTATACAGTATACTATCTTCATACAAACGGTCGGAACGCGAGTTATACCTACGCGCCTAGAGTCTGGTTTACACTCGGTAAACAAACAGTCTCGAATGCTCCGCAGTGATGAACGGACGCCGGACGGTGTGATCGTTTTGTAAGCAGTAAGCGTGCTATTTGTGACAAATATTCATTGAAATAATTAATACAAGTAGTACTTACTTAATAATATGGTAAAGAGCAATTATAGACTATATTGTGCTGTTTTTGGTTGCTTGAATTCGTCAATAAGTTTAAAAAAAAATTAAGTCTACTAATAAAAAAAAACAAAAATATGTATTGTTTTTGAACTCTTCCTATTTCATTTACAACGAATTTCATATTTTTAAATAAAAAATATAATATTTTACCTATACAATCACAAAACTAGAAATAAGCTGGCAGGTTGATGAAATTAAAATACTGTAGGCGGGCAGCCCTATTGCGTGTTTACGCGCGGCTGTAGGTCTGTAATTATTTCTAGAAGAGGGCCGAGTCACAATACTGTATAGATAATAGTGTGTACATGTCTGTCGCTCACGTAGTAGTAGCTATTGCGCCTGAGCGAGAAGCAAATACTGCCGTCGCGTCGGTCGTCATTCTAAATCCCATTCTCTAACTAAAAAATCGAGTTGTAGATTATGTAGTTACTGTTCGCCTGTGCATTTTTAGGGTTCCGTTGCCGTATGTCATAGCCACTTTTTTCCGAAACAATAAGAACTGTTTAAACTTGGTAAGTAGATGTATTCTGTGAACCGCATTAAGATTTTCACACAAAAATAGAAAAAAAACAATACATTTTGGGGAATCCCCATACTTAGAACTGAAACTCAATTTTTTTTTTTCATCAAACCCATACGTGTGGGGTATCTATGGATAGGTCTTCAAAAATGATATTGAGGTTTCTAATATATTTTTCACACCACCTGCTCGAAAATGTCAAATTATATGTCAAGCAACCTTAACCTAAAGTGAGTCATTAGTGGCCCCCGCACAGCCGGTCAATAATATTGTACTGGATTTCATTATGACCCGCTGGTCAATAATGTGATTTGAATTTGGAATCTCACATGCTCAGCTATATTGGCAGTATAGTACTAACAAACACCCTTTGGTGCCAGAAAGAGGAAAGCTATTCTCGAAACCCTTACTACGCGTGGATGATATTCTCGATTTCCTACAAAATCACAACGACTGCTTCTTCATATCGTTGCCATGTTTTCGAAGACATAATATTGTAAGAATAATTAGATAACTACGAACCATTTTTTAAAAGGAATGGAATAACATTAAAACTGGCATTAATAATAACAAATACCGTACCGCGCCGTAATACCGTAATAGTAATTGGCTGTAACATTAGTTAATTTATTTTAAGTAAACTGCGCTAAGATTGCTGTGAATTTTGTGAATAAATAAATAAAAAATAAAACCTATCTATACTACAGTCGATTTATCACATTTTATCAAAAATACTCTATTTTCACGAGCGTCTTCAATGACGTTCTAAATTCAAAATGCATACAGCCAATCGTCCAAAACCATTCTACCAGCCCTGTATAAAGCTTAGTTTACACAAACGCCACTTCCATGAGAGTGATATCAATAGACACACACCACAAAACCGTAGAAGAGACTTTTTTTTTTGAAAATCGAATTGATCGTGTCTTGGCTACTTATTGGTAGACGCAATAAAGGCGCGAATTTTCGTACTATGGCTATTATTTTCTCACAGTAGGTGTAAAAAGTAGAGTATCCTCCTCTGGGCTAAAGGTGTCTTTGCCTTGGGCTAGCTTGAATCCCTCGCTGCATTCAGGATTCTTGTATTAACTCCCTCGCTTCGCTCGTGAGTTAAACTCTTAACTCCCTCGCTGCGCTCGGGAGTTACATCCCGAATCCTTCATTGCGCTCGAGATTCAATATGACGCCCGTGACATAAGACACAACTTTAGCCCCTCGGTGCATAATCTACTATTTTTCTAAACTGAATAGTTTGCGCGAGAGACACTTCCAAAGTGGTAAAATGTCCCCCCCCCCCCTGTAACTTCTAAAATAAGAAAATGATAAAACTAAAAAAATATATGATGTTAAGTTCCACCGAAAATTGGTTTGACGAGATCTACTAAGTAGTTTTTTTTTTAATACGTCATAAATCGTAAACCGCAATTTACCTTTCATTCAATCAACTCAAATATAAAAATATAAAAAAACATTTAATTTCATAAACATAAACCTTATGCATAAACCCGGATGTTACGGAACCCTCGGTACGCGAGTCCGACTCGCTCTTGGCCGGTTTTGTTTTTAAAATACGCCTTTAGATCTTGGTATCGATGAACTGCAAAGATAAAAAGTTTTATTAGCAAAAATTATCTTTTTTGTAGTTGTGCTACTGTTTTGTCTATAAACTGAAATATTAAAAACTAAAATATCAACTAGTTTATATTTACTTTGATATTACTATACTTAATTTTATTGTAAATTTATGGTACGCCAGCACATTAAGCTACTACAATCTGTCAAATTTCTTTAATAGATTTTCAACTTTAACGCTAAAGCATAAGGTTCAAAGTTGATTGGAAAATTTTGACTGTTTCTGATATCTTGATGTGCTGGCGTCTGTACCTACCTGCTACTGCTAGTACTGTGACGAAAGCAAGTAGGTACCTAATTACATAAACAACTACAATATTGTTCTGTCCCGTCGACTTTTACAAATAGGTAAGTAGTCATAAATACGTAGAAAAATAATAATCAAACTTACTTTATTTTTTTTAAGCTCCCGCAGTTCAATGCTGGACATTTTTTCTTCCTTCTGTTTTTATTCCCCATAATTTAATCTTAATTATCACTATATAATAACCTACTACAACATAAACTAATCATCATCTGCCTAGCCTTTTCCCAACTATGTTGGGGTCGGCTTCCAGTCTAACCGGATGCAGCTGAATACCAGTATTTTACATGGAGCGACTGCCTATCTGACCTCCACAACCCAGTTACTGGGTAATACGATACCCCTTGGTAAGACTGGTTGTCAGACTTTCGGGCTTCTGACTACCCGTAACGGCTGTCAAAGATCCACAAATGACAGCCGGGACCAACGGCTTAACGTGCTTTCCGAGGCACGGAGGGGTCTCGGTATGTAAAGATGGTCACCCATCCACAGACCAACCGCGGCAAGCGTAGCTTAACCTGATCGATCGACCTGTGCGGCTGTTATTTTTTAGCCACGGGCCCCTCAACAACATAAACTAATATCTAGTTTAATTATTAATACTAGAACCTACAACAATATTTACAGACTGATTTTTAAAACGAATACACAAACACGGTAAATAACAATACTGCATTATATTTCAGTCTGTGAACGTATATTTCGATCGATTAGCGGGGAACGCAGCGAGCCAGGAAAAGCGACACAGGTCCTACCTCGGTGACGCCTGGCAGGCTACTGAAGCGATGCGCGCGGGCCGCCTTGTTATATTATATCTTGTTAAAACAATAAAATTCTGTTTTGAGAAAAATTAACCGCAGAATTTTCTTCTATACATCATTGCCTATTTTTTGACATATTTTTTGTGAGTAAAAGTTTGATCTACTTCAAGTAAAACTTGAAAAACGATCAAAAACTTCCTTGTTTTCGATTTGTTTGCGATTTTTTATGATCGAGTGAAGTTGTAAATATCGTGTTTTGAACCGTAGAATAATCAAGAGTGTTAATTGAACTGCAACATATATTTTTTTCAGATTAAAACAAAGAATATTTGATTGTTTAATGTTGAATCAAAAATAGGTCAATTTTGAGAGTCCTGGCCTTAATTTAATTTTATCGAAAAGGCAGCCCTGCGATTGCTGTGGGATCGCGCGGTGCGAAGCAATCACAACTGTACGCTTGAGAATTTAGGCACATTTTAGCATGCAGCAGTTGCTGACGCGACGGAGTAGGCTATTATAGCAGTAGGTATTGGAAATTTTCTACTGGGTGAAGTATCTGTTCTTAGAGCATTAAATGCTCTAAGGGACAAATCCAACAAATCATAAGGCGATTGGCACTGGCACACTGCACCGCATTACGCAGCGGGGAGCGTGAAACGAAGCCAAATTCCGCACGGAAGCGCGTTTTTATTGAATTTGTATGTAAAAGATCACGCGCGGGGGGACACGTTATCTGCGTCCCGCTGCGTGATGCGGTGCAGTGTGCCAATTACAGAACATATGTAGGTACTCCTAGTGCCAATCGCCTAAGAATCGGTCCAGCCTTTCTTGAGTTGTAAATGGTGTGAATCCCGACTTTGTTTTTATATTTTTAAAGATTTATTTTCGTAATATAACGTAATATTTTACCTCTGACAGCTTCGGCCAGCTAGCTAAGCGCGCACTGCGATGGAATTTTTTTAAATTGCATGTGAAATAAAACCGCAAACGCTAATATACGTGTTTTTTATGGTATCCCGTAACTCTAGGGGGTCATTGTACTCATCATTATAAACAACTTTTGCTATGAAACCAAACCTGAATCGAGAAAAAAATCAGGTGTTCCCTACTTTTTAACGAGATACACGAACATAAATGTAGGGAACAGCTGATTTTTTTTCGAGGTTTTGAGGTTTGATCCCATAGTAAAAGTTGTTCATAAATGATGAGTACATACAATGCTACAAGGGTCATTATAGCATTGTACTCATCATTTATGAACAACCTAGTGTTATGGGATATAAAAAAGCACGTATATTTTCAAGCGATTATTTATCGCAGTGTGCGTACCTACCTGGTACTCAGAAAGCGCCACTCGCTTTCTCGTCGGCAATTTATAGTGTCACTGCCGGTCTGTCATGCATTTGTCATATTTTATAATATGCTGTGCACGGAGCTATAACTATGGGCCGTTGTACATGGTGCCGCTGTGGCAGCGGCACCGGGCCGCCGCTATATTAGTTACCCTTGGATTTGTATGGACCCTCACCTCACACATGGCGCCGAATAACGCTGCCGTTGCGGCGCCATGTGTCACGCACCACGCTCTAACATAGGGCATTTAAAAGATAAACAATACAATGGAATATTTTATTTTTCTCTTTTCTATACCAAACACAGATTTTTTGCATTCTGTTTTTTTCAGACGTAAGTATACACTGGAGCACCAGGGTAATAAGTCATATTTTTCTAATCTCCTCGAGCCCTTTATTTCCCACAAAAAAATCACAAGTTACTATAACTTATAGGTAATTTATTTTTAAAGTGCGCTAAGTAGATTCTGTTGAAACGTCACCTTTCTTCTATTCTATTTCTGGGGTAATTGCGTAACACACTTACAATGGTAATGCCTTTCATTGTGGCAGTTAAACAACATTCATTGCTACTCGCTACGTCGTTGAGCGGACGATTTTTTTTCAATACGCTGGGCGGTCACAACAGACCTAACGGCATGTCAATCATTAAAATACATCTAGCCTTCTGGATGATACGAGGAAATAAAGAATCCTACATACAAGGCGAAAAACATATTAACCCTTGTCGGCAGTCCGGTAATAAGGGGAGACGATTTCTATTATTTTATAACTCTGTGGTGCTTACTGCTTTGGCAGTCAGGTAATAAGCCCACGTGCGCACGGTCGTATAAATATCGCGGCGGGATTTAATTGCTCACAGGATTCTCAACAAGTGTTGAGAATCCCACAGAGCGCGTAGCCCAGCGCGTCAAAAAAACACACTTGGATTTTCACGGCTCTAAGCAGAGGGTTGAAAATCCAGTGCGTGAAAAACGCGCCCGTGCTAACCTGGGCTAAGGGAAGGCAATTTGTATCTGCTTCAACCAGCCCGCGAAATTCAAATTTTCTTACGTTTTTTGCAATTTTTTTAATCAACATACAAACTAGCACTGGCCTGCAAATTGCAAAAAACGCAAGAAATTTTGAATTTCGCGGGCTGGTTGGAGCATTCCCCTTAATTATAACTCTGTGGTGCTGAGTGTGAATCGTGTGATAGTATCATGTTTTTTTGTGATTTAATAACAAAATGTAATTGACTGTTTTTTAAATCTTTTTGCATTTTTAGGTAACTTTACCTTTCTCGGACTATGGATCTTCACATTACGATTTACCTCGACTATAATGGCTACTCGCAATTCGGATCACTCCGATTTTGCCAGGTTCCAATGGAGATTCAACGTTCAACTGCGGCATAGCAAATTAATAATTTGAGACACCATCTCTATATTTGAGTGAAGGTCAATCTGTTGGAACACAATGGATTAAATTATTCCGGTTTGAATTTATTTATTGAAGTCATCATTTTGGAAGGGTCTTAAGTCTCTTCACCAAGTTTGACAATAAATAAAAATATACAGGGCCATGAAACACTATTATTACTTCATAATACATATTGTTTTATTTTTGTCCATCCTGGGCCGAGCTTGTATGGGAGCAGTAGTATCCAAAGTAGATAAATAAACAATTTTTGTATTATGCAAGCTAATGTGCCCCTTACCAGTCATGGTTGTGTCTTTTAAGACCATTATTTTGAATGTCTATTGGTACTGCAAAAGAAACTTTATGTCTGACGCATACAATTTGTTTCTATTTACAATTTAAAACGCAGTCAAATCGCGCTTTGATTCGCATTCAACGTCACCTGACAATGAAATTATTTCTCCAGAATATTAAATAATTTATAACCATTTACAAAATTAGGTTGAGTTTTGAAATTGTATTGTATTTGCATTGGCCAGGTGGGTTATGAGGGTAGGAAACCGTCATATCACTATACGAGTTTGGCTTCCGGTGTGCTGCAGGTAAAAATGCAAGTGCGTAAATTGTCATCATTCAACGTCGGGTGTAATAGAAATGAAACAGCAAACATAATTGAAATTAAAATTTCTAAAAACCGCATAAAAATAAATCGTAAGTGTCTTAGCTTAATATTAAAATAATTTGTATTCACTGTGTCTTGATTGAACGATGTTTACACTAAGTAAATAAAAGATAAACTTCTTAAAACAGAATATAGTCCCTTGAGTGTGTAAGTGACGTCACTGACGCGAGCTCTCGCCGTATCGTTGTTAGCGGCGCGGCGCTTGCACTTTCAGCGTTTTTAAAGAAGTATTCTACATTTTTAGCAATTTTTTCTGAATTTTAACTCGAAGTTTCATCTGCATTATTTTTTAAAATTATGGTTTTTCTAGTAACAGTTTCATCTATATTATTCGTCAAAATTTCTGCTGTTTTGGCTATTGTTTCATCTGTATTATTCGTCAAAATTTCTGCTGTTTTGGCTATAGTTTCATCTGTATGATTCGTCAAAACTCTAGGTTTATTTAGATTTCCTTCACTGATTGTCAAAATGTCATCTGCTTTTTTCGTCAAAGTTTCTATTGGACTACTGTTGAATGTTTGTTGTATACTTTTAGCCTGCGTTTCGTCTGTCTTGTTGGACAGTGTGTGTTCAGTGTTGGGCAGCGTGTGATCGATGTTGTTCGTCGCCAGCGTGTGCGCAGCTTGCTCTGACTTGGGCACGAGTATGATTTCCGAATCTTCGTCGTCATCCGAATCCATTTCATTCTCATTGTCCTCCATGGTCTCGGCAATTTTGGCCGCAGTGTCCTTACAGTTAGGCATCGAGAAAGGTTTCAACAACTCTGTTAACCAGTTCTGTGTCACCGATATGAAGAACTTGCCGAATTCTCTGAAGGCTTCCAGGTCGCCCTTACTTAACCTGATTGAGATCACTGCGCTTTTTGGGTCATGACAATAAGTCAAAGTTAATTGGAACTGTACGCTGAGATCTGTCTTCTCAGTTTTTATAATTTCCTGGGTGATCTTCCCCTGCTTTTCTTCAAAAGACATGTCCATGACGCTGTACAACTTGCTGAACACTTTCCGTTTCCATATAGGTTTCGTCAAGGTTCCACTATACTTTTCTTTCTCTTTTCTACTGTCAGGGTTCACCTTTTCTTCCATTTTGCCTACCTTGATCTTTAACATATTTTCAAATATCTCCATCACCGTATGTCTGACTACCGACTTCCAGTCGAAGCTAATAATGGGATTAACAATTCTTGGGAACAAATTAACTCTAAACTCTGGATGCGTTTTTCCTCGAATTAGTTTAGGTTTCTGCAAGAGTATAATTGAAAGAAAATCTTTGCACGAATTTAGTTTCTCCTTTTCGTACGCGTTGGCACAAAACTTGAAGTAAGTTTTGATGTCTACGGCCAACTTGCTGGTGATAGTGGAACTGACATTGTGGCACTGTTCGAAGGGGTCTTGCACGACGATCGGCGATTGATACCTGAGCGGCATGACGTAGTGATTGAGGACGTTCTTCTTGTATCGCTCGAACTCATCGGGCATGTCGGCGGTCTCCTTGAACAGGTCTCTCTTGACGGGAACGCCGAGGTACGGGCAGACGACCATCTCGTCAAAGTTGAAGAGGGCGTAATACTCGAAGAATCCTCCGAGCAGTTCGGAGATGGACGAGGTGTTGGAGCAGGGCGGCAGCAGGGCGGGGTCGGCCACGAAGCCGGTGTCCCAGTGGTCCACCTCGTGCGGCGCGGCCCGCTGCAGGCCGCGCACGCCGGGCAGCATCGCGGGCGCCTGCTGCAGGTAGAACAGCACCAGCAGCGTCAGCGCGTAGTTGGTGAGCTTGCCGGTGCCGGACAGCTCGTGCACCTTGGCCCAGTACTTGATGACCACGGCCATGGGCAGCAGGCGCGGGTCCGACTGCAGCAGGAAGGCCACGAGGCGACTGTTCTGCGCTCCGAGCGGCGTCTTGAAGGTGACGTCGCAGTTGGTCTCGGTGGGGATGTGGAAGAACTTGACGATGGGCGTGTTGGCGCGCGGGATGGCGAGGATCTCGGCGAACGTGCTGCTGTACTGCATGAGCACGCGCTTGGCTTTGTTCACGTAGTTGCCGTTGGGCTGGCGGAACTGCCCCGGGATGTTGATGAAGCAGTCGGCGTCGCTCGTCTTGATGCCGAGTCCCGTTGTTATTGAACCGAAAGGTACTGCTTTGCAGCCTGAAAGGGAAAATTTACTTAATTTTGAGAAATTTCCATTTATGTGATTTCAGGAAAGTTAGTTTAATGCCAACACATAGTTTATGATCCCCTGAAACTTTGTTATGTTTATAACCTTTCAATAGAATGAGCCTTCTGAAATCAACTTAATTGACACACGTCGAAGGAAACAAGTATTTTGATTCTTCTCTTCTGTTTTCCGTGGAAAGTGTCAAAACGTCCTATTCTAAGAGCCTGTTGTTTCAGACGGTTAGTTCCACACGTACGTCAAATAATAACAATTACGTACTCGTTATTATTTGACGTAACATACGGGAAGGCCATAATTTTGTAATTGCTATTTGAAACAACGCTTTTTTTTTTAGTTTGACGATAGTTAGCGCCATTTTTGACGTATACGCGTGCGTCAAATGGACGTGAAACAACCCGCCCTAAAATACACTCCTAGTACCAAATCAAAACTCGTTTATTCAAATTAGGCTGTGAATCAGCAATTTTGGAACGACAAAACTACATAAGTCCCGCGGCACGCCCGCACATTACTAGTGCTAAAACACCAACAACAAACTCCCCAACCACACAACTGTCTGAACTTGATCAATACAATAGCATACAAAGTAATTAACATTACAAAACCACTGACACAAACAAAAAACTATAAAAAAAATTTTGGTATTGGCCCTCTAAGTTTAATATAAGTCGTAGATAATATTTTGATCCAAGCGTCGTCGCGTCGGGAGACAGTTAATATGTTCTTAATAACAGGCGAACAGACGTGTGAAAGATGCTCACATACATTCAATAACTAGAAAAGAGCTGGTAATCTTCAAACGGCTGAACAGATTTTCTTGAATAAGGACAGTCTCGATGAAGTCACCTCTCAAACAAAATAACGACAAAAAACTTTTTTACAAAATAAAAAAAAACAATCGACTTCCAAAAAACACTATAAAGTGAAAAATAACTTTAATTTCGGAAGTCGGTGTCTTTGCATTTGTATTTTAGTTTTTTGCCACCGACTTCCGAAATTAAAGTTATTTTTCACTTTATAGTGTTTTTTGGAAGTCGGTTGTTTTTTTTTTTGTAAAAAAGTTTTTATTTTTCACTTTTTAGTGGGTTAGTTTGTAATTTATCTAAGTTACAATAGCCTAATGTCAACTGCTCATCACATTTTACAAAATATTGCTTTACCCGATCCAGGGACGCTAATTGTTGAGGAGTTCCCCTAATAAGAACCAGGAGAACTGGAGCTGATTGAGAAGTCACCATCAGCTCCATTTCACCATACGCATTGTAACGAGCATAAATTGCTTAGCAACCATATTAAAGCAATCGAATCGCAACCCGTGAAATATTTGTCATTGAGTAGTTCCGATGGCAATCTGTGGTCTTTATCATCAGCTCCACTTTACCAAATGATGATTTCCGAGAGCAAATGCTCAATTTACTTTAAAAAAAAAGAATTTTTCAAATCGGTTCGTAACTGACGCAGTTATGCGTGAACAAAAAACGCAATGCAGAGTAAACGAAAAGATCGTTAATGTAGACAATGTAGATAAATTTTTAGATTTTTGTTGATTTTTTAAAAACCGCTTGTCCGATATCGATAAAATTTTCATGGGACCATTTGGGAAGTATACCCTATCCAACAAAAAAAGAACTTTTCAAATCGGTTGGCAAGCGACAGGATTATGCGCGAACAAACATAAAAATAAAACATACAAACATTCGAATTGAGAACCTCCTCCTTTTTTTTTAGAAGTCGGTTAAAAAACAGAAGAATCAGTCAGGGGTTAAAAACGAAGAAACAGAAAACATTAAAGCCTCCAGGCAAAAAGATCGTGCTAGCTCTGAAAGAAATAAGCAGTAAATAAAAAGGCACTGATTTAAAGAGGCAGTTGTAAATAGCGGTTTTGGTAAGTTAAAAATTATAAATGGCACGTTTAATAACTTGTTCAGCAGTTAAAACTAAGCAGTAAAGTAAACAAAAATGAGTAATAAAAAATAATGAAATGGATCAGTGAATATATAATTGAGTGGGAAAATAATTAAATGGGCGGTAAAAATTATTGAACGAGCGGTTACGTGTGGGCAGTAATAAATCGGAATTTGTCGGTAATAAATCTCATTCTAAGCAATTCTATAAACAATGAGGTGGTAAAGTAGTTTTGGGTGTGTAGTCGACGGAGCCCCGCTTCGCGGGGCCCCTATTTCTGTCTACAGGGTTTAAAGGAACCTAACACGAAGGGGATGACGGGGGCTCGTTCGCTCGCTTTGCTCGCTCACTCGAGCCCCCGTCATCCCCTTCGAACCTAACCTGTCCGAGTCGGGGTGCCCCAAGTCCCGAGTTCGCTTCGCTCGCTCTTGCATCCGCTATGATCTGCCGAACTATTTAGCGAACCGCCCATTCCATCATTTTTACCGCTCATTTAGTTATTGGACTGCACAATTATTTTTAGAATTGACATTGTATGATAAAATAACAGTCTAATTGATCTTTTATTACTGTCCATGTTTTACTGTCGCAATAATTAATCAACCGCCATTAAATTAAATAACTGCTCAATATGTTTTTCAACTGATCATAATAACATCTCGAATATTTAGAATAGAATAGAATAGAATCGTTTATTTCTGAGTACATGGTACATAAAGATCTTAATATTAGACGGAATCACATATACTACCATTGCTGGTGTAGAAATATTAAATGAGTATCTAATTTACAAAGTCACATAGTTATAAATCATGCTACATTAAATAAAATTTGAAAATCAACAAACAAACAAAAAAATAAATAATAGTAGTAATAATAATATGTGTACTTTATGGAGCACATTATTTGTATGCATACATAATTAAAATTAAATGTTATTCAAAGTTAACTATTTTATATAATGTCAATATGCAATAAAAAGTCATCGAACAGTATTATGATAATGTCAAAAAATGTTCTGAAAATGTCAATCCATATTTATTATTAATACAATGTCAATATTTATTACTAATATAATGTCAATATTTATTACTAATACAATGTCAATATTTGTTACTATTACAATGTCAATATTTATTACTAATACAATGTCAATACAAGGATCTACTAGTTATACAAAGTCAATATTTTTGATTTAAAAATTCATTAACTGAATAGAAACAGTTATCCAAAAGCCAAACGAAAATTAATTTCTTAAATTTATTAGTAGGCAACACTCTAATGCGTGTAGGTAGTTTATTAAAAATTTTGGTTGCCATGCAATAGGAATTCCTGCTGTATAAATGTAGTCTCTGTCTAGGTACCAGTAATTCGTTTGGATTTCTGTTCTGTACTCTTTTGGAAACGTGCTCATGTAATGGGAACAAGTGAGAATATTTCTTTACAAACAAACAGACTTCAAAAATGTATAAACAAGGAAGTGGAAGAATTTTTAGCGATTTAAATAAGGGTTGGCAATGTTCCAAATATCCCGCTCCATAAACCGCTCTTACACATTTTTTTTGTGCAAGGAAGGCTCTGTTTACGTCTACTGAGTTACCCCATATCACTAGTCCATACCGAAGCATTGATGAGACATATCCGTGATATGCGTTAAGAGCTGTTTCTGTATTAGCTATGCGTCTCAGTTTTCGAAGAGCAAACACAAATTTGTCCAATCTTGTACAGACTCTCTTCACGTGCTCTTTCCAATTCAATTTTTCATCGATAACGATTCCTAAGAATAAAGTTGATGGTACTGGTTCTAATATTGTATTAGAGTATTGTATGTTGGCAGGTTTTATCGAGGAATTATTAGTTTGAAACTGTACTAACTTTGTTTTTTCAATGTTAACCTGTAAATTATTACATTCCAGCCATTTTATAGCGCAAAATAGTTCGTTGTTTGTGTCAATTTCTAAGTCATTTCTATTCAAAGATTTTATGGTCAGAGTAGTGTCATCCGCAAATAGTGTACAATCTTGTTTAAGGTACATGCAAAGATCATTAATATATATAATAAATAATGGAGGCCCTAATACGCTCCCCTGTGGAACACCGCAACTATTAATTTTAACTTCTGAACAGTATTCTCTTTTCACATTGTTGTCAATTTTTGAGATTACTGTCTTTTGCTGTCTACATGACAAATAACTTTTAAACCAGTTATGTGCATTGCCTCTTATGCCGTACTTCTCCATTTTGTAAAGTAAGCGATTGTGTGGGACAAAGTCAAATGCCTTGCTCATATCTAAAAATATTGATTGTACAGACATTCTGTTATTTAGAGCTTCGGTTATAAGTTTAACTAGGGAAAAGCAAGCAAGTGAGGTTGAACTATTTTTCCTAAAACCGAACTGATTATCTGTAAGTATATTGTTTTTATTTAAGAAAATGATTAATTTTTCATACATTGCTTTTTCAAAAATCTTTGATATGATAGGTATCAATGTAATGGGCCTATAATTGCCCACATCCGTGGTATTACCTTTTTTGAATACCGGTTTAACTATTGATTGCTTTAATCCAGTTGGGAATATTCCCGTTTCAAATGATAGATTAATTATATAAGCTAAAGGCAACGCAATGATATTTTTGCTTAATTTTATTATTTTTGTAGTAATCTCATCATATCCTGTTGCTTTAGTATCATTCAAAGAGGTAATAATTTTTAATATGTCCTGTTCTACTACCGGTGTCAAAAAAATACTGTTTGGGTTAATAGAAATGTCAATGTTCTTATTTGCGTCATTATTATTGCTAGGGTTTTTTTGGGTCAGTTCTATAAAATAGTTATTGAATTTATTGCATATGTCATTAGGATCAGAAATTATTTCATTGTTTATTATTAATTCCTTGATGTCCTTTTTACAGTTTCCGTCATTACTTAAATTATTTTTTATAATAGACCACGTTGCCTTACATTTATTTTTAGAATTATTAATATAATTTTTGTTATTAATCAACTGTGAGTGTGATATGCATTTTTTTAGAATTTTAGAATAGGTTAGGTATATTCTTTTATGATTTGATTTGCTGAGAGCGTTATATTGGTAGTTATAATATAAGGTTCTCTTTTTTATGCATGATAATTTTATACCTTTACTGATCCATTTATTTTTTATTGGTTTCTTATATTTTTTAGTTATTATTTCTGGGAAGCATAATTTGTAAAATAGAATAAATAAGTCATGAAATATATTAAAAGCATTATCACAGTCTGTTTCCTCATATACTTCATAAAAACTTAAAGCCGATATACAGTCAATAAATTTTTTTATGTTGTCTTTGTTGTAATCTCTTTTCACTTCATAGAAAAATTGTTTAATCTCTGTTGGGTCATTAGGTTTGTCAAGAAAGAAAACTAATGACTGCCCAGTATCATGATCTGAGAGGGCTAGATGATGTATACTGCTTTTATTATCTCTGATCGAGATATTACTGGCTATTTGATCAAGGGAGCTATTTTTCCTTGTGGGCACTTTTATATGTGACAGTAAGTTAAAGTTGTCTAAGATTGATATTAAATCCCTTGTTTGTTTAGTATCCTTTAGTAAGTCCACATTCCAGTCTCCACATATTATTACACGATTTCTACTCGTACGGGTTAATCTGAGTAACAACAATTCTAATTTTCTTAAAAATATCTGTATATCAGAGTCAGGAGTTCTGTAAATACAGCTCAAAAAATTAGTTCCCAAATAAAAATGAAAAAAACTTTAATCTGTACAGCTTTAAACAGTTCCATATGAGCCTTAAACAGTTCCATATGAGCCTAACGTTCAAAACAGTATTTTTTACTGATCCGAAAACAGTTAAATCTTAAGTGTGGCAAAATGTTACCGTCATGACAGTAAACTTTAACGTTTTAAGTAGCACAAAACACAAAATTAACTGTTTCATTCATTTGGTGATATTGTTAATGGTGGTTTTCCTTTTTTTTTGTTCTTTTTTTTTCCGTAAATAGCAGTTCCTATGTTCAATCATTAAAAGTCATAAATCATTATAGTCAGTAAGTCTTAATGAAATCGTTTTAATGGTGGTGTAGTAAGAAATTATTTTTTTCATTTATATGCGCAATCTAATATGCTAATAATATATTAGGCAAAATATACACTTGTACACTAAAAATAAGGACATACTACGTGCTTTCACCGGCTTCATAAAGTTCATAACTCACTTGTTAGGCTTGGTAAAACCTTATAATTATAACAAACCCTGTTTCTTTGCTAGATTTGGGTATAGCCTTATATAACAAGCTACCCTCTTTCTTTGCTAGATTTGGGTATAACCTTTTATAACAAGCTACCCTCTTTCTTTGCTAGATTTGGGTATAGCCTTATATAACAAGCTATCCTCTTTCTTTGCTAGATTTGGGTATAGCCTTATATAACAAGCTACCCTCTTTCTTTGCTTGATTTGGGTATAACCTTTTATAACATGCTACCCTCTTTCTTTGCTAAATTTGGGTATAATCTTTTATAACAAGCAACCCTCTTTCTTTGCTAGATTTGGGTATAGCCTTATACAGTATGTTAACTAACAGAGGGCGTTCCCGTTAACCCGCAATAGTATAGCATCCATACATGCTAAAAAAAATATTACCATTCGAAAACAAAATGTTTTTATTTTTTTTTATATCAAAATATTCACTAAAAATGTTAAATTGATACTTTAAAGAAACACTCTGTACACGCGTACTTGAAAGATAGCAATGTCGCGATTTATTTATGAATGACGGGCCGCGTGTGCGGCGATCTAATTGATGCGCGTAGCCCCGCCCCCTGCCCCCGAATGTCCACCTAATTTTATTCGGAACTAATCTCACGCGCTGACCGGACGTGCATTATTTTCGCATTGCAATATCTTGCGTCATTCTTGTGTGAAAAATGCCGCATTATCTGTTCAGTGCTCAGGAGTAGGTATGTGAACATGGTGCTCATTTATGCTGAGTGTAATTATGATGGTGCACGTGCTCTGAGGATGTATGCTGAGAGGTACCCCAATGCACATCAACCGCGGAATTCTCGTGTTATTGTGAGTGCCGCGTCGTTCTGGTGGCCCCCGACCCGTGATCTCTGTGCGGCAGGAAGAGAACGTGCTAAAGCATTTTGAGGAGGAGCCCGGTTCAAGCATTATAAGAGCCGACCGCCTGTTAAACATGAGTCACGTCGTCGCAGCCTTCAAATGTTAAAGAAAAACTTGCCAGGCAGTGGGCACTTCAGTGATGCGTGTTATTGAAACGTGGCTTAGATAGGTAGGTACATGAATTTATGTTTTTTTTATTTACTATGTTTGCCAATAGGTCCTTCCAAGCCCAAGGTTGTCAGCCGGGCATTTGAGACGGGTTGTTAAATGTTATTGCTAAAACTAAACATACTTACATAAATGTCTTTGTAATTCAATACGCCGCTTTTATCAAAAATGCCGCTCGCCATTCAGCGCGGCGCGCGGCGCGGGCGGCGGGCGGTCGGCTCGCTCGGGTTCGTGAACTCTCGGAGACGCTCGGTCGGCTTCGTGCTACGATAGCGTACTACAAGTACTATTCCGCGCTACTATTTTGATTTTAAACAGGAGGTTTCGAATTTATTGTCAATTAATTATTTTTTTGAATTCGGATTATTTTATGCTTATTTTTCTATGCTGACATTTTTATTTTATTCTATTAATGATATAGATTAACGAGTTTAAGGGAACGCCCTCTGTTATTTAACATACTGTATAAAAAGCGTTCCTTAGGTTTTTTTTTATAAGCGTACACACGGCTATTACCCTTACCTCTATCCGACTAAATTTCTACTGGGATGCCTCGGATATAACTCGTTAGAGGTAAGGCGAGCAAAAGACCAGCTCACCATAGCCTGTAAGACGCTCCGTGGCACTATTGACGCGACTGATCTACATGCCGTGCTGGCTCGCTTCTTTGTGCCAGACAACTACTGCCGCGGCAGAAAGCACAGGCTGTTTGCTGTGCCTCCATGTCGCACAGTTGCGCGTGCTAAGTCCCCAGTACCACGTACTCTAGCCGTACTTAATGATCTCTTGGACTCTAATCCAACAAATGACCTGTTTGCGGACGAATGGACGAAGATTTTTTCGGCATGTCAGAAGTACTGTGAGAGGGATGTATGAAAGGGGTACACTACATAAATACGAAAAACTTTATTCCGACAGTCACAAATACGAATTTCAAAATACCGATTTTCATAATTCCGAATGGTTCAAAATTCCTAATATAACAACTCCGATTTATCATTCATCCTATTTTTATAATTCCGAAATTTCAATATTCCTAACGTTTATAAGTACTATTCTCAAAATACCGAGTTCCAATAGATCGAATAACAAAAAGTCCGAATTAATGAAAATTCGAAACATCATAAATACGAATTCCGATTAATTAGAATTCCGAATTAATTATCATTCCGAAATAAAAACGCCTTGTAAAACTGAATAGCAAGACAAATATACGAGTAGAATACGGAATATCGAAGCACAAAATATCGAGAAATGCTAATACGATGCTACAATCTTGCGATGCACGTAACTGCGAAAGACCCGTCTCTGCGACGCCACTACACTTCCATGCACGTTACCGCGATAGATCTTCACTGCGACACTATTAGACTTCGATGCACGGTTAAGGTATTTATATTGTCATTCGCTCGCTCTTGCATCCTAGTATCGACGGAGGCTTCGGTATTTCTGTGTAAATGGTTTAAAGTGACATGCATGCAGCAAGCATGCAGCATGGAAGCAAACACGCAGCATGCAGCATGCAAGCAAGCATGCAGCATGGAAGCAAACACGCAGCATGCAGCAAGCATGCAGCATGGAAGCAAACACGCAGCATGCAGCATGCAAGCAAGCATGCAACAAGCATGCAGCAAGCATGCAGCATGCAAGCGAGCATGCAACATGCAACATGCAGCAGGCATGGTTTCTGTCACGGCTCCGGCGCTGCGGTTCTCCGGCGGCCCCACGCGTGCTAATCGTCGCAGACGGCTTTCGCTCACCACCACGGCTTCGGCTTGCTGGCCGGCTTCGCCGGCCAACCTCAGCCGCGGCGGCTCGCTCACAGCCTCCTGCTCCTCAGCCCGCGGGCCGCCTCGCCCCTATGCGCCTACGCGATTTTAAATTACACTCTAGGGGTAGGGCAGACAAGACTGCGTGGAGTCGGATTTACAGCGATTCGTTTCTGTCACTAAAACCTAATTTTTAGCAAACGTTTTAGAGCTAACAATTTTATTATAAATGAACATTCGGAATAATACACATTATATAATACAATACTTAGGACATATGACTTTATTTCATGCAAAATTTGGAGATTCAATTATTATAGTACTCGATATTATGACAGAATAGATTTAGAAGTAAACATAATTATGTAAAACAAAATTTCGAATTTTTGAACATTATGGTTAATGAAGCTTATAGCAAACGTGTTATGGATAGTGACTTTCGGACAAACAATTTTAGGAGAAGAAAGGGAGTACCAATTTTAACAGGTTATTCGGAAAATTGAAAATCGGAATGACGTTTTTCGGACCGAGAACCCATCGAGCATTTGATTCTTCGAACAAATGAAAATCGGAAAACAAGCAAATCGCATTTATGACTTTCGGAAACATAAATTTCGTGATTTTTAATAATAGAGATTATAATTCTTAGGTATTATGAAATTCGGACTTTTGAAAATAAAATATTTCGGAATATTTGGGTGTTACCGTATGAAAGTGTTGTTAACTTTTTACTTCTATATTTAATGTTTTTTGTGTCTTTAATTTCTGTAATTGGTTTTAAACCGTTTTAATTAAAGAATAAATAAAAAAAAAAAAAAAACAAGCTACCCTCTTTCTTTACTAGATTTGGGTATAACCTTTTATAACAAGCTACCCTCTTTCTTTGCTAGATTTGGGTATAGCCTTATATAACAAGCTACCCTCTTTCTTTGCTAGATTTGGGTATAGCCTTATAAAACAAGCTACCCTCTTTCTTTGCTAGATTTGGGTATAACCTTTTATAACAAGCTACCCTCTTTCTTTGCTAGATTTGGGTATAGCCTTATATAACAAGCTACCCTCTTTCTTTGCTAGATTTGGGTATAACCTTTTATAACATGCTACCCTCTTTCTTTGCTAAATTTGGGTATAATCTTTTATAACAAGCTACCCTCTTTCTTTGCTAGATTTGGGTATAGCCTTATATGACAAGCTACCCTCTTTCTTTGCTAGATTTGGGTATAACCTTTTATAACAAGCTACCCTATTTCTTTGCTAGATTTGCCTTTTAATACGTTTAAAGCTCAAGTAAAATGCAACCTTTGTTCAAAGGCATATCTACTATTCCATCAACAACTACATAAACGATAAGAACAGTTGGTCGCCCTGATTAACTCAAGACAATGTTTATGTTCTTTCTCCAGAATTAGCTTAGGTACTGACAGTTTATAAGAGTTCATATAATTGTTTATTTTATTTGACTGTATTCAGTTTAATTTAATTTTAATTTATTATTGACACAATCTACTCATTTCAATGTTTTTTAATGAGTTGATTGCATTTGCAAATTATGTGGTTGGCTAGCGACTTCGACGATTGATCATCTTGCTTGACCAACCGGCAGCAAGTTCGTCATGCTCCCTTAGATGTCACTGCTTGAGGTAGCGTCGGGGGTCGGGTTGCCTCCTTCCCTCAAATAAGGCGGGTAATGGCTGATCTTTGTGTTATGCTCGTGAACGGGTGCCGCTTGTGGTGACTGGTCTTCATGCTGACCATGGTTTTATTGTTGTTATTAGTAATGACTTGTTTATTTATTTTACTTGGTCCTAGTTTATCATTTGTGACTTCCAAGTGTCAGCTATGTGGACAGAACCCAGAGCATTGCAAAAATATGTAAGCTGTCACGCCTTTTATGCCTGGAGGCTTTTATAAATAAAACATAATTAATAATTAATATAATATAATTTTTTTTATAACTTACTACCTAAAGGTAGTAAGTTATTTTGTTTCCATTTTTAGTTTTTATTTTTTTGCTTGAGTAGGTATGTATAGTATTTAATGTATTTGTATTGGCGTGGCTAGCTGACATATGGCAAATAATTTAATTTAATGTTCTGTCTTGTAATGTTAATTACTTTGCATACCTAGTATTGTATACTGAACAGACAGCTGCTCCTGGGGTGTTTGTTGCGCCATTTCTTCTCCCCAGCGAAATCACTAGGAACTGGTGCAGGGCGGGCGTTTTGGGGGACTGTCTTTTGTTATTTTGACGTTCGAAAAGGTGCTGATTCTCAGGCTAATTTGAATAAATGACTTTTGATTTTCATTTATTAATCTTAGAATATGGGCAAGTTTCTCGAACAGCTATTACGTTCAAGAAACTGGCACTATGTGTATTAAGAAAAAATAGTCACCTGGCCACTGCGCCTGCAACGCAATCTCGAGGTCTGTGTAGAGCTGACTGAGGCACTTGACATCCTCCTGCGTCAGTCTGACGGAAGACAGGATGTTGTCCAGCTGGCTGTGGAAGTCGCCAGACAGGTCGATCTTCTTCGGCTCTACGATTACTCCTGGAGAATATAACGACACAGTCAAATGATTTAATATTTGTTTAAAATGTTAGGAAAAACCGTCTACAGTTGCAATATTTGTAAATATGTGAGCTCCAAATGGTTTAAGCATAGGAATTTTGTTTCAGAAACTTTGTCTTTTTTAATTTTTTTTTATTACTTATAATTAACATAAAAGGTGGAGATGACAATACGACATTAAAATAAACTTCGTTTACTTAATGACGTTCCGAGTCTGCATACCAAAATTCTATCAAATACATATATGTATTTGATAGAATTTTGGTATGCAGACCAGAACATGTCCTGTGTGTGACTAAAGTAAGCTTTAGTCACACACAGGACATTATTTTTATTTATTCTTACATGATGTATCGGTGTCTGTGTGGTGCCGGACTTAAAGAGTAGCACCACCCCATGGGTTCTTCATGGTTCCCGTGGGTGTCGTAAAAGGAGACTAAGGGTCGTACCGGAGAATGGGCGGCAGCGTTCTCCATGCATTCCACCACCATACTATACTGCGATCGCCAACCCGCCTGCCAAGCGTGGCGATTATGGCAACCCCCCCCCCCCTCCCTCCCTCCCCCAACTTGGGGGAGGTCTATGTCCAGCAGTGGACGTCTATCGGCTGAAATGATGTATCGGTTATTAGGCTAGCACCGACAGGTTAACGTCCTCCGCATCGGCATAGACACATGTTGCCGACTCGCTACTTCTGAAACCTTCGCCTTTGTTCTTAACATACATAATTATATCAGCATTTAAGAATTGTGTGACTGTGTTGTTGTTATAAGTGATTAGGTATGGTTGTTTTTATTAAGCATTAATAATATTAATGAATGGCGCCAAAAGATCAAGTCGTTATGATAGCGCGATGTTTCCGCTCTTATTACAGATTAGAGGACCAATATTTAAATATGGTGTTCTTTTTTGTTTTTGTGTTATTTAGTTTATTTTTTTTAACTTCGATGTTAGGATATATTTGATAGTCTTAAAATATTCCTATGAAGTAGTATTGCCAGTGTTTTCATTTATTGTTGCATCGTCGTCTTCACATTGTATAGAAAATAATGTAAAACATTTTAAAAGATTAACTATGGAGTTATGAAGCCCGTTTTTTTCTATACGAAACTATCTTTAGGAACTAGAATCAATTTTATTTTTACGTAAATGATGACGTGTAAAAGTAACTTAATGGGTTACTCGAAATAAATTATTTGATTTAGAATGATTTATTTTCAAATACGTTTGGGTCCAAACAGACTGGTAGGCGGTCGAAGCTTGTTCGGTGAACGACCGACCGCCGCGCGTCGTCGATCGATATGGGATGTTTTGAGGCGATCAGTATTGATCGCTGGAAGTGAACCGACCGTAGTCAAACTGGTCATGATAGTACAAGAAATCTTATGTGCGTGTGGTGTGAGGGCCACTTTGTTAAAACTCTTTGAAAATGTGCTTAGGATTTAGTGAACATTCCCAAAGAATTGTGAAAGTTTGTATCAGATTTTGTGAAAGTCTAATAACCGAGTTATAGACTGTAAAGTTGGGCCCTCAGTTCTCACATAGAGGATTGAGGGCCCACCTAAAACTGATAAACTATGGACACTACAGAAAAAGTCTTAATGCCAAAATCTAAGCTAATGCCAAACAAAATTTGTGAAAACAAGATATTATCGCAAAACACTGTCCTACTTTGTATATGTTCGTACAAAATGGGCCCTCAATTCTCATACACGTAAAAGTTTATTACGCAATTATAATGAAATCATTAACTTACAGCTACTGTTTGAAATCCTATATGCTACTAAATAAATTGGGAAAATTTATGAAAGCAAGAACAGGTCACCACCTTTTGTTCTTTAAAAGTTATGACCTTGATAAAATTCGGGCCCTCAGTCCTCCATTTTATTTTGTTTTTGATTTATTACGCTTATCGTATGAAAAATAAGACAAATACAAAATTGTCTCTTTTTGTGAAAAAAATTGTGCAACAAATGCGATACCAGAAAGAAATAAAAGACCCTTTATTGTATAAGAAAATCGAGTTTTATTTTTATTCTCTGTATTAGGAAATAGGGTGACCACAATTTCTTTTAGATTGCAGTAAAGATTAGTAAATGTAGAGTCATAGGTTTTAATAAACTTTCTTTGATTTTTCGCTTATTATCGTCATAGCATTTGTACTCAAGTTTCGTGATAAAAAAAATAATTTCGGAAATTGAACGATCACATAAAAAAGACTACTAGACAATAATCAAATAATTAATTTATTATTTTTATAAAGGCTTTTGCCCAGCCATGGGACAATGTAGGCTAAATATAATCCTAACTAATATTATAAATGCGAAAGTAAGTTTGTTTGTTAGCTTTTCACGCCTAAACCATTGTACCTTTCATCCCGAAAAAAATGCTGTTCCCGAGGAAAACAATAATAACGTTATTATGATAATAGATGGAGCCATATGACTTTCAAATTTCACGCGGACAAAGTCGCGGGCAGAAGCTAGTACCTAATAAAGCAGTGCGTTCCTGGATGTTTTTTTTATTCCTAGGTAGGTACTTGCACAATAACAAAGATGTTTTCTGGAGTATGAAATAATTATATTTTATTAAAAAAAAAAATACAATTTATAAATAGGTGAAATTGAATTACCTAAACAATTCTTAGAATGACTATCTAAGTACTATTTAGTAAAATATTACGAACTTATAAAATTATGAGTACCTAGGTATCAAAACAAACTTACCTTGAATGTTTGATATCTTGACCGAAGATGATTGAGTGTCTTGACCGAAGATGTGTTTGCGTATTAAATTTTTTTTATTATTTTTATTCTTCATTACAACTGTTTCATACTCGCCTTAATGCTTTATTACCTACGACTTCCGCTGCACTATCATAAACTATTGTTTAGTAACTACACTAAATATTACAACTACTGTGCATATATGTAAACAATAATTATATAATACATGTAATAATATTTTTAATATAATATTAGCTAGTTATTAATTTTATTTATAATATTAGTTAGGATTATATTTAGCCTACATTGTCCCATGGCTGGGCAAAAGCCTTTATAAAAATAATAAATAAATTATTTGATTATTGTCATCAGAACGAACGATATTTCAAGCAAAAATGATTTGGGTAACAGTATTTTTTTTTTGTGATCATTCGAATTCCGAAATATTTTTTTTTTATCACGAAACTTGAGTACAAATGCTATGACGATAATAAGCGAAAAATCGAAGAAAGTTTATTAAAACCTATGACTCTACATTTACTAATCTTTACTGCAATCTAAAAGAAATTGTGGTCACCCTATTTGCAAATTCAGATAATAAAAATAAAACTCGATTTTCTTATATAATAAAGGGTCTTTTAATTTATTTCTGGTATCGAATTTGTTGCACAATTTTGACACAAAAAGAGACAATTTTGTACTTGTCTTATCTTTCATACGATAAGCGTAATAAATCGAAAACAAAAGAAATGGAGGACTAAGGGATAACTTTCAAACAACAAAAAGTGGTGACCTGTTCTTGCTTTTATAAATTTTCACAATTTATTTAGTAGCATATAGGATTTCAAACAGTAGCTGTAAGTTAATGATTTCATTATAATTGCGTAATAAACTTTTACGTGTATGAGAATTGAGGGCCCATTTTGTACGAAGATATACAAAGTAGGACAGTGTTTTGCGATAATATCTTGTTTTCACAAATTTTGTTTGGCATTTGCTTAGATTTTGGCATAGAGACTTTTTCTGTAGTGTCCATAGTTTATCAGTTTCAGGTGGGCCCTCAATCCTCTATGTGAGAACTGAGGGCCCAACTTTACAGTCTATAACTCGGTTATTAGACTTTCACAAAATCTGATACCAACTTTCACAATTCTTTGGGAATGTTCACTAAATCCTAAGCACATTTTCAAAGAGTTTTAACAAAGTGGCCCTCACACCACACGCACATGAAATCTTTATGAACCGGGGCCGATTTTGATTAATTTTAGGGAGAGTTACCTAAGTTTAAAACTTTGTGTTATGAACTGCGTTTAGAATTATGCTGAGCAAGAGCAATGTATATAAACTGCGTGATTTACATTGCAATTGCTTACCAATGGTTTCACGTCATATAAAACTGGTCGTGAATGCGCTGCTTAACACTGCTTTGAACAAATATGATTATTACATAACAGATTCATGGTACCTTTCTGCTTGCTCATGGGGAACTCCCTCTTGGGCGTGCTGGGCTGCCCCGCGTCGGCCGCCGCTCGCGCGGAGTAGGGCGCCACGCGCAGGAAGTGCCCGTAGATGTGCAGGCGGGCCGCCGCGCCCAGCGCCGCGCGCGCGTGCGCCTCGCTGCCGAACGTCAGCGTGGCGCAGCGGCACGTGCAGCGGTCGATGCGCACGCTACCGAACTTTGTGAACACCTCGAGCAAGTCTTGTGGTTGAGTGTAGTTTGGGTAACCTGGACGAAAACGGATAGGTTTTTTGTTCTGACAGTTGGAGTTTACGTAGATATAACTATTTACAAAGTTGATTATCCTATAGTTACTAAACAGCGTTACGAATCTTGTGTTTGTCGTGAACATCAAAACTTTCTCATGTTGCCAGCAACATTGCAACATGTCACTGAAACACACATCAGTGGGAGTAAAAAGATAACCCCTATAAGTCGCAACAGTAAGGGCTCTTTTTGTAGTGTACTAATGTGCCACAATTGGGCATAAAAGTGTTAGTTAATTTATATTATGAACTTATAAATTACAATTTCCTGTTAATAAAACACATGAATTTAATAATAATAACAACCCCACCGCCGTATCTCTACGTTGACGTCGTGGTGGGGCTTGCGCGCTCCGAACTCTAGGCCTGTGCCGGAAGAGTATACTTTGCCGGAGCAGGTCTTGCTTTCATTCTTGCCTTTATTGGTCGGATTGATTGGAGATTCGCAAGAACAAACGTACTCGGCGGAGCGTATTTCCCCTTCCGTGTCCAACTGGCGATCCCCGTCTCGCGAAATCCACACGCTTTTGTATTAGTACGGAATTCTACTAGCCCGTGTTCAATTCGCGTCAACAGAGCACGCCTTTGTGATAACATAACCGAACCTCGGAGTGCCCTTCGCTCGCTCTTGCATTCTATGTAGACGGAGCGCCGCTTCGCGGGGCTCCTATTTCTATGTAATGGGTTTAAAGAAACCTAACAAAACCTAATCTCGGGGTGCCCTTCGCTCGCTCTTGCATTCTATGTCGACGGAGCCCCGTTTCGCGGGGCCCCTATTTCTATGTAATGGGTTTAAAGAAACCTAACAAAACCTAACCTCGGGGTGCCCTTCGCTCGCTCTTGCATTCTATATCGACGGAGCCCCGCTTCGCGGGACACCTATTTCTGTGAAAAGGGTTTAATGTAACCTAACCAAACCTAACCTCGGGGTGGCCTTCGCTCGCTCTTGCATTCTATATCGACGGAGCCCCGCTTCGCAGGCCCCTATTTCTGTGTAAAGGGTTTAAAGTAACCTAACCAAACCTAACCTCGGGGTGCCCTTCGCTCGTTCTTGCATCCTACGTCGCCTATTGACCGACCGCAACCATGCAATGTAATTAAAAGAGTAATTATGTAAGTAAAACCATATAATTCCCAAAAAAATCCTTTTAAACATTATGCACTATGTAAACAAGAAACAACCTCAAACGCACAGGACCAAACAAATAACAGCGCGCGAATGCACGTTCGGGTGACCCGCCCTCGCGGCGGCGGCGGCGGCGTCTCTCGCCACCTTCGGCCCGCACGATTTATTCCGAACATTTACGAACGCGCTAAATCAGCACGGATTTGTTTCGAAGAGATCAGTTAAAAAACCGTGTTCAATTCAATTGCACACTATTTTGTAAAACTTCTTTTAACGTTGCTTGATCGCAAAAACGTGCGCAGTTGACGCGAATTGAGCACGGGTTGGTTGAATTGTGTAGTAATACAAAAGCGTGTGGATTTCGCGAGACCGGTGTCGCCAGTTGGACACGGAAAGGGAAATACGCCTCGGCGGAAGGAAGTATTCCAGTAAGATGCTGGTGTGGGATCTTGCCCGTACTACCGGGATTGCCCTGATAGCCGTGAAATACCTCTCCACTCCTCATAATCACCTCAGGACAAATTGCAACCGTTTCCGTAGGCCCATTATTGAGTGTGCAAGTCACCCCCTGCCATTTTATCTGTGAATATTATAGATATTATCATTGGTCAGGCAGGGGACAGTCCTTCCAAAGTTCAAGGTAACCATTCCACTATAGCTACCCAAACCCATAGCTCAATATATTTTGTTTCCATTTTCTGCAATAGTCCTGCACCAACCGGGGGTTATCCTTGGGTGCGCTTGCATAGTGCATACAGGGATAATCGTCGGTTGGTGCTTCCTCGTCATTTAAAATGGTCTAAAGGGCCTCTGCGAGTTGGTACGCCTTTCAAAGGTCCGGACCCCAGGGTAACTAATACATATTAAAAACCTTAAAACTATGACTATACACGTAACGTTGTAAGTTGTAACCGTCCTCGGAAACGTCGATAAACGACACCTTTCAGCCAAAAGTCCTCTTTCAGGCAGGTCTGTAGATGTTGGGTTGAAAGTCGTACCACGAATGACTCGAAGTTGATGTTGTGGCGCGATTCCAACCTATCGATCCTCATAGCCCAGTTGATCTTCACCTTCAAATACGTACTGCACAACGTCCTCAGTTGTCGTGATTTGATGCAGACGCGAAAGGTACAGCTGCGTCGTAGGCACAGCAGGCCGTAGCAGCATATTGGGTCCACTCGGTGCGTTGCCACACCGGTTACGAGAGCAGGGCTTCTTTTTCTTGCTTTCTACTTTCGTGAAACCCTCATCATCAATTTGGCTGGCTCTTGGCAAAGAGCTACGGACCGCAGTCAGGGCAGGTTGAGCATCCTTTATAAATTTTTCCCCTTTTATGATTTGTCGCTTAGGCTGCGACGCATCTGGTTTGCCGCTGGTGACAATAGCAGCACCAGCTAGTACTTAGTAAGTACTAACTTTTTATTAAGTACCTGATACTTGTTGAGAGGCCTTCACTGTCCTCCCATATCTATTAACACTGTAATTTCGAAACATTATAACAGCCAATTACTTACATATTTTTAAAAGAGTAATCTTAGTTTCTTGCCGGCTCTTCTCTTAGCTTCTGACGTTTCATAAGTGCCTATACAGGTATATGTGAAATAAAATATTTTGGTTTTGAAGAACTAAAGGCCGTGCATATCCTTACCAGAGACCAGGACCCTGCGGCCGGGCGGCGCGAGCGGCTGCGCGTCGGGCGCGTCGGGCGCGGCGGGCGCGAGCGCGCGGCGGCGGCGCGGCGCGTGGCGCGGCGACGACGAGGACGACGACGGACTGGACTGCGCCCGCGACGTCTGCTCCATGGCTCATGGGTATAAGTGCTCACCTGGACCAATATAATAAGAAAGCCCTGAGTATTTGACATTAATTTCAACTTGATAACTGCACGCGTTCCTGAGAAAAAGGGTCTTGACAGACGGACAATGGAGTGATCTTATAGGGTTTCCGTTTTTCCATTTGAGGTACGGAACCCTAAAAATATGGAGCTTGTTAATTTGTAGGTAATACCTATGTTTGTTTTTAAAAAATTACATTTTTTAAAAAAAGTACCTAAGAGAGACTAAGTTCCCTCTGTGAACTTCTCGAATAGATAATTTCTCTAACTTAATAATATTTAGTCTTGAGTCGTCAGTCGTGTCGAGTTTTAGATCTGTCTACAAGGTGTGTATCTCTACATAATGCATGGACGTTGCTACGTTGCACACATCGCAGATAATGCTAACGACAACAATACCAGATCAGCAAAATAGTCGGGACGGAAAGCTCGCGCGTCATGCAATAAATATTAAGTAGAAACGAAGAATTGCATCACAGCATTCCAAACGGTCGCAGAATTCCGCCCACTAATTGCTTTTGGAGTATCGTATTACCCAGTGACTGGGTTGTGGAGGTCAGATAGGCAGTTGCTCCATATAAAATACCTAATGGTACTCAACTGCATCCGGTTAGACTGGAAGCCGACACCAACATATTTGGGAAAAGGCTAGGCAGATTAATTGAATTGCTTTTAGAGCGGCATCAGAAGATCTTTAAAATTGAGTGGGAGAATATTGGTAATCTGGTGAAGCAAGTCACTACACAACACTTACAACCGCGATCCGACCTCTACTTTAAAAACTATTTATAATCACCGCCGTATCTCTACGTTGACGTTGTGGTGGGGCTTGCGCGCTCCGAACTCTAGGCCTATGGTGAGGAGCCAGACCAAGAGGGATTCAGAAACCCGCAGGGCAGCATGTGGCGAGCTGTTGGGCAATAGCTATCTCACGAACCCTATCTCCCGGGAGAAGTCTTGTCCCTCACCTCTGGCTTGCCTTTATTGGCCGTCTGGAGTCAAGTGGAGGCTTGAGTGGATTCGCAAGAGCAAACATGCTCGGAAGAAGGAAGTATTCCAGTAAGATGCTGGTAGGGATCTTGACCGTACTTCCGGGATTGTCCTGATAGCGGTGGAATACCTCTCCACTCCTCATAAGCACCTCAGGACATGTAGTTGCCCCCTTGTCGCTACGTCAATATGTGCTAGCGACCGTTTCCGGGGGCCCATTCATATTGAGTGTGCAAGTCACCCCCTGCCATTTTGTCCGTGTATATATAAAACACTGATCAGGCAGGGGTCATAGTTCTTCCATAGTTCTCGGTAACCAGTCCACTTTAGCCACCCAAACCTATAGTTCAACTTTTTATTTTTTCCATATCCTACAATAGTCCTACACCAACCGGGGGTTATCCTTGGGTGCACTTGCATAGTGCATACAGGGATAATCGTCGGTTGGTGCTGCATTTCATTATAATTTCCTAAGGGGCCTCTGCGATGGGCCAGCCACAATTGCAGCGATGAGAAGTGGCTGGAGAGGCGCCACGGCGTCCTCACCTTCCGCCTAACGCAGGTCCTCCCTGTCACCATTGTGTGGATCGCCCGGAGGACACGGTGGAGCTGTCGCTGGAGGTCTGCCCAGCTTGGGCAGAGCACCGCCGCGTCCTCACGGCGGCGATCTCTCTCGCCTGGCCCTAGTCCAGGCCATGGTACGGAGCAAGAGTGCATGGGAGGCCGTCGCCTCGTTCTGCGAAGCAGTAATGCTCGCGAAGGAGGACGCGGAGCGCGTGAGGAAGAGGCAATCTTTGCGCCCTCACGCCCCTAGTCGCCGCCCTGGGCATCGGGAATCGTTAGCCGATTCCCGGCCACCGTAGGCGCCGTGAAGCTTGATCTAATTCTTTTAATTAACTTAGGAGAAGAAAAACTTGTATCTTACGAAAGTATTAAATTGCATACCTATTCCCGTAATAAAACTACAGTCACCACAACTAAGAACCGAGCACTTTACACATAAAAATCCCGAAAAATAAAAACTTATTTTATATCATTATCGCCTAGATGTCTGCACTTCGACACTCTTTAAACTCTTATTAAATACAAAGTATTGACTAACGCTAACGCTGACTCTTTATCTGTTTATTATCGTGTACTAACTAACGCCATTACCACAGGAATAAACACGACATAGACACACACAAGAATTTTGGCTTTACGAGTGGGGAGTTCCCCGAAAATGTACGTACGACTTACGACATGCAATATTTATATGAACAGAAGGACCAGACCACTTCAATCAATCTAAAAACCAATGGTAGAGACGGGAGACCCTTTGCAATATTTTTTCGAAAAATGCAGAGGCTTTTAGATATTTTTTGTTAAAGGGTGCTCTACCCTTATATCATATCAACAACGTTTTTGACACTGTAGGGCTCAATGAGTTAAAAGCTCCATATTAATATAATAAATTCGAAAGTAATGTCTGTATGTTACCTTTTCACACCTAAACCAATGAACGGATTTCAAATAAAATTTGGCAAGGATATTTGGATTCCGGTGGAAGGGCATAGGCTACTTTTTGTCCCGGAAGTATGTTCCTGTGACATAATTTCCGACATCCACGCGGGCAAAACCGCGGGTAGAAGCAAGCATAATATAAAAGTATCATAGTTGGCCTTTTAGATGTAAACCTTTTGAATCTAGTTTGTTAAGCAACTGGTGTAATGGAACAGCAAATAAAATTATGACTCTCGTTAATAAATGATGTACACATTTAGGAGTACAAATTTTTTTTTTCTAATTGCTGTTGCTTATTACTTCCTACAAACTAATTTGGCATGTCATTAGAGCAAGATTAAGTTGGTGAAAGTGTGTCCATAAATTATGGAAATAAATAAGAGAGTAAGAAAACAACCACAAAACTTACCAGTACGAATATTGACTGCTCTTGCAAAGTATTTTGGCTCCAAATATCCTTTTTCGTTACCACTGGTTAGGATAACACCATTTTCCGACTCATAGAATTTGAGAGCATCAGCTAAGGCACCCGCAAGGTTTATGTATATATAGACTTCAGTGTCCTGGCGAAGACCACTGATAATGGACGCATCCTCCAATGTACCTTTCGCTAAATGTATGTGTTTGCGCTTCATACGACTAATGCCTTCATATTTTATTTGTGGCCAGCATTTTAAATATGTACCATGGATAACTGTATTGTATTTGGGCTGCAAATAAGGACTTTGATCAATGTTATGGTGTGCTTTTGTTATCAAAAATATATAACAAAACAAAACTGCATTGCACCTCAGTAATGGGAGTGAGGTCAGCGTCCGAAACTTCAGTGATTGTGTGTCCTTGGTTAGCTTTGATCTCCAGACAATTGCTGGAACAGTTTTGCCTCAATTTGAACCTCTGCTTATCATTGCTATTTACAACTCGCTCGATGTCCGATGTGTTGTATTTGCCTTTGAAAGTTTTGTGCTGCAATATTTTGTTTACATCTAAGTATCCTTCTGGGCTGGAAAAAATGAAAACTCATTTTATTAAGAACTCAAGTTGCTAGTCATAACATGTTGTAAGTTTCTAATTTCAGTTCAATCTTAAAGGTTTTCACATAGAGTCGTTTGCACATATCAGACATAGCTCACTAAACTTCACTCAAGTACTTACACCAAAACTTTAGATTACCTTAAACGTCAGTAGATGTCCAGATAATATAATTAAATTAACTAAATGTGAAAAGGCCTTTGCCCAGCAGTGGGGTGATGCAGGCTAACAGTAACAGCAACCAAATGTTGAAAGTGTTATTAAATTGCATATCCTTAATGACAACTTTTGGTCAGTGGGTCGTCTTAGGGCAGCAATTTTTGTATTGTTTCTTATGTTTGTATGTGTAGAAATAAATAAGTAATGAACAAAATATGAGGTGCATAGGGGCTACTAAAATGTATTTATTAAGTATGAAAACGAGATAATAATAAAAACCACACAAACAATTAGTTTCTTAACAAAAATCTACATTGGTGAAATAAAACAATTACCTACCTACCTACTTGTTTAAAGTTTCTTTGCTTACTGGATTTAACAATCTCAATGTCAAACGTAACCTCCTTGAGTGCACTAAATGAGGGCATACAAGTAAAACGACTCCGACATTCAAAGGGTAACTAAATAAATTGCAAACACCGCATTATAATTTAACGCGATCAAATTCAAATCGCGTCCCGTGTCGATGAGTCTCAACGGCACTACAAAGCTATACCAATTGACATTCATTATTATATTATATCTACGTACACAGCTGTGTGTGTGGACTCCGGATCCGGAGACAGGTGACTAGCGAACATACCTTAGCCTGAAACCTTCGCGGACTGCTCCGTGTCGTAGCAGCCAAGATAACGATTTACTTAACTGAATGTCTTTGTTATTCCTGCAAAAAAACATGAACTGAATATAATAATAATACTGGTCTCCTCGGCACAGCGCGTCATTGAAGAGGCAACGTACATTTAATTTGTCAACGAAATTTAAGTTCACGATGCGTGCGATACAACCGGAATATTATTGTGTTTATCCCTAATTATGGAGCTATGTTTTATTTTGGTAATCAAGTCTTACACGACTTGAAAATTTACGAGATTAAGTTTTAAAACAGAAAACTAGAAAACAAAGGATGCGGTTGTTGCTTCGCAAAAAACGCATGCGTTATTTTCCCGTCGATTTGACATGTGTCACAGTGTCATCAAATTTAAAAAATATATATATATCCAGTGTTGCCAAGTCAAATCCTAGCTCGGCCTGATCAAAACCTGTTTTTTTTTTAATTGTGCGTATAGTTGCCGGCACGTAACTTGGCAAGAGTTTTTGTAGTGGGGGAAGTTTGCGCACGCACAATTTCGTACATTTTTATATGCGCGAACTTCCCCCACTACGAAAATCTCTTGCCAAGTTACATGCCGGTAACTGTACATGGACACGCCTACACGATAAGGAAGGATGGGTACGCGGCGCGGGCTGCTCGGCGCGGGCAGCGCGCGGGGTGCGCGCGCTTATATTTTGACAATCACGACAACACGCAGAACGCAACCGAGCTCCAGTGCGGACTGGCAGCCCGCGCACGTTCCCGCTCCCGCGCCTGCCCCACTCCCCAGTCTGGACGGACACTAAGTGTTTGGCCTAACTGGGGAGCGGGCGCGGCGCGGTGAACCCAAACATATGAACTTCCTTTGAGTGTCCATAGTGGGCTTGCGGGTGCGGTGAGACGTGCGGGCTGCTCGGCGCAGGGAACGCGCAGGCAACTCACGCCATACTCGTTCATACAAGTGGCCGCAGTGGGTGCGCGGCGCGGGCGCAGGGCGGGCGCGAGTGGCCTGAGCGGGGACCGGGGTTCTCAAACTGATTCGAACTTTTTTATAGTAAAAATAAGTCTTCTTCCTCCTTAATATATTTTGACAAACACTGGACACAACAACACGCAGCCGCGCTCCAGTGCGGAAGGCAGCCCGTACGCGTTCCCACACCCGCGCCCGCCCCGCACCGCAGTCTGGAACGCCTTCTTGTCATTTCACTCTCTATTCTCACCGTCCTACATAGAAGTTTCACTTCAAAAATCGAAATAATACTTTTAAGGAAAATAGAGCCAACGCCTGCAGTCGGTATTATACAATAGCCCTTATTCCAATTTATTTGGGGGCGGTGCAACATGTCTTTTTCTTCCATGCTTCAATATTAGCTATTACTATTAGTCATAGAAAGTATGAAGAATTAACAAATTACGGTATGAAGCTGTTTGAACTTTTTTCCGTCGATACGCTAAGAAGAAGAATTATGGTATGAAACTAAAATATTATTTTTGGGTTCCGTAATTATTGGTTTATTTGAATTAAATGGATTGTGTTTTTATAATTTTCCACATGTAATGTGTTTCCAGATGATAGTATTTTTACCATAAACAAACTAGCAGTAGTTACTAAATCGTTTCAGTTATTTAAAATGTTCATGCAATTATGATTCCAATAACCACATTCAAACGGGATAAAACCGTGTGTATTATTTTTGGAATGGTATAGACAGCTCCGTTGTGAACTGACAGAAAATCAATGAAGTGTGTGGAATAGACAACTAACCATAGACTGGGGTCAGCTGACTTCATTTCTATCATTGGTCTTGTGATAAGTTGTGATCCTCCGCCATTCTCGGCCTGACTTTTCCGTCTTTCTCGTCCCGTGAGTTGTATTTTAAATATTAAAATATTGTAATTCGTACATTATTTAGTTTGTTATTGTAGGAGTATGTGTTATTGATCGCGGATATCCTGCCTTTCTTCTTAAATTGCGGTAAGATTGTTCCTGGTTCTGCCTTACTATTTCTTTCTTGAGAACCATTGTAATGTCACGCATTATTTAGATTTTTCGGTTTATCTGCGGTGTAGTTTCGTTCTAAAGTGTTATTAGTACGCAGTTGAGTATTAATTACAAGGTTTTGGTTTATAACGCAAGTATTTCACGAATAATTAGTTAATTATCGTTCCACCCATTTATCATGTGACTATGTCTGAAGAGATATCAGAACACTTCAGTTCCTTCAGTAATGACTAAAGTACTTGATTGTAATCTTTGCTGTGTCTCTGCCGAAGTATCAAATGTTGCTACTTATTGCAGAGGCAGGCAGTTTCCATAATGCAATAACTAGTTAGATGCTCCTGCTATAGTTGTATGTTCACTTATCTCACTACTCTTGTGTGTTGAACTTCTAGAAGTCCTGTCTAATATTCCTATTAGAATCTAATTGGCAAAATATTTAACTTTTAAAGCTTCTAACCAAAAATCTATTCTAGCAGGGAATTACATAAACAGTCTGATTTATATATATTGTTGTTGCAAATACCTACGTCTCCTCTTCATTCTAATTTCATTTAACATCTTGTGTTTCATATACATAATTACATGAACTGTTCCGTGGCTGATTGACAACTCATAGCCAAACCACTCGATATAGAGATGTCATATAATTTTGAAGCCATATTCATTCAAGTAATATGAAGAGTTGCACTAAGCCACTCTACTCATTACCTTAGTGACTAAGGTAAAATGTTTTAATTTTAGCTCCTGATCTGTTGTTTTTGGCCGTTAAAGGTTTGTAAGTGATGAAGTGAGCAACTAATGCTTATCAGCTAGTATTAAGTATGATAAAATTGTTACTAAAAATACTAATGAATTGAGATTTCTATCTTTTAAACTTTTTTTCTAAATAAGAATGGTAAATTTAGGTCATATGACTTTGTACTAGTGAAAAATCAATAAACAGGTTCATTACTTGATACTGCATTCTCCCATTTTTTCTTTTGGATGTTACATAAAAATTGATCTGTCAATTTGATTAAATTAAATTTTTTTCTGGTGTAATGATCTCATGTCAAGGACAAACCTCTATTGATTAAAACGAAGAAGGCTTTACAAATAGGGCAACAATTATTCCATTTAATTTTCCCCAAAATTTTCTATGTGAGAGTTGACATTGATGGATGAATGTGTTTATCAGTGCTCATTGATAAAAGTTAGTTGTCAGCTGATCTGTCAGTCTACGGTCTTAGTCTGACCAGCAACATTGGCAGCACAGTAGGGTGGTACTGGGTATGTTTTTAATATAATTTCAAACATTTTGATATTTATTACTTTGATCTTCATTTTTATAAATTAATTCAACTTGCCATCAATCATCATAATCATGCAAGTTTGATTTTATTGGGATTAAGAAGAATATTGTGGTGACATTACACTGTAAACAATGGCAGGATCATGGACAATCTTTAGTGTAAATTGTAATGTGTTGTATATTTCTATACTTGTATGCACCTATGTAGAATATGATAGAAAGATTTCTTAACTTATTGTACACATATTCTTGCAAAAAATTATATTCTTATTCTATGCAAAATCTAACCTTACTCTAAGTATACTCTGTTACCCAAATTAATTAATAAAAAAAAAATTATAATAAAAAAATGTATTTTTTTGTTCAGGTATAGAACTAATAATTCAAAATGAGTAAACAGGGGTTGAAGACGATCGCCGATGAAGAAAATGAAGAGAAGTTCGGTTTTGTCTTCGCCGTATCCGGACCCGGTACGTACACATCCGGTTTTTAACATTAGCTGCAAATAGCAGTAGTTGAGCTCTTTCTTAAGAAGCTCCTGGTGTAGTATCACACAAATGTTTCTTCCACCAAGCAGCTTTGCTGTGTACCCAATTATAGAGACTGGGTGTTGCTGGAATTGCAGGCGTATGAGACACCCTTGCGTGTTGGCGTGTCTACGTGGTCATACACACGATCGGCAGAGGTTACTGCAGTTGCTGTTGACGCGTGTTGATCGTGTGTATGCACATTTGGACGACCGTCTGACCTATTTTAGCTCTGTTCCTAGAATGACATTGTACCTGCATTGCCTATGGTGTTAATAACACATAGCAACAAGCAGTTGTAACCACCATTCATTGCCTGTATCTACTTGCCAAAGGCTTGAGTGAATTAAAGAAAAAACAGAAATTCTAGCTATCGCTGCTTAGCATAATGACAACCTGTAATGTTTCCACTGCTGGGACATATGCCTCCTCTATGAGAGGGAGTGGGTTATCTACTGCTTATAAAAACAATGTCAACGTTTTTATTACCACACAAGGGAGGAGTTTCTGGAAGGCTCTACATAACAGTAAGAGGATGAGTATTTAGGGCAAGTTTTCCACAAAATATTTAGGTCGAAACGTTATGTACACACATTACGTCATTCTTTGGCGTATTTGGCATCAGTTTCTATTTATTGTGATATGACATAATGCACACTCTCAAAATCTGCATTGAGGTTTTTGAATCAGTTTGAAAATGTTGGAAAAATCATCTTTAATAACGATCATTGTCAACAAAGAAGTCAGAAGTCAATATCAATAATATGTTGTACTAAATAGACAACCTGTATTGAAGATGATCAAGCGTTAGCATACAATTTCACAAACATAATGCACTTTACGAAACTGGTCGATATGCAGTAGGCATCGTAACTGAATACCCAACTGTCCCCTATATGATTTTAAATAAAACCAGTATTTTTGTTGAATCACAGTCGTCACGGCGGAGAAGATGTCCGGATCGGCTATGTACGAGCTCGTGAGGGTGGGATACAATGAGCTGGTAGGAGAGATCATTCGTCTGGAGGGTGACATGGCCACCATCCAGGTATGTGGATCACTTTGGCAAAAAATGCATGATGTGAAGGAAAATTACTTAAGATTTAGAATATTTGGTTCAATAGCAATAATAATATCAGCCTAATATTGTCCTACTGCAGGACAAAGGCCTTTTATAATACAACTAGCTGCGCCCCGCGGTTTCACCCGTATAACTGTCGATCCCATGGGAATATCAGGAATATCATCCTGTGTCCTTTCCCGGTACTCAAACTATCTCTATAACAAATGTAATCTAAATCGGTTCAGCGGTTTAAGCGTGAAGAGCTAAAAGACAAAGACACGCTTTCGCAATAATATTAGTATGGATATGGATAGGGAAGTAGAAATAGAGAAGTTTTAACACAATATTTAAAAAAATTACATGTTCACAAATAAATAAATTATAAGCGTTTGTTAACAATTTGTTTCTCATCCCAACGAAAAATAAAACAATGACCCTCCATATTCAACATAGGTATACGAAGAAACATCAGGTGTAACAGTGGGAGATCCTGTACTGCGTACCGGCAAACCTCTATCCGTGGAGCTGGGCCCTGGTATCCTGGGCTCCATCTTTGACGGTATCCAGCGCCCCCTGAAGGACATCGGCGAGCTGACACAGTCCATCTACATCCCCAAAGGTGTCAACGTGCCCAGTCTTGCCAGGGAAGCCTCCTGGGAATTCAACCCATTGACTATTAAGGTGTGTAGACTGAGGGTGGTTTTTTTTTAGACTTACCGAAATTCGTTTTCTGTTTTCGCAAAATTTCGTTTTTATTAGTAAAAGATTGTTTCAGTTTATTTATGAATGTATTAAATTTTGGTTCTTTTTAACCGACTTCTTTAATTATTTCTGGTAATTTATAACATGTTTTAATTGACTTGAATCGGACCTTCTACAGCTTCCATAAATAAGATTATATGATAGAATAATGAATGTTTGCTTGCAGGCCGGCTCCCACATCACCGGTGGAGACCTGTACGGTATCGTGCACGAGAACACGCTGGTCAAGCACAAGATGCTCATCCCGCCCAAGGCCAAGGGAACCGTCACGTACATTGCGCCCTCCGGCAACTACAAAGTCACTGTAAGTATTACTTGGCTAGTTTTAGATATAATGACACTCAAAATTTAGCAAATAAGTTCTGTAAATGGTGTGTGTGGCCGCTATGAAAGGAATTTTGGAAGTTCAATGTCAACTCCCTAAGGGGGTAGAAGGGCATCAAAGCTTGTTTGGAAATCCGTCAATGAAATGAAACATGTCGGTTTCTGGTTTTGTATAAAAATATGGATCAACTCTGCAAGGAAACTGCCTCGAAATTCGTCAAGACAAATCGTCCCTAATATTAATTAGTCAAGCACCACAATTATTATCGTTATAGTCGCGTATGTAAGCACGGCTGCACGTCAAGCTATATATGACCAGTATATGCTTACTTCTGATTGTACGAAAAAGCTATACAATGCCAGGTTAGCTTAAACTGGAAATGTATAGCTTGATGTGTCGCCGTGTGTAGCAAGAAGTATGCATAATAATAGGGACAGGAGACATGACACATTCGTCTCTGGGATGGCAACGCATCAGAGGGGCAATTCTCGTAATTTTAAGAACATTCACAGTCTGATCTCAGTCTCAATCTGTGACAAATTTTGAACATTTAATTTACGAGAATTGGCCTTCAGGTATCTTAACTTGGCTCAAATAATTTTCGTTTCTTTCTTTATCTGCGATAACTCTGGTATTGCAGCGATGGTCACTCAAGTAGGTGGATATCTGGTTGTTTGATTGTCCCCAAAAAATAAGAATATTAAAGCAAACGTAGACGTGTACGTAGCAAATCACGCGCGCGTCCCGTGACCCTTATCACAAGTGTAAGAAAAACCAAAAATAAAAAAAAATTGCTGGTTTTAATTTATGTTCCATATTCTAATAATAAAAGGATAATACATGAATTCTAACGATGAAATTGGTTAAGGTGAATGGTAAAAAAGGTAAAAAAAGGTAAGGTGAGTGGTAGATCGCGAAATTCAAATTTAAATCTAACTTAGAAAGTTGAATTAATGATTCTAATGATTATAATTCTGTAAATACGTACCTGTTAAGTCGCGAATCATATTTTGGTCAAGATACAATTTGACACTGACCTGAAAATTGCAAAAACTTAAGAAAAATTGAATTTCGCGAGCTACAACTGTGCATTCACCTTACGGCGTTTACCAGTTATCAAGGATTAAGATAAGAAACTCACACACGAAGTTGAAGGTTTTTCACCTCAGGTGTAATGTTATATCATTATTTAAAATTCTAGTTTCAAATGTTCAAACCATATACTATAATGTTTTTATCAACCAATCTATCTATGATAAGGAATTACATAAAAAACCTCCATCAACTTTTGTACATGAACCCTGAAACCATAACTATTTTTGTGGTCAATAATGTAAAAATAAGTAATCCTCTACGATGACGTGCAGGACGTCGTGCTGGAGACGGAGTTCGACGGCGAGAAGCAGAAGTACAGCATGCTGCAGGTGTGGCCGGTGCGCCAGCCGCGCCCGGTGGCCGAGAAGCTGCCCGCCAACCACCCGCTGCTGACGGGCCAGCGCGTGCTGGACTCGCTGTTCCCGTGAGTGTGGCGCGCCCGGAATCTAAACTAACGCCGCTCGGTTTTTGAATACATTTCTAGTGACTTTTCACAATTATATTACTAATGGGTAGTGTTTTTGTTTGTCCAGATGTGTACAGGGAGGCACCACGGCCATCCCCGGAGCCTTCGGTTGTGGCAAGACTGTCATCTCTCAGGCGCTGTCTAAATACTCCAACTCTGACGTCATCATCTACGTCGGGTGCGGCGAGCGTGGTACGTACTAACTGCTCTACTATTATATTTGTTTATACCTCAGAAGCAATAAAAACTACATAATAAATATTACAAAAAATAGATTTTGAGATTTCTCTTTATTTTTAATTATTGTAAAATCGTCTTTTTATAAATTGTATACTCACCACGGTATTCGTCTGCAGGTAATGAGATGTCTGAGGTACTGCGTGACTTCCCCGAGCTGACGGTGGAGATTGAAGGAATGACGGAATCTATCATGAAGAGAACTGCGCTGGTCGCCAACACCTCCAACATGCCTGTAGCTGCCCGAGAGGCTTCCATCTACACCGGTAATTAATAATAATTATAGTTTATGAAAACACTACAACTAAATCTACATTAATTGTACCTTGTTTTTTTTTCATGATTATCGCTTATAACCGAAATTTATAGTAAGCTTTTAATATTATTAAAAAACATCTGTACGACGTATACTTTATAATAAAGGATATTACAAAAAAAAATTAGGAAAATTCATTCAGTTGCGGTAAATATAAATATTGCGGTAAATATAAAATAAGAAAAAACCACACAGAACTGAACAGACAGTATGTGAGATAGAGCAGCGCAGATAGCGCTGGTCGTCTGACAGCCGGCGTCGACGTGACGACGTAACAACACACGATATGTTGCAGGCATCACGCTGTCGGAGTACTTCCGCGACATGGGCTACCACGTGGCCATGATGGCCGACTCCACGTCGCGCTGGGCGGAGGCGCTGCGCGAGATCTCGGGACGGCTGGCCGAGATGCCGGCCGACTCGGGCTACCCCGCCTACCTGGGCGCGCGCCTCGCCTCCTTCTACGAGCGCGCCGGCCGCGTCAAGTGCCTCGGCAACCCCGACCGGGAAGGTGACCCTAGACTTACTGATTTTTACTATCTACTTAATGAAAATTTTTATTCATTCATTGACGTTTTGCACGGGGGTTCCTAATGGAACGAAAAGTGTCCGAGAATTTATCCTCTAAATCTAAATAGGGAATTAAAGTTTGTAGGAAAGTTGTCATTTTGTAAGTTAGAAATGTGAAAGTTTGTATTTACGTTTATAAAGTAAAGGTTAGTTGTATCATCATTTTTGGTAACGCATCCCCTTAGACTCCTGAAGTTGCGAATAGGAACTCTTATTGGGCACATGGCTTTTAATTAATATTTTAATAATCTAGGAAAATCACAATATCAATTATTCTTATTCCTGAACTAAGGTTATCATTTGGAACATGCCTTGTGATTAAACATCTTATTAAAATAAATTTCAATTAAACCATTATTTCTAAATATTAGTTGAACTAAGTTCAAATATGTATTATTTGAACCTCGACAATTTACAAATCAGAATAAAAAATAGTTATTCCAAAACTATGTCACATACACATTGATTTCACAAAAATGAGATTAAAAATGGAATGTAGTGATAAATATGTTAAAATAACAAACTTAAAGAAACATACCCTGTATTCTGTACAGAGTGTTAAAAACTGTCACATCTACAGGTTCCGTGTCCATCGTGGGTGCCGTGTCTCCGCCCGGAGGTGACTTCTCGGACCCTGTGACAGCGGCGACGCTGGGTATCGTGCAGGTGTTCTGGGGCCTCGACAAGAAGCTGGCGCAGAGGAAGCACTTCCCGTCCATCAACTGGCTCATCTCCTACTCCAAGTACATGCGCGCGCTCGATGATTTCTACGACAAGAACTACCCCGAGTTCGTGCCCCTTAGGACCAAGGTACGGATCGGTAGTTGCGACTATCTAGATTATTATAATGATTGATAAATGACTATTTGTGTAACTAGTAGGTTTATACAAACACTTTACCGCTTAAACTTAAACACTTATCCGACTATTCTGAGTAGCTGAAATGATCATTTGAGGAAAGATCCAAAGACTACAATATAATGCGGTGTAATAGACAGGAAGCTCTCTTCATTTTGTGTTGACAGCACAATTCGCCATCTAGTGCTCGAGTATCTAAAACTATTAGTTACGGCTGAAGATGGTAGATGGAGCTCTATTATATTATTATTGTGTTGGAATTTTTACATTGTCGTTTAAATTATTGTTTACTACCTATTAATGTTTACAATTACATAATTATTAAAACAACACTAAGTAGTAGTAAACAATAATTTATACGACAATGTAAAAATCCAGATTTTTACCTGCATTAGGAATAGGAGAATGAATGAAAAGTAACTCGGAATATTAAAGATAAACAAACTGTTTATTCTTATAAAAAACACAGAAATACATACAAATTAAACATTTACTAACATATTAAAATCAAAACCATGTAGGCTGAGAATCAGCAGTTTTCTTTCTAGTCATTAGACATCCAGCACGCGTAGCATGAACACTTCTATCTCTACGAAGAGAAGACACATTGCTTTCTATACAAAGTGACATTTCTTTTCTTCATTTTTGACATACCGCCTAGAAATCTTTCTACTATCTGTCATTTTGTCTTTAGTTTCTAACAATCTTTGTCTAGGTCCTTTTTTATGTAGATTATTTCAGAAGAAAGTTTTCTATCCCAAATGTCAAAATCACACTGACAACTGTCAGTTGTTTAAGGGATTTTGTAATCGCTAAAGACAGTAGAAAACTTTCTACTCGACGGCCACAAAGTATATACGGTTATCTACAAAATCCCACAAAAAAAAAACTCCCAAAATTCCACTGTTAAAGATCCACGAATGACAGCCGGGACCAATGGCTTAACGTGATTTCCGAGGCACGGAGGGGTCTCGGTATGTAAAGATGGTCACCCATCCACGGACCAACCGCGGCAAGCGTAGCTTAACTTGATCAATCAACTTGTGCGGCTGTTATTATTTGGCCACGGATATATATAAAATGTGACTTAATATCAGTAAAAATTAAGAATCAAAAACAAAAAAAAAATTGTATGACAAAACAAAGAATTCTCAGTCAAATTAAGTAAAACAGTGAATTTCGTAAAAAGTGCAGTTGACTCTTTCTACTTTGCTGCCTAAATAGTGCCTATGCTTACTAGCGAAACAAGAAGAATTTAATTTTATTGCAAAAGCAAAATCCGAAACTGAAACTGGCACTCGCGCTGACAGACATTTCAATTAAAGTGTTACCAATGCAACAATAACAAATTCCCATTATTTAAATGAAAAAAAAAACACATTTCAGAACCGTTAACAAATCACTTGGTGCACTTGGTTTAGGCTTAATTTTTATTTTTGTTGTTTAATGTCAAATATTTTGAGACAATTATTTTATGTATGTGTTTGTTCGTCACACCATCTCCCGGTCATCATCAATTGCCTAGCCTTTTCCCAACTATGTTGGGGTCGGCTTTCAGTCTAACAGGATGCAGCTGAATACCAGTATTTTACATGGAGCGACTGCCTACCTCACTTCCACAACCCAGCACCATCTCCGGTATCATCATTATATTTTTTAATATTGTATCACATGATTTTTCGTTTTGCTACTTGTTCGCTAGGGGCGCTAGGAGTAATAGTGTTCTGTGCGATGTTCCAAGCTGCCATAGCATGGAAAGATCTACACAGAATTTGAGTGGACTTGTCCAGTCAGTGCACAAAATCTGACAGCCAATTCTCTTAATTTTTAACAGACTTCAAAAAAAGGAGGAGGTTCTTCATTCGGTTGTTTTTTTTTTTTTTTTTTTTTTATCTTTGTTACCTCTGTACGCCGTCATTTATAAGCCGATTTGGAAAGGGAGTGAGGAATTGAGGGAACTCCTCAAATATTATAGGCATACCTATAGTGATTTGGGTATTTTTTATAGTAACTCATGCATTTGCTCTCGGAAACCACCATTTGGTGAAGTGGAACTGATGAAGAAGACCACAGATGGCCACCGGAACTACTCAATAAAAATTAAACTCTTAACCCCATTCATTCCACCAGGTCAAGGAGATCCTACAGGAAGAAGAGGACCTGTCAGAAATCGTGCAGCTGGTCGGTAAGGCGTCGCTCGCAGAAACAGACAAAATCACGCTTGAGGTCGCCAAGCTGCTCAAGGACGACTTCTTGCAGCAGAACAGGTGAAAAAGAGGAACATGGAAATTATTTAAAAGTTTTGGATATGGTCAGCACCCAGATTATAGAGAGACACTTGAAAATTGATTAATTGTACATCTTGCTCTTCCTCAGTTACTCGGCGTACGATCGCTTCTGCCCGTTCTACAAGACCACGGGCATGCTGAAGAACATCATCTCGTTCTACGACATGTCCCGCCACGCCGTCGAGTCCACCGCGCAGTCCGACAACAAGGTCACCTGGAACGTCATCCGCGACGCCATGGGCAACGTGCTGTACCAACTCTCCTCCATGAAGTTCAAGGTAACCATCTAACCCTGTATCGGTGCAATAGGATTTGTGAGTTTTCCAAACCTAGGAAAAAAATTAAGCAGCAGTAAACAAAATTATTCAAATATAACAAAAAATTGCGAAGTTGTGTGCTTTAAAGTCTATGCTAGACAAAGGACAGCACTAGCGTCTGGCGTCACAAGACAAGTAACTTCGCGTCATTCGGTACAATGGTCGTTTCGTGTGACAAGGATAGAAGAATAACTTCAAAAGCGCGTATCTTCTCAGTTTGTCCTACTCGTTTTTTTTAGTAGCGAAATATTAATCGCTTTCTCTATTCCCAGGACCCCGTAAAAGATGGAGAAGCAAAGATCAAGGCAGACTTCGACCAACTGCTGGAAGACATGGCCACCGCCTTCCGCAACCTCGAGGAGTAGCTTCCCCCCCCCCCCCCCACACCTCCGACTGTCGCCTACATACTGCACAAACACATGCCGTTATTTACTTTATAGCAAAGTAAATAGGAGCCATATTGGCGTGGTCGCGCTAGGCAACAGTCGACAATGCAACGCAAACGCGTATTGTTAATACACTAAATAGACGTAAATAAATGTGTTAAAGTCTACGTAGTGTGAATAGGTTTAATTATATAATTACTCGTATTTCAATGCAGAATTCGTGATTCCAATTGTTGAAATTGAACGAGTCGGCGCGCGGCCCGCCGGACAACCCGCTCCATTTGTAAATACACGAACAAATGCCGGCGAGCGACGCGCGACACGCTCGCAGTTAATTAGTTGTTATTTATATCAAATATATACTATTTATACACTAACAATGAATTATTTTATGCCCGTTTGTATTTCGCGTGTTATAAAAGTCATAATATCGAGTACCCTCTTGCATTCCACGTTATTATTAGAGTTTTAATCGAAGTGACATGTGTTTGTTGAAAAACGCTGCAGTATTTACGCTTTTCGTGTCTCGATATCAGTGTTACCAGCATTTTGATGTATCGGAAATGTATAAGAGTTCAGTATTATGTTTACTTTGATAGTTCTCGTGTAGCCAGCTGCTTGCGGCGACTTGTACAAACAATCATGCACTATAATAACGTATATTATTACATGCTGTTTGAACCTCTGGGACGTTACGTGAGGAGAGAAAAGTTATAAATAAATAAATATAAAGTGTATACAATGTTGTTTTATTTTACTTCTACATAAAATACCTAGTTTTTGAGGTTATGGTCAAAGATTGTGCACCACTGATTCACTGACTTCTAATAAACACTTGTATAGATACAGGGGGCCTAAAAAGGCCACTAGAGAAAAGTACTCTGTGAAGAATCGTAAAAGGATAACATTATGAATCGTAATAAGGCGAAGACAGTCCGTGTTTTTCTTTTTTTTTTTGCTGCACTACGTAGGTATAACCAAAGAGATTGGTATTGGATTTGGATCCACTGACCTCTATAATACAAGTCTGAGGTCAGTGATTTGGATCGGATTGATTGGTATTTTAGCACGGACAAAAAAAAAATAACTGGAAATGCCTCGGCAATGGGATTTGATACGATTTTAACGGTTAACTGTCCATTATGTTATTCTTTAATGATTCTGCCAAAGTGGCCTTTATAGGCCCCCTGGTCAGTGGACCGAACCCATTAACCTATTGACAGATCGCTAGCGCAGTACAACTGCCAGTATAATATACTCATAGTTCTGGCCATTGAGATAGGAAAAACATGGAGAGGCCGCGTTATTCTATACATACATTTGCTTATACAAATATGAGTGAAATATGATTCAGAATACGAAATATCGTTTTGTCTCGTTCTTTCTAATAAGATAATCGTATTTGATAAAAGAGACAACAATATTTTAAGTTGTTGCTCATTTTGGCAACATTTTGACGTGACGTAGTACAATTGTAGGTAAGGTGCCGTATCAGCCATCTTTTGCGACAAGTTTCGTGGTAGTTTTGCTGTCAAATGGTTGTTTACTTTTTGTATTATTGAGATTTGCGAGAAATATACAAGGATTTTACCTTTTAAAACTGCATGCAAATGTTGGAAAACAACAATTCAACATGTCTGTGTGTTGTATTGTGAAGTGTGGTGCAAGAAAGAATGAAAATCAACCTCTAATGTCTTTGCAGAGGTTAATAGCCGGTTTTCATGCAAAAATACATTTAATAATACACATTCGATGATACAGTTGTGACGCGATCATGAATTTATGGCTAAAGTATTGATATTTGGGTTCATTTCCGTATAATAGACCTTTTTAGTATATTTTGTTAATTCATTTGTTTGTTTACAATAATATGTCAAATGGAATAGGGTTGTACCGTTGCCGTAATAGTTTTCTCCGCTGAAACGTCATCGACATATTCTGCGATGTGAACATAAATAATTCTGTGTCTTATTCGGTCCGAGTGACCTTGCCAGGTCCGTCCTCTAGTTCACAGCACCGAAATTAAAATATTTTATTTCACATAAACCTACATGGCCACTTAGGAAACGTCGGTAGCTAGGTCATCATCATCATTTCAGCCGAAAGACGTCCACTGCTGGACATAGGCCTCTCCCAAAGGGGGGGGGGGGTTTGCCATAATCGCCACGCTTGGCAGGCGGTTTGGTGATTGCAGTATAGTTTGGTGGTGAAATGCATAGAGAACGCTGCTGCCCATTCTCCGGTACGACCCTTAGTCGCCTTTTACGACACCCACGGGAAGTATGGGGTAGTGCTATTCTTTAACTCCGGCACCACACAGACTGTGGAGTTTCTTGCCAGTGCAGTAGCTAGGTGCACGGTTTCAATTGGTTGCTTCCTATGGGGAAGAACTGGCAAGAAACTCCACAATTTTTACAATGTTTTCTAATTTGTTAAGTACCTGGTACTGATTTTAATAAATAAATAACTCGTTTTTTATTAAATTTATGGACTATCTGTTTCTCTCTTCTCGCCACTGCAGATTTAATAACCGAAAAAACTCAGTGAAAGCTGAAGTGACGGTAACAGAGAGTTTTTACATTTGGTACTTACGCTATCAGATGCATTTATAAGTAGGTATCTTATTATATTGCCATTTGTCTTCACAACTGGTTTGTACATAATACACATTGTTTGTACATAATACAGGTTTGTACATAACTATAATATTTTCTCTGAAAATTCTAACTCTAATAAAAGATTTTCTTTTTTGACATGTATACCTACCGATAAATAGTTCAGTAATTAACCATGAGTCTTTCGTTTCACGCATCACAAAAGTTTATAAATAAAGTATTTTTGCACACTTTATTTTTAAGCAAAACTATAAAGTTACCGATAATAAAGTAACAAACGTTATTATAAAGTATGGTTGGCAACCGTAATTACAACTGACTTTAACTTAGTAAGTTATTATGATCCAAACTTAATAACTAGTAAGACTCATATTTAGTATCGATACTCGATAATAGTAACACCTATGTTCCTTGATTGACACAACCCTAGCAGTGGCAGCCATTTTATGCGACAAAACGAGTTGTAGGTATGCACCCTTTTTTCGTAGGTATTTCCAGTCCATACTTTTTTATGTCAATGGTTCTGGCTGACAACAGTTCTACAACTACATTGACAGCAGGACAGCAGACTAATAAAATTATATTGACAGATTGACAGCATTAAAATAAAGACAAATCAGTCGAAGAATTTGGTTATGAATATTGGAGCTAGTACTTAAATATTATTTTTTTGCTAAGATTAGTTTTTGACTTAAACAATCATGATGAGAAAAAAGGAATTTATTGACGAGCCCACTATGAGCGACCAGACGCTCCTTGTCAGCGTTGAAGACCTCATATGTAACGCTTTTGGAGCCATGGAAGTGAGTACCTAACTGCTTTACCTTCAGTGTTGGGAGTACTTACACATTTGTTTTGTTCTAAATATTATAAGTAACCGATACCGTGGTAACCGTGGTGGACTACTCGTATAACGTTACATGCTCTGTGCGTATAACCAACTGAGGCAGTTGGAGACTATTACTCTCTTTTGGATAGGGAAAGCTCTTCAGACACCCTTTAGAACATATACATACATAGAATGCATCGCCAGGACTCGCAAGTTCAAAAGTAGGTACTCACGCTTCCCATGCGTTTCATTTCACGTACCTAACATAGAGATAGAGAGCACTGGCGTAGACGCCCGCGCGCCTTGACGCTTTCGCTGCCCCCTTACCTAATTACGAATGAATAAACTGTCTTCTCACACTCTGTCCGACCCACAAAGAAATTATTAACTTAATAGACTCAGATCATTGCGGACAATTGATCAGTATTCCAAATTACAACAAAAACGTTACTAAAAAAGATATCACTGTTAACCCAAAAACAACTAATCGCTTGGAAACATTTAAAACTAAACTCTTGGGTAAATTACCACTTTTATTCACTAATGATGACCCTAATCAACAATATAATGATTTTTTTAATATGTATTGCACACAATTTGATAACACTTTTATTCCAAAAAGATTATCAGTTAATAGTAACGCTTCCTTCAGTGACTGGGCCACCATTGGTATACATAAAAGTAGAAAACGACTTTATGAATTATATGAAGAACGGATTTGTATAAACACTGCTGAATTTAATTTATATGTTAAGAATTATTCTAAAATATTTAAAAAAGTTTGTAGTATTGCCAAGTCACGTTATTTGAGTTCAAAAATTAAAAATAGTAGCAACATTATTAAAACGACTTGGAATGTCATTAATAGCGAAACGGGAAGGTCATGCACCCGAAGTAGTGACTACAGCCTTGCTATTGATGACAATATAATTAAATCAGATTCTCAAGTCGCCGCGGCCTTTGAAAATTTCTTTGCAGAGATTCCAGTATCAACTACTAAATCTCTTAACTCATCACCCGCTGCCGCAGAGTCTTTACTTAAAGAAAACGTTTCAGTTTGTGATTCTGAACTTCACTTTGAATATGTAACCTGTAACGATATAATTAAAACCTTTCACACGTTAAATGTTAAAAAGACCGCAGATCTATGGGGTAATTCTGTGGATGTTGCTAAGTCGATTATAAACATTGTAGCACCTACTTTAGCTGTTATATTTAATAATTGTATTGACCGTGGTGAGTTTCCTGATCTTATGAAAAACAGTAAAATAATACCGTTGTTTAAATCGGGTAGTACATCAGACCCTACTAATTATCGACCTATTTCAGTACTACCTACCTTTAGTAAAATTTTTGAAAAACTTATTTTGAATCAATTGCAAAGATTTTTTAATAAAAATAAATTACTGCATAATAAACAGTTCGGTTTTACAAGGGGTCGTTCGACTACCGATGCAGGAGTTGAACTTTTAGGACATATTTATAATGCATGGGAGGACAAATGCGATGCCTTGGGCGTCTTTTGCGATTTGTCCAAGGCATTCGATTGTGTTCTTCATGAAACATTAATCAGGAAACTGCACCACTACGGAATCCGGAACGCCTCTCTGGATCTTCTTACTTCTTACTTGAGTGATAGGATTCAGAGAGTTGATGTTAACGGAAAAAGGTCACCCGGATCTGTAGTAAGAATGGGGGTCCCCCAGGGCTCAATTCTTGGTCCTTTCTTGTTCCTTATTTATATCAATGACTTGCCGTACCTCATAAAGGATAATCATGATATAGTGTTGTTTGCAGATGACACTTCTCTTTTGTTTAAAATCAAACGTCAGCAGCTGGTTACTGACAATGTAAATAACGCCCTTGCAAAAGTAGTTAACTGGTTTAATGTCAATAACCTACTTCTTAACGGAAAAAAAACGAAATGTATTAAGTTTACGATACCCCACGTTAGACAAGTAGAAACTAGTGTTCTCATTAAGGATGAAGAGTTAAAACCCGAAGATACCACAGTATTCTTAGGCATAACGTTGGATGCCAAGCTTCAATGGGGCCCCCATATACACTTGAGAGCAATAAAATCGCACACCTGGACTTTTTTCAGTTAAGGCTGTTTTTTTTCATGAATATTAATTAAAAATTTAAAAAAATTTAATGACATTAAAGTTTATTTCACTACCTTTCTATTGATATCAAAAAGCAGTATACAAAATATCCATAAAGGGTTCTATGGAACAAAACCCAAAATACACGTAAATTGACGAAATTTCGCTTTAAAGAGGATGTTAGATTTTAACAATATTATTGTTCAAAATGTTTAGTAATAAGGTGTATTCCCTCCCCTAGTCTTAATTACAGCTCTTAATTGGTTTCTCGTGGACCGTATTAATTTTACCACGAAATCTTGAGGTTTAGCGTTCCACTCCTCTTCAATGGCAAGTTGAAGCTCTTGGAGCCGCGTAGGAGCCGGGCTTCTTGTCCGAACTCTTCTTTTAAGCTCGTCCCAGACATGCTTAATCGGATTGAGGTCAGGACTCCGAACTGGCCACTCCATCGCGGTGATTCCGACATCTTCCATGTAGTCGCAAACTGTTCTGGCAACTTGCGGTCTGGCGTTGTCGTGCATAAGGAGAAATTCTTCTCCCATAAGCCACGCTAGCGGCCTCAGATGTTCTTCGAGTACTTCGTCGACGTATCTTTGACCTGTCAGTCCACGCAATCTCGAACCGGTATTCGCCCCAATGACGAATACGATGTCCGTTTTGGTGTCCAGCTTTATGCCACCTCAAAACATACACGATCCACCACCAAAAGCAACACGTTGGCTTATGCAGCATTGCGCAAATCACTCTGATGATCTTCTGTAGACTCTACAGCGTCCATCATGACCGTATAGAGTCATCCTGCATTCATCAGAGAACATAACAGCCCGCCACTGTTCATACGTCCAATTTAAATGTTCCCTGGCAAATTGTAGTCGGGCTTGTCGGTGAGCTGTGGTCAATTTTGGACCATTTGCGGGTCGATGTGCAGTCAGTCCTGCTTCAGCCAATCTTCTTCTAACTGTCCAGCGACTTATACTGACATTGCGAACTTCTTGAAGCTGTTGTCCCAGTTCAACCGCGTTCAGCTGTCGATTTTTCAAAGACCGTATCACAAGAAGGCGGTCATCACGGTCAGATGTTGTGCGCCGACGGTCCGATTCTCGTCGTCGAATGTAGCCACCTGTCTCTCGGAACTTTTGGTATACACGTCGAACGGAATAGCGACTCAAATTTAACTGTCGAGCAACTTCACTTTGATTTTGTTCTGCTTCAAGCAAGGCAATAACTTGAGCGACTTCTGCGGGCGGAGTATCCATGTTTTTTCAGTAAATCCATATGGTTCCAGTAGAGGTGTTATCACGTTGATGTTCGGTATGCAACTGATTAAAATTCCTAAAAAACCGACCATTGCGGCTAAGGGTGCAAGAAGTGCCAGCAACAACGAGTGAATTCAGGGAATTTTGTGTATGGTTGTTTTCGTAAGTTATTTAAAAGACAATGATTTTAATTTTGGGATATTAAATAACCTAAGCTTGTATGCTTTCATTTTCCTAAATGATATTTACATAATGGCTTTAGATTTAAGAAAAGTATCAGTAATAAACCAAACAACAAGGGGTGTGCGATTTTATTGCTCTCAAGTGTAGATAAATTGTCAAAAAAGCTTAGCTCTGCAGCATACGCCGTTAGGAAAATTCGTGATTTGACTGATTTAGAGACAGCCCGTTTAGTTTACTTTAGTTATTTTCATAGTGTGATGTCGTACGGTATTCTGTTGTGGGGAAATGCCGCCGATATTCAGACAATTTTTATTTTACAAAAAAGGGCAATTCGTTCTATTTATAAATTAAGTCCTAGACACTCCCTCAGAGACAAATTTAAAGAGATTAATATAATGACTGTGCCTTCTCAGTACATTTATGATAATCTTTTGTATGCACATAAAAATATTAATCTGTTTAAAAAATACAGTGATATCCATAACATAAATACTAGGAACAAACACAAATTTGTTGTTCCTACAACAAGGCTCAAGAAAATAGGTGGCTCGTTTAGATGCCAATGTATACATTTTTATAATAAACTTCCTAGCCACATTCAAGAACTAAGCCTAAATAAATTCAAAGCTTTTATAAAGCGAAAACTATGCCAGAAAGCCTATTATACTGTAAAAGACTATATTGAGGACAAAAAGGCTTGGGATTGAGCTGCTCCAATAGGTTTAGACAGTGAATGTTATTTTGCAATTTTTACACTTTAATATTTTCTTTTTTTTTTTTAAGTATCTATTTACTTACACAATGACATGTACATTTACTGTATAAAGTATTATATTATTTTAATTATTGTGAATGTGAGGACTATGTGGGTCATTGTTTACATTTTAATCGTGGTCTGGCAGTTTGAGTAGTTTATGCGGCCTACCCAAATGTCCTGTCTTTGGTATTGTTCGTCGAATCGTTGAGCTCCTGAAGTTCTGAGTTGAGCTGCACGGTTACTGACAAATGCGTGCACTGACTGGACAGGTCCACTCAATCTGTGTGGTTCTTTCCTCAAAAGATCTTTTCAGACACTAATCTACATGGTCCTCAAAGATTATGTCCGGATTTTTATATACACATTGACATTGATGAATTTTATTTAGACAATGACATGAATATTTACTTTGTAAAGTATATATTTTTTTTTTTCTTTTTATTTAATTATTGTGAATGTGAGGACTATGTGGGTCATTTTTTTTTTTTTTTTTTGTGTTCCTTCTTAGTTTTAATCATGATCTGGCAGTTTGAGTAATTTACGCGGCCTACCCAAATGTCCTTTCTTTGGTATTGTTCGTCGAATCGTTGAGCTCCTCATTTCTGAGTCGAGCTGCACGATTTTTGACAAATGCGTGCACTGATTAGACAGGTCCGCTCAATCTGTGTGGTTCTTTCCTCAAAAGACCATTTCAGACATCAATCTACATGGTCTTCACACGATCTGACCAAGATTTTGTCTGGACTTTAAAAGAGACTGTGACCTCTGAGTTTGTTTCGGCCTTTCTTCTCAGAGTAGTCAGATAGGAAACGCCGACCACATCTAGTTTTAAAAAATATGATGACGTGTAAAAGTGTTTGTAAAAACCTACTTACAGAAAATAAATCATTTATCATTTATCATTTATCATTTCAAATTGACAAAACAAGCCTCGGACAGGCTTACATTTGTAAGTCAATCCAAGTACCTTTAAATAAGCAATATAGGTGCTTACTTTTGTGACCGCTATGTACAGTCAACAAAAGAAATAGTACCTACGCAGGATCGTCGGATATAGTTGAAGTTTAGTAAGAAACCGATGGATGTTGTCGCCTGAAAAATTTGATAAGTGAGCTGTTTAAATTTTATTCGAGAACATCCATCGGTTTCTTACTTATGTTCAACTATATCCGACGATCCTGCATACTTATCTCCTTTGTTGACTGTACCTACGCTTTTAATTTGTCATACCTACTTGTGCATTAGGAGGTATTCCACTGACTTAATAAATTACATAAACAAAATTCTCCCAGACATACAACTCGTTGTTTTTGCGGATGACACAAATGCCATTATTGGGGCAAATGACACAAAAGAACTTACGGAAAAAGTTAATGCAGCTATAAGTTATCTCTATTCATGGTTTACTGTAAATAAATTGAAAATTAATAGTACAAAGACCAAGATAATGTTATTCAAAACAACTGCTCGTAATAAAGAAACCATGGAAATAATACTAAATGAGAACAAAATTGAACTCGTGAGAGAAGCTAAATTCTTGGGAATACACATAGATGACTCATTAAATTGGAAAAAGGAACTAGCCGCCATTGATGCATCTACCAGTCTACCTATATCATCTGCGTGTTATGCATTAAGAACCCTTCGAGACCAAATTGACAATAAACATTTAAAAATCGTATATTATGCGCTAATTGAGTCTAAATTAAGATATAGCATACAATTGTGGGGGAATAGTTATAATTATAACTGCCAAAGAGCTTTTGTCCTTCAAAAAAGAGCTATACGAACCATTGTCCGCATTTCACAAAGAGAGAGTTGTCGTCCACATTTCTTAGACTTAAACATTCTTACAGTACCCAGTCTTTACGTTCTAGTCCTTCTGACTAATCTTAAAAAGAACATACATGAATATGAGACGGATGAGGAAAGACTGGTTAGAGAGAGCACACGTAGGAAGGAATTGAGAAATAAGATAAATCCTCACTTCAACATTGTGAAGTACAAGTTCACAATATCAAGCAGTGCAATTATTCAATAAGTTACCACTACACTTAAAAAGCTTGATGCTTCAAGCATTCCTACTAGATAAGTGTCTCTACTCTGTTGACGATATGTAATATTATGACCATGCGTTTTATCCTGTAAACTTGAGTTATGTCACTAGTGCCGACAGAAATTTTTGTTTTATGAGTGATATGGACATTATTTTTAATTTTAAATGACAAATCGCACCTGCGGTGCAAAAACGTCACTTATTTATGCAAATGATGTAATTTTTCAGCGTTTGAAAGTTCGACATTCTAATAAAAGGTATAGTTCTTCTTGACTAAACAATAACGACACAACTGCCCTCTCGCGGAAAGTATACGCACTATACAAATGGACAATCACTCACCAGGTAAAGGGGTACAAGCAGCTGCTTTTTCTCATACTCAGACCTATTTTGACAAAAATTGCATAAGTGACGTTTTTGCACCGTAGGTACGAAATGTATTAAAAATGTGTGTGTGTGTGTGTGTGTTGTGTGTATGTTTCCCATTATTTATTTTAGTTGACATTTTTTTTTCTTTTTGATTAAGTATGATATTTAAATGATTTTTATTTCCAATCTTAATTCTTAATGAGTTGACATTGAAAATTTTATTGTAGGTATTTTTTGTTTTTGTTATACATAATCATGATGTTAATTTTGATGATGATGTTGTTAGTTATACTGTTAATTTTAAATGTGTTCGGTCGGTACTTGTATTATGGATTTTTTTATTTTTAAGCTATGGAACGATTTCAAACACAATGTAAATTGTTTGTGAATAAATTGAATTGAATTGAATATCTTAATTGTTAGGATTGTAATTCTAGGATAATTATGTGTAATTGTACAATACGGCCAATGAATCATAGCCGGTCCGAACTTTGCACAGAAGGCTGCGCAATAACATTTTTGAGGGATGTTTTTTTGATTTGTTATGAGGGAACAGATGAACATACATACATACCGGTCAAAATCATAACCCTACTTTTTGCTTCGCCGTAGTCGGGTAATCGCCAACCCGCCTGCCAAGCGTGGCGATTATGGCAAACCCCCCCTTTTGGGGGAGGCCTATGTCCAGCAGTGGACGTCTTTCGGCTGAGGTGATGAGTCGGGTAAAAATAGGTAATTTGTAAACACTGACTGATAGGTATAAGTATTTAAAGTATTTACCAAAACAAAATCTAATTTATTCCCCACATAAGGCGCGGCCAACTATAGTCCGCGCGGTACTAGTTGGTCTCGCCTTGGGTGGGGACGGGGGTTAGGGCGGCGGGGTTGCCTTTTGTTCGCAATGCACGTTACTGCACTGAGTAATGACAAAGCGCCCCCGCCCCTCCGTCCCACCGCTCACATACCTAAGGCGCGGCCAACTAGTTCCGCGCGGACTATAGTCCCGAGTCGCGACGGACACGCCGCCGCCAGACGATAGCCCCGCGTCTTGATCTCTATCAGACTAATAACCGAGTTTTAATTTTTTCATGAATGAATGAATGCCAAACATACTCTTTGGGGCTCCCGCTGTACCAGCACTCGTGGATGCGACTTAAAAAGCTGTGTCGATGAAAATCACTTAAAACAAATATCTACAGGTGAGGTACTACTGGCCTAGCGACCCAAAGAAACTGGATCTCTTGGATTTCTTCATAAATAAGGGTATAGATAGCTTCACTACTATCGAATCGAGTCTAGACGGTTCATCAGATCATACTCCGGCAATCCTCACAATTAGCACTAGTGAGCTAACTCGGGAAAAAACTGAGTCTCTGACGAATGGTCGAACTGACTGGAAGGGCTTCTCGACTTACCTCAACGAAAACTTTAACGCTAATATCCCACTAAAGAACCAAAATGATGAAGATAACGCCTGAAAATATCTCACTAACGCCATTCAAGTGGCTGCTTGGATCAACATTCTCTCTCGGCCCCAAGGTCCCACCCCAAGGTCATCCACTAGATATAATGCAAAACATCCTAGAAAAGCGCCGACTTAGAAGAATATGGCATCAATCCCGTCACCCTCTTGACAAACTAAATTACAATAATAAGGCAGCAAAAGGAGTTAAAGGCTATAAGTCCAGGAGTCTACCAACTCAACGTTAACACCGACCCTACAGATGATGTCACCTACGGGAGTTGGTGCGAACTCGCTCTGGAAGGCCACTAAAAACTTAGATAAGCCTCAATAATCTTATCATCCAATTAGATCACAAGCTTCCTGGGCAAGAACTGACTTAGAAAAGGCTGAGGTATTCGCAATGCATCTGAATTCTGTATTCAGACCCAACGAGAGCGTTGTTGATGAGCATGAAATTGACACAGTATTGGAACAGAATCTGCAGATGTGTATGCCTATTATACCAACAACTCCTAAAGAAATAACGAAGGAAATCAGACTACTGAACTCGATAAAAGCCCCGGGATTCGACCTGATCACGCCTTCCATACTTAAAAATCTTCCTAGAAAATGCATTTCTTTCCTAGCTAGTCTGTTCAACGCAATATTTCGAACATCTCACTTTCCTGATCTGTGGAAAATCTCTGAAGTTGTCATGGTCCACAAATTAGGCAAACCTGATCATGAAGTTTAGTTATATCGGCCGATAAGCTTAACACCTGTAATGTCCAAACTATTGGAGAAGATATTCCTTAACCGACTGAAACCGTGTATCGACATTCGACGGCAATGATGTTGTTCCGTCTCACTAGTTTGGCTTTAGAAAATCTCACTTAACAATAGAACAGATTCACAGAGTTTACCATACAGGAAGACGCAGGCTTTTGAATGTAAAAAGTATTGCTCAGCGGCATTTCTTGATGTACAACAAGCTTTTGACCGTGTCTGGCACAAAGGATTGCTGGCTAAAGTGAAGGAAAATCTTTCGCACTCAATGTTCCTTCTGAAGTTCTGATCCAGTCATACTTATCCGACCGCTACTTCTAAGTAAAACAGGGCGAAGCAAGATCAAGATATTTTGAAGTGAAAGCTGGTGTACCACAGGGATCTGTTCTTGGCCCAGTATTGTACAGCATATTTACATCAGATCTACCCACATTGGATAGCATAACAATAGCAACATATGCCGACGACATTACCTATTTATCAGTTGATGACAACCCAGAAATGGCCAGCAATAGACTCCAAAAACAGCTAGACGAAACTCACAAATGGTTCAGTAAGTGGCGGATGCGTGCCAGTGCATCCAAGTCTAACCACATCACCTTCACGCTCAGGCCTCCAGCCTCAGGTGAGGCTTGGTCCTGATACCCTACCACACACAAATTGTGTGAAGGATCTTGGCTTCGACTTACACAGGCGCCTAACATGGAAGCATCACATTAAAAATAAAAGGGACAAAATACCCCACAAGTTCCGGAACCTGAATTGGCTCATGGGAAGAAATTCTGTGCTCTCTGTAGACAACAAGCTCCTCATCTACAACTCGGTCCTCAAGCCAATATGGACCTACGGGATCCAACTGTGGGGCGTTGCCAGCAAATCCAACATCCTCTGCCTACAAAGACTCCAAAATGGTATCTTAAGATCCATAGCAAACGCACTTTGGTTTGCCAGGAACGACGAAATCCACGAGTATCTACAAATGCCAACAGTGAGCTCTGAAATCGAGCTGTACAAGGAACAACACAAGGCACGCCTAATCGCATCCAAACCCACTAGTTGGTGAACTGTTAAACCCGACAGCTGTGGTGAAAAGGCTCAAGAGGAACCACCTTCTATAAGTGGGAGACGCAGCACTGGCTGCTCCACCACAACGTCATTTCGTCATGGAACAAATTCGCTTAAGGTCCAACGACCGATTGCAAATAGAAAGAAAAAGGATAAAAAAAAAATTCTTCATGACTAGAAAGTCAATAAAAACTTTTTACAAAAAAAAAAAAACAACCGACTTCCAAAAAAAAAACACTACAAATTGAATAATAACTTTAATTTCGGAAATCGGTGTCTTTGGTTCCGCATTTTCGTTTATTGACACCGACTTCCGAAATTAAAGTTATTATTCAATTTGTAGTGTTTTTTTTTTTGGAAGTCGGTTGTTTTTTTTTTTGTAAAAAGTTTTTATTTTTCACTTTTTAGTGGGCCATCTGTGGTCTTCTTCATCAGCTCCACTTTGCCAAATGATGATTTCCGAGAGCAAATGCTGAAGTTATTTTAAAAAATACCCAAATCGTTATAGCTTTGCCTATAAAATTTGAGGGTTTTCCTCGATTTCCATGGGATCCTCTCATCAGATTCCAATTTGATGATAATGGGACCACCTCGAGAGTATACCCTTTCAAACAAAAAAAGAATTTTGAAAATCGGTCCACCATTGGCGGAGTAATCGCCTAAGAAACACTCAAAAAAAAAAAAAACATACCGTCGAATTGAGAACCTCCTCCTTTTTGAAGTCGGTTAAAAAGAAAGGTGCACAAAGCTGAGCGCCCATGGGTAAATACGCTACGTAGGGCAGACAAGACCACGTGGAGTCGGTTCTACAGCGATTTGTTTCTGTCACTAATTTTTCTAGCACAACATATAAATAAATATCGATGTCACGGCTAATAGCTGAAGTGCGGCTACACCTAGATTTAGCCGGGTACAACTAGGTGCCGCCGGCCACATGCGGTTCGTGTGTACTTTGGGACGCGACGTATAATACAAGAGCGAGCGAAGAACACTCCGAGGTTAGGTTTGGTTAGGTTACTTTAAAGTTTAAACCCCCTTACACAGAAATAGAAGCCCCGCGAAGCAGGGCTCCGTCGACGTAGGATGCAAGAGCGAGCGGAGGGCACCCCTAGGTTAGGTTTGGTTAAAACTAGGTTTACCCGCACTTCGGGTATTAGCCGTAACAACAACGTAACAAAAATAAACAACGATCAATTTTATTAATCTACCCTCTTTTTCGCTCGCGGAACCTGATCTACTGCTTCATACAAATAGCTCGCAAGTGATGTATCATTTTAGGTATTTTGACCATTTGATATTTCAAATGACCACCTGTGAACAAAGGTACACTTAGTAATTGAGTAGTTTGTGGATCTCTTGTTGGATAATACTTACAATACTTATAATACTTACACATGTTATTTACCTATATTTATTTATTGTAAACGCATTTAATTTTAATCTAGCCAAATTATTTTATTTTATTCGCACCTACGCCACTTTTATTATAACATTATTCATTTACACATTATACTGCTGAAAACTTTATAAATAATATAAGAATCAAGTAATCAAAACACAATACTAGCACGCCTACGAACAAGAACGTTTCCCAATGCAAAACTTACTGTAGAATACATAATTAAAGTGTCGGATATACCTACTTACAAAACTTCACTCTACACTTAACACCAGTCACAACACCAATTTATCTCGTCTTCTCTACGTCCGTGTGTCACTGCAGGGATCTAGCAAAATATCAGCGTCAGGTAGATTTGCCTGACACATGCTGAGCTGGACTCCCATTTGGTGCAACCTCACACACACAGCACAAAATAAAAAACAATAAAATAAAAATAAAATTTATTTCGATGTGTTTTTCATTTTGGTTTTATGTCGGCACCTTGTTTTTTTTATATTAAAATCATGTGGGTAATTTGGTTATCATCTAATATTGTACCACAAAATAAAAAACAATAAAAAATAAATAAAAATAAAAATTTATTTCGATGTGTTTTTCATTCATCTTGTTTTTATGTCGGCACCTTGTTTTTTTTATATTAAAATCATGTGGGTAATTTGGTTATCATCTAATATTGTACTTTTGTGGTTATCATCTAATATTGTACCACAAAATAAAAAACAATAAAAAAAAATAAAAATAAAATTTATTTCGATGTGTTTTTCATTCATCTTGTTTTTATGTCGGCACCTTGTTTTTTTTATATTAAAATCATGTGGGTAATTTGGTTATCATCTAATATTGTACTTTTGTGTGTTGTGCTGTCTTTTTGTGTGCGCCAAATAAATGGTTTATCTATCTATCTAATGTTGGTGTATCAAACTTTAGTGTAATAACTGTTTATATTTTAAACATAAGATATTTTAGTCCAATCAGTATTTTAAACTTAGGTAATTCCTAGGTCGCCTACCTAGGAATTACCTAAGTTTAGTTGCTTGGTATTTAGATTTTAGGGATTTTGAACGTTTTCATAACGCAAAGGTAGCAAATATTTCATTATAGGTAGTAAATAGTAGCAAATAGGTATTAAATAGTGCACATAGTCTCATGTACATATCTCGTATGGTGGTGTATTGTACATTACACGCACACGTTAGAAATATCGGACGTCAAACACCTACTCGTGCATTAAAAACACATTTGTGTGGCAAGGAATCGGGATGCATTATCGCAATAACGCATAGGGCAGACGTGCGGCCTACTGTACAATATAGTTTATCATTATAAATCAACATTAATATCTGGGTATAAAGTGAATAGACGCCAGTTGACAGATTGTAATAGCTTGATGTGCTGGCAAAAACGAACAAATTTTTTGATTTAATTCCGACCCTTTCTTAATACTGTAAATGAAAGTCCTTTCGTTTATTTATAACAGGGGCACATTTACAATAAATACATTAACAGTTAAAATAGAGCGCAGTCTGCACAGTTGCTTATTTGCCTGAACTAGGTTCAACCTGTGCTTCAGGCTAGAAAGCAATGGCATGTTGATGCTATTTAAACTACCAGAACTTTATTAATGCTTACAGCTAAAAACCTTTCCTTCCAGAAAAACACAGTGAATTTCAAATTAATACAAACAATCCTATACATTTTGGCACGACAATTGCGTTTACTCGAACAAGATGTGGAGATTAAGTTTGATGAAATTGCCGATTTGCAAGCCAAACAAGCTGATGAAGCAGAGGAGTATGATCAGTTCACGAGCAGCTCTTCAGAAGACGAAGAAAGTGTCAGAGATGTCACCAAACGTGAAAGAGCGAGGGAGAAAAAGGAACGAGCTGAAATAGAGGGAAAGAGGGAGAAAAAGGAACGAGGTGGAAAAGAGGAAAAGGGGAAAAGAAAGGAACGAGGTGAAAAAGAGGGAAAGGGAGAAAAAAAGGAACGAGGTGAAAAAGAGGGAAAGGGGGAAAAAAAGGAACGAGGTGAAAAAGAGGGAAAGGGGGAAAAAAAGGAACGAGGTGAAAAAGAGGGAAAGGGGGAAAAAAAGGAACTAGGTGAAAAAGAGGGAAAGGGGGAAAAAAAGGAACGAGGTGAAAAAGAGGGAAAGGGGGAAAAAAAGGAACGAGGTGAAAAAGAGGGAAAGGGAGAAAAAAAGGAACTAGTTGAAAAAGAGGGAAAGGGGGAAAAAAAGGAACGAGGTGAAAAAGAGGGAAAGGAGCAAAAAAAGGAACGAGGTGAAAAAGGCGCACGAGAGGGAAAACACGAACTAGAGGGAAAACGTGAGCGAGAGGGAAAACACGAACTAGAGGGAAAACGTGAGCGAGAGGGAAAAGGTATACGAGAGGGAAAAGGTGTACGAGAGGGAAAAGGTGAACGAGAGGGAAAAGGTGAACGAGAGGGAAAAAGCGAACGAGAGGGAAAAGGTGAACGAGGTGAGAAAGGAGAGAAAAAGGGAAAACGAAGGATGGATAAAAAAGAAGATGGAGGCCGTAGTGAAACTTCTACGAAAGACAAGGACGGTAAAGGGGGTTCCAAAGACAGAGATAGGAAATCTAGAGAAGATAGAAAAAGTAGGGATAGAGAAAGCCCCGGTAGAAGTCCTAGGGACAGGAAGGGTGACGACAGACGAGACAAAGGTGATGAACGACGTGGTGGGCGAGACCGAGGAGGCAGATACGACGACCGCAAGGTAACACCTGCTAATGTCTTTTTGTTTACTAATAGATTAGCAGTGCAAGTGAGCTCCACCGCTAATCTCTAAATGCACTTAATACTAAACGTATTTAAAACAACAATCTATCTCTCTCATCTTCAAACGATTGACAGAAATAAATGTTTAAATTTATTTACCCGTTAATGCCTTTAGTGATGATTTGTGGTGCAAGTAACAACGGTCGCGCCTAGAGTTGTAGGTCGTAGGTTCGAACCCAGACAGGTGCTTTATTTTGTGTAAATAATTTCGCACGAACGGGTTCACCCACCTTTCCATAAAATAGTGTTTTCAGCTTTTTCTGCTGTCGTCATATACTTTGCAAAAGATCATAATTTGTTATGTTTTAGGGTTCCCCCGAAAGAGGCGCTGGCAGGCAAGAGTCCGGTACTAGCATCACTGTAACGGGTACGAGAGTTACTTTATAATACCTATCCTGTAAGTTTTATTGTAGAGCAGCCTCGTTTCAGTTGTTATCGAAACGTAAACTGAATATGTAGTTAGAATGGATTCCTACTAAAATGCTATTTTAAATGTTTGCTCAGAGACCACACGGAGGGGAGGAAAAGGAGTCAGCGATAAAATATTAGTCGGTAACTATAAAATGTCTTTACTCGATAATCAGATTTCAATGTTGTATACAGGATGTCCCGAAACTCAACGTCTAGTCGGAATCGGGTGATAGGATAAATCATAATAGTTACCAGAAAAAAAAAAATCTTAGTCATGTATTTTTTAAATTACAGTAATTTCTTTTTTTTGCGATGGTTTTTTAGCTCCTATAGCTACAAATCTTTAGTTTTTTTTCGCTTTTTTTTTGTGTAATCTTGAGTAGGTAGTGCTTTTGTAACCTGTTGTTTTAAATTCTTAGCTAACTGCTCCAACTTAGAAGAAAATGTCACATTTATCCGAACCAAGAATGAAAAATTGATACTTTGCCCAACTTTAACTGACTGTACTGAAAAAAAAATGTACTACGCCAGTTTGGCAAGTAACCTTAAAAGTTGACGCATTTAATAAGGATTCTAAAATGGTATAGCACTTGCTACATTATTTCGGGATATTATAAATTGCATATCAAATAAATAATCGCCTATCAATACATACTCATCATTTATATTCTTTTTTACATCAAATAGGTAACTTACTTCACTGCAAATAAACTAACGGTCTTATTCATAATAAGTTATAGAACATCTAAAGGCTTGCTAATGTCTCGTTGTCAAAAATTGTTATTCATAAACGCATTTTAGCACTAAAACGTTCTATAAACCTACTATAAAGTTATGAAACCCAGAACCCTACTATAACAGTACTATAAGGAAAAAAAATGGCCGACTCTACACCAGCTGATAGAAAATGACCATGATCTTTGTTGACCTAGAAATGTAACATGTGCAGTTGTATTTAGTTTATATTGCACTTCTATTTAACCAATTTAGTTTATTATTATATACCTACAATGCAAAATAGAAGCGAGGAAAAATATAACGAAGCACATAAATTATTGCAACAAGAATTACTGTGGGACGCTGCTGCTTTGGGCTGTGGAAACAACGCTATTCAACGTCTTTTACATGGCATACATGCAAACTAGGAAATGTGAAAACAACCATAGTGGCTAGAGCAGTGCTTTACAATATTGCAGTTGACCATGGAGTCATGCCGTTAGAGGGTAGCAATATCAATAAATATCATACAAAGTCAGCCCAAGAAGTTGCAAGGGGAAATGCAAATGCTATTTTACAAACTTTTCAGGAAACATTCCGCCGAGATAGCCTCACTTTACCAGGTTAGAGGTACATCTTCCCACTTGTGTCCGGAGACGGTTCAGGGACTTCTGTGTGGATCACGGAAGTTTACACCCTGCAGGGGGATGCGGCAGTAGGGAGTGGTTGTGAAGCTATGTAGCAAACTATGCTCCTCCTCCTATCCTACCCTATGCGTCCCTAAACATGCAGTCAAAGTGACCTCTGCGCTGCCACTGACGACGTTGTGGAAGTGGCAAAGTTTTGGGCCAACAAGATCTGAACCCAGACAGGCGTTTTACTTTGTGTAAATTATTTCATCACCTCTGCTCTCAAAACGGTGAAGGAAAACATCGTGAGGAAACAAAAATTCGAAGACATGTGACATCTGCCAATCCGCACTGGGCCTGCGTGCTGGAACACGGCCCACTCCCTCTCACCGAGAGGAGGCCTGTGTCCCAGCAGTGGGAACATTATAGGCTGATTATGATTATGGTAAGATCTGAAATACTGTCGTCCCCGCGACACAAAGAAGATAAAGAGGAGGCATTTTAGCGAGTAGTGCATTAATAAAAAACTTATATACAGATATCAGTTATATGATTTATTTTTATAATACTCTAAACTTTAATTCGGCTTCTAGAACGTGTGCTAGCAGAACAACATTTTTAAAATGTTTCTTTTCATTTGCTATCTATGCCACCTCTTCTGTAGGCCGTTTCAGTTTCTGCTATTTGTAGTGAAGCACCATCCTTCCTACTGTCCTGAAATACAAAATGTACCTATGTTATAATTCTTTCTCTTCATCAAACGAAGTTCTTGACATTCTTACTCAGGAACTTTGTAACTTATAAGTAAATTGGATAGGCACCTCATTCGTAAATCATGCCATGCCGCCTTTTTCGCGTTGGTGACAGTCAGTATAAGTGTTTTTATTTTCTATCTTCTTCTTAGTGTGCCCAGAATTCGGCTACTTGTTTGGCACCATCACAAGCGTCCACCTTCATTTTCTATTATGGAAACCCTCTCCCTGACCAATTCTTTTAAAAGATCTAAGGAAAAGCAAAAGCAAGCATAAGTATAAGAAATTAAGAATGTTTACAAAACAAAACTTACTTTGAAAATAACTGCTTTGAACACATTTTAGTTGTAAGTAACAGTACATACCTTATCGTCCTCCAACCAAAACGAGTATTCACTTCTTTGCCCTTTCTTGGAACTAGTCTACGGTCTTAATTCCATTTCTTTTAAATACAAAAAAATATTCAAAGGTTTACGCTCTCCTGACAATAAAATAACAATATCAAATTCATTGACTTAAAAAACCATGGTTACCTTACCATGGTAACGCGGCAAAACTGTCGAAACTGTAGACAATAAATTAGTTTTCCGTACGTCATAATGTCTATGGTCACAATTATTCGGTCCGTAGGCAGATATTCTCGTTTGACAACTCAATGTGTTGGCCAATTTGTTGGATGACTTCAATAAAATGGCAACATTTATATTTATATTGAAGTTATTGGACACTTTAGTTAGAGAAGGTTTATGAAGCGTTTATGAATACAAAATTTTATCGAACGTTTTAAAGGCTTATCGAGCATTTTAACTAATGAACGTTTTAAACCAAAGACATTTAAAGTATTATCTTAAATCTCTTTGTTTTAAACCTTCTATAAGCTTTTTTTATGAATAAGACCGTAAATGTTTAACAAAACTCAAACTGCAGATAATTCGAAATTATACATCAATATGACATTACTTTTTTCCTCATAATGCAATACAGTTAAATTTATTTTTGTACAAAAATACTACACACATAGCATAAATACTGACTGCACAGCAAATTTTCCATATTTCATAGCAAAATAACTATCCCAGTCGCATATTATAAGTAAGAAAAAAATTCTAAAAGCAGAACAAATTAACTGAAAAAAAAATCAAAAAATGCAATTTTATTTTAAAATAATGATTTATTTAATACAAAATATTTGTCAATTTGTAATTTAGTAGTTTTGTAATTTAAAATTTTTTGCAATGGACATTAGCAATTTTATTTCGGAGAATTCAGAATTGTGTTACAGAATTCGATTAATTCTGTCGTCTTTTTCCATTTTTTTTTTCTTTATTTTCCGGCGGGCGTGAAATGACCAGATTATATAGAAAAAAAATATGGAAAAAGAGATTATTTTTAGCAGGCTATCAAGAACCAAATTAGTTAGACGAGGTTAATTATTTAAAAATAATGCTTAGGTTAGGTTAGGTTAAAACTGTGACCTCCTACGCACGAGCCGAGCGAACGAAGCGAGCGGTGCCGCGGCAGCGGCCGGCGAGTGCCAGAAACGACTAGATTATATAGAAAAAAATATGGAAAAAAAGAGATTATTTTTAGCAGGCTATCGAGAATCAAATTAGTTAGACGAGGTTAATTATTTATAAAAAATGCTTAGGTTAGGTTAGGTTAAAACTGTGACCACCTATGCACGAGCCGAGCGAGCGGAGCGAGCGGTGCCGCGGCAGCGGCCGGCGATTGCCAGAAACGACTAGATTATATAGAAAAACAAGATGTGCGTGTGGTGTGAGGGCCACTTTGTTAAAACTCTTTGAAAATGTGCTTAGGATTTAGTGAACATTCCCAAAGAATTGTGAAAGTTGGTATCAGATTTTGTGAAAGTCTAATAACCGAGTTATAGACTGTAAAGTTGGGCCCTCAGTTCTCACATAGAGGATTGAGGGCCCACCTAAAACTGCTAAACTATGGACACTACAGAAAAAGTATTTATGCCAAAATCTAAGCTAATGCCAAACAAAATTTGTGAAAACAAGATATTATCGCAAAACACTGTCTTACTTTGTATATCTTCGTACAAAATGGGCCCTCAATTCTCATACACGTAAAAGTTTACTACGCAATTATAATGAAATCATTAACTTACAGCTACTGTTTGAAATCCTATATGCTACTAAATAAATTGTGAAAATTTATGAAAGCAAGAACAGGTCACCACTTTTTGTTGTTTAAAAGTTATGACCTTGATAAAATTCGGGCTCTCAGTCCTCCATTTTATTTTATTTTCGATTTATTACGCTTATCGTATGAAAGATAAGACAAATACAAAATTGTCTCTTTTTGTGAAAAAAATTGTGCAACAAATGCGATACCAGAAAGAAATTAAAAGACCCTTTATTGTATAAGTAAATCGAGTTTTATTTTTATTCTCTGTATTAGGAAATAGGGTGACCACAATTTTTAGATTGCAGTAAAGATTAGTAAATGTAGGGTCATAGGTTTTAATAAACTTTCTTCAATTTTTCGCTTATTATCGTCATAGTATTTGTGCTCAAGTTTCGTGATAAAAAAAAATAATTTCGGAAATTGAACGATCACATAGAAAAATACTGTTACCCAAATCATTTTTGCTTGAAAAATCGTTCGTTCCTAAAAGACTAATGACAATAATCAAATAATTTATTTATTATTTTTATAAAGGCCTATTGCCCAGCAATGGGACAATGTAGCCTAAATATAATCCTAACTAATATTATGAATGCGAAAGTAAGTTTGTTTGTTAGCTTTTCACGCCTAAACCACTGAACCTTTCATCCCGAAAAAAGTGCTGTTCCCGAGGAAAACAACAATAACGTTATTATGATAATAGATGGAGCCATGTGACTTTCGAATTTCACGCGGACGAAGTCGCGGGCAGAAGTTAGTACCTAATAAAGCAGTGCGTTCCTGGATGTTTTTTTATTCCTAGGCACAATAACAAAGATGTTTTCTGGAGTATGAAATAATTATATTTTACTTTAAAAACTTTACAATTTATAAATAGGTGAAATTAAATTAAACAATTCTTAGAGTGACTATCTAAGTACTATTTAGTAAAATATTACGAACTTATAAAATTATGAGTACCTATGAATCAAAACAAACTTACCTTGAATGTTTGATATCTTGACCGAAGATGATCGAGTGTCTTGACCGAAGATGTGTTTGCGTATTAATAAATTATTATTATTTTTATTCTTCACTACAACTGTTTCATAAAACTCGCCTTAATGCTTTATTACCTACAACTTCCGCTGCACTATCATAAACTATTGTTTAGTAACTACACTAAATATTACAACTATTGTGCATATATGTAAATAATAATTATATAATAGGTACATGTAATAATATTTTTAATATAATATTAGCTAGTTATTAGTTTTATAATATTAGTTAGGATTATATTTAGCCTACATTGTCCCATGGCTGGGCAAAAGCCTTTATACAAATAATAAATAAATAATTTGATAATTGTCATTACTTATTTCAGAACGAACGATATTTCAAGCAAAAATGATTTGGGTAACAGTATTTTTTTTGTGATCATTCGAATTCCGAAATAATTTTTTTTTTATCACGAAACTTGAGTACAAATGCTATGACGATAGTAAGCGAAAAATCGAAGAAAGTTTATTAAAACTTATACTCTGCATTTACTAATCTTTACTGCAATCTAAAAGAAATTGTGGTCACCCTATTTGCAAATTCAGATAATAAAAATAAAACTCGATTTTCTTATATAACAAAGGGTCTTTTAATTTCTTTCTGGTATCGAATTTGTTGCACAATTTTGACACAAAAAGAGACAATTTTGTATTTGTCTTATCTTTCATACGATAAGCGTAATAAATCGAAAACAAAAGAAATTGAGGACTGAGGGATAACTTTCAAACAACAAAAAGTGGTGACCTGTTCTTGCTTTTATAAATTTTCACAATTTATTTAGTAGCATATAGGATTTCAAACAGTAGCCGTAAGTTAATGATTTCATTATAATTGCGTAATAAACTTTTACGTGTGTGAGAATTGAGGGCCCATTTTGTACGAAGATATACAAAGTAGGACAGTGTTTTGCGATAATATCTTGTTTTCACAAATTTTGTTTGGCATTAGCTTAGATTTTGGCATAAAGACTTTTTCTGTAGTGTCCATAGTTCATCAGATTCAGGTGGGCCCTCAATCCTCTATGTGAGAACTGAGGGCCCAACTTTACAGTCTATAACTCGGTTATTAGACTTTCACAAAATCTGATACCAACTTTCACAATTCTTTGGGAATGTTCACTAAATCCTAAGCACATTTTCAAAGAGTTTTAACAAAGTGGCCCTCACACCACACGCACATAAAACAAGGCTAGTATTTAAGCGCAAATCAAAAAAGCGAAGCGAAAGCAAGACCCGCTTCGGGTGTCACCATTGCCAGGATCGCCCAGAGGACACGGTGGAGCACACGGTGGAGGTCTGCCCCGCATGGGCGGAGCACCGCCGTGTCCTCGTAGAGGCGATCGGCAGCGGCGGCGACCTCTCGCGTCCGGCCCTGGTGCAAGCCATGGTCCGGGGCGAGAGGGAGTGGGAGGCAGTCACCTCCTTCTGCGAAGCAGTCATGCTAGCGAAGGAGGTGGCGGGACGGTTCAGGGAGAGAGCCTCCCGTCTCAGCCGCCGCGGGGGACGCCCCCGGCGTCGGGAGCCGCGTGACGACTCCCGGCCACCGTAGGCGCGGGCCTGCGGGCGGAGAGTAATGGGTAGCTCACCGTCCGATCAGGACCAGGCCCGTGCCGGACGGCGCGTACGTGTTCCACGCGCGCCTCAAAGAGATGTCAGCATCGAGGAGGGGCCCCCCTTAGGGCCGAAGCCTGCCGGGTCAGCGGGATTGTCCGAAAGGGTTACCGCTGGCCCGGAACATAAAGGGCTAAGGAAGGAACACGGGTGGGTTTTAGTCAGTAAGAGTCTGACACTCCCTTCCGCTCCACCCAGAGCGGGAGGAGTCGTTTGATGATTTCCCAACAGCAAAAAAAAAAAAAAAAAAAGGGTGTACATTTTTCGCAAAAAAAAGAAATTACTGTAATTTAAAAAATACATGAATATTTTTTTTTTTCTGGTAACTATTATGATTTATCCTATCACCTGATTCCGGCTTGACGTTGAGTTTCGGGACATCCTGTATAACAATGTTACAAAAACTCTCCTTTTTAAATTTCAGCCGAAAGGGGACCAGGTTTTCGTGAGTACCTAAGCGTTATAGATACCTAATTTAGTCAAAGTCATAAGTCGATCGAGGAGGAGTTCGGAGGTCCAGTGAGTTTTGACTGGATAGACAAAACTGCAACAAGAAAACACTGACGATTTCAAAAACCCAACACCCTAACTGCTTCACACATTCAATCACAATCCCAAAGATTTTGAAAGAAATTGCTAAACCATTGCTTTATATTTATATGTTTGAAAAATTCGTCTGCTCAACTACCTAAATAGCGCAATGAATGATGTTGTTGTGCTATTGTTTGCTATTGTACGTGTGCTACGCTATTTATCCTGCTAGTTTAATAGTATAAGGGCTGATTTTTCCATCATCAGATAACTTTTATTCGAGGAATAAAATTGACGTTTGACAGTTTTTGTATGAAATAACTGTCAAAATTTCAAAATTATTCCTCGAATAAAGTTATCAGATGATTGAAAAATCAGCCCTTAGTATTATATTAATTATAGTTATTATTAGTATTATATAATACTAAGACATTGGATATATGTATACAATGCAAAGATAGTTTTTTTAACCGACTTCAAAAAGGAAGAGGTTCTCAATTCAGATGTTTTTATATAAAATATTTTTTTTAATGTATGTTCGGGCATAACTTCGTCATATAAAGACGGATTTGCAAAATTCTTTTTTTGTTCGAAAGAGGTTTATTTTGAAATGGTCCCATTTGAATTTCGTAAAGATCTGATGATGAGTTTCGGAGACAGACAACGGAACTCTTCAATAAATGCCAGCAAATCAACCGCGATTGCTGCTACTTATCGCATAGGTATGCATTGTTTACACAATCACACAACATAGCATCACGCCTGTATCCTCTAAAGGGGTACGCAGATGTGTTCAGTATACCACGGTACACCCACATTTCTGTCAAAGTTGTTATTGGGGTGGGATCCTGTCGTTTTGCCAAAAAGATTTTGCCAAAATTTCACTACCCAAACAAATTTTGGCAACCTTTTTAACAATGCAATGTTTGGAATGATTTTAGTATCTACGCATATTGTCATTTGGTCAAATTTTTACTTGGCAGAATAATTAAGCATAATGTCATTTAGGCATTTGGTCTTTAATCAAATGATTTATTACAGCAAACAATCTTTAGACGATAAACTTTTGGTCAAATGATTTGTTATGACAAAAAATATAAAGGCAAAAATAAGATTTTTTGGGAATTATATAATTAAAAAATGCAATTTTATTTAAAAATAATCATTTATTTAATACAAAATATTTGTAAATTACAATTTAAATTTTTTGCAATGGCCATTAGCACTTTTATTTCGGAATTCGATAAATTCTGTCGTCTTTATCCATATTTTTTTTTGCCGTCGGCGGCGGGCCAGAAACGACCAGATTATATAGAAAAAAAATATGGAAAAAAAGAGATTATTTTTAGCAGGCTATCGAGAACCAAATTAGTTAGACGAGCTTAATTATTAAAAAAAAAATGCTTAGGTTAGGTTAGGTTAAAACTGTGACCTCCTACGTACGAGCCGAGCGAGCGAAGCGAGCGGTGCCGCGGCAGCGGCCTGCGAGTGCCAGAAACGACTAGATTATATAGAAAAAAATATGGAAAAAACAGGCTACCCGAAACTGAACTAGTTAGACGAGATTAATTATTTAAAAAAATGTTACTAACTAAAAAAAATACTACCAGAATAGTTAATATTAATATCTTTTATTTCATCGTATGTACATATAAATTATATTTTTAAATACTAGAATATAAAAACATTTAAAAATATAAAAAATAGTAACCCCCGGTGGGTTACTATTTTTTATATTTTTAAATGTTTTTATAAATTTTTTATATTTAAAATTTTTTATATTTTTAAATATCGGGAACAGGGTCCAAGATACCGGCGGTCAGGGCTCCAGAGAGAGGAACCTCCTGACAATGCGAACCGTGTCCAGCAGTACTGCTTTCTGGATCAAGCCCTTGATCCAGCTGCCCAACGAGAGCCTCTTCAGGTGTTGGTCGAGGCTCTTGGCTATTAGTCCACTGGCTGTTACGACTATCGGCACAATGAGTGTTGAGTCAACATCCCACATGTCGACAACCTCGCGAGCCAAGTCAAGATACTTGACTTGTTTATCTTTCTCGGCTTTCACGAGGTTCTCATCATGCGGGACTTTTATGTCAACAATCATTGCGCGACGCTCTGATCGATCCACCACCACTATGTCAGGCTTATTGGCAACAATAGTCCTGTCAGTGATGATGGATTGATCCCAGTACAATGTGATATTTCCATTTTCGAGAACTGGGTCGGGCACATATCTGTAGTACGGAACCTCCGATTCCACAAGGCTGTATTTCAGAGCAAGTTGCTGATGGAGTATCCTGGCTACAAGGTTGTGTCTATGCAAGTACTCTCTGTTAGCTAGACGAGAACACCCGGAGATAATATGTCTGATTGATTCTCCCGGCCGGTGGCATGCCCGACAGATGTCAACCGTGCCGCCTTTGACAATAAATCTCCGGTAATTGTTCGTTATCATAACTTCGTCCATAATTGCACAGACAAAACTTTCGGTTTCTCCAAAGAGGTCACCGAAACGCAGCCAGGCTACGGACGGTAGTAAATCTACATCGGGTCCATGTAGGGCCCGGAAAAAGCATCAGTGAAGCTCCTTACTCTGCCATACCTCCATGCGATCATTAGTGTCAAGCACTACTGGTTTGCGCCAGTTTTCTTTACCCAAGGAGAGCGGGGTGAGGCCCTTGTCCACCGCGACTACATCCCGATGCATCCCCACGTCGGTTTCTAAGAATTTTTCCCTGAGACTAAATATCTCGCGATTGTGGAGAGTCTTAGCGATTAAAAAGCCCCCCGACTTCCACACTTTCGCGGGATATACAGCCTCATTACCGATGACCGTGGGTGATGCATTCGATTTGCAGTCAGCAGTGTACGGACCTTCCTATCCAGGGCGTCGAGTTCGGTCTGAGTCCATTTGAGTATGCCCCAACCATTGAAGGCGCGCACCTTGTTACCTCCTGAAAGAAGACGATTAAATACTTTTTTCAGACGGTCAAAGAAGCGCTCCTTCAATGATTGCTTCATGTCAGCAACATTGATGCCCAACGCTTCCGACATACCCAAATACTTATAGGTTTCGGATGCGGAGAGGGCTCGAAGGTTTGTGGAGTCCGAGAGTTGGATCCCCACGGATTCCACAATCTCCCCTCGCTTTACATGCATGACCGCACATTTGTCCACACCAAATTCCATCCTGATGGCGCTACTGAAAGTTTCAGTAATTTTCAGTAGCTCCATCAGTTGCAAATTGTTGGGAGCAAAGAGTTTTAGGTCATCCATGTAAAGGAGGTGACATATAACCTGACCACCTCTCCTCAACCGATAGCCTAGACCTGAATCCTCCAACAGTGTGCTTAGAGGATTCAAGGCTAAGCAGAACCAAAGCGGACTCAAGCTGTCGCCCTGGAATATGCCTCGCTCGATCCTTATCGGCTCGCTATTCCTCTGGATATTTCGACATCCTGGATAGCGAAGAACCGTCCTCCATTGTCCCATACACGACATCAGGAAGGTGCGTAGAGTTGTATCTACTTTATACAACTCCAGCACCCTCATGAGCCATGTATGCGGCAACGAGTCATAGGCCTTCTTATAATCTATCCAACATGACAGATAATTCCGGAAACGATGAACCTGTTGGCTAATGGTCATTTCAATGAGGAGCAGCTCCTTAGTACCCCGGGACCCGTTCTTACATCCATTTTGAGAGACAGACATGATGGAGTTGGTGTCTATATGTTTGTTAATTTTAGTTCTCAAAATGGAAGTAAAAACTTTATAGACCGTCGGTAAACAAGTGATCGGTCTATAATTTTTGGGGTCCGCGGTACTACCTGATTTATGGAGCAGGTGGGTTATACCCGTCGTTAGGAACTGGGGCAGCGATCCTGACTCTAAGGCTGACTGGAACTGGGATGCCAAGCGGGCGTGCGATCCTTGGAACCATTTTATCCAAAAGTTGTGCAGTCCGTCCGGCCCTGGAGATTTCCAGTTAGGCAACGGACGGACTGCACGAGCAACATCTTGGGGGCTGATGGTAAGTACCCCCATTTCTGGTATTAGATCGCACGCTCACCCAATCTTTGCAGTCCAATCACCTTCGGTGTGACTGACAGGCACCGACCAGATGTTTCGCCTGTTTAGAATTTGTCCAAAGTGGAAAAAACACCCATGTAATAAAACGTCTTCAAAGTTAGATCTTATGCTTGAAATGGCTGCCTTGAAACTGCGAAAACTGACGATACTAAATATTTGGCAAATGTTATTTTGCGTAAAATGAGGTATTCCAACTGAAATATTTGACTAAATAAAAATTGGTAAAAGTACTAGTTGGTAAACAAGCAAAGTCAAAGTCAAAGCATTTATTTCAAATAGGCACGTATAAGGCACTTTTGAACGTCATTGTTTAAACGTTCACTTGCCAAACATAAGGTTTGGGTTACAATTATTTGTGAAGAGATTTTTTGCTAAGTAATAATTTGGCAAATGAAATTATGCGGAAAATTGTTTGGGAAGTGATAATTTGGCAATTTCTTTTTGGCTAAACAAGGGAGACCCGTTCCACTTTATATGTTTTTTTTTATTGTATGTTCACCGATTACTCAAAGACGGCTGGACCGATTCCAAAAATTCTTTTTTTGTTTGAAAGAGTATGCTCTCGAGGTGGTCCCATTATCATCAAGTTGGAATCTGATGAGAGGATCCCATGGAAATCGAGGGAAACCATCAAATTGTATAGGCAAACCTCTAGCGATTTGGGTATTTTTTAAAGTAACTTGAGCATTTGCTCTTGGAAATCATAATTTGGTAAGGTGGAGCTGATGACGAAGACCACAGATGGCCATCGGAACTACTCAATGACAAATTTTTCACGGGTAGTCAACAATTAACGTCCCAGCATCGGGAAAAGCAATATTTTGTAAAAGATGATGAGCAGTTGACATTAGGCTATTGTAACTTAGATAAATTATAAACGGATCCACTAAAAAGTGAAAAATAAAAAAACTTTTTTACAAAAAAAAAACAACCGACTTCCAAAAAATCACTACAAAGTGAAAAATAACTTCAATTTTGGAAGTCGGTGGCAAAAACTAAAATACAGATCCAAAGAAACCGACTTCCGAAATTAAAGTTATTTTTCACTTAGTAGTGATTTTTTGGAAGACGGTTGTTTTTTTTTGTAAAAAAGTTTTATGGCGATGTAATTTCCCAACTTATAATAATATGATTGGCTGCATAGTGTGCGTTTGATACAATCTCGTTTCATTCAGTTTGAGTAAGTATGTGGGAAGGAATTTTATTGTAACACTAGCTTCCGCCCGCGACTCCGTCCGCGCGGATGTCGGTCTTCGCGTGGATGGTTTATTTCTCCATTTTGAGTAACTCTGACAATGACATCTTATAAATATCTATTGGACCCAAATACGGCTAAGCCTATAATAATTAAGGATATCCCTCTATTGAGCTACTGCTGTTGAGCTCGCGTTCTGTAGTAAGTATTTTTTTCATAGTAATTCCGACCTTGATAAGTAGCATGTAGCAGTAAATTACTGACAGTGACGATAAGTTTGCAATAATAAAAAAGTGATCGTTACAATGCGACAGAAAGTTAATTGAGAGCTTCAGCATACACAACATTGTTAGTGAGCTCGTCCGGAATATGAACATGAAGATTTCTTGGTCTGCTCACACGGGAAAGAGCTACGTAAAGTTGCCCGTGTGAAAAACAACTCGCGGTAAGATCTACGCCAGCAACTCCTAGGGTCTGACCTTGAGCCTTATTTATTGTCATGGCGTAACACAAAGCTACAGGAAACTGTATTCTCTTAAATTGAAATGGAAAATTATCCACTACGGGTAATGCAACGTGTGTTCGCGGTTCTACAGAACAACGTCTATGAATAAAACCGAAAAATAAGACTTTTTTTTCTACGTATTTTTCCAGGATAAAAAGTATCCTATTTTATGCCCAGGATAATAAGGTATAATTATACCAAGTTTCATCGAAATCGAACCGTTAGTTTTCACGTGATGCCTGCATATACAGACAGACAGACAGACAGACAGACAGACAAAAATTTTTTTAATCACATATTTGGGTTTGGTATCGATCCAGCAACACCCCCCGCTATTTATTTTTTCAATATTTTCAATGTACAGAATTGACCCTTCTACAGATTTATTATATGTATAGATTTTATACAGTACATGAAGGACGAGTCTACTTTAGCCAGTCTGAAACCTGGTTGAACTAATTGGTCCCTTTTTGTAGTCTTTTAATTTTTAAGAGAAAATATTTTAATTTTTCCTTACGTACAGTGTCGACCAAAAGTCATAAAGCAATAGCTTGACGTTTAGTTTGACTTACTTAATTTATTGATGTCTCGAGTTTAAGCTACGCTTGCCGCGGTCGATCCGTGGAGGGGTGACCATCCATTACATAACGAGACCACTCTGAGCCGCGGAAAGCAATTTAAGCCGTTGGTCCCGGCTGACATTAGAAGATCTTTGATAGTCGTTTTCTATGGGTAATCAGAAGCCTAAAACTCTGACAACCAGTGTTATCAAGGAGTATCATGATACCCGTAACAGGGATATGAAGGTCAGATAGGCAGTCACTCCATAAACGCAAATAAAATACTGGAATTCATTCGGTTAGACTGGAAGCCCACCCCGATATCGTTGGGATAAGGCTAGGCAGATTGATAGGTGTCTTGAGTTTATAGGCAATTTAAACGTTTTGTTTGAAACACCAGGTACGCACCCAGCACGCGTAGGCAGTATTGAGGTAGTGACTGCCTCCCAGTTTGCGCTCCTCGAGCGTGCGGTGAAGCGGTTGGAGCAGGCGACCGGAGTACTGCCGGTGCCTGCCATGCCTGACAACGAGCAGCTGAGGAAGGACTTGTTGGAGGGACGCGCGTCGCTGTCGGAGATCATGCAGGCTGTGCAGGTACTACGACGTAAAGCTCACCTCCCACAGGTTCTGTATGGGTTAGAATATTAATACCATTGCGGCTTTTTTACTGTTCGTACATATATCTTTTAGAAGGGGAATTAAGCAAAATTGCCTATCGTCAATTTGATTTGTAATGAAATTGATATGACAAGACTACTTGGGTATAAAGTAATATGACTTTTTGTGGTACAGAACCACAAATACTAATTAAAATTTTATCTATAAAAAAACATCACGAAGTTATATTCAATTTTCACGTATTTTCGATTTGTACTTAATATGCTAATGATAGAGATATACAAGGTGTTTTTTTTATATCCCGTAACTCTAGGGTATGAATCAGACCATAACAAAGAATCAACTGGTACTTATATGAATTATTTTTGAATTACCATTTTTTTTTGTTTTTACATTTTTCATAGACAGACTGGACAGATTTATCTATGCACTAAGAAGATTAAGAGCCACGGTCTCAACTGAAGCGGCTCTTTGTGCATATCACGGATATGTTTCCTCCGTACTATCATACGGGCTCTTGTTGTGGGGTAATTCGGTAGATGCCAATAAAGCGTTTATGATACAAAAAAAATGTGTGCGTGCAATCTGTGGAGCTGGGTACATGGATAGCTGTAAGCCACTATTTAAAAAGTACAACATTTTACCCTTAGCGTGCATGTATATTAAAGAATTGTGCCTATTAGTACGACAACATCCTGAAAATTTTATTAAGCATACAGATATAACCAAAAGGAATGTTGCCTCTAGAGATAGGCATAGGCTCTGCTTGCCACAATGCAAGCTCGATTTATATAAAAGGAATTCATTTATAATGGCTATTAAGGTATACAATAAATTACCAAACTCCTTTAAAGAACTACCTTTGCTAATGTTTAAAAAAAAACTGATTCAGTGGCTCAAAGAAAAATGTTTTTACACAGTAAATGAATTTGTGTCACATGTCGAAGAAAGAAAGTAATGTCAATAAATTTGGTTATATTTGTTTTTTATTTTGACATTTACTATTATTATTATTATTTTTTGACATTATAACAATATTCATGGACATTAAATTTTTTGACATTATAACAATATTCATGGACATTAATTAACATTTCAAATTATTATATAAAATCTGACATTTTATAACAATCATATTATTATTATTGGTAACTAATGTAATGTTATGATATTTTTAATTATTTAATGTAGGTATTGTGAAATTGAATATTTGCAATTAATTTAATATATAATCAGACATTTTGTAAGTCCATAGCTGAAGGAATAACTATTATGATATTTTTAATAATTTAATGTATTCTAGAATTAAATATTTGCACACCACATGTAATGGTAGAATGTAATTGGGCCACATTTATAATAAGATCATACTATTTTGTACACCTACATTTTGGCAAATAAAGTATTATTATTATTATTATTATTATAGAAAATAATTCGACAATGTCTCGATTATTAATGTAAAACACCCTGACATGAAATATGACAACGTCGCATTATCTTATCTTTAATATCCACGCTACCTACTCGTATTTATAAATGAAACTTAGATACATGATATCTTCGAAACTATGCATTTTTGGACCACATATTTTTTGTATTACTTTTACTTATAGAATATAACCCTAGAGTTATGGGATATAAAAAAAAACACGAATCATGGAGAAAAACACATGAAGACTTAATTTATGCTAATGACTAGATACTTAATAGGATAACAATTTGATGATTATTTATATTTTAATACAAGCTTTACTACACAAAAAAATTGTGCGTCCATTTTTTGAAATTCCTTGAATTGAAAAGTTATACCTAATAGGATTGCATGCAATATTTATGTTAATATTTTCTGTAATTGAAACAGCAAGAACTAAACAGCTTTTGATTTACATATTTATTTAATCACTGACTGGCTATTTGGCGTGACATGACAGTTTCTGTTCCTCCGAGGCTATCGTTCAGCTTGCAGCAATGCATGAGAACAATGTTATAATTTCTATTAGCTACACGCGCGGGTACAAGCAGCAGAGCAGGGTTTGTCTCGCATGGCAGAGCTGTTGACGCAGCTGGCGATGGTCGGTGCGCTGCCCCTGGACCTGGCGGGTCGCATCGAACAGATGCAGACCGAGTTGAACGAGGCTGCCATGGCAGCAGGGCCCGCCGGTGGAGGCACGGCGCCCTTCGCCGACACGGCGCTCGGCGGCCGCGATGGCGCGGCGCGCTTCGCCGACACGGAGATCGGCGGCCGCGGTGGCGCGGCGCGCTTCACCGACACGGAACTCGGCGGCCGGGGTGGCGCGACGCGCTTCACCGACACGGAGCGCGGCGGCGGCGGCGGTGCTGGCACCGGGCGCGGCATGGCTGGCGTGGGGCGGCGCGGCGCCGGCCGCTTAGACCAAGAAGTAAGTATTGTAATATTCCCACACTCTAACCCTTAATACCTCCAAAACCAAATTTCTGACTTATTCTAACAGCTCGGTCTCTCAACCAAAGACTCCAATTTTGATCAAAGCTCACACTAGTCATCCACAAATACAAGATTCAAACTGTCATTGTCCTCTTTTAACCTCTGTTGAAAGCATCAGATATCTGGGAATAGTCTTGGACAGGAATCTCAATTTCAAGTCTCATGTCAGTCTGCTAACTGGACGAGTTCGCAAACTGATATACATCTTCAAAACTCTCCGGCGTATTGCCAATCCCATTATAATACGTAATGTTTATTTTGCACTTTGCCTGTCCATCATAATATATTGCATTTCTTGTTGGGGTGGCGCACCTAAAACCACCCTCAAGCCGCTAGAAGTAGCACATAGGGCCATATTAAAAGTAGCCACTTTTCGTCCTATTCTGTTTCCAACCGATCAACTATACAATGACTGCAAAGTGCTAAATGTTCGGCAACACTTCATACTACAGACAGTCATTCTGCAACACCGCAACAACCCATACCGAATAATAGAAAATAAAAAACGTAGTAAACGTCGAAAGGATGGGATATGCACCGTGCCGCGTGTACGCTCAACTTTTGTCAAGAGATTTTTTTATTTTCTTGGTCCGTTCCTCTACAAAAAAATAAACGAAGAGTGTCAAATCTACGGTTTACCATACTACAAATGCAAAAAGACTATACAATCGTACCTCCAAGATAAGTCTTATGACGAAACTGAAAAGATCTTAACATAAGGTGATTAACATCGACAGGCGCACACACACGCACGCACGCACACACCCCCACACACCCTCACACACACACACCCACCCTCACGCACACACCTCACACACACACACACACACCCACCCTCACGCACACACCACACACGCACACCCACCATCACGCACACACCACACACACACCCACCCTCACGCACACACAACACATAAATATTTATCTCTAATTATTTTATTGTAACCATAACAAACTTTTGTCTAACTCAATTCTTCGAAATTGTAACAGTAACATCAGAAGCACTATGTAAGTTTTACGTCACTGTACCTTAGGGGACCGGACTGCTTCTCCTTAACACAGGTTTCCATAACCTGGCTAGGAGAGCAGTGCTCACCCACACGCTTGTAGAAATAGTGCTTTTTTTGTAAACCTGTATTTTTACGTGTTCTACAATCCTTTGTTTTGAGTAAATAAATAAAAAAAAAAAAAAAATAAATAAATATGATACAACTGAACCACAAAATACAGATAGTACAGAAGTCAATCACATGTATGTACTTCACTTTTCATACCTACGCTCGGCGGACGCGCTAGGGTCGTCAACTTTGACTTATGCACAAAAACTATCGTGGTAGTGGCACTCGTATCTAGTTGTTTGATTTATCGTTGAGCGTATTCTTCAATATTAAAACAAAACAATAAACATAGTATTACAATACAAAAAGTTTACAGAACAAAAACATATAAAATTTTACATTTGTAAATTTTCACTATCGAAAATCCCCAATAACTTCAAAACTGATTACCCTTTTTACACAATTTATTTTGCCCTATTCGTTTTAGACCTAAACCTAACAAATGACACTAAAAACAACACAATATCTACACAAACAAAAAATCATGTTTTCAACTTACGTAATAGTTGGTGGCGTGAATTTACCTTACAAAACAGTTACTTCGTTTATACTGATTCAAAATAGGAAACTATTATATAAATCGAGCTTAGATAGCCATTTTTTTGTTGTTTCATTTCTGCACTTCACAGACGCGTGTCTCAAGCGGATGCCACGCACGCTCGCACTGCTCCCAACCCGTCTGAAATAACGTGTCCGTGAGCGGTGTCTGTGTGTGCGTTGCTCGAGCGCACTTTGTATGTAGATTGACTTCTGTACTATCAGTATTTTGTGACTGAACGTCGTTCAGTTGTTTTACATAACAGAGTTGTTTTGCAAAACAGCGAGTTCTACAATCCATCTGCGACATATGCCGCTCAAGCATGGCAGTCATTTCGCGTCCTGACGGTTACCGCACTTCACAACTGTGTACTGCCGGACGCAATCACCTCCTCTTCACCTCATACTTAATACATGGGACCTAACAATATCACTGATGAACAGTAGTGGACGTATGAAAATAAACCTCTGCCTATCTTTTCGAGGAATGCAGGCGTGATGCTAAAAATAAACCAACATAGGTAGACTTCAGAAGTCGATCAACTCTTATTTTAATAGCTTATCGCTTACGATAGTGATGAATGTGAATTTAAATTACAAATCCACCTAAACCTAAATAAGAAAATTTATTTCTCAAAACACTTAATAATATTTTACAAAAAATAGATGGCAGTATTAATCTATCTAATATAAAACAAAGTCGGGTTAGCCACACCATTTATAACTCAAGAACGGCTGCGCATTTTTATGATCTTTGATTTGTTGGATTTGTCTCCGCCCCGAATAGCAGAATAACTATTAAAACATGGAAAACATTCATAGAACATTAAATTTCACAAAAAACATCGAAACTCTAATTACTTAGTAAAACGTCCTCCCAGAACAGTTAATTACGGAAAACGAAATATTGAATTTGAGATTCCGCAACCATTCTCCTTTGACCGATTCGCCATTGGACTGTTCGTCGACAGGACCTTCATTGATTTCCGTTTCCCCAGCAGAGTCTTTCACCTACGGACATTTCGCCGACAGAACATTTCTTCTTCGTCACTTTCGACGACAGGCCTTTCCAGCTACAGAATGTTTCACCGACGCACAGTATGATAAAAAACCTCAAAAAACGGACATCACTTTTTTATTCTATTAATCGAAAGAATTAACTATTTTGAATGCGAGAGTAGAACTCCCGGATCTTAAGTATACCTACTTTAAAACAGAGTTATAATTTTTATTAGATTTTTTTGGATTTCCAGAAAAACGCAAAAATAAACGATGTGTTGAAAATATTTAACATTTGTCTTTGAAGTTTATTGACATTATATGCAAGGTATTATATAGGTGAAACAGAAAAGATTTCACTGTAATAGAAAAATAAATATGCCTGATTTTATCTTTATTCCTTTTTATTTTTTCCCTTGGACATCTTTTGTCAGTAGCACCTAATATTTATCTTAAAATATTTTTCAGATCTGTACTATTAACTGTAAAAAAAACCAGATGCAAATCTATCAGGAAATCGAAGATATATGATGATTCTATGGTTTTAAATTTTTTCTCTTATAATAGGGTTGTCTTTCTCAGACCACAAAAAGTACAATAAATAATTTTTGTTGAGAATATAACCTGACGAGGGTAGACCCCTTCCCTATACCACATTTACCCCTTGATCAAAAAAATATGAATTATGTAAATGTATAAAAAATATTTTTAAATCGAACGGTTTTAAATAACAAAACATTAAACGAACAAATATACACGTGAAACAAAATAAACTTTACTAAGTATACCTACAAACAGCCACTAAGGGCCATTTTTGAACTTCACAATATTATTTTATGACAAGATAACTTTATAAGCCATTAATTTTCCTATGGGTACCTCTATATCTACTGTTTATACCTAAAGAGTAATATTTTCTTCATTTTAAGAATTAAAAAATTAAAATGATTTTGTTTTCAGATTTTTGATTTTTTTAAAACCCTAACAACAAAAAATCGAAACTCGAAAAATCTGAATTCCTTCGTGTTAGGCATCTGATATTTTACCGGCAGGTTATCATAACACTAAAAAATAATATGTGTGAAAATAAAATGCTACTACCTTATAGAACCTGTGCAAAAAAATAATTTCAAAATTATAGAAAAAATTACGTACCTAGCTTGCTTTAAATAACATCTAAAAAAAATTTTTTGTTTCTATAAATAACAGATAATTGGCATTATCACATACTATCACTAAAACATAAAAACGTTGCTTTAATAATAAGATAATACAATTCTTTTGATTTCTATGGATAACCAGAAGAAAATTAAAAAAAAAATATAGCTCTGGTTCTAAGCTGAATTGGTTTTTGGGAGTTCTACTCTAGCATTCAAAACAGTGTAGACTATCGATTAGAAGAATAAAAAAAAACCGGGCAAGAGCGAGTCGGACTCGCTCACCGAGGGTTCCGTAACATCCGGGTTTATGTATAAGGTTTATGTTTATGAAATTAAATGTTTTTTTTATATTTATTTATATTTGAGTTGGTTGAATAAAAGGTAAATTGCGGTTTACGATTTATGACGTATTAAAAAAAAACTACTTACTAGATCTCGTTCAAACCAATTTTCGGTGGAAGTTTACATGGTATTGTACATCATATATTTTTTTTAGTTTTATCATTCTCTTATTTTAGAAGTTACAGGGGGGGGACACACATTTTACCACTTTGGAAGTGTCTCTCGCGCAAACTATTCAGTTTAGAAAAAAATGATGTAAGAAACCTCAATATCATTTTTGAAGATCTATCCATAGATACCTCACACGTATGGGTTTGATTTAGTTTCAGTTCTAAGTATGGGGAACCCCAAAATTTATTGTTTTTTTTTCTATTTTTGTGTGAAAATCTTAATGCGGTTCACAGAATACATCTACTTACCAAGTTTCAACAGTATAGTTCTTATAGTTTCGGAGAAAAGTGGCTGTGACATACGGACGGACAGACAGACAGACAGACGGACAGACAGACAGACAGACAGACAGACAGACATGACGAATCTATAAGGGTTCCGTTTTTTGCCATTTGGCAACGGAACCCTAAAAAGCGATGTCCGTTTTTCGAGGCATTTATCATACTGTGCGACGCGACGATAAACCTATAACTCTTTTAACTACAGACCTTTCCATCTACGGAAAATTCGCCGTCAATCTTAAGACAAGCGATATTACAAAACATACACATATATACAGCTTAATGTGTCTACTAAGAGATCAGGGCCGATTACTTGCCCTAGAGAATTTAAACTTTGCTTACAACAAATGAATACACTACACACACGAATTTAATATTAAAAAAACCGGGCAAGAGCGAGTCGGACTCGCTCACCGAGGGTTCCGTAACATCCGGATTTATGTTTATGAAATTAAATGTTTTTTTTATTTTTTTATATTTGAGTTGGTTGAATAAAAGGTAAATTGCGGTTTACGATTTATGACGTATAAAAAAAACTACTTACTAGATCTCGTTCAAACCAATTTTCGGTGGAAGTTTACATGGTATTGTACATCATATATTTTTTTTATTTTTATCATTCTCTTATTTTAGAAGTTACAGGGGGGGGGACACACATTTTACCACTTTGGAAGTTTCCCTCGCGCAAACTATTCAGTTTAGAAAAAAATGATTTAAGAAACCTCAATATCATTTTTGAAGACCTATCCATAGATACCTCACACGTACGGGTTTGACGAAAAAAAAATAATTTTGTTTCAGTTCTAAGTATGGGGAACCCCAAAATTTATTGTTTTTTTTCTATTTTTGTGTGAAAATATTAATACGGTTCACAGAATACTTCTACTCACCAAGTTTCAACAGTATAGTCCTTATAGTTTCGGAGAAAAGTGGCTGTGACATACGGACGGACAGACAGACAGACAGACAGACGGACAGACAGACAGACATGACGAATCTATAAGGGTTCCGTTTTTTGCCATTTGGCAACGGAACCCTAAAAAGTGTGTCCTTAGTTTTCTACTTATGAAAAAAGCATTACTTACTTATGTATGTAGCTTTAATTACTTACATCTAATCAATGAAAATAAAACAATAAAAATATCTTTTAACACACTTATACCTATGCAGCGTTACCTCTGCTGTTAAAACTTCACCTCATAGGACAAAACATTTTTTTTCCAAATAATGACTTTTTTTTAAGTTTTATTCAAACGCGTTCGTTTTTTTTTTTGACATGACAAGAAATCATATTTGATGGATTAGGAAAATTTCTTTTGATTTAGTTGCTTGATAATTATTGTTAAACTGGTTTGACCTGATAACATTTTTCTTTACTTGTTTCTGGGTGTAGTGAATCTTCGTTCGTCTTATCTAAATTAATTATTTAATGATTTTTACACACACTTATGTGTGCAAGTGCATACACACATATGCAACCGACGCGACGTCTGATAGAAGAAGATTGGAAGATTCCAGAAGCCTGCGCAACCGAGGCGCGCCGTCTTTAGTTTTACATTACCTTAGATTTTTGACAAGAAGAATTATTATTTATTCTTTTATTATTTGCTACGTATTACATAATGTTAAATTAATTATATTATATTATTGTTGAAACACATTTATTATTTACTTCCATCCCTCGCCCCACAACGAGCACCATTGCCTTTACAAGTAGGTACAATAATATGATTGGATTTTGAAATGAAAAATATACCTTTTTGGAGTTTGTTTTATTGTTTATATTATGTTTTATTTTATTATAATAAGTGTTCAAAACTGACTCCAAATGGTTTGTGCAATATAACACACGGCTGCTGCGTCCCTCTTCTTGGCTCAACTGTGGCCGGTGACGCGCGCCCGCGTGTCTAGATTTCGTAGTAAGTAGCCGGCCCTGTCTTTGATGGTATTGCAAAGAATCCTCCTCTTCAAATCGTCGTACCCATTGAACAACTGTTTTTCTCTGCAACAATAAAACAGAAATATAATATAATACCCAATACTAATTATTATGTAGTATAGTAACAAACAAATAAAGGAGTTTTTAATATAAAAGTGTAAAGATAAAACTACTTACGTTTACACCGGTCTCTCCGGCTATTTCTGAAAAGTTTTTGCCTTGATTATGCATAGCAATTGTTTGAGCTCTTGTAACGAAATCAATATTACAACTCGCGTACTCATTTTGGTAAAATATGTAATTCACCTGATTAAAAAAAACTAAATTAAAAATTTAAAAAACCCCCGACACAATAAAATAATAAAATGAAATGTAATTGGAAAAGGATCAAATAACTTAAAAAACCCCCAACTTATAGAATCTAGGTAACGAGACTAAAACAGATAAATTCATATGGAAGTCGGGGGACCTCTTAGCATAGAAGGTGTTCCACAGAACGGTCCCCCGACTTCCATATGAATTTTTCTTTTTTAGTCTCGTTACCTAGATTCTATAAGTTGAGGGTTTTTGAGTTATTTGATCCTTTTCCAATTCCATTCAAAAATGATATTGAAGTTTCAAATATCACTTTTTACCCGACTGCGTCAGAAGGAGGGTTATGTTTTTCGAGTGTATGTATGTATATTTCTTTGGTACGCTCTGTAGCCTAAACGGCTTGATCGATTTCAGCTTGAGAGGTGCCGTTAGATTCGTCTTAATTGTGAGAGTGACACTGGGTATATCAAAATTGAAAAAAAAATTAAAATGGCCGATTTTTTGCGCAATATTGTCTTCAAAAATTTTTTTTTTTCTCAAAACCTATCGAGTGGGATATCAAAATAAAGGGTTTTAAAAGGTCATTAAAAATATATACAACTTATACGGTTAAAAGTAATTCGAAGTGAAAAATCGTAAAACACACGTATCAAGAACTAAATCGTCTGCGAAATCTTTCACATTTATTTTGTAAACTAAAAAACTGGAAAAAAAAGGTATTTAAAAAAATAAAAAACCCGACTGCGGTAAAAAACTGAAAAGCTAAAAACAAGCCCATTTTAAATTAAATAAAAGTCGGAAGCAGGCGGGGACCCATTTGAATTTGAAAATACATATAATAAAAATTAAATTTAAAATTTAAAAAAACCCCCGACACAAAAAAATAATAAAATTAAATGTAAGTAATTGGAAAAGGATCAAATAATTAAAAAACCCCCAACTTAAAGAATCTAGGTAACGAGACTAAAACAGATAAATTCTTATGGCAGTCGGGGGACCTCTTAGCATAGAAGGTGTTCCACAGAACGGTCCCCCGACTTCCATATGAATTTATCTGTTTTAGTCTCGTTACCTAGATTCTTTAAGTTGGGGGTTTTTTAATTATTTGATCCTTTTCCAATTACTTACATTTAATTTTATTATTTTTTTGTGTCGGGGGTTTTTTTTAATTTAATTTTTTATTTCATGCTTTTTATAGGGACTCCTTAATTTCTGTATTTCATTTCTTTTATTTTCCTACGTTTTAAGATTCAGGTAATTTGGTGTTTAATCAGGTTTTATATCCGTCAAAAAATAATTATTAATTTATACTTAGTTGAAGAATAATTTTTAAGACTAAACAGATTTTTTTTTGTTTTATTATATCCTTTTTCTAGTTCTTCCTTTAGTTATTCAACTTTCGTACAAGTATTTCATAGCTATTAGATATCTTAGGTATTTCAGATCTAGTTTATAAAAAGGGGACTGCGTCACTGCGACACTATCTGATGTAGTAATACCTACGCTTTTTAAGTAGGATAATTCCATTCGTATTTAAAATCGTCAAACTCAGTGGTCGTAGGTACCAGTCATCACTCCACTTTCCTCATCATTCTAGAGCATTGATCAGACAAAAAAATATTTTCAAGTCTTTAGTTTTCATTTCGTTAGTTAATATTCCTCATTCCCTTTCAATATAGTGTACATTATTCTATTTGTCAAGCCCTTGCATTTGATACCTATATTGAAGGAGTTGTGAAAAAAAATATAATTCGCCATTTTGTGGTGGCGGCCATCTTGGATTTGAAATTTGTAATAGCGTATAGTATTCTACTAGTCAAGCCCTTTCATTTGATACCCATATTGAGGGAGTTGTGAAAAAAATTGTAATTCGCCACTTTGTGGTGGCGGCCATCTTGAATTTGAAATTTATCATAGTGTATAGTATTCTACTATTCAAGCCCTTTCATTTGATACCCATATTAAGGGAGTTGTGAAAAAATATGTAGTCCGCCATTTTGTGGCGGCAGCCATCTTGGACCGATTTTCGTCAAATATAGCTAAGAACACTCCCGACTAATTCACCTTTCAAACAAAAAAAACAAAATCAAAATCGGTTCATCCGTTCGGGAGCTACGATGCCACAGACAGACACACACACACACACACACACAGACACGTCAAACTTATAACACCCCGTCGTTTTTGCGTCGGGGGTTAAAAATGATATGGGTCCCGCCTGCTTCCAACTTTTATTTAATTTAAAATGGGCTTGTTTTTAGCTTTTCAGTTTTTTACCGCAGTCGGGTTTTTTATTTTTTAAATATTTTTTTTTTTCTAAACTGAATAGTTTGCGCGAGAGACACTTCCAAAGTGGTAAAATGTGTCCACCCCCCTGTAACTTCTAAAATAAGAGAATGATAAAACTAAAAAAATATATGATGTACATTACTTCCACCGAAAATTGGTTTGAACTAGATCTAGTAAGTAGTTTTGTTTTAATACGTCATACATCGTAAACCGCAATTTACCTTTCATTCGATCAGATCAAATAAAAAAAATTAAATTTAAAATTTAAAAAACCCCCGACACAAAAAATAAATAAAATTAAATGTAAGCAATTAAAAAATGATCAAATAATTTAAAAACCTCCAACTTAAAGAATCTAGGTAACGAGACTAAAACAGATAAATTCTTATGGCAGTCGGGGGACCTGTTAGCATAGGAAGGTGTTCCACAGAACGGTCCCCCGACTTCCATATGAATTTATCTGTTTTAGTCTCGTTACCTAGATTCTTTAAGTTGGAGGTTTTTAAATTATTTAATCATTTTTTAATTGCTTACATTTAATTTTATTTTTTTTTTTGTGTCGGGGGTTTTTTAAATTTTTAATTTAATTTTTTATTTTATGCTTTTTGTAGGGACTCCTTAATTTTGGTATTTCATTTTTTTTTTCTTGCGTTTTAAAATTCAGGTAATTTTGTGTTTAGTCATGTTTTTATCCGTCAAAAAATAATTATTAATTTATAGTTGAAGAATAATTTTTAAGACTAAACAGATTTTTTTGTTTAATTATATCTTTTTTCTAGTTCTTCCTTTAGTTATTCAACTTTCGTGCAAGTATTTCATAGCATTAGATATCTTAGGTATTTCAGATCTAATTTATAAAATGGGACTGCGACACTACTTGATGTAGAAATACCTACGCTTTTTCAGTAGGATAATTCCATTCGTAATAAAAATAGTCAAACTCAGTGGTCGTAGGTGCCAGTCATCACTCCACTTTCCTCGTCATTCTAGCTAGAGCATTGATCAGACAAAAATTTTTTATGCTATTTAATGTTACAAAAAATCCCTTTTTAGGGTTCCGTAGCCAAATAGCAAAAACGGAACCCTTATAGATTCGTCATGTCTGTCTGTCTGTCTGTCTCTGTCTCTCTGTCTGTCCGTCTGTCTGTCTGTCTGTCCGTCCGTATGTCACAGCCACTTTTCTCCGAAACTATAAGAACTATATTGTTGAAACTTGGTAAGTAGATGTATTCTGTGAACCGCATTAAGATTTTCACACAAAAATAGAAAAAAAAACAATAAATTTTAGGGTTCCCCATACTTAGAACCGAAACTCAATTTTTTTTTTCATCAAACCCATACGTGTGGGGTATCTATGGGTAGGTCTTCAAAAATGATATTGGGGTTTCTAATATCATTTTTTTCTAAACTGAATAGTTTGCGCGAGAGACACTTCCAAAGTGGTAAAATGTGTGTCCCCCCCCTGTAACTTCTAAAATAAGAGAATGATAAAAGTAAAAAAAATATATGATGTACATTACCATGTAAACTACCACCGAAAATTGGTTTGAACGAGATCTAGTAAGTAGTTTTTTTTTAATACGTCATAAATCATAAACCGCAATTTACCATTCATTCAATCAACTCAAAAATAAAAATTAACATTTAATTTCATAAACATAAACCTTATGCATACACCCTCGAACCATGAACCCTCGGTGCGCGAGTCCGACTCGCTCTTGCCCGGTTTTTTAAATTTTTAATTTCAACGTTTGGATTTATATGATAGTTCTTAAATACTTACTCCTATGCATTAGTATTGTTAGTGTTTTCATTTATTGATATATTGTCATCTCCACCTTGTATAAAGAAAAAATAAGTAGGTAAACGAATTAAAGATTGTATGTGTTTCATATTTTTGCTGATGGGTAATATTACCCATGGCCATATTAAAAAACTAGGTACTGTTTCGAGTGGTTTGACTGCTTAGAATTTCTTCCTCGTACCCTGAAGTTTGTAATGATGACTGTCTTCGACTTAGCGACAGTAGGCGACAATGCTAGTTATCCTCTTATTGTACACGCAGGGTCGAAAGTCACTCGCAGATCCGTCGACCATGTCTCGGGTCCCCGGGAAGCGATCCTCCGTTGGGAGCGCTGGGGCTGCTGGGCCTGGGGAGCTCCCGCCCCCATCGTCAGGAGTCACGCACAGTGAGATGCAGTAAGTTCTTACGGTTAAATATAATTATTTCTTTAAAGTATTACAAATTCACTCATAGAGAAAACTAGGTTTAAGCAATATAACGTGTCATTAAGCTCAGCTGGAAATAAAATATCTTCACTTGTAACATTGTAAAAACTTTTACTATCACTAGTCGTTGTCTTGAAAAAAAATTTATTTAGCATCTCGCCATTATCACGCCACCCCGCCCCGCCCCGCCCCGCCCGGGTTTGCACAAAGCTAGTTTGGGAGACCTGCATGTTCCCTTTACCCAGTTTCAAATGTTGCCTATTATTACCTACATACGACACACGCACACGCACACACTCAGCTGCCCAGTTGGTTTCGTGGTCAAAAGCGCGCCTGCTGAGCCTGGAGGGTCCTGGGTTCGATTCCCAGGTCGCTGAAGTGTAATTGGATTGTTCCATGAGAAATTTGGAAGTAGTGTGACACTTTCATGTCTCAGTGCACTCGTGTAGTGTGTTGGTCCTGCGCCTGCGCCTGCTCTTCACGGTCGTGTCGGATTGTCGTCACATCGGACTATGAGAGTGAGGGAGTAGAGAGTGCACCAGATGTGTGCACTTTAGCACTACTCTCCTGCGCATTTGGATAGTCTCTGTTGTGACCGGAATTCGGTCTGGAGATATTATTACTATTCCCACATTTGTATAGCACTATTTTAAATCGTAAGTCTATCTTCAGTGAAGTTCTGGAGTACATGAAGGAGGGAATTACTAAAGATATACACAGGTTGACTGCTCGCGCCAACCACTCTGCCGATATGGCGTCTAATATGTCGAGGAGTGTCGGTGAGTTATGTTCTCTGAATTACATTATGTATTCTTAATTACAGAATATTTCACTCAAACTTGAGTATACAGAGTTATTGGTAAAACATTAACAACCTTTTAAGAGGTAATTGTACCCATCATTATGAACAACTTTTACTATGGAACCAAACCTGAAATCGCGAAAAAAAAATCAGCAAAATGACAAGTTATACGAACATAAATGTAGGGAACAGCTGATTTTTTTCGCGATTTCTGGTTTGGTCCCATAGTAAAAGTTGTTCATAACGATGAGTACAATTACCTCTTAAGAGGTTGTTAATTTTTTACCAATAACCCCGTTTAATAATAACCTATCAAAGCATTACTTTCATAAATCTAACAATAGCTTTCGTGAGAGAAATCCATCACCAACTGATGGTGTAGCGTCTTCATCGCTTGTAACATGTATATTTTCAGCGGAAAAGCTGGACGTTGCTCTGCAAATCAACGGACGTATCACCGTCCTTTTCTCGCAGACTGCAGACTATGCGGAACAGCTCAGCGGGTTCGATTCCGGCCTCACGACACAGGTATGTTCAGGGTACACCTCGGTGAAGGGAGGGAGGTACGTACGAGTAGATAGATAAAACAGTTTATGCCAGTAGCACCTACACCGAAAAGAAGAACATGCGTAGATTACATACAGTTTAGAAGGAACTGTATGTTATTAAACAATTGTTGTTGCTAGTCATGTTGTGCGAATACGCTTTGGTGATAATCAGGTCGAAAAGGGTCGAAACCAATAATGTGAACCTAATGATATACTGTGATTGTTATCTGTTGTAGTTGCCTATGAATAAAAAAATCAATATATTATAAAGCATACACTTATCCCTAAAAATATGTACTTATATCCCGGAGCAAGTAGGTAGTTGGGAGCGAGTTGATTGCTATTTATCTATGACACAAGCTTGCGTAAGTGACAGAAGACGTTCTTCAAAGCAGAACTTTATTTTAGCTAAAATTCGATGTGCCATAATAACGCCAGTGCAATTTAAGGCTTCGCAGCGGATAATAATGATGTTGTTTTTATACATAAAATTTCATTTGTCATTTTTCAGATGATGAGCTTTCAGGAGCAGATGATGCAGATGAGGACAGAACTGCAGGAAGGCCTCGTACTGCTCGAATCGGCCAATAACAACGCTGAAACTGCCGGTAAGTGTTCACTATTGTATGTTCAGTTTGGACGGATCATTCTGCTTACTAATCGTAGATTCTGACTATCTTTCTGCCCATATTGAAAGACATGCAACATTGGGTGAAAGGGAACCAGTTTCAATATTTTTTACGATAGGCATCGCTTTATTTATTTTTTACAATAATATCCAACATATTCACGAAACGTAATAATTATAACGTAAGGATGTTTCTCATACAACTTTCAATAACTCCTCTGATTTGATTTGGGCCTCTGACGTCCACCTTGCTCACCAGCCTATGTCGGTTCACTGCAAGATATTGGCAATAACTGAATCGTCGTCGGTTAGGCCGTTCACACATTATGCCGTAGCTGTAGCGGCACCGTCGCCTCTGCCGCCGCGGTGCCACTGTATTAGTTACCCTTGGATTTGTATGAACCCTCACACGGCGCGCGGCGGCGGTAGCGGCGGGTGAGCGGTGCCGTAGTTCTCGACGAATGTACAATTACCGGCACGTAACTTGGCAAGAGATTTTCGTAGTGGGGGAAGTTCGCGCATATAAAAATGTATGAAATTGTGCGTGCGCAAACTTCCCCCACTACAAAAACTCTTGCCAAGTTACGTGCCGGCAACTTTACGAGTTTAGTTGCAGGACGTCGCGCGCGGTGCCTGTCATAGAGTTTTTTGCAGAATGGATATACTTACTGAATTTATGAAGAATATGGATTATATGGTCCATCATTTAATCTCATTGGATCGTGAAAGACCAGTCTTGTGAGACAAATCTTTAGAAAAGTTTAAATATAAGAACCTTTCGAATACCGCATGGACAGAGATTTGCTTAAGGGGCCGGCATCGCATGCGTAGTTCATACAAACGTAATACCAAAATAATTTGTAAATGAAACATATTCTTAGGGTAGTGTGTATTTATTCCGATTGGATTACAGAATATCTAGGTTCCCAAATATATATTTTGAAAGGACACTGATATAAAGAAGAGATATGAGGAATTTCGAAGTTCTATAGAAAACTTATTTTTCTCATAACTCACATAAGGGTTCATACAAATCCAAGGGCAACCAATACAGCGGCACCGCGGCGGCGCGGCAGCTGTGCCGCCGCAGCCACGGCATAATGTGTGTAAACGGCCTTACTCTCATCCAGCTGGTTAGGTACCTAGCCAGCCTACTAGCTAGCTGGGCTCAATCCATTAAAATATGGTTTCTTGAACTTTCAGCTATATTGGATCTGAGCGAGCGCTACGAGGGTCTGGTCATAGAGCTGGACAACACTGTGCACCTGCACCACGCGCTCACCCGCTTGCAGAAACAACTGAGCGATGAACTAAGGGTTAGTGTGTTACTTATCTTTAACAAATCAAATCAAATCATTTATTTCAGATAAATATGCATATAAATCAATTTAAACAAATCAAAATAAAATCTCAAACTTATAAAATTAAAAACAAAAATTAAAATCAAAAATAAATCGAAATTAAAATCAAAATTAAAAACAACAAAATTAAAATCAAAATTAGAAATTTATACACACATTACATTAAATAATAATCGCAGGCGCTGGCATGCAGCTGCAGCCACCTCCGCAAAAAAGGCGAGTCCCACCGCTCGGACAACACACTCAGGAGCCCGTTCGAGCTGCCACGGCCACGGCGCAGAAGCGACGCACTCCTTTTTAGGGTTCCGTAGTCTTACAAGGAACCCTTATAGTTTCGTCATGTCCGTCTGTCTGTCTGTCTGTCTGTCTGTCTGTCCGAGGTTTTGCTAAGAGATTGTTTGTACTAGAAAGCTGTAATTTTGTAGGAGTGCGTACCTATATCAATTTCGCCGACAAAGTGGTAAAATAAAATTTTGTAAATATTTTTTTTTAGGGTAGCTTCCTTACATGGGATGAATATTTTTTTCGTCGTCTACCTCATCGTGTGGGGGTATCGTTGAATAAGTTTTCTAAAATGACTTGGGGGTTGCTAAAATTATTTTTCGATTTAATGCTTCATTTACGAAATATTAAACTTTAAAGTGCAAATTTTTGTTCCAGTAGGGCGTCCCCCCCCCCTCTAAATCCGAAACTGCGGGCATGAAAAATTTGGAAAAATTCACGATGATAGTGCATTTCATGAACTTTAAAGGAAAAGTAGTTATAGTGGATATGATAACTTTTAGTTTAGCAGTAATATTCGTTGAACTTGGGTGTTGGATAATTTTGTACCAAATACAAAATCCTTAGCATTAATCCTTTAAAGTGACTAAGATGAAGTAGTTGCTTGTTTATAAAATGTTTTTTTTTTTTGTATTTGGAATAAAGGACAACAGAATCGTACTACCTACATTGTGATAACGGGTTACTACGGAACCCTACACTGTGCGTGGCCCGACACGCACTTGGCCGGTTTTTCTAATTATACTGTGGAAATCATCGGTTCTAGCCTCAGCGAACATCGCTGACGCGCTACAAAACCGTGGCCGCCCCAACAGAATCCTAAACGCGTTGTTGTACTGGACACGTAGAGCGTTGTACGCCCGCTGAGTGAAGTTGGTCCACAGGCTACACGTGTAGAAGGTTTGACAGTACGCCTTGAACAGGGTTACCTTCACCTGCGAAGAACAACGCGCAAACCTGCGAACCAACGTGTTGCACCGGACAGACACCGCCCTACGTTCCCTCTCAATGTCCGTATTGTCAGACAAATCCTCAGTGAGCCAGTGATCCAGATACTTGAACTGATTTACCCTGTTCAAAAGTGATCCGCAAAGAGTGACAGGAGGTACAGTTGAGTAACTCTTAGCACCTGCTTTAAAGATCATGTATTCACTCTTCTTTGGATTGTATCTGAGCCCATGGGCCTCCGCGTAAGTTTCACAAACCCTCAACAGTTTACGCAATGCAGAGAGCGAAGGGCTCAGCAGCACCGTATCTTTATGGGGTGACGATGTGATTTAAGGATTACGTTTAAAAAAACCTTGAGAGGTGAACATATTGAAACACGAATATTTAACTACAGTGTGGCCACTTCGACTTTCAGAAAAAGTTCGGTATAGTAAAGCGTCGTCATTCATATTTGTGTGACGGTCTTTTTCTGGAACGCGATGAGCGATGGCGGTATGGACAGCCGAGTACCTCACTTGGACCCTCTTCATATTTGCAGAGTCTGGTTCAATGCGTCGAGATGCTCCGGGAACAGAAAGCTGATCGCGACGAGGTGTTGGACGGTCTTAGGGATAAGGTTTGATACAAATATTACTTACCTTTCCGAGTTTCTTCCCCATTCTTCTCCATATGAACCTACTTCGCTTTGGAATGTACAAGTAGCTTCATCTTTCTAACTGACTGACTCCTTGAAAAAGTGCCTGTAATTGGTTTAATTGAAATAATGCTTTCTAATTTCTTAAAAGGCTGTAGTATAGGAGTTCTGTTGGTGACGCAAAAAGGCGAGGGCATATATTCTGGTGTATGTACTATTAGTGACGTAAAGGTCGGCTAAATGAATTTCGTTTTTGACTATTCGGATTGTACAGTCCAAAGTAGCAAAAGAGATAAGTATGGGTTGCTTATCTCTTTTAGAAAAGCCTTCTGTGTATGAAGTGGTGGGTAGTCGGATGTCGATGAAGTTTATTAAGAAACCGATGGATGTTTTCGAATAAAATTTAATTTGATAAATTAACTGTTTGTTGTCTAATAATTAAATAACATTTTAAAACGTTTCAAGTACCTAATTCTAATTAGACCCGAGTAAACCTAAGTTTTGTTTTACTTCTTCTTAGTCTGGCTTCTTAATAGTCCAGGAATGTTACGGTCTACGGGTCATCTCGTAGGCAGTAACTGTGGACTTTTGAGTTCTACATTGCACAACTTAATATTTTTCCGAATAATACCTACATTGTTGTCCAGGCGGACATCTCACGTCTCGCTGGTTTGCTGTACGAGAAAGACTTCGCGCAAGCGCGCTATGAAATAGAGAGACGTCTCGTAAAATGCTACGAGAAGTTCCACAAACAGGACGACGTGTGGCGGGTCAGTGTACACCACCCTTTCATAATCTTCTGTCTGTATATTATATAAAATGGTAGGCATCCACTAAGAAAGGATTTTTGGAAATTCCACTCCTAAGGGGTTAAAATATGGGATAAAAGTTTGTATAAAAAATCTTTTTCTTGAGTTTATAAACTTGAAACTTCGCACGAATACTTGCCTTAGTAAGTAATAAAGTTTATCATTATTAATTTTTCAAAACTACCCCTCAAAGGGGAGTTATCAACTTTGAATGGAAGAATTTTAAAGCGCCATCCAATTAATTCGAAACTTAGTAGGTACTTATTAATTATTTTGACAGAAAATAAACAATAATAAGATTTGGGTTTTTCTAATAATTTTTTTTTAGCAACAGTCAGTAGATGAATTTGACTCTTAATACTTTTCTTTGGTTTATATGTATTACTGTCTTTTATTGATTTAAAAGTAAAAAAAACCACTATTGATCATGTTAGACGAACGAATCCTCAAGTTGTATGGTACTATTTATACAAATGTTTGTCGACAGAATGCGCTCACCGACCTTTCGCACGTCTCGGAGGGCAAGGCAGACATCATCAACCTGATGGCGCTCAAAGAGAAGGCCACCCTGAAGCTCAACGAGATCCAGGAGAAGCTGCGCAAACTGGAGATCATGCTCGGGGAACCCCAGGTAACCCATGCTGCAGTTATTTTGGTTCATGTGGTTTTCTTTCTCTACCCGATTTTTAGGCTGTGAAGTGACCATATTTTAACAAAATATAAAGATGACCAGTATTTCAACTAGGTACGGCTCTTTTTGTGAAATTAGATGCTGTAGGGTTGTCAACTAAACATTTCGTAAAACTGATTCCAGATTCAGATAGTTGCATGCGGATAGGTAAAGAAATCGGCCCAGAATTAAAATAAAACAGATTGGGGGCGGCTTTTCTCAATTTATTTAGTTGCAAAAACTCGCGCTTCATACATAATAATTAAAAAAAATGAGGTGTGGATGTATCATGGACGGCCGTGTGTTGTTCGTGAATACGTTTACGTAACGGGGTTGATCCGCTGGGCCACAGTCAAGCAGTACCGAAAACATAAAAGAATGAATCTTTTACGTTTTCGATACTGCTTGACTCGGTCATATGGTGTGTTATGGTACCATTCGATTGCTCTTGAGAAGCCCTTTCCAACCGTATAGGTACGATCTCTGTATTTGGATTTGGCTTTTTGACGCGTATAGTCCACCATTATATATTTTTGATATTATTTTTCTTTATATTTTAACACATTATAATATATTCACTGTCACTATTTTACACTAATGTTTTGTATGTACAATCGATATATTTTGACGAGAGCTGACGATTGAAATAAAGTTATACTAAGTGAAAGTCAAAATTTATATTAACTGAAAATCTCGATACGCAGCAAAATGATCTCAAAATGGCGGCACTTCCCCCTCCACCGCGCGCGATGCGGCACAGTCCTAACTTAGCGTAATGAATTCTTTGATCCTTTAGCTATCCAATGGTGTAATTGAATTTAGGATGGAGATGCTAGATATATATAGCTGCAACACCAGACTGTATCCACCGATTTTGTTATCATTGGTTTTTTCGACTTGTCTCCCACTATGGAAGTAATTTTAAAGACGTATTCATGTCAAAAAAAAATAACAAGGCAAAATGAATGAATCATTTTGAGACATTCTTGGTCGGGACATGGCGAATGATATACCATGTGGGCAGGCGGCGCTGCTGATGCGCCAGCTGGCGGCGGGCGCGGCGTGCGGCGCATGCGCGGCGCGCGCCATGATGCCGCCAGCGGACGCCACGCACGGCCAGCCGTGCGCGCTGCCGCCGCTGCGCCTCGCCCCGCTCGGCGTCGACGAGTGTCTGGGAGAGGTCAAGCTGTCGCCGCCCGACAACAGGTACTTATTATTTATTTATAGGATCTCCTAATAAAGATAAAATAAAATACAGGACACTTAAATAAAGGAAAACGTGAGGTACTAAGGGGCTTATATGACCTGAAGCGCGGTCACCGTCGGACTGCATAGAAAAGAAAGAGAAGTGCGATGTCACAACGCTGAATGAATGAATGAATGAATTGCACCGATCCCAGCGTGGTTAAACCAGACTCGATTAATCGAATGAACCCCAAGATTCGCACTAGCTCCTGTAGCCTCATGTTCATGGTGCTACAGCGACCATTGCATATCAAGGAATAGACCGGGGGGCGCGGTAATGGTAGGAAAGACGTGCCCGTAGGATAGGTAAGGATTTAAGAGCCTACCGGATATGCATCCTAGAGTAAGCATTGGACTAGTGGAGAGATGGGTAATTATTATCTATGGATGGGCATCTTTTATCGACCTTGCCGCCAGGTTGGTTCAGGTCGAGCTTCATCGGTGCGTCTTTTGGCGGGCTTCTACTGCTTTCTCGGTTCTTTTGTATGTAATTGCTTGTTTTGTTGTGTCAGATGTTGCTGTTTTCAATGTCTTCGACGGAAGTTTCGCTACTATCCGTTTCCGGTTTTTGTAAGTTGCACTAGCAGCGATCTTGATCTTACTTCTATCTTCAGCTGTCGTCATCATCATCTGCCTAGCCTTTTTCCAGCTGTATCCGTCCAAAAATTGATTCCCTTGTCGAAGTACCTCATGTCCTGTTTTAGATTGTCGTTCCATGTGTAAATAGGTCGGCCTTCTTGGATTTGGCCTTGTACTGCATTGCTGCATGCAGTAGGTGTGGTTGCGGCGCGTGTAGACATGTGCGAGGTAGCACATCCTGTGGTTCTTGATGCGTTTGGATACTGTTTTTCCGTCTAAGATTTCATGCATTTTCTTTTGTCTTGATTTTTTCCTAGAGTGGTTAATCAAGTTTCTAATGAAAACTCGCTCATATCTTCTGGGTCTTGATCTGTTAGCTTTAGTAAGTGCCGATACTTTCAGGCCATGTATCGTGCTTGATGGTCCTGTTGGTTAGCGATTTGTTGGTTCGTTGTGATAGGATATATCCCTTAGTGCCTTTAGGTCGACATTGTCAAAGGCATAAATTCTTTTACCTGCACGCCGTTCTTCGTCTAAGACCCTTTTAAGCGTAACTATATGGTCGTCTGTTGATCTATTGTTTAAAAGGTTGGTTGGTATTTGTCCAAGTCCGTTATTACCTCGTCTATTTTTTAAGTGCGTAGGATGCGTAAATTCTGACCCGTGTTGCAAACCGACATGTGGCGATATTCATTCGCATCTTTAGGGTTATTGTTTTTTTTTTTTTTTTTTTTTGGAATTAGTTCTTGTACGGTCTCCAGCCACGTGTTGGGTGCTTCGTTCTGTGTCCAAGCTTTGTTCATGTGTTTGGTGACGGCTTCTTGTAGTATTTCTGGAATTGTTTTGTAAAGCTCGATTACCACTTGGTCAGTTCCGGGAGCTGACCCGTTTCTCATTTTATTAATGATTTCCATTACGTCATCCGCGATGGGTCCATCACACTGTACTTTGGTTATCGGATTGTTTGTATTAAGAGCAAACTAGTCGCGAGCTCGAACTCACTGGTGGTCATGGCCAAAAATCACGTTGTCTTATCTGGCTTCGTGCCCGACTGAGCTAGTATCAGTGATGAGCAGTTAGACGCTAGTCTACATGAAAAAAGTCTAGTTCTCACCCACAGAAATACCATTCCGAACTGATAGGCGCGGAAAAAAAAAATAAAAGTGCTTCGGAAAAAGTGTTTTATGAAAAAAATAATGCGTAAATCAATTAAAAATAAAGTTTATTGAACTCTTCGATAACTGACCTTTGTCGGTACGGACTTGGTTTTGAAGATTTTACAGTTCTTATATTACTTATTTACACCCAAAGTTACGTTAAAAATAGCAAGAAAAACGAATCTTTGTTGGCTCATAACTTTTTAATGGCTTTTTATTTTACTATTCTGTTTCCGTACAGACAACATTAATAATAAGACAAAACGATATCATGCTTAACTTTGGATGCACAATGTCAAACAGTGGAGTAATACACTCCCGAAATTTGTATGGAAAAAATATCGACTAGAGTCACCTTAATTGATGGTATAAAATGGCCCTCGGATTTTTTTATTGTTTGCTCCCACTTGGTCATCGGTATCTAAGTAGATCTTCTTCGACGTTTTGTTTGAAGTTTGTTTCTACTGTAAAAAGGTACAGCATCTGCATGCATTTTGCAGGGTGGTTTTTTTCCCATTCATTGAGGCAGGCCCTACATGCTTTTTGCTCTTCCTGATATTTAACCTTTTGAAGTGTTGCCTGACATTATTTTACTAGGTTGTACCTATTTGGATTATCTAGTTGCCTATTCTGTAGGAGTTTAGCTTTTTGTAGTTCAGCAAGAGCTAATCGATGATCTCTGGAGAGAACTGGCTGCAGAATCAGAGTTTCCTGGGCAGCCGCTTTTAATACCTCCGTTATGGTATTCCAGAATATTTCGATGTTTTGTCCGGTGAGTAGATTCCTACATATCTTTTAGTTTTTTGATATGTAGTCTTGGTATTTTGTATTCGTGAATTTACTATTGAGGGTGACATAATGGCTCTGTTTGTAATTGAAATCCTTGTTTCGGTTTGTTCTTAGCAGATCCCAGATTATTTTATGGTCGGATGTGCCCCTAGCTGCCCATTCACCTGTAATAAGTTCGATGAGTTTTTCTGTTGCATGTGGCGATAATGTGATCCAATTGGAGTGCCCTTTTACCATGTTGTCCTGCATGATGATCTCTCTTTTGTCTGTTCTATTTGCAGTTTTTCTCTGTTGGTTGTAGAGCTCCTGAGTTTTTACCTTTTTCTTGTATGCAGGCTGCATGAATGCCCCTAATTGAGAGTTCCGCGTCTTAGTTAATTGGTTAATTAAAGGCTTATTATGTTGTGTTGTTTTGACGTTGTTTGATTTTTCATTAGATCTATCGGGTTGCTGTTGTAATGGTCGTCGTCGGTCATGGCCCAGCTATCATAGTGCTGGTCCTTGTAGAGGATGTGCATGTTGCTGGGTACTGGTTCGTCGGTAGGTGAATACACTAGTGTGTGTTTTGTATCCGTGTGCACGTGCAAATTTACAAGATAGAACTCGGACGCGGCGATTAATATATACTCTCCTCCTCAGAACGTCTTGTTATACTGCGTGATTGTGTATTTGTTATCCTTTGTTCCTGGGAGAAATTGCTGTTAGGGAGAAATTCTTGTATATTATTTAAGAGCGATATTATGAAGAAGCGAGGTCGGACAGACACGTGGTCAAACCCATTACATTATTTATTTGATGGGCTATAGCTATAGCTCGAACTAGACAATTGCCGCCTTTTGTCATACGCAAAATTATGCCCATTTTTAAAGAGAAAGCCTTTTGTTTTTATGGTATTGCAAGACCTTCTCAGCAAACATGTGCGTGGGTTTGTTTTTGAGAAACACTAAAGCTGACAGAGGTCGCCTCAAATTTATGAGCTTTGCTATTTTTGTTTTTAACCTTTTTTAACTTCGAGTCCAATTTTTTCGCACATGTTCGAATTCAGGTACACGGATTGTGATCAGACATATTGACATACATAGTGTCAGATATATAGTCTTGGGCGCAGAATTGGGATACGGGTAAACGAGAGAAACAGCTCCTTTATGTACAAGACTTGACTTACAGGCTATGAAATAAGTTGCTTGTTCAAGGCAGTTTTGGTACTTTAGTACAATGTTAAATGAAGAAAATCGTGGAGTACGAATTCTAGAGCGATACCGTATTTTAGGCTAGAGTAATAGAGTATCTTAGTTTTATCCCTCGCTCCTAGATATAATATGAAAACATTTCCCTAAAGCCTATTATAATGATGTTAAATTCACGCGTGGCTTAAAAAATCCAAATTAAGAAAACAAAGCGCAGCCGGAAACAGCTTCTAATGGAGATCCCTGAAATATACGGAAAGATCTCACCAAATCCTCGGTTGGGAGACCTAGGCCTCAGGCTTTTATATCAGGAACACACGTATGCCACTCGTTTTAGTATGCACCCACAATAACAACACACGATACACCGTTTCGAATTTCAAATTTGCGTTTCAAGCTGAGAGTTACGCCAGTTTGGTTAGAGCCACGTGGTACGCACGTTGCATCAAGTATAAACAAAGGCTGGACCCGACACGTCCGTCCCCTTCGGCGGTCACTATCCGAATCTAGAAAAGAAAGAGAAGTGCGATGTCACAACGCTGGTAATTTATTGCATAATATGAAGCAAATATTTAATTACAAAAAATCTATTGTTTGGACTAAAAAATTAAAACAATAGTACTTATATTAATACATTTCTTGTAGAATAATCTGAGAAAAAATCAGAATGATTGTATGTATATTAGTATGATTTTTATTGTAAAAATAAAGTTTTCAGAGGTATCTTCATGATTTTTTTCTATCGTATCAAATTGTATGTATTATGTTTTCAACACACTATCTACCTAGCATAATTATACTTTTATTGTTTCTAAAACTTGCGTTTTTTGTATTTAGGTCCTGTAAGCCCCTTAAAAGGTGTATCTCCTTCACTTATAGAGACCACAGCATTCACAATAAAGTTACAGTTGCAAATAAGCTAACAAAGCTAAGATATTAATAATACACCATTCAACAAAGCTTAAGAAACCTATAGTAGGAAAAAGAGCCAAAAATAAAGTGATCTTCAGAGCCGTTGATTTTCATACGTGTGCGGTCCTGCCTATTTAATGACTTAAATAGGCAAATCTGACGAAGATATTGTGGGCTATCCCCAAATCTGACTGACTAACAACTAGAATAACTATTATTCGCCCTGAATATCCTTTTAAAATGGTCCAAATTTAAATTTTCAAAGTCAGATTTGGGGTAAGCCCACAATTTCTCGTCTGATTTGCCTATGGGTTAGGCCGCACACGATCATATGAAAATCAACGGCTCTGAAGATCAATTTATTTTTGGCCCTTTTTTGAAAACTGAAAGTGGTCTCCTGACCATGGGGCTCCTATCTGAAACTTTTAAAATATATATTCGGTGTCCTCTCCTCATGCCACACCTACTCAGCTATCAACTTTTCGCCCTGAATATGCTTGCTCAAAAACTCTCTTTGGCTCCCCATGCCAAAATGTGCGTTAGCCATTTCTAAAGCGGCCTTGTCTCTGAGTAGTGACCCTTTATCTTCTTCGGTGACGATCAACAACATCTCCTGTAGCCCTGTAACTTGGTTGCGTGTTGATACCATTGGCAATTTCACGTTGACTGCGCCCTGCTTCAAGCATACCCATAGCCCTCAGCATCTCTTCCTGCGTTTTGATTCTGTCGTCATTTAAAAGTACTATAGCAGCGAAAATGCATTCCGCAAGAAAAAAATAAAAATATGGACAGTAATCTCTATTACGTTTCATAACGCCGTACGGTGCGACCAAGTGAAGTTTACCGCCTTATTCCAAAATTATTTTACTGTGTGTGACTTTAATTTATAATATAGAAGATGATAAGTAGTATATTATGAGTCTAAACCAGGACCCATATCTGTCGTCGTTGGGTGGGCGGCTCGCATACCCTGATGGGCGGCCACGTGGTGCGGCAAAAGGCAGATGGAATGGACCTGCAGGCTATGCCCACCAGGAAGTTCGAAGGATACGGCAACGACGGCAAGGTGAGTGTCTCATATACAAGTCTGTTCCAAAAGTATCTGATTAAAATGTAAACAAATGCGACAGAAAATATATCTGCGGATGCCAACTTGTAGTGCCACGTACAAATGGAGTGCTTTGATTTAAATGTTTGAATACTTAAACCCGAATTTCTTTATTCTAAATGACCTTGAAGATGTTATTCATTTAACAATTGAGGTTAATTTTATAACTTAAATTCTCGTCGCTTATATTTCAATTAATTATACAACTTAATAATGTTATTGAAACAATAATTGTCGGACGAACTGAAATTTTAAGTTGAAACCAAACAAATCAGTTGCACCTTTAATCTTTAACTAGAAAATAAAGATAAATGTGCAACTGATTTGTTTGTGATTGCGTAAGAACTTAAATCTGAACAGGGTTTATTTACACTTTTTAACCGACTTCCAAAAAGGAGGAGGTTATAACATGTTCGACTTTATATGTTTTTTTTTATGTACACACATCAAAAGTGTCTAGGGATCAACATATATTTTTGCAATAACTTTTCTCCTGATTGATATTAATTAAAATTTTCTTTAAGGATTCATCAAATAAAGTGTTTTCGTTTGTCACAGTAACGATAAACCAAGTCACCTTTGCATTAATAAAGAAATTTGCCATTTTCCTAATAAAGGGATTTTTGACATTTGAACCACTAACACAAAAGTTCGAAAAAAAGACTGAAATAACAGTTTTCTTTAAAATTTTATTGGGTAACTTAAACAATTAATAATCCGTGTTTCTACCGCGAACACTAACAACACAAGAACATCGGTTTGGCATACTCAAAATGAGTTCATCCAAATCACGCTGTGGAATGGCCGCCCATGTTCGTTGCAACAACAAAAAAAGGTCTTCTTGCGACTGGATACCCTCCATATTCGGCAGAGCTCTTCTCTGTAGCATATCCCATGCATGCTCAATCGGGTTCAAGTCTGGCGACTGAGCAGGCCAGGGCAGGACATTGATGTTAGCTGCGGCGAGAGTCTGTCTTACAACTCTTGCGGTGTGCGGTCGTGCATTATCATGCATTAACTGAAATAAGGGACCGATTTGCACTTGTAGAGGAACGATGACGTCTGATACAATCGTCTCAGCATAAATTTGAGCGTTGAGGTTGCCTCTGATCCAAATCAACTCAGTTCTTCCGCCGATCCAAATACCCGCCCATACCATGATGGTTCCACCATTATAAGGATGGACTTCCAGGCAGGATTTTAATCGCTGTTGGCGTCCAGGGGTTCTCCAGTGTCGTATACGTCTTGTATCCGGTCTCATACCAAAACGAGACTCATCAGAAAAGCACACGAAACGCCATTGTTCTTCTGCCCAATTTCTGTGTTCAAGAGCCCATTGATATCGAATCCTACGATTGTGCATTGCTATAGGTGGTACCCGTAGCGGTCTTCGGGAATGAAGGTTCACTTCATGCAAGCGGTTTCTGACTGTTTGGTCGCTAATTAAGTTCCCTGAAGAGTGATGAAGCCTCACGGCTAACATCATGGCGGTTATTGTTGGAGCTCTTCGAGTTAAGATTTGAATGTATCGGTCTTGTCTCCGTGTGGTGCAGCGATACCGTCCTCCATGGCGCTCAGCCACGGTACCAGTGCTTCGGTAACGTGTCCAAAGTCGACTGATAACACTCTGACTTGTATTCAGAGCTAAAGCCACAGTACGTTGCCGGGAACCAGCTTCTATTATTCCCACGACTCTGAGCATTTCTTCCCTGCTTAAATGACGTCGCCGCTCCATAATAACGTTGGTTTTAATCAGTAGTAGGGAAACAGTAGCACTAATAATGTCTTCAATGCGTTGTATGTTTTTATAGGGAAAATATTGACAGCTGATTTTCATCTTTTACTCGAATTTGATTCACAGTTCCTGATTCAAATTATGAAATGCACCAAAAAGGATCCATATAAATTTATAAAATCATAAATTTATTACAAAGCCACATCTCAATCTCAAGAAATCCGCATAAAAATGCTTGATCCCTAGACACTTTTGATGTGTGTATGTTCACCGATTACTCGGAGATAGCTGGACCGATTCCAAAAAATCTTTTTTTTTTTTGTTTGAAAGGGTATATCTATCTAGGTCATTATCATCAAGTTGGAATCTGATGAGAGGATCTCATGGAAATCGAGGGAAAGTTTAAAATTTTATAGGAATTTTTTAAAGTAATTTGAGCATTTGCTCTCGGAAATCATCATTTGGTAACGTGGAACTACTCAATGAAAAATTTTTCACGGGTTGCGATTCGATTACTTTAATATGGTTGCTAAGCAATTTATGCTTGTCACAATGCGTATGGTGAGTGGTTGTTGAGGAGTTCTCCTGGTAAGAACCAGGAGAACTCCTGAACAATTAACGTCCCAGCATCGGGAAAAGCAATATTTTGTAACATATGATGAGCAGTTGACATTAGGGTTTGAAAGGGTATGTTCTCGAGGTGGTAGGGTATGGGTAGGTAGGTACTACTAAAAAGTGAAAAATAAAAACTTTTTACAAAAAAAAATTACAACCGACTTCCAAAAAAAAAAAATACTAAAAATTGAAAAATACCTTTAATTTCGAAAGTCGGTGTCAATAAACGAAAATGCGGAACCAAAGACACCGATTTCCGAAATTAGTTATTTTTCAATTTGTAGTGTTTTTATTGGAAGTCGGTTGTTTTTTTTTTTTTTTGTAAAAAGTTTTTATATCAGATACTTTTGGAACAGAGCATACATCGAAGAACTGCATATGCATGAGATGAAGATGAATAATGGAATTTGGCGAGTAGTAGTAGGCTGATCGATCTTAGGTTCAATTGAAACAAACGTAAGAAGTTTTGATTCTAAGAACTTCGTTATTATACAGACGTGTTGCTGGGGAGTTTGTTGCGCCACAACCCAGATACAGCAAAATAATGTGGTGAAGGGAACACAAAAAAATTAAATCTTAAAAAGTCGCGTGCGTTGCGTTGCGTTGGATAATCGTTTCAACTAAGGATGAGTTATCATTCATCAGAACCGATTAACATCAAAAGTGACTTATGAGGCTATCTCATGTCATTTTTGATGTTAAAAAGTCCTGATTCTCATCCTTAATTGAAACGATTTTTATTTTAAATGCAAATGATATCGGCTTATAGGGACTGGCCACAGACTGTCACCGCTTAGTTTTAATAATGGTCTGGCAGTTGAGTATCCAAATTAATGTCCTTTCTTTAGTAATGTTCATCTAATCGTTTTGCTCCTTATGTTCTGAGTTGAGCTGCACTATAATTGACAAATGCGTGCACTGACTAGACAGGTCCACTCAAATTTGTGTGGTTTTTCCTCAAAAGACCATTTCAGACACCAATCTACATGGTCCTCAAAATTATCTGACCAAGACTATTTCCGGATTTTTCCTTTTTTTTCTCGTGTCTTGTTTTGAAAATACTAAACATATTTATTGCCTTCCACAATGTAAACTTAGGTGGTTGGTTTACAAAGACATGATTATTGTGAGCCCTGTCGGGCTCAGCAAAGTAAAGAGAGGAAAGGACTCCAGTTTAAACAACTGACAGAATCCTTTCGTTCAGATGTACATGATGGAGGAAGATCTGCAGCCATGCGCGGAATGTAACAAGTTGAGTACTGACGAGTCGGGCCACGTGTCCACGCCTGCCGGCGCTGGCGGGGACCAGGTCTAGGAAACCGTGGCTAAGGATCGAGGCGGCGATAATATAAAGGAAACGGTAAGCCGAAATAAATTATTTTCACTAGACTATTAATATAGTCTGTGTGGTGCCGGACTTAAAGAATAGCACCACCCCATACCTACTTTCCGTGGGTGTCGTAAAAGGCGACTAAGGGGCGTACCGGAGAATGGGCAGCAGCGTTCTCTATGCATTCCACCACCATACCATACTGCGATCGCCAACCCGCCTGCCAAGCGTGGCGATTATGGCAAACCCCCCCCCTTTTGGGGGAGGCCTATGTCCAGCAGTGGACGTCTTTCGGCTGAAATTATGATGATGATGAGACTATTAATAAGGTTAACGCAGGTTGGGGCGAGCCGAGCCGCAACGCGACGCATTGCAAAGTTCCTCCTTCATTATTTTCGTGCATTTTCTATGAACCAGCGCACATGCCAGTGGGCCGCACCACTTTTATGCATGAAAATGCGTTGCACTGCGGTTCGTTGGCGGTTACAATTTGTTTGTTCGTGGCTCTCAACCAATATAAATTTATTCTGTGCTGTCGATGACCACTATTGGTTGATTCCCACGTTCTAATGTTGCAGGTAGAAAATTATAGGATGGTTAAAGCAGGGATCTATTTATTTGGAGAATATTGGAATTCGTGTAATCTTATCCTGACCATTTCATAGAACCATTCTAGGCCGGAAGGATATAGGTATGGCACTTGTTCACGCTTAGTTAGTTTCAGGCGCGTTCGTTTTACTGACGACGAACCTTTGGCCATCAACAGATGAAGAGATCCCTCCTGCCCTCACAAACATCGGCTTTCTGAAGTCTTGTTTAGCAGTTTTTTTTTGCAGGTTTGTCTTGGAATATTAAGACGCACGTCATTAATTTTTTTTTTAAACAATATTGAGTTTTTAATAAAAATGCAATTTTAAATTAATTTTTTTATTTTATTCGTACAAAAATAAATAAATAATTTACATTCTTTGTAAAAGCATTATGTACAACTTACAGCGCCATCTATTGATTAAAATCTTAATTGAGTTACGGAAATGTAATGCAGTGATTAGTAATGAATGAGAGTTAGATACTTAAATACAAAAAAAAAAACAAATTAGATTATGAAAACTTTTGAGACTGTTCAATGAATTCAGAGGCTCTAAGTTTAATAAGTAATATTACGGTTGCGTTTTATGCATTGTTGAACACAAACGCCCTACTCACGAAACATAATATAAATTACTAGAGCCTTGGAAATACAGTCGTTACATAAAACAAAGCCAAATCTTATTTTTTTTCTTAATTTCAGTAAAAGTGCAGTGCATTATATTATTATCAGCGTCGACATTATTTTTTATCAATTATTACAATAAATATTTTAAACTCGATTAGATAGCTTTTTAAATAATTTAACTAAAATAAATAATAATTTACGAGAGAAATGCCGTTTGACAAAATCAATTATTTGGTAACAATAAATACGAACATAATGTGAAGTCGTCAGGTGATGTTGATAATGACATGTTAGATGTAGGAACGACTCGTTATATGGCTGATGGCGTATAGTCATTCGTAAGGCTTGCCTCTTACCGAGCGGTTGTATAATCGACAACGCGATTAATAGTCGCCTCAGTATCGTAAGCTCTATGTACAATAAACGTCACAAGGTTCATTTATAATTCATATCCGACGAATCATTTCGTCGCACATTTATTTTTTAAATAAATAAACAGTGACACTCACCCGTGAACCCTAATTAAAATACTATGACTAATTACAACTAAGGAATAAATAAAAATAAATAATTTGTTAATCGCTGGTGACACTATCAGATGTCATGCCGTAGCGCGTCGGTGAAGAATATGTACCAATTTCAAAGTTCATCAGATATTATTATGACTACCTAGGTACTATAAAAAAATATGATACAAGAAAATCTTATGACATAGGCCTATCATTAAGATAGTGTGTACTTAGAATAACGTGTAATGCATCCTAAACACAATAGGTCAAGGATTAAATTATTTCACAATCATTGTATCGCCTACGACGATGGATGAGTCAAATACGAAGAATGTCTACAGACGACCAAACATTGCTACCAACCTGTCGGGCCTATTGCACGTAAGTGTTCGTCTTTATGCTAGTAAACTATTGTAATAGCTTCTCTGCATATTCTAAACATCTTGAAGGTTTTATACACAATATTGAATCTACAGATGGGTTCCCGTCGCGTCGGTCGTCTTTGACTGTATTTAGTGCTACATTGGCATACATTCTCAAGGGTCTTATTTCTGTGATTTTCTCAGATTTAAAACACTTTACGTTTTATAGTGAAACCTTCTTCACAATTCCCTTTCACTAGCTTCAGTGGTTACTCAGGAACTAATGGTGTTTCAATGTTTTCAAATATCTGAAGATATTCAGCCATCAAAATAATTGTATTTTAAAAGTCCATGATTTCTCACACTAGAAGATTTTGCAACTTTCCATATTTTTCATACAGTTTCTTGTATTGCTTTGATGTTCAAGGGGGTGGTTGTCCTTGATCATGATCAAACCATTACAGTAAAATATAATTAAAATCCTTTTAAAAGGGGTAAATTTTTGTAAAGAACAGATTAGTTGCAAAATCTTCTTGCTGACATCTTCTTACTAACATCTTCTGAATTCAATAAGTTAACCATATTTACGGGTTCTCATACATCATAAGGGGCCTTACCAAACCGTGTCATGAATTCTTAATACTACTCATTTTAACACTGTCAACAAACAGTTCGTTCATGAAACTTCTGTGGATGGTGATGATGAGCGGTATGGCCCAGGGTAGGAATGCCTGCAGAAGGCCGGTGAAGTCCTAGTGCAGGTCACATCTGAAGCGATGGCAGTCGTGGTCTCTGCTGGCCTGCATGACGTCACCGAGCTGGTGCGCCACCACCGACGCGCTTGTGCCGTCACCGCGGGAGATGCTGGAATGTTACAGGAATGGTGTTAGTACAATGTATTAGGTATAGTTTTTTTTTTACTAGGCGATGTAGAGTTGCTGAGGTAAACATATTATTATACTTCTCAACATCCGCTGTAACTAATGGTTAAAATACTGTGGTTCAGATGACATAATTATGTAGGTCCCCGAAACTATCAACGTTGAACCTTATAAGTTGAAAATCTATTAAAGAAATTTGACAGATTGTAGTAGCTTAATGTGCTGGCGTCTGTACATTGGCGTGTACGTTTAGGTCCCGTACCTGTGATATTTTTGGAATATTTCTATAAAGGGAGCAGTACATCGCAGTTTAAGTTGTAATTAAATTACTTATTAGTTATTAGGCTAGATTGTAGATTGTAATGTAAATAAAGTAATGAATCTATTGTGATACTTTATAAAAGATAAAAAGGGCAGTAGTCAAATGGTAGAAAGAATGAATTCCCGCAAAATTTTTCTAAGTGTTTGGCCAGGCTGGCAGCGCGAGCGCGGCGCGGCGAACTCAAACATGAACTTCCTTTGAGTGTCCATAGTGGGCACGCGGGCGTGGTGAGCGGCGCGGGTTCTCAAACTAGTCCAAGCTTTTTTCTAGTAAAAATAAGTCTTCTTCATCCATATTATATTTTGACAAACATTGGACCCGACAACACACAGAACGCAGCCGCGTCCAGTGCGGATAGGCAGACCGCGCGCGTTCCCGCATCCGCGCCCGCTCGCACCAGTCTGGCCAAACACTGAAGGGCTGGTTATGCTATTACCAATAGCATAACCAGCCCTTCAGTGTTTGCAAACAATGTTACCATCTTCAAAGAGTTGACAATCAACTCTTCCCTTAGCTAACTTTTACCGGTACTTAAACACTGCGTTTTTACACAAAGCGCAGGCGCAGGTAACTCCTCAATGAGTCATGGTGCCGCTTTCTCACCGCCATGGTTTATGACTTCGGCGAGAAACTCCTCATTGCCACTCTTGCTTGTTCCAAGTTTCTTTTTGAAGTTTCCGTTTTCCCTTTTTAACTTAATGGCTGCTTGGGTGGCCGTGTTAAGCTACAAGTTATGCTGCAATTATTATGCTGAGTTTTAAAATTTAAGGAATTCTTAAATCGATAATGATTGGTTTAAAAACTTGTTTAAGAATTTCATACTATTCTGGGTATTAACGCGCGGCCGAAATAAATAACTAACCATGCCAGAATGTATTGCCCCAAAGAAGGTTTTGCCATATTCATAGATTTTACGTAAACTTTACCGAAAGTTTGGTACAACAACGATCTGATTGAGAAGCATGGATTGTGTTATATCCAAAATCTGCTTGCATGATAATGTAGTAAATTCAGATACTAAAATGAGGTGTTTATTTTAAGCAAAGTTGGAATGCCTCGAGGGTCCAATTCTAGACACGATTTTGTATTGACCACTTTTCGTAATTATCAAATGAAAAGACCCAATTGCTTCCCAAGGATCCGTAAGATCTACGTATTTGATATTAATTTCAACTTGATACCTCCACGAGCTCCTGAGAAAATGGTTTTGACAGACTGACAGACGGACGGACAATGAAGTGATCCTATATAAGGGTTCCGTTTTTTGAGGTACGAAACTCTAACAAACAGTATTATCTAAATATTTTTTCAAAAGAATATCAAACACTAAGTTGAGAGACCATTAAAAACCCAATCTAGCTGAGTTATCATGGGAAATGCTTGCACGATGTTGCATTAGTAATATAATTCCCACCAGAGAGCTGGCGAAACACATTGCGAACTGGACGAAACTACGCAATTTAGAATTTATAATTATATAGGCATGTACTGAGTGCTATTGTTTGGAAAGGTTAATGACTTTTGGAAATAAACGATACAATTCAAAAATGTTAACGCACCCAGTGACCTGGTTTAAATATCGGTTTGTCAAAGGTTCTCGCAAAGCAATGTCTTGACTTACTTAGTAAAGTTTTTTTATAGAGCAAGAAATGTTTTGTGATTGAGATTTAATTCTTAATCAGGTGCCACCACCAGACACCATATTCAATAACAAATACCAGATTCAGCCCTTAGGTCGCCGTCTCATAGAAGCATAAGCAGCCCTTAATGTTCCCACTGCTGGATCCAGGGCGCCTCTTTGTGAGAGGGATGCACACGCGGGCCCAGTGCGGGTTTGGTGGATGTCATATGTCTTCGAATTTTTGGTTCTAGGACATGGCTGTTTCCTCACTACGTTTTCGTTCACCATTTTGAGAGCAGTGGTGATAAAATAAATTACACAAAGTAAGCGCCTGCTTGGTTTCGAACCCACGACCTACAACTCGTAAGTCGGGGCGGATACCACTGGGCCAACACTGCTATTCATAATAATCAACATCTAATTTTATTCAGGCTATTTTGAAAGCCTAATTCTTAGAAATTTCCAAATCCATAAGATTCGTCTCCTATTACAAGAGAGGTCATCACAGGCTATGGGTTTCAAGGTTCCAAAGCAACAAACACAAAAACCACACATTTGTTTTCAAATAATAGACATAGCTATTCATAACCTGAAATCGTTTTCTGCGGCGTCTGAACATGTAATAATTCCATTCGGAATGTAGTCGGAACACTTTCACCATTTCTGAACGCACCTTGTTACGTAATAGTTACATGTTTTGGCGGCAAGCCGTCTGTGAGCGTGCGACTGGACAACAACTTGGGATATGCCAAATTAGCGGTTCAAGCCGCTGGAAAATGATGATTGACTTGCTGCCCGTTGTTAAAAATGACTAAAGATCGCTTGATTTCTGTTGATGTAAACAAAAATTTATTTTGTGTTAAGACACGTGTATAAGAGAAACGTCAAGTTGTAGCCGTTAACATTTCTGATCTCCTAGAACCTCTTACTATCTCTGAAGATATTACACAAGTAGAACGTTCTAAACTTTATCAGAAGTTTATAAAAATGCGATAACTTGAATCACCGAGCTTCGATACCGAGAGTGGTTAACTTTCAGATGAATTTAGCGTCATTACATTTGCAGCCACATAATACGTGAATGCCCTACAGAAGGCCGCGGGCAAGATCTAACCCAAGACCCAGCAGGGCACGAAATGGAAGAGGCCTCAAACCAAAACCAGTGGGTGAAACAAGACGGTCAATGTGATGACTTTTTGCAAGAGCAGAAAACCCTAATTAAGCACTTTAAGTAGGCGTGGAAACAAAAACAGGCTGTTGAAAAGTAGACCGTTCTTCGGCTCAGTCGGTAATTCAGTTTATAATTCTAAAGCCTCCCCGCCACGAATAAATCAATGAGAAAATCAAAATAAAAGACAAGTTTTAAGTAGTTTTTAGTTAGTTTTTTACAGCGCTATGACACCAAATTCGCGAAGCGACTCTTCGCTTTTTTATCAGCGTGCAATCCGCCGGTCATGACATAACGGTTATGTGATGTTACGTCAGCATTCCGCGCGGTGTTCGATATTTGAAATTTTATTTACACTATGATTTCTCTCTTAATTTTTTCCTGTCCAAGTAGGACAGGTTGTAATGAGTGTACCCGGATTCATGGTACGCGGAATTATCTAATATAATCAGTATATAAGTGGATTAATGACATTTCTGTGGTTTCATTGCTTTTTTCTGGTGGTAATACAAAGATTGACTGACGCTAATCTTGATGGAATTGTTTTTACGTTATGATTTCGTGAAACTTGCTTCTTATAAAACGTAATTAAAAGTAAGAGCGGGAGAAAATCAAGTTCCTTTTCACGCGGAAAAGCGCTCGGACGAGAGTAATAAATTCCGACACACAATTTATGCTCTATATTCCACCAACATTTAATTATGCATGCACTTTCATCATGCAAGTAAAAATTCACTGAATTCTTGAGCGTCCCACGTAACAAAATGACACCAAATTCAGCCTATTTTAATAAATTCCTCCTCAAAGTTTCTACTCTAGTTTGTGCGTATGATGCGTCGCACGCGCATGCTTATTAGCAAAACGGTCGTGTTTTGTTGCGCCCGCGCGGGTTACGTGACGGACGGACGGATGGACGGAGAAAGAGAAAGTGTAGACGTAATGCATGCTAATGTAACCGGTGTTAATGTTTTGTCATGTGGCTTAGCAGTTTAGTCGAAATATTGTTGACGTTTGAAAAGCCTCGATAAGGCGACCTGTTGGCTCAGTAAAAAAGTCATTTTGTGGTTTTGAGACACACGAGGAAGCCAACAGAACGATTGTTGGGTTGATGGTTTCGTCGGTTTCGAATGGCAGAAGTGTAGGTAATGAGCCAGGAGTCATAGCACAACCATGTTAAAGAGACAACGGGAATAGAAAGAACCTCTTAATATAAAACAAGCAAGAACAAGAAAAGCTACAGTCGAAGGTCGATGTTAACAAAGCAATAAAAGAAATCGTAAAACAGCAGGTGTTCAGTATCCCACGCGAGAGAACCGAGGCTTGGAACTATTACAACTGCGGTGGAGGTGCAACCTGCTGGTAGGTATTCGTTGCGACATCACGACAAGTTATTGTTAGTTTGAATATTCTATTTACAATTTTCCTTCTTCATCGGAGAGCAGTGGCGGCTCAGTGGTATCGGCCCCAATTTACGACTTGTAGGTCGTGAATTCGAACCCAGGCGGGTACTTTACTTTGTGTATTTTATTTCAATACCACTGCTCTCAAAACGGGAAAAAAACAACGTGAGGAAACTGGCATGTCGTGAAACCAAAAAATCGAAGACATCCACCAACCCGCACTGGGTCCGCTTGGTGGATTATGGCCCACTCTCTCTCTCTCTCTTTCTCACGATAATGATGCAATTGAAGAAGTTGAGAGTAAAAAAATCCTAGGGATAACAATAGACAAGAAGCTCATATTGACGAACTCTGCACAAAGGTAGATAATATTCGTATTCGTTCTGTACAGATTAACACGTGCGGCTAGTATTGATGCGGTACTATGTGCATAGCATGGCTATGTCTCATCAATTTTGCGTTATGGCATTATATTAGGGGGTAATTCTGTAGAACTTAACAGTGTTTCGAGCTCAAAGAAATGCATTCGCTCAATATGTGGAGCGCACCCATGACTGGACAGCTGTATTCCGTTATTTAAAAAAATAAAAATATTGCCACTCCCAGAACTATATATTTTTGAAATTTGTATTTTTGTGTACCTACCAAAATAAGCATGAATTCAATCTGCACAATGATATTGTATCCAGAGCTAGCCGCAAAGTCCACATGCTTCGTGTGCCTAGACGAAATAATAAACTATTTTCTAATAATGTATTTTCTATGACGACCAAAATTTATAATAAACTGTTTTAAAACTCTTTAACTTTAGGACATTTAAATCTAAATTATTCAATTATCTCTTATGTAAATCCTACTCACTCGACTAATGACTAATGAATGAAATGAAAAATTAGAATAATTATATTCTGTTGTTATTATCTCTTTGATTTAATTTAATCTTTTTGACATATCCATTCCTAATATTTGACTGATTTGCAATTAGAATGTTATCCTAATTTATTTCATTCAATGTTAAATCTAACAAACTAACCCAAACTCTGAAAATGTATTTGTACCCCGGAAACTCCAGAATAAAACAACTTTTAAAACTATGAACAATTCTGTAAGAATATTCTGACAAATAAATGGATTATTACGGGAGGAGGCCTGTGTTCCAGCAGTAGGAACTTTATAGGCTGATTAACTGAGTATGCATAGTTCCCCTCTATTCCGTTGCATATTGCTATTGAAAACTCATTAATAAATAAAGTTGTAACGGAAACGCTAACACGATTACAGGCGTACGTTTGCCTTATTAACTCGCTCACATGCGTTACGTGAGAAGTAGAAGAATTAAACAAACTATTAAGAATGCCAAAACAGTCTTAGGATTGAAGAGCATAGCGGAGACTTAGCAGAAGGATATCACTGGGACAGTAATGAAAATGGAGAACGTGCTCACATGAAAAAATATTATGATACGGATGTGGAAGAAAACAGAGCAATATTAGCTGAACATACTTATGATGAAGTGAAATTATTCAAATACAAATATAGAAAACAGGAAATAAATAGACAGGAGATTATTAGGGTTTATAGCTAACATTAAAAGCCGTTCCTTTAGTGGCATTTGGGCGCTGTTTAATGGCAAACAGCCTCGTTAGAAAAGATTATTTATTTATTATTTATTTAATACTTCAAGCACATAAATGTACAGAGGCGGACTTAATGCCATTGGCATTTTCTACCAGTCAACCTTTGGGTAATGCAGAGACAAAGAGTGGTAGGTGCAATCAAGAACATTGAGGAATAAATATTTTAAATATAAAAATACGCATATACCTAAGGCGATTGGCACACTGCTGCGTTTCACGCAGCGGTGAGCGGGAAACGGAGCCAAATTCCACGCGCGTGAGTGCGTTTTTATTGAATTTGTATGTAAAAAATCACGCGCGTGGGTGCGTTATCTGCGCCCCGCTGCGTGATGCGGTGCAGTGTGAGAATCGCCTTAGATTACAATTTCCAAGAAATAAAAAGGGTAACAGAAAAGGGCATATTTATAATTAAATCAAGGACCTAACCCTACACCTATATTAATTATCTTGTAGACACAACCGAATGTCCACATTAAAAAAATCCTAATATATCATTTTTTATAAAGCGCATCATAGTTAAAATCCAATTGTGATGAAGCAAACAAAGCGTATGTTAATGTTCGAGTGTGAGATGAAAGTGTAGTTATTAAGTAATCGCTCGTTATCAAACGCGCGCATGAGATGCTCAGATGGGGCGAATCATCGCTTTCTCTCGTTTTCTAATAGGATCCGCTCACTCGTGTCCTTATGTAATGGAGTCGGGTGACATTGTGGCGCCGGCGCCGGGTACAGGAGTTAAAAGACCTCATTAGACGTGCATTTGGAATATGGTATTATCGATAATTAGATAAACATTGGTTTTTTATCAATTATATTATAGAAGGTAGTAGGTACTGGCGAAAACTGTAGGTGCACCTCTGCCTTACCCTTCCGTATTCGCCACACGCGATGTTATGTTAGATGAATTGACGAATTGTGTTCATCATAAAGTAAGCGCGCCGGTCATTCAGTGCAGACTATTTTTATTATTCATCCACCCTCACATGTAGTACATACATCTTTATGACACAATACTTCTCAGTCACACATTCCATAACATAGATGACACTAGTAGGTACATTTTGATATAAATTACAACACATCAACCCACATGACACGTGTCATGTTGTTCATTAACCCACCATGACACATGTCATGTTCTGTTGACATTAACAAAGTTAGATTGTTGCACCCTGATTAACTTGTGTGACTGCTTGACGCTTTGGCATTCGAATACTTCTTAGTCCTATGTACAGGGTTTCTTCTAATTCGACGTATATCCGTCTGGAGCTGATAAGGGGGCCTAAATGCAAAAAATTGAACCCCCTGTAAGTATGACCGAAATTCAATAAGTTTTCGAGATATTTGAAACATTTTTGAAGCGTAAAATGAAAATATTGGTAAGATATTATTCTTAAATCGCTCATAATTTTAATTATTTTGTTGAATTAAGTACTTTCAATTACGTATATAGCCTACCTAATTGAAGTGCCAGCTACAATATCATTATTAATGGTACGCATTCAATATGTAGTTGATTGTTTTTTATTTGGAATTATATCGAAAAATTCAAATATCTCGAAAACTATTGAATTTCGGCCATACATATGAGGGGTTCAATTTGTTGCATTTTGGCCCCCCATCAGCATGTCTGTGTACCTAGCGATTGACCATGGCTAACCCTGTGTAATTTGGTTTACCTTTAAACAATTGATAAAGATGTTGAAAGTTATCAAGAGCATTAAAAACAAAATCAGGCTCTCTCTTTACTAGCATTGTGTTTATATATGTTTAATTCAGATTGTCTAGTTAAGCATCATGTCGTTATATCTCTCATATTAATGGTCATGTTTAAATTGAATGCACGACTTCTCATTGGTATTTATCAACATAACAACTAAAGGGCCTCCGCACAAAGGTTTAAAGTGAATATCGTGACTGATCTTGTGCAAGAATCCTCTGGTTGTTGAAACTTCATAGGCCAAACTGTTCTAGATTTATTTAGTAAGTGTTCTAAGATACTGTAAGGGTATTAAATAAATCGTTTACTTACAGCTTTAGTAGCGACTCCATCTTCTTTTCCATCGCAAAGAGCGAATCAGAAGGTTGTGACGTTAACACTTTGCAGAACGTGAACTTGGCACACTGAGAGTCTCTCCAGTCAGTCTGCTTCACTAAGTCCATGGCTGCTGACGTCAGCGACGACGAGCTCGACCCTCCGTCTAGGTTTTGTAAATCATCAGGCAAGTCCTCGCTTAAAGACCGCTTAACAACGTGTTTTCTCTTCACTCTCCTCAAACGAACGCCTTGATTACTTGGCTCTTGGAAGAAGTTCAATACATCACGCTTGGACCGAGTGGTCTCACCGTCCGGTGACATCACCACGTACACATTTTCACTCGGCATCTTGTAGTTGTCGTCGTAAACTTTTTGACTGCTTAGGATTTGTCTATCGATATCGTAAGGAGTTCCGAAGGATCGCTTGTGTTCTTTCTCTATCTCGTCTTGGATGTCTTCTTCGCTCAAGCCAGCGCTGCGCATCAGGTTCACATCTAACAGTCTGCCCATAGCGACCGCTCCGAGTCCTAGCGCCGCTCCGCCTGCCATCAAGCCGATGGCTGGTAACATACCAGGAGCACCTGATGCTGCTGCCACTACACCAATCTTGTCTTGAGCATACCTCTGTGTTTGGATTGAATTTGAGGGATAAAGACCTAAATTAGACGAAATCTTCTGTGTAGCCTCTACAATGGGGTCAAAGACAGGCTGTGCCACTTTAGCAATTGGGTCCATTATAGGTTTAGTGAATTGTTGTACTGTCTGGCTTGCGGTGTTGAATGTGTCCTTCATTGAGTCAGTGAACCTCTTCCACAGAGATGGTTCGGGCACTCGTTTGATGTATGCGTAGTTGTTGTAAGGGTACCTCGCGCCTTGGTACGACTGCGGGTTGTAGCTGTGGTCGTAATAAGAAAACTTGTTGTATTCATCCTCGTAGTACTTGTTAGCATTGATAGATGTCTGCTGCGAGCGTTGCTGTCCGTAGCCACTGACTGGTTCCATTGGGTAAGGGTGAGCGCTTTTCGGTACGGTATTCGTGTAGTATTTAATTTTTCGTTCTTTATTTTCGTAATTCTCCACGTTGTCGCGGGTCGCTTTAGCAGGCTGTACTCCTAAGTCAGGGTGAGCGTACTGTAAGACGGGGTTCCTCACGCCCTCATCAAAGCCTGGCCTAGCATTTTTAGGTGTGTACAGTGCGGAGGTGGGGAAACTGACTTCTCCAGGGTGTTGAAGCATACGTCTCTGAATTTGGCTCTCGGCGACTTCCATATCGCCATTGTGCGACCTCGAACTGCGTCCACTGAAGTAATCGCGTTTCGATTCTTGCTCGTTAATCTGCTTAATATACTCTATGAGTTTCGAGTTTGCAACTTTCGAATTATCAGCTTTAGTGAAAGGACCGTAGCCGGATTTGAGATAATAATTGTCTTTTTTCTGTTTGTACGAGTATGTTGGGTTGTCGCTCGCCACGTATGGGCCGCTGTCTGAGGGTTCGAATTTCAAGTTGTCGAATTTGGTGAATGGACCGTCTTTGGGTTCAAAGTTGTCATCTTTTGTGAAAGGTCCGAAGCTCTGTGCGGGGTCTGCGGCGGCTATGTCCGGGTACACATCAGCTTCAGGGATTGCTTTAGGCGGAGTGTAACCTTCCGGGTAAGGCTGCAGTTCTCCATTCACAACTCTCGCGTTACGCCAGGTCTTTTTGTCTGATTCATCATCAGGCATTCTCACGCCTTGGATTTCTGGAATGCCATCCTCACCAAGTGTAAGAATAGACCTTCCACGCTTATTGTTGTACTTTTCGATTGCCTTCTTTAAGTACATTGGTTCAGAACTTATGACGACGGGGTCTGGTACTTTGTAGGATTTTCCTTCTCCCTCAGAAACTTTAGTGCTCACGACTTCAATATACACTGGGTTCCTATCGTTCTTAATGACTGGGTTGTGTGGATCAAACCTGTAGCTTTTAATTGGGCCACCATAGTCAAAAAGACTGGTTGATGTGATATAGACCTTTTTGTTTTCTGTCTTCTTCTCATTGTCGTATGTGGGGTAGTAGTTTAAGGTTTCAGGATCAGCTTCAGGTTTCTTCCCATCTTCCTGTATAACGGATTCAGGGTACACTGACACTGGAGACCAATTACCATATTCTGCTTTGACGTCAGTCACTTCTTCATGGTTTTTGTTGCGGTTCAGGTAGTAGTCGTAGCCAGCGAGGTCGCTGTTGACTGCGCCCATAAAGCTCAGTTTTCTTTCGTCTCTAGTTTCCGTTTTGTTTTTGTTTTCTTCTGTGGTATTGTAGTTTGACGCCATGGGTCTGAGGGAAGCTGTGGTCGGCGCAAGAGTCGTGCTGCTCGCATACGTGGTGGACTTATCCTTCTTCTTGACTATCAACTGTGTGACATGTCCGGTCTTCGTTCTGACGTTGAGTGTTTGTGTGTCAAGAGGGTTTAGACTCCTGGACACTTTGAGTTCTGTCCTCGTGGTCCTTGAAGGTAGGATGGTCGTCCTAATTGTTTTAGTAGTAGTGGTGTTCTGTTCTGTGACCTCTGCTAGTGCGGCGCAGAGGAGCCACAGTATGGCGCCTGCCCTTATTACGGGAATCATCTGAAACAAGAATTAAAAAAGTCGTTAGTCTAGTTATTACGTTATGTTACTAACAAATTTATGGACCAAGTCTGAAATAAATTTTATTATTATTATTATTCTGACATATAAAATGATTTGTGGAATAACTTGCTGTTATGTTATTTTTTATAATTATATACAATTAATTAACGTTCTATAAACCTCATGTATTTAAAGTGAAAGTGAATAATTTATATTAGTTTGAGTACTCTTTACGGTAGCTGGTTTCGTTATTTTACTTCCTTTATATTACTGTTTCAGTGACTGCCAATTTGTGGTTGTAAACTTGAGGAAGCAGAGCGTCAAGTACTTCAGTTTACTTTTAGTAATAAACACAGGCGTTTTCCTTCCTGTCTCGTACTAAATTAGGTCAAACCGCTACTGTTATTGCATGTTGCAAGTTATTCTTATTAATCAGAAAAGCATGAATGAGTAATCATTAGAGTAATTACAATTGACTTAAAATAATTAATTAATCTATAGATTTCGTAGCCGTGTTTCAATAACAAAATATCTTATCTCTGCTCTTTTATTTTACTTTTCTCTATTTTCTTTTTACAATTTTCATTTAGCTCAAAGTGAACGTGCAAGAAGCGCATACGTCTGTGACGTCACGTACCGATCACATAATCACGTATCGATTTCTTTAATTTATCGAGTGAAGGTAACAGCGCTAGTTTGATGCTTTACTGGAGTACCAATCACGAAAACTATAGAAAATGCGATGATCGCAGTGAAATCATGATCGTACGCACATATTCTACACATTACGGATACACGTAGAAAGTATGGAAGAAATGCGTCGGTGTGAAGTTGTTTTCCAACAGTAGCGGCGGCTGATGTCTCTGAAACTATGGGCTTGTATCTCGGACTGATAGGAAGGCAGCAGGCAGCAGGCTAGCGGCTAGCCTATTCAACATAGCAGAATAGCAAGGCAACCTAATACGTAAGTGATGCCAAGATTGAAAGAGGATCTAATTTTAAAAAAATCGCCTTCCGAGATTTTCGAAATCCAATGAAGGAATCATTGGATTTCGAAAATTTCGGGAATTTTTTTTTTTTGCGAGGCATATTATTAAGTAAGGACTTAGTCGAGTTGTAAGTATAGAAAAGGCTGGGCAGGCTGTAACCAATCCTACCCTAGTGGAGACATCTACTGCAGCAACCAATATGTATGACACATGACGCAAATGTGCGTTCGAATAGCATAAATAGCGTGTTGACTATCTAAATAGGATAGTTAACTATAGTTAACGTGGACATGAGCGAGCATTCAATTATTTTGCTATGTATTCCGGAGTGTTGAGGGAAGTATTCATTACAGAATGGATACACTAGGTATGTGTAATTAGTGCTGTATTGGTTTTGGCGGTGCCAGTTGCATCTATTGTTTTTTCTTTTTAATTGGTTAACTGTTAAAGTTTTTTTTTGTAGATTGATTGAAAAATCTAATAGACAGAGGTTGATTGTTTAGATTTGTTTAATTGCTGTCAACTCTATCGCAGGCCACTGCTGCTTATAGGCCACAAAATAAATGGCTATTTACGTCACTTGCTATAGGTATGCAATTAAATAATAACCAGCACCCTGATTGCGTAACACACTATTACTCTCAATTTGAATCATTTTGAAGCATATTTCTAATCCATTGTTCCGTATGTTCGAAAAATGTGTCTGCTCAATAATGCAAGTAACGCAGTGGAAGTTGTTGAACTCTCAAAATGTAACCCATTGCTACTGATAGTTTATTATGCAATAACGCTGCAGTTTGTGTATTACTGTGTAGTTACTGGTTTAATCACAAGTTTAGTAAATCAGCTGATCAAGACGCAAGGTTTTTAAATAATATTGTGACTTGGAACGCAAGTCACATAAAGATTGGAAAATTGTGTTGGGACATAACTCATAATAACCTACTACATACCCCTAATGCTCAAGATCAATGTGTGTTCCAAATTTACAATATATCGAATCTATAACTACGTAATTCATATTCTTTTGTAGAATAACCCACCAGTCTCATCCAGGATTGTATTTTTTAACCTGTTCTACCCATATGTAGTGAGGTGACACGTTCTGCAAGCTTTCTACCGATTGCTCGGTTAAGCATCGATTATTCGCAATCGCATCGATTCGGTAAAAAGTCTGATTAGTGAGCTATTAGTAGTGTGTCATTAGAGGTGAAACTCGTGTATGTGCGAGCCGCTATTATGTTTAGTCACCAGCGGAAGTTGATCGAGCATGACGACGTAGGTTAAGCGAGGCGATAGCTAAGCTTTAAATTTTCCGACCATTACCGTCTTATTACAAAACGAGATCTAATTTTAGACCTAGCCTAAACCTTCGAGTCAGTTACTCTATTTTGAACTTTATTCCGACAAACGTAAATTTCTTATTGCAAAATTGACAACTTAGACTCGGGTTTAACGTCAGTTTTTGTAATAAGAACTTTAGCTTCGTCGGATTGTAGTTCGAAATTTAAAAATGGCTGGATGGTAACTTGGGTCTAAAGATAAATCTTGTTTTGTAATAAGGCCGTTAGGGTTTTTGTTAACGGAAGGTGATGCAATTTGTGTTTGTTATAGTTAAATATTAAGGCTTACAGGGTTGAAGTAGCTACATACATAAATGTTAAATCATTTATGTCTTAGTAAGTTTATTTCCACTCGACTAGACGTTTTCAATAATATCTCATAGATTTATTATACACAATCGTACCTTATAGATTTACCACGAGACGCTACTGAACAGGATTCACCGAATAGTTCTACAGAGTGGAGTGGTGTTCTAGTTTGTTCCTATTTGCCGCGGCCGTGAATGCACACATAATCCTATATTTTTATTCTATGTTACTTTTATAATAATGTTCTTTCTTTCTCTTCTCATATTCTGAATACTTCGCGCCGCAAATGTTCGCTTAACCAGTGGAACGGAGTCATCGGCACAATCAAAGGTTCTACAACAGAAGTCTTCGTATGTCGTGTCCGTTGTGCGTGCGCCGTGCAAGACGTCGCCGGCGCATGATTAGGTGAAAACTACAGGATACGGAATTACGGACATCTTACATGGTCAAGTGATTCTCCTATAATTAAGAGATTATCCCTTTTTTAGGGTTCCGTAGTCAACTAGGAACCCTTATAGTTTCGCCATGTCTGTCTGTCCGTCCGTCTGTCTGTCCGTCCTCGCTTAATCTCTGTGACCGTTAGCACTAGAAAGCTGAAATTTGGTACCAATATGTACAAATATCACGCCAACAAAGCGGTAAAATAAAATTTTGGAAAATATTTTTTTTTAGGGTAGCTCCCCTACATGTGAAGTGCGGATGAATATTTTTTTCGTCGTGTACCCCATCGTGTGGGGTATCGTTGAATAGGTCTTCTAAAATGACTTGGGTGTTGCTAAAATGATTTTTCGATTTAATGCTCCATTTACGAAATATTAAAGTTTAAAGTGCAAATTTTTGTTCCAGTAGGGCGTCCCCCCCCCTCTAAAACCTAAACTGCTGGCTTGAAAAATCTGTAAAAATTCACGATGATAGTGCATTTCATGAACTTTAAAGGAAAAGTATAGCGGTTAAGATAACTTTATTAGTTTAGCGGTAATAGTCGTTGAACTTGGCTGTTGGATAATTTTGTACCAAATACAAAATCCTTAGCATTAATCCTTTAAAGTGACTAAGATGAAGTAGTTGCTTGTTTATAACAGGTAAAGACTTGCATTGAAAAACAAAATATGAAGAATTTTATTTTTTTATTTTAATTTTTTTATATTCAGACTATAGAACAACAGAATCGTACTACATTGTGATAACGGGCTACTACGGAACCCTACACTGTGCGTGGCCCGACACGCACTTGGCCGGTTTTTTTAGTCATGTTATAATTATGGAGATTTCTATATAATGAGTGAATAGTGAAAGTTTTTTTTTACTTGATGCTATAATGGCTAGTACGCTTCTATGATTTATAACAGCGTTGCTAAAACGCAAGAATCACGGAGGTCATACATATTTCTCGAAAAGCCATGGCCAAGCAAATCGGACCGTGGCGTTTAATTATTTTTACGAAACTTATCTTCTAATTGTTGCCTAAAGAATGATGACTTGTACAAGTTGTACATCATTTTACATATGAAACCTCCGCTTTCCTAACCCTCGCATCTGAGAAAACGGACGAAGGTAGCCGCGAGGTTAGCGCGAGGTTTAACCACGGAACAATTAAGCACGCTCTGTTAACTATTTCACTATCTCTTTGTACATCTGTTTAATTATATGCTTGTGCGGATCGCCTTGTCCGCTAATTGCTTGTTATGCAGCTTTTTATTTATTGTAATTTGTTCGGTTTTGGTAGATACGTGAATGTGATAAGGTAAATATGTGCGAAATGTGAGTTTCCGGTTTAAAAGTGGTTGCCGTGGAAGTTGGGGTAGGGGCAGCGAAGAGAATCCCAAACATATTTACACAGGTCAGTTTAATACTGCGATCGGCTTCGTACAATATTGCACTTTTTTCTTGACTAATTTTGAGCGAAGAAACGTCGCTAAGCTGCTTTTTGTCATTATTTTCCCCTTGATGTTATAGATCCTATATAAACACGGATCGTTCAAATGAAACACCGCCCACTTTAATTAACATTTATGTATCTCCTGCCGTAATCCTTTAGATTCCCACCATTATCACTAACGAGTTAAGGAGAGCATTACAAGACTGACTTTTCTTGGGCTTATGGCATTTGCAAATAAAGCATATTTCACAAATCCTTCAAGTAAAGAATTATTATTAAGTATAAAAAATTATTTATTCACAGAAAGACTACAAGAACTGTATCTAATACATATAGTAATAATGTTATATTATCTGTAGTCATGTACAGTCACGAGCATAATTATGTACACCTTGGCTTTATTCAAAGACGATTTTCTCCTTTAGTTTTGAATGAAATGTTATGTTATTACGAACAAAGTATTTTCGAACCCATAGGTTTGTGTAAAGTGTCGTATTTAACGTTGCATTCGTTATTTCACTTAAAATCGCAATTGAAAGTTGCCAAGCGTTGACATATTGGTGCTCGTGACTGTACACTGTACAACAGTTAAGCTTAGAGAATTACCATTACATGCTGTAAGATAAATGAACGGCTGGCCCAGTCTATGAGGCGGCGACCTGCCGCGACCTTTACGTAATGTTTGGTTTACAAGGAGGCTATTACGTCTTGAATTGAGTAAGAAGTTGATGGACAATTGTTTTTACATATTTCAGATTAAGTTCCAAGAGCGACATGACAGACCTTAGGTACGGATCCAAGGTTGTTGTTAAGTTTTCAGAGCTGCACAAATTCAGTGTTTGTGTATGTGAGATTTGTGTTTGTGTACCATTTGAATTTCAATCAGGTTTAATTAAATATCTACTTAATTTAACTAGTCATGCCATTTATCAAGTTTTCCCAAAATGAGGCAGAAATTAGGGGTTTTGGTATACTTACATACTCATAAGCAGATACCTTCTCTACGCAAGTGAAAGCCGGCTAACGTTTCAAACTCTTCTTCGACATCGGCAGTAGTCTTGTGTTTCAAGTCGTAATATTTTCACTACGGCGACACGATATAGTTTTAATTTCTCCGCGTACGATGATGCAGACCGCTTCAGGAACTGGAGCGTTCAGTGAAAACGTCTGACAGTCGCCGACACACATACTGCAGGCTCATACGCACGGCGCGTGCGCAATATTATTTATTTTGTTGATCAGATAGATAATTTAAACTTGATCATAATTAGATTACGTTAAAATTTATAATAACTTTACATAACATCACGCTTGTGATCTCTGGAGTGATAGTGGAGGTGCGCAGTACACGCACATTTCACATTTTATGTGTGTGTAAATTGATGGATTTAGGACTGGGTTTTCAATCGTTAGATAACTTTTATCTAAGGAATATTTATGGTGGTTTGACATATTATTTTCTATACAAAAGCGTCAAACTTTCACATTCTTCAGATAAAATTAAAAATTTAAAAAACCCCCGACAAAAAAAATAATAAAATTAAATGTAAGTAATTGGAAAAGGATCAAATAATTAAAAAAAACCCAACTTAAAGAATCTAGCTAACGAGACTAAAACAGATAAATTCTTATGGCAGTCGGGGGACCTCTTAGCATAGAAGGTGTTCCACAGAACGGTCCCCCGACTTCCTTGAGAATTTATCTGTTTTAGTCTCGTTAGCTAGATTCTTTAAGTTGGGGGTTTTTAAATTATTTGATCCTTTTCCAATTACTTACATTTAATTTTATTATTTTTTGTGTCGGGGGGTTTTTTAAATTTTAAATTTAATTTTTTTTCATGATGGATTGTGTGGGGAATGATATGAAAGAGAAGGGAGTGAATGATAGCGTGACAGCTGACAGGGGAGAATGGAAGAAGAAAACGTGTTGCGCCGACCCCAAGTAACATGGGATAAGGGCAGGAAGATGATGATGATGATGATTTCATGATTTTTGTAGGGACTCCTTAATTTTTGTATTTCATTTCTTTTATTTTCTTGCGTTTTAAGATTCAGGTAATTTGGTGTTTAATCAGGTTTTTTATCCGTCAAAATTTAATTATTAATTTATAGTTGAAGAATATTTTTAAGACTAAACAGATTTTTTTGTTTTATTGTATCCTTTTTCTAGTTCTTCCTTTAGTTATTCAACTTTCGTACAAGTATTTCATAGCTATTAGATATCTTAGGTATTTCAGATTTAGTTTATAAAATGGGACTGCGACACTATCTGATGTAGAAATACCTACGCTTTTTAAGTAGGATAATTCCATTCTTAGTAAAAATAGTCAAACTCAGTGGTCGTAGGTACCAGTCATCACTCGGAATCACTCCACTTTCCTCATCATTCTAGAGCATTGATCAAACAAAACAATATTTCCATATTTTTAGTTTTCATTTCGTTAGTTAATATTCCTCATTCCCTTTCAATATAGTGTACATTATTCTACATGTCAAGCCCTTGCATTTGATAGGTACCTATATTAAAGGAGTTGTGAAAAAAAGATATAATTTGCCATTTTGTGGTGGCGGCCATCTTGGATTTGAAATTTGTAATAGCATAGGTATAGTATTCTACTAATCAAGCCCTTTCATTTGATACCCATATTGAGGGAGTTGTGGCGGCCATCTTGGATTTGAAAATTATCATAGTGTATGGTATTCTACTATTTAAGACCTTTCATTTGATACCCATATTAAGGGAGTTGTGAAAAAATATGTAATCCGCCATTTTGTGGTGGCGGCCATCTCGGACCGATTTTCACCAAACATAGCTAAGAACACTCCCGACTAATTCACCTTTCAAACAAAAAAAACAAAATCAAAATCGGTTCATCCGTTCGGGAGCTACGATGCCACAGACAGACACACACACACACAGACACGTCAAACTTATAACACCCCGTCGTTTTTGCGTCGGGGGTTAAAAAATTATCTGACTATTGAAAAACCGGCGATCTTACTATTGAAAAATCGGCCTATAACAGCGTTAATACATTAAAAATATTTCTATGTTTCTAGTCCCAATTTCCTTGAGTTACTTGGGGTGCATTTCATATTATTAAGTACGAGTTGATGCTAAGAAGTGTTTTAACGTGTACGCAAACACTCTACAGTATATGAGACCATAAGATTGTACCTAGTTGTAACCCCAGTCACGTTGTTAAAGTGTTACGTTTGTCGTAAAGATAAAGATTTTCTTCTATGAGGAAAAATCTGAGCTGCATTAGAATGAAGATGACACTTTCGTACGAGATAGTATCTTTTAAAGATCGGAGGTCACAAAATAATAAAAGTCAAAATAAACTTACATAAAACTGTTTTGTGATTTGCAAAAAATACGTAAGACACACACATACGACACATTTTTAAGTGTGCTTATTGTTTATAGAGCTTGCTTAACTAGCCTAGATTATTATCTAAACTACACGTTTGTTAGAATAAAGTCGGGACTCTTTGTTACTGCAGTTTAAATTCTTGTTTAATCTAGAACTTGTTTTAAAATAATTTAAGCTATTTGAAATGGGAAGTGTAGACTGTAGACTTTTAAGTTCAGGTAAATATTACCAAGTCACTGACACAACTAATTTGCTTGCCAAAAAGAAAAGAACTAAAGCCTTTAAAAAAAGGTCAACAGCGCTATTTACTTGTTGTTTTCAACTTCATTTTCAGCTGCAAATAAGTACCATGTCGACATCGGCTCAGTTGCCAAAAAAAAAGTACCATTTATTCACCGGAGAATGAATGGTATTTCACTTGGTTAAAACAAAACGCGTGACATGCCACATTAACGAGTGCTTATCTAAACTATTACTCTAACTTAAACTAGGTCGCAGACACCGGTCTTCTGTTTCACACGGAGCGATGTTTTCCTCTGATTGTACTGACATCGGAAAAGCCTCGGTTCACACGGGGTGATGTCTAGAAACTCCGACCTATATTGTACTGCGTTATTAAATTTTCCTCCTTTGTGTAGCGATGTCTTTGACCTCATTTATTAGAATGGATGGTTTTTTTCGTCTATTTTGTGTTTTTGTTCGATGATTGAGCATTATTGAGTAAGTCATTGATCTGAGGGAAAAGTACGTTGCTGGGAAAATGTGCTATTACGTATCTGTAGAAAACAATGCTCATATTGCAATATCAATAGGTACTTATACAAACTCACGATTGCATTTTGATATTGACTAACACATTATTTTCTTTTGGTATTTTACTTCTTACCTAACTCTTGGCACAGATAAGTGTACCTACCTAATCCTGCAACAAAATCGTACCTAGAAATTGATTTGCCATCCATTAGTATTCACTGTAGTGTTCTATACCACACTCTACTACTATATATTATAGAAGTCAGAGTACACTTATCCACGAGTCGAGTAAACTCTCATTTTCTAGGGCTGCGCGGATTTCACTTTCCATGGCAATGGCGGCCGGCCAGCGGGGTCGCTGACCGCACCCTGCTCATCCACCATTTATTATGTATGGGTGCAGAAGGTCCACTCTAGATGAACTGTATCTTTTCACCACATATACCTTCCTACTTTTCACCCTGTATCGATAGGACCGCCTGAACTCGCCATCTGATCTCTCACCCTTGCCATAGTGACATACTGGTGTAGAGAATGCTTAAGGTGTTATTCTACTGTGCACTTGTAAATAGCTCAAAGTTCATAAAAAATCTGCCGCCCTTTTTCAAGATCTGTTTGAGCATTAGTAGCGGTAGGTCGATTTATTAGGCCCCGCTTAGCTTCGGTTCCAAAAAAACTAGAAAAACGGGTTCCAAGCCCACCCCGTACGTACTAATGGGGAGATCTATTTGTTGGTGTACTTATTACTAATATTAAATGTGACATGAAGTAACGTAATCTCGTGCCGCTACGAGTGGGCCTACTGTTTCTCATTAGCATGTGCTGCGCCCGCGCAAGCGATCATTAGCCAATTTTAATTAACTGATGAACAGATAAGTGCGGTGTTTTGTTAATGTAAGCCTTGTAGTGAGCACCTTCTCGTCGCCTCGTGGAACAGATAACGCGATGTTTTCGTTATTCTTGCTTTGTAGTGCTCGTTAACTAGAGGATTTAATGATTGCTGTTCGTATTTTCTCGTGCAGGTTTAGTAACATATGTATGTAGCGAGCGAAGCGTAGAGCATTGTTTCGTAGAGGCCATCCGTCACTACGAGAATAAAGACTACAATAAGACTGAACGTAGGCGGTAGTTCTGTGGATTATGTTAAGTAGGTACGTCGATAAAATAGTTTCAAAATTGAAATTAAGGCCTGAAACTGCGTTAAGCGGGCGCCCGCGCGGTTTCATACAAAAGAGCTCCGTCGCGGGGACCCGCGCGGGCGTCCGTCACGGGGAGGCGCGCCCCGCACCCACGCAACGGGGCTAAAAAACGGGGTTAAAATTGAACTAGCGACACTGCGTAAATAAAATAATCCGGTCTCCGCGACGGGTACCCACTACGGGGACCGTCGCGTTCCAACGGAGCCCACCCGCGTGTCCACGCGCATAGACACGCGACGGTTGCCCGTTGCGTGGGTGCGGGGCGCGCCTCCCCGTGACGGACGCCCGCGCGGGTCCCCGCGACGGAGCACTTTTGTATGAAACCGCGCGGGCGCCCGCTTAACGCAGTTTCAGGCCTCAGGCCTAAATTTATTTGCAAGAATTATGCTATATTACAGATAGTTTTTTTATAGGTTTTAAAACAATTCTCAAAAACTAGCATGCAGAATGATTGAATATCAGACATGGATAATTAATTACCTATCGTATTCTACGAGTTATAGTATAACACCACTGGCTTTCCCTGACTCCATTGTATGAACCCTTTGAACATTGGCGTAATTACATATTAACTCCAATTACAATTAACTGGAAGAGATCTAAATATTGACTACTAAGTTGTTTATGGATGAAAGTCCAATAACCCACATTCATCAGTTAAAAAACCACGAAACTCAAATAATCCTTTGAAAAGAAAATTACCATAAGAAATCCGAAAGTCAAACAATGAAATGCAAACAGACACATTGCACACACCACACAGTACGAGTGTACGCAAACAAGTCACTAATAAATCAGTGTCAAGGCGTCGCGCTGCGCCCGCGCCATGCCGGTGGGCGGAGCGCGCGTCGTGGTCGGGCGCATGCGCGGTGAGCATCAGGTGCCGTTGTGCCTGCTGATCGGATTGAAGCGAAAAGCGTGACTCGGTACTATTTGTATGGTGGTTAGATGTTGTGAAATATTGATGAAATTGCATCAGCGTCACAGCACGAGTTAAAAGGATGTGCATTAGAGGCAAAAAGAGAAACGAGATCAGACCCTTAAAAATTTTAGACTTGTTAGGAATATATTCCATTAATTTTACAGGTTTTTTATGAGGACCTCAACATCAAAAATAACCGTAATAATTTGAAGAAATTCGAAAAAATTGTTCGGAATATAATCGGAGTATACATACGAGTAAGTAGGTAACTTACATGTGGATTGAGTGCTTCTTTTTAAAAGTTTAGGCATACTTAAGTTTAACGTTTTCTTTTTTTGTGAACGCTTAATTTAAACAATAATTAACTTTATTCATTATATTTCTAAGCGACAAAATTGTATAGGGTGACCATGCATACCTACATAAAATTAATATTTTTGTACTTGTAAACATTTTATACCGGACAAACGAGAAAGTTAATTAGTTTTCACAATTATTTCCTAAATTCTTCCTTGATTTCGTAAAAATATAAAAACTTTTAAAAAGGAGCACTCAATCCACACGCAAACGTATAATAAACTAGGTCGTACCTACCTACTTTCATTTTAATCTAGGAAAATATGATGTTGCGTTGTAAATCATAACTAAACTTTTGATAAGTTGATTAAGCACTTGAACGCGTTTGCAAGTTGTTTCACAAACCGTAACGGAAGCACCCACACAATTTCCGCAAACTTAATTACCATTAAACCACATCGTCTGTATCGCTATACTACTAAACGCCTACAGCGCGGCACCGCCTACTAACTACAAGTACTTTAGCACGGATTTAATTAATGAATCGATTACGCACGTGACATGTGAGATCGTTTACATTTGACCAACTTAAAAACTGACCAGCCTCCAAAAACGGAAGTGTTATGACTGCATACTCGCGCGCAAGCTTTATTACGAAACAGCCAAGGAAACCGAATCAAAACCCAAATAAGAAAGCAACGCATTCCAATGTAATTACAAAATCGATCGACGTGTTTGCTTTGGGCGCTAGTGAAAGCAGTTGCGTCATGTTACGCTGATTGGTCGCCGCCGCGCACGACAGCGCCCGATCGTGCACGAAGTCCCCCGAATATACACGACTCTTCACGAACATACCCGAGCAACGGTTCCCACGTTTTAACATTACGCGAGTTGTAATGACTAATTAGAGAGTGAATAGTTTTTGAAGTTGGACATAAAAGTCGCTGTTTAGGCGCGTGATTCTTAATGAATGATGAGAATTTAGGCTTTTTAATGATGCCGTCCATCATTCGCACGTTTAATGTACTCAATGAGAACAATTTGATGGGTTTTGTTATTAAGTGGTTACTTTCATGTAAATGGACGTTTATTGTTGTCGTTCGTCGTTTCAGCCGATAGACGTCCACTGCTGGACATAGGCCTCCCCCAATTTTGGGAGGGTTTGCCATAATCGCCACGCTTGGCAGGCGGGTTGGCGATCGCAGTATGGTATGGTGGTGGAATACATAGAGAACGCTGCTGCCCATTCTCCGGTACGATCCTTAGTCGCCTTTTACGACACCCACGGGAAGTAAGGGGTGGTGGTATTCTTTAAGTCCGGCACCACACAGACTAGTTTGTTGTTGATGAAGCGAAAAACATGTTCGTCTTCACTTCACGCAGGTGTTTACATGATTGTGTAATGATATAATAATGATACCTATAATATTTGCTCATGGTACCCCAAGAGGGACTAGACTGGGGGACCACGGGCAAGTACCGATCTTAATGTGGTACATTTCTATGATTATTTATGGCTTCTTGGATCTTAGTAATGCTTGTTGATTTCTTAATTAAAGTTAACAGTCATTTCTTAAGGCTACTTTTTGGAAATCACTTTACTTTCTGTCAACGTAAAATGGTTTAACTCCTAATTTATTAACTTGTATCATGACCCATAATTAAAAGCTTAATACTTTTTACATGATATATTGGCTAACATGAGGTTATTGGATAAGGTTTTAACAAAAGCTTGAGCAATGTCTAATAAACGCATTTTAGAAAACCATTTTTAGTGTTAGGTGCTAGGATTTTCACGAGATCTCGAACTATGTCAGGTCTTTTACGATATATATCGATGTTATATTTGTTAGAATAGATAAGCGAAAGCAGCTTTCGTAGCCTATTATTAAACGATTCCCATGCCTCGTTCACGCTCTTCTCGGAATTCATGCAAATATAACATTATCTGATGCCGGTGCCTGTGCCGCGCCGCGTGTATCTGTCACGGTGTGTATGGTATCGGTTCGGTTGTCAGTTATAAGTTAACTGTTTTCTCTATTATTGTTTTACTAGATGATTATTTATTCTAATTAATATTTCGTATATATAAATTGTGTTCATAAAGAATGTATAAAAACACTTGGGTAACTATGGAATTTTATTTTGGACAACATAAATTACTATATCCTGTTTATAATTACTATCATAATTACTATGTCACATGGGGGTTCGCAGAAACTACAGAACGCCACCAACTACGTTACTTACATAGGTTACTCCTTTAAAAAAAATATAGAGCACACCCACCTACATCTCTACTAAAGTATTAGTTATTTCCGTAACCCAATGGACTACTAGTTTCATGACGTGATTCTATAACTAATGATTAGCTCCAAGGTCGATGAAAACATAATATGATAGCCAGCGGCTACAATATCAAAGCACATGTTTCAAATGACCGGGTTAGTGTACCATTTACGTTAACGCAAACCAGTTGAAACACATAATTAACTTTCAGTTTCGACAATAACATTTTGATGGTTTTCTGCTGACCCAAATACAATGGAACTGCGCTTTTATAGCAGATAGATTATCGTTGTTTATGTTCTTAGCTATGCCCCGCTCTATATAGCCATAATAAAGATTTAATTGTTTTGAACCGTTAATGGATTTTCCATAGAAATTCACGCTAGCGTAAGCTTTCTTGTTTTTTTTACATTAATTCTTTTCTTTTGTCTGTACTATATGAATCATCTCCTTACAAACAGGTTATTAATTTCTGTTATCGTAAGAATTTTATACTTCCGTTTGCCTTGATGGCCAGAGAACATTGTAGATATTATTTATTTGTGTCTTTAGCTATTATAATCGCAATTTTTTTGCAGAGGCACTTAGGCAAGTTTAATTCCGGTAGTTAGTACCTACCTACTTCTATTGAAATAAACCGCGTATTTTTCAGTGAAAACTACGTGGAAATATGCAATAAATATTTAATAACTTAGTGGGACATTTAGGCCATGCACGCCCTGAAATTCAGACATAAAACAAAACAACTTGAAATAATTTTGTACTAAAAAAAACGAGCTAGGTATAATTTTATCAGCTTCTGAAGATGTTACGAGCATGACTCGAAAAGATAGAATAGGAAAATTGCAAGTGTTTTTATAATAACCAGGTGCAGTAAAATGTAGTGAAGCGTCGCCATCGTGGCGCCGACGTTGTCAGTCAACTAGTGCGTGACAATTTTCGTCTTACTTTCGATATAGTTCTACATAAATCGGCATTTTTAAAATTTTCTTTTTTTTATAAATATTACTAGCGATCCGTCCCTGCATCGCTCGGTGTCATCGAGATTTCTTTGTTATTTATTTTTAATAAGAACTAGCTTCTGCCCGCGACTTCGTCCGCGTGAAATTTCACCCGCCCCACATTTACCCTCTTAGGGTGGAATTTCGAAAAACCCTTTCTTAGTGGCTATACTTCAAGTTTCATGTCTCTAGAACCAGCGATTTAGGCTGCGCGTTGATATATCAGTCAGTCTGGACTTTGAATTTTAGGTACTACAAGATGTTGTTAGGTTAGCTTATTACGTCAGAAGGTCCCTTAAATAGGGACTGAATAAATTAACCGACTTGGTATTACATGGATCTCACAACTTTTGACGGTAGAATGATGAACATTTTCATTGACACGCGGCTCTGAAAAACAGAAACAAGCCAAAAACACTGAAATATTAGATAGATAGATATTTACAAATTTTTATTTCATTTTGCTACGTTAACTGCTACGGCGTAGCGATTTGCGTAGCGGCGTAGTACGCACCAAATGTTTAGGAAACTTTATTTGGAACGTGGTAGATAAGGCCACGAACTTCTTGGCAATCTTTTGTATTACCTTAGATTAACGTTTTAACCAAATTTTCATTAACATAGAAATGTTTATTACTTAATTACAAAGGATTTTTTTTAAATAGAACATACCTGCTTTCTCCTCTTTTTATTTTCAAATCAATCAATCATTGTAAGAAAACAAAATAGTCAACATCGAATAAATCAATAAAAAATCTTCAAAAGCCGATTGGCTGCGCTGACACGTCTGTGACACACTTTCGGTGACGTAAGGCGCGTTTCACACGAGAGCCGAGTTCATCGTTACACAACAACCGACTAGCGGCTTTTTGTCTGATTTGTTTTGTTGTTATGTTGCTGGATGTTGCTCAACATCGATAGATAAGCTAGTCAAGTTGAAACACTGATTAATGTGTAGTGAGTCTAATTGGGGTTCGGGTTTTTTGTTTTCTTTGTAAATGGTGGATTCAAAACTTTTTAGTGTCTGCATAGAAAGCTGTAAACGATTCACTATTGAGGTTACTACCAGATTTTAACGTTAATTAAATAATAAATAAATCATTAAATCACACCAAAGTAAAAAATACCTCTTAATTAATATGACATAATATTGCATGACCTCTATCAGTTCCAAGACCATTTCATTTATGGTTTTCAAGTAGAACTTGTGATAAATATAGTATATAAACATTCTCCGGAAGTAAGTGGGTAATGCATGCAGCAATAATAACGCTATATTTCTTCACTATTACTCCAAACACTTTCAAGATGAGGAAACTGTCCCAGACCCAAAAAATGTGAAGACATCTGTCTCGCACTGGGCCCACGTGGTGTATTATGGCTCACTACCTCGTGGCCTTTATATTTCTTCACTATTACTCCAAACACTTTCAAGACGAGGAAACTGTCCCAGACCCAAAAATGTGAAGACATCTGTCTCGCACTGGGCCCACGTGGTGTATTATGGCTCGCTACCTCGTGGCCTTTATATTTCTTCACTATTACTCCAAACACTTTCAAGACGAGGAAACTGTCCCAGACCCAAAAATGTGAAGACATCTGTCTCGCACTGGGCCCACGTGGTGGATTATGGCTCACTACCTCGTGGCCTTCTAAGCCCAAAGCTGACTACTTAGGTTTACTTGACCTATCTTTAATTTTGTATGAGTAAATCCTTTAAGGTGAAAACCATGGCACAGGAGTAGCTATTCAAAACACACATCTACTCATCCATCGCAATAAATGTCTCTATACTTATCCATTATTTCCTAATGGGCATGAGGTTGAATGTCCAATCGCTCATTACGTGCAGTATGTAGGACGATCCTTGGGTCAATGCTGCTGACGACACGCCGCGCGCGCGCCGCCTGCATGTACGGTTTTATCGAGTGTTTTCCTTAAGTACCATTATTTGCTGTTGTTAATAAGTATGTAATTAAGTATTTGGATTGGTTACTTTGTGCTCCTCTATGTTGTAAAACGTCTTGTTGTAATCAACCTGTCTACTGTCTTGCCAACAGTTTTGGGGTCTGCTTTTGGAGTGACGGCTTTCGGATATATGTAACCCAGTTGGACGTCCTGATTTCCATATTTTAACATGAAGTAGTTTAGTGGTCGTTAGCCGTGCGAGTCGATCGCAGGTTAAGCAACGCTAGGCGCGTTCTGTTCGTGGATGGGTGACTATCCATTACATATCGAGACCCCTCCGTGGCTCGGAAAGCACTTTCAGCTGTTGGTCCCAGGTTTCATTCCTAGACATTTGACAGTGGTAGAAGCCTAAAAGTCTGACAACCAGTCTTCGGTAGTCAGAAGCCCAAAAGTCTGACAACCAGTCTTAGGTAGTCAGAAGCCCAAAAGTCTGACAACCAGTCTTAGGTAGTCAGAAGCCCAAAAGTCTGACAACCAGTCTTAGGCAGTCAGAAGCCCAAAAGTCTGACAACCAGTCTTAGGTAGTCAGAAGCCCAAAAGTCTGACAACCAGTCTTTGGTAGTCAGAAGCCCAAAAGTCTGACAACGAGTCTTAGGTAGTCAGAAGCCCAAAAGTCTGACAACCAGTCTTAGGTAGTCAGAAGCCCAAAAGTCTGACAACCAGTCTTACCAAGGGGTATCGTGTTACCCAGTAACTTGGTTGTGGAGGTCAGATAGGTAGTCGCTCCATGTAAAATACTGATATTCAGCTGCATCCGATTAGACTAGAAGCCGACCTCAACACGGTTGGGAAAAGGCTAGGCAGGCTAGGCCTCACAACCTCACAGTAGATATCTGTTTGTAGATTACATTGTCGACAAAAAGGCGATAATGATCGAGTCACTACTAGGGCTCGTTTTTAGCAGGAGTGCCACGTTTACTTTTGAAAACAAAAGAAGGATGGGTTGGGTTGAGGATTAAATAGTGCAACGTAGGTACGATTAGATTGTCTGACCCAGAAACCTTCTTGTGCTTAAACTACTAAGCATTCCAAAAAAGTAAAATAGTTCAAAGACAACTCTCCACAAATAGTATTGAATGATCCTCCTTGCCAGTGGTTCAGAAGTACTCGTAGAGGAAGAAGTATCCGCTGAAAACATAGTTTGCAACCGAGACTGTAGCAATGTAAAGCGCTAGAAGCGCGATGTGCATCAGTTCTCAGCGCTGCAAGTTTATCGCTGAGGCCATCGGTCTGACCTATTTCCTACAGCTATGTTCGTTTTTCTTAACTTTCATAAAAAACTATACAACTTAATAATATGATTGAGGCCGTTGTTTCGCGAGCTTGTTATAATCATATTATAAGCTTGAAACTTTGAATTAATTAGATTAAGGGTTCAGGTACACCATATCCATCAGATAAAATATAACAGAATTTGCATACATTTTCTATTGTCAGATAAAATGCGCGAGCTTGTCCAGAGGTAGTGGAAAGGCCATTAGGGTAATTATAACTATTACCTAAGCCTTAAATATTGGCATAGTTAGAATTATTTTATCACATAATTATGAGGAAGCCTGAGTTATGCACATATTGGAAAACTACCTTTAGAGTTTAACTTTCGGATCATTATTTAATTGGAACTTTTATTTCATGATTGATGGAGCTTCATCATTGAATTCGCAGTGAAAGTAGAGTCATGAACTGTTTTCTATCATCCAGATTAACCATTAATATTTATCTTCATTATCATAATTAACGTTACCTATTTTATAAGCTTAGTCACTTTCACGAAAAGTTTTTCCGTAGATTTTCCTTGGCATAAAAATTGCAGTTTACAAAGTTGAAAGATTTTTTTCGCTTCATGCAACATCTAAAAATAATAATCTCATTTTTATCGATTATCCACCAGCTAGCGTGTCAGAAAGTCCAAACATTACATAATCCGAGGGTACTATAGCGAAGTATACTCACAGTGCGCAGTGTCCCGTCGCGTAGAAAGTGAAAATATCAGCGGCGCAAGCGCATGCCCGCCTGCACTCACTTTCCTCACACCACTCTCACTCGGATCCCAAGCTTGCACACTTACTGGATTTATAAATTTAATACAAAAAATCCAAATGTATAATTTTATAACACTTCGAATTCGCTGTTATTTATTCCGAATTCAAAAAAAATCTTCGTTCGCGTTATTTGCGCGGTTGTGTGCGTGTTCGTGCGTGGTCGGGTGTTGTCGGCAGTCCGTGCCGGCGCGTCAGGTGCGACTGTCTGGCGGTGAGAGCCGCGAGCTGCGCCGGTGCTCCTCGCGTTGTGTAACTCTTTCACGGTGGGATAGTGTGAAGATTTTGACAATTTTTTTGAACATTCCATTCGAATTGAATCTGGGTCTCGTTACATCATATCAGTTTTAAGAATTTTCTCTTCATACAGATATTTTTTGTTTAGTCAGCGATTTAAGGTGATTATGTATCTTTGACAATCTTATTACTGATGTGGATTGACGTCATTAATTTAATGAATAATTATCTGAAATTTATTCATTTGAATAATTAAACAATCAAATTCTAACTTATTCCTTTTATACATAAATTATTACTCTACATCATATTCGAAAGTACACAACAACTTAACTTTTATAACTAAATAAATAAATAATAAATAAACTTGAAACTCAAGAACACCAAAACGCAGTTGCTATAAACCAAACATTTTCTGAACAAAGCTTCGTTTATGCGCGCACGCATGACGCAACGGCCGGGCCGGACGCGGCAATTACCGGAGAAAACTCGTCCGGACCGGACGGGCTCGCGTGCCCCGGACACGGCCCGGACACGTGGCACCGATGTGTAACAGGTGGCGAGGTAGTACCTTTGCTTTTAAGGCATGTTGCCTTTTTGGGGCAACTCGCGTTGGTGTTAGGTGTCGGTGATGTCGATCGGTAGAGGTGAGGTCGGTGAGGTGCCGCCTTGTCTCGGAGTCCAATAGGTTTCGTAAGGTCGTATGCCTTGCTGGGTGAAGCAGACATCATGTGTTTTTTTTTGTAATGACGTTTTTGGATTATCAACAAAATAACATCACAACTATTCTATTCTATTCTACAACTGCCAATCTCTTCTGTAAAAGTCTCACCGTGAAAACTTAAGTAAAGTGAGCTGGCAATAGTTTAAATCCCACAATCCCTAGCATCAGGTAGAATGACAGAAAGAAGAAAGAAAACACGTTCATTTACGGTAAACATAACGCAGAGATAGAACAAGTTAGGGGAAAATATGTCACATCGCTCAGCATAATGCTACGACCCTATGCGAGATAGAGCCCCTGCGCTGGCAGGTCATGCTCACTTTAAAAAAGCTCACGTTGCAATTTTTTTTACAGAATAGGTACCTAGTCCCTGACGAGGTAGGCAGAGGTGTGTGTATAGTGCACCCACAATACGAGGTAGGCAGAGGTGTGTGTATAGTGCACCCACAATACGAGGTAGGCAGAGGTGTGTGTATAGTGCACCCACAATACGAGGTAGGCAGAGGTGTGTGTATAGTGCACCCACAATACGAGGTAGGCAGAGGTGTGTGTATAGTGCACCCACAATACGAGGTAGGCAGAGGTGTGTGTATAGTGCACCCATAATACGAGGTAGGCAGAAGTGTGTGTATAGTGCACCCACAATACGAGGTAGGCAGAGGTGTGTGTATAGTGCACCCACAATACGAGGTAGGCAGAGGTGTGTGTATAGTGCACCCACAATACGAGGTAGGCAGAGGTGTGTGTATAGTGCACCCACAACACGAGGTAGGCAGAGGTGTGTGTATAGTGCACCCACAATACCAGGTAGGCAGAGGTGTGTGTATAGTGCACCCACAACACGAGGTAGGCAGAGGTGTGTGTATAGTGCACCCACAATACGCCAGTTATGTTTATGTTGGATTATTCCCGTTGTCCACCACTTGTTTGGGCACCACCGGAAGACAGCGAAACAACTTTTAAAAACCGGCCAAGTGCGAGTCGGACTCGCACACAAAGGGTTCCGTACCACAAGGCATAAAACGCCGAAAAAACGCTTCTTTTATACCCCTTTAAATTTTAACTTTATTTTATTTTTATTATTTGTTGTTATTGCAACAGAAATACATCATCTGTGAAATTTTCAACTGTCTAGCTATCACTGTTCATGAGATACAGCCTGGGGACAGACAGACACACAGACGGACAGTGGAGTCTTAGTAATAGGGTCCCGTTTTCACCCTTTAAAAATTAACCCCTTAAAAATTATTCTCTTTGGGGGACACTTCATGGTCTGAATAGGTCGAATCTGTTCCAAAACTGAATCGGGGCACCCCCGACTTCACGTAGTCTTTTGGCTGCTACCCCTAGAGTGTATATAAAAACCGGAAGCGCGAAAGAAGAGCAACCCCTGCCCGCTGTAACACAGCATAGGCACCTGTGCGAGCTGTAGCAGCTGAGGCTGCAGCAAGCCGAAACTGCGGAGGTGAGCATGGGAGCCTATCCTTTTTTACGTAAGGGTGGAGGGGTTGCACTTCCCGTAGCGCTGGAGATAATGCAAAAGCAACTTTAAAGTGTTTTGAGGTTAGATTACAATAATTTGTCCCCCAGTGGTGGACAACGAGAATAATTTTTAAAAGTTGTTACAGTGTCCCCCAGTGGTGGCCAGTGGTGGATATCGGGAATAATCGGTTTATGTCCCATAGTACCTAATAGAGGGCGAACACTCAACTAAAAATCCTGATGGAAAACCCAACAACCATCAGTCGTTCATTTATTGTATGCTGTTGATATTATTCAGTGTTATATTTTAGAACAGATCAACGTTGAATTGACTTGACATCAGTCGGAGCGTCAAAGAAAGTTAGGACCTGCAATATTAGATAGCAAACAAGTTTATGTTGCACTTGTCGCTTTGTCAAGCGCTGACAAGCGATTGTATTCTTATTGCAGCGTTTATGTTAGCATTCAATCTCGTTAGCGCTTTGAAATAGCTCGTCAAATTGTCAATAGACCACTAAAGAGACATGGTTGCTTAAATATACTTAAATTAAAGCAGCTATTGTCAGGGAGTTTGCAAACTTTCCACCACTCGTTGGATCCGTTTAAGGAAAAGTTTGGAATAGGGCTCTACACCCTGGGACACACTGTCCTCTGGTTATTGAAGTCGGTCTGTGTTTATGTTTGGAGTCAGTCAAGTAACCGAAAAATAAGTAGCAGGTCCCGCAGAAATGATGTCGAATGGTGATACCATTTCCCATAAGTCATCATAATGCGCATAATTGGTATCTTGCGAAGATCATCGTTTTATTAGTATAAAATCAACAAATGAAAGCTTAAAATATATGGATTGAAAGATCTGCAATTTTGAAGAATGACAAGCAATTTATTTATTCAATTAATTCTACAGACATTCTGAATAAAACCTTTTACTTTTTTATGCAACGTTATTGAAATAATTAATTAATAATTATTATGATGGTAAGTGCATGTTTCTTTTGACTACTTCATTGAAGTAGTGCAGAGATAGTTCGTTCTTGGAAGAATAAAAAACGGTGCTTATATTGTAAATGCGAAAGTGCTTGTCTGTCTGACTGTATGTAACGTCTTTATCTCGTCTTTCGGTATTTTTGTTAAATTTCTGCCATTTATAGGTAATGTACTGTTCAAACCGCCATGTCCATCCAGCCTGGGAATCGAACCCAAGTGTTCACGATGGCAACAGCTCCACTTGCGACCACTAAACCAACAAGTTTTCGCGTCGGCGGCCTGTGTCCGGTTCACATAGGCCGTATTGGTGTCACCTATGAGATGGTTTTCGCACTCCATGTACTTATTTACATACATAATTATTATGTAAGAATATAAGCGTTTATGTATTACGTGTAAGTGTTAGTTACTATATTATGAGTTGACAGTTCCGTACTTAGAAATTATAGTATTCATATACCTATATGAAAGATGAAAACGCAAACTCAATAAAAAAGCTAACGACAGACTAAAGTACACACTGTTTGTGTTTAACAACAAGATTTGTAGTTTATTTTATATCTTTGAGAGTTCCGTACCCAAGGGGTACCAACGGCAGACCTCCACCGTATGCTCCACCGTGTCTTCTGGGCGATCCTCGCAATGGTGACACCCGGGCGTTTCCTCCCGTCTGATGATGTGCAGGAACCTCCCGAAACATCCGTGTCCGGTGAGGACCTGCGTCAGGTGGTATGTCCTCTAAGAGGGGTTTTGTCGCCACTATCGTGGCGTGGCCTGCGCTGGGTTGCGACAGTCGCTCTTTCCATGCCACTTGGGCGGAGCACCGCCGTGTCCTCGTAGAGGCGATCGGCAGCGGCGGCGATCTCTCGCGTCCGGCCCTGGTTTAAGCCATGGTCCGGAGCGAGAGGGAGTGGATGGCAGTCACCTCCTGCGAAGCAGTCATGATAGCGAAGGAGGTGGCGGGATGGCTGAGGGAAAGAGCCTCCCGTCCCAGCCACCGCGGGAGACGCTCCGGGCCTCGGGAACCGCGTAACGACTCCCGGCCACCGTAGGCGCGGGCCTGCGGACGGAGAGTAATGGGTAGCTCACCATCCGATCAGGACCAGGCCCGTGCCGGACGGCGTGTACGCGTTCTACGCGCGCCTCAAAGAGATGTCAGCATCAATTGAAGGGGCCCGTTAGGGCCGAAGTCTGCCGGGTCAGCGGCATTGTCCGAAAGATTTACCGCTGGCCCGGAACATAAAGGACTAAGGAAGGAATACGGGTGGCGTTTAGTCAGTAAGAGTCTGACACTCGGGATTCCACTCCACCCAGAGCGGGAGGGGTCATTTTATGATTTCCGATCCTCAAAAAAAAAAGGGGTGCCAACGGAACCCTATTACTAAGCCTCCGCTGCCCGTCCGAGTGTGTATTTCTATTGCCGCTATAACAAGAAATAATAAAAATAAAGTTTAAAATCAAAGGAGATCTCCACACAAGAAACGTATCGTCGGCGTTGTTTACAGCGTGTTGTAGACAGTAGACATTTTCACAGAGTGTATTTTATATTGCCGTTATAACAGAAAATGAAAATGAAAGGGGTCTCCATACAAGAAACGTTTATTCTTCGCCGTTTTTTCTGCCTTGTGGTACGGAACCCTTTGTGTGCGAGTCCGATTCGCACTTGTTTCTATAAGAGTTCCATGTGAGTAATATAATTACTTCATCTCTTCTTATTAAAACTAGACGTATCGCCTTACTTACATTATACTTACTAACTTTCACCATGTTAATTCAACAAACATAAAACACAAATTAAAAATACATTATAAATTAGTGATATCTACAACAAACACGAACAAAAAAACAACTCGGGCTCATTCACCTCCTATGCACGGTCATCTACGTCCCTTGCATGGTCATCTACGTCCCATGCATGGTCATCTACGTCTCATGCATGGTCATCTACGCGTGTGTGAGGCTGAGCGCATGCTTCCGTGCACATAATCATCGCATTGTGTAACTCTTGGGTCGGTGAGGAGACTGACCGTAGGATCTAACTCCTAACACTTTCTCTTGACTGCAGGGTTACCATATGCATGAGTAACACAAAATTGTTTAAGAGCAAATTAGGCTAATCAAATCATTCATCGATCATCATCCGAAAGACGGCCACTGTTGGACATAGGTCTCCCCTAAGCACCGACAGGTGCTGTGCTTCCCGCATCCAGCAGATTCCTGCGATCTTCACAAGGTCGTCGGTCCACCATGTGGGAGGCCTTCCAACGCTACGTCTTCCGGAAGTTTGAATCACATTTAATTAAAAATATCACAGTGGCAGGGTTTAAGGATTCGCTTGTTTAGCCAAGGTTGTGCTTATAAAAAAGAGGCCAGATATAATGCCAATGGTTGTACCCTTACATTTGATCAACTTCCTTCTAAAGCTTTGACACCACTGGCTATGTCATGGTGGAAATCATTGGGAAAAATCTCGTTTTATATTACTTACGGCTCCTACTAATAAGTAAAAATAAGTAAAACAGTAGGAAAGGGTACCCTTTCCTACTGTTTTACTTATTTCTGTGTGAACATTAACCTGCATGAATATAAAAAAAGTTATTTGAAAATATAAAAAAATCCGACTGCGGTAAAAACTTAAGTTAAAAAAAAACCCACCTATACCATTTTTATTATATTTTAAATTCAAATGGGTCCCGCCTGCTTCCAACTTTTATTTAATTAAAATGGGCTTGTTTTTAGCCTTTCTGTTTTTTTTTTAACTTAAGTTTTTTACCGCAGTCGGGTTTTTTTATATTTTCAAATAACTTTTTTTATTTCCAGCTTTTTAGTTTACAAATGTGAAAGATTTCGCAGACGATTTAGTTCTTGGTAGGTGTTTTTTACAATTTGTCACTTCGAATTGCTTTTAGTAGTTTTAAAGTATATATGTTGTATATATTTTTGTAATCACCTTCTAAAGCCCTTTATTTTGATACCCCACCCGATAGGTTTTGAAAAAAAAAAAATAATAATAATTATGGCGTCCAGTAGTCGCCATATTGAATTTTCACTAACGTCATGTATTTAGTGACACTCGCCGGACTAAGAGGAATCGATTAACGTGTGAATCATAAAAATCGGCCCAGGCGTTTGGTCTGTATAGTGCTTCAAAGGAACATACAAACATACATACATAGGCTGCTGAACACATTACCACTCCTTTGCGTCGCGCAGTCGGGTAATAAATCAGGCTACGTGGCACCCCTACAATATGTTACATTCACAGATATAGATATACCTAGATAACGCAAGAGCAACTACTTCGCGTGCCAAAAATTGCACCAGCCGGTCGATTCTGTTAAAATGTCACCGTGAAAACTTAGGTGAAGCGAGTTTGTTTTGCTAGGAATTGACACTATTGACAGCTCACTCCACGCTCACTTCACCTAAGTTTTCACGGTGAGATTTTTACAGAATAGCACCGCTGCTTACGATTACAAATCGTAAGCCGCCTCTTTCGCGCTCAGTCCTGTGTACTGCTGGCTGGGTAAGTCTGAGCGAGAGCGCGAGCTTGTGACGTCATAGTAGGTAGTCAAAAAATGGCACGCTTGGTTTTTATACAGTTCGTGATACTTGCGTTATCTAGGTATTTCTATATCTGTGGTTACATTGCTGTTGTTTAAAATAAACACCGTGTTAACACATCGAGTTTCTTGGTAATGAGTGTTTTACTCATGTTCCGTTGTCAATTCTTACAAGTTACTCGTGATGTTACTCGTGGGATTCTGGAATTTTGAAAGAAAGAAAATACATTTATTTAGCACAGACTAAAACGCACATAATACTGCAATCTCAAACTCAAACTCAAACTCAAAGCATTTATTTCAATTAAACCTTGTACAGGCACTTTTGAATTGTCAAAATTAAATAGTCTGTCAGTTAGTCAGAAAGTTGAAGCTAGTTGCCCATTCCAAAACGTAGATCTCTATGGAGAAGAACGGGCAAGAAACTCCATGGACACTCTTTTAAATCAAGTTATTACAAAATCCTGGGTACATTATTCTTGTTGCTTCTATATGTGAGAACAATGTAAAAAGAAAAAGACAAATGAAGAAACAATTCAAAATATAAGATTAAAAATAAGCCTTGGCAGTTAAGAGATGACCAGTCTCAACCGACGGCACCCGTTCACGAACATGACGCGTGGATCAGCACCATCCAGCTCAACCATTTTGTAGGGAACCGAATAATCCAACTGTGAAAAATGTCCTACAATTCCGCATGAGTCTAGATTATAGGCTGATAAAAATTATGCTATTATGATATTCTGCTATAGAGGTGAAACAGTACTCAAACTCAAAGCATTTATTTCAATTAAACCATTAACTGGTAAAGAAGTCAGTCAGTCAGAAAATATGAAGCTAGTTGCCCATTCCAAAGCGTAGGTTGTACCTATGGAGAAGAACGGACAAGAAACTCCATGGACACTCTTTTTAAATTATATTTACTAAAAGTTGTCATGTTGATAAATGATGGTGGCAAAACTTTTCGTCTCTATTCTTGATTGCCATTTTACCTTCCGCTTGTACCTACCTATCTCTGCGTAACCACAGTGTCTCTGTGTGAAAAAAGTCAACGTTTGTCAGAACGGTGTATCTTTTGTGTCAGTTGCGTCATATTTTCTGGTGTTAATGTTTTATGGTGAGGTGAGGTGGTCGTGACATACTTGTGAATGGACTTCCGTCAACAGTTGTGAATGGGCGATGTTTGTGCAATTGTTAGCCACATTGTACTATGTGCCGTTTAATATTAAGCTATTATATTTGTGGTTATTTATTAGGCAATTTCTATATCAATTTCGTTCCTGGCGGTGTCCGTGGACTGATCACAGGAAACTTGCGGGTGGTACTCAAAACACCTAAAGCTTATTAGCATTTGTTTTTGCATACGATTGTCATCTAGAAAATGTCATAATACGTACTCAGTACCGTACGCAAAATACGCGCATTGATGTGGAGTTGCGGACACCAGCCCGTAGTATGACCTATTAGTATTCCATTTAAATAAAAATGTATTTTGTGTAAAATGTACTGAGTCATATTCAATAATAGTATCTATAGTGTATGTACTGTACATTGTGTCTAGAAGTCCTTCTTTAACTTCTTGAAAAACCTTACTAACTGTTTCGTAGCTTTTTAAACACGGTTAGCTTTGCTCGAGTGGCGTTAGCCACGTCATTCACGTGCGTGCCTATCGTGCAGTGTGCCAAACTGGCGTGCAACCACCGGACGAGAGGAAGTTTCCGCTTCTTGTTTACTTTACTTGTTTTACGTTTCGTACGTACCCTGTTGTCGACCGGAATTGTGTGTGATAGTGGCTGGAAGAGTTATTTTGGCGACGCTTGGGGGAGGCCTATGTCTGGCAGTATCTGACTCTGTGTCAGAGAATGTCCTACACATGAGAAAAGCAAGCCTGTGTCTGGTACTTATGTCGTCAATGTCTGATACTAGTGTCGAAAGTGTCCGACACTTAAGTTAGTGAGCGTTTGACAAATAAAGATGAGCTAGTAACAGAATAAATTTATTTATAAGAATGTAGTTTTACATAAAGATGTTAATCGTTTTATGAGTTCTGTATTCTTGCTGGGAGATTCTGACTCACTAGGCTAGAGTTTCGACCATGTTTTGACAGACGGATCGATACGAACACAGATGGACTAGGCAGTTGTACTACGTAGATTCGAATTGTATTAGAATCGAACCCGACCCATTGCCAAACTTTCAAGGCAATCGAGTTACAAACTAACCGTGTTTTGTATCCAATTAATTGATCCACAAAGCATAAACATTTACAACAATCTTTCATTACTCGAAACATTACACTTTCTTAGTGTTTGCAAAATGAATTCGCGTCACTTTCCTGAGATTAACTTCCGCAAATACTAAACGTTACGTAACGAGAAATCAGCGTTTTGTTAGATTATGTTACGATTGTGAGCTGAATATTAATGTGGCCGTTTTAATATATTATTGTCATCGTTTTGCGTTTTTTTAATGTTATCTTTATAAATGTATAATTTAATAGGGACTAAGCTGATTTGTTTTCACACGAACTTTAACCTGCTTTTAGACCCAGCTCAGTTTTGAGAAATATTTTCTAACCACATATTATCATTCTGCCATTAGAAATTATGCCTCGTTAGTGTATTGGTAGTAAGCGGCGCGCTACTGAGCGCGAGGTTCTATGTTCGATCCCCGTCGGTCGGGGAATGTTATGTTGGTTTTCCAATAGAAAACTCTACCTAATTATAAGTCATAGAGTAATTAACTTATGACCACCAATATCTTTGAAAGCTGCTGATGATTTAGCATTATTACCTTTAAGAGTCCATTCCTCAGAGAAAACATCACAGAAGTGACAAAAGAAAGTGGTACTTATGTTATAACAAGTAGTTGTACATTCATGACACTTCATTGTGTTATCCATCACTTCGATAATAATAACTCTAAGAAAGTAGTAAAATCAAAGTGTTTTATTGTGTCTACAGGTTGGCTGTTGGCGTGAGACTTGTATCCATTGCTCGCTTCAATTAACTCAACCTATCGCAGTCCACTGCTGGACATTGGCCTCTCCTACGTTGAGCTACAACACACGGTCTCTGCCTCGCTTGTTTAATTATGTTACAAGCGCTAATTCGGATAACACCAATTGTTTTCCGGATGTAATAATTTTATCATCAACTATTAATTGTCTAACATTTACTTATTGCTGTCCTTATAAAGATAGGCTCAAGAGCACAGGACTTTCAGAGATCGGTCAAAATCTAGATGTCAAGATCCATTCGTAAATACACAAAAAAAAATAAAGTCTGTTGCAGCAAACCTTCACTGGAAACTTAACATTATCCAAAAAGGTTGGTCAACAAATATTGGGCCAAGGCGTTGGGCCAACGTGTTATCCGGTTATTAGCTCAATTGTATTCCATGATTGGTATAATGAGAGAGTGTTTCCCACAGTCACTTTTACTTCATACATAATATATATACTTTAGTAATATTTCATCGCGTCATCTTGTTAATTGTCTTTAATTAAATAATTCAACGCTTACCGATAGTTTCTATTCGAGTGACGCAGGTGAATGAAAGGCTAGGAATGTGCTGTTTGTCGGTGAAATAATATAAATATTTAAATATTCTTCATCAGGTCTATTATATTATCTGTACTATTTAGAAGTTTTCCGAACGTGGATAGCGTTTTTTATCTAAGGTAGGACGTTTATGATAGGTTAACCATCAGCAAATTGTGGTCTGATTACGCAATTTATAAGAATCTTAAATTATCTTTTGATGATTCATTTTCTTTTTCTTTTTTGCATGGTGATACTGTCACTCATCTCCTATGAAAAGATGAGATTGGCTCTGTTCAGGTATTAGCAGCAGTAGGTAAGTTAGATAGTATATTTCACTAAAGAGATAGTCAAATCATTGTAAGAATTGAATAGATGATATGGAAATATAAACGATTAGCATTGTGTATTATTCAGTTATCGTTCTATTTATGGAAACCACTTACAATACACAGCTTCTTAAATAGACGTAAATATTTATGAAACGTCATTTCCGTGTCCCCTAGCACCGGATATTGTGGCGCAACTTAGCTTGTATCCATATTTCTAATACTAGACTATGATACAATGACTATAGGATAAATCTAGATTAAAGCACCCACAATATGAGCTTATAGCCACGCTACTAACTACTAATCGAAACCACAAAATACATAAACTTTGTGCTATTATCTTGAACACTCAGGTTTAAGTATTTCGCTTTCAAAGTCCCACCAGTCACCACATAATGTGAAATATTCAGCACATAACGCTATGGCTATCTGCGGCTATGTAAATATCATATAAGGCAGTGGTTTCACTTGAGGTATGTGTGTACTGTGATATAATGCGGAGGTGCATACGCAGCCTAAGTGAGACCTGAATTACTGAATGCGAAAGGATGAAAACCGGATATTTATTTGGTGGAATTTTGAATGTGTTTCTCATTATTATGAATAGATCAACTCATTCATAGCGTTAGATATATGGATGTTACGGGTAAGTGATATATGGTATAATTACAAAACCTCTTAATATTTACAAGATATAACAACTGAACCTATAATTTTATTTGATATAATGATCAGTTAATATAGTCAACGATTGATATAATTTTAAAGTAACTAATTTCTATAAGCATAACAGACAATTAATATAAAATCGTTTGATATACCACTCAAAAGACATAAAACCTATTTAGTCTAAGGGTAGTAATAAAAGTTCCGAAAAAAAAAAAAGAATTGTTCTTAATTAAAATACTAAATCTACTGCCTAAAATACTACTTTTCCGACTACTTTTGTCAGAATAAAATGACGAAACGACCGAATGAGGTACTGAAATCTTCGAAAAATAAACATGACTGTTTATTGCTGATACTTTTCTACCAGCTTAAATTACGTTGTACTGTTAATTACGCTCGCTCTTGCATTCTGTCGACGGAGCCCCGCTTCGCGGGGCGCCGATTTCTGTGTAAAGGGTTTAAAGTAACCTAACCAAACCGAACCTCGGGGTGCCCTTGGCTCGCTCTTGCATCCTATGTTAAAGTGCGGGGCTCCTATTTCTGTATAAAGGATTTAAAGTAACCTAACCAAACCTAACCTCGGGGTGCCCTTCGCTCGCTCTTGCATCCTGTGTCGACGGCTCCTACTTCTGTGTAAAGGGTTTAAAGTAACCTAATCAAACCGAACTTTGGGATGCCCTTTGCTCGCTTTTGAATCCTATGTTGACGTAGCCCCACTTCGCGGGGCTCCTATTTCTGTGTAAAGGGCTTAAAGTAACCTAACCAAATCAATCCTCGGGGTGCTCTTCGCTCGCTCTTGCATCCTATGTCGACGTAGCCCCGCATCGCGGTGCTCCTATTTCTGTGTAAAGGGTTTAAAGTAACCTAACCAAACCGAACCTCGGGGTGCCCTTCGCTCGCTCTTGCATTCTATTTCGAAGTAACCTAACCAAACCTAAGCCGAAGCCACAAAGGCCTTGTAACCTAACCTATCCGAGTCGGTATTATATATTTTAAGCGATATACCTAATGATATTCGATTAAATAAACGTTATATCCAATAACATTATACGAAATAAGTTTTAGAATATATAAATGTTATATGTAAAGAAATTATATCAACAGTTGGTATATCGCACGTTTATTATATCTTGTGAACGTTATTGAAATGAAAATATACCAAATAACTTTATATGATATTGGACGCACCCCAATATCCTTTAAGAAGAACATGTTCTCTATAAAGAACTTGATTGTTACCATTAATCCTGTGGTTACTGTCAGCCGACAGAAACGTGGCTGTTATTATTATTTTGATGTAACACTTTATGTAAACAGCCTGACTCACTGTAATTAGTATGAATGAAAGTGAACACTGTACCTACCTACCTACCGCGGTACGTATACTATAGCGAAACGGAACTTGCAATAAAATAACAAATGATGAATCGGCACTGGTGTTGTAACTTTCGTAAGAAATGCTTGTGAGTGTTTACGGGTTTCACTTGCGTGTGTTCCGGGATTACTCTATCGTGTGTTGAACTAAACTGTCAAGGTGCCCCTGGATTGCTGTCGGTCCAGGAGATCGACGGTTCAGGACGATCCTGTGTGGTACCTGGCAGTCTGATTAGAAGCGATCAACGTCAACCAAGAACGTCTAACAAGAACGTCACTTCAAAGACTGAGTGGTTTGATCTCAATGCATACTGATCGAGGGGCGGTCGTTCATCGATTGATGTCACTCGACGACAAGGTGCCGGTGGCGGTGTCGACTGCAATCTATTTTCAACTTTAATCTTTCTAACAGTTTTCCCGGGAACCTTCTTTGTTCCCGGGAAAGCTGTTAAAAAGATCTGACAAGGATAACAGTTGTCTCTGTTAATCCTCTATTAAGCAAGACATTTATAGATCCCTAAATCAATCACAATTAACTGCAAATACAGTAAATACTCAGACTTCGTTTAGTTGACCGGATGTGCCAAGTGCCAGGCGAGCCGACATCCGGTAAGGGTACTTGAAAACGACACCACTATTAGCAGCTATTAAATGAAAATACATTGGATCAGTAACGGATGGTAAAATAAATAAAACGATAGTAATCATTAGGTTAATTGAACTTTTTAATTGATACTTGCTTACATACATACAATCTCAGTATATCACCGGTTTTCTATTTTTACTTTAACTCTTATTATTAAACTAGCTTCCGCCCGCGACTCCGTCCGCGCGGATGTCGGTCTTCGCGTGGATGGTTTATTTCTCCATTTTGACTAACTCTGACAATGATATCTTATAAATATCTATTGGACCCAAATACGGCTAAGCCTATAATAATTAAGGAGATCCCTCTATTGAGCTACTGCTGTTGAGCTCACGTTCTGTAGTAAGTATTTTTTTCATAGTAATTCCGACCTTGATAAGTAGCATGTAGCAGTAAATTACTGACAGTGACGAAAAGTTTGCAATAATAAAAAAGTGATCGTGACAATGCGACAGAAAGTTAATTGAGAGCTTCAGCATACACAACATTGTTAGTGAGCTCGTCCGGAATATGAACATGAAGATTTCTTGGACTGCTCACACGGGAAAGAGCTACGTAAAGTTGCCCGTGTGAAAAACAACTCGCGGTAAGATCTACGCCAGCAACTCCTAGGGTCTGACCTTGAGCCTTATTTATTGTCATGGCGTAACACAAAGGTACAGGAAACTGTATTCTCTTAAATTGAAATGGAAAATTATCCACTACGGGTAATGCAACGTGTTCGCGGTTCTACAGAACAACGACTATGAATAAAACCGAAAAATAAGATTTTTTTTCTACGTATTTTTCCAGGATAAAAAGTATCCTATTTTATGCCCAGGATAATAAGGTATAATTATACCAAGTTTCATCGAAATCGAACCGTTAGTTTTCACGTGATGCCTGCATATACAGACAGACAGACAGACAAAATTTTTTTTAATCACATATTTGGGTTTGGTGTCGATCCAGCAACACCCCCCGCTATTTATTTTTTCAATATTTTCAATGTACAGAATTGACCCTTCTACAGATTTATTATATGTATAGATGCTTCTTAAAACTAAATTATCCATTTAAGCATTTGCACACAACAGGGTTTGAGTGATTTCTAGAACGAATTTCTAAATTTAATTAAAGTTCCAGCTAGTTATAAATCATAATGAAGCGTCGATGGACCTCATTAGTTGATAATCTACAAAAGAACTCATCACAATTAATCATCAATCCTTTTCCACTTTCTGATTAGTTTATTTCTAGTTTCAAATAACAAAACTTAATAATTTTCTGTCTTTCTTTGCATGTATTTTAGAATGATACACAGCAGTCATAAGTCTCATTAAAAAAAACTAAGTTTACTTAGTTTTAAAACTGTCATTTAAAAAAAGGTGTCTGAGTAAGGCCCCAGGAGAATATTGTCAGTAGAAATTTCGGGAATATTGCACTCCTCAAAAATCGTTCATACAAAAGACATAAACGCGCGAACACAACATATCAACAATTTTATTTCTTTCAACATAATAAAACTAAGTCAGAAGCCGTGCCCTTTGGTCCCCACCACCCTGCTCCCCCTGGTTGTAGGTGAACAGCCAGCGCAGCATCCTCCACAGAGCCTCCGTGTCCTCGCAGTGGATCTTGTAGCAGTGCTTCATCGTGCGACGGGGAAGCGTTGATGGGCTGTAACAATCGTTTAAAATAGTCATAGATTTTTTTAATAAAAAGGATGCATAATATTATGCTTTTGGTCACCTGCATTGTTGCCTCTTATGAGAGAGTATTCAGTATATCTGTTAAAATGAATGCTACTGCCCTATTACCAAAATATTTATTTCTCTAATTGTCGTAATCGTTTACGTATCGTAACGTTTTCCCGTGTGTCATTAGACTGTTAATTAGCAAAAATGTCACAAAATCTACTAAGATCCAAAATTATTAACTGTAGTCTTATTTTTTTCTGGTCTTAATCCATACGTGCTGTTAATAAAATACGGGAACAGCTCAACTGGTAGTTATGTGCAAATGATTAGCCAATTAACAATCTTGCGACGAGAACTGACTACTCAGCATGCACAGGTGGTACTCAAGTGTCGTCACTCTTTCACTGCATTCCAACACATCATCATTATGATATAACATCTAGAACTTGGTTCTGTAACAGGTTTGTTAGTTTTGCAACATAGTGATAGTGTTTCCTATATAGGCTCGCGTGTCGTGGTGAAAGTGTTTGTAGTCCTAACGTCTCACCTTCTAGGTCATTTTGCCTATTTTAGAGTTTAATCTTGGATCATTCTGTGTATATGCTAAGTTTAAAAATGTGATAAGACTCGGAAGAAACGCGTATTTGGCAGGTAAGATAACTGTAACTACACGGCTTGTTTGACAGGGTTCGGGTAGGCACTATCTACCGGATGATTAAAATAATGGAACATATTTGAAAGTATCTGTTACACAAAGTAACCAGTACCTACTTATTTCTGATAAAAGATCGCAGCAGGCCTTAATACTGATAAATAATTTGACTTACACAGGATGAGTTTTGAAATGGGAACCAAGACGTTTTCGTTTTCTTCTGCAGATCACTAACATGTTTCCTACGAGAGCCCTAGTGGCCCAGTGGAAACAGCTGCGACTAACGACTTGTAAGGTCGTAGGTTCGAACCCAGACAGGCGCTTTACTTGGTGTAAATTATTTCACCATCACTGCTCTATCAATATGATTGACAACCAACATGACACTAACGGCACATAGTTTCTCTCGGAGTGCAGTTCGCAAAGCAGTCGTCTTCTGCATCGTTCGCTGATCGGAGCCACGTCTGACATGCCCGGGTCTGACCGACGGTACGGGAGTGATGAAGGTTGTCTGAAACAAAAACATCATAGAAAATTGCTGTTTTTGTATCTAAATGCAGCTCTTGAAAAGACTTAAATTAAAACAGTTAAGTAATGTTTGATATATAAAATCTATGCTAAGACTTTAAAATGGAAACGTTTCTAAGTAGATTTTATTGTATCGGCACGATTTCAGAAGCTATACATACGTTTATATTTTGAAGACTCTTTTTTATTAAACTACAGTCAATAAAAAGATGAACAGACCGTCAAACGTACCTAAGTACACTTACCTGCAATTTAATAGAAGGTAATTTTTCAAATCTATCGGAACAGTTAGATACAAAAACTTTTCGGAAATCTATCAGTCTATGCTGCCATAGCATACATAATAGTATATAGGTACTTATAAACCTTCTAGCATTTAGACTGACAGACAGACTGCACACTGCACTTGCAGGGAAATAAGTTTCCTCAGTATAGTACATGCACATTTACCCACTGACTGTTGCGCAACACGCGGAGGTGTGCGTCTTCCGCGCATGCGCGCCGCCACTGCATGGAACTGACGAACTGACCGACTGACACGCACCATTGGAAGTGACGGGTGTTGAAGGCAATGTTTTATTCATCAATCTGTCCACCGGGAAAAACTCGTTTATTCTTTTACTGTATTCTTACTCTGTTTAAGGAATGTCTCAATGACGAATTAAAAAAATAGTAGGTTGTTGTAGTTAAACCATCTGTTATGAAAAAATGGATAGAACTGACTAACAAATTTCAATTTTGAAAAATCAATTTTCAAAGGGTCGATTGGTTTTTAATTGTTTTTATTGCTGAATGGGCCCGCTCTTGACCTTGATCACGCCTGATGGAAAGGATGAAGTCTATGATGGAACGAGCCTGCCCTGATGATGCCTGAGCCACTGGAACTACCACGCATCGACGAAACAAAGCAGGCTGCTTGACGCCGGACTCCAATGGGAGGGTGGTCGCAAACCAGGCGGGCGTTAGCCCTATCACCGCAAGGAAAGAATTGGCCAGTCAAATAAGGTGTTGAGTGTGACTGTTCAGGATGCGCCGAGCGCGAGCGTTAGGCTACACGAGCAGGCTTCTTCATGCATCCCAAATTTAACCTCCCATTAGCTTGCTCTATAACTGCAGTTCTTTACAATGAATAAAGAATTTCGAAACAAATCAGTTTAAGTTCCCCCTATAGTTTATCGTGAGCTGCCAACATTTCCATATAACTACAAATCGAACTAGCACTAATCATTTGTCAATAATACAAGAAATCCGCGTAAAATCCCAATACAGCGCGCCAACTAGTCGCGATTAGCATCGCAGCGCAGGCGCAGCGAGTTCCTCACACATAAAACTTACAACTTTCTATGATAAGCAGTGAATACGTTCAGTTTCTTTTATTCCTATGTTTGGACAAAAAAATCGGGTTAGTTATGTGTTCAGTAAAGAAAGACGTGTGGGCACGCGGTGGCGTACACTGTTGGGTAATTTGTTTCCCGTGTGTGAGAAGCCTGTTTCCCTGTGATGAATGCCATTGCGTAAGATACAACGATATTTTGTTTGACTTTGAAGTGAACGGGTAATTCATTCTTGAGGTGATATTTGATGGGCGTACTGGTTACCTCATACTTTTCTTGTTAAAGCAAACTCAAACCCAAAACATTTATTTCAAGTAAACTAATGACAGGCACTTTTGAATTGTTAAGGAATCGGTCAGTCAGAAAGATGAAGCTAATGGAGTAGTGGCCCATTCCAAAGCGTAGTTGGTACCTATGCAGAAGGACTCCACGGACACTCTTTTAAATTAAAATATTGTTACAAAATATTGGTATTTAAAGGGTAGTTCTTCAGGGACAAAATTTTCGATTTCTATGGGTATATTTCTGTAACCAACAAACAAAACGGCATGTATTTTTTTTTTGTACTTTTTAGCTTTATCCCTTACTGGGACAAATTACTTTTTTTTAATATTTTCTGTCTAGGTACAAAATAAAAATATTTGAAGTTTGTTCTTCTGATACATTTAGTGCGTCCGTTTGCCATTTTCCGGAACAAAATGGTCGATGTCGCATTTTCTCTTTGATACATCAATATAAATTATAATTATATCGAAAGGAAATGAATTGTCCTCTTACAAAAAAAAATGTGTATTAGTTATAACTACGTTAGTCTATTTATAAATATGTAAATAAGAAGTGTCCGGCGTATAATACTGATTAGGTAATGTGGCGTAAGCTGCGCTTGACCGTACTTGGACTGGTAATAATAATGAGAGTCTGGCTTCCCGCGCGGGGGGAAGCCAGTCGCGCAACGGACGACCTAAAAGGTAGACGTGCGGCTGATTGGCTTAGATCCCGGTGTTACGAAGGAAAACATCTGATTCATCTGTGTTTGGTTCAGGTGGCAGTCTGATTACAATGCCTACTTTAAAAAAACTATAAAATTGTAGAAAAGTGGTGTCTGTACAATGGAAATATATAAAAAAAAAGTAGCAGGGGTTGTTATTATATCGATGCCGAACCCGAAATTGTAATTAAATTTTTTTTTGTCTGTTTGTCTGTTTGTCTGTGTGTTTGTGCACGCTAATATCAGAAACGGCTTATTCGATTTAGATGCGGTTTTCACTAATATATTGTAGTAAGCTTCACTTAACATTTAGTGTTTATTTCATGTCAATCGGTTCATAAATAAAAAAGTTATGTCAATTTAAAGAATCACGGCGAATATTTGTTAAGGTATTCTATCAGAGTACGTACACGCCTCGCGCCTGCGCGTCCGTGGCTATATAAAGCTCGCCTGAGTTTGTTTCGGCCTTTCTTCTCAGAGTAGTCAGATAGGAAAAGCCGATCTCATCAAGCTTAAATAATAATAATAATCTGATCCAGCCTGTCCCATCTTGCTGCCCTCTCCCAGCGACTCCCTAAGCCGAGGTTCGTACCCCACAGGGGGTGCCCTTAGAGTGTAGTCGCTTAGTATAGTAGATAATTGCCCCTGGCTGGAGGCTTTTTTTTTTTTTCGGGTGGGGAAATCATCAAATGACTCCGCTCTGGGTGGAGCGGAAGGGAGTGTCAGACTCTTACTGATGAAAACACACCCATGTTCCTTCCTTAGCCCTTTTTGTTCCGGGGTAGCGGTAACCCTTTTGGACAATCCCGCTGCCCCGGCAGGCTTCGGCCCTGTCGGGCCCCTTCTCTGTTGCTGACATCTCTTTGAGGCGCGCGTGAAACATGTACGCGCCGTCCGGCACGGGCCTGGTCCTGATCGGACGGTGAGCTACCCATTACTCTCCGCCCGCAGGCCCGCGCCTACGGTGACCGGGAGACGTCACGCGGCTCCCGACGCCCGGAGCGTCTCCCGCGGCGGCTGGGACGGGAGGCTCTCTCCCTAAGCCGTCCCGCCACCTCCTTCGCTAGCATGACTGCTTTGCAGAAGGAGGTGACTGCCTCCCACTCCCTCTCGCCTCGGACCATGGCTTGCACCAGGGCCGGACGCGAGAGGTCGCCGCCGCTGCCGATCGCCTCTACGAGGACACGGTGGTGCTCCACCCAAGCGGGGCAGAACTCCACCGTGTGCTCCACCGTGTCCTCTGGGCGATCCTGGCAATGGTGACACCCGGGCGTTTCCTCCCGCCTGATGATGTGCAGGAACCTCCCAAAACTTCCGTGTCCGGTGAGGACCTGCGTCAGGCGGTACGTCAAGTCGTCGTTTTTTTTTTTGTCGTCAGTCAAAAAAAAAAAACTCGCCGCTGCCATAAGGATTCAGTTATTCGTAGCGAATGCACGTATCCTGGAGAGTATAGGCGAATAGTTGCTTTCGATTATTGCGATTCACTTGAATACTGACTGTTTGCATATTTCATTTATTTATATTTTAGGGTTTGTAGGTTAGGTTCTTTTTCTTAATTTTCTTTAAAATTTTGTAAATAAATATTGTAAGTATTTGGTATAGGTTAGGCGGTTCTTTACTTGATTTTCGGGTATTTACTTATCTTAATTTTTATTTAGGGTTTGTAAATAAAAATTGTAAGCATTTATTACAGGTTGGGCATTTCTTTCCCTGATTTTCGGTATACTTATCTTAATTTGTATTTAGGGTTTGTCGTCGTTTCAGCCGATAGACGTCCACTGCTGGACAAAGGCCTCCCCCAATTTGGGGGGGGGGGGGGGGGGGGGTTTGCCATAATCGCCACGCTTGGCAAGCGGGTTGGCGATCGCAGTATGGTATGCTGGTGGAATAAATAGAGAACGCTGCTGCCCATTCTTCGGTAAGACCCTTAGTCGCCTTTTACGACACCCACGGGAAGTAAGGGGTGGTGCAATTCTTTAAGTCCGGCACCACACAGGGTTTGTATATAAATATTATAAGTATTTGGTATAGGTTAGGCATTTCTTTTCTTGATTTTCTTTATTAAGTATAAGTTCATTAGCTCAGGTTAGTAATTAATTTTTCTAGCATTTCTTTTGTTTTATAAATTTAGTACGTTTGGTTTACACGTCTTAACACTTATTACTTAAACTGTGATAATTTTAGACTGTATAAGAATCTGTAAGTATTTATAAATTAATTGTTTACGATAGTACGTGTTTACTAAATAACTGTGTGTTAAGTAGTAAGTACTATTTTATTGTAAGAATGCCTCGAAGAAGATCCAACCTCTCCCAATGTAGCAGAAATGCTAAAAGGATGAGATTAGTTCGATGACAGGAATCTGAGGATGGTCGTGAGGCAAGGCTCTCTGCAACTCGGGAACATCAGGATAGGTTTCGTGCTGCAGAAACTTCGACTCAGCGAGAATTTCGACTGAGTTCAAATCGTTCTCGAATGATGACAACTCGAAATAGGGAAAACGGGAACAACGAAAGGCACGATTATCTGTCGATCGCGAAGCTTACGCGCTATCGCGTGAGTCTGAGACTTTTGCTGACAGACAAAAGTCTGTTCGGACAGCAAATGCTCGGTCTCAGGAAACACAGGAAGAACGAGAAATACGTCTCACTGCCGATCGTGAAGCTCAAGCACTATCGCGTGAGTCTGAGACTTTCACTGATAGGGAAATTCGCCTGAGTTCTCAGAGGGTTCGGAGAGCAAATGCCCAGTCTGTAGACGGTATACGTAATTCAAAATATGCTGCCCGAAAAGTCACTATACCACGCGGACGCAGTCTCGGGCACAGCTAGTAAACTAATAAACGCACATTTCTCGTATCATCCATCACGTTGGGTCTTCAAATGCACTCGTGTGACTGAGGTGTGACTGATGTGTGTCGCGTGCGTGTCGCGTGCTGCGTGCTAGCTAATCGCGTGCCCCGTGATATATCCGCGGTGGTTACGCGCGCTCCGTAGCCATGTAACCGATCCTACACGGATGTTGGCTCTATGGATAAACTGGAGTTTTGGACTTAATACGTCCGTGGTTTACTACGTCAGTGTTTTATACATATTATTTATGCATATTGGTAAATTTCGTTTAGGTTTTTATTCTTTTTAAAAGGGAGACTGACATTTTGAAAGAAGTTGACTAATAATAATAATAATAAAACCTTTATTTTCAGGCGACTTTGGCCCATAGATAAATACCTTACAGACTAACATATATATTATAATAATACAATGTGTGTTAGTGTATAAACTTAAAACTATGTTAGTAAAACACTTCACTAATACATTAAGTATGTATTAGTGAAGTGTTTTACTTAATATTGTATTGTAATACTTAATATTGTAAATGCAAAAAGCAATTCTGTCCATCTTTACCTTTTCATGCCTTCACGGCTGAACGAATTTAGATGAAATTTGGCTCACGGATAGACAATGACTTGGTTTAGAAATAGTTCATAATCTGGTAGCAGGTATACTTCCGACATCCACGCGGGCAAAGCCGCGGGCAAAAGCTAGTTCATAGTAATTCTGGTGATATATCTTAAGTTCGATATATGGTAAAACCTTAACTTAAAATGAAAATGTGATATTAGTTTATTAGTAGTGGTTGACAAACCAATTTTGTTCCTTATTAAAATAGATCCATGTCAGGCGCTCGCACAGTCTCGCGAAAAGACAATGCAGCGTCTAATTCCGGTTTGAATCCCGCCTGCGCCTATAATGTACTGTATATTGGACTTTCGACTGATTGCAGTCGAAAGTTTTAGTCGAAAGACTGTTAATTGTAGCAGTCTTTCGACTAGAACTAGATAATGAGGTGACTTTTGTGACCTAGTAGTACTCCTAGTTATAATATACAGGTTGTCTGAGGTTGTCGTTTTCGTGTAATAACTACTGGGAATAACTTAGACCGTGACGTAGACCTATGATGTAATCTACAGTCACAGCGTTGTGAAATTCAAAACGTCAGGTTATTGACCTAAAAATACTGATATTTGGTGTTATCAAATATTATAAAATACATAGTTACTTATCAGTTTCTGTATCTAATTTCTTTATCTTTAATGGAATAATAATGTTATTGTAATTATTGCAAAATGGTCCTGATAACATTATGAAAATATGAATACTGGTTGCTGGTGCTTAAAAATGGGGTTATCTGGAAACGTTTTCGTTTTTGGGCGCCATATTTCTGATATAGCGGCGCAAGCGGCAAAGAAACGAGCTGGCAAAGTAAAAATTTAAATAGACTGCGCCAATATCAACGAGATCACAAATTTTCAAAACTCCCCGAAATTTTTCCTGGTAAAACTACCGAACGACTGGAGTATTAAGCACTTACGTGTTATCATCCACGTTGTGGATGGTGACGATGCTGGGAGTGAGCGCCGAGATGATGAGCCCCACGGGGATGAACGCCGTCACCAGGCGCAGCAGGTTCCGCCACGGGTTCATGCTGGAACAATGTGCAGTTGGCATAATTAACAATGAAGCTAGGTATTATTCTTGTCTTGCTGCGCCCCGCGGTTTCACCCGCATAAATGTCGATCTCGTGGGAATATCGGGATAAAAAGTAATATGTTAATCCAGGGTGTCAGCTACCTCCATACAAAATTTCATCAAAATTGGTCTAACCGTTTGAGCGTGAATAAGTAACAAACATATAAACGCACACACACACACACTCACAAACTTTTGCCTTTATAATATTAGTGTGATTATGTTGAATAAAATGTTAAAGTTTACAGTCTTGGGGTACAAGACTCTCTAGGAGACGTTAGGTAGAGACAGCAGACCTTCGTATAAGACGTCGGAGGAATCCCTGGCTGCCAGCCCCGCCACCCCTTTTACTTACTATATATAGACACCCGACGTAAGGAAGGAGCAAGGATACCCTTGGTACTCCCTTACTCCCACTTCATTCAGATAGTAATATTATGTGCTTCTATCATTTAATGCATAAAGAGGCTCTTCAAACTATGTCCTGTGAAGATATAGAGAAGTTATTACTTTTATTTTTGAATAAATTGTATTATTTAATTACGTATGACAGAGGCACACATTATTCAGATAATAATTATCTGAATAATGTTAATGAATTAATGATAAATGTTGTTATCATGACATTATCTCCGCTTAGACATAAGAGACCACCCAGAGCTAGTCGACACAACACATTGGAAAGTAGTTCTAGTGTGTAGAACCACATACAGGTCCTGCATATTATAGTCATATAACATTATGTTCAAATTAATCGGCGGCCAGTGCGCAGCGCGGTGCTCTCAGATTCACTATCTCTTTGCGTACGCGCATCTGTCTCTATTAGTGGTTATGATATCTATAAATCATTGCGATTGTATCTTATTTTTGATGTATGTGTCTGTTGCAGATGAGCTAGGTTAGGTTTGTGGGTTTCCCTCGCGGTGATTGTTATTTTGAGGCAATTTTGTGGTTCGAAAAAAAAAACATCAGATAATATTCACATTTGTGAGTATTATCTGATGTTTCCCAGTTTCATTTTGCGTACGTATCCTTATTTCTCAGATTTAAATTAAAAAAAAAAGTTTTATTCAAGTATAAAGTAAAGTAAAAATAGGATTTACATTAATTACAATCGAGGAAAATTAAATTCTAACTGTAATGTAGACCTGCCTGATCTAGGTTTATGGAAAACCTGTGTTTTAGGCCATCAATTTACACCAAACATTTAAAAAGAAGATAACAATTTTATTAGAAGCTAAATTGAGAAGATGGCATAATATTTTCAATGTCTTAAAGAGTTACTATTTGGGTATATTATTTTAAAACTAGAATGTAAGTTAAATAGAATAACAACTGTATAATTTATTTGTTAAGTCCCTTCTTTTAACACTTGCACAATACAAGCAGTCGGGGACAACGTGTAAGTACTTCCTTGGTGATATATTTTCTCACAATATCTCCATCTACAGTGTTGAGACACACGTCACACGTCACGCGGTGACTCGGCGACTCGGGGTAAGTTTCACGTTTTTGTGCGTTTGTGACACAATCTTTACGAGGTTGCTAATGACTGGCAATGGTTATGTTTTGTCTTTATGTTAGCTTACATTTCTCTCACGGGTACCAGTTGATGTGAATGCTTTATAGTGTCATGTTATATGTTTTACGTAAGAGATTGAAGTAAAATTTACATATGTAAGAGTTTCTTGCATCCCAGTCGTTTATTGCCTGTTGCTTAATTGTTAGATTTTGTACATACCGGTTCTTACAGAATATAGGGTTTATTTATAAACGATGATTAAAGTTATGTGACGTTTAACCGTCAAAAATGTACGGTTAAACAGTACGTTTATGAATAAACGGGTAAATCTAGGATCAACGTGCGTGTTTTACGCAGTATTCCATTTTTTTATTAAATTGCTTTATTAATTTTGATTATTATTCTAGTTCGCTAATTGATAGTGCAAGCTTTCCTATAATTTAGACTTTGAGTTAATGCTGTGTGTGTGTTTAGTTGGTAAGCCTTTATATCACACTAATATTATAAAGGCGAAAGTTTGTGAGTGTGTGTGTGTGTGTTTATATGTTTGTTACTTCTTCACGCTCAAACGGCTGGACCAATTTGGATAAAATTTTGTATGGAGGTAGCTGACACCCTGGATTAACATATAGGCTACTTTTTATCCCGATATTCCCACGGGATCGAAATTTACGCGGGTGAAACCGCGGGGCGCAGCTAGTAAATAAATAAGTATGTTCGCAAATCTGATATTCTGAGGAGCATACGGACATTCATTCATGCAAACTCATTCATTAATATAATTCGAGTGATATTAATATAAATGAGCAATAACCATTAATGTGTGTTAACCAATGTGCAGCCAGTGAAAGGATATTTGCCATACAAAGAGGTCACACTTATGTCGCCTACAAAGTAAAGACACATACAGTATCTCCTCTGCAGACAGTTACTTACCTCCTGTACAATGCTGGCGAAAATAAAGAAGAATGGTGCAAAAGTGAGGATGATAATGCACTTCAGTGGGTTGCGAAAGGCTGTTGATAACGATTTCTTGTACCTATCGTCGTTATCTTATACGTAATTATGTGGAACATCGGAGCGGATGCATGAAGATTCCATAACTTCTAATACTATTCCTTTACCTTTTTTCGTAATATAAATGAATGAATATTCATTGTATGTATGAGTTGAACCTTCTGACCTTATCTGTTTCGAACCCCACACCACACCCACGCTGTGACTGCCCCCAACAGCTTTCCACTTTCCTACATTGTTTTTTTTAACAAGTATTTACTCAAGAATGTGTTTACACCCTTTAGGAGACATGGCGAGGTAAAAGTTGTAAAAATTTGTAAACAAGTAGATACAAGTCGTGTGTCCGAAACGTGGTAAGTAGGTATTAATTGACGGATGAAATGTATCGAACTGTATGGTCAAAATTGGGTTTTAAGGGACTTCAATGATTCAAAACGTGATTATGTTAGTACCTATAGCTTATATTACACTGTTCTATGGCCCTTTTTTTTTTTTTTTTTTGAGGATGGGAAATCATCAAATGACTCCTCCCGCTCTGGGTGGAGCGGAAGGGAGTGTCAGACTCTTACTGACTAAAACCCACCCGTGTTCCTTCCTTAGCCCTTTATGTTCCGGGCCAGCGGTAACCCTTTCGGACAATCCCGCTGACCCGGCAGGCTTCGGCCCTAAGGGGCACCTCCTCGATGCTGACATCTCTTTGAGGCGCGCGTGGAACACGTACGCGCCGTCCGGCACGGGCCTGGTCCTGATCGGGCGGTGAGCTACCCATTACTCTCCGCCCGCAGGCCCGCGCCTACGGTGGCCGGGAGTCGTCACGCGGCTCCCGACGCCCGGAGCGTCTCCCGCGGCGGCTGGGACGGGAGGCTCTCTCCCTGAGCCGTTCCGCCACCTCCTTCGCTAGCATGACTGCTTCGCAGAAGGAGGTGACTGCCTCCCACTCCCTCTCGCCCCGGACCATGGCTTGCACCAGGGCCGGACGCGAGATGTCGCCGTCGCTGCCAATCGCCTCTACGAGGACACGGCGGTGCTCCGCCCAAGCGGGGCAGACCTCCACCGTGTGCTCCACCGTGTCCTCTGGGCGATCCTGGCAATGGTGACACCCGGGCGTTTCCTCCCGCCTGATGATGTGCAGGAACCTCCCGAAACTTCCGTTTCCGGTGAGGACCTGCGTCAGGCAAAAGGTGAGGGCGCCGTGGCGCCTCTCTAGCCACTCCTCAAAGAGGGGTCTTATCGCCGCTATCGCGGCGTGCCCTGCGCTGGGTTGCGACAGTCGCTCTTTCCATGCCGCGCGCCACTCATACAGGCGCGCGAGGACTATCGCCTCCAGATCCCATGGGGGCAGTCCGGCAAGGAGGCTTGCCGCCTCGCCAGAGATCGTGCGGTAGCCCCGGATAGCCCTTATGGCTACCACCTTCTGGGGCGCGTTCAGGTAGTGGGCGGCTCGCCGCCGCAGTGAACGCGCCCACACCGGAGCCCCGTATATGGCCATGGACCGCACGACCCCCGCGTAAAGCCCCCGGCAGGAGGCGTTTGGCCCCCCCAGGTTGGGCAAGAGCCGCTTGAAGGCGGCCCCGGCCCGTTCCAGTTTGGGGGCCAAACGTCGGAAATGCTCCACGAAGTTCCACCGGCTGTCGAGGACGAGACCCAGGTATTTCATCGTCATCCCGACGCCGATGTGAACCCCTCCTACGGTTAGTTGGGATCCCGATGGCGGTGCGTTCCGGGGCCCATGAAACGACATGGCCTCGGACTTGTGCAATGCCACCTCGAGACCCAACTGCCGGATCCTCTCCACGACTATCGCAACCCCGCGTGTCATCGCGTCGGCCGCCGCCTGATGCGACCTCCCCTGCGCCAGGACCAGCGTGTCGTCAGCGTAGCAAACCACGCTGACGCCATCAGGGAGGTCGGCGCGCAGCACCCAGTCGTACCCGATGTTCCACAGAGGCGGCCCCAGGACCGATCCCTGTGGGACACCGCACGACATCTCTCGCCGGTTCCACTCCCCATCGCGACCGGGGTAGCTGACGGCTCTTTCCGTCAGATACGCCTCGACTATTCGACGGAGGTAGGGCGGCACCCGGTGATACCGGAGTGCTTCCACAATGGTGCTCCAGGGCAGGGTGTTAAACGCGTTGGCGATGTCGAGTGACACCGCCACGACGACCCCACCCCGGGACACCGCGTCCCCCGTCGTGAGGGCTCTCACGCGCATGATGGCGTCCACCGTCGAGCGCCCCTTGCGGAAACCGAACTGGCTGTCCGCAAGATCCGGCCCCGTCCTCACCAGGTGCCCGACGAGGCGGCCCGCAATCACTCTCTCAAAGAGCTTGCCGACCTCGTCGAGCAGCACGATGGGCCGGTATGCGGACGGAGAGTCCGCAGGGCGCCCTGGCTTCCGAATGAGGACCAGCTTCCCCGTCTTCCAACAGCGTGGAAACTGGCCTCTCTCCAAACATGCGCTTAAGAACGCCTCCAGTCGAGGCCCGAGAGCCCTTGAGGCCAGGACCCAGGCTTTACCTGGCAAGCCGTCGGGTCCTGGGGCGGTATTTTTGGCCTTCAGCCTTCCTACCGCCGCTCTCAGTTCTACCCCGGTCACAGCAGGGATGTCGTCGTCGTCCGCGTGGTCCGCTTCGGGCACCGCAATTGGCGGAGCCATGGTCGGGGGAGTGTGCTCCCCCCGTGAAGGGAACAGAGCGCTCACCACCTCCTCCACCAGCTGGGGGCGGAGACTCTGCGTCAGCGGGGGGGCCCAGGTGCGGAGTTTATTCCGCACCATTCTATAAGGGCGCCCCCACGGATCTCTGTTCAGAGTCTCCACCATCTCCTCGCGGGCCACATCCTTGGCCCGCTGGACAGCCTCTTGGAGGGCGGTCTTCGCCGCTCTGTACCCCTCGTACAGCTCCGCCTCCGTGGCTTCCGCATCCGGAGGGCGAATGCGGAGCCTGCGGTGCCTGGTGTACAGGTGTCGCGCATCGACGCCCGCCTTGCGTAGCGTCTCCAACTCCTGCGACCACCAGTACACCTGACGTCGGGCGCGTCCTGGCCGGACTCGGGGCATTGCCACGTCACAGATCTCGGACATGGCCTCCCGGAACCACTCCGCCTCATCGTCGATGTTGGCAGGCCTGTCCGGTGATGACACCCAGGCCTGCACGATCGAGGCTTCCAGGAGGAGCTCCCGGTCCAGCTGCTTCAGCGCCCACCGCGGACCACTCGGGGCCTGTTGGACCAGCGCGCTAGAGGTCTGGGCGGAGACGTCGAACCGGATATACCGGTGGTCGGAGTAGGTCTCCACCCCCTCCATGACGCGCCAGTCAATGACGCGTTGTGACAGAGCGGGGCTGCCGAACGAGATGTCCACCACGGACTCACCCCGCATCCGCACACACGTGGGAACAGAACCCCGATTTAGGACGACCAGGCCTGTTTCCAGAGCCCAGTCCTCCACCATCCTGCCCCGCACATCCGTGTAACGGGAACCCCAGGCCAAATTCTTGGCATTGAAGTCCCCGAGCACTAGCACGGGGAAGGGATGGTTTCCGGCGACGACGACACTCAACTCTGTTAAAGAGTTGTGGAACTCGGCGAGAGTTCGGTTCGGAGAGAAGTACACCCCCACTACTACTATCTCTCCGAACCGTGCTGCTACGCACCCCTGTCCCTTCGTGACGCATTCGAGGGACGGGGTGCCGGCGGCGGCCGACGAAAGTATGGCCACTGAGCCGCTCAGGTCCTCCACCCAGTCATCCCTGGGCGGGACAAAGTACCGCTCAGCGACCCGCGTACGCATACCCGTGAAGTCAGGACGTATGGTGCCCGCCTTCACCAGCAGTTTAACCTGCGCTGAGACCCAGCCCACCAGAAGCCTTCGGCCCTCCACAATCGTTTTGGCCGCCGTCACGGGGCAGCTTACCGTTACGGTTCGCATCCCCGCGAAGTCAGGACGTATGGTGCCCGCCTACACCTGCTCGGCCAGACACCCGCCCGTCCTGACAACGGCGGCAACCACCTCTCCCTCCGTTACGGAGTCATCCAGGCCCAAGATGCGCATGTCTGCGCACTTGACGGGCCTGGAGACTCCAGCCTCATCCGCATTGAGGGACGCCCTAAGCTTCTCAGCTAGGGCGTCAGCGGTGGGGCCACTCGTCGCACCGGGGATCTCCAACATGCGGGCGCCAGTGGCGGTCACCCTATGCCGGAGGCCCCCGGTGATCCCCAGCTCCTGGAGGTCCACCGTCTCTCTCGCTTTGGCGAGCACGTCGCGGTACGTCACGCCCCTCTTGACCGCGTCCGGCTGTAGCGTTATTACTACAGCCGCGGTCTTTGGGGCGCGAAGCCTAGCCGCGACGGCTCGCTCCTTGCGGCGCCGCCTTTGCGCCTTCTTTCTGGCCGCCTTGGCCGCCTTCTTCTTCTCCCCGACCACCTGCCATTCGGCGTCGGTCGTGGGAGGAGTGGGAGGGTTTTGGGGGCGGGGCGTTGGCTCTGGGGCCTTCGCCTCCCGTGCCGGCCTGCCCCTCTTCCGGGCCTGCGCCGGGGTGTTGCCGGTAGGCGCCGGGGCCCCGCCAGCCGGCGCTGGCGCCGGGGCTCCTCCAGCCGACACCGGTTTGGCCGACGCCGGTTTGGCCGACGCCGGTTTGGCCGACGCCGATTTGGCCGACGCAGGTTTGGCCGACGCCGGTTTGGCCGCCGCCGGATTGGCCGGCGCCTGGGCCCGGCCAGACGGCCCGGGTTTAGGGGCGGCAGCTGCCGCAGCGGCCGCGTACGAGGCCGCCTTAGGCCTCGGGGCCGTCCCGCCCGCCAAGGGGGGGCGCAGGACTATGCCCTCCAGGAAGAAGAACCGCGCCTGGAAGGCCGCCAGCTCCTGACGGACCAGGTTCAGGACCTGATTCTCCACCGGGACGGGCTGGCACGGCGGCTTCGCCTGCGCGCCCCCGGCGGCCCTCAGGCCGGCCAGGTCCGCTCGGAGTCGCCCGTTCTCCTCTTGGAGCTTCCCCATGGCGGCTGTGAGGCGGGTGACCTCCGCCCTCAATTCGGCCACTTCGCCAGTAGAGGGGCCGGTGTAGTTGGCCGCCTCCGCTGCCGCCATTATGGAGGCCATCGCCGAGACTACGGCCTTGTTCTTTGAAGCTTGGAGCTTCTTCAAGGCCACGTCCCGGATCGCGGCCTCCACGACGTCCGCAAACCTGCGCTTGCAGTCCGCCTCGGGGTCACTAGCCGCACTCTCCTCGTCGCTTGAGGGCCCCGAAGTGACTGCGGTCCCTCCTTCCTTTGCGGGCTCCTCCGCTCTCTCTGCCGCCTCGCGGGCAGTGAGCCCCCTCCCCTTGCCTCGCTCGCGCACCCCACCCCGCCTACTGGTGGGGATCTTTCTAGCTGAGGCCAGCTCTTCATCGGAGGACAGCCCCTGACCGTCCTCACACCTTGGCCGCTTGCTGAGCTTCGCCACAGCGGCCACCTCCTTGGCACGGCAGGGGCTCCCTGAGCCTCTCGTGCTCGCGCCTCCTGATGCGGCGTCGGACTCCGAGCCCGCATCTCTCCTCTCCTCTCTTTGGTCCCCTAAGGGACAGGAGCCTCCTCGGCTCTTGTTGCCAATGGCAAGCGGAAGACATTCGTTGCCCCCCCCAGAATACGAATGGGGGCTTGACGTTCCCAAAGGGAACGTGGCGGATTCTCCGACTGCTGAGCAGCCGGTACCGCCCTGGGGTAGTTTTTTGTCGTCTGTCTTTTGCATCATGGTTTGTTCCTTTTTAAGGGTGAGGTCCCTGTTCGCGCTAACGACCGGATCCCCTCCGGCCATTCATCCCCTCGGCACGCTCGACCTTGGGATTGGGGTAATTTTTTATAGAGGTTGTCTTCCTCGCGGCCCGGACCTCAGTGGCCCGGACCCCCGGTCCTGAGTTCAAGGTTACGGGGTGGCCGACGGTTGGGCAGAACCAACCGCCGCCCCGGCGTCCCCACGCTGCCGCCAGATGCCGGACAGACGCAGCGCGGGCATGGGACACCCTCCAACGCCCACACTCTCGTGGGTACCGCCCAGTGACGGTCTGGGCCCACTCACCTCCCTCTGTAAGCAGAGGGGGAGTAGACGCATGACCGTCTATAGCCCGGTTCCCTTCACCGACCATCCAGGATGATCGGTGATTGGAACCATGACCTTTCCCCGTGTGTTGAAAATTAGCCGCCAGCCCCAAGAGTCCACCAGAACCAGTGGGCAATTTGTGCTGACGTTGCCCAGGGTGCGCCGCGAGGAGGCTTTCAACATGCACCCCTGTTCTATGGCCCTACGCTCTAGTTTTCTAACTGAACAGACAGCTGTGCTGCTGGGAGTTTGTTGCGACACTTCTTCTCCCCAGCGAAACCACTAGGAAGTGGTGAAGGGCGGGCGTTTTGGGGGACTGTCTTTTGTAATTTTGACGTTTGAAAAGTGCTGATTCTCAGCCTAGTTTTAATAAATGACTTTTGATTTTCTAATGAGCGAATTGCGTTGATAATTTGTATTTGTTGTTTGAAAATTGTCGTTGTTATTAGATGGTAAAGGCCACCGCACGTATGTTGTGCTAAAACCACCTTTACTGCAACGACATAGTAGCACTATCAATTTAAAATTATTAACATGGACCGTCATGGACGAACTTACGGTTAACAGCGACCTATTTCATCAATGTTTAACCTTTTACTTTTGCATTTAAAAATGTTAATCAAGCATCAACTAACCGTTTCTTAAGCGCATGCTCGTCCTTCCCATCCTCATAATACTCCAGAGCGTACTCCTCCTCACCATGCGGCTTCTCCTTGAAAGCGTCAGGCGACTGGTAAAGTCCTCCAGCAGGGACCTTTACTGGGACTTCAACCGTCGGCTTGGACTCCATGGAGTCTGTCCACCCGCTCTTGGTCTTGGTGTAGATGGTGTCCTCGAACTTGTATGGGAACTCCTGGTGCGTGTAGTAGATCTCTTTGGGTATCTGGTTGTAGGTTGCGTGGTTGGGGTAGTCGTCTTTGATTGAGCTGTGGAATAAAGTAAAAATATGAGTGTCATATAATATTGCACGTTTCTATGGTGAAACAGTCGTTTATGCTAATCTTTTTGAAATGCATAGTGTTCTTATTACCCAATCGGTTTCAATTATAATTTGACCCCGGTAACACCTAAATTTTCATTCAATGTTGTTTAGGTATTTTGCTATTGTTTTTTTTTGTAAATAAGCTCTTACCTTATAAACCCAGTCGCCGGTTTCTTCTGTACAGGGCCAAAAACGGGTGTCTTGATAACTTCAGCACTGTCATCATCAAAGAAGCTTCCCAGATGTTGACTCGGCTTGAAATCCTTCAACAGTTCCTTCTTCTCTTGTCTTACTTTAGCATCCGTATCATTATTATCATCTTCGGTAAGATTGGAGGGTGCAAAACCAGATTCTATCTTCCAAGATTGTGATGTTGGTTTGGACTTCGTCTCTGTTTTGTTGAATATAGTTTCTGTATTGTTAAGTTTGGCTTTTGTAGCATTGAGTGTTGGCTGTGTATCATTAGGTCTTGACTCTGTATCATTGCGTCTTGTTTTTGTATCACTGGGTCTGGTTTCTGTATCCCTGAATCTAGTGTATATTTCATTTCTGGTGATGGTTTTATTAAAGACTGGGTAAAGAGTGGTGGTGTTGGTGTCAGGTGATGTGGTGATCTCTGCGGTGAGGGTGGACACTGTCAAGATGAAGAGTTGGATCCATAGAGTAAACTGTAAGGTAGGAAAGGTTGGTTTAGGTATGGTATACAGACATTACGATTATTATCATAGCTAAGGTCTCTACAGGAGATATCACACTTATTATAAAGGCGAAAGTTTGTGAGTGTGTGAGTGTGTGTGTGTTTATATGTTTGTTACTTCTTCACGCTCAAACTGCTAGACCAATTTTAGTAAAATTTGGTATGGAGGTAGCTGACACCCTGGATTAACATATAGGCTTTTAGACTTTTTATCCCGATAATCCCACGGGATCGAAACTTATGCGGGTGAAACCGCGTGGCGCAGCTAGTTATAGATAATTTGATGTGCAGCCCTTTAAAAAATATATTAACGTTTTAAATTTTTATAGCTTCTCTATTATTGCTAGAATATTTTTTTCTTAAATTACTTGTTGTTCTGATAAAGTTGTATGGTGTACGTAATAATAAATCATCGCCGATTATGCAACAAAATACGTAAACACGGCTGTAGAATTTAGTGCCTGCTTGGTTCAGCACTAACTTCAGAGTTGGTTGATATTTGGTTGATTTGGTAATATTAGTCTTGTTTAATGATACGAACTGATATGGTTTAAAAGCTATATTGAATACTATTGATAGACATCGAATGGTAAATCTAATCTAAATAAGCACTAAGATGGTTTGATTTAGTTTGGTTTGAGTTACGCGATTGGTAGCCGATTACGCACTGACTGGTAATAGATGAGATACATGCATTTATGGAAATGCAGGCAAGCAAAAGTGCTGAGCTGTTCGGTGGCAAATATTATACCGAACATATTCCCGAGCACAAGATGAGATACTCGCAAGAAAAGACTAAAGTAATCATCAAATCACCTTAGTTAAAATAATGATACAAGTCAAATGGTAAACATAGTAAAATAATTATAAAATGGTAAACAAAAGTTAAATTCATAAAAAATGGTAAACAAAGTAAAAGTATTTTAAAATGGTAAATAAAGGTAAAGTATAAATTACGATTGTCCTTAAAAAACATAAATTCATTACACTAATGAGTCTTCAACTCTAAGCACACGTTCTTTTCTCGCTTTAGGCAACGTAGCCCTTTCCTTTTTACCCGTACTACGCATAGCACTGGGCCACCGTCTCGCGAAATATGCGCTTAAACCTATTGATTCACTCTCACTTTGCTGACGGTCAGCAGTACTCTGCTTTCGCGGTTGCACTTTACTATGCACTCTGGTTGACTCCGATGTAGTCGCCACAGACTCCTGTCTGTGGTGAGGCTCCGCCCGGCTGGCCAGAGAAGGCGAACAGCATCTCACTCTTTTCCAGACCCAGACTGCTGCCGCGCATAGGACAACTCCCAGCAGTAAGTATACAATGGTGTACTGGTGAATATCATGGACTGATATGTCATCGACCTCTGCTTTGGTGGATTTCAGTGTTTTGATCTGTTCTCCAAGAATGGATAGAGATCTATTTAGGCCCATGTCTTCTGGTAATGCTGTTTCTGCTGGTATTTCAACGTTCACAATATGGTTTATCTGATCTAGCTCTGGTACGAGCATATTTGGTGTAAAGATAAGTTGGTTGGATTGTTGTTGTAAAGAATACAACGTGAAATCTTTACTTTTAATAAAGCATTTCTGAGTCATGCTAATGACCCCTGCTCGAGTCAGCTGACGGACCGTAACTTGATCGTCGCATATGATTTTGATGGAATATGTGTCACAGCAAAAATATAGGTATTGTGACGTTGAGTGTAATTCTACCCAACTGTTTTTGCACGCTGTTCTTTCTGTTTTGCACCTTTGGTTTATTTGATCTGTTTCGCAAAAGTTTTCGTCATTTTCCAAGTTTAGGATGGGTTTGAAGAGCTCACACATGAAGGTTTCTCCGTGATATAAACATGTGTCAAGTTCATGTATGGTTGGTACAAAATAAGCATCCTTTTTTAGGTTCACTGCGACGTATTCCGATATTGGTATAATGCTGGTCATACTGTAGTTGGTTTGTTGCGGAACTGGTAATATCCTATATAAGGGTGAATCTTGAGAGGCTCAATTTATGATGTCCGGAGGTATAAAGTACCCGCAATATTGAAATTAAGACCCAAAGTATTTTTTTTACGTCTTATCACTATGGTATCTAATTGATGCACAATAGTTATTCTTTTTAATTTGGGTGTAATTATCGAAAAAAAAAACAAAACGTCACAAAAATTGATAACCCTGGCGCGTCCTTTACACATTTTTTAATGAAAACAACCCGAAGTCGCCAATTTATAAATGTAAAATGATCAATTTATGTAGTTTTTCAACAATTAGATTAGTATGTGTTGAAAATAAAAATATACAGTTTTTATTTTATCCCATAGTTTTACATAGAAATCGATTTAAAGTTTTGTCCAGAGCTAAACAGTGATTCCTGTGGCGCGCTACATAACTAGACATAGATCGCTAGTGGAGCGGTCGCGAAGCGCAGTTATTCGTTCTCGTGCGGGCTCTAGTCGCGCTTAAAACACCGTGGTGGAAGATCGGGTCTCACTTTGCCCGTGGACGAAATTACGAAGGTAAAAATTTGATTCCCCTGGTTTTGTTTCACTGGGTCATTGATTACCCTGACGGCATAAAAAATTGTATAAGTTTTTTCTCGGATATATCTTTACTAATCTTTTTTATTATTATTACTAATCTTGTTATTATTGATTTAATAATCTTATTATTATTGCTTAGAACTTTTAACTTTTTACGTAATCGATAAAAAACAAACTTTTATTGATTACCTTGGTGTTGATTCCCTTGGCGTTTTTGCCAGGGTAATCAATATTTTCTAGTTCGTCTAGTACATTTATTTGTTCATTCCAAATTGCACGGTCTGCTCAGACAGTGTTGAGTGTTTTGTTTTGCCTGGTTATCTAAGTATTTATTCAAATAAATTATAATCCGTTTGTATCGAATCTTTATGCGATTTGTACCCATTGCACGCAGAGATTACCAAAAAGGACCTACGTGTATCCTCCGATGATAGCTTCTGGGCAGAAGTTCCTTCAATAAATGAAAATCTGTCAGCTTCTACAACTAACGCTGTATTGACAGCTCTTCACGGCGAACATTCCAGTGCTAGTGATTCTGATTTTGACTTAAATATTTTTTAGACAATAGGTAATAAAACAAGGTTGTGATTCTGATCTGATTACCTACTATATTTTTTTTAAATTGTGTCATCCAAAGAAAGGTTCCTATTTTTTGTTAAAATTTTTAATTATGTTTAAAAAAAAAGTTTTAGTTTCAATTTTTACTATTTAGTATGTACATTTTATCATTATTAGGTACTTAGGAATAATGTGATTGATAATTAGGTGTAAAAGTGCCAATAACTGAGAACAAGAGACTGATTATTAAATAAATAGTATGTTTTATTACTTACCTTGGTTTTAATTTTGATTCCCTTGTCATCGTATTTTGATTCCCCTGGCCCAAAAAAATATGTTTTCAAATATCTTTGTAACGCGTCGTTCAAAACTGACCCCTATTTGATAAATGTGTTTATAATTCGGCTAAAAAACATACTAAACTATAATATGTAAAAAATAATAATAATTAAAATGCGCCACGGGAATCAACTGAATATTCTCAATCTCAAGATTTACCCATAATTGAAAACTTTCTCTTGCTACGAGCGGGAATGTAATTTCGAAGATAATATATTTTTCGGTTACTCGAGCCTTTGTTCTCAGTAGCTTGTAGATGTGCTTGAGGTCTGTCTCTATGTTTTCGATTGGTAGGCCTAAATCTTGAGGCATTTGGCCATAGATAATTTGTAGTTCTCGTTTGAGCTGTGCTGGTGTTAGTAGGTGCAGACTGATTTGACCATGGTAGATTTCGGATATTGTATCGATCAAGGTATCCTGTATCTGTTTCAAGTTTTGCATCATATTTATGGTAGCTATAGAGACTAATGTGAAGTCCTTTTGTGTTGTCATCACATCGATTTCTTGTTGCAGCTTATTGTTAATCTTGTCCAGAGCATTTAAATGTTTATTTATGGTTTTGTGTTGAATTGCTATTATGTCTTCAGTCCTTTGTAGTACATTGTGCTCTGCTTCGACGATGGATGTCAAGTTCTTCCATAGCTGACCTTGGTGTTTTTGATTACGGCGCACGAGTTCAATGTCCTGCTTGTATTTTTCTGCGAAACTTTCGTCTAATACTCCGAACAATGAGTTTGCAATTGAGCCGACAGCGTTGATAAGGCCGCGTCGTGTTCGTATGCGCTCGCCGTAGTGCTGGCTAAGCAACAGCTGGTTGTAGTATTGCAGTTCATTGTAGTCATGACGTATTTGTAGGAGTATCATATGACAGTGACTTGATTCCATAATTGTTTCACATGTTTTGGCGAGATAGCTTGTAAAGTCATTGATGGCTTTGTCTCCTTGCCAGTATGGAGACATGTTAAAGTATGTGACTAGTTTCCACTTATTCCGAATCAATTGTACTTTCCCCACACTGTCAAAGTACAAAGTTTTATTGGTGTCAAATTGCGTAATATTGTATGTAGCTGCTGTTAGTAATATTATGTTTAGGAACAGTAATAATGCCATTGCAATATTTACTATCTTGGGATAGGTACTGTACGTTCTGGTGTTTGGTTGCGGGCGATTACGTGGTTCTGTTTCAGCTTTAGTTCTTTGATGTTGTAGTAGTTCGCCTTTTTGGTTTTCTGGTATGGTTGGTTCCGTTTGGTTTATAGGTAAAACTGATAGTTTAACAATAGGGCGCTTCATGTAGCCGTTTTTGGTTTTTAGGGTTACTACTCTGACAAGTTCATCTTTTCCTGGATGGACTTCCATCACACGACCCATTGGCCATTTCCCTGCTGGTAAGTTGTCGTCATGTATCATTACTAGATCACCCACGTTGACGTTTTTCTGGTCTTTCGTCCATTTGTTTCTTGTTGATAGTTGAGTTAAGTACTCTGTTTTCCATCTCTTCCATAAATCTTCAAATAACTTCGACACTAGGTGCCACCTGGTTCTGGCGTCTTTTACTGTGTCAATTACGGTTAAGCCTGGTCTTGCTGAAAGGAAATGGGCTGGTGTGAGGAAATTTAAATCCTCCGGGTCTTCTGATAGCGCACAAAGAGGCCGTGAATTCAGGCAAGCTTCTAGTTTTGACAACAGTGTGGTGTATTCTTCAAAAGTAAATTTTTGTTGTCCAATCACGCGTTTGAGGTGGTGTTTGAGACTTCGCACGGCTCTTTCCCAAAGTCCTCCCGCATGTGGCCATGAAGGCGCGTTGAAATGCCATTCAATTTGTAGTTCTACTATCTCTTTATAGAATGATTCATTGAAAATATTTTGAAGATGGTCGTATTCTTCTTGCAGCATTCTATTGGCTCCAACAAAATTGGTTCCGTTGTCGCTATATATGTGACGTGAAGCTCCGCGCCGGGCTGCCATTCTGGTTATTGCTGCTAAGAAAGCTGAGCTGGTTAAATCTGAGACGAGTTCTAGATGCACTGCTTTCGTCACCATACATACGAAAAGCGCTATGTAGCCTTTGGTAGTTTTTATTCCACGTCCTTTGTTTGCTTTCACTTCTACAAAGCCTGTGTAGTCGACACCACAATGATAGAAGGCGCTTTCAGGGTTCACTCTGGATGATGGTAGATCACCCATGAGCTGGTATTGTTGGATAGGCTCTTGCTTTTTGCATGTAACACACTGTCGTATGACTTTCTTTGTAGCTGAATATCCGCTGATTATCCAATAATTTTGTCGAATGTTTGATAAAGTAAGGCGCGCTCCACCGTGGTAGGTTAGCTCATGAGCGTATTTAATTATTAGCGTGGTAATTCGATGGTTGTGTGGTAATATGATTGGGTGTTTCATCTCTAAACTTATTTGTGCATTTCTTAATCTGCCCCCTACACGTAGGATACCATCTTGGTCTAGAATAGGGTGTAATGGTAAAAGTTTACTCTTCGAATGTACTATTCCCTTCTGAAGCAAGCAACTGACGTCACCAGCAAACTCCATTTGTTGCACACTTTTAATAATCAGCAGTTTTTTTTTTTTTTTTTTTTTTTAAGTATTTATTTAATGATATTCAAAATACAGAGGTGTAACTTAAATCTAAACTCGCCAAACTTTTACGTTTGATGGCGAGCGCGACGGAGTTCATGTAATGTGAGATAAGGTTGTCGGCCTGCCTTTGCAGTAGGTAATCGCAATATCCATGCAAAAACGTGCACGATTTTTGCGAAGGAATTCAATTTGTTTAATAAATTGTGAATAATGTTTGGTATGGTCATGGTTCCTGTTTGCTGTTTTTCCACAACTACTGCATTGGACTGTCTTATCTCTAATCTGGTTTCATATGTGGTTTTAGGTATGTCATGGTTTTGGAAAGAGTGAATCCATGATGGCCCCTGCCACCATAGATCGTGATTTTTTAATTGTTTGGTTCTTAATCCACGGCTGGCACAGTCTGCTGGATTTTCAATGGTTTTTACATAACTCCATTTTTCTTTTGGAATTATTTTGGTGATAGCTTTCACGCGATTTGAGACGAATGGTTTCCATCTCGCGGGATCCCCTTGAATCCATCCTAACACTGCTGTTGAATCACTCCAGCAATATATTTCGTGATTATAAGAATCCAAGCAAGTCTGGACTTTTTGCATCAGCTGTGATAATAGTTGGGCACCCATTCACTCCAACCTTGGTATTGATATGTCTTTACTAACGGGCACCAATCTTGCTTTTGCTGCGACCAGAGTTACCTCGTTAGGATTATCTGGATTGGTGACTTTGCAATATATAACAGCGGCATACGCCTGGTTCGACGCATCACAGAATCCGTGTAATTGCAAGGTATTGTTTTTCTTTATTCCTAGCCATCGTTTAACTTCTATGGTGTTTATGTCTTTTATTTCTCCTCTTAAGTGTAGCCACTTGATCTTGATATCCTCTGGTAGCGCGTCATCCCAGTTAAGACTTGACGACCAGACGCTTTGGAATAGCATCTTCATGGTTATGGTTAATGGTGTGAGCCAGCCCAATGGGTCGAATATTTTTGATATATCGGAGAGAAGCGATCTTTTGGTTGGCTTTGATTTTGATACTGGCTCCAGTTTCGAGTCGAAGATAAATTTATCCTGTTGCGGATTCCATCCAAGTCCCAACGTTTTCGTTGAGTCTGTCTGTTTAAACTCGTATATTTGCTGGTTCCACAAATCTTTTTCTAAGTCAGCGAGTAGTTTAGGTTCATTTGTGGCCCATTTTCGTAAATTAAACCCACCCTTGCTGAGTAGTTTTATCAGGTCTGATTTTAGTTGTTTTGCTTGTTCCATTGAATTTGCTCCACCACAATAGTCATCCATATAGAAACACTCTTCTAATGCTTTTGCTGCATCGGGAAAATTATGTTTTTCCTCGGCAGCTAGTTGTTTTAAGCACATCATAGCCAAAAATGGTGCAGGCTTTGTGCCGTAAGTTATGGTTGTAAGTTGGTATGCTTGAATAGGTTGGTATGGTGAGTCCCTCCATAATATCTTCTGGTACGACTGATCTTCAGGATGTACCATTATCTGTCGGTACATTTTTTCGATATCAGCAGTGTAAACGAACTGATACTGTCTCCATTTTAAAATCAGCTCCTGCAGATCTTGTTGTAGGTTGGGACCTCGGTACATGACGTCATTTAAGCTAAGTCCTGATGATGGTATAGCAGACGCGTTGAAAACAACACGCAACTTGGTAGTGGTTGACTCAGCACGAGTGACGCAGTGGTGTGGTAAATAGCACTCTGGTTTCGTATTTGTTGCTGACGGCACCATATGGTTTAAATTAAAATACTCGTTCATAAACTTTGTGTATTCTATTTTCAATTCTGGATCTTTCTGTAACTTTCTCTCTAAGTTACGAAATTGTGCCAATGCTAATGGTTTAGTGGACCCTAGTTGTTCCTTGGTTTCTGGTTTGAATGGCAGTCGGACTTGGTATCTCCCATTTTCCAGTCTCTCTGTTGTTGACAAAAAATATTGCAAACATTCATGATCTTCGGTAGACATGTCAATCTGCTGGTTGATATCTTCGCTTTCCCAAAATCTGCGTAAATCGTCCGTATTGTGTAGAACGACGTTACACTTGTATTGTGGTGTCATTGTCCCGCAAAGCAACCATCCTAATTGCGTTTGTTGGGCTATTGGTTGGTTGTCGTTATCACCCCTCAAAAGGCCACCTAAAGCAATCTTGCAGTATACATCTGCTCCAAGCAGTAGGTCCACTGGTCGACTGGTATTAAATTCTGGGTCTGCTAAGTTAATGTTTTGTATGTGTGTCCATGATGGGTTTATAAATGATTTATTTGGTAAACTTTTGATGAGATTGTTCATTATAAGGGCCTTTCCTTCTAAGGCGAACTCACTATGAATTGATTTAATTCGGATGGTTATTGCTCCCTTGCAGCTGTTTTCCTTTTCACCTACGCCGAATATGGTTCCTTTGCACTGGTGTCTTCGTAGTTTCAAAACTTGTGCCGCTTTCTCGCTTATCAATGAAATTTGAGAACCCTGGTCAATCAAAGCCCTCATGGTATGGAATGTTCCATTGTATCCTAGAACTTCCACTAAGGCCGTAGCTAAGAGTGTCTCGGACACATCATCCCAAGATGCATGTTGTGTTGAAGCTGCTGTTTGTTCATCATTGGTCATGCATGATGTCGCAAGTGTGTTCGCAGCCTTATGGTTTGCTTTTGCTGATGTGTTTGGCCTATTTTTGGTTGAGATTGCGTCATGCAATAATGAATTGTGTTTCGCGTTGCATTTACGACATGTTTTATTCGATAAACAAGGTTTATTAAAATGGTTGAATAGGCAATTCGTGCAAAAGTTTAGTTGGTTGACAGTTTTTAGTTTTTGCTCATCTGACATTTGCAGAAATTGGGTACACATCCATAACCCGTGATCAGCGTTACACAATGCGCAGGTGATTGACCGCGACACGTGTAACGATTTCGTATGGTTTTTCATGCCGTTTGGATGGCTTTTATTCGATGATTGCTGGTTATTATTCGAACTATAATTTTTCTTCTGGTTTCCTTGATAATTTTGATTGTTATGTGGTTGGGTGGTCATCTTTTGGTTGTTTGTTTCTTGTTTACGCCGCGATGCTTCTAAGGCGGTAAACTTGTTTTCCAAGAAATCTAGGAATTCTTGTAGGACTGGTAGTTCCCTGGGATTCTTCACTGACTCAATGTATTCAGCGAATGACTCACTGTCAAGTTTTTGTGTTAACAATAGTACCAACAGTGGATCCCAGGTGGTGATGTCTACTCCTAGGTTCTGAATTGCGTGGAGACATTCTTTAGTCACATCATGTAGTTTTTTGATCGCCCCGATGGATTGCTGCTGCATCCCAGGAATATTCAATAATATGTTGACGTGAGACGTGAAAATAAGTCTGCTGTTGCCATATCTGTGATTGAGTATTTCCCAGCATACCTCGTAATTTTCCGAGCTAATCTGAAGATGGTGGATCAGACGCTCAGCTTCTCCTGCTACCTTGCTCTTTAAAAACTGCATTTTCTGTGCGTTTGATAGCGATGGGTTTTTGTGGATGGTTTCTGTGAATAAGTCTTTAAACGACGTCCAGTGGTGGTAGTTGCCTTGGAATGTTGGAATATCCATCTGTGGAGTAGATTTGTCGCGATGGGATACAGACCACATTTTTGAGTTGATGGTTTTCTTCAAATCGTTATACATTTTCTCATATCTGTTGAATTCCTCTTGGTACCAGACATTCTCATCTCCGTTTTCACCTTCTATATCCCAGTGCAGGCTATCGATAATAGCCCAACGACTTTGAAGAGACTTTAATGCATCTTCGAACTCCCACTTGTTCTGTAGCTTGTCTATTTCTATGGTAACTACTGTTCTCATGAAAGCCCTAAAGTTGATAGTCTGCTTTTTTATCATTCCGTCCTGTTGACTATCTTCATTTGGAGCTCGCGTATCCCTACGTTGCTGTTGCGGTGCCTGTGAATGAGACGAATCGCCTGCTTGCCTCGATGTCCCCGCCTCCGCCGGCGGCTGGTGAGGTTCTTGCTGTTTGGACAACAAGTCCTCCATGGTTTTGGTAATTAGCTGCTTGATCGACAGATAGACTTCCTCCGCCTTATCAAAACAATTTTTTATAAAATACACATGGTTAAATTCAGCAAGTTCACAGCACTGCCTATGGTTGCGTTGGTATTCTCTCCAATAATTTTCTAATATCTCCAACTTCCGTTTGCAGTAATCTAGGGTTTATCGTTCAGCTCCGTCTTTCTTGATGTTAGTTAGAAGTTTAACCAAGGAGTCGTAAACCTCCGTTTGGCTGACTGCTAACTGCTCCATTATTCCCACGTTCAATTAAATGCGTAAGTGAAAATAAAGTGTAAAAAATGGTTTGGTCTGACCTTATATTCTCCTTACTCGACAGCTGCCCAATTTCTTCCAAATTGATGTCACTGCCTAGCTACTTTCCCTATAAACTAGTAAATTACAAAACACTGGTTGCAAGGTCCCGGCGCACAAACACTTCACTGTACTTGGCGAACCGAGGCCCTTAATGCTCGAAGGACCATGTAGAATTTAGTGCCTGCTTGGTTCAGCACTAACTTCAGAGTTGGTTGATATTTGGTTGATTTGGTAATATTAGTCTTGTTTAATGATACGAACTGATATGGTTTAAAAGCTATATTGAATACTATTGATAGACATCGAATGGTAAATCTAATCTAAATAAGCACTAAGATGGTTTGATTTAGTTTGGTTTGAGTTACGCGATTGGTAGCCGATTACGCACTGACTGGTAATAGATGCGATACATGCATTTATGGAAATGCAGGCAAGCAAAAGTGCTGAGCTGTTCGGTGGCAAATATTATACCGAACAACGGCTTTTAGGCTGAATATGCAGTGACAGACAGACAGACTGACTGTGTGTCAGACAGTGCTGACATTGGTCAGCACCGCCACTTTTTCTTTCACGTCCTTAGCATAAACAAGAGACAAAAGCGTTTACATCACCGTGTCGGTGTAATAGTTTGGTTACAAGTACGAGTGTGCACGACACGGGCGTGGTGGCTGTTTGCAATACAATGACGGACGAGCGGCGACCGGTTGCCGGGAAAGTATTCGAGACGTGGAGTGAAGAAAGAAAGGTGATGAGTCAATAGATTCTACCGGCTAAGGACAAATATGCTGGAGCTGGAGTTTCGTCGCAGTTTCCCAATGATAGTATTTTGTTTGTTTATGGGTGAGTCTCATCCAGTTTCTATATTCAATATTTAGGTTGGTCTACTATGCCCTTTTCATAAGGGATCTTGTATTGTATCGTAAATAAATAATTCACATGCTAGCGTTTTCTCTATATTAACTAATGCATAATGCACATCTTACACACACACAATCACACATACACGTTTTTTTAATTAGTTTTTGTAATTGTTAATTTATTATAAGACTAGCTGCGCCCCGCGGTTTTACCCGCATATAAGTTTCGATCCCGTGGTAATATCGGAATAAAAAGTAGCCTATTTAACAAACAGGCTACTTTTTCGAAGGATTTATTGTGTAACATTTATGTGGATATACTAGCTCCGCTCCGCGGTTTCACCCGCATAAGTTTCGATCCCGTGGGAATATCGGTCCAGGGAGTCACCTACCTTCATGCCGAATTTTATCAAAATTGGTCCAGCCGTTTGAGCGTGAAGAAGTAAGAAACATACAAACACACACACACACTCACAAACTTTTGCCTTTATAATATTAGTGTGATTTCCTTAAAGATGTGAAAGTCTGGAGCAAATGTCTTCCATGTATTCTGTGTGGGCGTTGATAGCCGTGCCACAGTATTTTACTTTTGCACGTATGACTATCCATTGTTGTAACAGTGCCACTTGGATAACTGAAGTAGCGAGCATATTTATGTTAAAGATAGAACGACTAGACATTCAATCACTAAACTATTGTCACTATTCACTATCTACGTGGTCGCCTCTGTTCGGATGAATTCCACAGACAGCACATCGACATTATATTATCTTCACTTGTACCATACATAAATCAACCTATAATGCGGGTTTCCTTTCAGTGAGAGGGAGTCGGCCGTAATCCACCACGCGGGCCCAGTGCGGGTAAGCAGATGTCATATGTCTTCGAATATTTGGTTCTAGGACATGCCGACTTCTTCACGATTTATTTATTTATTTATTTATCCTCCTGCTGGAACGCCATACAGCAATTACACCAACGGAGCAAAAAAAATGTGCTTATCCATCCTGTGCGCGGTGGACATCGAACGGGCGGCGCGATGGAACACGCATGCTTACACAGCGTCAACTCCACAGTTCCATTGGTACTCCATCCAAATTGCGCACATTCTTTGCAATTTTTGAGACTGAATGAATCTTTCAAAATAAATGATGTTACGATGTTTTCCTTCACAGTTTTGAGAGCAGTTGTGATGAAATAATTTACCCTAAGTAAAGCGACTGACTGGGTTCGAATCTACGACCACCAATTCGTAAGTCTCGGCCGTTATTACCGGGCCACCATTGGGCTGTAATCCCTCAACTAAGTTGTAACTTCCACCACGAGCATAATTTTTTTTAGCGTATCTCTCCTACTATAGGTACTCTATGTTTTGATCACTGAACCGCAGGTCACAGCTTGAACTCAGCGACATTGCCATAGTCTATCGGTACCTAATAAAAGTTATAGTGTTGTAAGAAGTTGGGAATGTAAGTGAAACGCGGTGTCTACTGGTTGTGGTCTTTATCGTGACAAAACGAGACAAATAAGGCGGCGAGACGTTTGAGATAGGGATATGACTGGTGATAACTAGCTAAGCTTAGCCTGGTCGTGCTGTAACGATGTTTCTCTGATAATCGTTGGCTTGCGTTTTCGCTTTCGTTCAAGTACCTATATATTTACTATTCTTTCTCTGTATTGCTGTCAGCTATGATGAATGAGTGTTACAGGTGTATTGCTTACAATTAAATCTGTTGAAACTGCTTTTGTCATTTTTGTGGTCTGTTTTTTGGTAGTCATTAAGATATGTTACTGTCAGTAATATCATGGTTTGCGGAGCACAATCATTGTAACCCACAAAGTTCCAATTGTTGCAGTAAGTGCGTGTACTATAAACGTATTTGATGAGCAGCACGAGTAGCATGACCTCCATGGAAACTGGTTTTGTCCACGGAAGAGTAGGCAAAATGACAGATTTCTAAAGGCCAAGAAATCAGTCTACAATTTGTCATTGTGTCTATTGTTCCGTCTCCAAAACCAGTTTCTATGGTGGTCATGTTATGCGCGCTGGTACTATGTAAAACTTGACTTATTCTCAGCTGTCTTTAATTACCTACCTACAAAGGAACTTACTTGTGACTGCCAATCTATTCCAAATGTCTGACACCGACCACGCACAGAGGTCGTAGGGTCGTGCACACTATACAATATACATTGCCATTACATCATTTATCATTAGTTGCCCACCGCAGTCAGCTTACATAATATGATAATGTGTCGGTACTTACCTGCATACCACAGGCTACCGAGTCACCTCAATCAAATACATTCCGTCTGTGGTGTCGTAAGTTGATGACAATTTGGTAGAATAGAATAAACGTTTGTGGGATAGTGTCTAGTCTTTAGAATATAGATTATATAAGTATATCTAGGTATATAATTATGCATTTGGGGCTATAAAGACACTGTTAAGTTTTACAAGGATTGCTCGAAGATGAAAAGTCAACATCTGCTTGGCCTTTTTCCCAACTACATAATTATGTTGTGGTCGGCTTCTAGTCTAACTGGATGCAGCCGAATACAAGTATCTTACATGGAGCGACTGCCTATCTGACCTCCACAACCCAGTTGCTAGGTAAAGCGATATCTCTTGGAAAGACTGGTTGTCAGATTTTCGGGCTTCTGACGACCTGTAACGACTGTCAGATCTACAAATGACAGCCGGGATCAATAGCTTAACGTGGTTTCCGAGCCACGGAAAGGTCTTGGTTTGTAAATACTTGGTATAAAAACACACCGACCACACCAACGGCAGCAAACATAGCTTAATCTGGTCGATAGACCCGTGCGGCTATTATTAGATACTTACCCAACTAACTGAGATATTGGAAAAGCGTCCAGTCCCGGCGAGAGAAGACTAGATCCACCAAAAAATCGTAGAACGAATAAGTTTTCGTATCCGTCTTGACGTAGCGGATGGGAAAACCGCGAGCACTTTGATATAATGTGCTAACGCGACTTTCCCTGTCGCTGCAACTGTTAGACGAGGCTGCAGGCTGTTGCAACGTTATTACAATAATGTTATAGTTGTCCATGTGCTTTGCATAATGTTACATGATGCTTGCAGTTTTGCATACGCAAAAACAATTACTACATTTTATGCCGGACGTGCGCCCAATTTTTTGGGGAATGTGCAGAACACGGTCAGCCAAATTCACGCGTAACGCTCGATCGTATTTTCTCTTTTCAGATAGCTATTTTACCTCTGCTAACGTCCTTCGAAATCTCTTCACTGATCAAGGTGTAACATAATGGACAGTTAACTGTTAAGTTAATCGTATCAAATCCCATTGGTGAAGCATTTTTCAGTTATTTTTTTTGTATGTGCTAAAATACCAATCAATCCAATTCCAATCTCTTTGATTATACCTACGAGTGCAGCGAAAAAAGAAAAACCGGATTGTCTTCACCATATTATAATTCATAATGTTATCCTTTTATGATTCTCCAAAGTGGCCTTTTTAGGCCCCCAGAACTTATGTATTTATTCACATTTAACATCATGGAATCATAAGGATCATAGCTATTTGTTATTACATTATTTCGAGAAAATACACAAGAGCAAGGCACATGTGTGTGGGTACGCCGGGAGGGGACGCCCTAGGAGAACATAAATAGTGACCTTGTTGGTGCAGTTGTTGAGAAGGGTCGGGTGCATAGTACCTACTCGCAACCGGCGTGCGTGAGTGACCAGATGTATAACGTAAAAGGAGCATGTAAGAATCATAGCAGGAGACGTTCTGTAGTTTCTACTTTCCCCACATGGGAAGAAGGCGTCAGGTTATGTACGTGTGTACACGGGGGCTTAAAAAGAATGATTACACAAGTGATTGTTTAGTTGTGCAATGTTGTCATTTTTAGCACACCACCGTACACATAGATACACACGTACCTACTGACACATTACTGATATAGGTACGTATCTAAAGATTATCAAACTGTACGCTGTAACATGATGTCACTGAAAATGTTACACATCTTCAGTTTATCAGATAAACTACAATCTTTTGTGTCATTTTCCTGCTTAACTAGTTAATTAGGTCAATCCCAGGATAATTCTGAGAATTGGCACCTCTTAAGAATTTGCTTAGGTACCCCCTAACCTGGTGCCATGGTTGAGATGACAAAGAACATAAATTTATATTATATTATCTCTATATTATATTGCTATGTATTTATATCTCCTTCTCACAGAGACTGTGTCCGAGCAGTGGAGACATTATAGGGTGATTGGCTAGAGGCTGAGGTGCTTATGGGGGAGGCGTATGTCCAGCAGAGGACGTCCTTCGGCTGAGATGATGATGATGTATAACAATGTATTAAAGGTTTTTGAGCTACGATTTAATATATTTTTCTTGTATGTCGTATATGATAAAAGATATGTTCTTCATATGATCAACATATTATTATACTAGCTTCCGCCCGCGACTCCGTCCGCGCGGGTGTCGGTCTTCGCGTGGATGGTTTATTTCTCCATTTTGAGTAACTCTGACAATGACATCTTATAAATATCTATTGGACCCAAATACGGCTTAGCCTATAATAATTAAGGAGATTTTGGTACTGGGTGTAGGTCGCAGATTCCCGTGACAGCATGTGACGTTCACGGTCAGCAGTGATGCGTATATCCCTTTCAGTAAATGTTTCAGAGAAGCGAGATAGTGAGTGACGTTGACGATCAGCACTTAACCTCAATTCGCGATTGGCACTGCTTTCACGTGCTCTTGCTTCAGCCGTTCCGTCTCGCATGCGGTTTAACCGGGATTCTCGCTCTTCAGTTGATTCTTGTGATCTAGCTAGTCTCATTCGCCTAGCATTTTTCGATGTTTTAGTAAGAGAAGATCGTTTTCTGGCAGGCATCGTGTTACAATAAAACTGTATTAAAAATATACAGAAATACAATGAAATGAGATGAGAGAGAGAAATATAAGATTAATAACTAACCTACTTTACCTTATAACCTAATTACTTTACCTATGTTTCCAAAGATAAACAAAAAGAAAATAAAATACCAACCTAAATAAACCAATTTACGATGAAAACCGTAACTACGTACGTACTATAATATTTACAAAAGTATTTACAAATAACTGATCGGAACAGTAATCAAAAAGGTCGCGCTGAAAAGCACGGTTTAAAATTACACGCATACAATACCTATTAATTCCACGGACGACCGCTCGCCACACTGGACACGTCCGCTCGTATCAAAATTCAGAATTTATATGCATCGCGGGGCGTTATTTTTTTTTTTTTTTAATGGCATCTCGTAGTTGACCTTGAGAGGTTGTGACTACTTAACCGGACTATCCTGTGGTTGCCTTAAGTAAACTCAAAGCCTCCAGCCAGGGGCAAATGCAACGTGTGTTCGCGGTTCTACAGAACAACGTCTATGAATAAAACTGAAAAATAAGATTTTTTTTCTACGTATTTTTCCAGGATAAAAAGTATCCCATTTTATGCCCAGGATAATAAGGTATAATTATACCAAGTTTCATCGAAATCGGACCGTTAGTTTTCACGTGATGCCTGCATATACAGACAGACAGACAGACAGACAGACAGACAGACAGACAGACAGACAAAAATTTTTTTAATCTCATATTTGGGTTTGGTATCGATCCAGCAACAACCCCCGCTATTTATTTTTTCAATATTTTCAATGTACAGAATTGACCCTTCTACAGATTTATTATATGTATAGATGATAGTGTAATATCCCCCTAACTGATGAAATATATCCTTGCACTTCAGTGAGCCCTCAGGCGTGTGAGCATGTCGGCTATGATGGCCACTTATGACAGCCACACTGGCATTGAACGTGCGCTTGACGGCCGGACCTGCAACCTGCGCAGCGGAGGGGCAAGGGGGGAAGCTGCGCAGGCGTCGTCGGTCAGTGACTTACCGGTTTGGGTGAAAGTGAGCGCATTATGCAACAACCACATAACGCAGGTGAGGCCGCGCCACGCCACTAGTCTCTCATGGTCAACCTCACGTACCGGTCATTCGATAAGCTCGCTTTTATTTATGTTCATTTGGGATTTAAGCTGTAATTAATTAGTTAATAAATATAAATAAAGTTTCCGAAGTCCTCACTATAAACTCTTGATAGGTATTGATTCAGCAAAGTAATCTACTATAGCAAAGCTGTTCCACAACTGAGTGTTGAGGGTCAGCCCGTGACTGCCTGTGACAAGGTACCACATAAATAAACTCTGGGATGCTTCAGTACTATCTAATAAATGACGTGTCTAATTTATTTAATGCCCAATAGGTATTAAAAGTCTTGTACTTTCTAACTCGTTCGCTGCTGTGCTTGCCATGCTACAGTACGTACTCGTAGATACGAGTATCTAAATAATATGTAGATACCTATCTACATTATTATTTTGGAGTACCAACTAAATAGCATTTTTTTTAATATTCGTTCTATTTACAGCAGATAGATAAACGATAACACCGCAACCATAGTAAAGAAATAAAAAGTATTTATTGTGACTCGTACACTAAGATCTCAAACTAAACTAAACATAGTAAAAAAAAAAACAAATAAACCAAGTAAACGATATCTAGGCCTAACTGTTCTACTATACAACATTATTTTTAGTTTAAGCGAAACCCGAAACACGTGTCTAGTATTTTTATGTAAAGAATCTATGCACAAAATTTCAAAACTGTATCATGTTAAGTTACCTGTTTGTCCGTACAAAAACATGCTCACCCGCGCCGCTCGCGCCGGCCATCTTGCGCTCATTAATAATAGTACCTAACATATCTATGTACCTAACCATTCGGCACGGAGTTTGGATAACCTACTTAGTGTCGGTCGGTCCAACTATTAACCTTTTTTTAATGGGGTAAAAATGATTGGATTCGATTCAGTTACTTATTCTGAACAAACTATGTTCAGGTTTCGCATATACCTACTAAAAATAACGTACACACTATATCTACCTACGTTTTAGATATATTCCACATTAATCTATGAGTAGCTAAACGTTTACTTCGAAGTGTGACGTAAGTGATTAGTATTGCGTAACTAATGCATAGAATATTACTGATATCGAGAAAGTCGATACTTATTCATAACAAGATTATTGAATGCTTTAGTAGATGTTATTATAACTTGTGGAATGTGACGAAAGGCATGGTTAGGCCTACTTAGTATAATATTATGGACGAGGAAGAACTTCAAATCGGAATATAGTCTGCAATTAATAGTTGCAACATGGAGTGACAATACAACAATAAATGAAAACACTAGCTAAAGGTAATAATGCTATGAGTATTTAGGAACTATCGAATAAATCCTAACGTTAAAATACAAATAAAATGTTTTTAAAATGTTGCTCTCAAACTAAATAGTAGTGATGGGCCGAGGCCGACTATGGGTTTTGCCAATCTTTGACTAGTTGTGACTAAACTATTGAATTTTTGGATGCAGACTGGAAACGTCATAAACTCATAAGATATTTAATAAGCAGTTTAATTTATTGTTGTATTGTCGTCTCCACCTTCTATTATTGTATACATGGAAGCACTATTATATTGTCATACATATATCAATGTAGGTTTTATTAACAGTGTCCGGATGGGAAATTTACAAACCGGAAGGTATCCAGAACTTAAATAGTCAAAATAATCTAACTTCATTACTGGCCAAAAGGATAGTTATTTTATCGCTATAATGTAAGTAGAATCTATAATTATACACTCGAGAGCAATGAATCCGGGTCACTTAAAGAATCCTAAAAATCTCGGAAACTAAAAATGCTAGGTTAATGCAATAAATTGTATTTAATAGACAATGTAATACTCCTTAAATGAAGGTATTAAAACTTCTTAGTTATTGTAAAGTTATATCATAAAAAAATCAAATTTGAAAAAGGGCCACTTTCGAAGATGGAACTACGAAATTACAGCATTTGGTTTTGCTTTTGTTTGTAATCTGTCATTTATGTGGGTACATAAACCATGTTGATAGTGCTCTATGTTCATTATTCAAGCTGAAATTATGTCGCTTACGCCTGAAGAATGCACCAGAATACTTACAATGCTGGAAACCGGCCGGAGTCAGCGCGATACAGCCAGGACTGTCGGTGTGTCGCTGTCAACAGTACAAAGAGTTCTCCGACGTTACGAAGAAACTGGTTCTAACCTACGCAGACCAGGAACGGGCAGAACCAGGTGTACCACAGCACGAGAAGACCGATACTTGGTGAACACCATGCTTCGAAATCGCTTTCTCACAGGAACTGAACTCACAAATCAGTTTCGACGCCTCGGAGGAAGTAACCCAAGTGCATGGACAGTAAGACGTCGGCTTGCTGAATCTAACTTAAAACCCCTTAGACCTGCAAACGGCCCTAAACTGGAGCGTGGGCATCGTATTTCAAGACTAAGATATGCCCAGAGCCACGTAAATTGGAGTATTGAAGATTGGTCAAAAGTTATGTTCTCCGACGAATCAAAATTTATGCTCTACAAGCACGATGGAAGACACAGAGTGTATCGAAGACCAGGGGAAAGATTCAAGCAAGCATGCATCGAAGAAAAAGTAGCCTACGGTGGTGGGTCTGTACTTGTGTGGGCCGGAATTTCTTCTGAAAGTCGCACAGAGCTGGTGATCATAGAAAACGGCTCTTTAACTAGCGTAAGATATGTGGAAGAAATCCTCAATGATCACGTTGGTCCATTTATGGTCAATTTAGGTGAGGATGCTATATTTATGCATGACAATGCCCGACCTCATACAGGTAGGATTGTGAATGACTACCTTCAAGAGATGAACATTACTCGTATGGAGTGGCCAGCGCGCAGCCCGGATATCAACCCGATCGAGCATGCATGGGACGAGCTAGGCAGATGCGTAAAACAACGAAACCCTCCCCCAATCACGCTTCGTGAGCTCAAAATTGCTCTCACAGAGGAATGGGAGAATATTCCCCAAAATCGTATAAGGAACTTGGTGTACAGCATGCCAAACCGCGTAAACGCAGTAATGGAAGCACGAGGAGGCAATACGAAGTATTAAAATTCAAGAAAATCGTAATAAAGTTCAAAAATTTCATGTTTCCTATTTTTGTTTTAAGGAGAGATCAGCAGTTTTTTTCTTTATGTAATTTTGTGTTAATAAAATGTATGGTGACTCATATTTTTTTTACTTTCATTTAAGGAGTATTACATTGTCTATTAAATACAATTTATTGCATTAACCTATCATTTTTAGTTTCCGAGATTTTTAACATTCTTTAAGTGACCCGGATTCATTGCTCTCGAGTGTAGTTCGTCTCTATGAACAACGTAGATAAAATAAGCGGCAAAGTGCGAGTCGGACTCGCACACGAAGGGTTTCGCACCACCGTACAAATTACACTACATTAAAAAAAAAAATTAGTAAAAAAAACGCCGCAAAAGCGCGTTATTTTTTTTACTTCATTTTATTTTTATTATTTGTTGATAGAGCGGCCATAGAAGTACACACTCTGTGAACATTTTGAAGTGTCTACCCATTACGGTTCAAAAGATACTGAGGGAACATTCTCGCAATTTTAAGAATGTTCACAGTCTGGGGGTCTAAAAAGGCCACTTTGGAGAATCATAAAAGGATAACCTTATGAATCGTAATATTGCGAAGACAGTCCGTGTTTTTCTATTTTTCGCTGCACTACGTAGGTATAATCAAAGAGATTGGGATTGGATTTGGATCGTACTGATTGGCGATTTAGCACAGACAAAAAAAAATAACTGAAAAATGCTACACCAATGGGATTTGATACGATTATCTTAACGGTTAACTGTCCATTATGTTATCTTTTTATGATTCTGCCAAAGTGGCCTTTTTAGGCCCCCAGATCTCAGTCTCAATCTGTCAAAAATACCTGTAATTTTCCTAAATTTTTGACAACTTTTTGACATTGATTGTCGTTGACATGAGATTGGGACAAGATTTTGAACATTTTTAAATACGGAGTTGGCCTTCAGCTCTATTACAGACTAAGGTCTCGTTGGCAACATTTGAGTAAAGAACTCTAAAAAAAAAAAATTAGGCAGGTAGTTATGCGAGTTTCATAACATTTGATTATCTTCCGTTTAAGGTCTGCAGATCAATGTTTCTCGGTTTCGTTCAAAAGAATGTTGTAAGTAATTCATTTGTCCATTCGCTGTTATCACCATTTCAATCCGGGTATAATAATTGATGTCCAAAATCGGCACGACACTTATCCGTAACGGGGCCTACAGAGCCCCAGGCCGCAATGATTATTATTGTACGCCCAAAAATGGAACAGTCATTTTATGAGAAGATTTGTTCATTGGAGAAAAAGATGAAAGGTAAGAACTGGTCATGAAATTGTATCCGGTTTGTGTAACTATTGTGGTGACTGGTGATTGATAGTGAATCCACTACTGCATTGATAAAAATGCTCTCTTATAAAGCTAATATGTCTTGAATTCAACCAGCTAATAAGAAAATGCGAATTAATTTTCATTTTGAACGTTTACAGGCGGATCCCAACAACATATCTAATTGGGGAAATGTTAGGATGATGATGAATGCTTACAGGCTGGAATTAAATAATTATTTAAAAGATAATTATGTCTGGCTATTCGTAACTCAAATAAATAAACTTATTACTTTTGTAAAAGCACAGGAATTGCTTATTGATTTACCAATTACGATATTGTGAGCATGCAGGCTATTTTATAGCTTAGCGACAGGCGTCAGTATCATTCATCGGAAACGGCGCGGCGGAGCCTTCAACTTCACAAGCTCAAGTTTATAGACAAGTGATAAGTAGTAGATATGGGAGCAATGAAAATAGAAATAGCTCCATGTCGTGTTATAGTGCACGTATAGGAATATAATTTGGTGTTACGATTTAGTAGGTACCTACATGAGCAGAGCATCAATAATTTTTTAATGTACCTATGTACTCTTCGAAATACATATTTTTCAGTAATTGCGCCACACATCAAGTTCGCCATACCTTTTGATATAATTATGTTATCACAAGAATGATCTAAACAATGTTCTGTCGACGCAATGAGTAGTCGAGCTATTGTTTTTCGAAATTAGGCCCGTGTCGAAATAATTAACTGTCGAAATTCAGTATGACAGTCGTATAGGGGGTACGATTTAGACGATAGTTCGCGGTGTTCGAAGTTTATTTATTTATTTACTTATATATACTTTATTGTACACCACAAAAATACATAACATGAAAAAGATACATCAAACACTACAAAATATACAATAGGCGGCCTTATCGCTTTCTGCGATCTCTTCCAGGCAACCTTGGAATGGACAGTGATTTTCCAGGACATAAAATGGGGCTGTCGTTGGTGCAAATATTATGTATACAATACACTAAAAGAAAAGAAGAAGTTATCATACATTTTTGATGTATACGGTAGTGGTAGCCATGGCAATAGTTTTAAAGCTTGGTGCATGTTCGATGTGTGGCTCGGGCCACAGGTGAGGACAGTGAAAGTGTATGAGTTGCGCCCGCGCCGCGCGTGGGAATACTCAGATTTATACTTTATTACTGAGTACAATCGGGCGGGTTGTGGCTGTAGGCAGGTGATTGACATTTTGGGAAATCACTAGATAGTAGGTAACTATGTATAGTAACTTAACTTGTCCGTATAATATAAATGACATTTGTCAAAGTCAAAACATTAACCTCTTGCCTGCCGGTTTCGTAAACATGTGTGCACATAGTGAGGTGTAGTTTGATTGTAAGTGGTTGTAAATGTGTGCGTGTGAGCGTGTATGCACAGAGCGGAGGTGTAGTTTTTGCATGCTTCACTGTATTGTTCGCAGCGCTGTCTTGACTTTTTATTTGGTCTGAGCCTATTGCAAAACTGCCTTTTGCAAGCTTTGCGCTATCAGTACAAATTCTTAAGCATGATTTTTTTTAATAATGATTAGCAATTATGTCCCACAGCTGGGCAAAAGCTTCCCTACTCACTTTCCACCTCTCTCTGTGCAGAGCTGCCAAGGACCAATCTTCATTAAAGGAGTCCAGCTCATCCCGCATGCATTATTCATGAAACACGGTAAATTGACGTAGGGCCTCAGTTTGCTTGCTAATATGTATGTATATTTCCCTGATAGTACATATGACAAAAAGTTTTTAAAAGGAATGCCTATTTGTGTGTTGTAATTAAAAAAACTTCAATAAACAAAATATTGTCGTTGTAAGCCTATTTGCTATTTTTAGGGTTCCGTAGCCAAATGGCAAAAACGGAACCCTTATAGATTCGTCATGTCTGTCTGTCTGTCTGTCTGTCCGTCTGTCTGTCTGTCTGTCTGTCTGTCTGTCCGTCCGTATGTCACAGCCACTTTTCTCCGAAACTATAAGAACTATACTGTTGAATCTTGGTAAGTAGATGTATTCTGTGAACCGCATTAGGATTTTCACACAAAAATAGAAAAAAAACAATAAATTTTAGGGTTCCCCATACTTCGAACCGAAACTCAAAATTTTTTTTTTCATCAAACCCATACATGTGGGGTATCTATGTGTCAATCAATATCATTTTTGTAGGTCTTCAAAAATGATATTGAGGTTTCTAATATAATTTTTTTCTAAACTGAATAGTTTGCGCGAGAGACACATCCAAAGTGGTAAAATGTGTGTCCCCCCCCCTGTAACTTCTAAAATAAGAGAATGATAAATGTAAAAAAAATATATGATGTACATTACCATGTAAACTACCACCGAAAATTAGTTTGAACGAGATCTAGTAATAGTTTTTTTTTAATACGTCATAAATCGTAAACCGCAATTTACCATTCATTCAATCAACTCTAAACCTAAAAAAAACATTTAATTTCATAAACATAAACCTTATGCATAAACCTGGGTGTTACGGAACCCTCGGTGCGCGAGTCCGACTCGCTCTTGCCCGGTTTTTAATGTATGTTTTACGGCACACAATAACACGTGTACCTATCTATTACTAAGTGTAAAATGATAAAGAAACAGATGCAAATACTAAATATCTATCAATCAACATAGTTAGGTAATAACTATTACCTACGACTTTCTACACCAGAAGCAATAGGTGCATAATGTAGTAAGGTATATGTTCATTTGTCCCTGTAGGAACTCTACTACATCTCTCTCGCAAGTGTAGGCACAGAAAATAACTATCGAACGATAACCAACCTTTAATCGGTAACTATAATGTACAACTAAGTACACTTCACATTATTCTAGTAAGTTTATCACTCCCCCTATCTTAGCCAAAGGCCTGCAACATGGTAACATTACGAAACAGTCCGAGCTTACGATCAATCACAATTGGTATCGATAAACATCGGTTATCGGTTTATCTCCGCAGTTAATCTCATCTCTAATGTACCGATAGTTTCACTCGTACCTTAATAGAGTTATTGTGTTCTATTTATATAGAAAACGTTTTTATTTGTTTGTGTATTTGTTTTGTTAATGTGAATCACCTGTGAAATATGACCTTTTAGATTATAGTAAAATATTTGGTTTGTTTATCGTTGTGTAAATAATGATGACTTAAATCTAGTTGCTGTCATTGTTTATCAATCAAACAATTTTTTATTTATCTACTAGCTGCGCCCCGCGGTTTCACCCGCGTTAATGTCGATCCTGTGGGAATATCAGGATAAAAAGTAGCCTATATGTTAATCCAGGGTGTCAGCTAGCTTCATACCAAATTTTATCAAAATTGGTCCAGCCGTTTGAGCGTGAAGAAGTAACAAACATATAAACACACACACACACACACTCACTTGTCTGTGTGGTGCCGGACTTAAAGAATTGCACCACCCCTTACTCCCCGTGGGTGTCGTAAAAGGCGACTAAGGGTCTTACCGGAGAATGGGCAGCAGCGTTCTCTATTTATTCCACCATCATACCATACTGCGATCGCCAACCCGCCCGCCAAGCGTGGCGATTATGGCAAACCCCCCCCCCCCCCCCCCAAAATTGGGGGAGGCCTATGTCCAGCAGTGGACGTCTATCGGCTGAAACGACGACGACGACGACACACACTCACAAATTTTCGCCTTTATAATATTAGTGTGATGCTTTTAAGTTAGCGCTTGAGGAACACAGGTTCCTCAAATCGCTAGCTAGCAAATAAACCAGTGATGTTTTGAAATATAAAAAAGTTTATTTGTATGTCACTAGTGATTTTTTGGCACACTTTTCTTGTGTTATTTATTTCCTGAATCATGATTACTCTTATGCTACTAATATTTAAATAAAACAGCACTTACTTACCATCCTGCACACACTACATGTCACAACTTTCTGTTTATTTCTATCGTTGTCTTATATTTATAATATCTCGGGGACACGGCGCGGGCGCCATTGTGGCGTCAGGTGAAAAGCGCGCAATTTTCCGCGCATGCGCATATTGTGCCCGCGCAGGCTCCGACGCGCTCTTTAATTATTTCCACGTCTGCGCAACTTTTGACGTAATGCCCATTTAAATAGTATATCTGGAGTAGGTACTGTTTTTCTATTGTTTATTTTTGATGTAAGTGATAGTTATGCTAATTAATTTTCACATTGCCCCATAGTAGGTATGATCTTTTGAAATGGCTGTCTAAAATATTTGCGATAGCAAAATCAGCAGGCTCTAGGCAGCTGGTGCTAACCATTACAAGGATCCTTTCCATTAAAGATTATAATATCTTAATCTTGTGAGTTAACGCTCTATAATACAGAGTTCTTTAAATATAAAAGAAGAGACTACATTCAAACAAAAATTGTTACACAGCTATAAAAATATAATTTAAATCAGTTTTCTTAAATAATTACACTAAAAATAATTTACCCCAAGGGTGCCTTCACATCTGACATTGGTGTATATGCGACGTTAACGCCTAAAGACGACAGGTATACCAATGAAACTGAGCACATTCAGCACATCTGAACGGCGTGTAAGAGCTGTCCGTGTCTAAATGATTGTGGAATATTGACGTCGACAGCTAAACGCGGTTTAGAAGTGCTTATCGTGTTTAGTTTCATTGGTGAAATCCACAGTAAGCTGGCTATACACTCTATATTCTAGGATTCGTTTATTTCTGTCTTGCTCGCTCCTACACGTAGTAGTATTGCGTTTTCGCGTGCAGCAGCGTGTGCTTGTTCGCCCAGTAGTTCTCGTGCACCAGCTCTTGTCTTCTACTGTTCACCACCACGGCGAAGTATAGCAGGAGAGCTGGAAACAAACGTATGACGCACTATAATGACGACTTTCAAATGAGTCAAAAGTGTCCGTCTAATCCTGTCTTAAGAATCCTTGTGCCTACTGTTACGTCAGCCGTGTAACAATATAATTAACTGCAAAGGGCCTGCGATTGGAGAGGCAGCATATGACATGATTGACTGACAGGATTAACTAAGTTCATCAAATCTGTGAGCATCGATATACATAATTCTGTTTTGCAAAACATCAACGAATGAGCTTGCGATAAAACATGGAGACATGATTGTCTCACAGCTTGTAGGTCAGTAATTAATCCCAGCTTAATGCTTATGCACAAGCACGCGTCTCAACTACACAAGCGAGATCTTTGACCTCTCAGCACATCACAATCATTATTATACAAGAGTGTGGTGACAATAACAATGCGTAAGCACCTCAGCATTGTTTATGGTTATGCTCTATGCGCTCGGAAAAAGCGTGAAAGAGGCGCTTTGTGGTCTGTGGTGTAGTCCATTGTAATGGCGCGGTGAGGGCCTTTCCTATTCATGAGGTGGTAAAGACAACATGACGACTTGCAATAAAATGTTTACTTCTAATAATAATGCTGTCACGCCCGGGACCCCTGCGGTTTAGCAGAAAGCTCTGTTGAGATTTAAATGACGAATGGGAGGTAATGCTGATACCTGGGCATCAAGTCTGCTATTACAATAATGTCAGAATGGTCTATCATTGATTTCATAATTGTTGATTTTGACAAGTTTGGTAATCTACTAATATAATGGCGTCATTATTACTTTCCAATGGTCAACCACTGACACTCCATTGAAAGAAATGGCATAAAATGGTAATCTCGTACATAATGAAAAATTAATTACTGACTTACGCGGTAATCTGCAAAAATTTTGACAGTTCCTTTGATCAGTGACTTACCATTAGAACGTCATTGTGCAGTCATTGCTTTTAATTCGTTACGAGTATCGTATAATTTCTGTGCCATTGACCGACCAATGAGCAACCATTATGAATTTAGCAGATTACGAACTTTTAGCAAAATGACAATGGGATGGTGGTGGGATCGTGTTGGAATGACGAATTTATAAAAATAGCAGAATAGGGCCCCTGGCCATTCTCCTTTAATTAGGTATATCTTTAAAAAAAGTACCTACAAGTTTTCTTCTGATTGAAGTGAAACCAGTTAATGAAATCATTAAAAGGCCCTCAAACAGACCTACGATGAAAGAAGACTATTCAGCCCCTAATGTTGGTAACTGTAACATTACTATAATTCGTCTAATAATAAAATATCCGTAGCCCAAGTTCACATGGCATCTTATTTCTTATTATCTTTATGTACCGGCTTAACCTTTTCGCCGCCAACGTACACAAAACGCAATGCCTCGCTCAGCGCCAAGCTATAAATGTATAACTAAATATACAGTAAACAGTAGTGATGGGGATATCGTCATATCGATGAATAAGATTTGAACGCGTAAAGTTAAGATTTAAAGTTGATTTTACGAATATAAATAAAAACTGATGAAATATTTCCAGATTTGTTTTATTTCACAGTATCCTTAATAAGAAAAAACAGTATAAATTATGAGTATCAAAGAAACTAATACATAACTCAATTAGAACTATAAGGAATGGGGTACATCTCTATTTGTTTTATGATCTCATTCTTTAACTTCATATCAAGTTATTGGCACTGAGGGCACGTTGAATTCGATTCTGATCAGGGATGGGGTCTATGGTCTTTCTTTCTTCTATTTTTGTTTATTCCTGTGTTTTTTTAATAACTTCAGTCAACGTTTTTTACCGTAGGTATCTAAGTGGCAGAATTTTTAATTGTTTTTAGATGATTTTTATACGAATTGCAATTAGGTTTCCTTTTTTTTCTTTGAAAAGAATTTATGAAAAAGTTAAAATTACAGTGCTTTCATACACTGTATTTACCATAATAGTGTATAGAGTAAAAAACAGTACCTAAATCTACTGTAATTACAGTGCATCTGGAGATACAGGGCTCACCGAACATTTTACACACTTATTGAATTCCTACTCTTTGATGAATAAACATTATTATTATCATACAGTTAGACATATGTACCTCAGAATTATATTCTGGTTCAATGTTCTCCACAAAATACTCCGAGTCCGATTCCACACCTTGCAAAATTTTAAGAAGTTCGTCCGAATCAAGTTCTTCACTCATTTTTCTATTTGTTATCAAGTGAAAGAAAGAAAGATGCGTGCGCGCGAATCCGATTTTGTGCTGCACTATGCCAAAGTGACCTTGACAGCCGCACGCCTATGACGTCACTGACCAACTTCTATAGTAGTTCGTGGCACTCGGTGGCGCACAGGGGCATAGACGACCAATTGTTTTGTAGAGATGGGAAAATAACTATCGACAAGAATGGTAACAACTTTATAATTACGTATCGGCATCTACGATGAAGGTCGAAATTCATCTACTATCCTTTGTAATGAAGTAGATAACTAAGTTCATATTTTATTGACCTCAAATTGTTTTCGATATTCGTAACTTTCTGTATTTATAAATATTTCAATGGTGAAATCAACCTTTCACGGCACATCACTGGCCAACTTGATATGAAGTGATTGGCGTTCTAAGGAAAGTAACAAAATTCGGAGTTTCTGTTTTTGCCGATTTTAGGACAAACTAGGGCTTATTTTGTGTAGAAAAATAAAAAACAGGGTAGTAGACAGTGCTATCTTACATAATAAAATGAAACAAAGCTTTTAATCACAGTAAATTTATTTTAATAAGATAGTTAAAATGAACAACTTCTATAGAAGTTGTGGCGCTGGTGGCTCGAAAATCCCGAACTTCTATAGAAGTGCTTGGCGGTGAAAAGGTTAAAGAGACATGTACAAAGTGGCCTCTTCACTAAGTAAATGTAACGCAGGGCAAGCGGGGAACCCCGCACGACATCTACAGTGCAGTGACACCGCAATCGATTGTATCGTTGATTAGCGAGTAGGTCAAATCAAAGTGAATGCACATGCAGTATGTAAAACATAACTTCTTTGGACTTTGGTTGGTTATTTATAGGTCCTTGTTTTCGGAGTCCAGTATCCCTTACTCCTAAACCCTAAACCTAAATTCGAAACTACTTAACGAATGCATTCCCCTTTTATCTGTATGCAAAACACAGTGTGTCCTATGTTGATTGGATCCTATTCATCACACATCGTCATAGTTTATTATTACCGGTGTTATCTGATTTGAAACCGAAGTGTAAAAAAAACCTTTTTCAGCCTGGCACAATCTGTTACCATGGAATTACAAAAAAAAACAAACTGTTCCATACATTTTGACGCGTAGGTATTGCACTTTTGTATGAAACTTTTTTATAAAATAACTGACGAAATATTTCAACGCGTATTATCGTAGTATTTTAATAATATAGTAAGCCCATGGTAACAGGTTGTGGGTCGAAGTTCCTGCCACCCTGTATTGTTCCAATATGACCAATACCTTTTATAATGTGGCAAACAGTGGCTAGGTACTTGTTTCTTTTACGTATCAACAAGTTCCCCCACCTGAGTAAACGAAGTATACAGATATGACAGCGGTGGCCTCAGTGATGGCGCTCACGTCCTTCTGTAAAGTCAGCAGCACCATGCCCACCACTGTGAGCACGATCAGCACCAGGCCTTTCCACCACGCCAGCACCAGCCATGGCCACGTGAACTGAGGCTTCCGCTGGAAAGAAAGAGGAAACATTTTAGTAACGGTTAAGTGATCTTAGTGTTGACAATCGCAGTTAGAAAACCGATTCGTTGGAAAAAGGTTTTTTTTTTGTTTTATTTCTGAGTGCGCCCACTCGTGAGCTCGATCACGCCTGTTGGAAAGCGATAGATGAGGTCTATGATGGTACGGGCGTAAGAAAATGCCTAAGGCAATGGAACTCCCACGCATCGACGAAACACAGCCGGCTGCTTGTCGCCGGACTCCGGTGGGAGGGTGGTCGCAAACCAGGCGGGCGTTACCTACCACCGCATGGGAAGAATTGGCCAGTCAAATAAGGTGTTGGGTGTGACTGTCCAGGATGCGCCTAGCGCTTGGTTCAGTTGAGTAACTGGCGGAACAAACAGTGCTACACGAAGAAGCTTCTTCATGCATCACAAAGGTTTTTGTGATAAGATGTCACTTTCTCAAGAAGGGCCCGCGGCTAAATAATAACAGCCACACAGGTCGATCGATCAGGTTAAGCTAAGCTAGCCGCGGTTGGTCTGTGGATGGGTGACCATCTTTACATACCGAGAGCCCTCCGTGTTTTGGAAAGCACGTTAAGCCGTTGGTCCCGGCTGTCATTCGTGGATCTTTGACAGTCGTTACGGGTAGTCAGAAGCACGAAATTCTGGCAACCAGTCTTACTAAGGGGTATCGTATTGTTGCGCGCCACAATTAATGCCTAGTACATGGCGACAGTAGTTACCACTAGCGCCATCTAGTATCGAGTAGCGGAACTAGTCGTCAACACCCTTCTAGAAAGTTCTCGCATCGAAATTTCTAGAAGGGTGTTGACGACTAGTTCCGCTACTCGATACTAGATGGCGCTAGTGGTAACTACTGTCGCCATGTACTAGGCATTAATTGTGGCGCGCAACACTGCCCCCTCCTAAGACATGCTCGTCCCGAGCATTATCGGCCTCATAATAACGCGCCAGTCGATCCACGTGGACGATCTTAGGAGTACCTCTTGCACCTTTCTGTATCCGGTAGGTTACGTCATTGATCTTTGTCACAATCCGGTACGGTCCGTCCCATTTAGCTTGAAGCTTAGGAGATTTCCCTTTACTGCGGACTGGATTATGCAACCACACTAGTGAACCTTCGTCGAACCCTTTATTGTTCATTTTACGGTCATAACGGCTTTTCATCTTTTCAGACATTTGCTGGCCCGATTGTCTGACGTGCTCATAAATGTCTGAAAAGATGAAAACCCGTTATGACCGTAAAATGAACAATAAAGGGTTCGACGAAGGTTCACTAGTGTGTTTGCATAATCCAGTCCGCAGTAAAGGGAAATCTCCTAAGCTTCAAGCTAAATGGGACGGACCGTACCGGATTGTGACAAAGATCAATGACGTAACCTACCGGATACAGAAAGGTGCAAGAGGCTAAGATCGTCCACGTGGATCGACTGGCGCGTTATTATGGGGCCGATAATGCTCGGGACGAGCATGTCTTAGGAGGGGGCAGTGTTGCGCGCCACAATTAATGCCTAGTACATGGCGATAGTAGTTACCACTAGCGCCATCTAGTATCGAGTAGCGGAACTAGTCGTCAACACCCTTCTAGAAATTTCGATGCGAGAACTTTCTAGAATATTCCCGAACTTTCGACATCTGGTCGATCGGGGCCTGTATGTACTCGAACATTCTAGATGTTTCTACAATGGAAGGTTCTAGAACTCTCTTTGGCGCTATATAAGGCCGAGACGCGCCACGACCGACAGTTTGAATAAAGCGATCGAAGTGAAAGCATCGAAGCGATATTCAAGTGCGACTTAAAGCGATCAGTAGTGTAATTGTGTTTTGTAATTAGTGTGTTTGAGTTGTAATTAGTGTTGATAATTAAAGTGTCAATTTTTGGTTATTAAATCGGCAGTTTTTATTGTCACGAACCCGATGCTCGTAACAGTATTACCCAGTAACTGGGTTGTGGAGGTCAGATAGGCAGTCACTCCATGTAAAATACTGGTATTCATCAGCTGCATCCGGTTAGACTGGAAGCTGACCCCAACGTAGTTGGGAAAAGGCTAGGCAGATGATGATGTCCCTTTCTCAAGGGTCAATCGGCCAAGTAATGTTCTTATGAATTTTCAATAGTTTCGTTAAGTACCTACGTGATAACAAAAAAAAATGACTGCCCCGTTGGTCGCAAGCGCGAGTGCTGAGCGTGGGTTCGACTCCCGGGTCGGGCAAAGTGTTATTGGGTTTTTCCATTGGGAATTTATAGAAACAGTCCGGAGTTTGAAAGTTGGCGGTATGATACCCCCGTGCCTCGGAAAGCACGTTAAGACGTTGGTCTTGCGCCTGATGTCTCTCCGGTCGTGTCGGATTGCCGCATTCCGTCCCATCAGACTATGAAAGTGATCTGGGAGTGTACCTGCTTCTGCACGCACACTTCTCCACTATAATATCTCCCTCACCGAAGACCGAAAACGTCTCTCCTAAAAACGAAACAGTCTGGAGGACTAAACTATTGAAAATTCAAAATTATAGTAGACAAACAATACATTCACTGTGATTATATCTCTCAATAAACATAAAAGATTAAAGGTTTATGATAAATTACTGTCTTTAATAAATAGAAATACGTTCAGCAAGACGGTAGACAGTGCCACACCTACTTGTTATCAACTTATCTACTAGATTACTACCATACATAAAAATGCAAAAAAATTCCATATAAATAATGTGATATCGTATTAGCAATGATAATATGCAATCAATTCTATTCAGATTTTATGTTTCTCGTAATATTTTGTTTTAATTTCACAGCACAGATTCGCATTTATTGTTTTTAATTCAATAAGGCAGTAAACAAATGGAACAACATTGGATCCGTGTTAAATATTACTTAGCCGCATTTGTATTTTAAATAGGAACATCCGGCGCCGGCGCACACAGAACTTGTAGTAGGTACCGATGTTGTTGCAGTACCCATCTCGGAGACAAAGCTGAAATGTCTCATGTGCCTCGAATTAGTACACCGACATCCATATCCTTCCTTCAAACAGTGAGTTATTCCCGCCTTCCAGGCAAAGGTAGTTGGAGGAATACCGTTTGGTTTTAGACTGTAAGGGCGCGTTCACACGAGCGCGATTTATTTCGCGCGCGCGTGTCACCTACGCATCGCTGCCTCAAAAGAGAAGCACCAATGTTTTTAGAGGTCTGCCACGGGGCCGAGAAAATCGTGAGGAGTTCCACACTAAAAAAATGTGTTCTAATCACCTCCAACCACCACAAAAAGAAAGCAGTTGCCATAAACAAATTGATCTCACCTTAAACGCCCCATGTATAAGTAAGCTCCCTATGAGGACCTCAATGACCGCCAAAACTGCCAGGGTCGCGTAGAAGATGAGCCTGGCCTGCGGTAGCGAGTCGCTCATGACGGCCAGCGGCAGGTACACCAGCACTGCAGCTACTGCCAGGATCTGCAATAGATATTAAAACGTTATCCTGAGTGGTATCGATTGGCTGTATGGTCTGTTCCAAAAGTATCTGATGAAAATGTAAACAAATGGATCAGAAAACGTAAAATGGATGCCAATTTGCAGTGCCACTTACAAATTAAATGCTTTGATTTGATTATATGAATACTTAAACCTGAAATTCTGAATAGAAATCACCTTTTAACCTTTTTGACAGTTTTATTTTATTACATCATATTTCACTGATTATTGTACGATTACAATTGAATAATGTTATTTAAACAATTTTTTTTGGAAAAGTGAGCGATTGCAAATGAATTTAAATAAAATGGACAAGGTTGGTTTACACTTTCATCGGATACTTTCGGAACAGACTGTGGTCGTGCTTGAACTGGATGTTTGAGGAGATAACGTGAGGTGACTGGGCTGTTGATGACGATAGGTACGTGAATGGCGTTTATTTGATCTCCTTGTCTTGAGTAGCGTGTGGGGAGACTATTGGAATGCCCAAGGTGCTGACTATTGATCGACGCCATGTTGTTATTAAGGCGATCGATCAAATGAAAATATAATGTTTATTGTGTTAGAAGTTGGTATGTCGTAACTAAAGACATAATTGAATATGGAAGTTATGGGGCCTTTGCCCAGCAGTGGGATGATGCAGGCTAACAGTAACAGCAATAACTCTTTGGAAATCAAAAATGGGAAGAAAATTAAAGCCGTCAAATAAGATTTTTATCTATTCTCACAAATAACTGGAGCTACAAGGATTCTCAAAAATATTCACCTTATTACTTTATTTTTCTGCTTCACCTGTCAGGAAAATATAGCAAATTAGTTTTGTTAAGCTAAGTCAGTACTAACAGAATTACCGCCAATGATGAACTAATTAGGTCACAAGGAAATGTGTGCACGTCTTCATAATTACATAAATCAGGTGGTGAAGTGCCTGAACGTTATGTCACCCAGAACACAAACATCACGTCATGCTATTTAAAAGAGATGGTCATTGAATGAATACAGTCTTTGTTTTAATTACGAGTAGGCCAAGGATTTATTTTACTAGCGACCTGCCCGGCGCGGGCGCTCCACGACTTGTACAGTAGGGCTGCAAAAGTGCATGGATAGTTCAGAAATATAATCGTGTGAAGCGAGAATTTTTTTTTCATATGCTAGCAAATGTAATGTAATATTTAGTTAGATAAATATATTAGCTGTGTAACTCCTTTCTCAATACGTATCTTCCCAACTGCTTACTTACGTTTCGTAAATTAGTCACAGTTGTGAAGAAACCAACGCCATCTTATTTTAGAAAACTTGAACTCAAACGTTCACAGGAAAATAGCCATTAGGGTATCCATGCACTTTTGCAGGTGACCGTACGACTTGACGACACATAGAGACTTCTTTATTATATGTAAGTAGGTTCTAGCTGATCCGGTAAACTTCGTACCGCCTAAATGTATAAGAAAATGAATCATCTTAATTATTATTTTTTTCGTGAAATTTTCCCACGTTTTAATAGTTATTCTGCTATTTGGAGCGGAGACAAATCCAACAAATCAAACATCATAAAAATCGGTCCAGCCGTTCTTGAGTTAATAATGAAACTAGGTACCTACTTAACCCGACTTTGTTTTATATACAGGGTGGAATTTTCGAAGCGTACCTGGAGGGAACGTACTCTAAATACTGAAGACAGCAAATTTTACTCAAAGGAAACATTCCTTTATTTATAGAAAGAAACAAAACTGCATTTAAAGATTTTTGAAAATACGCTTGCCACACCCGGGAATCGAACAGACTAAAATCCGAAAATATTGCATCCTGTACTTTTATGACACCAATTGATAAGGATCAAATCTCGGCACAGTTAGACGGCCTGCGAGATCTCCAGATTTCACCCCTTTAGATTGTTTTTATGAGGATATGTAAAAAATCAAATTTACCAAAAATCCTATACAACTGTAAACTAGCTAAAAACTGAGGTTCACAATACAATTTTCAATATTCACCACAACACGCTACTAAAAAGTTACTCAAATTGAACTCCTTAAAAGAATAAATTCGTGCATCCAAGAAAATGGAGCTCATTTCGAGCAACCAATTAATTAATATACTCGTTTTTTTTGTTCGAATAAAACAAGTTTATATTTCATGGTTTTTGTTTAATTTAATTTACCATGTTTGCTAGAGAGATTTTATTTAATAATTCAACACATAAATGTGCAGAGGCGAACATAATGCTTGCATGCTTATAGCATTTTCTACCAGTGAACCTTTGGGGCATGTAAACGGCAGCCGTTTATCCAATGGGTAGTTCCATTGCGCTCCAGCGGTGCGAATCTGTAAAAATCTCACCGTGAAAACTTAGGTGAAGTGAGCGTGGAGTGAGCTGTCAATAGTGTCAATTCCTAGCAAAAGCAAACTCACTTCACCCAAGTTTTCACGGTGAGATTTTTACAGAATCGACCGGCTGGAATGCATTCCACTGCGCTCCAAGTCTTTGTTACCTATATTATTTCAAAAATTATAAGTACCAAAATGGTTCCACCACAGCGCTTCATAATAAAATAAGAAGAGTCAGCGTAAAAGGCAAAACATAAGTGGTTTTTTATACACAAATATAAATATCGGTAACGGTAAGTACTTAGTATTTTTTTACCGTGGATTCATCTCGTGTGTCAAAAATGCTCAAGGCCATTTCGCACTTTATGGCACTCGTGTCTCATGATTTTGCATGCGAAATCGCGCGCGCCGTATAAGCTAACCGAATATGTACAACCTAATACAGTTTTACCTTGTAATGTATTGTTTTTAGGGTTCCGTACCCAAAGGGTAAAAAAGGAACTCTATTACTAAGACTTCGATGTCTGTCCGTCTGTCCGTCCGTCTGCCTATCACCAGGATGATACACATGTGTAAATTGTTAGACGGTTGTTTTCACAATTATGTATTTCTATTGCCGCCATAACAACAAATACTAAAAACACAACAAAATAAATATTTAAGGGGGGCTCACATACAACAAACGCGATTATTTTGCCCTTTTTTGCTCGATATCAATAACGGCAACAGGTAGGCACTTGAAATATTCACAAATAACTCAGTCGTATTTTTTTATAATAATAATAAAATTAATATTTAAGGGGGGCTCCCATACAACAAACGTGTTTTTTCGGCGTTTTTGCCTTGTAGTACGGAACCCTTCGTGTGCGAGTCCGACTCGCACTTGGCCAGTTTTCTTCGTTGGTTTTACTTTGTTTTTAAAAAAAAAATATTGTTAGACTAGCAGCGACTCACGGTTTCACCGCATAAGTGTCAACCCCATGGGGAAATCGGGATAAAAACTATCCTATGGCCTTCCCCGGGATGCAATCTGTCTCTCTGCCAAATTTAATCGAAATCCGTTCAGTGGTTTAGGCGTGAAAAGGTAACATACAGACAGAAAGACAGACAGACAAACAGAGTTACTTTCGATTTATAATATTAGTACCTATGGATATGGATGTGACGTTGTGATTATGACTGAATAAACATAAATTTGATATGTGTTTTTTTTATGACATTTAATATATTATGTAAGTATTGTTTCCTAACTGTAGGTAGGTACTCAAAATTTCTTGGAGCGCGGTCGAACGAAAATATTTCAATATTTTATTGCTAAAAATTTTTGGAGCGCAGTGGAATCGATGTATGAACATTAAAATTATGAGAACAAGGAGTTTTGGAGCGCAGTGGAACTACCCTATCCAATGGACTATAATAATAATACCTACACTATATAGTACTTTTCATGTGATCAAAAGGTGCCTATGGTTAATCTCTTTGACATCCTCCTGCTTTGTTGAAAATAGTAACTAAATTATGATTATTTATGCCTATCAAGATGCACAAAGATGAAATAGGTACGATATGCTAGATTCTTCTAGATTTCCTCCATACTAATGACGATAAAGAAAAGTGCAGATAAAGAGGTCAAGGGATGTAGGAGCGTCACTACTTGATCTGCATGCGATACATTTAATATAGCTAATAATGTTTGTAATTAACAGCTGTTATCAGCACACGGCTTGTGTTTATAATCAATTAATTCCATGCACACTCGCTGACGTTATCTACTGGCTTCTTACTGATGGCCGGGAGGGATTTTAATGGCGAAATGTTGCACTATATTGTATCACATCGCTAACTACTACTAACAACTAATATTGTAGAATTTATTTATTTTAGAGCACAGTGCCCAAGTGCGCCAAGGTATAAAGCCCTTTTACATGGCGCTAAATAGTAGATTGGAAGACAACGCTTCAATAGTTTTCATAATCTATCAAATAGATAGTGCGCTGAAGTTAGCGCTAGTAGCCATACCTACCATAATTGGCGCTCGGCACCAAAATTGTACTTCCCCTGGACTAATCTACTTACACGTTGTTCTTACTCGGCCGTAGGACATCATGTGTTATCAATTAACATGACCTAATTACCGAGTTATGCAGTAGATTGTACAGAGAGTGTGATATCAGCACAATCTTAAAAAATAATAAAGCAGATTTTTTACATGCATTTCAGAAACCAAGACATTTTGTTTATGCTGAAGTTGAAACTAAGAGGGTGCTTTTTCTTGGTTACCAAAAGTGATCCTCGCATTTTGAATAAGACCAAACAATAAAAACAGAGCCATATAGGTAGGTACCTACTTAATAATTTACGTATGTGCGTAGCTTTATAGCTTATGCTTATAAATATAGACGACAGATAATTTCCCGGTTCCGTGAAAGTGCGGACACACAGTATTGGCTGGTTATCTGCAAGTGTTCACGGTAACCTCCGTCCAATCTGCACTTGACTCATGTTCCAAGAACAGCAGTTATAGGTAAATAACGTTAGTTCTTTCATATCGAGGCTTAATCTAACTCGTGTTTTTCCTGTAACTAGGTACTGATTATGGAAACTAAGTTCATAAAAGTAATCTGATGTGGAACATTTGGATTTGGCTGTTTCTGACTTATGTATGTCAATAGGTTTTGGGAGCTACTCTTATTTTGAATATTCATTGTGTTCTTTATATTTTTAATTATAAGTTCTTTTAGCCAATTTAACCACATTAATCCCCTGGATCACTCGCCCTACCAGGATACCTAATGATATACTACATAATAATTGAATCTAATTATTGCAATTACATAAATAGTTAGTAACCTGATTAATATTCCAAATAAGTACCTATACTTTATTTTCACATGTTTTTGTGCAAAAATAATGTGTTTAGGTCAGGTACAGAAATAGCTTATTAAAAACATATAATTTATAATTAAGTAAGTAGGTACCTACTTGTGAACGTGAACGTGAACTTTTATTTAAAAAACTACAATAGTTAACGTCAGAAATAAAGACGCCCGAATGACCGATTAAATGAATCGGTTCATGACTTATCTATTTACAAACAATTAGGTAAGCCAGACACCCTGGTCCGAAAAACTGAATGAAAACCATGAAAAATACCAACGTAGAAACACTTTAAATACTAACAGTATACACGATACCGATCATCTTCGTGCCCAGCTCTAGGCTGAAGCAACAGCAGCAGTTGTCCACAGTGAGGCACATCGTAACTGTTTATTTAATCGAATTAATATTATAATTAAATCACAAATGAGCCGAAGTCGCTCAGTCGTGTTGTGTATCGCGCGACCACTCGTAAACTGATTAGATTCCCTTAAACTCGCACTATCTGCTACGTAAGGTGTGAACACCAATTATCAGAAGTGTGATAATCTTTGTGACACTATAAACGTAAGTTTGCGTAGTTAAACTGTCTCAAAACTGTAGTTTTTCACGTATTTCAGCCTTATGCTTGTGTTTAACTGAGTTATTTGGTTATTGTTTTGTAAAGCAGTGAAACAATGGACTGCATGGTATGTAGCTAAAAGGTTAATAACCGTATTGATAAACAAGATGGCGATTCCAAAAAATGATAATGGAGTAATAAAAATTACTACATAAGTACCTACGGCCATTGGATTACATTAGTGAATCACAATTATTAAAATGTTCTGCCAATTCTTTTCAATTTTATCCCAAAAATTCTCGCCTAATCTGTTGTCTGTTACCTGTCCCATGACATCCAGCATCCGAGCAAGCAATAGGTAGGGTACAACATAGACGTATTAAATACAGGTACGCTATAAACTATCACATGCACGAATATGATTCGCTCTCCCCACAAAATTTAGTTAGTGAGATAAGCATAGGTATTAGAGTACACACTGTAAGGTTACCGCTATTTACTGATTATGCGCCGCGTGCGCAAGCGTTCACACAAATAATAGTGTAGAATGCTTTCCTTATATGTTGAAAATGGGGCCTTCTAATATATGTAGGTACAAAAAGGATTATTGTATCACTGAATAGGTACATGTAATCTTCGGAATGGTTATGGTGTTAAATTCCAGAAGATTGATAGCAGTTGTTTCGAATGCCTATAGAAAGGCCAATTCCGATGCACTCCTCAGGGCCATATCTTGTAAAAAGAAAAGAAATGTTCTTGTAGCCATTTCTTTAGTCACTCACTGAATGATGATGTCTGAAAAAAGCTACTACAGTAGCGCTAGCGGGGCCGGCTACAGCGGCGGGAACTACAAATTACGACAGTGCTAGACTGCTAGTGCTCCTTCTTAATAAGGAAGTTGCACACAAACACTCCATTCGTAAGTAGGGCTCTAGGTAAACCGGAACTGTCGAGTAACTACACACTCGTCGCATGCGAGTGCACGTATTTCAGCGAATACGCATTGTTTGACGTAGGTATCGCGTACCTACATCGTATTTAGTTAATTATAGTCTATATCTACTAAGTACAGACTAAATACTACTATAATGTATAGTAGAATTTCTAGGTAGGTACGTAGATATCGTTGTAAGTAAATAAATATTATCATAGCTAAATATATCCCACATCTGTTGTGGATGAGGGAGGAGTGGTGGCCCAGTGGTGTCGGCCCCGACTTACGCGTTATGTGTCACGGGATCGAAGCCAAGTAGGCACCACCACTTGCTCTCAAAATAGTGTAGGAAAATGTAGTGAGGAAACCGGGATATCCTAGAATCGAAAATTCGAAGACGTGTGACATCCACCAACCCGCACTAGGCCCGCGTGGTGGATTACGGCCCACCCGCTCTCCCAGACGGAAGGTTGTGTTCTAGCAGTGGCAATCAGGGTTCGTAAAATGTTTTATAATAAAAAAATCAAAATATCTGATATTATTTGATATTTATCGGATATAGGACCTATATCGCGTATAAAAATGGGCGCGATTTTCATTCTGTAAGTGGTTTATATATATTATGTGTTTACATAGGCTGATAAACACATTACCACTCCTTTGCGTCGCGCAGTCGGGTAAAAACTATCCTATGTCTTTTCATAGACTTTTTTTCCCGGGACTCAAACTTCTCTATACCAAATTTCATCTAAATCGGTTCAGCGGTTATACGTGAAGAGATCACAGACAGACAGACACACTTTCGCATTTATAATATTGGTATGGATAGTATGGATTAGTGCTTAGGTAAGGCACTAGAGTAGTACCTACTTAGGTAGGTGTATTTAGATACTAGCTATCTATGCCCCGACTAAAATTATTATGGAATGTGAGTGGTGATAAAACAATAACTTTAGTAGGTAATCAATGCGATAAAAATATCATTAACCTCTAATTGCATACTTAGTTCATGCGACATCTACATTTTTGTTTTGTATGACATCACACAAAATACCGGTAGCGTACAAGGAAAATGCTTATTAAGTAAGTAAATAGAAAATCAAGTCACAATCACTTTGAAATTCCTTTAAAATTAAAATAGGTAGTATGTTTGTGTGATCAGGAACCAAGGTAGCTAGTTGACGTATAAGTAAAGTCTGTAAGTAGGTAAGTTGTAGCTGCAAGTGGAAAAATCAGGGAAATACATAGAAATGACTGAGAACACCTTAATTTTAATCGGGCAACTTATCAGTTTAATAGAACAAATTAAACAATATTAGATAAAGAGCGCGCGGCAGCAGTGCATCGTTATCAGTCGCGAAATCATGGCCGCCACGATACTACAACAATAATACAGTGATAAGCTACCCTTGAAGCCGTGCGAACGTGATCTCAACGATTATTATTTGTTAGCCCCACTAAGAACTCCGATGTTATAAATATAAATCACCTAATTTCTAGGTTATTAGCTTTTTGGCTTGTGCAAGATGGGTGTGCCAATGATTAATAAATGTTGTTACTGTGCCAGTTTACACACGGGAACCTTGATCATAGGATACCTTTATTCAGTAAGTTAGTTTTTTGTTTCGTTTGATGTTGACAGTTCTGTGATACCTAACTGACTTTTCAGCCAGAAAGAATCAGATAGGTAGGTACCTACCTAACTACTTTCCTTAATTTTGGCATTTCATTTTGTAATAAAATTCTATAAATACTTCATGGAATAGTATATGTGTTGCTCATCTTGTAGTATTTACTATTCATAATGACGTAAAGTCGTAAACTGAAGAATTTCAAGGTAACATATTTTATCTGTAGTGGTAGCGCCTGATGTTTTTCTCTTGTTACGATGTTTTTCTCGCACGTAATACATTCATTGCTTTACGTGAAACGTTTTATGAGATTGTTTATTCAAAAAAGTAATTTAAAAAAATTAAAAATCGACTTCGAAAAGAAATTAACTCAAAATTATGAACTAACTTTAATTTCGAAAATCGGTGGCTAAAAACTAAAACTAATGTTTTGAATAAACAATCTCTTAAAACGTTTCACGTAAACGTTTCAATTAAAGTTATTTCATAATTTTGAGTTAATTTCTTTTCGAAGTTGATTTAATTTTTTTTTATTACCTACTTACCTACTTTTTAATTCGTAATTTTTAGTTTTAAGTAAAATGTAACGCCACGCCATGTGATCAGCCCACGCCAAGCCAAGCCAACGCCAAGCCAATGCCTCTTTACGACAATTTGGAGCTACAATTGTCAGCCAAGCCAGCTAGCGACCGTTAGTGACGTCACATCCGACCGTCGAAGGGTATAAATACTCGGATCGCTCATTTTGCGAGCACATTTCGCTGCCGTACATGACATAAGTCAAAACTCTGTCCAACTTTGTAAAAAATACATTATTATCAATAAATAATTGTGATTATTCGTCAAGTGTGAAGTATATTATTCCTCTCCTGTTTCACTCCGAAGTGGGATATGAAGCGTAATCGCCCTACTGCATCTGTTGGTCGTGGAATCCGTCCACCTGGCTGGAGTGAAGAAGAGCAAGACCATAATATTAGTGAAGATGAAGAATTCCCGCCGCCACCTGCTAGAAAACTACTCAAAACTATGCTAGAAAACGAAGTGGGTAGGGCGATACACGAACTCAACGACGATATCTTACCGCTCAACCATTTCAAAGGCCACCGTGCGGCGTCCCTTATCCCGGAATTTGACCCCGACGGAGAAGATTGCACAGTGTCGGTATGGTTGAAGAAAATTGACCAGTTGGGGGACATACATGGCTGGAGCGACAAAGTAAAATCATTTCACCTTCAAGATAAACTCCGTGGTCAAGCACGTAAGTGGTACAACAGACTCGATGAATATAACTATTCCTGGGACGAATGGAAAGGCATGCTAGCAAGAGCATTTCCCAAACATCGTGACTTCAGTGCTTTGCTAGACGAAATGATGAACCGGAAGAAGCTCCCTAATGAAACAATGACTAAGTATTACCAGGATAAAATCGCCATGTGCTTTCGTTGTAACCTGTCTGACACCGCTACCGTTTCGTGTATAATCAGAGGATTACCGCCTTCATTACAACCAAACGCACGAGCTTTCCAATGCCAGCGACCAGATGAACTGTACGAGGCCTTCCTCTGTGCCCTCGATGATTATCGCTCACCGACATTCGAAGCACGTGACAAGCCGAACAAGGACGCTAGACAGCTGCCGAACCCGGATAAGAAAGTGAACCCTGAGACCGATCCCTGTCCGCGTTGTAAGAAGACTGGTCACATCCTACGGAATTGCTCATTACCTGATCAACGCATTTGTTTCAAGTGTGGTGTGCAAGGTCATATTGCCCCCCGCTGCCCTGGCTCTTCAACTACACATGCCAAGATAACTGCCGAATCGAACAGCAGCGTCAAGGAAATCAAGCTAGTGCAAAATTACAATGAGGTTTACAAGAAGGTAGTGAGGGTAAACGGGATTTTTTTGAAATCCTACATTGATACAGGAAGCCAGGTAAATGTTATAAATACACATATTGTCGGACTCTTGGCACTCAAAGTTACACCTACGAGCACCATACTAAAGGGCTTTTCTGGTGGTTTACTTACAAGCCGTGGTGAAGTAGAATTCGACCTAGAAATTGATGACATTCACGTGAAATGCACTGCGCATGTAACAGAGACTGACATGCAGGACATTCATTTACTGATTGGTCAGCCGGTCATCAATGCTGATCGTGTTTCGCTTGTGGTGACTAATAAGACTGCTACGTTAAGATTAGAACCTGACCCTTTTGCTGAACTTCAGGTTGTCGAAGATATTCAGAAATTCAAGGTAGTGACATCAAGCAAAGAATCCTTGCCACCCGGTGGCTCCATCATCAAAGTCCGGGTGCTGGGTAATGCCGAGAAAGATGATGTCTGCACAGCGCCGCGTCACTATGAACTGAATGGAGTTTCCTACTCGTTACCAGCCACGTTAATCCGAGGCGGAGAAGGCTTCATGAAGGTTATCAACACCGGTACCAAGAACATCGAGTGGGAAGCCGGCGAGATCCTTGCACGAGCAAATAGCTGCCACGAATCGGCGATCCAACCAAGCCGGGTGAGTTCAGCCAAGCCATTATTGTCTTATTTGCCCAATATTTTGCCAAATAAGCCAAATTATTCAGTTACTAGTTCCTCTAATCCATGTGGATGTGGCCTTACAGTCCCGTCTGCCTTGGTCTTAACAACTAATAAAATCAGTGATAGTATAGGCGGGGTACCTATTTCCGAAATCAGTATGGGGAGTTTAAATGAAAACGAGCGTGATCGATTAATGCATTTATTATTACAATATAAACACACCTTTGCAGTTGACACAAAAGATCTCGGTTGCACCAATTTGTTCCATATGAAAATAAAACTTACCACACAGCAGCCAATATACCGTCAACCTTATAGGTTATCGCACACTGAACAACAAATAGTTAATTCAAAAGTTCGTGAGTTGCTAGATGCCGGTATTATTAAAGAATCCGAATCAAATTATGCCTCTCCAGTTATCTTGGTAAAGAAAAAGAACGGTGATAGTCGGTTATGTGTGGATTATCGTGCCCTTAACTCGGTCACTATAAAAGATAGATATCCGTTGCCAAACATCGACGATCAGATTTCAAAGCTAGCCGGTAAGAAATATTTTACGAGCCTCGATATGGCCCAAAGTTATCACCAACTACGAATTGCACCCGAAGACTCTCACAAAACTGCATTTATAACACCTAAGGGCCATTATGAGTATATGCGCGTTCCCTTTGGTTTAGCAAATGCACCATCAGTTTTCATGCGAATGATTAGTAAACTTGTTGATTCCATCCGTTCCCAAACGTCACAAACTGACAGTTCAACTAGTGAAATTCTGGCATTCATAGATGATTTATTACTACCCTCGGTTGATTTTAGTTCTGGTATAAATATGTTAGAATCGGTGTTGCAAAAGTTTGAATCGGAAAATCTAAAATTAAACATGAAAAAGTGTTCTTTTTTACAAGAGAAAGTGACTTATTTAGGACATGAAATCTCTCATGAAGGTGTGCAACCGGCAAAACCAAAATTAATTGCAGTTTCGCATTTTCCTGTACCAAAAAATGTACATGAGGTACGTCAATTTATAGGCCTTTGCAGTTACTTTCGAAAATTTATATTTAAATTCGCGGTTATAGCTCGCCCTTTAACAGAATTGACTAAGAAAAATGTACCGTGGGTATGGAGTGATAAACAGGTCGATAGTTTTAACGAATTAAAAAAATGTTTATGCTCTAAACCAGTGTTAGCTTTGTATGACCCCACATTAGACATAGAAATTCATAGCGATGCGTGCAAATTAGGAATAGCAGGAATTTTATTACAAAAACAGTCTGACGGTACTTTGCGCCCTGTTATGTATTTTAGCCGAGTGACATCTAGGGAGGAAAGTATGTATCATAGCTATGAGCTAGAAACATTAGCAGTCGTGGAATCATTGCGTAAATTTCGGGTGTACATAGTAGGTAAAAGTGTGAAGGTAATCACCGACTGTACCGCCGTCCGAGCCACTCTCACTAAACGTGATATTATACCGCGTATCGCAAGATGGTGGCTGTTAATTCAGGAATACGATATCAGTGTAGAATATAGGCCTGGTGAACGAATGAAACATGTCGATGCATTAAGTAGGAATCCAAGTGATGCTGTAAATATTAATCGTTTAGAAGTCACCGATTGGTTTTATACAGTTCAATATCAAGATGATAAATTAAAAATTATTATTGACCAATTAAAAGCCGGGTCGACTGAACGCGATATAATAAACAATTACGTTTTAATAGATGATAGGTTGTATAGGAAGACGCTCAGTGGTAATCGACTTGTAGTGCCTGCGGCAGCTAGGTGGAAAATTCTTCAAATGCACCACGACGAAATAGGGCACGTAGGATTAAAACGATGCACAGACCTGATTAAAAGTGATTTTTGGTTCCCTAAAATGACACGGTTCATTCGTAAATATGTAACCTCTTGTTTAAGTTGTGCCTATGGAAAGGGAGATCATGGCAGAAAGGAAGGCAAGTTACATCCAATTCCTAAGCCAAATGAACCGTTTAGAATGATACATGTCGACCATTTAGGCCCGTTTTGTCGGACAAAGAAAGGTTATCAATACATGTTAGTTATAACTGACGCGTTTTCAAAATTTGTAATTGCAGAGTGCAGTCGATCAATTAATTCAGTAGAAACAATTAGAATACTTAAAAGAATGTTTTCGTTATTTGGCTACCCGGATAGAGTCGTAACTGACCATGGTAAGGCATTTACCAGTAGATATTTTAAGAAATTTTCGGCAGACAAACAATTTAAACATACGTTGAATGCAATTGCGTGCCCGCGTGCCAACGGGCAAGTCGAGCGGACGAATCGTACCATACTAAATGCCCTACGCGCTACTGACCCTAGTGAAGCCGCTAATAGCTGGTCTAACCGTCTACCCGATGTGATTTGGGGAATAAATAATACTTTAAATGAAACTACTGGGTTTAAGCCCTATGATTTAATGTTTGCACGTAGTGGTAGGCCAGTGTGTGATGTAACCATCCCAGATCAAGTACCTGAATCGACACAGGCCAAGCGTAGCAAGGCCAGTGCACGTATTAATAAAGCTAGCGCTAGAATGAAACGTAACTTCGACAAACGTCGTAAAAATTGCCATGTTTATAAAAAAGGAGATTTGGTTTTATGGAGGCAGGCACCTACTAGTAGTGCTGCTAAGGTCAACACAAAGCTAGATGACTTGTTTTCAGGCCCCTATATAATAACTAAAGTAGTTGGCAATGACAGATACAGGATCAGGAGCATTAAGGGTTTAAGGGGCTACAAAAACTTTACGGGGCTTGTTTCAGCAGATTCCTTGCGACCTTATCGTAGCATAGCTCCTGTATCTGACAGTGCCAGCAGCTCTGATGACCAGCTGGAGACAGAAGACTTAATCGATTTATTAGAAAGCTAATAAAAATCGTATGCTCCATTGCGGGAGCAATTGTTACAGGATGGCCGATTGTAACGCCACGCCATGTGATCAGCCCACGCCAAGCCAAGCCAACGCCAAGCCAATGCCTCTTTACGACAATTTGGAGCTACAATTGTCAGCCAAGCCAGCTAGCGACCGTTAGTGACGTCACATCCGACCGTCGAAGGGTATAAATACTCGGATCGCTCATTTTGCGAGCACATTTCGCTGCCGTACATGACATAAGTCAAAACTCTGTCCAACTTTGTAAAAAATACATTATTATCAATAAATAATTGTGATTATTCGTCAAGTGTGAAGTATATTATTCCTCTCCTGTTTCAAAAAACTGGAAAATGTGTTTGTTTGTAACAGTCAATGTAATTTATCATTAAACAAACGTACCTATAGGCAGCATTTGTGAGTGATGAAATCAAATAAAGTGTAATGAATTACATACTTCTACATTTACATACCTAGTACATTCACGCATATAAAATAAACAATGAATATTGTATAATTAAGTATATAATCTAAATACGTTTAATATACCTAAATAAGAATTATTCATGTTCTAAATGCTATTATTTAATTTTAATGTTTAATTTAATTATTTATTCTTGATACTTATGTTACTGTGCCCTTACAGGGTCCTTAACTCTAGCTTTAAGCCTATTTAGAACACCTTTATTCACAATCAGTCTTACCAAGGGGTATCGTATTACCCAATAACTGGGTTGTGGAGGTCAGATAGGCAGTCGCTCCAAGTAAAATACTGGTATTCAGCTGCATCCGGTTAGACGGGAAGCCGACCCCAACATAGTTGGGAAAAGGCTAGGCAGATGATGATGATTCACATCTTGGTCTGCAAATAAAAGAAAATGAAATGCACCCACCTACCTAAAAGTTTATTCATCGTTATTAGAAGATAACAACCCAAAATAACAGAGCTTTTGAAGCTTTGCCGTTTAGGTAATCTTATCATAGCTTATTACGGCCATGTGAAGTGTGAGCCACTCCACAGTAATTCGGGATTCAGACTAATAATAAAAACTAGTAGGTAGGCTGGTTTAAGGTTTTTTCATAATTTTTCCTCAAGAGTTTCCGCTCTTGAAGTAGTAAGTACTTCTACAAAAAAGAAAAGTTAGGGAATCTTTTCCATTCTTCTTCTTAGCGTGTCGATGGCAATCTGTACATATAGATTCAGCCCAGAATTTAGCTACGAGCTTGGCACCTTTAGTAACGTCCATCACCTCCTGAAGCGTGCAGGCAACAGGACACGATATTAAGGGTCTTACACGACCTAAACGCAAAAAACGCAAGTTTTAGAAACAATAAAAGTATATGATCGACTACAGTAAACAAAATCAGAAAAATATATGATATTCTTCAGGATATATGCTAGGTAGATAGTGTTTTGAAAACATAATACAACTAATTTGATACGATAGAAAAAAATCATGAAGATACCTCTAAAAACTTTCTTTTTACAATAAAAACCATACTAATATACACCCTACAATCATTCAGATTTTTTGGCAGATTATTCTACAAGCAACAAACTAAAACGTGTTTTACTTTTTTTGTCCAAACAATAGATATTTTGTAATTAAATAACTGCTTCATATTTTGCCATAAATCACCAGTGTTGTGTCATCGAGCTTCTCTTTCTTTTCTATGCAGTCCGACAGTGGCCGCGCTTTAGGTCATGTAAGCCCCTTAAGTGTCCCATTGTTTGTATGACAGCACCACATTTACACTCGAGGGCAGAGTCATCTGTAAATCTTCACCTGAGCAAGTTTTCTTTGCTTTCATCTTTTCCATTATAAGTGTTTCTCTCTCGGCGTCCCTCTTCCCTGCCCATTGCCGATGCCCTAGCTTGTTCTACTATAAAAATCTTGCTACTTTCCAGGTGTGGGCGCTGATTGAGCTAGCAATATACTGCCTACTGGTGACACTAGCGCCCCTCGGCAAGGATGGCAACGTGTCAGTGCACAAGTATGTGCTGTACATCACTGCTGCAGTCGTCAGTGGGACACATCTTATATGCTCTGCGCTCCTGGTAGTGGCTGCTTATAAGGTACATACCCTTCTGAAGTACGGCAGAAATACTAATTTAAGGCTTTAAGATTATGTGCTTCTCGAAATTCCAGCCATTCGTAGCTGAGGGTCGCTCAATGAATGCTGAGAATTTACTACCTTCGTCGACGATAAAGTATATAAATAAATTAAACCACCAACGCCACCTATCATCTAAGAGAGACAGTACAACATGCCGCTACTCGACGCTAGATGGCGCTGTCGCATTACGTCACGTTTCTGAATCGCGGTGTCAAGAGTCTCCGAGGGTTAATGACCTCCGCTAGTATATTTTATTTTTTGGAGAGAGAACTGAATTAGTGGTGCATCCGTGAGTTACGTCCTACTTGGAATAGCTACACGGGACTCCGCTATTAAGTTAGCCTAAACCTAGACTTATTGTCATTTTTTGGGTTAGAGGACACCTTATCCCCTCCTTCGTCCCTTCTGGGAAAAGGTGGCGCGGATTCGTCCTATATATATATTCTGTACGTTGTAAATAAATCCTTCGCCTTAACACCTGGACTTCTTTGTGCCGGAAAGGGTGACCAACATCCCTTACAAACTGGCGCCCAACGTGGGGCCCGACAAGGATCAACAGAAGTACGTCACTCGTTCAGGCAGAATAACGACGTCATCTGTGAAGACCTCACCTGAAGCGATGTCAGTCAACCGGTCCGACAAGAAGTATTAGTAGTAGAAGAATGGAATACGGAACAAGAACATGCATACGAGTATAACACACTGAAGCAACGGCTCACAACTGCGCCTGTCCTAAGACAAGCAGATGGAACCAAGCCCTACATCTTGAAGACAGATGCCAGTGGTTTTGCACTTGGAGCAGTTCTCGTGCAGGGGGAGAAGAAAGAAGAGCACCCTGTGTTGTGAAAATTCCACTGAAGTTCCTGAGCCTGTAGCTCAGAAGAAAAGGACGACCTGCGAAGAAGTTGGTAACGCAGACCACACTTTTAGTAAAAGAGGCCGTGGACGTCCTAGAAAGCAATAACTCTCCAGTTCTTCTCGCCGAGACGTCTTCGAGAACTGAGGGGGAGATTGTAGCAAACCTTATTTAAACCACCAACGCCACCTATCATCTAAGAGAGACAGTACAACATGCCGCTACTCGACGCTAGATGGCGCTGTCGCATTACGTCACGTTTCTGAATCGCGGTGTCAAGAGTCTCCGAGGGTTAATGACCTCCGCTAGTATATTTTATTTTTTGGAGAGAGAACTGAATTAGTGGTGCATCCGTGAGTTACGTCCTACTTGGAATAGCTACACGGGAATAGCTATTGTCATTTTTTGGGTTAGAGGACACCTTATCCTTCGTCCCTTCTGGGAAAAGGTGGCGCGGATTCGTCCTATATATATATTCTGTACGTTGTAAATAAATCCTTCGCCTTAACACCTGGACTTCTTTGTGCCGGAAAGGGTGACCAACATCCCTTACATAAATAAATATTTATTTATTATTGATTTATTTATTTCAGGCGACGCAGGCCCATACATAAATACCTTAACCTAAACATACATATTCTTATTATAAAACAATACTTTACTAGCTAACTCTTAAGCAGTTCTGTGGTACCTACTTGTCCGCGGAAGCGACGGAACACCACGTCCAGCGGTCAGAATCAGAAGTCTTCTTCCATGACGACGGGCAGCACGAACGCTTTTAAATTGACGTTGCGGTGCGACTCCAGTAACTCCACCCTCGGCGCGTACCGTCAAACGGGGTGAATAGGGATGCGCAGGGGTGAATCGGGACGAAACTTTAAAAGCGATTTTAACATTGAAATAATATAGTTTGTTGCCAAAAAGGAATCTAATATGTTTATTGTATTATAATTAACGATTATGTGTCCTTTTCGGCAATAAACTGTATTATTTCAACGCTAAAATCCATTTTAAAGTTTCACCTCTGCATCCCTATTCTCCCCGTTTGGTGGTACCTCGTCTTCTGGCGCACGTAACTACCTACTCCACGATGTCGATACCGATGTCTGTCGATGTGTATACCTACCTACTTGCGTTTCTAGTGATGAATTCCATTTTATGGAGCAGAATGTTTGAGCAACGTTGATCGAACGCTATGGGTATCATACACCAACAGCTAATTTTGCACTCTCCAAGGTTAATGGTAGAAATAGAAAACTCATTCAAGACCCCCACTATATCAATTCTCACTAACAAAGCATACCTGCTGATCCTTTTATAACAGAAACTACATCTAAGTCCTTCAATGTTCCAGAAACTGGCATCCCTGACGCTACCCTGGACGATAGTGACAGGCATCATCACGGCGATATACTTCCTGCTGTCCTTCACTGGGGTCAGCCTGGTACTGCAGGACGAGGGCGAGATGCTGGAGGTGGAAGCCATTATCATATTCATACATCTTGCTAGAGCATGTAAGTAATCTATGTAGTTGCTATTCTGCTTATGACAGTAGAGGTCGCTGTTGGAAACGGGATTTTCACTAAAGTGTTTTCTGTTTCAGTTATTTCAGTGTACTGCATCATAGTGGTTCACAGCCGGCACAAAGAAATTATGCACGCAGACGACGAAAGAAGATTCCAGCATTCTGCCAGACTTTATCATCCTGTGAAGATGGAAGATCATGTTTTATAGATGTATTTAATGACACCTGTGAATGCTCCTGTGGAGATCGACATACCTATAAGAATATTATCAAATATTTAGCATTTATGAACTAAACGTACTTATAGGTATTAATATTAGCTACCTACCTCCTTGACCGACCAAGTCTAATAGACAATTAGGTATTTAGTAAAAAAAAACGTCTGTATATTAGAAGTGTGTTCAAAATAAACAAATAATATTACCGATTTCTATTACGTAATTTAAGGAAAACTTTGAGATTAAAATAAGAAGGGTTAAAAAACTAGTTTTTAAGTTACGTTAGTTAATTTATAATTATCTGAATTGCATTTGTACATACATAACAATAAGTAAATAAATTATTTTATTGTTGGTTTTATACGCCTCAGTTAGTTTTGATGAACAATAATCAATCTATAACTTGAAGACTATTTAAATTACAAGGACTAAGGGTCAATCTTTAAGTTAGCTTTGTATTCTACAGGCCACAGCGGCAGACTTCTCAGTCAGTGTAGTTAGTACAGAATGTCGGAACCATGCAGTGGCGGACTAACAGGGGGGCGGAATTTAAAAATGTGCTTTCCTACATTTTTTTTTAAAATAAGACAAATAAAATAATGACTTGAACAGAAGCTCAACTGAGTAGTTCATTCAGCCACCTACATAATTTCATCAAGATCAAAACACTACAGCCATCTAGACTTTTTTACGCGGTACTAATATTCTTTTAACTTTTCTGAACGTGTCCAATACGCTGGGGGAATTCCCGTCTTTGTAGCAGGTACTTCCCCAGGAATCCCTGAATGAATGAAGTGCAAATAATTCACTCTTGTACGCCTACATTTACATTCACTACATTCTATTTACGTCGTTATTGAGGAGTCTAGTAAATAGAAGGCACGATAACACAAATAACACGCTACAAAAAATAAAAAAAACCGGGCAAGAGCGAGTCGGACTCGCTCACCGAGGGTTCCGTAACATCCGGGTTTATGCATAAGGTTTATGTTTATGAAATTAAATGTTTTTTTATATTTTTTTATATTTGAGTTGGTTGAATAAAAGGTAAATTGCGGTTTACGATTTATGACGTTTTAAAAAAAAACTACTTACTAGATCTCGTTCAAACCAATTTTCGGTGGAAGTTTACATGGTATTGTACATCATATATTTTTTTAGTTTTATCATTCTCTTATTTTAGAAGTTACAGGGGGGGGGGGGGGGGACACTCATTTTACCACATTGGAAGTGTCTCTCGCGCAAACTATTCAGTTTAGAAAAAAATGATATAAGAAACCTCAATATCATTTTTGAAGACCTATCCATAGATACCTCACACGTATGGGTTTGACGAAAAAAAAATTTTTCAGTTTCAGTTCTAAGTATGGGGAACCCCAAAATTTATTGTTTTTTTTCTATTTTTGTGTGAAAATCTTAATGCGGTTCACAGAATACATCTACTTACCAAATTTCAACAGTATAGTTCTTATAGTTTCGGAGAAAAGTGGCTGTGACATACGGACGGACAGACGGACAGACGGACAGACAGACAGACAGACAGACAGACAGACAGACAGACATGACGAATCCATAAGGGTTCCGTTTTTTGCCATTTGGCAACGGAACCCTAAAAACTATCTTTGATTTATTTTATCTTTTTTTTTGTCGATCGGTTCGTATTTTATTTTCCTCACCCCTTATCCATTCCATATTGTAGGTATGTATGTTTTTTGGCTTAAATAGTTTAATTCGAATTTAAATTTCACTTGTCAGATTTTAAAGAAATAAACATAAACACTTATTTATTCATACAAGTGAAGGCACGTGAACATATCCGTCAAAAGTTGGCCGTAACATCTCAGCGAGTCAGCGCTGATTTGCTGGATTCGTTTTCTCCTCTACGGATATTTTTTTTTCTCCTCACAGATTTTGTTTATATGTATGTACCTATCTATCTATGTATTAGTATCTATTCATGTATTTTATAGTAATTTCCTAGCTATTTATCCCTTTTGTTGCACCTGCCATGTTTTGTCTCTGTATCACCATATAAGGACTGATTGGTAGAAAATGCATCAGGCATTAAGTCCGCCTTTGTGTACAGTATTTCTTTTACTAGTGCATATAGTTTTAATAAATAAATAAATGTGAACTGAGTAAAAAGCTTGTAAAACTAATTTTTTTTTAAAGCTGGGGCCTCATTCAGCTTTGCCGCCCCGGGCCTTTGACGGGCTGGCTTAGTCCGCCACTGGTCGGAACCGTAATTGTGCGAGCCCGAATCGCCCTTGGCCGGTTTTATTTCCATCATCACTATTTCAGATGCGAAAAGCTAATAATATATATAATTTCTGAAAATTGCATTTTTATCGATATAAAACCAACCTAATCGCATCACTTACTTTCCGCTATATAATTTGGAGTAACGAAATCAAGCTTTTTAGAACGGACTGCCAATGATAACGTCATTTGAAGGTCGAACATAAAATATCAACAATCTCAGAATATTTTTGATTATTTATGAATTTTTGTCATACTTATATCGTGAAAGTAAAACGGAACGTATAGTGTACTGCTTACGTCACTCAGACGTCTCGGCGCCATTCAATTTGTCAAAACAATCGTTTATCTTTGTCGCACATATGAAAATTTGTATACCTCTCTTGCGGACCCGCCGAATTTTATTGGATTAGCAACAGAGAAGAAAGATTTTTATTCAGTACCAAAGAGTAAAGTAACTATAGAGGCAAAGAGTAGCAACTCTGTGGTAAAATTTGCTTCTATGGAAAGTGCTGCCACCTCGAGTTTGGAAGGTGAACTAAAACTGTACACCTACCTATAGATACAAATATACACCTATCTATAGATATACAATGCATAATATCTCGTATATTCTCTCGTATATTGACTCGCTACTCATAGTAATGTGCATACTTACTTACTATGAGTAGCAACAAAATTTAACAAAACAAATAACAGTAACAAGTGACAACTAAAACAGAAATAAATGAGATAAACTCGGAATTACGGGAAGCGCATCAAAGTCGGGAAAGCCGGAATTGACAATGGCGGATGCCTTTTTTTTTTTTTTTTTTTTTTTTCTGCAGTGTTGCCAACAGATAAACTAGCTCTCCACCAGATTCAACTTCGAAAACCACCAGAAAACCACTAATAAAAATCGGCCCTACTACAAAATTCGCTAAAATTTCCACTAAATAAATTTTTGGTTTTTGTGAAAGGAAACAGTAATTAAAGTAGTTATATTAGTAAAAAAAATTCTTTATTATCACGTAATGAAATATTTGAAATCAATAAATCACCATAAAATATTATTAGTAAATCAACAAGTCAAGGTGAGGAACATAAACATTATTAAATAAGAAGAACACCTAGGATAAAAAAATGATATTCTAAAATTCGTCTTCCGATGAATTTTTGTCTGCACCATCATCGGTTTCACATTTATATGATTCTTGGGTACTGATTTGTTATAGAACTTTTATTAGAATTTACCTACACAGTAAAAGTAAATAATTCTGAAAATTAAATGAAGTAAAAATAATATATTTCGTAATGTTTTAGTGGCTTAGTGGTTGAGTGATAGCATTTTCAGTAATTGAAACTGAATTCTACTAAACCACTAGAAAAACCACCAGCTACTAAAAGCAATATTTCGCTACTAAAAGGGGGGTCGAAACAATCAGTGTTAGTGGAAAATTCAATAAGTTGGTAACACTGGATGGCCGGCGACAATGACGTTTGTTTGATAAACAAGACAAGATGGCTGCCAAGTTTTTTTAACCCGTCAAACTCCAGATGTCGCTGTCGTCTGTGGAAATGATGACAGTGTTAAGTGTGCCCCCCCTGTTCAGTACAATTTGTTTTGTTGTGCAGGAGTACTGTGTATCCATCTACTTGACGCGGTTAAAAATTCATATTACAATAACGAGTTCGTTTTCTGTTGTATTTTTTATCGTAATTAGTGCTCTATTGGTGCATAATAGTCGTGATTATTAGAACTTTGAAAAAGGAGGTTTTATCTTGAATTCTTGATGTAAGTAAAGATATTTTTCTACAAGGTTAGATGGCTCCTGTTTGCTTTGCTGATAATTTTCAGCCAGATGTTTACATTCCGGTTATCTCGTTTGTTATTCTCATGTAGATTCTGCTTGTTAGTAATTTATGTTTTGTTTGAAAATGGATCACCATTTTTGTCTTCTGGTATCGATTTATCATCTTTACAGTTTAACTTAACAAATAAATCAACAAACACCATTCTCAACAAACTCCTCAAGTTCTAATATTTCAATAATTCATAGTAGGAATAACAATACTTGCTAAATGAAACTAACTATGTCAACTAGGCACACCCATCTAATTTCGGCTGTTGCCTAGCGACAGACACACAAGATAGTCTAACACTGAGTTAAATCAATAAAAATATAAAAGTTGATATGGGACAGTATTTGCTTTACAAAATTGATAAAAATATATTTTTGAATTTAACATTGGCATGGGACACATCTTCGAGAACTATATACAATAAAATAAATAATACATTCAGTGGGTCATCTTAAATTGTTTTAATAAAACCTCACAGCATAAACTTAAATAAAACAGGAAAATGTAGACAATGTTATATGATGTTTGCATCAACAATATTGTTAAGTAAGTATCTTTAATTGTAAGTTCTGAACTGCACTAGTAACTTTATAAATAAACTAGCTAATGCCAAACATGCATTGCAATGCCTTTTAATTATTTTTTTTAGGAACTTTCTCTTGTGTCTCCGCACCATAACTTACCAAAGTTTCATTACAATTGCCCGAGCCATTTTCGTGTATTTGCAAGACTAATGCACAGCTATTAACTTTTATGCAGGTGGACATTGACATGCAACTTGTTACTAATATAATGCATTGTTACAGTTTTGTGAGTCTACGTCTCTGCCACCATGTATATATAGAATGTGTGACTAGGTAAACTAGAATTAACCAGCCAAGTGTAATTATAAATTATCCTTCCTTGAAATAAGTCCTCACAAGTCAATAAAGTATGAAAAAACCTATTAAATTACATATGATGAACAAAAACATCTGAAATAAAACATTGATCCTAATAAGGGCTTTAGACTTTTCCAGCTGCTACCTTATTATAAAGACAGAGCTATCAATATAAACATTTCCATGGAATTGCAAGACACAAAGGTCTCACAAAGCACTTCTAAGGACCGATCAGTCCTTCTGAGTCAACATTGAAAGATAAAAACTAAATGTATGTGAAGATGAAATTCGATTGATGTGATGGCAACCTACCAAATGGATTTATTCAATGTTCTTGAACTCATTGCTGATCTGTGCAGTGACTTCTCATAACTTTGAATAGATCAGCTATTTATAGCATAGAAAGTTAGGTAGGTAGATAGGTAATAATACTGGCCGGTGTGTGCAATTCCACGTCAATGTGGGTATTTTGCACATGGGTGAGAAAATTGATTGTTCAATCCACCCCAGCTCCTCAAGGAAGGCCAGCAATGTATTATGATACCTGGTTACCGAAGTACTTTGCCCTGTATGTGGCAACTACCGGGCAGTTTAGAAGCATATGAGCTGCTGTCTCATTGTCCTCCATGTAGGCCCTGAACAGCGGACTGTATGTCTGTGACTCCTATGACAAATACCATAGAAAATAAAAACATTCACAATATTGTGTCAAAGTGATGTCAGCTATCGATTTATATAGGTTTCATGCATGGCTGCAATTTAGAAAAAAATCAAAATGGCGCGACAGTAGGTAGTTGGCTTCATAAAAAAACCTTCAATCCGCTTTTGTTTTGTTCTGTATGGCAAGCTTAGAAGATTTTCAACTAGCTTCAATTTTCTGACTTACTGACAGACTATTTAATTTTGACAATTCAAAAGTGTGGTTTAAGGTGAATGTTGCGATGGGCCGTCCATACATTTTTCTTGGGGATTGTACGCTAAACACAGACACACTTTGTTGAAAACGAATCATTTTATCACTTTTCTATAATGAAATGTCCCCGCGATCGACCTTTTTAGGAAATAACTTACATTATTTACTGAGGAAAACGATCGCGAAATCCAGACGAAATTTGACAGTTATCACACTAGTGTGCGTGAGCTTTGACAAGCAAACTCAAACGCCATGATTGCGATAGTTTAGAGATGAGAACGCTAGATGGCGTACACGCGTTATTATAATTCTGTTAAATCAATATCATACGTACAATAAGTGATTGATTTATTTCCTTTCCTACCTTTCATGAACAGGTTCACCAAAAAAAACTTTATAATTAATAACCTGACCTGACGACCTTACCAACGTAAACAACTTTATTACATAATATTGTTTTGTGGCAACATAAATATCATTATTCGTAGATAGGATTTATAGTGAAATGGGTAGTTGAGACCGCGAAATTCAAATTTTCTTACGTTTTTGCAATTTGCAGGTCAGTGTCAGGTTGTATTTTGATCAAAATATGATTCGCGACAATAACAGGTACATATTTACAGAATTATAATCATTAGAATCATTCATCATCCACTATTGGTGGTAGAAATCTAACTTAGAAAGATGTATTAATGATTCTAATGATTATAATTCTGTAAATATGTACCTGTTATTGTCGCGAATCATATTTTGATCAAGATACAACCTGACACTGACCTGCAAATTGAAAAAACGTAAGGAAATTTGAATTTCGCGGTCTATGAATATCCATTCATCTTATGCGACGCGCGACGTTGCCGTCCCACCCGAGTTGTGTTCGCAACCTTGAACAACATTGAAAGAATTCCGAAGAAAACGGGCGCCACCATGTTGCCACTCTTACGCCGCGCCGTAGCGACATGCATGATATAAATATAATTTTGGGGCTTGCTTGTATGCAATAGTATTGCACACGGATTTTCTTGCGTGTTATTTTATTTTGTATGCTTTGCATTTTCATTGATTCAAATTGCAATATTTCTAGTATTGCAATTATTTGTAGGTATAGTAACTAATAATTATTCAATTTTAAAAGTAAGTAGGTAAGTAAGTACCTATCTTTCGGCGGTTTTAGAAACAGCAAGTTGGCCCGTGATTTTAGACGCTGAAATCCCGTCACAATACTAATTAGGTACTTACATGTCTCAATTACATAAGTACAAAGTCAGTGGTTATGTGTTTTTACCTACTTATATTTTTTGGTCAACAATACATTAAATAAGTAAGTACATAATATTATAATTCGGTAACCCAACGAGTTTGCAAACATTTACAAAATCGAATGTACCTGTAAAATAGAATACCTTTACGCATATTGTCAGTTTCAGACAAACAAACATTATTTTTAGTTTGATAGTTATGTCGCATCTAGCGGGGCGGCGGCGGTCTAAGTACTTGAGCCGGCGCCGCTGGACGTGCGTTCAGAACACATTATATTGTAATCTTTGGTTCAGAACTTTGACTTTTGAAATCATTGGTTCAGAAACAAACAAATGATTGAGTTACTTACATCAAACGTGATTTATTATTGTATTTAAACATCTAATATGTTTTTTTTTCTTATTCATCGACTAATATTCTACCAGGAATTTATATAAAGATAAGTAAAATTTTACTTTTAAGTTTCTATTTTCTGTACCTAATGATTTCGGAACGTAACCTTGTCATAAATCGTATCTTATTCAATATCATCTGTACGCTGTACCTGTAATAATAATAATCTAATAGTAGGTAGCAATTCTTTTCTAGTAGAAAGAATGCTTGAATACAAATCAAATCAAATAATTTATTTGCATAATACACGTGAAAAAGGTGTTACAGGTATAAAATACGACTAGGAAATTCTGAGATCTCATTGTACGGTTGTGAAATTTGATAGTATTAAATTTTATTCAAATACTGAGTTTATTGAAGTATTGTACTATTTTTTTGTTTTTCTATTTCAGATGTCTCTAATCCTGAAACTGATTAATTTCAATGGATAGGAGTATATTATGTGTTCTGTGATTTCAATTGACTGTGGAAACTGTTCCAAAGAAATGTTTATCTGCGATATCTGGGTATCGCATTGTGGACCTGAAGAATGTAATTGAATGGGAATTCCAATTGGAAAGACCGAAATATGTGTGAATCTTCACAAATTGAATTTGTTAGTGAGATGAGAAGTGAATTAATTTTCAAGTGCACGATGTCTGGTAATTGCGTGGAAGCACTACGGAGAGCAGTAATAAAATAAATACTGCATTTTTGTGGGCAACTGCGTCTGCTGGTAGCTATTACACTCAATCAGCTCACATTACAAGTCTCATGAATATTCCAATAATGTCGCCAAATAAATGACTAAATTTCGTCGTGTTGAAATAAAATTAGGCAGTGTGTGGTTTGAACATTTGTCAGAGGAAATTAAAACTGCTGGTGAACAAGAAAGGTCAGTTGCTATTCAAAAAGGTCATGTATCTTCAGACGGTGTTCCATATGTTACTGTATGTAGTTGGATGATGGCTGAAAAGGTCATATGGCTACAACTTTGATTCATGTTCTTGAATGGTAAGTTAATGTATTACCAAACACACATACATAAACATACCTTCTTCTCATGGGGGTAGGCAGAAACTACAGAACGCCACCTGCTAAGATACCTTACATACCTACTCCGTTACTAAACACATATTTGGTTCTGTATGAACTTTTTACTATGTGCAATATTTACAAGTGTTGCTTTTCCTTTTCAGGCCTGCATTGTTGGTAAAGAAACTAAGAAATGTCTATTTCTTGGTGTTCAAAACAAATATTGTTATACGTGTCAATATTATGAAAAAAGGAGACATGGACATGAAAGCACATAATTGTTGCAAAAATTTTACTGGACCGCCTACAGTAATGGTGTCACTAATTATTGTGGAAGGCTTTCAAAAGAGTGAAGAAATGCATCAACTTCCCTATTTGAGTTTTATTGGATACGGAGACTCCTCTGTTTGCAAACTTGAAAGAGAAAGTGTCATATAGGAACTTTGGTCTGAGATGGAAACATAATCAAAAAAAATGAACGCAAGAATCATGTAATCAAAAACTATACGAGGGCACAGGTCGAGGGTCGAGGGCGAGGGGGAACTATACAAGGTAAATAAATAAATCAAATTTGTATTGACATCTCAAGACCAGTGAAGCATATTCTGTATTCATATTTGTACTTTTTTTAGATGTTTGCCAACACTAAGCTCCCACTTTACGGGCGAAATATTTTGAAGCCAAACGTGATGAAGGTTACCCTAGTGGCATGGAAAATTATAATGTGTATCAGTGAGAGTAGCAGATTTGCGAAATAGCCCGCTTTTGTATTCGGAATACATGAAAACTGCAAGCATTATTACTGCAATGTCAATAAAACAGCTGCAAATGGAAATATAATAAGTCAGAAATTGTCAGTACCAGTAAGAAATGCTTTGATTATCATGGTACAGTATTGTTTCTTTGTATGTTACATAACCATCTATTATATTTCATTGATATTTTCTAGTAAAAACATATTCTATTTTCAGGATGATCGCTTGCTACTGGACACAAATGGTATGGAACTGTATGGAAAAAGCAGACCACACCCAGGGACACATTAAAAAAAATACATAAATCGAAAGGAACAAAGGTGTATTCTGCCAGAAATCATATTGAGACATGGTCAAAAAAATGCTAAATGTGTAGATTTGAATGGTATGTATACACGGCTAGATATCAAGTTATACATTTCCAGTATAAGCTGACCTCCCATTATATGGAAATCTTATACAATGCGAGATCAGCTTATACTGGAAATGTATAGCTGGTTAATTATGTAGCCGTGTGTACCAGTATATACTGGCACACAAGGCAATTTTTTTAACTTCATAAATTGTATCAATTTCAATGTCTAAAATATATTATTATGTTATTCTAGTGAAAAATCGTCCATCAACATCAGTTGGAAATTCGAGCAAATAGTAAAGTTTAATTTTAATTTTAGAGCAGCTTTGGAGATTGATGGTAAATGACATTTTGAAATGAATAGGAAATAATATTTGTCCAAAGTAACATAATTATATACTAAGTAAAGTTATTTTTCTTTGCAGCAGCCTTGTAGCAGTGGACAAAAAGACTCACGGCACATGGTGAAATCATCAAGTCAAACGATTTTTGTTATATTGTATTTTTGTAGTAGTTTGTTTAGAATCGACACTATAATATATTACTTTTTATTTGTATTTTACTATAAAATCAAGAGGCTTATTTTTGTAGTAGTTTGTTTATAATCAACATTATCATTGTATATTACTTTTTATTTGTATTTACTATAAAATGGAAAGGTGAAATAATACTTTATTATGTAAGATAACCACCTGGTGAACTCAATAAGCTGGTCTTTAGATTTTTATTTTTCTAAAAACTGATAAGAGGGCTTTGACATTATAAAATATTTTTTCACCTACCTGGGTAGATGTAATCGCATACTAAATTGTATTTTTTTGATTTGTTGTTATCTTTTGTTTTTTTCTTGTGTATGTTATGTGTAATATCTGTAATTATTGTAATAATTGATTATGCTATAAATTTAATCATGTATCAGGCTTCATTTGTGTCACTTCAAATACTTTTATTTGATAATTAATTACGGTGTAAGGTATTCTAATAAAACTATCTTTATAAACTGTGTAGACTGAAGTTTTTGTAACTGAACAGACAGCTGTGCTGCTGGGAGTTTGTTGTGCCACTTCTTTCCAGGTAAAGCTCTAGGAAGTGGTGAAGAGCGCGTTTTGGGGGACTGTCTTATTGTAATTTTGACATTCGAAAAGTGCTGATTTGATTATTAAATGATTTTATATAAATGCTTGACTTTTATTATCCTATCATCATACTCATGCGTTTTCCCCATGGGGGTAGGTAGAAACTACAGAACGCCACCTGCTACGATACCTTACATACTCCCTTTGTCTCGTTTACGTTCATAAATCTTGTCATACACGCACGCTGGTTGCGAGTACTACGCACAGGCACAGTATTCTCAAGAAACGCATTTCATTTTTCATATAAATATCGTAGCAGGCGGCGCATTTTTTAAATACACGCCATCTAGTGGTCTATTCTTATAAACGTATGGAAGTACTCGCTTACGTCTGTGTGTGTAAACGACCTGTATTCAATGGCAGATTTTATCTAACAGTTATGTGTCGAATTGGGTGGATTTTGAGGCAATGTTATGACCAAATTCAATAAAGTGTAATGTCCGATAACCGCGTCCACTACTTTTACGACTTAATAATGTGCCAATTACACATAAAACAAAATAAACTAAAAATGTTGACTTCAGCGCCATCTAGCGGGAAAATGTCCAAGAGCAGATCGTATGATGCTCCTTAAGGCGAATGGGTAGTGGTAGAGCGCGAAATTCAAATTTTCTTACGTTTTTTGCAATTTGCAGGTCAGTGGGGTTGTATCTTGATCAAAATATGATTCTCGACAATAGATGATCAGTATGACACAGGACAAAGATGTATTAATGATTCTAATGATTATAATTCTCAAATCATTAATACAGCTTTCTAAGTTAGATTTCTACCATAAGCACTTTTACATAAGAGATTGGTTCTTATGGTACAACCTGACACTGACATGCAAATTGCAAAAAAACGTAAGAAAATTTGAATTTCGCGGTCTACCACTACCCTTTCTTGAAATAAATATTCACCTTAATTGAAATAAATGCTTTGAGTTTGAGAGTTTGAGTTTGTGCTGCTGCCCGCGACTAAGTTCGCGTGACTTGAATACCTTTTGATTTTCCTTTATTTCTATAATAAAAGAAGCCATAGTTACTCCTTACAACATCAGCTATCTGCATTGAAAGTCCCGTCAAAATAGATCCAGCCATTTTGGAGATAGCCAAAACAGACAGACAGACAATTTTTTTTAAATGGTATTTTTGTTAAATATAATAAGTACTGTATGTACTTTCATATGCATTTAGTAAATACTAGCTATTATTTTGGGATTCGAAACAGACGCTTCAATGTTATTTAATGTACTTATAGATACCTAGTAATAGAGACAAGTAAGACTATGCAGTGTACTGCAATCTTGAATCATGAAATGGATAAAAAGTAAATTTCATTGCACTGTTCTTTGTTACGTTAACCTGTAACACTTGTCTATATTAGATAAATAGCACTGTTTGTATATGTATAGACGCCAGCACATCAAGCTACTACAATCTGTCAAATTTCTTTAATAGATTTTCAACTTTATCGCCAAAGCATAAGGTTCAAAGTTGATTGGGAAAATTTGTCAGTTTCGTGTAGCTTGATGTGCTGGCGTCTGTACCTACAAGCATGCAAACTTTAAAAAGTGTTGTTTATACAAAGAACCAGATGATAACAAACTGATATTGTAAAGCCTTAATTTTACTATCCTAAAGCAAATTAAGTACTTGACTAAGTCATCATCACCTACCTAACCTTTTCCCAACTATGTTGGGGTCGCTTCCAGTCTAACCGGATGCAGCTGAATACCAGAATTTTACATGGAGCGACTGCCTATCTGACCTCCACAACCCAGTTATTGGGTAATACGATACCCCGTGGTAACACTGGTTGTCAGACTTTCGGGCTTCTGACTACCCGTAACTACTGTCAAAGATCCACGAATGACAGCAGGGACCTACGGCTTCCGCTTAACGTGCTTTTCGAGGCACGGAGGAGTCACGGTATTTAAAGATGGTCATCCATCCACAGACCAACCGCGGCAAGTGCAGCTTAACCAGATCGGTCGACTTGTACGGCTTTATTATTTATCCACGGGCCCCTCAAGTACTTGACTAAGTATCAACATGAGTCACAACATATTTTATTATTTTTCCATCATTTCAAAACAAATTTTATGAAGAAATACCTAAATAAAAACCTTTTTTATGTAAGTAAGTACCTACTTACTGAAATAATTAAATTAAAAACAATGATATTTTAGTAACAGATATGTTATGAGCGCGCAAATCGTGAAGACTAGAAAACATCCTAATTGGGACGTATTGCCTTTAGTCTGTGTCACGCACGTCTACGAGTGAGACGGTGCACGCAGCTACGTAATTACCATCCAAAATGCCATTTTGTGTATTTAGAAAGTGTACCAATTATGATACCAAAGTTAATAAAACACAAGGAATCTCATACCACACGAAAGTACACATTATACTTCGATTTATTAATATATTTCAATTATTTTCCTAATATTCTGATATTTGGAGGTTAGGAAAAAGAAAGAGATGGAAAATACATTTTTTGTCGTAAGAACGACAAGGATGCGAGCACTCCGGACATAGAATAAAAGTACCGATGCGAATATTAGGCAGGAAAGTCATCTTTACAGCAGAGTTCTAGTTTCCCTTTTAATAACTTTTTATAATTTTGTTTGATATAAGTATTTAATTAAGTATAAATTAAACATGTCATAATATGTAGAAAAAGAAAATATTAATAGCTTATCGTTACCATAGTATGTCACAGATAGTGTTAAAATAAACCTACCATTGAGATTAAAATTAAATCTTTTCGAAGGTGTATGATTATTTTAACAATTGTATTTCTTTCTTTTTAAAACGTGTTTTATTTTTCACCTACCTACCTTTTAAGGCGAGGTTTTCCCGGACCGATAGGCATAGAAAACACTACCTCAGCCCCCGCCAGTTGAACGCGGCGTATTTAACTACGATGCGCTGAGCGGGACCGCGCCACGTGACACGTTGTGACCGCGACTAACCTTTGTGCAATGAATGCGCGCCACGAAACAGACAAATACAGTAGATCAACTTTGATGTTATATTTTATTTTTAATTAATAAAATTTGTATGTAGGAACTTATCATCTACGCTTGATAAATTCTCATGACAGTTTCCAGTTAGTAAAAATTAGGTTAGTTTGGCAAAGAAACGCACTATGTAAAAAATCTAAGGTAAGTTTGTACCTATATTTAAAATACACATACCATCAGTAACATGTCCAAAAATCTGACAAATCAGACTTTTTTCAAAATAAAATTTATCGGGAGGTGTCGCGGGACACCCGGATGGAACGACGTTCCTTTCACTATACATATACTATGCGTTTCAGATGAGAAGATATGTTCTGGACAACTTCACTCACAACTTATCAATAATGTAGTGTTAGGAACAAAAACAACAAAATCGATTAAGCAAACTTTATTTTTATGTTATAAACAGAAAAGATTAAGAAAATGAAAATAATACACAATAAAAAATATAACTATCCGAATTGAGAACCTCCTCTTTTTTGGAAGTCGGTTATAAAACGTATTTAATAATTATTAAAATTAACTGTTTGTGACACAGAAGTAGACGCCACATTCTCAAAATTCACTATTTGTGACACAGAAGTGGAAACAATAGCAGGTGTTGCAATATTTTCTTTGTTTTCTCGCATTTTTATTTTTCTTATATCCATTCCTCTAATATGTCGGGGATCTATGATTTCAGGCAATAGACACTGCATATAAAAATTAATAAGTTTTTTTTCCCATTTTTTCTTCCCAAAATTTACTATCTTTCACTATCTTGATTACATGTACGGGTATTGGTTTCACCTGACCATATACCAAACAAGCAATATTGCCTCCCAGTAACATGGAGTTGGCCCTGAAATTATATTCAGAGATCAGACTGTAAACGTTCTTAAAATTACGAGAATTGCCCCTCTGGTGTGCAATCGACGTTTAAGAGATAGCTTACTATAATCACGTGTATTAATTTATTTTCGACTTTTTTTTTACTCTGATATCATTTTAGTTTTTATACATCGTAATCGGTACTAGTACTGATCAACAAAGTTAACGTATGTATTTAGGCAATCGGTATAAAAACATTTAAGATTCATTTCTTCTCTACTTGTTAACATATAGTTTAGTAAGACTTACTTATTTGCTGTTTCATCTTCTGAATTATCGGCAGTTAAAAATTTCTCTGAAATCTTGTCTCTATCTTGTACTAATTTCTGTTTGACTTACCTGCAGTACTTTGAGGTTCACTAATAGTGTTTAAGATTGTTCTGTAACAGTGTTATAAACATTATGAGTCATGAATCGCAATCTATATTCAATTTATAACTTAACACCATTATCTCCATGATTAAGATGGTGATGATGATTATATTCATGACAATCATGAATACAATCAATATTACTTTTATAATTGTTAGTATGTAATGACTAAAGTTTTATGTTTTGAAGAAAGTAGGTACTTACGTATGACTATGGAAAGTAGTATCAGGGTTATCTAAAGTCTGAACAACACCCCTGAGTATATTTTCTCATTGAAACGATGCAAAATAAATGTTGACATTATAGTGGCATTTCAAATCGTTTTAATTATACATTTTACAAGTATATTTTATAATTGTTATATAAGTTTAGCAATATTTCGAACTTATTGAGCAAAGAAAATAATCATTTCAACGAATTTAATAACAAACCTACTGTACTTTTTTGTACAGTGTCGCGTCTAAACAATGGTCGTAACATTTTCGTGCTTTTCCGTCAAAGAAAATCATTTATTTACACTAATAATATGTTATACAATATTATTGTATTTTTTTTTACAAGCTTTTATTTTTTATATTATAAAGTGATAAAATTGTAAGTTTTGTATGTATAGGGTAATCTCTGAAACTACTGATCCGAGTTAGAAAATTCTTTTACAAAAAATTTTTCAATAGGTAGTTACATTATTAAGGAGTTCCACATGCTATTTTTATTCTGATAAAGATGTATTTTCCATAGGAAATCATAATAAATGTAATTGAAGTCGGAAAAAAACTCGTCGCTCGGCCGCTTATATTGCTAACGCTGGCTAAACCATACGAGGAACTTCAAAATAATGTACTACAGAATTGTATATCTTGAAAATGCCCTCAAAAAAGTTCGCGGCGGTATATGTCTATATTATAAGGATAACTTACAGTAACCAATTTTATCTTTTTACAATCAATAAAATATAATGAGTGACTTTCGAAGCAATTTTGACATACATTGTATTAATCCTTATCTCATTAAATATGTTATTAAAATTAAGCATTCAATTTAGATCAAAACTGCAGTTTACAGCATGTCATTAGAATGAATACTTTAGAAGATATCACAGTATTAAAATTACGCGCACAACAAAACAAAAAAAAAAACAAAAGAACGGAAAAGTCTTCCTCAACAAAGTATTATTACGTATGCAAGTAATCTGATAAAATAAAACTACTAGGCAAAGTTGTAGTGCTACTATACTATTGATAATGAGTTACTTACCATTTCTCGAGTTGATATTTTCGTAATGCCCGAGGTGTCAATTTCCTGTATGAACTTTTGTTCTTTGATAAATTCTTGCAAATATTCTTACTAATAATTATCATTTATCAATTTCTTTTTCTCTCTGTCTTCGATATTTTCTGCCTCGTTTTTTTTTATTAAAATTATACATAGGTACTTTTAATGAATTTCTTCGTAGGTTTTTCAGTTGCATTAAATGTAGGTATAGCATTATTTTATTTCTATTTTACTATGTAATGTGCCTTTGATTTTCGTTGTGGACATTTTATTTCTTAGTTTAGTTTTCAAGTTGTTTACTACTGGTTTGTTAGACATAGATTAAAATTTATTCGCATACCTACATACGTGCATAACATGAAGCTAGGTATTTTAACTGGAGTTTTATCGTTTTAGACGAAATCTCCAGTAAATTATAAAGAAAACTGTAGAAATTGGTACTTAAACAGAAAACAGGGATGTCATGGTGAAAACAGTAAATCTACTGTTAAAACAGTAGAGTTGGCAACACTGAGCGTAACGTTTCATATAATTGAAAGCGCAAACGCGGAAAAAAATTGGCGTGCGTCCATCCTCGAAGACCTCTCGGCCGGCACTAAACGGCCCGCTCGAAATCGAATAGCTCAATATCGTATGATTTTTATTCTTACAAAAATAAATAGCCACTAATATAAAAATCTACCTTACCCAGCGCTAGAAAATATTAAAACCTATTTTTTGATACATTACTTAGATGGTTTCGTAATATAATTTTTTGCTAAGAAGTACATTTGAAAAATCGATTTAGTGTCATCTTTGCAATTTTTTTTTATCGAGTCAATTATTAGTAATTACGTTTCCGTCTTTATACAGCGCTTGACCATATGTTCAATTTTGTTAAAGTGATTTTTATTTTGCGGAATATTTACATTATTTAGATATACATAGCTCCAAAAAACTTAAAAATGGTACAACCTCGCCTTAATAGTGTTTATTCGTTGCATAGGCACAAATCCCGACTACAAATTCTGTACACGCGGTTTGTACTTTCTGCCTAGTTAATTTGTTAGTCTATGATGCCAACGTGCGGTGATTGGTAGCCCGAATAATGTTTGTTTACATTCACGCGCAATTGACAACATCTAGCTGTCACTTTTTTCTTATTGGTTTTATCAAGCTATCCTTTTTCTATCCTTTTTACTTGTAGTGAAATGTAAAATGAATGAAAAGTGTGTATGTGTGCTGCCTCTCGGCGCGGAACACTTTTTTCTGTTGTTTTGTAAGCGTATAACATATCTGTTTATTAGAATATCATTGATTAAAAATAATATAATTATCTCCATCACTCATCTTTGTGCCGATAACCGTAATTTACTATCTAATCTAGCGCCCCTAATAATAATAATTTAATTCCTAATTAAATTAGCCACATCTCTTGATTGTCAGTGCATGAGCATGACCTTGGACGGTTTTGGACGGTTCAGTTACAATCCGCGGTGCGCAGGCGCCGCCTGACGGGACACCGACAGTTATTATTTGTGGCACTATAGGTTTACCTGCGTCAATTAAGGTCTCTGCACACAGCGGGCGTGGCGCAGCGGGACGGGACGGCGACGCCGCGACGCTGAGCAGTTGTAATGTACTAGCTAGATATTACTGACGACGCGCGACGCCACACAGAGCCGTCCCGCTCGGCGCGACGGTAACCGTCGCGCCACGCCGCCACCGCGCCGCCACCGCGCCAATCGCGAATACAAGTCAGAAGCGGCGGGGCGGGGCGTGAACACGTCGCGTCGGACGAGACGGAGCGTAAATGAGATTTTGTATTGTTTTACAAAAATGGATGTCGAAAAACTAATCGAATGTGTTCGTGCTGACGTATGTTTGTACGATTTGGGCCATAGGCAGTATAAAAACACTGTTCATGGGCGCGACGGGACGGGACGTAATCGCGCCCGCAGTGTGAACAATCGATGCCGTCGCGCCAGCGCCGCGTCGCCGCACCGCCACGCCGCGCCCCGCCACGCCACGCCGGCTGTATGCAGAGACCTTTAGTTATTCTGTGCCTGCAAGCCGGTTTGTTTCTGACAACACTATAGATAGACCTGCATTGCTCAGTATATAAAGCGTGCTGTTAACTTGTTAAATAAACAAATGAAACTAGACTCCTTGACTAAATTGGCCTTGTGACCGCCACACAGTGCGTATCGTATTATGCCCATAGCGCCATCGCGCCAGTATTAATAGCGTGACGACTCCGACCTTGTACGGACTCCAATCTGTTCTGTTTTCATTTAGTCAGTCTGATTTTAGAGTCAATTTGGGTTGACATAAAAAGCTGGCACCTATACTAATTAAACTTGTACTGTGACCTAAAAGGCCTTTGATTGAGGCAAGGAAAAGTAATCAAATGCGATAGTAAAGCGCCATTAAAGCTTCATTTATGAGCACATTGACTTTGTAGTTGACACTAGTTATTATTGTACTAAGTCTGCCACGAAAAATTAATTAAGAATACGAGCACAAATAAATTGAAAACAATGGCGATGCCAATTAAGGGAATGGTTATAAGTACTAGTCACAATTGCGAGCATTCATTGCTCAGCCATGTGGTTTCTGCTATCAATAGAATACTCTTCTCCAACCCCAGCATGAAGTGAGTTTGAGATAAATACGTAAAAACAAAAGCTCAAAATTCAAATGTGGTCCCACAATGGGAACGCAAATTAGAATAGGAGCAGGCAGATCAGCAACATACAATACACCTGAGGAGCAATAATTCTAGGATACTAGTCTCAATCTGTCAAAAATAATAATTAATTAATATAATTATAATTATTAATAATAATTTCCGTACATTTTGACAAGTTTTTGACATTGATTGTCGCTGAGATGAGAATGCGACTAGATTTTGAACGTTTTTAATTAGGTACGAGAATTGGTCTTCTATTGTTTTTGCATGTATAAGATAACAGCTACATACTGGGACTCAAGGTTTAATAGGTCACGGACGAAATTAGCTCAACGCCGAGAAGCCGAAAACAAAATTGTTAGCGCTAGAAAAATTACGAACATTATATTCTCGTAGTAAAAGCTCCGCCTGTATGTATGCTCGATCAATAATAAGTAAGACGAGGGCCTGTCCTTGATAGGTTCACTATCATCACTAGCGGGACATCGGTGTGTGGTACAAGGCATAGGAGTTAAAGAGTTCCTTTGCCAACCAAGGTGTTTTAGGATGCCAATAATGTTATTATGTTTCATGTGTGTCATCACATCAGTGGATCAGTCCTACGATCGATCGTGTTGCTGATGTTCCCAAGATGCTAATGCAAAGATTTAAAGTATCCGATTTGGGCTGAAAAAAGCACGTTTCGCTAAGAAGTAAAACGACCACAAATCGTATTACGCTCATGACTTGATCTACCTCCATAATTAAGTCGTCAGACCACACGTATTAACGTGTAAAAAATACCAGCAGACATGTTTCATAGCTGCTTTTCTGCATCTTGCGCTCAGTGTTATAGTGACAATGGCCGCGGACGATACCCAGTAAGTCACTTTATCTTACTTGGATCTAGCGTTTCTTAAAAAGGGCGTCTTCTTGCATTTTTGTCCTATCTCCTAAAATCTAATTGAACTTATTCTTTGGGGTATTTCGAAACTTTCAGTTTCTAATTCCAACTGAAAAACTATGGACGGATTATCCGTCCATAGTTTTTAAAACGTAAATGTCAAGCGCCCAGCTTAGGCATAGACTTCTGCGTCGCATAGACTGCAACATTCCAAGACCATGGCATAGATGACACCTCCACAGATACAGATTTTTAAGCCAGAAAGAGTCAATTAAGAAGGGAAGCGTCGGCAAAAAACTGCAACAGCGTATTTTTACAACATGAGCGAAATTCAGACATGATCTTCACTTAACCGACCGACTCGTCTGTAGGTCAGGAAAAGGTTAAAATATTCCAAGTGTCCGATATTGTATGGTTTAGAGGGTTCACTCTGTCACCTTTTGAACTGTGTATATGTTCTTGTTTGAATCCGATATTAGAAAATAACTAGGTATATTATTTATAATGTACTTATTTTATGGCTGGCATATATATATAACCCAAGTAATCGTCCTCCTTTGGAGATTTGATCCCAATATAGAATCATCGTGTTTTCCTTGTATACATATCTCTGTCATTTTTTCTGTTTTCGTCATCTTGCGAGCCATAATCATGTACGTAGGGACGAACAAATGTCCTTCCTTTGGTATTTTTCGTCGAGTCGTTGAGCTACACGATTACTGACAAATGCTTGCACTGACTGGGCAGGTCCACTCAAATCTGTATGTTTCTTTCCTCAAAATACAATTTCGGATACATGGTTCTCACATGATCTGACCGAGATTAAATGTCCATCTGTGACCCCTGTGTTTGTTTCGTCATTTCTTCTCAGAGGTAGTCAGACAGGAATCTAGATAGGTTCATCGAAAGATGGACCACAAATATTGTCTCTCATTCCTCTGAGACTTGCACATTCAATGACAACATTAACAACTGATTTCCACACAACTTTACGATCAACGGGCTCCATTTTCAGACTTTCTCTCTCCTCGAGCTTTAAAAACCTACTCTACGAAGTAAAGTCGAGCAATTTGTTTAACTTTATACCTAGTTAAAATGATAACTGTAATAATTGGCAGTAGGTATGTGCATCGCTTTTGTATGGATCCGTGACGTCAGAGGTGATTTACTTATGTCATTAATTCATTACTTCATTAGTCACTCACGATTCTGATAATTTAGAGATTTTGACGTGACGTGCAGAGCAGGCTTGTGCGTCGACAGCGGACTGTACATAATAATAAAATTGTTGCAAAGAATTTGTGTCTGTTTGTCTGGTTGTATGTTCCGGATTGGCACAAAACGGCTGAACGGGATTAAATTTGGCACACAGATAGTTGTTAACGTGGTTTAACCCATAGGGTACTTTTAATCCCGGTAGTATGTTCGTGTGGGATATTTTCGGACATCCACGCGGGTAAAGTTGCGGGCAAATGCTAGTGTGAGTATAGTAATAGATACCTACACAAGAAAACTTGTAGGTATGAGCATTTTATTTTTCTTTTTGTTGGCAATGTTGGCGAACCGGCAACCTCATGAATGAGTTAGAGGTCGACCAGTTAAAGGTCAATACAAAAATATCCACACACGCGCTACTGTTACTTACTACTTTTTGACGTGAGGGCTTTCCCTTGTGTAAGATTTGAGTCACACAAAAGCTGGTTCAAGGAAATGTTGTCATTTGACGTCAAACAACAACAGCGCCTACGTCACGGCACGGCGCGGTCGCTGCCCGGCGCGACTAGGACGTATCACTTGACACTCACGGCAGGGCTTGCTTACATTCCAGTTGCCGCGAGCGCGTCGACGAGGACAGTTCTAAGATGGGTGTGCCACATATAACTTCGTTCTGTTGGTGTATGGGGCTCGAAGTCGGCGCCAAATGCGTTGCATTTGTACACCTGGTAAGTTTTTAAAACAAAGTTTATTTTTAATCACATTTGTTTTTGGATGCATTATGTATAAGTGGCTGTGTATGTATAATAAATAGAGCGTTTGTTTACGCGAACAGTAATGATAACAGAGCGTTGCCAAGGATTATTGAATTGAAATACGATTTCATGGCAATGTGTATGTACTTACTTAGGTACATTGTTTTAATTTTAACTTACAGTTACGACTTTACGAGGCAGTTTGTTGTTTGTCTCGGCTTAGCGGACGTTGTAAACGTTTTGCAAGCTAGGTATGTCCACACTTGTATAGTGTTATCGGACATCAAGCCTTCGAGACAACCTTGAGATTGTATTAGCACGCGCTTTTATTTACATACAACAGCAGAAGCACAGGCAAACGTTTACATAGTTGCAGTGTGGCGACATTGGTATTCGAGAATTTCGTTTTTCTTGATTAATATTCAGGACCACATTCGTGACTTCTACTTTTCACGTGTAGCATTTTTTTAAGCTAGCTTTTCGTCAGCTCATAAATATATTAATTAACTCTCTTAGTAGTACTAGGCATTTGTTTTCTGTTATTTGGAAAACTATCTTTAGATGTAGTGATACATTCCAGTTAAGTATACGACAATATTTACAAACTGATTAAAACTTGATAACTCTGAAATGCCTTATCAGAGTGGAGAAGTCCTTTGTAAACATCTTCTTTGATAATAATAACTTTTTTAACTGACTTCTAAGAATGAGGAGGTTAACAATGTGGATGTTTCTGTTTTTTTATGTATGGCATAATTCCGTTTTAAATAGATGGATTTGCAAAATTCTTTTCTTGTTCGAAAGAGGTTTATTCCGAAATGGTCCCATTTAAATTTCGTAAAGATCTGATGATGAGTTTCGGAGACAGACAACCCTTCAATAAATGCCAGCAAATCAACCGCGATTGCTGCTATCGCATATGTATGCATTGTTTACGATAAGTATAATGACGGAGTTATACCCGAACCTAATCTTCCAACCTTTGCTCCACAGCTGGTGTCGTTCGCGCTGATGATCCTGTGCTCTGTGTACGCGGAAGGGTTCCGCTCGCTGGCGGGCACGGCCGAGGACGTGGGCGACGGTGTGTACAGCTCGTGGTACAAGATCACTGTCACCATCGCGGTGGTGACAGTCGTGCATATTGTACTGGCGTTGACACTACTCATCTCCGTGATCAAGGTAAGCCCTTTCCCGGTTCCACGAACCACATGATGATTTAAAGTGATTGTCAGACAGTAAAATATTTGTAAGATTTTGAGCGATTTATAAAAATATAAAAAAAAAACTGAATCAAAATCAGAAGTGATTAGCTGAGAATCTGCACTTGCTAACGTGCTTGTAAATCCGACTATTAAGAAACCAACTTTATCCTTCAGTTGCACATAATATGTACATGTAAGGGTGAAATTGGTTTCTCATAACCGGCTTGCCCTTGTAAAAAAGGCGAATTACCCACCTGAAATAGTTTTTCTCGTTTTCTGTTTGGGATTCCATTGTATCGGTGATAGGTGATATTAACGGATTTTGTCTTGCTGTTTCCAAACTAAAGTAATGTTAGATAATATGGCTCGAAAAGAGGAGGCTTATGAGATGACGGCTAATAATGATGTATGGAAGAAGAATAACTTAGCACAAACATATCTCTCTAGAATTACGAATCCAGCGCAAGTTTGACGACAAATTATTAGCTGTTATTTAGAAAATGTTAGTACGCACGGCTAAGGCAAGCTATACTTACATAACCTATAAGCTGACTTCTGATTGTACGAAAAACCTATACAATACAATGCGAGGTCAGCTATAACTGGAAAATGTATATAAGCTTAATGTGTAGCCGTGTGTACTATCGACTGCAAATAAAGTAGACCGTCCTTGGTCGGGCTATAGTCTATTTGTAGTGATCACGTTTCACGTGCTAACAAAATAATAATAACGTCGAAATGAGTGATTCACAAAACATGATAACGGTGTGTTTGTGGTACCTACAATTGGGTATTTTTCTAAAACGGTACCTAAATACAATCATTTTTAGGGTTCCGTACCCAAAGGGTAAAAACGGAACCCTAATTACTAAGACTTCGCTGTCTGTCCGTCTGGCCGTCTGTCCGTCTGTCCGTCTGTCCGTCTGTCCGTCTGTCTGTCTGTCCGTCTGTCCGTCTGTCCGTCTGTCCGTCTGTCTGTCACCAGGCTGTATCTCAAGAACCGCGATAGCTAGACAGTTGAAATTTTCACAACTTATGTATTTCTGTTGCCGCTATAACAACAAATACTAAAAACAAAATAAATTAAATATTTAAGGGGGCTCCCATACAACAAACGCGATTTTTTTACCCATTTTTGCTCGATATCAAAAATGACAATAGGTAGGCACTTGAAATATTCACAAAATACTCAGTTGTATTTTAACTTTAATAATAAATAATAAAATTAAAATAAAATAAATATTTAAGGGGGGCTCCCATACAACAAACATGTTTTTTTTTGGCGTTTTTGCCTTGTGGTACGGAACCCTTCGTGTGCGAGTCCGACTCGCAATTGGCCAGTTTTTTTATCTGCCTTCCTTTGTTCGTCCTCTATTAATAGAGCATTAATGTACAATTAGGTATTAGTTAGGCCTAATTTGACGGAGTTTTCCTCATTTATACGGTAAAATAAGTAAATTGCGGTAAATCTATTTATTTTATAATAACTTACGTTATATAATAGGTATGTAAGTGGATATGTGCCAGTATCACTATCGGATGTACTTACCTATGACCGTATCCGCCAGCTTTTAACTGGCAGTGACGAATGGTATCAATAATGGCAGCTAACTCTTGAATGTTTTGATGCGCCATCTGATCTTTGATCAAAGACACACTTGTAGCTCAGAAGATCTATCGCTTAAAACCACCATGCTATGAGACTATAAATCTTGCCAACCTCGCTACTTCAGACTACAGACAATGTCTAGATTTCCTACAACTTGTGAACCGAGCGTGGGTAATATTTGCGGAAATAGGCCAATGTCATGAGCTACCACTTATTGTAAAGATGTTCATTAGAACATCGGTTAGCTTTACAAAATAATTTTGAAACTCGTTTTATTATCTAACTAGCTGCGCCCCGCGGTTTCACCCGCGTAAGTTTCGAATAACGGGTCAAAAAGTAGCCTATATGTTAGTCAAGGGTGTCAGCTACCTCCATACAAAATTTTATCAAAATTGGTCTAGCCATTTTAACGTGAAGAAGTAACAAACATATAAACACACACACACAAACTTTCGCCTTAATAATATTAGTGTGATTCCACATTTTTCCGCTGATATGATATCACAGCAGCCTATATTATAGACTAGCTAGAGTACACTAGAGGAATTACTGTTCAAAGTGTACAGTGTATAGTCTTTTAGGGAAGGGAGGCCTTTGCCCAGCAGTGGGACAACACAGGCGTATAATAATATAATAATAATAAATAGTCTTTTTTTCTGTATTTCAATTTAAATTCGAGGAGAGAAAATGCATCTTGTAGCTAGTTACCCGATCCTTAGTGTAGACTCCTAATAAAGAACGGATTGGCACAAGTATAGAGAGCCCTGTGCCCAGTCGTGGGGAGATGTCTTTGGCCGAAAACAAGTTTATTTGTTTGTTATGTGTGTTTTTTTTCCTAGTAACAATGTTGCCCTAATTTCCCAGCGCAACTCGTGCGGCGTGCGCGTGTGGGTGTACGTCATGTCCGTGCTGCTGCTGGCCGCGCTGGCCTGCATCGTGGTGCTGGTGGCCATGCACGGGCTGTCCGGCGAGGGCTCCGACATCTTCCTGTCCTTCCTCGAGGGCCTGCTGTTCTTTGGTGAGTCAATTATCCATTATTTCCCAAAAATAAAACCGGCCAAGTCCGTGTCGGGCCACGCACAGTGTAGGGTTCCGTAAAATTAATAAAAAAATAAAACGTTTCATATTTTGTTTTTCAATGCAAGTCTTTACCCATTATAAACAGCAACTACTTCATCTTAGTCACTTTAAAAGATTAATACTAAGGATTTTGTATTTGGTACAAAGTTATCCAACACCCAAGTTCAACGACTATTACTGCTAAACTAATAAAGTTACTTTAACCGCTATACTTTTCCTTTAAAGTTCATGAAATGCACTATCGTCGTGAATTTTTCCAGATTTTTCAAGCCAGCAGTTTAGGTTTTAGAGGGGGGGGGGGGGGGGGGGCGCCCTACTGGAACAAAAAATTGCACTTTAAAGTTTAATATTTCGTAAATGGTGCATTAAATCGAAAAATTATTTTAGAAACCCTAAGTCATTTTAGAAGACCTATTCAACGATACCCACACCACTTTGTCGGCGTAATTAATATACGCACTCCTACAAAATGACAGCTTTCTAGTACTAAAGGTCTCTTAACAAAACCTCGGACAGACAGACAGACAGACAGACGGACTTGACGAAACTATAAGGGTTCCTTGCAGGAACTACGGAACCCTAAAAAAGGGCAAAACATATTTGGAAACGAGGAAACTTATGAGTCTTATGACACGCGACACATAACGTGACATCACGCCTGTATTCACCGAAAGGTTAGACAGAGAAGTACCTATAATAGGGGGCGACCCTATTGCCAGGACGAATCCAGACTCCGGGCTGCTACTGAGATGTTCCAGGTGGAAAAACTCAATAACACTGGTCGACCCGGGAGTTGAACCTCTTGCTCACCAGTAGCGCTTGCAACCACTATACCAACGACGCAGTCCAAAAATTTCTTTGAACGAAGATAATCAAATATTGAGTACTTACTATGAGATTATTGACGATGATGTTGTAACGTGTAGCTGGTCTTGAGGTCGCGAGACTGTTGACTGTTGGTGGATTGGATCGATTCCTGTGTCCGTCGAAGTGTGCTAAGGACATTTTAATTTAAATAGTCTCCTTCATGACGAACAATATGGCTTTAGAAAAGGTCAGAGGACAAGATTTTGACGACGTAAACAGTGCACTCTTAATTGAGCTGCATATTACTAGTAGTCCGGTCGCGTGCGATGGTTTGTGGCCTCAAATTACCCGTCCCTCGCATTCGACGTAAACTTATGGATGACATAATTTCTTTTCATCATCTATCGTCGAACAAATTCATCCTAAAATTTAATTCCATAATATTATGATATGTGAGAGAGTAGAGTTATCGTAATCATTCTCCTGCCCTCATACCAATATTCCACACTTCTCTATTAGTCGTCATTTCGAGTACGGAGTAGAATATCAGAACCAAATACGGCTTTCATAAAAAGCTTTTTTAACCTTAACTAATAAAATATGTCATACAGTCTGTGTGGTGCCGGACTTAAAGAATACCACCACCCCTTACTTCCCGTGGGTGTCGTAAAAGGCGACTAAGGATCGTACCGGAGAATGGGCAGCAGCGTTCTCTGTTTATTCCACCATCATACCACACTGCGATCGCCAACCCGCCTGCCAAGCGTGGCGATTATGGCAAACCCTCCCAAAATTGGGGGAGGCCTATGTCCAGCAGTGGACGTCTATCGGCTGAAACGAACGAACGAATAAAATATTGTATAATTTCCAGCGGTGATGGCGTACTGTGTGCTGTGCGTGAACAGCTACTACCTTATGCTGCGCAGCGCTGAGGACATGGAGGGCCCGCACAAGTCTGCCTACTGAGGTACTCCGGCGCACACATTTGATAGTTCACGATAACTGAACTAAGCGATGTTATTTTGTTTTTTAACGAAGATTTTGTAGCAAGCTCAGACTTAATAAGGTCATAGCACACGTATCAAACCGGGAAGGGATCGGCACCTTGGAATGAAACTACAACGCACACTAATCGGAATCGTAACGTAATCGCCTCGCCTCGAGACAAGCTCAGGAACCGCGGTGCGTTAGGCCTCTGCCTCGAATCTTGCGGGCAGCGGGGCGGCGGCAAGGGAGCGGCGCGGGCAACGCAGACCCGTTCTCGAAACCAGCAGATCGTGCGGCACTATAGCCGCGTACTGTTGTGTTCGTGGTTGTGTCGTCGAGATATTTGTTTTTATTCGCGAATGAAATATCTGAACAACGGCGACAACATCTTTTTGATTTATTTTTATCCCTAACGCTCGATTTATTGTGGGCAAAAGATTCACTGCAGCTGTTGATATAGAATATATTTAATGTAATGATTTAGTGAATAAGTCGTTGGTGTGTCAATAAATAAATAAATAAATAAGAAGTGAATCCCTAATGCAAAAGCGCGGGCGGTCACCGCTTGACTGGAGTACACCGCTCGTTGCCCGCTCCCGCGCCGCCGCCGCCCCGCTGCCCGCAAGATTCGAGGCAGAGGCCTAACGGCTCGTCGTCCTCGCGCTTACGTCTCTCCGTATCCGAGCTTACGTCTCTTCGTCCCCCCTTGCCCCTCTCCCCCTCCGGCCTGCCTGCTGCACCATCACCCAGCGGTCGGCGAGCCGTAGCCGAGTCGACGTATCAGAGCTTCTGATCTGCTTGGTTACGTGCTTACGTTAGGTTGACGCCTATTTGACGGCGAGACGAAAGGCGATACGGTGCCGATTCCTTTCCGATTTGATACGTGTGCTATGACTTTATATCAGAAAAGGAAATATAAAGTGTTGTGTAAACATTGCTGGTTTATATGAAACACCTACTGTTCATATTCTCAACTGCTATCGATGTATCCAGTACTGCAAGAGCGCTCACATTTGCTGGGAAACTGATGTGCAAGGCAAGTCAAGGTGATAATTAATACTTTAACTACATGTGGTACAAAATCGCTTGACACGTTTTATCTAATATTGCCTTATTCTGTAAGTTTGTTTCCATAAAGTTACTCAATTTTATCATCGAAATCGTATAGAGGTGCTACATGGCTACGGTGACACTTTATCTTTCCTTGTGGCATGGTCTGAGGAGGTGTCATTCATAACTTAAATTGTTTATTAAGTACAAAGCACGAATATGCAAATGGGTGTTTTAACTGTTGACGTACCTACTCACTTGATGTCTACTATGGCCAGGCCATAATAATATCCGTGATAAATATTGACTTATAGACCTGCATGTTTTTTCATAATATAAGCAGTACATGGAGTTTTGTGGTGAATATTAGTAATGAAACTTGCAGGAAAGTGTGCATATTTTTTTCATAATTAATTATTGATTCAAAAAGTCATTCTGATGTGCTAAATTCTTTTGTTAATTATACGTATACTGTAGCTGGTAATAGTGTCTGTTTAATGTGTAGTTGTATTGTAAGTGTTTATATATAATGTTCTGTGTTTGAACACCCTGTTGCATACGAAATACTCTCATGTCTAACGACCAATAAAACCATAATGAAACCCATACATGTAGTGACGTCATCGTATTTTAACGAAAAGCGTTTAAAATGTCAGACAAGGTTACGAGACTAGAATAACAAATTGCTTCTATTGTTTTCGTGCGCAGATAAGTAAATAATGGCATCGTTCAATCTTTCCTATGTTTATGTCCGTGTATATGTTCTGTCCGTGTGCACCTCTCGTTTATTTTCAAGTGAAGACGACTGAATACTTACTACTTTAATCTTTGTTTTATATTAAGACAATTGCATTTACAGTGTGCAACAGGGCTTAGTCTAACATTTTTATAAATGTGGTTTTAACTGTTTGTATACCGTAATTACAGAAACAGTTAAAAAGCCATTGTGTCTAGCGTGGATTCACGCTCTTATGAAGAGTTAATGCTTAAATATTTTACTGTAGTGCCTGGTAATCTATTGGTAAATTACCAATTCAAACTATTTAAAGGGCCTAAACTATTTTAATCGATATTATTATAAAAAAGTTAATTTAATAATGGATGTGGGTGGCACCCGATTTGGGAAAATGAAAACGGAATCCAAAATTAAGATAAATATTGTTTACATGAAGTAAAATATTTAAAAAATCTAAAAATCTATAAATCACGTTGTCACGTGTCTTAAATATTCCAAATTACGCCGTAAGCATTTCTAGTCAAATCTTTGGAGGAACAACACGCATTTTGTAGTTATACAATAGGATAGCACCTTGAATATTTGATGGCTTGTTTGGTAACGCCTCTTTGATTCCATTTGTTTAATAGTTTTAATGCTGGAAACTGTACTTATAATCAATTTTAATAGCCGTAAATGTTGATATAAGAATATTTGTATGACCGAACGCCTTGGCTTGTGCAAATAAAATAAAAAGTTTGGCTATGAGGATCGAAATTTACGGGTTTATTCCAACTTTGATGTTATCATCATGTTTGTTGTTGTTGGTTGGTTGGCTGGGTGGTTGTTGGTGTATCTTTTTTGATAAATGCAAGCTTTCGTAGTTCGCAATGTCAGCACAGCACAGTATCGTTAAATGTATGATTCATGATTCTCTATAGAAAATGTCTCTGCTAAGCTATCTACCAGAAATGATCATGTGTTTATTACTTAAATGTTTTGTGAATATTTGCACTATCCAGGCGTCCGGTTGTTTTATTATTTTCTAGTTTTAGGGGCCTGTCCCCATAAATACGCCAATACCTCCGACTGAGGTCTTTGAGACTTTAAGTGCTCCTTAAAACTTGCCTCAATGATTTTTGATGCTTTTACATAATATAATGTAGCGAGATATTTAAATATGAATACTTACTGTAAAATTATTATGAATATTAGAAATATACTTAATAATATTGTGAACAAGATTTGTGTTCGGATTGAAATCTTAATGTTCAAAGAGACGAAGAAAAATATATAAAAAAAAAAATTTAAAATATTCAAATTAAAATCGTCCGTAAAGTGTCTTACAAAGCTAATAACATATAAAATAAGAATAGTAGATGCATTTCTTTTTAATGTAACAAAAAGTTTCTTCGATGTGCCAATAGATGTCGCTCAAAGGATGACAAAACAAAATATTTTGCGAAGTCATTTGTAGATTTTCTGTGTAACATTTACATTTAAAATTAATACACACGGTGAACAATTGGAAAAAACCATGAGTTGAGCCTTCTTGAAGTCTAGACATGGCTTTTTGAAACTATCTAAAGTAGTTACATCTCGTTTATCCAATAGGTTATGTACTGCCTATGTAACTATTTTCGTACGTTTTGAAAAATAATTAAAGTACTTAAGTTCCTCATGATATTGAGGAACTTAATTATTTTATAGGTTAATATAGTAGAGGATTGAATTTCACATAAGTAGTTCAAGGTTTTATAAAAATACCACCGTGTCTAAATGATTGTACTCTGATAGCACCTGCAACACCTCGGTAAGGTAACTTATGTGTATTTATAAGGTAATGTTAAGTATATTTTGTATCATTTTTCGCAGCTATGTTTATTAAATTTGCTATTTATGGCTTTGTTTTGCCAGATACATTGTTTTATTTTTATTAAGAACGAGATAATAGAGGTGCCTATTTAAACTTTGAAGTTCTACATGTACATAATCAGCCTAATGTTCCCACTCCTGGGACACAGGCCTCCTCTATGTGAGGTAGTGGGCCGTAATCGACCACGCGAGCCCAGTGCGGGTCGGTAGATGTCACATGTCTTTGATTTTTTTTAGGACATGCCCTTTTTCTCACGATGTTTTTCTTCCCCGTTTTGAGAGCAGTGCTGATGAAATAATTTACACAAAGTAAAGCGCCTGCCTGGGTTCGAACCTACGACCTACAACTGCCGCGACTTGCGGCTGCGACAGTTGCTACTGGGGCACCCATGCTCAAGTTCTTCTTGTAACAACAATAAACTCTATAATTCTATCTTATTGTATTCGGAAACAGAATTCATTCAGGCAGAGAGAACATTGGTGGACCTTTAAAGAGGTGTTCATATGGGTTAAACATAACCTAACCTAGGTTGACCTAAGTGACCATACCTATTTGCCTTTTTATATAGAGTCACAACTTATTTCATAAGGTTTGTTGTCAATTCTCGCAAATAGGTATACAACCACAGCAAATGGGTATACAAGTTGTATACCCATTTGCTGTGGTTGTATACCTATTTGCTGTGGTTGTATAATACAACCACAGCAAATAGGTATACAATCACAGCAAATGGGTATACAACCACAAAGTGAAGAAATCAATCTATAGGATTAAGTAAGTAGGTACTGGATAATAATAATAATATCGTTTATTTATAAAAATGGTGCAGATTTACAATAACTTATCTTAAAAATTATAAAGAACACAGTTGCTCATTTGCCTGAACTAGGTAGGACCTGTGTTTCAGGGTAGAAAGGTGCTTTGAAATTTAAAATTTATAATTAACAACTGAGAAAACTAATTAAAAACTAATATTAACTAACATGTTTTTTTTACAGACAACGAGTAAATCCTCTGTCTCACTGTATGATATGCTAAGTAAAAATTGCAGAATAACCTTTTTGCAGTCGTAATTATTTAATTTGTAGATACTTAATTTCCCATTTAATTTATTATATAGAAATGGGCCTAAAAATGTATAAAATCTGATACAAAGACATATTTAGAGAATGCATTTGACTCACATACAATATCATTCCGTCTCTTATTAGTACTTTCAATGTTATAGGAGAGCATGGTGTGCTGTTTTAATACCAAGTGCGTTATGAAAAGCTGGCGAACAGTTAGCACCGTTACAGGATTTGTATAGCAGATCTGTAGGATAGAGAAAGGGATGGAAGTTAGCTACTTTTAAAATTGCTCTGTGCTCTTTCAAGAGGCAGTAAGTAAGTTTTAGGTGCTCCACCCCATGAAGTAATACAGTACTGTGTTACAGATTGACCTAGGGCCAAGTAAACTTGTGACACTAGTTTTTTATCTGCAATTGCTCGCAATTTTTTAAAAACAAAAATTAACCTGCGCACTCTTGTAACCAAACTGTCAATATGTGGTCTAAATGAGAGCAACTCGTCTATTTGAACCCCGAGATATTTTATGTTACATGTTTTAAGGATAAAAGGACACTAAAGGTCTCTGCACACAGCCGGCGTGGCGTGCCGTGGCGCGGCGTGGCGGGGCGGCGACGCCGCGCTGGCGCGAGGGCATCGTTCACACTGCGGGCGCGATCACGTCCCGTCCCGCCGCGCCCATGAACAGTGTTTTTATACTGCCTAGGGCGTTTATTCCCAGTCGCCCCCGCGGGGATTGCCACCGGAGGCAAATGGGAATAAAAATTCCCAGTCACCACCGGTGGTGACTGGGAAGACATTGCCCCCACTTCAGTTTTGTATAGCGAAACTGAAGTGGGGGCAATGTCTTCCCAGTCACCACCGGTGGCGACTGGGAATTTTTATTCCCATTTGCCTCCGGTGGCAATCCCCGCGGGGGCGACTGGGAATAAACCGCCTAGGGCCCAAATCGTCAAATCGTACAAATATACGTGAGCACGAACACGTTCGATTCGTTTTTCGACATCCATTTTTGTAAAACAATACAAAATCTCATTCACGCTCCGTCTCGTCCGAAGCGACGTGTTCACGCCCCGCCCCGCCGCTTCTAACTTGTATTCCCGCTCGGCGCGGCGGCGGCGTGGCGCGACGGTTACCGTCGCGCCGAGCGGGACGGCTCTGTGTGGCGTCGTCAGTAATATCTAGTACATTACAACTGCTCAGAGTCGCGTCGCCGTCCCGTCCCGCCGCGCCGCGCCCGCTGTGTGCAGAGACCTTTACATATGCTGACTGAGCGGAGTCCACAATGATGGGCATACAGTGAGCTAGCAATATTTAAATGCGGTTTTTTTTAAATGGTCGGATGGAGAAGTGAATATATTTTGTCTTGTCGGCCTTTAACGTTAGTAAGTTGCTTTGAAGCCAGTTAGACACAGTATTGAAACCTATTTGAGCATATTCGTACAATTCGGTATTTGTTTTAGCGGTGAATATTAACGCCGTGTCATCGCATACGATATATTTTTGCCTTGATTAATATTTAAACCACACAAATCGTTAATATAAATCAGGAAAAGGGTGGGGCCCAAAATACTTCCATGGGGAACACCAAAACCTGTGTTTTTTTGCACGTCGCTACTAATATTGTCAATTTTAACACATTGATAACGATCGTCTAAGTAGTCAGCAAAAAGTTTCAGCGGCGTTCCCCTTATTCCTAAGGCCTCTTATTTGTACAAAAGCGTCGAAACGGAGACTGTATCAAAAGCCTTCGCCAGATCAAGGAAGATCCCCAGGGTCTGGTTTCCTTTACCAAGTTCTTCTGAGACATAATCTGTTAGACTGTGCACTGCATCGGCTGTGGATAATTTGGCTCTAAAACCAAATTGCGCAGATGATAAGAGTTCATTTTTCTCTAGATAGTTAACTAGTCTAGTTTATAATTTTTTCTAGTATTTTAGATATTGAGGGGAGTAGATATATTGGCCGATAATTGTTCACTAGGTCTTTGTTTCCGGTTTTGAAGATAGGGATTACAATTGCTTTTTTTAGACATTTAGGGAAAATGCCTTCAGAAACACAAACAAACACATACGAACAAGGGTATGCCTAAAGAGTTTAAGGGTCTTATTGCTAATGTTATAAAGCAGTAAACTTGAATTTGATTCGCGCTGTTTTGACATATAGGTGACGTTTTTGATACGTTTCCAAAGTTGCTTGCTATTGTTTCCCGCTCTATTTAATTCATTTTTATCGTAATTTCTCTTTAAGTCCTTTAGAAGTTTGTTGCAAAAATTCCTGCATCTGGTATAGGTGACTTTAGTGACGAGATTGTCTGGGTCCCTCCTATGTCTTTGATGAAGTTTATCTCTATGTCTTATGCACCGAATTAGGCCAGGAGTAATCCAAGGTTTAATAATTATTATAATTTTTCTTGTTTACTGTAATAACGGTCGTGTTGTGTAGGTTATTGTGTAGGTAGCTGATTGAACATGTTTTATTAAGTACCTACGATAAAGCAAAATTAGCGTTACCTGTATTGAAAACTGGGCTAAAATCAATGTTGCATAAATCATATTCAAGTTTGTTTGTGTTTAGTTGCGTTTTTGTCAGCGGGCGATTTTGCTTAGGCAGCAGCGTTAAGTTAAGGGTCAGTAAAACTGCGTGATGGTCGGTAATTGTAGAGTTAGTAACAAGCGTAATAAACGAAAAACTGGATTTGATTATCATATGATCGAGGCAGGAACCGCTTTGATGAGTAGGCAGTGTATGTGCGGACAGAAAACTTTAGGTGACTTTAGTGACGAGATTGTCTGGGTCCCTCCTATGTCTTTGATGAAGTTTATCTCTATGTCTTATGCACCGAAATAGGCCAGGAGTAATCCAAGGTTTAATATTATAATTTTTTTTGTTTACTGTAATAACGGTCGTATTGTGTAGGTAATATAGCTGATTGAACATGTTTTATTAAGTTCGATAAAGCAAAATTAGCGTCAGGTGTATTGAAAACTGGGCTAAAATCAATGTTGCATAAATCATATTCAAGTATGTTTGTGTTTATTTGTGTTTTGGTCAGCGGGCGATTTTGCTTATGCAGCGTTAAGTTAAGGGTCAGTAAAACTGCGTGATGGTCGGTAATTGTAGAGTTAGTAACAAGCGTAATAAACGAAAAACTGAATTTGATTATCATATGATCGAGGCAGGAACCGCTTTGATGAGTAGGCAGTGTATGTGCGGACAGAAAACCGTGGAATGAGCAGATATTAAGATAGTCTTGGATTACTGCAATGCAGTTATCAGAGTTAATGTTTATATTTATATCACCTGTTAGTATAACATTCTTAAAAGTGGCTACTGCTTGAAAAATTTGGTTTAAGGAAGCATGAAAAACATCCAAGTTTCTAGCAGAAGGGGATATATAGCAATTATAGCTGCGGTTGTACCAATTTTGATTATCAAGCAATTACTCTTACAGTAATAGTCGTATAGATTGGGTTCCTCGACTATTACCATTAAAGAATCTTTTGAATAGACAACTACACCATCATTTTGATTGTTATTGTTTCTGGTAAAAGATATGTTGTACCCTGGTATTGCTGGGACGTTATCCTGGCGATTAGATAACCAGCACCCGGTTAGTATTATTATATCACAATTAAAGTAAGTCTATGAAGAAAAATGTTAAAGCTATCCATGTTCTTATAAATACTACGAATGTTTTGTGTTAATATGGTTAGTGACTTTTGATACACGGAAAGGTATTGTCTGCAGTCCTCAACCTTACATGACTTTGAAACAGTTTGAAAACTATTATCTATGTCCGTAATTAAGGTACTATCCATAGTATACTAAAAATTAAAATAAAAAGTAAAGTCTAAAATAAAAACAGGTATGGGCGCTCTTAGGCGCCTTCATAGTCGATTGAGTTGATGTACCTGTTTTCGGCACACTTTTTGATCTCCCGTTTTGTGGCTCGCTGGTTTTTTGAAGCGTAGACATGTTGCACATTTTGGCGCTTCTGCTTTCTTTGTGCAGTCTTGATTAATGTGCCCTTCTTCGCAGTGGCTTTGCAGAACTTGGCTGCGTGGCCGTACTGCTGGCACTTGTAACATCTGGTTACCAGAGTGAAATCATGTACTGGACAGGACGTCCAATTAATAAATAGTCGTTCCTGGGTGATCGTGACCTTCCGAATGATTGAGGTCATAAAAGTATCTCGGGACATAGTAGGCAGTTTGTCAGCAAAATTTTGGTCACATAGACATTTAAAGACCTCATTTTCAGTCATAGATGCGGGCACTCCAATTACTACAATGCGAGGTTTGCGCTTTCGAGGTTCGTCGACGGTAAGCTCTGACGAAGCAGTTTGGACTGTTTGCTTGAGCTTGTCCAGGTCATCTTTAGTCTACGTGCTGATTATGAGACCTCCTTTTCCGATTTTGTGTACGCCTCGAACTTTCAGTTTTATTTCACCTGGGCATATGATGTTTTGGACCATGTGCTTGGTTTCGTCACTGGACTTTGAGTTGTCACATGGGAAAATTGCTACGGAGCTAAGTTTGTTCGGGCGAACAAAATTATTGTATCCCTTCTTCACCATATCGGCAAAAGATGTATCAGTCCTCCCTGCTCCTTGCTTAGTACAGGACTCCTGAATGGTGCGCTTCATCTCTGTAAGACAGTCCGCTAGGTCTCGAGCTTCAGTCATGTTTTAAGGGCGGTATGTGTTTGAATGGCACTTGATTTCAACGACTGGTATCGCACGGCCATTTGAGAAACTCCGTGTTCAACTTTTCGGCAAAGATTGCTGATACTTAACTTCTGGTCTGAATTGAGTTTTCCTTCATTAGCAGTGGCACAGACCTCATTCAAGCATTGTTCAATGGACCCCAACCAGTTCTGGATTTCCGGAGTGGGGATAGGTTCTGCTGGGTCCACAGCCACTTCTTGGTTCTGCTTGGGTTGTTGAGGTGATCTTGGTGTTGGTGTCGATGGGGGACAGCGCGGAGTCAACCCGCTCCGAGGAAAGGGGCTGCCGTCCATATTTCAGATTATAAAAATTGTATATATTATTATAATCTAGTCAGATCATACTTGATTACAACATTACTTGATTTATAAAACACGCTAGTACACTATAAAACTGGGTCAGTATTTATGCAAGTGTTAATTTATTTATTTTTATAATGCATTGATGTGCACGTCTGTATGCGTTAACCGATCAGGCACCTCTCAAACGTAAACGCTGATCATACATAGGTGTAGACAAGTAGAGACGCGTTTCTGGGTATCTAGAGGACTCTAAATGTCTGTAATTAGGGATGTAGGGCACAAATAAAACTTCGAACAGTAATTTATACATGTTGTTTATTCATCGGAATAACTTGAATTACGATGAAGATTCACATTACTTAAGTTGCTTTAGATTTGTTAATTTCAATAAATATATTACAACTCTATGCATAGTACGGTAGTACCGACGACAGTTGCTTCTAAGTTTATCTATAACTTATATTTGACAAAACGTGACGATGCCTTCTACTTGCAAATTCAAGTTGAGACTATAGAATATATCTTTGCGTCAATATGACGATTGCGCTGAATAGCATAATAGGTATATAGCATAGAAAATCAATTTCACATCCAATCTGTAGAACGAATGTTATGTCGGAGTCTGTTTTCAGTGAGTGACTGAATTAGTATTATTTTTACCTGTGACTGGCTACTACATGAGTGTCCAGATTTCAAGTGGTTCCACTAGTGATTGGGAGTGAAATTGGTACGTCCATGTCTTTTACATGTTACATTTGAAGCTATTGCATAATTTAGATCCGAATGAGCTCACTTGTCTATTGGTAAAACATTATGAAGACAGCAAGTTAGATACGTTTTTATTAAATCTTTGTTAATGTTTGACAGATTTGGTTCGGAAGAGTACCGAGGTTTTCAAACTAATTACTATGTGTTTTTATACATATAGGCATACATTCGACGCTCTTACAAGTTCGAGCAAAATAATTGCTTCACTGCGTCCGTTATAGCACTCAGGCGGTTTGATGTGCCTGAGACACATCCGTTTTACATCTTGTTTAAATTTTTGAACAACACACTATAATAAAGTACATTTAGGCACAGATCGCGGTACCTACAGATATTATATTTTAGTATAAGAAATAGTCTTTACTGGAATGTAGTCGATGTTTATTCGATTTAGTAGCGAGTCCACAAAACCTGCACCAGTCATTTTAATTTCTTTGATATCTGGCAATATTAGTAGGTACCTAGGTGTTCCTTTTGGTAAAAATCAGGTCAGTGTTTTGTTAATAGATGTGCTGAAATTAATTTCGTAACAAGTTTCATGGACTCATTCTCTTATTAGAGCCAATATTGGATTACATTTATAATACGTGCCATCAACACGAAGTAGGAAGAACAAGTGATGACGCGGGGTTTCGCATTCGTTGTAGTCATTACACGTCACAGAGCTGCGTGTTTGATATCAGGAAACATTAAGAATTTGTTAAGAACAGTTAGCTGCCGATGCTGCCATATACCTAATAGTAACAAAAAATATTGAGAAGGGCTTCTGAATGAAGATCTCGAAGACACCCTATTTGAAATTGTCTTTAAAATATTTACAAGATGAAGAAGGTAGGTATGTAGGTAAGAAATTCAAGTTCCAGACAAGTTACACACAGATCTGTATTCACAAATAAATAAATAAACAATTTCTATGTTTCCAATTGTACTAACAGATATCATAGCCGAAGAAAGTAACGACAGTTTGAACTTACGACACGATTAGTACCTTTATACAGCTAGTTCGATTTACATAGTCTTTTCCTTGCCTCCGATTAACTTACACTACACTGGGCACAAATATATCTAAGTTATATCAAGGAGTCATTATACAATATTATTGAGGTGAGGCGAGTCGGTGAACTGACAGGAGGTAAATAAGGTAGTTAAGTACATATTTAATAAGTACAAAAATATACGGATTAAGTACTATGTTTTCTGAATGCCTAAATATTTAAAACATCAAGAATATAGAGATGTTATGTTGTGTAGGTATGTAGGTATGTAAATTTATTTCAGTTACATATCTATAAGTACACATAATAAGAAAGCTTATTTTCAGGAGAGCAACGCGATATGGCTAGGTATGTCTGTCGCGTTTTCTATGCTAAATCAGTTTTGTCCACAGAGCCATAATGTCCTTAGACTCATTTGAAGTTTCGTTTCAAACACCTCAGGCCTTCCTCAATTGCCAATTTGATTGGTTAGTTAAATAAATAATTTACAATAATAGGCCGATCACAATCAATTTTCAATCATCGTTCAGTTCACCGACCGCCGCACACGTTACATCTAAGCTTGGGGGAACTTTATACATTGCAAGTCGGGCTACACAGATAAATACTTAACTAAGGTATTGCACGAGACGGGGCTAGTAATGTACATAATTACACGAGACACAAGTGTCGCATACACACAGACACGTGCACACACAAGGTACACTCCTCAACACTTGATGACGAAATCTGCAAATACCTACCACATAGGTAAAGTAGCCACAGAAGATTTATACATTTCCAAACAGAAGTTGTAAAGTTAGGCCTTAGGAAGCATAATTGCTTAGCAAGTTGACTATCAATTTAAATTGTCCATCATTTCAAATCACGGTAGTCATTCTTCGACGATATTTTTCCCCTGATTGTAGTGTAACATTTAACATTGGAATTAATATCTCTGACTTTAAACTTCAACCAAGCATTTTTTCAGCAATATGCTGAGCCTCAGCTAGTCAATTTGGAATAGTTTTAACTTGCGGAATCCATTTCGAAATCCAAAAGTCTGCAGCCTGCTGAAGTGTGTGGATTATCCAGCTATCCTTCTGTTGCCGGTCACCATGTGTCCCTCGTGTCCTGCAGCGGCCTGCGCGAGCTCGCACTGCGCCTCAGTAGAGGTGCGCGAGGTGGTGGTGCGCGGGCGGCGGCGCCTCCGTGCCCACGTCGATGTCGGCCGGCGCCTCCTCCTCCGCGCTGGCGGCGCGGGGCAGGCCGCGCACCTGCGGGGGGACGAGTCAATAAGGCGGTTAAGATAGGCAGACGCCTTAAAGTCTATGTCTCAGGGATCTCGTAAATACATGTGTGGCAAGGTACGCAGGCAGGGTTAAGGTTAGAAGTGGAAAAGACTCTTAGAGCATCGGAAATTATCTCGGCTTCTACATAATTATCAGCTTCGAGCAAGGGCTCGTTAAAACTAGATGGCGTGGCGGTTAGCATTCGTATTTCTACCACCGAGCAGCATTCTTTTGTTTTGGTTTGAAAGGTGGACGAAGGAGCTTTTGGCGTTCGAATGACGTTACCAGGGTGGCACTGTTGGTGAACATTATGAGCGTACATTTTGTGAAATGTAGGTATTGAAAAACAAGATGGCGTTAGTTCCGATTTTGGCCGCGCGCTAATAAATCCTTGTTCAGACGCCAGCACATCAAGCTACCCGAAACTGTAAATTTTTTTTAATCAACTTTGAAACTTATGCTTTAGCGATAAAGTTGAAAATCTATTAAAGAAATTTGACAGATTGTAGTAGCTTGATGTGCTGGCGTCTTTACCTACAGCTAGGTATAACCACAAAGGACAATTTCAATTAGGTATTTCCCTTTGCCTTTAAGGGTGGCCAGCCGGGCCCCTTGCAGTGCAGCAGGCGTAATCATAGGAATTCCAATACCACTTATAGGGCTGATTTTTTAATCGACAGATAATGTTTATTCTGGAATAAAATTGACGACTGACAGTTTTTGTATGGAAAAACTATCAAAAATTCAAAATTATTTCTCCGATAAAACTATCTGGTGTTGGCAAAATCCAGCCCATAGCCATTCGAGCCCGGCGTGGTACGATATCAGCCCATTACAATAGAAAATCAATTATATAATTAAGTAGGCTATCGGCCTGTTAGCCATAACCTAATACAAAAAACATAAAAAATCTTAGAATTAAGAAAACATCGAACACTCAAACTTCAATTACCTCAAAAAATGGCGACCAATACAAATGTGGAGAGCATGTTACCTGTAGCAACATGTTGTGGTTGAGGATGCGCGCCTGGTGCTCCTGCGCCTTGGCGCGCAGGCATGCGATGCTGTTGTTGCGGAAGGCCTCCGCGTCCTCGTAGAGCTCGCGGCCCGGCTCCGGGGACGCGCGGCCCTTTGCTGAGGATGAGGCCGTTGTTGAGCTCGCGGGCGAACTCTGTGCCTGGAAAAGTAAGAGGTTTTTGTAAAGGTTGGGTCTTGGGTAATGTTCTAGTAAGATTGATGGCTTTTCCGTTAACTTTAACAGAAGAACGTTCATGAACCAACCCGAACTTATTCGAAATAAAAGAGTAGGTAGCCAAAAACTTTAAATTATAGTACCTAGGACATCTGAAATTCTACACTGGCAACATCCACAATACGCGAGATTCAAAAGCGAATTTCCTCAAAACTTTTGATTAGGTAGGTACATAAATGCGCAGCACAGCATCTCATAAAACTCATCACAAACGTAGTCTGGCCTACTCTTCCCAAGCCCACACATGGAGTGACTTGCAAGCGGGCATTAGTCTGCTCTGCTCATAAAGCACTAGTGTCCTCACCTGCGTGTCATGGTTGTCGTGGTGCTGCGAGGACGCTGAGGTGGGGCGCTCCGGCTCGGCCTCGGAGCCCTCGCGCTCCGACCCCGACTCCTTCAGGTGGCGTGCCGCCTCGATCGACTTGCGGTGCATGCCTGAGTCATGAAAAAACTAGTTTAAGGACAAGGTGGAAATGTGGCTAAAGGTGGAAATAGGTACTAACATGTGTCTAAAATTAAGTGTAATTCTAGGTACCTATACACGTAGCGACTTTAGTCACCGGCGAATCGCTGGCGATTTCAAAATCTCATGTCCATATTTTGCTAGCCTAAAGTCGCTGCGTGTGCAGGTACCTAGCGCACAGATTACTAAATAGTTACCTAGCGTTATAGACCCAGGACAAGTTCGACAGTTCGACACGACTGTGACCTCGTGATCAATTCGTGAATATTATAGATAGTGGCTCCGTTTGTGTTTCAAATTATTAAGACCAATACAGAAACATTAAATACCTAAAATTCGTAGAGGGCATAAGTGTCATGTACCTAGTGGAGACTGTGTTTAGTTGAAGTTCTTAGTTTGGGAAAATTCTTTATTACCATAAAATATAACAGTTTTTACAGTTATAATTATAAGAACACGTTTACAGACTAAGAACGCTTTTATGCTATGGTGGAACTTTACAAGATAGGTACTCGTATAGGTAAGAGGCATACCTACCTACTAATAGGGAATACTAAGGCATGAAATTTTTTCTCTTAATTTATAAAATATAGTAGGTAAGTAATATAAAAATATAATAATTATAAGCTCAAGAAAAGTATTAAAAGTCAAATATAATTACACCTACTGCTTGTTGCTCAAAAAATTATTAAACTCCTATAATTTTCTACTATAATTCAAACATCCGCGCGTCCCTTACCTACTGTCGCGGCCATGGAGTCACGGCACCAGTTCACCACTAGTTATGCTTGACGAGATTTTAACATAATAACTGACTCTGCTTCATTGTGTGTGGTCCGACTCGCACTTGGCTGGTCTTTTTTTAATATTTTGTTGGGAGTCTACCTTAAAAAAAAAATACAAATACTCAAGTAAACATTAGTTCACTTGAGTATTTGTAAATCTTTTTTCCATAAGAAAACGTTAACTATTAAGCTCATCTAACAAAAAATATAATAAAAACATACCTAGGTAGGTACTACTACCTAAAAACCAAGAACAGCTGCGAATCTTTCATTTACTGACTGTTTGCGCTCGAACTGTTAGAAGGAGACTCGAAGAACGGCCTGAAACCTCATAAGCCAGCCAATTGGTCCCAAACTGACACGAGCTCACAGAATGGCGCGCCTACAGTTTGCACGCGAACATTTGCATTGGGCTCAACGTCATTGGAGCCAGGTTCTTTTTACGGATAAAACCAAGATTATACCAATGATGGACGTGGGAAAGTTTAGTGAAGACAGGGAAATGTTTTCAGCAATGTTGGATTGAAGAGAAGGTAAGTTATAGCGGTGGGCCATGGACAGTCTGTGGCGGTTTTCCACCGGAGGAAAAACTAAACATAAACCTTCTTGAAATTGTAACGATCTTGAAGTTGTAACGGGGCCACGGTTGCCGCCACTGAATAGCGACCAATAATAGATTCAATGCCCAGAGGCTAATGCTAATGTTACCATAGCTGAGTTTGTGGGCCAGGATTTCCTTTTTATGCTTGATTCGATTGTTCGGGAATATCTGTATGAGGTTAGAATCGCAGTAAGGTAATGGCCAGCAAGAAGCCCTGATATTAATCCAATAGAGCACTATCGGATGAAACTCTAGAAACCTGAAAATTGCCATCTTGCAAGCATGGGAGAACATTCCACAGCACGTTACATGGCATTCATTAAGTCCATGCCGAACCGCATGAAGGTCGTCGTAAATGCTCTTGGATGTAACACAAGTTACTAAATGTTAAAAATTATATAAGGTGTAAAAAAATTAACCTTACAAACTTTAAGAGGTGCTTTAGACCATTGGACTGAACAACTTTCACTATGAGACCAACTCTGAAATCACGAAAAAAAATCCACTGTTTAATACAAAAGTTCATTACCTACTTGATCAAAATGTATGAAACAGCGGATATTTTTTTCGTGATTTCAGAGTTGGTCCCATAGTGAAAGTTGTTCAGTCCAATGGTCTAAAGCACCTCTTAAAGTTTGTAAGGTTAATTTTTTTACACCTTATTATATATCTAATTATTTTATTATAGTATCGTGGACTTCCAAGTCCATAAAATGTACGGAAATACGCGCACATTTTAACGTTATCGTGGACTGAAATTGAATAGCGTCTTCATATACACTACTCAACAAAGTCTAGGGAATCAATTATTTCAACTTATTTAAGAAAATTGTAGAAAAATTACTGGCCACAAACAATATAAACGTTGGTTGAACCTGAACCCACTGACCTATACTTGTATCATAGAGGTCAGTGGTTGAACCTCACTGACCTGAGAGGTCAGTGTTGAACCTGCATTAAATAATTGTTCGAAATAAAAAAAAAACTAAAATCAAAAGCATTTTGGATTAGGGAGAGAAAACTTCACTTGGTCGCAGCGCGGCGTACGGTTTTTGGAAACGTAATAATTTTAGAGATTACTTACTGTCCATACCTAATCATTTTTTTTTTTTCTTGTAAAAATCATTTTCGCGCCTTTCTTGGAACATTAGTGAGTCTGGAGCATTATGTCACGTCGTCATTTAACACGAGAAGAGGATGCTAAGTGCTATGGGTATGCTGGAAGCAGGGCGCAGTCAACGTGACACTGCACTGCCGACGCTGTCAACTCGCAGCCAAGCCTAATTTGCCGATTATGGGCGCGTTACAGGGCCACAGGAGATGTTACTGGACGTCACCGAGGAAGATTAGAAAAACCCAATAACACTTTGCCCGACCTGGGTATCAAACCCTCCACCCAGGACCTCAAATATATATTTTTTTCTTTTTAATATTGTTTTTTTTCTTATTTGTGCTTGTGACAGGTACCTACTAGACCAATGAGGCAGTCTAGTCAGTTCCCAAATCATATCATTTAAATTATTTTTTGTGCTATTATCAAGCATACACCGCACTTACTTGATTACCTTAGTGAAATTCAGAGATTTCAAGCAGTTTTCTAAAATAGGTTTATTCAAATGGATTTTGCGTCAATTCCGGGACTGTCGAAGACGTCACTTTTCGAGTTATCGTGCCATTCCACGAAACAAAAACCCAACATAAAATACTTAATTGAAAATACGTTAAGTACCTACCTGCATTTAAAAATGTAAAAAACTGGCCAAGTGCGAGTCGGACTCGCACACGAAGGGTTCCGTACCACAAGGCAAAAACGCCAAAAAACATGTTTGTTGTATGGAGCGCCCCCTAAATATTTATTTTATTTTAATTTTATTATTTATTATTAAAGTTAAAATACAACTGAGTATTTTGTGAATATTTCAAGTGCCTACCTGTTGCCATTTTTGATATCGAGCAAAAAAATCGCGTTTGTTGTATGGGAGCCCCCTTAAATATTTATTTTATTTTGTTTTTAGTATTTGTTGTTATAGCGGCAACAGAAATACATAATTTGTGAAAATTTCAACTGTCTAACTATCGCGGTTCTTGAGATACAGCCTGGTGACAGACAGACGGACAAACGGACAGACGGACAGACGGACAGACGGACACACGGACAGACGGACAGACAGCAAAGTGTTAGTAATAGGGTCCCGTTTTTAACCTTTGGGTACGGAACCCTAAAAATACCTTTTGTTTTTTGATAGGTAAGTACATGAAATATGCATTATTAGATACTTTGCGTCCATGTTACAAACAGAAACCCTGCTTCATCCAAGTCCATTACAAAATCCAGACTGTAACTCGCATCTCTTTAACGTAACCCATCTTTTACGACTGCAACCCTAACTCGCAACAATGCATGTAGTGAGTCAACCCGCGACACGCCGCAGCGGGCTACGTCCATAACGCGTACGTCTGAGGGACGTAAAATGTTAATGAATGATATGCGGCGAGAGGAGATGGATGGCGGCCGCGCGGGGCACGACGACTTGCTAATGTGGCGCCCAGCTCGGCTTATGAATGTGAGGCGCGTGAGGGTTTGACGACTGACTTCGACGGATTTATTTTGAGATTTCATTGCTGATAATACGAAGGATTTAGAGATAAACTTGTTGTTCTAATCTATGGCAATGTATTGGGGGTTAACAAATATTTGAAATCGCTGAGCCATAAGAGTAAGAAGGTAGTCAGTGGCTGCAACTTAACAGAAGTTTGAATTGAATGACACACCTGGTCAGTGAGTCAACTATGTAGCTGAAGCTGAGGCTATCTTCAGCTGGATACTTAGGTCTGAATTAAACAAAGAGATTTAAGATACCTACTTAATTGTCTTTGGGATTTAGCCAAAACAGCATTTGTGGTCGCTTGTCTTGGGAAACCAAACGGTATCTTAATACCCCGGGAGAAAACGTTCTCTAAGAACATCTAACAAGCAAGTACAAGTACGCCTGACATAGTCCCGCCATGTGCAGCACAGCCCTGGTTTAATATCAGTGCGGTTAGTATTTTTACGAGAGCTCTGCGACGTCCGCGCCGCATATCTAATCACGTCGACGTTATTTATCGTCAGCTCGTCTCCAACAGTTCCCACTGCTCGCCTGATGTACCGCATTCGGAGGCTGACACGTCCCGCCTTGTTGTTTGAAATACTTCACCGAGGCGAATATTAAAATGTGAATTATGAGGGTGATGTACTATTTATTGCGCATCATTTTATAATGTGGATGAATTTTAGTGTGTGTATGGCTAGCTCCATTAGATATGATCAAATATGGCTAGGGAACTAATCAATGCCAAGCGCTGAAAACCGTTGTGTTTTCGAATAATTATAGTAACGAAATCTAAACCTTGGCTTTTTTGCAAGAACCAGGTATTGTTACGATCACGACGCGCGACGGCAACAGATAAGACTGGTGAAACTATGAAGACAGTGACTTTAAATCCACTTTAAGTAAGGAACTGTCAGCCCGTTCGCTATTGTAAGAAATGTCCCTATAAACTTGATAACATAACATAAAAAAAAACCGGGCAAGAGCGAGTCGGACTCGCGCACCGAGAGTTCCGTAACATCCGGGTTTATGCATAAGGTTTATGTTTATGAAATTAAATGTTTATTTTTAGGGTTCCGTAGCCAAATGGCAAAAACGGAACCCTTATAGATTCGTCATGTCTGTCTGTCTGTCTGTCTGTCTGTCCGTCCGTCTGTCTGTCTGTCTGTCTGTCTGTCCGTCCGTATGTCACAGCCACTTTTCTCCGAATCTATAAGAACTATACTGTTGAAACTTGGTAAGTAGATGTATTCTGTGAACCGCATTAAGATTTTCACACAAAAATAGAAACAAAACAATAAATTTTAGGGTTCCCCATACTTAGAACCGAAACTCAAAATTTTTTTTTTGTTCAAACCCATACGTGTGGGGTATCTATGGGTAGGTCTTCAAAAATGATATTGAGGTTTCTAATATCATTTTTTTCTAAACTGAATAGTTTGCGCGAGAGACACTTCCAAAGTGGTAAAATGTGTGCCCCCCCCCCCTGTAACTTCTAAAATAAGAGAATGATAAAACTAAAAAAAATATATGATGTACATTACCATGTAAACTACCACCGAAAATTGGTTTGAACGAGATCTAGTAAGTAGTTTTTTTTTTAATACGTCATAAATCGTAAACCACAATTTACCATTCATTCAATCAACTCAAAAATAAAAAAAACATTTAATTTCATAAACATAAACCTTATGTATAAACCCGGATGTTACGGAACCCTCGGTGCGCGAGTCCGACTCGCTCTTGCCCGGTTTTTTTATTTTTGAGTTGATTGAATGAATGGTAAATTGCAGTTTACGATTTATGACGTATTAAAAAAAAACTACTTACTAGATCTCGTTCAAACCAATTTTCGGTGGTAGTTTACATGGTAATGAGTACATCATATATTTTTTTTAGTTTTATCATTCTCTTATTTTAGAAGTTACAGGGGGGGAAACACATTTTACCACTTTGGAAGTGTCTCTAGCGCAAACTATTCAGTTTAGAAAAAAATGATATTAGAAACCTCAATATCATTTTTGAAGACCTACCCATAGATACCCCACACGTATGGGTTTGATGAAAAAAAATATTTTGAGTTTCGGTTCTAAGTATGGGGAACCCTAAAATTTATTGATTTTTTTCTATTTTTGTGTGAAAATCTTAATGCGGTTCACAGAATACATCTACTTACCAAGTTTCAACAGTAGGTATAGTTCTTATAGATTCGGAGAAAAGTGGCTGTGACATACGGACGGACAGACAGACAGACATGAAGAATCTATAAGGGTTCCGTTTTTGCCATTTGGCTACGGAACCCTAAAAAACCGACTGCAACAGACTAAACAGACTAAACAGTTCATAACAAGCTCACTTTTCAAGCAGCCTGATGCAGTTCGTGGCAGTTACTTTAATTCAATCTCACATTATTATGATGCCACCAACTGAAGCAGACTTGTAAAGTGAGCTTGTTTTAAACGTTTTAATTGTAGTCTAGTAGTAACCCTACTTACAAAGATACATCGATATCTACGCATGAAAAACATAACATTGTCTTTGCTGCCGCGCATTCGGGTAATAAATTAATGTCTAAATGTGAACAAGACCTGGCTACTCCTGGATAATATGGTGATTATTTTTCTCCCCAGGACCATCCCTGTGGGATACCGTACGACATCTCTCGCCGGTTCCACTTTCCCTGATGACCGGGGTAAGTACGTAATGCCTACATTTCGGCGCCGATTCCACGTAGGTTCAAATTATGCATTGGTCAAAATTTTTTGTTTGATTGAAACTACAAAGTCGGAATCTACAATCTACACGTACCTATCTAACCGTTTTCTTTCTGTGTAAGAGACCAATGTGAAGTCGATGTTTATTTTCACTATCCCTCTATATTTGCGGCAGTTGAAGTAAGAAGGCGAGGAAGGAAAGTCAATTTCCCTTGTTCCTGTTCATCTTGTGAGCCACCGAGGAAATAATCCTTAGCTATCAAAGACAAGATATGCTCTTACTCGTAAATCATGTCATGTAGTCGAAGGCTACTTGTTTGCAAACTGACGACAAAACACAAGTGATTTTTATGATTAGCTTCTCGTTTATACCTTTTTATTTAATTTTTAATGCAGTCGGATTTTTAGAATTTTCAAATTCAAATTCAAATTCAAATATTTATTGCTCAACACAGTCAATTTTATACATTTCCAGGTGTTAAGTGAATGCGCAGTCCACTGTATTGTACCAATTCAGGCATGCAAAATTCATAGTTATAGTTATACAATTTCATAAAAACCAATTAATCCGATACATAATGTCATAAAAAAAAAAAATAAATAAAAAAAAAACAATTTGTACAATGATATAAATTCAAATTAATAAGTAAACAATGTCATATATTCAAATTAAAAGGTAATGTCAAAGTAGAATGTCAAAGTAATTAAGGGAATTTACCAATTTATAATTTTCCATGCATTGTATTATTAAAATTATTATTCAAATTAAGATATTGGCTATTAATCATTCAAATTACATTATTTATAATTGCACTTAGATAGAATTAAGCTTAAATAAATAGGATATTTGACATATCTAATTATTATTTATTTAACTTGTCTGTTAGGAATTCACCAATGGAATAGTACGCTTTTTTAATCATAAGGTCTGTTAGCATTCTTTTGAATTTGTTAACATCATTCTCAAGTCTTATAGTCGTGGGTATCATATTATAAATTTTTGGAGCCATTCCCAGAAAACTTTTTGCATATAATGCTGTTTTGTGAGGCACGGCGTGAATTTTGTCCTGGTGACGTTTACTAGTCAGGGTTTCAAATAAATATAGATGCTTTTTAACGAACATTGCTACTTCAAATGCATATAGGGATGGAAGAGTCATTATTCTCAGGTCAATAAAGTGTGGTCTACAACTATCAGTAGCTTTTATTTGGCACACAGCTCTTAAACACTTTTTTTGTGCCTTAAACACTAGCTCCCTATCTGATGAATTTCCCCAGAACATTATGCCATAGCGTAATGTAGAAGACACATAGGCATGATATGCAGTCAGTACGGTTTCGCGGCTTGCTATTTTACTGAGATTATGTAAAGCGTACTGGAACTGATTTAATCTTTTGATTATATGTTCACTATGTTTACTCCATTTCATATTCTCGTCTATATAGAGTCCCAAGAACTTTGTGTGCTTTGTTTCTTCTATCCATTTGTCCGCGTATTTTATATCAAGTTTATCTTGATTTATTCTTTGTTTAAATGACATAACGTAAGTTTTCTCTAAATTTACATTAAGATTGTTATTGTTTCATATTTATTATGTTTTCTTCAAATAATGCTTTTCATTCAAAATACGATTAGGTACCTAACTATGTATGTAAATTATGGGTTGTTTCAAAGCGTCTACATTCGTGAAATATGTTTATTACGATATGTTCTTTCAGCTCTCCTGAGGCTCCTAGCCTCACTCCTCTAACCCCCTCCCCTCTAGATCAGTAGCTACCAACAAAACTTATTCTACTTAATAACTACATTTCACTGTATTTTTTTTTTATATTTACCAATTTTGTTATTATTACTATTCTTTTTCTTGTCTTTATGTTGGTAGGTATAAAGAAACTGTTTCTATAACAGCGCTGTACATTTTTATTTAGTAATACTTAAACATACTGTAATCATTTCTTAGTAAATAATAACTATCAACATAATTATAATTGCGATAGGTGTGTGGGTGTTAATCGTTACCGCCGATGGCCACCAATTGACAATTTTTAGGCATCCTTGTTACCGCTAGTATATACAAATAAAAATTTTTGCCCCCAAAACATAAGGCATATTCTACCCTAATCAATCAAGTAGGTAACAAAGTTAACTGGGCATTAGCGTTCCCGATACGTTGCGCATTGTAGCCCGGCTCCAATACTGTGTGATTTGTGCGCCATTAACACAACTTTGTCCATTAGCGGCCACCGCGCTGTAAATCCACTTGATTTAGAACTGAGTTAGTTATAGTACATGTATATACTCGTACGTGCAGGAGTATATACAAGGAAGATTAATTAAGAATACGTGGAGATATCACAAGCTTTGTTGGACGAAAAGTTTGGAACAAACTGGGAAGTAGGAAATGAATGAAGTAAATGAGGAACGGGCTTTCTGAATCGCAACGCATCACATCACGGTGGGTGTCTAGAAAATGGCTTGCTATAGTATGTAATGGGTTGTATCTACATAACATGTAGATGACGCGATTTGCTATACTTCTGTTAGAAACCAGACTTGATTGTGTCTTTCTGCAATCAATAAAGGCTGCGTAGTTGTCAGTGGCTCTATGTCTGTCTGATGATCACTGTAATTCTTCTCTATACAACCGCTATAACTGTAGCTGCAGCCTATCGTTCATATTCATACTTACTACTTACTCGTATCCTACTAAATGACAAAGCATCCATAATACATTAGGAAATCGATGCTTCATAAAGATTACGGACGCTGCGTTAGAGTTTAGGAAATTTAGTTTGTTAGGTTGCTATCTTGTTAAGAGTCTATCGAATAAATAAAGAAGTAATGGAAAAATGAATGAATTCTTTCGATGTTACGGGTCATAACGAAACATCAGGATATCTCTGAAATAAATCTATCTACTAGCCCAAGGCTAGTTAATAACCTCTTCTAACGAGCTACAGTTGGAACTAAACCAAGTCTAGTGAGATGAAGCTCAGGCTTTTATGTAAATTGGTTCTTTTGCGTCTTCTCTTGGCCTTTAAATAATCCTAGAGGATCCCTACTGATCTGATTTGTTACTGTTAAGCAGAAGCTACTTCAACTTTTACAAGTTTCGCTCGCTTCTACTATCCAGAAGACAAAATAGTGTAACGACCCTTTATACCGATTGTTCTTGTGGCTCCGTCTGAAAGTACCACCGGCTGAAGGATTTATCTTACAAGATTTAGATGATTTAGAGGAACTTACATCGGTTTGCAAGACATCTTATACAAGCTTAGGTTTCATACTCCGTAGGGCAGTAAGCTTTAGGAATATAAAAGCTATAGCCGCCCTGTATAACGCACTCGTAAGAACGCAATTAGAGTTCAATGCGGCTGTATGGGCTCCACAGAAAGCCAAATATATCCTAATGCTGGAACGCATACAGAATAAATTCACACGGTACCTGTACATGAAACTTTATGGAGTCTATCCTTTCATCCATTAATATACCCAACCCTATTTGTGTTAGGTATGGTTGGGTACAACAAGCTGGAAACAAGAAGAGATTTGGCACTTGTTACATACCTGTAATATTTTTAAGTTATTGCGTGGAAATATTTCTAACCCGGGTGTACTAAAGGATGTGTGTCTAAACGTGCCGGATAATGCCATGCGTACACTTAACAAAATCGCGGAAAAGGTGAATTTATTTACCTGTTCTCTGAATGAGTTCACAAAAATTACTTTACATGTGATAAGCTGTAATGAAAAAAATATTGTTTAAGACCACGCTACCGATTTGGGGTAACCTATAATGATAGTTGTGTTGGGAATAATAAATAAATAAATCTTTCATTCAAATTAATCTAATCCTTTTTCAAGTACTCCAACATTAAAATATTTCATCCCCAGTTCCAACTTTAAATGATAAGAAATCCTAATCTAACTTGTGTGGCATGAACATCTTGGAGTGGGGCCAAGTTTAATGCCGGGTATTGTGGATAGTCTAATTGTTGTGAGTATCCATTAGCATGCAATTATATACTTCTTCATACCTATGAGATACAGAAACAAATTGCCTTTTAGAAACTATGGCTTAGATGTTTGTAAGAGCCCAATGTAATGTAATGACATTACTTAAACCTGGAGATGACTTATCATTGAAATCTCAAGAGCGTCCAAATCAAAGGCAAGCCACTCAGCATCGTCACTTCATGTCTCAGTTCAAGTCAGACACACTTGCTACACACGGATATGATTTAGTCTAGTGTTTGCGAGGTATAAAGTATAAAATTCAATGGCAGAAGCCGCGGCGTCCTTGTGTCGGTGGCACCCATACTGCTCACTTTAGATAATGGTTTAGTGTCGTCACGAGATGAAAGCGAGCTGCACAAAGCGAGTGGGTAATAGGCAGATCATTCAGTAACGTACTCTCTGTGCATTACTGTCCATTTGTCAATGTGTTGCACTCGACGAGCGACGGCCTCCGCTCAATTGTTCATCTTTCATTCTCTTCCAAGATTCATTTTATTTTGATTAATTTATTCCGATTTTGTTTTGTTTAGTTTTCTAATAAAGTTTGTTTTAAATATTATTTGAGAAATTAGGTTGAAGTAGTAGATTCATTATATATAATTATGATCTAATTTTTCAAATGGATATACTTTTCACCTGAATTTAATGAACTTGGAAAAGAGTACCTAATTAACAATATTTTTCGGTTCATTAACAATTGACTATTAATAACTAGTGTTGTACCTGGAAACAGACAGTCTGACTCAAGCGACCTGCCTGAAGTTACTAAACCTACTTGAATGTTTGTAAAATGCTTACTAAGTTAAATTGTACGTACTTTTAAATTATGTTCTTATTTATTTGTATAATAAACGCCGTAGCTGTACACGTAGATCGTTAATCACAACAATACTTGAGCAAGCAGTGCACAGTGGCCACAAAACGCCCTCATTACAAATACCTAGCGCGACCACGTACATACAGTCAGGTAGAAAAACACCGCCCGACTACAGTTAAGTACATAATTAATATGTAAGCCCGCTGGCAACCCTTAAATCAACGTTAATCAAGGCTTAGACAATACGGCCGCCATCTTGCGGCCCCCCCTCCCGTGGACCGCCCAAACCCCCGCACCGCCCCCCGCGCTCGCCTGCCTCCCTCCCCGGCGGGGGCCCCCCCACTCGCGACGCAGGCTTTAGGGGAGAACTTAGGCTTTATTAATTCATATCTGTAGATCTCGTTTCAGTTTTTGTGTGGTGTCTTTATTATTCAAATTATGGTGTTTATGTTGTACAATCACGCGTTTTGTGAACGAGCTACTGGGTATTACGTGACGCATCGTGTGCGAGGGAGCTGGCGGGTTGTTTGTTTTTTAATAAGCCGTAGACATTTCGTAGCAATGTGCTACGACGGCTACGGAGTGTCTACGACGATGCTACGTAGTTGTTATTGGTCGTAAAACTTATAGTAATTAATGTAAATATCGTGAAAGGTGATTCAAAAATAGTTGATCAATAATAATTTTATGATATTTGCTTTAAAAAAATCTACGGGAAAAACAATGACTTTAAAAAGTACCTAACCTGAAAAAAATTCAAATGCACAACCCTGTATCACATAAAAGAATATAATTCACCCACATAAAATTAGTGTAGAGATACTTTCCAAATAACAAACAAACAGCTCCACACAGACAAACGTCCTCTACCGTCTCCACTGAAACAAATAAAACCTCCTCATAAGCTGTCAACGGATTCTTGTTTTCATGCTGAACACAACTTTATCTACACGGTAAACCACCCCGTTCAGTTCTTAGACACAAGGTTGAAAATGGTATGTTTGTGTTGTAAAGTTATTTTTGTTTCCCGAGAAGCCTTTCCGCAGTGAAAAATGAACATCTCTTGTTGTTGGGATTAAAAATTATACGTCGCTTTGTTTCGGTCGCCGCGTCGCTCGTCGGCGTCGCCCGGCATCGCTGTCGCTCAGCTAGTGAAGACATTTTGTTCTTATTCTACCTTTGACAGTTTAGATTAGTTTGGGACTAAAACTGCACTGTTTTGACCTAAATTGTATCGTAGCTTGTTGAAACGTGGAGTTGAGATGAAATGAAAACGATGTTCCTACTTCACTCTTATGTTTCTTCGACAGTTTCAGTAGATTTTTCAATCTGCTTTGCTTCATGGCTCATAATATAGAGAACATTTTTCACTCTCCTCTATGACCAATCTCTAATTTTCTCTATTCAAGGCGTAAAATATGGTAGTTAAATGATTAATGTCACTCAATGATGAAATGCTAAATACTATTTCCAATAAAAACTTTACAGGAATAAAAAAAACCGGGCAAGAGCGAGTCGGACTCGCGCACCTAGGGTTCCGTAACATCCGGGTTTATGCATAAGGTTTATGTTTATGAAATTAAATGTTTTTTTTTTAAATATTTGAGTTGATTGAATGAAAGGTAAATTGCGGTTTACGGTTTAAGACGTATTAAAAAAAAAACTACTTACTAGATCTCGTTCAAACCAATTTTCGGTGGAAGTTTACATGGTAATTTAAGTACTTCATATGTTTTTTTTTAGTTTTATCATTCTCTTATTTTATAAGTTACCTACAGGGGACACACATTTTACCACTTTGGAAGTGTCTCTAGCGCAAACTATTCAGTATAGAAAAAAGTGAAATTAGAAACCTCAATATCATTTTTGATGACCTATCCATAAATACACACGGGCTTGATGAAAAAAAAAAAAAAATTGAGTTTCAGTTCTAAGTATGGGGAACCCCCAAAATGTATTGTTTTTTTTTCTATTTTTGTGTGAAAATCTTAATGCGGTTCACAGAATACATTTACTTACCAAGTTTCAACAGTATAAGTTCCTATAGTTTCGGAAAAAAGTGGCTGTGACATACGGACGGACAGACAGACAGGCAGACAGACAGACAGACGGACAGACATGACGAATCTATAAAGGTTCCGTTTTTTGCCATTTGGCAACGGAACCCTAAAAACGTGACAACACGAATAGTAAATTATTAATAAAAAAATACTTGGTCCTATTCTGATCTTTGAGTAAACACAGCTGTACCTAACTATTGCCTAAGATTAAATTCATATAACATTTTATGAATATTCATTACCAACAGGTAATGAATATTCATAAAATGTTATATGACTATGTGACTATGAGCTAATGAATATTCATCTTAAATTAAGCCTAATAAATACAAAACAAAATACCTAAAAAAAATAAACAAACGCCTAAATTAGCTTCGAACGAAAGGACTGGGAGTACGACCTAATTGAAATTCCGTGACAATTTTGTTCAAGATGCGAGGCTAATTACTGGCTCAGTGCGACAACGTGGTGCGTGTATGTTTATGTTAGGATGCGTGTATGTTTGTATGTGACTCACCAGAGCGCGGTGGTCGGGGGGGAGGGGGAGAGGCTCGCCGCTATGGCCGCCCCCCATCGGCTACTGCTCTCGACTCTTGAACAAAATCATCACGGTAAGACATTGTCCATGGTTCATGGTCCACCAGTTTTGGTGAGGCTTTTATGGCCTATAACCCAATGATTTTGGGTCCTAAGTGAGCAGATTTTTATTAAAATCGTTATGCAGTAATAATAGTACTTAGAAGGAATTTTGGCGCGCCTAAGACTTATAAGGCTAGTTTTAAAATGGGTTCCTACATGAAACTATCAAAATGTACTAATTATTAAAATGTACCATAAACTTACCTTGCGCCACGATCTCGTTGACTTAATATATGTTCTACATTATAAAAAGGTCTACCACTACATTATTCAATAAGATGCACAATATCTTAGTATTGTGCTCACCATTTTCGTTTTGCCTTTTAGTGATATTGTGCATTCTTAAGGAAAATAATATTCGTGTTGTGTGCTACATAGGTAGGGATATCTATGCCCCAAATTAGGAATTTCAGTAGTCGACATGCACTACAATGAAACTCAGGACCGAGTTTAAGGTTCTACGATTTATTATTTTATGCGAGAATCGAACCCGTAGTACTTCCACGCTTTCTATTGGTATCAAATGCCATCAATCGTTCAGTCCTTTCATATTGATTTAGCACTCATTATGATTGTTTTTAGTCTTAGCCGCTATAGAGACCAAACCCACTTCACCCTATTCTGATCGGACAAATATTCTTGTGTAATGTCATACTTGGATTGTCTGAGTCAGAATCTCGTTTTTCTCATGGATACTTTTGGAGTAGACTACCATACGGAGCCCTTTAATTTTTAAAAATCTAATCCCCTGCGGTCACCAATCACCTTGTTGAGATTTAACTCCTCATTTTCTAATAGAACTGGGTCGAACAGTGAACTGTGATAAGCTTCTAAATGACTTTAAAACCCTTATTAATAAACCATTCTCAATATACACTGAGAGTGTTGTTATTCCAAAGATTTATTAATCAGTCTCCCAACTCAGAACCGCAGATAAACCACAGATAACTGAACTTGAAATCCGAGTCACTCAAACACTGTAAATATTTGTATGTTTTAGTTTACAGTAATTTGATTGACTTGACATTGAAAGTGCCATCATGGCATAAATCTCTTGGTATGAGTATATTTCTGGTGTGCGATGATGAACCGATTTGGTTTTGTGAAACAGTTCTAAACCGGGAGAGCAGCACTATTGTCGAGCCATTTGATAGGTTACATAAGCAGTTCAAGAATGATTTCTTAGTGCGGGTTCAAAGGAGTGTGTATAAGTGTGTAAGTGACATCAAGCAGTCTCACCGAACTCACCGAGTAGCCAGGGCGCGACGGCGTCGTTCTCTTTGGCGCTGTTGAGGATGGTCTCGGGCAGTGGCAGCGAGTGGCGCACCATGGCCCCGTACAGGCCATACTCCGCCATTATCGTTGACCGACCCCAACACTTTTCCGTTTTACGCCATTTTGCACGACGGTTTTGGAACCAGACCTGTGGAAGGAATGTGCTGTTAGGAATGACATTGAAAGAAAATGTTCAAGAAACAGAATGGGTTAGATCTATGTTAATGAAATTAAGTCATTAACAGCCAAGTTTGCAGCAAGATCAGAAGTGCTTAAGAGAGTCTCCCTCAGACTCCCACTCCTCACTAGGTGCCCTGGATGACTAAGGCATGAGATATCATTTGGGTAGAGCCAACACATGAAATAGGATTATCCAGAATAGTAAATACTAGCAATAACATTGCAGTATTGCCTACTAACAATCAACCACCAGCACAACGACAAGGTAAGCAGTGACGACTGAGGACATTCGAGGAAGCAGAATTTAGTTTGCTCCAAAAATATGAACCTACTTAAAATCTTTCTCAATTTAACTTCATTAAAAAAACTCAAATTGTTAGTAGCTAACCATATTTCATCTAAACTACAAGAAAACCTTTGTGCAGCACAAAGCCTTGATTCTAATTAGAATGAGCGATCGGATATAACCATTAGAGCGCAGTAACTCCCTCTGGCGGGTGGCGAGATAACTAAGCATGGAAAACAAACCAATTATCGGGAACAAAACGCAACTAAATTAAATTTTCAAATTCACCGCCGAGCGGCCGCTGTTTGTACACACAGCAGGCAGGGCTGGCACTGCGGCACTGGCGAGTGTTACTTTATGTGTGTTATATTTATTTGTAGGATTGATTAAGGTAATCTGTCTCCCAAAAACATATTTAGGTCCGCTTTAGCGCATGACGAATTTATAACAACATTCTGTCTTTGTCAACTTGATAAAATTGGTTGAAATAGCATGGGGTTTAAATTTGTTTAGCGTACCTACTTAGTGGTACCTATGTGGTGCAGCTGGATACTGTTACGTGGAAATAAAATTTCGGTGATAATTTATTTCATGGTTGTTAAGAAAACTTAAATTACCTTTCAAAGTACGAAATTGTAATATGATATATAATATTTATATGGTGTACATAACAGAGAGTATTCTATTATACCAGATTATCATTATCTCACTGAAGGGCGAAGGCTTTATAAACGTATTTTCTTTCTTCCTTTTCTTTTCTTTCTCTTCTCATACACAAACGGCACGAGCAGTGATGACCACGCTTGCTCTAGACTGGTTGGCGATTTCCGACTGAAGCTTTTTCAAATATATCTAATAAAAAGTATTATGAACATTATATAACAAAAAATAGCCAAATCGATCTATAGCTGTTTTTAACCCCCGACGCAAAAACGACGGGGTGTTATAAGTTTGACGTGTCTGTGTGTGTGTGTGTGTGTGTGTGTGTGTGTGTGTGTGTGTGTCTGTCTGTGGCATCGTAGCTCCCGAACGGATGAACCGATTTTGATTTTGTTTTTTTTGTTTGAAAGGTGAATTAGTCGGGAGTGTTCTTAGCTATGTTTGATGAAAATCGGTCCAAGATGGCCGCCGCCACAAAATGGCGGAATACATATTTTTTCACAAATCCCTTAATATGGGTATCAAATGAAAGGGCTTAAATAGTAGAATACTATACACTATAATAAATTTCAAATCCAAGATGGCCGCCACCACAAAGTGGCGATTTACATTTTTTTTTTAACAACCCCCTCAATATGGGTATCAAATGAAAGGGCTTGACTAGTACAATACTATACGCTATTACACATTTCAAATCCAAGATGGCCGCCACCACAAAATGGCGAATTATATTCTTTTTTGACAACTCCTTTAATATAGGTATCAAATGCAAGGGCTTGAAAAGTAGAATAATGTAAACTATATTGAAGGGAATGAGGAATATTAACTAACGAAATGAAAACTAAAAACTTCAAAATATTTTTTTGTCTGATCAATGCTCTAGAATGATGAGGAAAGTGGAGTGATGACTGGTACCTACGACCACTGAGTTTGACTATTTTTATTACGACTGGAACAATCCCACTTAAAAAGCGTAGGTATTTCTACATCAGATAGTGTCGCAGTCCCACTTTATAAACTAGATCTGAAATACCTAAGATATCTAACGCTATGAAATACTTGTACGAAAGTTGAATAACTAAAGGAAGAACTAGGAAAAGGATATAATAAAACAAAAAAATCTGTTTAGTCTTAAAAATTATTCTTCAACTATAAATAAATAATTATTTTTTGACGGATAAAAAACCTGATTAAACACCAAATTACCCGAATCTTAAAACGCAAGAAAATAAAAGAAATTAAATACAAATATTAAGGACTCCCTACAAAAAGCATGAAATAAAAAATTAAATTAAAAATTTAAAAAACCCCCGACACAAAAAAATAATAAAATTAAATGTAAGTAATTGGAAAAGGATCAAATAATTTAAAAACCCCCAACTTAAAGAATCTAGGTAACGAGACTAAAACAGATAAATTCATATGGAAGTCGGGGGACCGTTCTGTGGAACACCTTCTAGGCTAAGAGGTCCCCCGACTGCCATATGAATTTATCTGTTTTAGTCTCGTTACCTAGATTCTTTAAGTTGGGGGTTTTTAAATTATTTGATCCTTTTCCAATTACTTACATTTAATTTTATTATTTTTTTGTGTCGGGGGTTTTTTAAATTTTTAATTTAATTTTTTCAAGTGATGCTGCCGACCAAGCAGCATTTCATTTTTGTTTTATAGATCCTCGTATGTCCAAGTTACCTCACGATGTTGTCCTTCACCGATGTCCGTCATTTCCAAGATAAACAGAAACAAAAAGACAAATTATAATTATGGTTGACAATATCTCGAACAAGTAGAAATGTTTATGATAGCAGCAGCCCTGTGGGTGCGGGCCCGCGCGCACCGCACGCCGCCGCGCAAAACGGTTAATTTCTAATTAAATTTGTTAATTAAGCCCGATAGCGGCGCACTCCGCACAAATTAATACCGGCCGTATTATATTACTATGAGCACTGTCTTCCTATGTATGCGTCTTATGTATATAGCTACAGTAGATATGTAGGCCTACTACGTCATGTGGTACGAGTCTGCAGCGGATTTCATTACGCTTGTACTGTTGTTTGTTATCATTTAGCATAATAAAGGGGTAAGCAGAGGTTTATAGTTATACACTCACGTTTTTGTAGTAGGGGCCTATACCGGAGGGGGGGCTAATGATATTAACTGGGCGCAAATCCAGACTCCAGGCTGCTACTTTTTAAGAAATTGAAACTGTTTGTGGTTAAGTTGTATGAAAAGTATACTCTTTGAAACCTTTCAACATGCTTACGGACAGGACCCCTTATTTTCCCCATGGTTACACTATAGAGATAATAAATCCTTTTTGTTAATATTTACAGCTCGTCTGAGCATGAACGTCGCCGGTGATTACACCATATTATTGGATTCGCACATCTTTAGTAGTCAGTCAGCAATGATGTGATAACAGGAAAACGATAAACGAATGTTTCCTGCGTTTATATCTCACAATAAATACAACTAAGGGCAGATTTTTCCAACGCCAGATAATTTTATCCGAGGAATAATTTTTAACAGTTCTTTCATACAAAATCAGTCGTTAATGTTATTCTACGAATAAAAAAAAAGTTATTTAAAAAAATCAAAAAATCCGACTGCGGTAAAAAACTTAAGTTAAAAGAAACTGAAAAGCTAAAAACAAGCCCATTTTAAATTAAATAAAAGTTGGAAGCAGGCGGGACCCACATCATTTTTATTGTATTTTCAAATTCAAATGGGTCCCGCCTGCTTCCAACTTTTATTTAATTTAAAATGGGCTTGTTTTTAGCTTTTCAGTTTCTTTTAACTTAAGTTTTTTACCGCAGTCGGGTTTTTTGATTTTTTTAAATAACTTTTTTTATTTCCAGCTTTTTAGTTTACTAATTTTAAAGATTTCGCAGACGATTTAGTTCTTGGTAGGTGTTTTTTTGCGATTTGTGACTTCGAATTGCTTTTAAGTATATATGTTGTTTATATTTTTGTAATCACCTTTTGAACCCTTTATTTTGATACCCCACTCGATAGGTTTTGAAAAAAAAAATAAAAAAAAAAATTAATATGGCGTCCAGTAGTCGCCATATTGAATTTTCACTAACGTCATGTCTTTAGTGACACTCGCCGGACTAAGAGGAATCGATTAACGTGTGAATCATAAAAATCGGCCCAGGCGTTTGGTCTGTATAGTGCTTCAAAGGAACATATAAACATACATACATAGGCTGATGAACACATTACCACTCCTTTGCGTCGCGCAGTCGGGTAAAAATTATCTGTTGATTGAAAAATCAGCCCTTAATCAATAAACAAATACTGAAAAAGTATGTATAATTATCATTGTTGTATAATATCGTTAGAAAAACCCAATTTCCCTAAAATATATGTAGAATTATTATAATACTAGCTGTGCCCGCGACTTCGTCCGCGTGGAATAGTGACTTTTCGGGCAGCATATTTTGAATTACATATACCGTCTACAGACCGGGCATTTGCTGTCCGAACCCTCTGAGAACTCAGGCGAATTTCAGTGAAAGTCTCAGACTCTAGTGCTTGAGCTTCACGATCGGCAGTGAGACGTATTTCTCGTTCTTCCTGTGTTTCCTGAGACCGAACATTTGCTGTCCGAACCCTCCGAGAACTCAGACGAATTTCCCTATCAGTGAAAGTCTCAGACTCACGCGATAGTGTATGAGCTTCACGATCGGCAGTGAGACGTATTTCCCGTTCGTCCTGTGTCTCCTGGGATCGAGCATTTATTGTCCGTGCTCTCTGGGAGCTCAGGAGGGTTTCCCTGACAGCAAAAGTCTCAGACTCACGCGATAGCGCGTGAGCTTCGCGATCGACAGATAAACGTGCCTTTCGTTGTTCCCCGTTTTCCCTATTTCGAGTTGTCATCATTCGAGAACGATTTGAACTCAGTCGAGATTCTCGCTGAGTCGAAGTTTCTGCAGCACGAAACCTAGCCTGGTGCAGAGAGCCTTTTGCCTCACGACCTTCCTCAGATTCCTGTGATCGAACTAATCTCATCCTTTTAGCATTTCTGCTTCATTGGGAGAGGTTGGATCTTCTTCGAGGCATTCTTACAATAAAATAGTACTTACTACTTAACACACAGTTATTTAGTAAACACGTACTATCGTAAACAATTAAATTATAAATACTTACAGATTATTATACAGTCTAAAATTATCACAGTTTAAGTAATAAGTGTTAAGACGTGTAAACCAAACGTCATTATCATCATCATTTCAGCCGATAGACGTCCACTGCTGGACATAGGCCTCCCCCAATTTTGGGGGGGTTTGCCATAATCGCCACGCTTGGCAGGCGGGTTGGCGATCGCAGTATGGTATGGTGGTGGAATGCATAGAAAACGCTGCTGCCCATTCTCCGGTGAGACCCTTAGTCGCCTTTTACGACACCCACGGGAAGTAAGGGGTGGTGCTATTCTTCTACACAGACAAACGTACTAACTTTATAAAACAAAAGAATTGCTAGAAAAAATAATTACTAACCTAAGCTAATGAACTTATACTTAATAAAGAAAATCAAGAAAAGAAATGCCTAACCTATACCAAATACTTATAATATTTATATACAAACCCTAAATACAAATTAAGATAAGTATACCGAAAATCAGGGAAAGAAATGCCTAACCAATAATAAATGCTTACAATATTTATTCACAAAATCCTAAATAAAAATTAAGATAAGTAAATACCCAATAATCAAGAAAAGAACCGCCTAACCTATACCAAATACTTACAAAATTTTAAAGAAAATTAAGAAAAAGAACCTAACCTACAAACCCTAAAATATAAATAAATGAAATATGCAAACAGTCAGTATTCAAGTGAATCGCAATAATCGAATCCAACTATTCGCCTATACTCTCCAGGATACGTGCGTTCGCTACGAATAACTGAATCCTTATGGCAGCGGCGCGTTTTCTTTTGAAATGGTCATCTCGCAGTTCAACCTGAGGGGTTGTCGACTGCTTAACCTGGCTTTCCTGTGGATGCCTCAATAAATTAAGGCCTCCAGCCAGGGCATAATACACAACTTAACTACACAATATAAACTTAAAAACTAAGCGACTACACGCTAAGGGCACCCCCTGTGGGGTACGGACCTCGGCTTAGGGCGTCGCTGGGAGAGGGCAGAAAGGGACAGGCTGGATCGGAATTATGGCAGCGGCGCGGCTCTCAGCGCGCTTTATACAAGGTGTAACGGAAAGGGGGTATCAACCCTGAAGGAGGTGAATGTGCTCATGAAACTGAACAAATTTCCCCAAAGAACATAGGTCGAAATATGAAAAAAAATTTGGACCTCCCATAGTAATAGTAAATCATTGATGTGCTATTACTATGGGAGGTCCAAATTTTTTTTTTCATCTTCATTCACCTCCTTCAGGGTTGATACCCCCTTTCCGTTACACCTTTTATATATAGCCACGGACGCGCAGGCGCGAGGCGTTTACGTACTCTGATAGAATACCTTAACAAATGTTCGCCGTGATTCTTTAAATTGACATAACTTTTTTATTAATGAACCGATTGACATGAAATAAACACTAAACCGCATCTAAATCGAATAAGCCGTTTCTGATATTAGCGTGCACAAACACAGCAGACAAACAGACAAACAGATAAACAGACAAAAAAAAAATTAATTACATTTTCGGGTTCGGCATCGATATAATAACAACCCCTGCTACTTTTTTTTAATATATTTCCATTGTACAGACACCACTTTTCTACAATTTTATTATATGTATAGATAGACTAGCTCCTGCAATTATTCCACGGAAACGTACTACCAGGACAAGAAGTAGCCCATGTCATTCCCCAGGATCAGGACGCCGTATTATGTCCTTGCCAAATTTTATCCAAACCCGATCAGTGGTTTAGGCGTGAAAATGTAACATACAGACAGAGTTACTTTCGAGTTTATCATATTAGTATGGAAGTAATTAATCAAATGAATTGATTGAAGTAGAAAAGCTCATATTTTTTTCTCCCCAAAGAATGAATGGAATGTAATACATTGTGGCGTTTTGTGTCGTTATAGCCAAAGGTAAGTTATACAAGGTAATATTTTAGGTGTCAAGATACATTTAGTAAAACTACTTACGATTTAGATAAGAACCTGTAAAGCTTCAGTTGGCTGATATTTTTTTGGTTATTGTTCTCATTGCAAAACGACTTAGCTTGTCACTAAGGGATATCAGCTCAATATCTGGCATTATTTTTACAATTAATTGACAATTTCTCAACTAATATTATCAGCAAAACAGAAGACTCTGCAAACACTAATTGATTACCAATCTCTATTGGTTCACAAGAACACAGCATCTTACTGCATCATTCACCATTACCCGCCGTCAGTAAGTGGTCGGTCCCGCCAACTTAGCATGTTGACTATGATAATGTGATGCACCCGAATTTGTGCAGCTCTGTCGCAACGTGTGGGGAGCCACAGACGCGTGTGTGCAGCGAGATTGTCTGAAGAGTCCTGAATATGGATCACTTTGTCAGACTGACAGTTGTATTCCTGTTTGGTAAAATGCCTGTTCAGATGTTTTGTAGTTCGGCTAGTTTTGATTCGAAAAAGCTTTTAAAGAGCACGAGATTTGTTTCCACATGGAATATACATGTGCTGGAAAATTGCTGGTGCGGAGCAATGTTCCCTTTTACAGATTTTTAATTCTACTAAACATTAATTTCCTCTTTTTTCATATATGCTTGATTGTTTCATGAATGAAAACTACTCTTCGTTCTCGGATATAGGTACAACTGTAACAGAAAAACTTAACACAGCATGAAAAAAGTAAAGAAGGTCTTTTATCAAACCGTTTAACTCTTGTATACAAATAATACGACTTTTATCTAGTCTAGTTATTTCTAAGGTCTGAGTGACTCTTGAAGTCGACAGCATACGACTGAAGGATCTTATTCAACAATCCATTAAATAAGCTCTTAGCTTTGAGCTGAAAGTCTCTTAACGTCATCCACATTCATGCTTAAAACTGAACATCACCCATTGTGAAAATTCCGTTAAAAGTGTGCAGTACATTGTTACTGGTATGCGTATATTCCATCATACCTCGTGTGGCCGGGCGGCGGGCCGTTATTGATTGGCCGGTGCGGCGGCGTGACAGACTAATTGTGAGAGATCAGCGCCGCACCGATTACAGGCCGGGAGGGTCACTGCACTTCTAGTAATCCATATAAACAGGCATTGGTACTGGTATTGTTTTCATAGAAAATGAAACCTGTTGCAAAATAACATTCGTGATAATTGTAACGGAAGCAAGTGCGATTAGTGAGATTTTTTTCTCATAAATCATCACCCATTACCTTGTGACATTAACCAAAGCTCCTGTATGCAGGCTCATGCATACAGCTTCGTTAACATTCTCGTAAATCTTGTGCGCGAACGACTGTCCTATAGTTAGCACATAAAAACATCTGCCAAAAGAGTGTTCTACGCGAAAGGATATCATGGCTATGTCATGTGTAGTCATGGTCTTCTAATATCTAGAACGAATGGGTATATTGATGTCATCATGAAGCGTGTTTAACGGACCATCATACTAGATCTCTCTGCCAGGCGTGGCGCAGCTTAGCCCCTTCTATCAGGCCTAGGACAGGTCTATCGAATAGAACCTGGTTGACTGAGAGTGAGAGATAGTATGCCCATCATCATCTACCTGCCTTTTGCCAACTATCTTCTGGTTTAACCGGATGAAGCTGAGATTTGACATGAATCGACTGCCTATCTGACCTCCACAGCACAGTCCAGTTACGGTAATACAAAACCCCTCGGTAAGACTGGTTGTCAGACTTTCGGGCTTCTGACGACCCGTGACGACTGTCTGAGAATCACGAATGACAGCTGGGACCAAAGGCTTATCTTGCTTTCCGAGCCACGGAGGGTCTTGGTATGTAAAGATGGCCACCCATTCACGGAACAGCCGCGGTACCTAAGCGTAGCTTAACCGGATTTATCAAACTGTGCGTCTGATATGACTTAGCCACAAGGCCATCATTGACCGTATTTGTTAAATGAATAGATTGGTGATCGCAGATTATTGTTTGTCATCACTCGACAGAGCATGCTGCTGTCCCCATGAACATATGAAACCTTACAGTCCTTCTACTCTACAGTCCATCTCAAATAATTAGTAATATCTACTGCGGCGTAGCCTAGGTACTTCCTACTGTTCCTAGTATTGATTGCGCCTACTGACTACTAATGGTTTTCCGCAGATTAACGATGTGAACACGCGAGGCACTGGAGGTACTAACAGAGATACTTACCGGGTTAGACCCAAGTTTGGTGGCAGTAAGTGTTGGGCTTATTAGCTGTGTCGAAGATGTCGGAGGAAGACTGGTCACAGATGCAAACTTTTACTTTACATAGTAGTTAGGTATTGCAGTTTGATTATAATCGAAACCACATTCATTTTTAATAACTTATTTATGCAAACAAAACAACAGAAATGCGCTCATTAAGGTTATTATTTCAAGGCAACTAATTCTTCGTGACTCTTTTTTAAACATGCAGATAATTCTCAGAAGCATACCGTAATAAAAACATAAGCCAGTCAATAAGTTCAGTAATGAGGCTGACTGCCACATCGCAGGGTGCACAGAACATGGCATAGATACTTGAAAACTCGCGTGGATGTTATTTTATTACACCCCAATTTTGCTCAAACTAACTGTTGTCAATCAAGTTCAATCTAAAACTTAGTAGATTAGGTAACCCTGTCAGTAATCCTGCACAAGTGTACAAGATTATCCGGCGATTACCAGCATTAGCAGTGATTGCTTGTGAACAATTACTAGCATTGCCCGCGGCGTGGTCTGGGATTGTTTTATTGGCACGGAATTAGAGAACTTATCGGGATTACCAGCGGCGAGTCTAGGTTTACCATGTAGAAGGGGACTGGTCGCTAAGTTTGGACGAAAGGATGAGATCTTGTACCGGCTTACTGGTGGGATTATTGTAAGACCTGTGCGTTCTGTTCTAGCTCGTATTTTTTTATTGTATTCCAATCAATATTGTTTTCTGCAATTGAGAGGGACCCGTGGCTAAATAATAACAGCCGCACAGGTCGATCGATCAGGTTAGGCTACGCTTGCCGCGGTTGGTCTGTAGATGGGTGACCATCTTTACATACCGTGACCTCTCAGTGCCTCGGAAAGCACGTTAAGCCGTTGGTCCTGGCTGTCATTCGTGGATCTTTGACGGTCGTTACGGGTAGTCAGAAGCCCGAAAGTATGACAACCAGTCTTACCAAGGGGTATCGTATTACCCAGTAACTGGGTTGTGGAGGTCAGATAGGCAGTCGCATAATGTATATTCAGCTGCCTCCGGTTAGACTGGAAGCCGACCCCAACATAGTTGGGAAAAGGCTAGGCAGATGATGATTGTTTTCTGCTGCTGAAATATTTAACTCACGCTCGTTCTCCTACTCGTAGGTCAATGAACCTACCCTACAGTCGACAACCCGCGCTATAGCCATCGGCGGTAGATTAAAATCTCTCACACGCAGGTAGACACGCTACACTCAGCACTATTTAATTAATTCGGCGCACAACGACGCCCGCATTCCGACGGATCTCCGAATTTCCTAATTAACATACGCTCACAAAGGTTCGGCGTAATTGTTAATTTGGCAGCACATTCGCGCCCTTTAATGATGCGTAACGTTGGTGCGGGGAATTGCGCGCTCCAACAATTTATTACTCGTATGTGGCAGCTACCAGCGAGCCCTGGCCTCCACACCTCCCCGCGAACGTTCCCAAGACGGACGCAAGTGACGGCGGCGCGGGCCCAGGCGGGGGTCGTCGCCAGCTGGTCGCATTTAGGGTAGTATTTGTAATGTTGCTTGTGAAACAATTTGTCGGGCGTCTGTGTGATTGCGTAGGCTCGTATGTTTTGAGTGCTACTTTCGTTTGGAAACTAATTTTAAAATTACAGTTTTGTTCCAACATGAGCTGGTAATTTCGTTTGAGGCGTGTTGTTGCGAAATTAACAAACTTGGGTACGGAACTGCCAAAGTCTTCAATGTTGGGCTCTTGAATATTACACTAATTAATCTGAGTTGTTCAACATGAAACGTCAATGGTTAACATGTTCACTACAGTCCCCTAAGATTTTACTTTAAGCTTCGCTTTTAAAAACTCATTTAATTATTGAAAACTATAAGTCGCTCTTAATTTATGAACGATTTGGAATTTAAAATAGGTTTGGATTACTTCAAGCAGCCCTGCAGGACAGGGGTCCTCACTAACACAGGCACTACTCTTCAATGTAAGTACATAGGTATTTACTAGCTCTACTCTACACTATTTAAAACCCTGTTGAAACAGATGGATTTCCCAGCGTTATTATGACTTTAGCAAAATGTTGAGACACTTGAGACAAAATATATTATTAGTAAATGTTGATCAATCTGATGACAACAAATACTACATTACCACTTCAATCAAAAACGATTATACACCCTAAAAACAATACCAACATTACAAATCCCACCGGACTGACAACACTTGAGATAATTATCAGCAAGCTGTTACAACATTACCAAATCCCCACAATAGGCCGCAGTGTGCGCTAATCCTTACTAACAAGTGAATAAATGGGATAACGCACGGCGCAAGTGAGCGCCGACCCTTAGGGACAGGGGTGCTGAACATTTGGGACTATTAACGCGTTTTATTGTAAACAGTCTCAATTGATTAACCGGTCGCTTGTTTTTTTATAGGGTGGACGACATTTTTGGAGGTCCAGTCAGAACGTGAGAGGTGTAATAAGGTAAGAAATTTATTGATTAGGTACTTATTAAAATAATGTTATTAGTCAGTTAGCTATAAATTATGTTAATGAATGCCGTGCATAATAAGTAGATAATATGTAAGTAATCAATGTTTATGTGTTAAAATGTTTCACAGTAGGGAGAAACTCAAAAAAGAATTTATTCATCTCATCAACGAATAACATATTTAAATGATTTCTTAATTGGCGTCATACTCTCTACATAAACATCAAAATCATTAAAGTTAATGAAGTGATTTCACTCACAAAGTGTTGGCAACATTCCTCGCTCACTTAACATACGAACGAGGTTGTTATCCCGCCAATAGATCGAGCAGCAATCATCTAAACAACGTATCGGAATCAGAGGCGTGTAGTCATGCCGTGGTCGAGTCACGACGAGCGAGGACGGCCGGTGACGAGCGATGACGGTGCGAACCATGTCATTAAGCGCAAATACCCGCCCGCGAACCACTGACAGTTTAAATAAAGCAAGTGAGCTCCACAAAGGGCTTCTTATTTACGTAGTGCATAATTTCATTTCTTTGGTCGTGTTTCAATGGAGTTCGGGACGAGGAGAGGGGCGCGGGCGCGGGGAGGCGTTCCGACCAATCACGTGCAGGCACGGGCTAAATGGAGTTGCGAGAACCGAGTCTGTTCCCAATTTGGCGGCAATTTGCGCCACAATAGCGGCGTTCTGTTGTCGCCGACTCGCCTTAACAGGTTATTATTCAATTTGGGGTGCGTCCGACACATTTTGATTAGGCAATAAGTTAATACGCGGTTAGCTGCGGCAGGTTGACTCGCTGCTTTCACTAGTAATTGGGTTGTATCTGGAGGTCCGCCTACTACTTACTGCGCGCCTTCCGGTTGTGTTAACCGTTCATTTGTGACATTGATTGAGGGATTGCCGACTGCTGTTGGAGCTATGAGACGTTTTATTGTTGCACAAATTAAAATTGGCTTTCTCAGGGTTTGGTTGCAAAACTGCTCCTAACTTTAATACTAGATCGTGTACCTACTTAATAGTCCAAGATCGTAAACATAGTCCAAAGGAATATATTGAGTATTATTTTCAATCGTACCTAATAGGTTTCAAGATTTTTCTTCGTATGTTATTGTTGTCTAAAAGTCCGACGGCCTAAACTTTAATCTCATAAAGTCCCAGTGACCCAAAGCAGCTAATTCAAAACTTTTCCACAAATATTGCATCCTGTGCCCGATGCTCCGATATAAAATCAATACTGCCGGTGTATACGCTCATAGCTAAGTAGTACTTCAGCGGACCCTCGGTCTTTACCTACCTCTCTAAACGACCTAGCTTTAAATCTATTGATGTATTACATTATGTTATAGGCTCAGTGCGACTGATACGGGGAACTGGCTTTTCAGAATATTCTTTTCAGTTGGATAAGGTGATATTTTAATATGAAATTTAATATCTGGTACAGTTGACACGGTTCACAGGCCCTCTTTTTGAGAGGGAGTGAGCTGTAATCTACCATGTGGGCCCAGTGGGAATTGGTAGATGTCACATGACTTGGAATTTTAGATTCTAGGACATGTCGGTTTCCTAATGATGTTTTCCTTCACTGTTTTGAGAGTAGTGGTGATGAAATTATTTACACAAAGTAAAGCGCCTGCCTGGGTTAGAACCCACGACCAACAACTCGTAAGTCGGGGTCGTGACTCAAATACGTGATATTCCTTAGCTTGTTGAGACCTAGACATTGTCAACCTGTTAACGCTATTGTTATAGCATCTAGCTTTAATGACGCGTTACTTCCTAATAACAAACACCACACCAACTTGTCTAAAGCAGACGTTAAACTGAACACCCTAATAAGTACCCCAGACGGCGACTGGACTCGATGTTCAAACCCATACTTGTTATGCCAATTAACCCAACATTCCCGTTACAAGCCCACAACAAAAAATAAACGTTAAAACACGAAACGTCGTTAATTAAGCATGATTGAGAGGAAACGGAAGCCACTGAAACATGATAAAAAGGCACTAATATGTACGTAAATACGTCCAGTCACGTCCAACAATGGCGGGCGATAATAACGTAATAACTATATGAAAATATAAGGCTAAGGAGAAAATGAGGCGGCCGCGATTAAATAAACAAGAAGCCATGTCGCCTGTGAATTACACGCTCGTGTGCGTGCGGGGGCCGAGTCATGAGCGGGCGCGGGCGCGGGGCAGTTAGCCTGTATAGTAGCACATCTATTAAACTAGGATATGATTTTAAAATATTTGGAAATGGCTTAGTGGTATCAAGGTTTTGAGATAGCAAGGTATTATTTACTTAACTATTGTTCAAACTCAAACTCAAAACATTTATTTCAATTAAACCTTTTACTGTCAAGTTTTAGTGTCGGTCAGTCAGAAAATATGAAGCTAGTTACCCATTCCAAAGCGCAGGTACCTATGGATAGGAACCATGAAGATTATATTATCAAGGTCAAGGTTTCATTCCTAGGTCAGAGAAACTGATAGCTGTTCCACTTTTAGGCAATTATTTCAAGAGTAGTATTATATCCAATAAAAGATTAGGTATACTTGCTTAGATTATTATATTACATCGAATAACTTAACCTGCTGCGTACTGAACGGCTTTTTAAGTTGAAACATTTTATTCAGTCCAGTCACCACCACCTGTGCCTACCCCGCAGCCCGGCAGCTGCGCTAACTAGGCAACTAGCGGCCGTGAATAAGCGATTTCGGGCAATTGGCGCCCGGACCGGCCGGCCGGCTCGTGACCGGCGCGGCGACCGGGCGGCTCCGGCCGGACCGGCAATTTGCTCAGCGGCATAATTACGCACACAATTAGACTGTCAGATCATGGGTAAAAAGCAGAAGGCCTATTTCTATCATGATCTAATCTAATCTAACTAGACTGTACTGTCCCTCCTCAGGACAAAGGACTTCCTCTCCCTTATCCACATAATTCTGTCTTATTAAACGACTTCCAAAAAAAACCAGCCATGTGCGTGTCGGGCCACGCACAGTGTAGGGTTCCGTAGTAGCCCGTTATCACAATATGATACGATTCTGTTGTTCTTTATTCTGAATATAAGTACTGGTAAAGATATTAGGTGTTAATGGTTATAATAACAAAAATATATGACAAGGGTGTCCAGAGTAAAACAAAACTTTAACACATAACGTAAGCACGGAGGTCAATACCTTGCAGGAAAATCTTACCACCGCGATCTACAAAAGTGACCTCACTTCACAACGCCATCTGTTATCGAATAGCAATGCTAAACTAATGACAAAATATTGATTTTCGAAGATAATTATTTAAACAGATGAGACATTAACTAATAATAACCACTTTCTTCCTGTAAAGCTAAAAAATAAGAGTACGATTGCTGCTAAGTTATTATTTCAATTAACAAAATTGTAATTCGAAAAATAAACAAAGTTCGGTTGAGACTTCTATAGCGCTGGCCCGGAACATAAAGGGCTAAGGAAGGAACACGGGTGGGTTTTAGTCAGTAAGAGTCTGACACTCCCTTCCGCTCTACCCAGAGCGGGAGGAGTCATTTGATGATTTCCCATCCGCAAAAAAAAAAAATCCGTTGGTACAGTACCTCTAGCGGCAGTATTGTGAAACTTATGATAATATATTATGGTTTTTTATTTCATATTTTGTTTTTCAATGCAAGTCTTTACCCGTTACCTATAAACAAGCAGCTACTTCATCTTAGTCACTTTAAAGGATTAATGCTAAGGATTTTGTATTTGGTACAAAATTATCCAACACCCATGTTCAACGACTATTACTGCTAAACTAATAAAGTTAATATCTTAACCGCTATAATTTTCCTTCAAACTTCATGAAATGCACTATCATCGTGAATTTTTCCAGATTTTTCGAGCCAGCAATTTAGCTTTTAGAGGGGGGGGGGGGGGCGGGGGGACGCCCTTCTGGAACAAAAGTTAGCACTTTAAAGTTTAATATTTCGTAAACGGAGAATTATATCGAAAAATAATTTCGCAACCCCCAAGTCATTTTAGAAAACCTATTCAACGATATGGGGTAGAATACGAAAAAAATATTCATCCCCACTTCACATGTAGCCTAAAAAAATATATTTTCCAAAATTTTATTTTACCACTTTGTCGGCGTAATTGATATACACAATCCTACAAAAAAAAATTACAGCTTTCTAGTACTAACGGTCTGTTATCAAAACCTCGGACAGACAGACAGACGGACATGACGAAACTATGTCCTTGTTGTGTTGTATGGTTCCTTGTCAGAACTATGGAACCCTAAACTAAAAAAGTAGGTTCTCAATTCAGTAGATTTTTTTTTATGTTTGTTACCTCAGAACTCCGTTACTTATAAGCCGATTTGGAAAATTCTTACTTTCGGATTGGTTCCATAGAAATGTCATCAAAATTGGTTTAGTAGTTTGGATTTTAAACCAAAATTACTGGTAAAAATTCAAGTAAATGAAAGTGTTTTTGTATAAGTATATGTTACGCGATATCTCCGGCAATAATTGTAAATCGATTTCTAAGATTATTTTTTTAATGGATAGGGTATGCCTCAGGGGCGGTACCATAAATTTATTAACTTTGATTGGGTAGTTTTTAAGTTAGCTTCAATAATACGTATTTTTGCCACTTAGTTTTTATTGATGATGTAATAATAACTTCCTGTCACTGATATTTACATAGCAAATAGTGTTATACGAATTTGTTTGGGGTAAGTACGACTTAAAAGTGAAAAATAAATAAATAAATAAACTTTAACTTCGGAAGTCGCTGGCAACGACACCGACTTCCGAAATTAAAGTTATTTTTCACTTTGTAGTGTCTTTTTTGGAAGTCGGTTGTTTTTTTTTTGTAAAAAGTTTTTGTCTACCTATATTGTGCCCCACTGGTGGGCAAAGCACTCCACTTTTTCCTTCCAAACCTCTGTTTTGTGCGATATCTGGACATGTTGATCCTGCAAACCTTATCAGATCGTCACACCATATTATGTATATTATAATTAATAATAAATATTGTTTTATAAATAAAATAGAATCAGTTCTCAAAAGTTTGATCCTACCTTATTATCCAAATAAAATAACCGTAAGTATACTTATTCAATACGGTTGCACAAAAATAAGATATCTCATTAAGTGTAACAATTTATTAAAGTAATAAAATAGATCAAATCTGTCAATTTCTCTGGTAAACTGATATACAGTAGTGCGGGGTATTACTTAACCTCTAACGACATTAGACCGCCCTCCATTCTCCATTGAATCACGTAATGGAGCCTCACAATGTCAGCGCCACCGTCTGACTCAATACAAGGATGGACCGAGGATACACGAGCGGGAAGTTGATGCGGTTAGCTCTAACTTTGGGGCTTTATCTTTTAGTCTATGGCTCATCTTAGAAATGTGCACTTGGTTGGTTGCTTACGGTTTCATAGTATGAGAGAAATCAAACTTATCATGTACAAACATTTGACTCCAGTATGGGAATAGTTTTTATCATTACATTTTCGACAATTGATTGTGATTCGATGTTTCGTAATAGGTAGGTAAGGCAGTCCACGAGTCCATAAGAACAGTGGCGTGGTACGAGTTGTAGGTCGTATGTATACACGGCATAGGCTTCCTCTAAGCGCCGCAACTTGGTGCTTCCCGCATCCAGCGGATTCCTGCGGCCTTCACAAGGCCATCGGTCCACATTATGGGAGGCTTTCCAACGCTACGTATTCCTGTACGCGGTCGCCCCTACAGAACCTTTCGGCCCCGTCAGCCATCTGTTCTGCGAGCAATGTGCCCTGCCCTGGTATAAGTAAAAGTCTCAAAACACAGCCCAATCAAGAATATTCTTGTTCTATTTATTTTTTCTCCTTCGCCTGCTACAATTCGTAATCAAATTTCATACACTAGGCCTTCTGTGTTCATGTTTATATAGTGGTCTGATCGACTGGAACGTCTAATATCGAAGTGTTTGTTTGACGAATCAAAACGAGATCGCGTAATTTGATGCGCACCGGTGAGTGGGCAGTTACTTGTACTCATTACGAGTTTTTGTGGATGTTTCAGGCTGACACGATAATTTGTACGTAATAGGTTATACTTTGAGATACGAGTTTAATTGACAGGCTTACTGAATTAACTATCAACAATTCGACAGGTCAATGACAAACATGTGTTTCGTTAAAATATTTGACATAATTACACTTACACCAAGTTCTTTAATTTAATAAAATCGGAAGACTTAACGCTACTTTATAAGAAGCGCAGAAAAAAACAGATCAAACACACGTACATTCACATTCAAAGTTTTTATCAATCGGTCGAGTACTCAGCATTTTCCATAATCTTATTTTAAAAAGGTACCTACTTGAAAGCGATGCAATCGGATTACTTAAGTCCAAGTAGATTGAGTTCCTGTGGGCCCCACGAGCCCCACGGGCCCCACAGACCCCGATGTCTAATATGTTTTTTAATTACTGGCGTCCGTGAGTCGGCGCAATGAATATCATACGCGATTATCATATTCAGTGGGATTTGCTTGAATACGGGACGATTCAATAGTTCCAATGCGATTACGGGAATTAATACAGGAACGAATTAATGTAGATTACTATGATAGCTCGTTTGGATTGGGAATTGCTGCAAATGTATCAATTGGATTATTATTGCAGCGTGTGGAAATATTGGCTTGTTGTCAAGTGAATGTGTGTTGGTTTTCATTATAATATTAGGAGCTCTGTATATTTGAAACTAATTGCTTGTTTTCAATCGTTCAAAATGGTTTTGTTTAACTGCGATTAAATATTATTACTATTTGTCGCAAAGTGTGTGTCGAGTTAAAATTTAACGGGTCGGAAATCAAGCAACTGCATTCTTATAATATATTTTCGAAGAGAAAAAGCATCGGTAGAGATGCCTTTTTTATCACTACCCATCGTTTAACATTGAGTATAATAATTATGTTTTGTAGTTATTACTGTCGGTTAGTTCCTTCGAAACGAGACGCGACCAATTAAGTATTGCTAACGTGTCTCTTGCAAATCTTGAAGTCAAAGTTGGAGATTTCATACTTAAGTTTATTAATGTCTAGACACACAACAACACCTGCCTTTACACTTCGGAACACGTGTAACACTGTCCTTGTAAGACAAGAACAAGAGCTTCAGTGAAAGCGTGACGGCCGCAGTAACGATAACCAAACAGTACGCGATATGATTGGGCAAACACGCGTGCAAACATGGCCGGAATGCTGGCCTCACACGATTGTCACGCCCAACACTTGAGCCAACATAATCACCAACATTGTTACAATATTAGCCTAACTGTGCTAGTTTGTGGACAAACCACAGTTTTTTAGTTAAGCTTTTATGTGACAAGTTACATTGGTATAGTGTGGGAGATGAGGGTTTTATTGTTGAGGAGATTTTGTCTGCATACATTATACTACCAATTTTCAAAGTTCTATTTTAAATCAAAGAATCATATGCAATTTGTTTTATAGGTACCTAACAAAAGTGGTTCCACTACATATTTTGGTGCTTCAGTTCCAATACCTATAAGTATCATTATTATAATAATATAAAATCATTGTCATGTAAACTCTGATTAGCGTAGCGCGTAGGCCGCTACGAAGTGCTACGAAAGTTACAAATTACAATCTTCTATTGTTTTGTTTATGTCTTTAGTCGTGTTCAAATATGCTTAGCATTGATAAACCGCTGCAGACTTTGTAAAAATACACTCGTTTAAAAGCCATGACATGTCTGTTGTTATAATGGAGATCGTGCTAGGCATGCTGGCTACGGTCGTAGCGTCCTACATCGACTATACTATGCTTTATTATACTCATTCGACCGTCTTTCCTTGTTGAATGTAATTCCAGGGGTTATTCATACTATTTTAAGGTACCGACTTAGCTTTCTAATAATTTAATATAATTTAATATCTTGTTTCTTATTTATATTAATGACTTGCCGTACCTCATAAAGGATAATCATGATATAGTGTTGTTTGCAGATGACACTTCTCTTTTGTTTAAACTTAAACGTCAGCAGTTGGTTACTGACGATGTAAATAGCGCGATCTCGAAAGTAGTCCACTGGTTCAATGTTAATAATTTGCTTTTAAACGAGAAAAAAACCAAATGCATTAAGTTTACGCTACCCCACGTTAGGCAGGTGAAAACTAATGTGTTGATAAAGGGCGAAGAATTGAATCCTGAAGACAACACAGTATTCTTGGGCATAACTTTGGATGCTAAGCTTCAGTGGGGTCCACATATAGATAAATTGTCAAAAAAGCTAAGTTCCGCAGCATATGCTGTTAGAAAAATTCGTAATTTAACTGATATAGAGACTGCCCGTTTAGTGTACTTTAGCTATTTTCATAGTGTAATGTCGTACGGTATTCTATTGTGGGGAAATGCCGCCGATATTCAGACTATCTTTGTTTTACAGAAGCGAGCTGTTCGATCAATTTATAAATTAAGTCCGAGACACTCTCTCAGAGACAAATTTAAAGAGATTAATGTAATGACTGTGCCTTCTCAGTATATTTATGAAAATCTTTTATATGCCCATAAAAACATAAAATTGTTTAAAAAATACAGTGATATCCATAATATAAATACTAGAAATAAACACAAATTTGTTGTACCTACAACAAGGCTCAAAAAAATAGGTGGCTCGTTCAGATGCCAATGTATACGCTTTTATAATAAGCTACCAAGCCACGTTCAAGATCTAAGCCTCAATAAATTCAAATCATTCATTAAACGTAAGTTGTGCCAGAAAGCCTTTTATACCGTTAAAGATTATATTGAGGACAAAAAGGCTTGGGATTGAGCTGCTTCAAATTTCTGCATTTTGAATGACTTTTTTTTTTTTTTTTATATACACATTGACATTAATGATTTTTTTTATAAACAATGACATTTACTTACTTTGTAAAGTATTATATATATAATTTTTTTTTTTTTTTTACATTGTGATTTGTGAATGTGAAGACGATGTGGGTCATTTTATTAATTTTTTATGTTTTATTTTTCTCTCAGTTCTATTACTTGTTTTTTTTTTTTTTTTTTCTCTCATGGTCTGGCAGTTTGAGTAATTTATGTGGCCTACCCAAATGTCCTTTCTTTGGTATTGTTCGTCGAATCGTTGAGCTCCTTAAGTCTTGAGTTGAGCTGCACGATTTCTGACAAATGCGTGCACTGACTGGACAGGTCCTCTCAATCTGTGTGGTTCTTTCCTCAAAAGACCATCTCAGACATCGATCTACATGGTCTTCATATAACCTGACCAAGATTATGTCTGGACTTTAAAAGAGACTGTGACCTCTGAGTTTGTTTCGGCCTTTCTTCTCAGAGTAGTCAGATAGGAAACGCCGACCTCATCTAGTTTAAAAAAAACATGATTGACGTGTAAAAGTGTTTGTACAAACCTACTTACAAAAATAAAATCATTTATCATTTATCATTTATCATTTAATTAAAAATAATCTGTTCACAGACCTTACTACAAAAAAATAAACTGCACGCCACTTGATGTTAACACGACGTATTAATATAAATTAAACGATAATGATTAGTCTACGATCTCAAATTCAAATTACTTATCTCCATTGTCAATTTTTTGTTACACTCAACAAGCAGTATATTTATGAGGACAGCAGACTGGCCCCACTTCTGCATTGTGAGCCCCGCACAGGGCCCTGCCACGGTCCGTACAAAGCACCTTATTATCTTCATATTATTTTAATATTGTTGCAATACTACAATAACTGACGCGCATTATTTATCCTACACACTAATGAGCGTGTAGGCACCTTACTCGACCAACTTTGCAATACAACCAATAAAACATAAGCCCATCGATTTTCAACCTTATGTAGTAACAGTAAGGCTGTGGTAATATTTTCTGAGTGGTGTTATTATGTTGGTTTTATCGGACAAAGGAGTGACACGGGGTGCATCTCGAACTGTCAGGCGAAGTTTTGAATGAAAATAAATGTGTAATTATTATTAGTGGAATATTGTCGAGTGGTTCGAGGAATGTCGTGTGTGGCCGCGAGACCGTCGAGTGTTGTGTTATTAGGCCCGAAGAGATTATGTAAAACTTGAGTACACGTAATGTTATCTATTGCTTGAGAGGAGCTATTTTTGGCTAAGTGTGTGTTAAGTAAAACTGATCGGAAATTAAGCAACTGCCTTAGGAAACACTGTATAAGTATGCCTTGGTTCGGTGACTTATAGGGGAACTCTATTTTGTCGGTCTGCTCCTACGCCGGTGTAATATTTCTACGACTTATTCAAAAACTTTATAAAACAAGAACGTAACTTCTTACTCGCGCATAACAAGAAAATTAAGATAATCATTTGGAAACTTTATCCATACTAATATTCATTGTGTGAGGATGTGGTGATTAGGAGACGACAATACAAGAACAATACCAATTTGTTTTTAGCTTGATAGAAATGAGCATTCATAATATCGAGCTATTTTGAGAAAGGAAAACAGATTCTACTTAACTGATGTAAGCCCTACACATTAAGGGAAAACCACATGCACAATCATTCTATATACTCTTAATCGCATGCACCATTGTGGGAAACGTATGTTGTTTGTGGGTGTGCAGCCATGCAGCGCTGCAGGCTGCAACAACATAGCCGTAATGAGCGGCAGTCATGCACCGTGCACGCGGTAATGACTCCTGCGCACCTAATGGTACTATTAGTGCTGCTGCAGTTTCAGCAGACAATGTGTCAAGTAGTTTGATATTAAATTGTGTGAAGAAGGTATTGTGTTTGGGTTGCTTAGGTAACGAGGTGAAGACACAATAGTTAGTTAAACGGAGATGAAAATACATATAATACACCCACATATTATATGTTTTTTCATCTCCATTTAACTACGGTTCAGTAGGCAGGTAATAACGGGTTGATTTTTTACTCTGATCTATTGTTTTCTTCTTTTATTATGGCTTCAGTATCCTAATAAGTTGGTCAAGCATTTTAAGCACCAAAGGCATCGTGCATCGTGTCATTGACCATGAGGTAACTTACGTGTAGTAATCTCAACCCATAATTGATAAATATTACGCCAAGACTTTATTAATATAAGAAACAGCAATAACAGTCAGTAATACGACACCAGGAGTATAACATACAGCAGGAGTACGACAGAAGGAGTACGACGGACAAGCAACTGAGAAAACAGTGTAAATTGCTCAATATTTAATAATTGCTCGAATACACCACCATCGACTGACTCACATGCAGCTTAAATGCACTCGTGACTATGATTACGTTCTAAGATCAAGAAAGCAGTTAAGTATACCACCAATCACATATTTGACAACAGTTACTCTGTCAACATAAGTAATGTACTTTACAACATACTTTTATATTTCCAGTTCAATGCTCACACGACAAGACACACCTACCCCTATTACGTTGTTTATCCTCAAGAAAAGTGTAAAGAACACTTTGAAGAGTCCACACAACCCACCTCGAGGATCGAGTGCGTGCCGTACTGCCGTCAAGAGATGAGAAAATAGAATAATGACCGGGTCCCTCCCCGGGGCCCGAAAGGGGTCCAATTGCTGAATAGTTTTGAAGCAAACAACCCTTCAGCAGCCGTCCAATTTGAAGACCTGCCACAAATTGGACACGACCTTTTTTGTAAAGTTGTACAGTCACACGTGAATGCCAAATGTACGAGCATCGTGTGTGTTTTGTTTGGATTACAGTGATAGCTGTATGTGAATGGAAGTGAGGCGACATGTTCAGCTGGGGAACGGTTGCAAATGATGAGGCGGCTGATTTCGTTGACTTTGTCGTCAATCTTGAACATCAAATATTGCTTAAGTCGTTTACACAAACTAATAAGTGAGCCCTTATTCTGGTAAACACAATCATAGTTTTAATTATGCCAGATAACTGAGAAAATTACAAGGAGACAACATAAAATGAATACTACCTACTGGCTCGCTTCTTCATATTTAGAAAAATGATGTTTATGAAAAGTAAATTAGCTACAACTCTATTTATGACTTGGGCGTGGCGTTTCTTTTATTTAATCTATTTACATCTCACAAGCTTTCCAAACCACAAACAGTATCAAATCTGAACGCTCAAATATTGAACCCTAACCAGTATAAACAAGTTTGCCTGAACCTAACATCTGTTTGGGTGTAAAAGGCGCTGGTGGCCGTACAAACATCTCGAGCGAGGGCCCTCGAGCGCCGGAGCCCCGGGCCCCGGGCAGGACACCTCGGAACCACTTCGTTTTCAAACGTATTGACGATACACAGGAAATACTAGTGGAACTTCCGAAGACGTTTAGAAGTAAATAGAATAAATAGAAACGTTTTACGAGTACGAAGTAACTTTCTGAATAGGAATGTGCGGCTCGATGTTGTTAGATGGTCGCTCTCACAGATATAGTCTGTGGTCGCTCTGAGGTCAGTTTGAGGTTGATAATGTAATAAAAGTCTGCGTGCATAACATACATATGAAGGAGAGCTACTGCAATATTAGGTAAATATGTCACTTACAAATTGTACAAGGTACAAGGTTAATATTTACTGTCTTCATAAATGCAACCTAGCGAATTATAATTTAGTCTTTTCTTACCAGTCTTTAATTATATATTTCTCGGCAATGTAGCGATATTTTTAGAAGCATAATAACTTATTATGCTTCGTTATATTATTATTAATAACAACAACAACAACTATTAATAACATAACATCACCTGTAATCCCCAACGGGCCAGGCGGGGGTGTACCTATAGTACCTGTAGTACCCACATTTTGCCGAACCGAGAGAAATTCTTCATGGAAACCCCCAAAAACACTTAGCGCGACCTGGGAATGGAACCCTGGACCTTATGCTCAGCAATAGCGCTTGCGACCACTTGACTAACAAGGCAGCGTCTGGCTGGGAACCTATTTAAGGAAGAGATGGTCGCTATTGTAATAGACTGAACCTAATTTCGAAACTTATGGCATTTGAGGGTAGGCCGTAGCTCATGCTACACGTATGGTTCAACATGAAACCCTTACAGTCATGTCCATTAAGTTATTGCCCTTGAAAATGACATGAAAATAAAGCCATTGAAGTTTTCATTAAACAAAGTACTTTTAATAATACCTTAGAAAACAATCGGCATTACTTTTTAATAATCGACTATTTAATAAAGAACAATTTCATAATAAGGCGTGCTATTAACGCTGTTTGTACGATGCGGTGTGCTTGACTATCAATTGCTCATAATTAATTAATGCTTACTATTGTTGCAATTATTAATATGTAGCACCTGAGTATACAGTGGACTTGGAATCATTAGTGGTACCTAGTACAGATAATATCGTGATATTGATTCATTTACTATGTTTCTATGGTAAATTATTGATTAATATAGAATGATATAATGACACTGGTCGAAGAGACGGTGCTTGGGGGAGGCCTATGTCCAGCAGGGGACGCCTTTCTGCTGAAATATAATAATATTAATAATCGTTTATTTTCATGAAATATATGTCATAATACAATTCATAGTACCTACTTCATATTCCGCCTACTAAATTCAGCATGCAAATTTTTGGTTGTGCCATGATTCATAGTTATTGAATGATATTTGTGTTCATTAAAATTATGTTAGAAAATGTCAATAAAAAATAAATAAAAAATAAATTACAAATGTCAAAATAAGAATACAGGCAAGTCAAAATTAATAAAATTACAATAATGTCAAAATTGATTAAATTACAGAAATGTCAAAATTAATTGAATTACAGAAATGTCAACATTAATTAAATTACAGGAATGTCAAAATTAATTAAATTACACTATTCATGTCTGTGCAATATTCCTATTAATATCATAATTCAAAAATTCATTAATAGTATAGAAGCAATTTTCAATAAGCCATGTTCTGAGTCTTTTTAACCGACTTTTAAAAAAGGAGGAGGTTCTCAATTCGGATGTTTGTATTATATGAAATATATTCGTTGGCAATTCTCTAAATACCTTTGGTATCTTATTAGTTTTATTGGAGAGAAATTGGATCTTCAAAATTGAGTTGAATTAATTCCGTATAAGTAGGCACTTACTGAAAGTCTTTCACTGAACGGGCGCTCTAATCGACTGCCACCGGTTGTGATCCATAAACCAATCAGACACCTCTACTATATATAAAAGACACGATTACAACTTCAAACCAAACTATAGTTCATTCAGAAAGTGAGTTTATAAGAAACCTAAAACGTGGTAGAGCATGCATAAAAGATTGATCACCCATCCACTGCACACTGTCACAGACTGACCTCGCAAACCTATCGATGCGAACCCCCTGGTACCAACAGACACCAACCCAGATATTTAATCAATTAATTATAAAACTCGTTTTATCACCTGCACTGTCTATTATTGTGTTGTTAATTATTATTAAATTATGAACAGCAATAACACAATAACGGCGCGCGGCGGCTCCGCGACGAATTCGCGCTAATTACACCTGTGCAATCAGCACCCAGTGTTTTGATACACTGTAATGCATTAAAACAAGCTATTTATAGAACAAGTTATGCTTTTTTTATTGTATTTATAATGATTTGATGTATGTACTATGTAGGTAAACGTGTACAGGACCTGAAAACCAAAACTCAATCTACATGAAAACTGCCCCACATACCTACCTATCAAATATTTACTGACTTATTATTAATTAACGTAATTTAGTTGAGAATTAGTTAAAATTTTCCGATTTACAAAGTTTCGAGTTGGTGGTTTCCGGTAAGGTAGCCCGTAACAAATATGTATTTACATAATTATAATCATTAGACTCAGTAATACAACTTGTTAAGTTAGTATAATCCTAAAATGTCAAGATTTCATGAAATAGTCATTCAGTAGGATTACCTGGTCTTAAAGAGTTGTGTTGATGACTTTAATGGTTATAATTCCGTAAATACATATTTGTTACGGTTGCGAATCCTATTTTAATCAACGTAAACTTAATACTGACCATCAAATTGTAAAAAACGTAAAAAAAAATTAATTTCGCGGGCTACCCTTGCGCTTTCGCCTTAAGGTGAATGGGTAGTGGTAGACCGCGAAATTCAAATTTTCTTACGGTTTTTGCAATTTTCAGCTCAGTGTCAGGTTTTATCTTGATCAAAATATGATTCGCGACCATAATAGATATGTATTTACAGAATTATGGTCATTAGAATCATTAATATATCTCTATAAATTAGGTTTGTTCCATAAGCACATTACCATAAGAGATTTGTTCTTATGGTACAAATCTAACTTAGAAAGATGTATTAATGATTCTAATGATTATAATTCTGTAAATACGTAGGTACCTGTTATAGTCGCGAATGATATTTTGATCAAGATACAAACTGACACTGACCTGAAAATTGCAAAAAACGTAAGAAAAATTGAATTTCGCGGGCTACAACAGCGCATTCACTTTAAACACACCAACCACACAATTTAAGAAACATTCATGTCATGGAAAATCTTGGCCGCCTTTTATTTTCTAACTACGCCCCACATACCCGGCCGCGTGTAAAACAATTGAATAAAGAATAAACACCGATCAAGTCGCCAATCCAATAAGAAGCTAACTGTCCGTAAGGGGCAGTAAATAACCGTTTAATACAACTCGATATACTCGTATCTCGTACTGCGGCTTCTCGGAAACTCGTGTTCTCGTGTTCTCGCTGCAGTCCGGTAATCAGGTTATGACAGGGATGCGCCCCGCCGCGAGATTTGTAACCTAGCTGACATTGTTTATGTCCCCGCCATCTAATGCTCCTTACTATGTCGTGTAGCAAGTTTTATTATGTAATAATAGTCTGAAGATTGTCGCAGCAGGGTACATGAGCGTGTTTTTATGAAGGAGAAAAGTATTCGTAAGGATATCAAATTATCAGTATTGCTTGCTGACCATTGGAGATTGTGGAATAAGGAAAATGGTTTCTTTATGTCATTTGAAGAACATGTTCTTTGTGATGTCTAAACTATACGGTTCTTTGTGTGGAAGTCGTGCTCGCGGATAAATCGAGTATTTTGTTACATATGAACTCATTGTACCGCAGTGCATTACATTTTTATTATTGAATTCGGTAATCGAACATCTTCTAGGCACACTGGGAAAGTGTGCTTTTCTGTCTATTCTCACTTATGTAGAGTTCTTGTTCCTGAACGGACTACGTTTCATTTGCTAGTAGGTATCCCAAAGTTCCATTGACCTGTACCATTGACGATTGAGACAAGTCTTCTGACGCCGCATTTGGCCACGTTCTGGGCCCAAACAGCATAAGAAACATAACTGTACCATCGGAACGCAAAGAAGAAGAGTTCTTGAGACCGTTGTCTAGCATGATATCAGCATCATCATCATCATTTCAAGGGATCCAACCAGATTGGCTATGCCTTTTTTTTTTTTTTTTTTTTTTTTTTTTTTTTTTTTTTTTTTTTTTTTTTTTTTTTTTTTTTTTTGGATGGGAAATCATCAAATGACTCCTCCCGCTCTGGGTGGAGCGGAAGGGAGTGTCAGACTCTTACTGACTAAAACCCACCCGTGTTCCTTCCTTAGCCCTTTATGTTCCGGGCCAGCGGTAACCCTTTCGGACAATCCCGCTGACCCGGCAGGCTTCGGCCCTAAGGGGCCCCTCCTCGATTCTGACATCTCTTTGAGGCGCGCGTGGAACACGTACGCGCCGTCCGGCACGGGCCTGGTCCTGATCGGGCGGTGAGCTACCCATTACTCTCCGCCCGCAGGCCCACGCCTACGGTGGCCGGGAGTCGTCACGCGGCTCCCGACGCCCGGAGCGTCTCCCGCGGCGGCTGGGACGGGAGGCTCTCTCCCTGAGCCGTTGCGCCACCTCCTTCGCTAGCATGACTGCTTCGCAGAAGGAGGTGACTGCCTCCCACTCCCTCTCGCCCCGGACCATGGCTTGCACCAGGGCCGGACGCGAGAGGTCGCCGTCGCTGCCAATCGCCTCTACGAGGACACGGCGGTGCTCCGCCCAAGCGGGGCAGACCTCCACCGTGTGCTCCACCGTGTCCTCTGGGCGATCCTGGCAATGGTGACACCCGGGCGTTTCCTCCCGCCTGATGATGTGCAGGAACCTCCCGAAGCTTCCGTGTCCGGTGAGGACCTGCGTCAGGCGAAAGGTGAGGGCGCCGTGGCGCCTCTCTAGCCACTCCTCAAAGAGGGGTCTTATCGCCGCTATCGCGGCGTGCCCTGCGCTGGGTTGCGACAGTCGCTCTTTCCATGCCGCCATGAGATCGCGCCGGAGATCCGTCCGCTCCGCAGCGATTTGCCGCGGAAGCGGATCCTCCCCCCGGCGTAGTGCCTCCGCGCGCCACTCATACAGGCGCGCGAGGACTATCGCCTCCAGATCCCATGGCGGCAGTCCGGCAAGGAGGCTTGCCGCCTCGCCAGAGATCGTGCGGTAGCCCCGGATAGCCCTTATGGCTACCACCTTCTGGGGCGCGTTCAGGTAGTGGGCGGCTCGCCGCCGCAGTGAACGCGCCCACACCGGGGCCCCGTATATGGCCATGGACCGCACGACCCCCGCGTAAAGCCTCCGGCAGGAGGCGTTTGGCCCCCCCAGGTTGGGCAAGAGCCGCTTGAAGGCGGCCCCGGCCCGTTCCAGTTTGGGGGCCAAACGTCGGAAATGCTCCACGAAGTTCCACCGGCTGTCGAGGACGAGACCCAGGTATTTCATCGTCATCCCGACGCCGATGTGAACCCCTCCTACCGTTAGTTGGGATCCCGATGGCGGCGCGTTCCGGGGCCCATGAAACGACATGGCCTCGGACTTGTGCAATGCCACCTCGAGACCCAACTGCCGGATCCTCTCCACGACTATCGCAACCCCGCGTGTCATCGCGTCGGCCGCCGCCTGATGCGACCTCCCCTGCGCCAGGACCAGCGTGTCGTCAGCGTAGCAAACCACGCTGACGCCATCAGGGAGGTCGGCGCGCAGCACCCAGTCGTACCCGATGTTCCACAGAGGCGGCCCCAGGACCGATCCCTGTGGGACACCGCACGACATCTCTCGCCGGTTCCATTCCCCATCGCGACCGGGGTAGCTGACGGCTCTTTCCGTCAGATACGCCTCGACTATTCGACGGAGGTAGGGCGGCACCCGGTGATACCGGAGTGCCTCCACAATGGTGCTCCAGGGCAGGGTGTTAAACGCGTTGGCGATGTCGAGTGACACCGCCACGACGACCCCACCCCGGGACACCGCGTCCCCCGTCGTGAGGGCTCTCACGCGCATGATGGCGTCCACCGTCGAGCGCCCCTTGCGGAAACCGAACTGGCTGTCCGCAAGATCCGGCCCCGTCCTCACCAGGTGCCCGACGAGGCGGCCCGCAATCACTCTCTCAAAGAGCTTGCCAACCTCGTCGAGCAGCACGATGGGCCGGTATGCGGACGGAGAGTCCGCAGGGCGCCCTGGCTTCCGAATGAGGACCAGCTTCCCCGTCTTCCAACGGAGTGGAAACTGGCCTCTCTCCAAACATGCGCTTAAGAACGCCTCCAGTCGAGGCCCGAGAGCCCTCGAGGCCAGGACCCAGGCTTTACCTGGCAAGCCGTCGGGTCCTGGGGCGGTATTTTTGGCCTTCAGCCTACCTACCGCCGCTCTCAGTTCTACCCCGGTCACTGCAGGGATGTCGTCGTCGTCCGCGTGGTCCGCTTCGGGCACCGCAATTGGCGGAGCCATGGGCGGGGGAGTGTGCTCCCCCCGTGAAGGGAACAGAGCGCTCACCACCTCCTCCACCAGCTGGGGGCGGAGACTCTGCGTCAGCGGGGGGGCCCAGGTGCGGAGTTTATTCCGCACCATTTTATAAGGGCGCCCCCACGGATCTCTGTTCAGAGTCTCCACCATCTCCTCGCGGGCCACATCCTTGGCCCGCTGGACAGCCTCTTGGAGGGCGGTCTTCGCCGCTCTGTACCCCTCGTACAGCTCCGCCTCCGTGGCTTCCGCATCCGGAGGGCGAATGCGGAGCCTGCGGTGCCTGGTGTACAGGTGTCGCGCATCGACGCACGCCTTGCGTAGTGTCTCCACCTCCTGCGACCACCAGTACACCTGACGTCGGGCGCGTCCTGGCCGGACTCGGGGCATTGCCACGCCACAGATCTCGGACATGGCCTCCCGGAACCACTCCGCCTCATCGTCGATGTTGGCAGGCCTGTCCGGTGATGACACCCAGGCCTGCACGATCGAGGCTTCCAGGAGGAGCTCCCGGTCCAGCTGCTTCAGCGCCCACCGCGGACCACTCAGGATTGGCTATGCCTAGGTGTAGAACAGCATTTTGCCATAAAAACACCAGTCGAATGGCAATAAAGATATTTAATAATAATAATAATAATAAACCATTTATTTTCAGGTAACATAGACCCATAGATACATACCTTAAGGTGCCACTAGACGATATATTTTCCATACAAATTTCGGGAGAGTATTACTCCACTGTTTGACATTGAACATCAAAAGTTAAACATGTTATCGGTTTAACTTATTATTAATTTTGTCTGTACGGAAACAGAATAGTAAAATAAAAGGCCATTAAAAAGTTATGAGCTAACAAAGGTTCGTTTTTCTTGCTATTTTTAACGTAACTTTGGGTGTAAATAAGTAATAAAAAAACTGTAAAATCTTCAAAACCAAGTCCGTACCGACAAAGCTCAGTTATCGTAGAGTTCAATAAACTTTATTTGTAATTTATTCATGCAGTGATTTCTTCATAAAACTCGATTTTCCAAAGCACTTTTGATTTTTTTACTCGCCTATCAGTTTGGAACGTTGTTTCTGTGCGTGAGGGAACTAGACGTTGTTTTTGTAGACTATTGTCTAACTGTTCATCACTGATACTAGCTCTGTCGGACACGAAGCCAGGTGAGACGTGCTTTTTGACCATGACCACCAGTGAGTTCGAGCTCGCGACTAGTTTACTCTTAACCTAAGTATACATAATAATATAGTGACAATTTTGTTGATAAACTACAATGAGAGAGCAATATTATCTAGCTACTACTACAGGCAAACCATGTAACTAAAACATAATGTTAAGTATCTACAATAATGGATTAGCGCAGTGACATTAGCTTATTTGTGCAGATGCGCGTGTGCCGTAATCAATTATCAGTTACACTGTAGTGTGCAGTGTTCATTTGTGTTCAGTTACGCTATAATATGCAGGTAACATAATACAGTTGTGTCAAGGATCAAGTGCACTGTGCAATGTGCGTGCTTTAGGCCGCTCGCCCACGTCCGATAATCGGTGACTGATTTTTTGTAGGAGAAAAATAGAACACACTGATAGCAATAGTGCAACGCACACGTCCTACAAAAAGTAGGTCAGAAATAATGAAGTAAACTAAATCGGCCCGATTATCGGTGCTACAAAAAGTCTGACGTGGGCGGGCAGCCTTATGTGCATGAGCAGTTTGAAAGACAATGATGACGGTTGCAGGGTCAAACTCTATGCTGTGGACTTTAAAGAAATATTTTTCAACTTCTATGAAGTCCATAGCACAGAGTTTGACCCTGCAACTGTCATAAGGTATAATGGCGGATTATTAAGTATACTGACAAAATTACCATGACCTAAACAATTATTTAAGTTTTTAAGACGAAAGTTACGTTACTTATGTACTTAAATAGAACATAAGTAACGTAACTTTCGTAACAACGTTTGGTAAACAGGCCTCTGTGAAAGGGAGCGGGTCATAAATGTTAAATTTTGACCCGCACAATACCATTGCTAAGTTACCAGCTTGGGTTTGAATCCATGACCCACAACATAATTTTGGGGTCATTACCACTGGGCCACCCGCTCCCATAAAACAAGGAAGTTAATAAAACACTAATAGAAACATATTAAGTAAATCAAACATCGGTGCATTATCCGTACAATACTACCCCGCACCGTGACAGGCGCACAGTCCTGTCTGACACGTTAGCGTTACATTACCTAATGCCCTGTGCGTGACACTCGCCGCCATTGTGTGCCTACCGACGCTAATCGATCATAATCGATGCAGCAATCGACTCATTGTTCACTCGATTAATCGAATTACGATAGCAGTTTTATGACTCGTAACTTAATTAAATGTAATCCATTTGTGGAAGGTTTGGCTTTATTTCATGATTTAAATGGCGGAGGGCGGAGATTCCTAATTAATGGGCTTAAGATTCCGATGTGAACAGACTTATTCGTTGCCTTAGCTGCTAGAGGCGCTTTGATTTCCCTTCCATGAGTCACAGATTTTCTTCAGAAATTTTTTTTGCGACAATGTGTAGCCAGGAGCGAATGTATACATGTATGTCTGTCTGTAGTCCGTTTGTTTGTATGCGTCACATTTTTATTGAGTGTCGCCAAATTATCTTGCTTTCTTTCCTTCTCAAATTCACGTTTATTTTGCATGTTACATATTCATCCTGCACAAGTTTCCCTATCCCTCAAAACAAAGTAACATCAATAAACTCATTATATTTCCGTACCACATCACAATGTCGTGTCCGCTACATCTTGGCCGCACCATCAGATCTGCTTAGCCCCATCATTTGTCTACACACCCCCACAGCAGGGTGGCGGTGCGGGGTCGCGGGGTGCGGGGGGCGAGGGGCTATTATCAAGTTAGTGTCGCATCATTTACCGACTGCTTTACATAAATGATTCAATAAAGAGATACACTCGATGTTCACTTCTATTTATGGTGTTTGGGTCTTTAAATCTGCGATGATGATCTGACTTTTTGTTCGTGGCGACTTTTGACAGGGAAAATAGGATGAAAATTTAGCTTTGTTGCTACATACTCATCCGTAGAGTCGTATCCTTACATACTTCCAGGTACTAGTCCTCGAAGTAACAAGCAGTTGTGTATTTTGTGGAGACGTGAAAAGTGCAGCAGAAGCGATTAGTAATATTATTATTATGATTGGCTTGTGATGTCCCACTGCAGGACAAAGGGCTCCCTACTCTCTTTCCACTTTTCTCTGATTAAAGCTGCTAGCGACCAGTTCTTGTTGAAGGAGTCCAGCTCCCGCCAATTTGTAAAAGAAGGATGATAGCGATAATGACGTCTTACTGACGTGTAACTGGTCAAAAACCTCAAAAATACATTGCTTCTATTTTGCTTACTTTTAATTTCTCTCCTGATTCAATCATGAAAACCCGCTAATCTACCACTCTCTGTATAAGTAGGTAGTATTCGTGTAGTGGGACTGTCGGAGCCAGTGAACAGCTCTGAACGGCTCTGAACGGCTCCGAATAAGAAGCCAGTAAACAGTCTGCGAACTTAGCGCGCCTGTTAAAACTTGTCCCGGCTGAGACGAGGCGCGCTGAGCGATGCAAACTACTATACCTACTAGAGAAGGTAATAGGATTTTTATTGAACTTTGAAGTTAAGAAAAAATGGTGGGATGAATTAATTGTTTCGACTTTAAAGCAAAAGCTAATCTCATTAAATAAAAACACTTCAATTACAAATCGTTTTAGGCTAACGAGAAAGCTTTTCAATTTCTATCGTTTGATTTCTGAAAATAAATAGCACAATGTCTCAAGAGAAACCTCTGTGACTTTTGACTCTGAACAATTGAAGGATGAGAGACAGATACCTACTTATTATTATTGATGTAGTAGGTATCAGCTTGACAGCTAAGATACTTCACTAAGACTGCGATCAACCTGTAGGTGTTGAACATCCGGAGTGTAATAAGACACAGCACTACCGGACGAATTTGATAAAAACCATAAAAAATATCTAATAATAAAGCTTTATTTGATTCCACACAGGTTACAGTTAAGTTTTAATAAGAAGAGAATAAGTAAAATATTGTAAGATAAAATGTTATGTAGCTTGTACGGACCCCCTTCGGGTAAAAGCCTCCTCCAAGGAATACCAGTAGTCCCTCACCTTCTCACTTCAAAGAAAATGGAAATGGACAGGCCACGTGGCCAAGCTTAAAGATGACAGATGGACGAAGAGAGTAGTAAATTGGACTGGTCCACGAGGCACTACAAGCAGAGGCAGGCCTAGCGCTACATGGGTAGATGAGATAGTGGAGATGGCAGGTCAATGCTGGCTGGACACAGTCAGATAAAAAAATATCTCATCATCATTATTTCAGCCGAAAGACGTCCACTGCTGGACATTGGACATAGGCCTCCCTCAAAAGCGGGGGGGTTTGCCATAATCGCCACGCTTGGCAGGCGGGTTGGCGATCGCAGTATGGTATGGTGGTGGAATGCATAGAGAACGCTGCTGCCTATTCTCCGGTACGCCCCTTAGTCGCCTTTTACGACACCCACGGGAAGTATGGGGTGGTGCTATTCTTTAAGACCGGCACCACACAGACAAAAAAAAAAACAATCTACCAACAAATAATACCGAACATAACTAAACTCCCCAATATACAGGGTGTATCGGTAAACCCTAGACGGCACTATACGATTAGCGCCGCGCTCCGTCGCCTCTCAACTTTATAATTGAGTCAGAGCTGAGCTCAACTTGTGTCCTTTGTGAGCTGAGTATTTACTGGCAACCTTCAGCGAGCGTAGGTACCTGCACTCGCTTGACCTATTTATAGATCGATTACGATTTCGTTTTAGGTGAGGAAAACAAGATCTACTAAGCATAGATGAATTAATTCTTGCCTGTATGAATTTGAAGATTACAGTTTAGGTTTCAGCATTGAATGGCTAGAGTTTGTGTTAAGGCTCAAACAGAAGATCTGTTAAGTGATTAACTATAGCTTCTGCCCGCGACTTCGCCCGCGTGAAATCTAGGCCCCCGACCCATTGCATCGCACCCCAACGCTCCCCCTTGCTACTACTTCGTGTCCGCTTAGCGTTCTTTCTGCCTTTTTTTTCCTTTTGCTCGGCTCCTCATGGTCGCAGCGTGATGTTAAATAGCCTACAACCTTCGCCAAGAATTGGGCTATTTGTAACTGAACAGACAGCTGTACTGATGGGAAGTTTGTTGCGCCACTTCTTCTCCCCAGCGAAAGGACTAGGAAGTGGTAAAGCGCGGGGGGCGGTGGACTGTGTTATGTAATTTTAACGTGCGAAAAGTGCTGATTTTCAGTCTAATTTGAATAAATGACTTTTGATTTTTACCCCCTACATACAAACTAACAAACAAACCAATTATACCTCTTTACACTATTATTAGGTAGGTACCTATGAAATTGCCGTTTTACATAGAAAAAATCAAATGTATTTAAAAAATATTAATCTCATTAAACGAAGTATTGGCCGTTGGCGAAGATGTACTTTGCCATTTTAGTGGAAGTTCGTCGATGGCTTTGTTATAAAAATCCTGGGGACGGGAATCGATAAACTGTTTTGAGGGTTTTTCACCGCCTCTTTGTATAATTAATTTTCTCTGTAATTTTTCTCCTTAAAAAAAAAAGTATCCAAAATCCGAATAAAAATGGAAATTAGTTGGAACAACTTGTTCAAAAAATTGTACATTACCACTCACTCACTAGACCTTGTTCCGAACAAGGTCTAGTGAGTATGGTGGGTAATGGCAATTTCCAGCCGAAACTGAGAGCTCCGTTGTGCGGTGCTTGGTTGCGATTTTGTTGTTGTTGTTCAGTGAGTTCATAAGGTACCCATTATCCTAGATTTTATATCTTTCCAATTTGAAGTAAATGAATCAGTATCGATTTATCACTTACGATGAAGGCTGCTCCAAGTTCCAACGAGGTTTGTGATGAATCTGCTACCACTATGGCTTTCAATTCATCGTTAACAACTTTCGTCTTCGGTCGGCCACGGGGATCATTGTTGAGATAAAAATTTACAGAACGGAAGCGATCAAACCAAAAACGGAGCATGCGTACACATGCGGTACCATGTCCTTACACGTCTTTATATATAATATTGCGTGCTGCTTGCTGCGTTGGTGCCCGAAGGAACTCGTATTTGAAAATAGTGCGCAATTTCGATGTTTCCATGGTTACAGAAACAGCAATATTAAAAAAAATTTAACGGCGGGAAAAAAAATGTCATGTTATATTATAAAATTAATTTGAATTTGCAATTCTACCTAAATAGAATGAAAGATCTTCACAAATGCCAGTATCAAAAATCGGCAATTTCATACGTAAGGACCTAATATAAGTACCTACCTAATAAGTAGATATAGATTTAGAAAACACGCATTTAAAATATTTCAGTTAATTGTTGTGACAATCCCAGAGAAGCCTTCTTATGAAACTGACCTACTCTTTTAAGTACTTACACAATAATGAAATGTATTTCAATTGAAATAAACTTTAGATACGTCATCAGTTCCAACCCCTCCGTGGGCGTATCCCTGAATCCATTGACTCGCTACAAATAAAACCGCTGCCCGTCTAATATCATTAAATCAGAAATTCCACTTAAGTTATCGGACGCAATCAAGTGACGACAATTGAGCGCGTCGCACAATACATTGCATTTAGGCAACTCATCGGTAATATAGCTAAGTGAGTCGCGGGTCGGTGGTCAGCAATCAGGCGAAGCGGTCGATGACACCCGCGGTGGTAGACGGCGTTTGATTGGTCAGCTTGTGTGTGACAGAAAGACAGTCGTGACTTTATGTTTGTAGAAAGAAAGAAATAGTTGAACGATGACATTGTATGACGCATTATAGACTGTCTTTTTTTTTTGCGGATGGGAAATCATCAAATGACTCCTCCCGCTCTGGGTGGAGCGGAAGGGAGTGTTAGACTCTTACTGACTAAAACCCACCCGTGTTCCTTCCTTAGCCCTTTATGTTCCGGGCCAGCGGTAACCCTTTCGGACAATTCCGCTGGATTATACACTGTCTTACATAATCAGCCTATAATGCTCCCACTGCTGGGACTCAGGCCTTCTCTTTGTGAGAGGGAGTGGGCCGTAATCCACCACGCGGGCCCAGTGCGGGTTGGTAGATGTCACATATCTTCGAATAATAGGTTTTAAGACACGCCGGTTTCCTCACGATGTTTTCCTTCATCGTTTTGAGAGCAATCACCTCTGTTCTGAGAGCAGTGCAGTGGTGATGAAATAATTGACACAAAGTAAATCGCCTGTCTGGGTTCGAACCTACGACCTATCATTGACCCGCCACTGCTCTCTTGGACTTATGGACTGCCTTACCTACTACAAAACATGAAATCATAATCAATTGTTGTAAATGTTATGATGAAAACTATTCCCACACCGGAATCAAATGTTTGTACTACTGGTGATAAGTTTGATTTCTCTCATACTATGAAACCGTAAGCAACCAACCAAGTGCACATTTCTAAGATGAGCCATAGACTAAAAGATAAAGCCCCAAAGTTAGAGCTAACCGCATCAACTTCCCGCTCGTGTATCCTCGGTCCATCCTTGTATTGAGTCAGACGGTGGCGCTGACAATGTGAGGCTCCATTACGTGATTCAATGGAGAATGGAGGGCGGTCTAATGTCGTTAGAGGTTAAGTAATACCTCGCACTACTGTATATCAGTTTACCAGAGAAATGGACAGATTTGATCTATTTTATTACTTTAATAAATTGTTACATTTAATATTTTTGTGCAACCGTATTGAATAAGTATAACGTTATTTTATTTGGATAAAAGGGCAGGATCAAACTTTTGAGAACTGGTTCTATTTTATTTATATTAAAATATTAATTATAATATACATAATTAATATGGTGTGACGATCTGAAAAGGTTTGCAGGATCAACATGACCAGATATCGCACAAGACAGAGGTTTGGAAGGAAAAAGGGGAGTGCTTTGCCCAGCAGTGGGGCACAATATATAACTTTAATTTCGGAAGTCGGTGTCGTTGGGTTCACATTTTCGTTGTTTGCCAGCGGCTTCCGAAGTTAAAGTTATTTTTCACACACTTAGTGTCTTTTTTGGAAGTCGGTTGTTGTTTATGTAAAATAGTTTTTATTTTTCACTTTTAAGTTGCAGGTACTTACCTCACACAAATTCGTATAACACTACTTGCTGTGTAAGTATCAGTGACAGGAAGTCATTATAACATCATCAATATAAACTAAGTGGCAAAAATACGTATTATTGAAGCTAACTCAAGTAATATAAATTTGATCAACTTTGCTTGGGTACAAGCGAAGTTGATCAAATTTATATGGGACCCCTGAAGCATACCCTATCTATTAAAAAATAATTTTTGAAATCGATTAACTATTGCCGGAGATATAAATATTTATATAGTCGAATTGAGAACTTCATCCTTTTTGAAGTCGGTTAAAAATAAAAAATACTTTTAAATTTTATGATACAAAAGGCGAATTTATGGGTCGTAGCAGTTTCGTTTGCGGTAGCGTTCTGCAGTTTCTGCCTACCCCCATGGGAAGAGGGCGTTAATTTAGGTATGTGATATGTATTTGAATGGAGCGATTTAGGTTACATTAAGGGGTCCTATCAGTTATTTAGTGTTAGGTATCTACATCATTTCGTAGCACGGATTAGCAGCCGAGTTTAGAATTTAAAAAATTATGAGAAATGGGATTAGATCCCTCAAAATAAATCTTCACGCCTTTCTTTACCATTGTCGCGTGGAAAATAAAAATCTACATAAGTAAAAAAATATTGTTGTCTCAGTGATCGGTTACAAAAACAAATCGGCAACAATATCCTAGACATGCAACAAAACGCTTAACAAGAGCTCAGCGGGTGTCCGGGAATCTCTGTCGTTAGTCCGGCCGTCCGGGCCGCACACGGCGCGCGGCCGGCGCGGGGCCGGCACGTGCCGCGCCAATTATTACAAATGAGCATTTTTTAATGATAGTGTCTCCTGTAATCGTGTTAGCGCCTCAGGGTTACACAGATTGGTACCTACTGAGTGTTAGTTATGGGATTTCTCTGTGACAAGTGAAGTAAAGAACTCATTCAGCAAACTGAATCAGTGGTCAATGGTGGTAGTGCTAGTTTCGTACTGATCTACAACTTTGTTTTTATGTTGTCTACCTCAAGCCACAGGCGAATCATCAATGAAACCCATTTGAACTGTGCGGGAAAAGAAGATTTCATAATAGCATTGTCGACTCTTCACGTGACCAGAGGGCTGGTCTATTTTTTGGTCAAAGAATCAGCATTGCCATACAACGTGGCAATGCTGCCAGCCTTTTGGGCACGTTTCCTGTTGACAGCGATGCGGACGAATTTTTTGATGCCCTATGATTATTTCCCCTCCTTTTTACATACTTGTACATCAGTAGCGAAGGGTCAATTTTTGTAAGAGGTAAGCCGGAGTAGATATCTTTATGCTTATATTATTTGTCTATAGAATACTGACTGTGCCATTTTTCAAAGGGAAGCCAGAAGGAATCGAATTGTATGGAACCTTCGCCACTGTTGTACATATTATTATTATTATAATAGCATTGTACAATCTAGAATTCTAGACTCTTGTCATAGGTACCTACAGTATTAACATAGAGTATGAGTCCCTTACTCAAAATTTATTTTATTAATTTGTCTTGTATTTTAGAATGTTTTTCGGAAAGTCCTGAGCAAGATTTAAGACATTTTATAACATTTTTTAAACAAACCACCACATTAACTAAATACACTGTAATTACTACAAAATAGTCCACAAAGCTCCCTCAGGCGATTGTAGTAGATCATTATCTGTGTATATGCGCACGCGTCTATTGTCCGACACGACCCGGCGACGGCGACACAACGTTGTGTGGCGTGCGCGTGGGCATGGTATTGTCATGTTTTTGTATTAATGGCGGATTAGGGGATGTGCGGCTATTTGTGGTAGGTAATTGTTCTACGTGGTTGGTTTAGTGCTTTATTAACAGTTTATAGAATGGGACGGGGATGGTATTGAATGAATGAAGTGGTTGTGTGTTTAGCAGCTAGTGCGATCTTATTACTTGAACTCACCGACGCGGCGACGTAGGTAATTCATGTTTTCTTTGTGTAATAGATTTGCATTACAGGTATTTTCTCTCATTTTCAGGCGCTTTAATTCTTTGTGACACATGGATAATCAATAATGATGCGTGATTAAGCATGCATAGTTAGGTATAATACTTTTAAATAATTATCTTTCTTAGAAGCGTAGAAAACAAAGTCTTGATGTCTTTTTGACCTCTCAATGTACCTTATCTTATATTTTACTTTTTATCATCGATGCAAATGAATGAGGTGAAATGAAACCAAAACTACCGATTCAACTACTCAATAACAAACTAACAAAAAAACGAACGAAAAAAACAACAGCTATAACAAATCGCGAGTTCTCACAACTCTCAGCGATGTGATTAAGGGATGTTACAACACCATAAACATCCCATGAGCACGATGATCCCATGAGCAGGGAGCGTACAACGTTACTGTCGTAAAGGGCAAAGGGGATCATCGGCCATCATAGAGATAATTTAATTGTTTATTCTGTAAATACGTTTAAATGACATCTTTAAAAAAAAAAGCTAGATGGAGTCAACATTCCTATCTGATTACGTGAGAAGAAACGGTGAAACAAATTCCGTTCTCAAAGTCTCTTATAAAGTTCAGACATTAAATATCGTGTAGAAATTACTTGAATTTTGAGGAAATTACCAAAAACAGTTAGAATATACCTGTCCCAAACTTTCAATAGAGGGCACGCAGGCATCAGTCGTCGTTAGCTCTAGGTACCTTAAGGGCGCTCGACGACCCGACACACAACAATACCTACCGCCAGAGGGAGCCTCAAAAATCCAAAATAGTTGTAAACTGAAAGTACATATAAACTTTGCATGATGTTTACACTAATAAACATTATTATTACTTATGTCGGGTAAAAAACATTCGCGCACTATTTGATTTGAGCCCCGTGCAGTGCGCAGGGGCAAAAGATGTCATTTATCTTGTCACATTAAGTTCAATTAATTTTTAAATAAGCGCTTTTTGGTTTAACAAAGTTAAGCTATTTGTAGCTTTTAAAGTTTAATGGTTCGAAGTTAAAGTTAAGTGCTTGCAGTGATTTTGAATAAAAACCATTTGTGAGTGGATTATGAACCGTTTGCGAAAAAGTTTTAAACTAAGATTAACAAATGTTGAAATTAATTTTTGTTGCCTTTTATTTACTCACTTTTAGCTAGCTTCTTTTTTAACCCCCGACGCAAAAACGACGGGGTGTTATAAGTTTGACGTGTCTGTGTGTGTGTTTGTGTGTGTGTGTGTGTGTGTGTGTGTGTGTGTGTCTGTGGCATCGTAGCTCCCGAACGGATGAACCGATTTAGATTTTGTTTTTGTTAGTATGATGAACCTCTCAGAAACCTATGTTATAAAGGAAGCAACATCTTTCTACCCTGCATTAGAAACTGTAAATAATTATTTAGGAATATATAAAGTTGATCAAATTACAATTACTTCACATACTGGTACTAACTGAAACTAAACCATAACGCAGTTACAATTTTTTTAACCCAATTATTCCACTTCTACAACTTCCCAATAAATATTAGTTATAAAATGAAACTAGTGCAGTCATTGAAAACATCCATTAATACACATTACGACTTTTAAGTCGCACCAGTTCATTATTAGGAATTAGGGGACAGGCAGCGTCGGGCGCCCGGCATAGTCGCCCTAGCCAAAATGCTTGGGGGCGTGCTTATACCAAGTTAAGTACAAAGCTGGTACATCGAATTTGAACTTTAATAGGAAGTAATAAGGGTGCGATCAAGTGTGTTGTTAAGTTTGTGCTAAGATAATTTATAGTTATCTCATAAATAGATTATTACAGTCCAAGTGGTGATATAAATCAGCACTAATGCGATTGTATCGAGTCGTTGTTTGGTGATATTTTGTGGTTATTGAATTGTTTGTACACGTTCACATGCCAGGACTTGGGATGCCATTTGTTTGAGATAACCAAATTAACGTTTACCATTTCGTTGAGGACAACAGTATAATTGATATTAATAGCAGCAATGTTTTAATGAAGAATGCTGGAGTAATATAATTATAACGAAATACTGCTTCGTTAGGGGACGATTACACTGGAGAGCGGCCCCAAAATAGACGGATGAAGGAGTAGGCGAGTGGTTTGAACTTTCATTATTAGGTTACTAATTCCCTAATCTACATAATTTTAACACCAACAAAATTATTAAGAAAATCAAAGACTTGTAGGTACCTAAATATTTTCAGTTTCAAGTGAAAATGATCTCTGTAATCGCCGAAACAATGTAGGAAACATTTTCTTCAGCAATAAAAAAAACATATTTGGAAAAACATGAATGGACCATGGCTAAATAATAACAGCCGCACAGGTCGATCGATCAGGTTAAGCTACGCTTGCCGTGGTTGGTCTGTGGATGGGTGACCATCTTTACATACCGTGACCCCTCCGTGCCTCGGAAAGCACGTTAAGCCGTTGGTCCCGGCTGTCATTTGTGGATCTTTGACAGTCGTTACGGGTAGTCAGAAGCCCGAAAGTCTGACAACCAGTCTTACCAAGGGATATCGTATTACCCAGTAACTGGGTTGTGGAGGTCAGATAGGCAGTCGCTCCATGTAAAATACTGGTATTCAGCTGAATCCGGTTAGACTGGAAGCCGACCCCAACATAGTTGGGAAAAGGCTAGGCAGATGATGATTTGGAAAAACATGTGTTACCTACGACATCATCTGCCTAGCCTGTTCCCAACTATGTTGGGGTCGGCTTCCAGTCTAACCGGATGCTACGACAATGTAACCGAAATAAAATAAAAAACGAAAACCGAAACAAAACGGATACCTAATCACGTAAGCCAAGGTAAGCCAACCCAGTCTTGTGGTCGGTTTGCAATGACGAGTGTGCCCCTGTTTAGACAAGTTGTACAAATTGTAACATGCGGCGTTTCAATCAGGAGCCACTCGAGTTAGGCCGAAGATGCGCTGCGAGGGGACATCACACCGGATTATACACTAGCTACAGAACCACACACAAACGATTTGAATTGGTGGAATATACTTAAGCTGTTTTTCATTATGCATTTCAATTTAAAATTAGAGGTTTGTTTGAAAATATTTGTAGCGTGATTAGTAGTAGCTATGCTTCGATTGAAATGTAATGACCAAATTGTTCAACCATATTTGCCAAAGCGGACAATTCAACATATAACATGTTAGTTTAGATTTCAGTAATAGCAAATTGAATGTTTTTCCGATTGCAAAACCTGTTAGGATAATAACATTGAAATCAAACATAACTCTACATTTAAGGTTTTTTCCATTTTCTGAATTTTTTAGAGGTATTTTATATCGTCCTAAGAATGATAACAGATTATAATTAGACCAGTTTTAGAGCACACCTCTCCAAATGAAACCCATACATTCAGTACGAGAACACAGTGCAGCACAATGTTTCAGGCGCAGACAACAAACGGAACCTCCCAATCAATTACATTTGGACGTAATAACCGCACGCACGACACACGCGTATAAAGGCACAAATAAGGCGCACTTAATAAAGCGCACGAAAACCAAGAAGGATAACAGGCAAACAGCTGCAAGCAAAGAAACCGCACGAAATTGGATACAGGTAAGTATATCCTAAAACTAACCAACATATTGGAAACTTTAGTAAAACTAAGAGCTTTCTACGATAAGGGATGTAGTTACCTAATAGGGAATCTGAACTACTATGAGGTAATCTGATGGAGGTGTATTTATGTAGAGGCTGTTAAATGTAGCAGAACCTCCATAATCCCGAGTTAAATGAATAGGGAATCATAACTGAATCCTTATTCATTTCCATATTACTAGCCCAATCATGCAGATACACAACAAGAGATAGCCAGGCCAGGTATACCAAACAACGTTTTATAAAGGCGCTAATATTGTTCGCAACTCTGACTGCTTGTATTCCATGATTTTTATACTAATATCTAGTATGAAAAGTATCCTATATCCTTCTCCAGGTCCCAGGCTATCTATTTGTCAAATTTCCTAACGATCGGTCCAGGGGTTTAGGCGTAAATATATAGTAACAGACGGATAGCCAGACAAATTTACTGTCACTTTTACTATAATATCAATATGGATAATACGCAACAGACTATTAAAAAGTGCACTTAGTTTATTTGAAATAAACGTTTGTTGGTCGAAATGTTCACGAGCCTTCTGCCCCTACCTGTGTGGTGATCTGAATAATCAGTCGGCGGAACGCGGCCGGCCGGCTAGGTGGCTATTACCGGACGCCGCGCGCCGGCCGCCCCTGTGTCCGGCACGCTAATTGCTAAATTTGCCCCGGAAGGGGGCGGGGGCCCACCCCCGGACCCCGGCTTATTGCGACCTGCCGGGGCTGCTTACAGACGTGTTTATCGGTTATTCGGTTCTCTCGTATAACTGAAACACTCAAGTTGTTTCAGTTATTAAAGTTAAGGTTTTTTGGTAATGAGGTGTGGTTGGTTTTGGTGTTGTGTGTGTAGGGTGACAATATGCGGAACTTGCGAGGAGGGGTTTAGACGTTATTTACAGTGAAACTATAATTCCAGCACTGACTTTTATAACTATCTGTTTTATTACTAATCATAGGACTTTTTAGGCCCTGATCAGTTCCAAACTACTACGACTAATAATTTAGATCCTGAAAGAATCTTGTGCTTTACTGATCTAGCGGTAAACACAAAAGAACATCACGTTAATTTGACGTGGCGTCGACACGGTAGACAGAATAATGAAAATAGTAAAAAAACCAGAAGCCCAGGTAATAACAGGCATGTTCTCATGCTCTGTTCAACTTCTGTGCTTCATAGTAAAGCCACACACCGTGTATGCATAACTGACTATGAGACATTCATCACATACCTGCCTAATTGCCGTAAATTCGATATAAATAGTAAAGCACTATCATTATTAGACGGGTATTCACGGAGGTACAGAATATCGCCGTATCGGCTTTTCGTTACCGGCTGAAGGGGCGTAATTGCCGCGAAACGCGATCAGGCGCCGTCTCGAGAGCGGATACGATACGGAGACGAGCCGTAACCGGGACTCCTCCGGTTTTACTTCACGGATTATTGATACTGATTTTATTGCACTTAAATGTAGGCTGGAGCTATATCTGGAGAGGTATTTAACTATAACTTTACCTAATTGGAAGCGTATTTGAGTTGTTTAGAGATCGTGAGTGAAAACAGTAAATTTGTACCTAGGTACCTATAGGTATTTTATTTTTGAACGTTTTCAGCTAACCTTAACATGTCCATTTCGTATATCATCGAAACGATCATATATAACAAGGAATGACTAAAACATGTTTTTTTTTACTAATTGTGTAATCTACTTAATTACGTAATACTCGTACTTAGCTCCTTACACAGACGCACAACTTAATATGCTTCAAATTAAAAGTTAGATAACGGTTTTAATTTTAAGGATTATGTTACTGTTTAGTCGAGAATTCGTCATACTATCAATTTTGTTAGCCACTTCCTTGTTATGACACAGTAGATTATTTATATTTTAACATTTGTATTGTACTTCTTACGTTTTTCGCTTTCGGTCGGTCGGAGTATAAGGAAAATAAAGTGACTAGTTCGATAGCAACCGGCGGCGCAGCAGGACATAGTACACACCATGTCTGTGCCGGCCGTCGATGTGCTGTACATCACTTGGGTCGTCGGGATCACCTTATCGTCGCTGTGCTTGGTACTGCAAGGATGGCTCTCCGTGAGCATGGCGCACCTGAACAAGTCGGACCAGAAGATTCTCATACAGCTGTCGATGGCGAGATTGGCACACACATTCCTTGAATTCGTGCTTGTAACTACAATCTATAATACATTTGATGATTATGAGTACATAGGTGATGCTCTGAGGGGACTGTACTACTATATGGACGTCGTGGCGGTGTTTTGGATGCTCGTGTTCGCGAAGAATTTACACGACCAAGTGGTGTCAAAAAATGTGTTGCAAACGTGGAACTTTGTGTTGCTGTGTCTACTCATTTGGATCCTTGCGATACCGGTGGGATTGTTATACTTCGTCTGTCATTATCTTCAGAGCTATATGATTATATACAATACAGCTTTCTCAGGTATAAAAGTCCTCCTTTTAACATTTATCGTTTTGTTTTACTGTGTGGTCTTGTGCGATATTACAATCAGAAGCCATATTAATAGAAATTTCGGAAGTAATTTAGTAAATAAATGCTATATCTCACTCATATTAGTTTGTATAACGGATGTAGCGGCTATTCTTACAGCATACTATACAGTGAGTAACACACTAATATATTATGTTTTCTATGTGTTAAATTCAATGCAAGTGTTAGCGTTGACAGGTATATTTTTCATTCCTGCTGGAACCACATATGCGGTGCGACGACGCCGAGAAGGTACACTATAAGAATGTTATGTCTTTTTTTTAAATTCTACGTTTACGAGTAGAATGTAGCAAATTAATTTAGTTTTAGCGTCTATTGTAAACCATTAGATTTGACATCACAGGAATATTAGTATTATCATTAGTCACCTAATTAATTTTTAGAATATATAGCCATATTTCCTTGTAGTGGTAATAGTGTGGTTATAATTCCTATGTGGTTAACTTTATTTGTTGTATAACATTAATAATTAATACACACAAAACGAAAACTCTTTTCTATTTTATTCAGGCAGCTATATTCCCGAAAACCCGTATCTCTTACACTGCACTGCTCCTACAACAAATATTCTATTATATACATAGTAGCAGTGAGTTCTAACAATTTGGCATGCAAACTTTTTTTTTAGATATGAGTAAAGCCTTTGACTTCGTTTATCATAGGCTATTACTAAGCAAATTAAATAAATATGGCATAAGGGTCCTAGCGAATGCCTGGCTTAAATCGTACCTAAGTGATGGGCGTCAATGTGCGCAAATATCAAAAGTCATTGATGGAAACAAAGTAGATTATAAATCTAAATATAAAACTAGTGTAGTTGGAGTACCCCAAGGCAGTGTGATGGGATCGTTCTGCTATAATTATATTAATGACCTTCCCAATATAACACGCCACAAAACAATCCTATTTGCTGACGACACGCTACTAATAATAAAATGTAATGACAAAAATAAGTTGGAACAGGAAATTAATAAAGCAATCAAAACATAATAATTTGGCATAATAACAACAATTCAAAAATCAATATAACTAAAACAAAAATAAATCAATATCAAACTTATAAATCAAACTTTCAGAGTCTAGTATAAAATATGATGACAGTATCCTAGAATAAGTAGTAAACACAAAATTCTGGGGCATAATAGTGGATCAAAACTGCAGTTGAAAATCACACATCAATTACTATGTATGTGATAAGCTAGACAAATTCGTATACACAATAAAACTTCTTCGATCAACAGTGTCCGTAGCCGCAGCAGTCACTGCATATCATGGATACGTATCGTCTGTGCTGTCTTAAAGTCTGATACTATGGAGCAATTTAGTTCGACATTTCGGCATTTTGACAAAAGAAGTGTGTTAGGGCAATATCTGGCGTCTGGTTTTTTGGTTGGACAGCTGCAAACTTTTATTTAAATTACTTCACATTTTATCGTTACCCTGACTGACGTGACTGTCTTTATAAAGGCGTCCTTTATCTCCTCAAACAGCTGATCTTCGTTGATTGTTCAACTCCAGGTTTTCCCTTTCTGAAGCATTACATCAAGGAACTATGTATGTTAGTAAAGCTAAATCCGCACTATTTTCGCATGCAATCAGAAGTGAGCCACAAAAGGCTTCTGCTCGAACTATGTACCTACAAATACGAATTAAATGTACCTCAATCTATATTGCAAATATTTAGGAGGAATGTATATGTTAATGCCATTCGGGTATATATAACAAGTTACCTTACTCATTTAAGGAACTTCCTATCCCCGCTGTGCAAGTCTTTTCTTCTTTTTGATATTTTACCATTTGTTTATGCTTTCGCTGCTTTTTGGTTTTTACTTTTGTTTGACATTTATATGTATATACTTTGTTTTACTACCAGAACCAGTGTATTTTCATTTCGGTAGTTAATATCCACGTTCAAGAAAAAGCTGACAAGTTGGTTATTGGATAATTGATTTTAAGACACTGGTGAATATTTTATATGGAATACCAATTGTAAAAATCCATGATGACATGTACTTACTTAATTTTGACATTGATTTTAAAGTAACGACTACTTAATTATAATAATATTAATTCATAATGGACTTACCTATTGTAAATTACAAATCTTAAATTGTAATTTGTTGACTCAATTTATGTTAATTACTCAATTTATGTTATTATGACCACAAACTCAGCAGCAAATCAACATTATTTTGCAGCGCCCTGACAGGGTTCATGTACAAAAACCGATACTTAGTAATTATTCTATAAAATGTGTGATGTTACATGAGAGCAAATAAATAAATAAAATAAATATAAAATTAATTGTAGGTACTTAGTTATTTTTGAATGACATTTGTATATTTGTACACCATATATTAAACTACATTCTTACAAATAAATAAACATTTTTAAATCTATTGTGCTGACTATGAAATATATAAGTTTTCAGCATTATTTCAAGGGATGAAGGTAAAAGTAGGTACTTTGATGAATATGAACAACTTTTGCAATCACTTGGTTCTAGAAATATTGAAAAAGAGTGTCCGTTGGAGCTGCTAAATTAAGGCAATATTATTATTTTAAAACGCGCAAGGTGCTATTAAATCAGGTATAAGTAGCAGTCTACTGCTGGACATAGGCCTGTACATTCTCACCTCATTTGACTCGATCTTCGATTACTTTCACCCATTTAATGCCCATCACCCTGTGAAGACAATCATTTCACATTCGGCTGCCTTCCCTATGTTCACAGCACTCAAGAACCTGTCTACCACAGCCGTCATCGGTTCTACGGCAATACTAATGTTCGGCCCAATCGCCTCTTCAGCTTGCTCATCATGCGGGCTATGTCAATACTCTGGTTCGTGTGTCGTGTTACCTTATTTCAGATTTATCACTTAGAGAGACACCATCATACCTATATCTTAAACTTGGTCCTTTATACGGACAGGACACTGATCGATTTTGAATTTTGTCGTGCGGTGAGTGTCCATGCTTCGGCTCTGCAAGTCATAGGGGGCAGGTAGACTGGTCGAGGACCTGTGACGGACACGGACGAAGAACGGGGAAGGTATTTTTCCCTTACGTCAGCCCATACCTAACCAAAACCCTAACTGCAGCTTGTTTTATGACACACATAATATCAATGATAACATACCTAGATATAAGTACCTACAATATAACGTTGATCTAGTTGTTGAGCAGACGATTTTTTCAATCATTAGAAGCAATTCAATCTGATTACAAGTGTGTTACAAATACATGGAGCTGTATTCCTATTATCAGTTCGCTTGGCAGGCTATAGGTATATAGTAGGTATGTTATGTTATCAGTTTTTGTTATCAGTATTTTGCTCAAAAATGCTGAATAAGGATAACTAGGAATAGGGATATCCCAATTAGTTGCTGACGCTTGTTCATTTGGTTAAAGTGAGTACCTACCTACCTACTTAGCAAAAATGAGGAAAACCACAATTCAATGAACATAAATAAGTTTAATTATTACCTATGTGCCTAATCCTATCCTAGTGGTTAGGATTGAACTACCTAGTTAGGTTTTTCATCGTTTAATTTCTCGATGAGCAGCGCCAGCGTAGCAGTTAACAAATAAATAAAGAGAAACGATTAAGATATACCCTAATTGTTTAGTATAGGTATAGCTACAGTTAGTTAAATTCGCATACATTTTCCATCATGTCATGTAATAAAACTATCAAACCGTAAATTTTGCTACAATGTCTATTATTCCCACTTAGAGAGTGGAACCCTAGAAGACCCTATTACCTATAAATAAACCGATGTTATCCAACCATTTTCCGTATCTAAGCGAGCGATGTTGTAATATCCGCAATAGATCGGACACGGCACAAAGTAGAGGAGTGCAGTGTGCGGGCGAGATGCGGATATATCCGCTATCGGCGCGTAATTGGCGAGAAATGTGATCGCCGCGCCGCCGCCCGCCGCCGGGCGCGCTCTATTACCAGGTTACCGGCGCGGTGTGCAGCGTGCCTCCGCTACCCACTGCTGGCTGCTGCGAGCTGGAGCTTGGGAAACATCATTTATAGTAGATCATATTGTTGTGGTAGTCCCGATTCTCGGTTTACACGAGTCAACAGGAAAGGAGAACAGAGATTGGTGTACAGTCAGGGACAACAGTCGACCAACTTTTAAGTTTTTTGGTACACAGTTAAATAATATCAACTCTTAGCTATTATAAAATGTTGAAATACATAAATTTCGAATACTTAATGTTGTGTCAATTTAGATGGATGTGTAAAAGTAGTAGAGTTTATTACTTTTTCTGTACCTAGTAAGTTAGTGTGTCTGGAATGCAATCAAATATGCAGAGTTAGACAGAATACGGAAGTTCATAGTCGGGTACTGTTATCTACAACATATATAACATTCTTAAATATGTAAAGACATTAATTATCTTAATGTGTAGGTAGTAAGTAGTCACGGTGTTACATTACCTACCGCTAAACGATATAACTAGGTAACTGCACTTGCAGATTGTATGTTCAAGTAGGTACGTACGTACCTACCTATTTAGGAATGTAATAAGTAAGGAATGCGCTTAATCAAGTCACTTGCACATTCAAAAACTGTGCAAGTCACTAAGGAAAGCAATCATTGCTAGATTTACATAACAATCAATAATATTGTAGATAAGTATTTAAATAACTAAGTAGGTATTAATGATATTGACATTTCAAACATTTCTTTCTTCTCTGAAATAGTATGGAACTAATTATTTAACAATGTTATAATACCTACTTACGTAAAACGTTAACAAATGACGTAATAACAAATTAACCGACAGATAGCTCATTATAGCGATGGGACCGACACCCGTCGGCGCGCGGATATCTCGTTCGCGGATATTGCGGGGAGCACGCCCGACGCGTGACGCGTGGTCATCCTAGTCATCATCCGCGGAACATTGACGGATCAATTATTTTGTGTAACAAAATAGGATGTAAGAAGGATTTTATCAGATTAAGTAGGTACATATTTGGATTAAAATTACGTAACTAGGTCCTACTAGATTTTTATGGAATAAATTGACAATTGAAGCATGAACCTATTTAAGTATCTAAAAAACAATTAAATTAGTACCTACTAATAGTAATACGAGCACGTAATAACGCGGGTAAGATACCTACACCAGTTCACTCACATAGATGGAGTCTAATTTCAATTAGGTTGTTCTTCTGTCGTAGGTAGGTACGTAAATTAGTTAATAGTTTAATTTTCATCGCAGACTATCATCTATACTTACTTACCTGTGCGTAGGTATACAAGTACATTACACAAACAAAACGGACGCAAAAAGACAAACCGTGCCAAGACAAAACCCAGTCCGCCATGCTACTAAGAAGGGCGGAGCTAATAATACAAACGCACGAAACCCGAACACAGCGACGCCGTATAACTAACTAATTAAAATAAACCTTAAAGCCTATAATTTAGGATTGAGATTTGAGTAGCCTCAGGTGGTGGTTACACCGTTCTGTCTCGTTTTACTTGTACAGAAGTGGCCAATCAGCGCGCGGTTGCCATAGCTACGCGTAGTTGGCGCGAGTATCTGATAGATGGCGCTGAGCTCGCTCTTACGTTATAATTAATGAATTGGAAATTTTAGTTTTGAGATCGCACTCGACTGTCTGCGTAAATGTGAATTTTGTTAAATTAATTGGTAATCAGTCTGAGTTCACTTCAACTTATTAGAGTATCATAAACAATTATCCTAATTAGTATTTTGGTACGTTACCTATCTATTATTTTTCCATTCCCTTCAAGAAATGATGGCACATGGCATGTACCTATATAGAACTATCTATTTCCTTTTTAGACATTTGTTTAATGCCTAAAATAGTAAAACCTTAGACTCAAAAGAAGTGATACCTATTCAGATAATAATTCTGCAGCGCTAAAGTTTCAAATTAGTATTTCTAATCGGAACTCCAAATCGTAATCTAACTAAGAACAAGAAATACAAAGAATTTGCAAAGTCTACATTGTATTAAAATAGGATAATAAAGTATCCATACCTACGAGACGTTTGATTGCATAATAATCTATTTATTGCAACGTCTCACAAACTACGCGCCCCAAAATTGGGGAAACCTAATCCCCAGTAAGCCATTATACCGAAAATTCAACTACCATCACTCATAACTTTACATTCCAACTGGAAAACATACTTTGAAACGTATGAAATAGATTTCATTTTGGTGTAAGTCGTAAAATTTTCCTGCTTGAGAAAATTAAGTGGCAATAAACTCTACGCGGTCAGATTAGGGTTTATTTTAGTTTGCTATGAGGACTGTGAGTTTGGAAATGAAATTTTCATAAATGTGCGGTGGTCGCGGGGTGCGTGGCGGGGTACGCGGGGGGTGCGGGGTCGTGCGGGGGGGCTGCTAGTACCGTGGGGTGGCCATATTTGTGTTTTCCCCGCAGCTTCCGAGTAGGGAAGGCGCGACACTTAAGCCCTTGTTGTGTGTTACCGACGAACGGAAAAACTATTAATAATAATTATGACTAGCAATTACTGAAACAACTACCTAACGTTACGTTGTGTAACGATAGTAGTTTCACTAGACATTTTTCCTCAAGTTGTATTCGTTTTTATAAAAGTATCTAACTGTGAACAATTTAAGTGTCTATCTTCTGCTTGTTACTTACTTTGTGACTGAAACCTAGGGGATAATCCAGCGGTTCTGCAGATCTAAATAAAGTACCTACAGACACCGGTTTTGTGCATGCTACGTCCCCATCAACGGTAGGTAGTATTTCTTTTTAGATGCAGGTAAGTAGACAATGATAAGCTATTGTAGAACGTAGGTAGTAGGTACAGGGCTCAGAATCTACCATTTAAACGCGAGTGTCGTTACCATACTGGATAATCATTTAACTTTATTATGAGGTTTATGAAGACAATACTGAACACACCTTTTTTACGATGCAAAGGATCGATCAGAAAGCATTAAATCGATTTATCGTGCAAAAAACTGTGCAATTCATTCGGCCGTGCAGTCTCTAATTGTTGTCCAAAAAAAAAACTTCCTTCCGCGAAATCTTTAAGCAATTGTTTGCACAAAATATCGTATTGCTAGGATCGGGTGTCGAACTCACGTCAACAGCGATTGATGCGAACTGACGTAGGTACTCCACTATTGGGAAATAAATGCACACCGGGGACGCAAAAAAAAATGGATTAACCGGTTTAGCGAAGAATTTTGCTTTAACAAATAGAATTGATGTCCAAATGAAGACGTGATGTTGCTTTCGCGTCGTGAACTGGCCAGTGTATGACGACTACTTATGTTCTACGTGCAGCCTGTGTATAAATCTACAGTTGCAGTTACCAATATTGCCTCAAAACCTTATGAACTGTTGGTATTTGTATGGATAACTTTTTGTAGTAGGTACGTACCTATTGAACAATACGGAGTGGCGTTGGTCAGAAGGAACATGGCATGATCACTTTAAAACTAATCTGTGGAAATTAATGAAATAATTGAAACGGTAAAACATCTAACGCTACTCGCATATTTTGTCAAAGTTATTGAGCTAAAACTTATTTCACGTGTACACTCGCTTCTGCAAATGAGTAATAAAAAAAAAATTACGTTGACTAGACTAAAATAAATTACGTATGAGAAAAAATAAAATTAGCCGCAACCCAAAATTGTCCAAGTATTTAACCGCTGTTGCTTCGTCGTTTGGTTCGGATATTCAGTTATTTAGCGGCAACGCGGTGTCACGTTACACTTCGACATCAATCGATGGCAATTGACGAAATCACTCAATAAAGGAGCGTTTTTTGCGCCTTCCAGCCGCTCCGTGAGCTCGCCAGTCTTTGTGGTACAATTATTATTTTGGTACACCTTTGTTGTTGGTGGGACGACTGTTTTGATCCCACTCTAATTGTTGAAACGTTAAATCGAAATAAGTTGGAGTTTCTGAAGCGATAATAATTTAATCGGTGTTAAGTGTTCCTAAGGGGAAGGAAATGTTTAAATTAATCAGAAAGTGCTTATGCGGCATGCCGCACTTAAGTTGTATAGGTATTTAGCACATATTTAGGTAAATATATCCGAATGTTGGTAGCATAAACATGGTAGCGCATTAGCGCCTAAAAACATTATATAACTACTTATAAATATTGACATTAGCTCTAAATTGGGGTACAACTATCAAATGCCTAAATCTTTTCAACCATTGCAGACACGAAAAATACAAAATCTTTCCTTAAAGTAAAGTCAAACTCCTGTTTAATAAAGTTAGACACATAAAAGAAGGCAGCCTTAATCCCCTCCCGACCTCATCACAACGCATCACCACAGAGCTCCTTCTCTTAGAGTCGATGGATTTGTATTCAATAAGTTGAGCCGTAGCCGAAGCCAGTACTTAGGTGCCGTGTTTTAGGTCCTCAACGGTGCAGGTATATAGACATTTTAGACACTCCAGCAGGAGCTGACCAATCCATGCCGGATTGGTCTGAACACATGAGTCGTTGAGCTCCTTAAGTTCTGATTTGAGCTACACGATTACTGACAAATGCGTGCACTGACTGGACGTGCACTGAAATCTGCGTGGTCCTCACGTGGCCTGGTCAGCATTATGTCTGGACTTTAAAAGAGACAGTGACCTCTGAGTTGGTTTCGGTCGGTGATTTTTTCAAAGTAGTAGGAAACGCTGACCTCAGCTAGTATTTAAAATATGATTGACGTGTTAAAGTGTTCGCACAACCTACTTACAGGATTAAAGTCAGTTAACATTCATCAGCTCACCTGGATCCTGTCCTCGGGCAGGTCAGTCTTGAGCGAGAGCATCTCGCGCGCGTACACGTCAGGGTAGTGCGCGTCCTTGAACGCCTTCTCCAGCTCGTCCAGCTGGTACGAGGTGAAGATCGTCCGGCTGTGGAAGAGAACACACCATGAGCATACCAGGGTAACAGAAGAGGGCAACAATCATGTTGGAGCTAACGCTTTATTTTTGATTGTGTAGGATCATAAAAAGCCAACATCTCACAATCATTATCAAAGATAGCATTGTGAAAGGTTAGTTTACAACTTTCTTCAATTTCTCAGTGACATCTTATATTTAATTTAGTGGATTTCACAACCAACAATGACTTCGTATATAGATATCTGTGACCAAAAAGCGGGTCTGTTTAGAACCCGACCATAGAGATACTAGGTTCTTCAGAGACAAGAAGAAAATATCCTAAACTACAGAGTTCCGCATGATATGTGTGTGAGGTGCGTAAACATTAACCTACCTACCTAATTGAAACTCTAAGTTAAACTTAAATCATTTATTTCAATTAGGTAGACCATTTACAGGAACTTACTAGTTGCGCATTCCAAAACGTAGACCTCTATGGAGAAACACGGGCAAGAAATTTTAAGAAACTTCAAATTATACTTAGATGGAAACCGGCTGTCAGAATTTTATAATTACCTAGTTATAATCAAAACTTTACTTTTGCTTATGTAGAGAAAAACGTACAGACGCCAGCACATCAAAATACTAAATAAAAAGGAAAAAGACTAGAATTTTTTATACTTACAAATTTTGTACGCCGTTATTGGCAAAACATGGACGCTCACAACATCTATTAATTCAATACCTTGCATGTCTGATTAGTCAGTTTATGTAAACGCATGTTTGACAAATAAATTATCTTTTATCTTTTTTTATCTTTTACTACAACCTATCAAATTTCCTTAATAGTTTTTCAACTTTATCGCTGAAGCATTGGGTTCAAAGTTGATTGGGAAAATGTTATAGTTTCGGGCAGCTTGATGTGCTGGCGTCTGTACCTACTACACTAGGCACTTCCAAAAAGAGAGCTTTCACCGTTTCATTCTCGCGATCGGAAAAGGTTTATTACCATGCAGAGTATTCAGAAACTATCAGGAAACGGCAACAAAAAATATCCAATTTGTTTATGGTCTGTTTCAAAAGTTTCAGATATAAATGTAAACAAATGGATCAGAAATCGTTCTTAAACTGCCATGCCAATTGAAAGTTCCGATTGCATCTAAAATTTAATGCCTAGCCTTTTCCCATCTATGTTGGGGTCGGCTTCCATTGTAGGTAACCAGATGCAGCTGAATACCAGTATTTTACATGGAGCGATGAAAACTGAGTTTTAAGTGATAAAAAGCCAACAGCCTTAAAGATGTTTTTCATTTGACAATTTAAGTTAATTTTATAAGCTCAAGTTTCGCCGATGATTTTTTAACCACAATTTACTTGTGTTATTTAATCAATATTTTTTGGAAAAAAGACAAAATTGAAACCTAAATAATTATAGCTTAATGTATTACTAATTCACTGTGATTGGGTAAGAATTTATGCTGAATAGGGTTTGTTTACATATATATTCTAAAAATAACATGGCTGCTGCAATGCAAAACGAACAAAGTACGTAAAGTGTAATTTACCTATGTCTACGTTTTTTCTTCTTTTTCTTGCCGTTGTAGCCGGTGAGCCCGTCGACTGTGAAATCTTTCGCCGCTTCCAACGACGACACTCCTGCCGAAAGAAAAACCGTCGTTAACACCAGTCCATTTCACTCGCCCACTGGCTCACTCGCCCACTCGCCCGCAAACTTGCGGATAATCGGCGCAGTATCCGCGCTGCCCGCGCAAGTCGTCGCCCGCTCTCAAATCCACTTAACAAGTAGTGTGACAACACGACGCAACACTCGTTCGGGGATTTGTCACATAATTACCGAATGTGATTGCCAAATGAATTAGTAAACAGGCGCGCGGTGGCGGGTTAATAGAATAGATCGAGCGCATCCCTCGGGAGTTCGGGACGGACGGCTCCGGGCGGAGGCGCGCGGGGGCGCCGCACTATGGGACCAAACGGTACTTTCCATCTCAAAAATCGATAACACTGTTGTTTTGTGATTTTTCTTCTTGAATTTTTTTTCATGTATTTATGAATACCTAGGCAATAAAAGAAATCAAACATCATAATTTTAAAAATTATATATTTTTCGTAAAAAAATGACAAAGATAAAGTTTCATAAAATTTCATACAAAAAATTATATTGTTGTATTAAAATAGCAATAAAAGTTACACTTTTGGTTAAAATAAGTTTAAATCTAAATTATTATTATTAAACAAACATTTACGAGATAAAAAAAAAATTAGCACTTATCCTATTCATCACTTTCTATTTCCAACAATTCTTTAGCTTCGTCAAACAATTCTTCAGATATTAGAAAACTTGGTTTATTTAAGCTAGATATATAAGGATCAGATGTATATAACAAAATATGCAGAACGTCTTCGTTTGTTGCTGATCTGGAACACTTCCTAGCGTGATGTAACCTATATTTCTTGTAATCTTTATTTCGGGCTTCCTGGGCATCTTCGGATAATTGTCCTATTGGCAAAACTGCATAATGCTCTATTATTTTAGCACCATGTATAAGTACTTTATGGACCGAAGATGGCATGTAGTACCAGTTATATTTGCTTACATATAATTGCGCGGTTACCAATGTATACTGGCCGAATTTTACTGCGTTTACAGGGAATCCAGATGACATAGTTTGAAGAATTATATATAATCTCTTGATTAATTCTTCATCAATTCCAGTAATCTCTGCAGAACATTGATAATTTTGGAAAAATCTCCTTGCCGTATTTCCGTCATTACTATTACCGGAACCTTGACGTGGTTTATCAATGTGCAAACCAAGCACTTCTCGGAAACGTTTTTGGACATATTTTTTCTTGTCTTCTTTAAGTTGCTTGTTTTCTGGACTTGTTGCAGACCACTTCTCAAAACCTAAATTGTAAGAAATATGGAGGATCGTTTCCATAATCCATAAACCTTATCCATGCGTGTAGTGTCGACAATCCGTATTTAAATGCATTTTCATTTTCAACTCTCGTTGTAACTTTTAAAAGATCATTCATTTGTCTGGGAGTTGCTCCACAAACAGTACAGGTAGCACTGGATGATGTGTTCGTTAACACTTGAGCAACTTTCCCATCAATCATCGTCATAAACAATTCATGTTTAACTTCGATGACTTTGTCGTCTATTGACATAAGAGTTGGAATCAACTGATTAATTTTGGCTTCAATTTCACTGACAACCGCTGTAGTTTTTTCGGGTGTTTCTTTTGCGAATTCTAATGAAATTGGTCTGCAATATCTAACAGACGAGCAAGTCGGGTTCTGCCATATAACTGCAGAAGTTTCTTCGTCTACTAGTCGCAGTGGTACAAGGGACACAATTAACAAATTGGCATCTGATATTTGTTCGTTTTCTTCCGGTAGAGTTTGTTTATACTCACTCTGCCCGGAAGATCCATCACATCCCCATTTAGTAAATAGCTTGAGACGATTGTTATTCATCGATTCTGACTTTATCTTTATAATACGGCAAACTGTATGGTCTAAGAGATCTTGCAGATTTATTTTTGCGCTTATATTTGACACCGTTATGCTGGATGCAGGCGGATAGCAAGCCTTTTTTGCTTCACTTAGTATTTGATAAGAAGGTAATACAGAACTTAAATTCTTATCAATGAGCCTTTTTCTTAGGTACGCATATTGGGCTTTAGTAAGATCCGTCTCAATATACTTTACTCAATGCCTCTTCTTTTGTAAAGGAAAGTGCACTATCTGGATTGAGTATTTTTGTAGAATTAGCTTTTTCTCTTCTTTTTCCTTATTTCTGATAATAGTCACAATCGACGCTTCGTCATTTTCACCCATGGATCGTAAACCTTGTACATAAGCGTTACGGACATGTCCCATTCCGTACTCCTGGACCAGTTCCATATTTTTTCGTTTTTTTGTGTTTTCTGAACACTCATCATATGGTTTTGTTGGTCTACCACGATCACCAGAAGTATTCAAGCCAGAATTTTCAGATGTTGAGGTACTGCAAGAATTCAATGGTACTTTAAACTCACCATTTAACCAATTTGAGTATAGGCTCTCAAACCTGTCTGGCTTTCTTTGAGCTTTGGTCCATTTCTGGTTGCAACTTGATGTTAGATTTTTTTGAATACTGTCTAATACAGTATTAACGTCAGTTTCCGATAGTTGAAAGTTGTCCAACAAATATTGTTTGAGGTCTGAAGTACTTTTCCCTTTTATTATTTGATCACAAAGATCGCGTCGAACACAAACGAATTCACTCATTTTTAGTAAAAATATGTTTTTGTCTATTACTCGTAATTGTTACTGAAAAGAAGTATCTGAATACTTTGATGAATAGTATGCTGAAAACACGGGTATTTAAAGGACCAATATTTTAGTGCCTCGTGCAAAAACCATGGGAAAATTGAGTATGACAGTTCTCATCGAAATAGTGTAATCAGTAGGTACTGATTGTAATTAATTACCACAATAGATAAATAGAACTTCCGTAGCAATATAGTTTATCATATTTGTGGTTAAGGTGATCACCGCAAATAAAAGTGTCATGGGAAGATTCTTTCAAATTTAGTAGTAGTCATGTATGCTTCTATCATAGAAATGAAAAAAAAAACAATACAGACATCAAAATGTAATGATTAAATATAATATTTCGTAATAAAAAAAAGAACCGTAATTTTCGGGTATTTTTTTATTTTCCCCCGATTGACATATTGCCTCGAAATCACCTTTGGCGCAAAAAACGCGCAAGTTTTTTTTTATTCCTCATATTACTGAATAGGTAAGGTATCTAATAGAGTGATTAACTTGACACCGGCAGCTTTCGGCAACAATGAAAACTCCAATTGAAATAAATAAAAACTAAATTTTCTTTACATCACTAAAAAAATTAATAAAAAATAAAATAAAAATATTTTTTCACAAAAATCGACGTAGTTGCAAAGTATACACTCTAAGCTATCTAATGATATATAACACTAATATACTTCCTTTGAAAACTTCCGAATAATTTTGTGTTGAACTTCCTTAACGGTAATTTAATTGGCATGAAAATATTTATTCCAATGTTTGAGGTCCATTTTATATACTTAAACCTAAGTTATTTAATTATTTTTGTAAATCATTTGTAAGTTCCATCCTTTGAGAGTATAAAACCATAAATAAATCTATAGACTTAGGACTTTTATCAAAACCATTTTCGAGATGGAAAATACTGTTTGGTCCCATAGTGCGCCGGCAGGGGGCGAGTGCGGCCCTCGGGACCACGGGTAATTGAATTTGGCGCCAATGAATACGACAATGAATTATTAAATTTAGAGCGGTTCCCTCACGGACCTGCCGAGAAACTGCTTAACGTTGCAACCCTGTTGCACAGTATAGATACATTACTCCCTGACGCCTACAGCTTTGTGCATATTTCATGAAGAACCAGCAATGTACAGTAACGGGAGCTTGCTGTGTCCGTATGTTATTTGTTTGCGATGCTGCGTGACGGATCGCAAATGGTATGTTTTGTAAAGGGTGCGAATTTGTCAGACACGTTATGAGGTCAATAGATGTGTTAATTTTATTAATGTTTTGCAAGTAGGTAATATAATCATTTATGTTTGCAGCTGGTCAGTGAGATGATCGATATATAAAGGAGTTCTGAAGTCTGTTCTGAACAGGTCGGTTACCTAACACAATCATTTTGTCTTGTCTGAACTTGCAGTATTTTTTTTTAATTTAAGTAAATTGAGTGCTATATTGCTGAAAAAAAAAACTTATCTAATATTAAATAAACATTTATTTCTCTTCCACAAAGGCGCCTTAAAAGTATGAAGACACTACATCTGATAAATCCTGTGTGGGAGACTGGTATCTGGACTAGGAAAAACCTGTCACACAGATTACCAAGCCCTCCCCAAAAAACAATGATTGAGTATTCAATCTTAAGATAATGCGTTAACAAATTATTTTAACCTTTGTTAGGAGCACATATTAAACCAAAATAAAGGGGAAAAAATACAAAATTTTAAGTATTATTGAGGATTGTGGGTGCTAGTGAAGTGGTGTGGTGTGGTGTGGTGGAGTGGTGTGGTGGACTGGTGTGATAAAATATCCATGAAATACGTTTTTCTTCGATAAGAGTTATATGTTAGATAAGCAGTCGTGACCATACATTACATAACCATACTTATCTATAGGTAAGGTAAAGATAGGGCGAAAAACAAGAAATTAGACATTAAAAACCAGCCTTTTTAGCAGTCCTTAACACAAACACTATTCTTATAAAGCGGACAACGGTAGCATGTGTCCAATTACCCTCGTCCGGTGCCCGGGCGTGTCTGATGTGTCCGCGCAATCGATTGGCCACACCAGCGTCCTGCTCCGTGCCACCCGCCACTACCACCGCTTGCACGATATAACCCACTACTCCGTAGTAACATTAGTATAAACACAGCATCAGCAGAGGTGTATAGTACACACAACATTTGCCAGTAATATTTTAGACCTATGCAACCGAAGTTTTGCTATAACCGTGCACAAATCCTTGCAGACTCTACTGAGAATTTCCTCCTAAATACTTGTAGCGGTATTTACAACGCCACATGCGAACAACGCGTCATGCTGACGTCACGCAAAATCCTGCATCGCGCAAGCAGAGTTTACCGCGTAACTAGCATAGACACAACGCCCTGACATAAACGGCCCGGCATGAACCATCGGGCAGTTGCCCGCCAGACACAACACCCGTCTGATCGGAGGATTCTCCCTTTTCTGTAAAGGATGATTGAACTTTGCACCCTGTTCCTCATACCTCTATACTGGTGACCCCGAACATGAACGTCAGCGCAGCTTTCGTGCACCCACTGCAGCGTGACGTCATCATCATCGAGTGATGATGATGAAAGCTTGCGGGAGTCCGCAAGCTTTAGCGGCGAGTCACCCAGCCAGCATCCACGACTTCAAAGGGTATCCTGACCACCAGCATGCAGCGACACATAACGGCCCGACATGAATCATCGGGCAGTTGCCCGCCAGACACAACAATCGTCTGGTCGAAGGATCCTTCCTATTCTGTAGAGTATTAGTGAACTTTACATCCTGTTCCTCATACCTCTGAACTGTATACTTAAACAAAATAGGTATACTAGGTATCACACACAGGGCCGAGCTGGGCAACGCAGTGGACTTTTATCTGATGATGATAAATTATTAACAACAGTCCCAAAAGTATCTGATAAAATTGTAAACAAATGGATCAGAAAAACTACCGCTGATCTGATGATGGATTCCAACTTGTAGTGCCACTTAAAAATTGAGTGCCTTGAATACTTAAACTCGAAATTCTATTTAAAATAATTGTAAAGATGATTTTCATTTGACAATTCAGGTTAATTTTATAACCTCCCTTTCCGTTAATGATTTTTCAATTACAATTTAATTTAATAATGTTATTCAAGCAATAAGCATAATCACTTAATCATCAGCCTCTAATGTCCCCACTGCTGGGACACCGGCCTCATCTCTTCGAGAGGAACTAAGCTGTAATCTACCACATGGGCCCAGTGCGGGTTGGTAGATGCCACGTCTTCGTTTTGAGAGCAGTGGTGATGAAATTATTTACACAAAGTAAAGTGTCTGCCTGGATTCGAACCCACTCAAACTCAAACTCAAACTCAAACCATTTATTTCAATTAAACCATTTACAGGCACTTTTGAATTGTCAAGAAGTCGGTCAGTCAGAAAATATGAAGCTAGTTGCCCATTCCAAAGCGTAGGTACCTATGGAGAAGAACGGGCAAGAAACTCCATGGACACTCTTTTAAATTGTATTTTTACAAAAATATTAGTTACATCATTAATGTTGAATTTACAATTATATGTGAGAACGATGTAAAAAAAATACGTACGCGTTAAGAGCGTCCAGAGTACAGCAAATAGTAAGAAGACAACAATGCAAAAATAAAATAATTAAAAATAAGCCGAGGCAGCTGAGTGATGACCAGCCCCAACTGACGGCGCCCGTTCACGAACATGACGCATAGATCAGCACCATTCAGCTCAACCATTTTGAAGGGAGCTAAAACGACCTGTAACTCGTAAGTTGGGGCCGTGGCTGCTGCTCCAATTCAAACAATATTTGATGGAAAAAGTTGAGAAAACATTAAGTTGAAACCTTCTGATTACAGATCACTGTTTTATTAATTTCCTTTAGTGAGTGATTGCGTAAGAGTTTATTATAACCTGAATACGAGTACACCTGTTTACACTTTCATCAGATACTTTTGGAACAGACTATATAATTTATTTATATATATAATTTATAATCATTATGTTCAAAATATTCGGGGATTGGCCACAATTTATCAGTATTTTTATAGTATTCTTTACAAAGTAGAAGTTATTAATTATTAAACTGGACAAGGGATTTCTTATTGCATTGTGGCTAGTATTCTAGGGCACTGAGTATTACATGATACACATTCTACGATTACTTAACTCTTGGCACTCAAAGGACAGTTAACTGACTCACTAGAGGCGAGGTCAACTTATATTCCTATTTGTTTATTAGTTACTAGCTTTTGCCCGCGCCTTCGCCCGCGTGGATGTCGGGAATTATCCCACGGGAATGCTCCCGTGGTATATTTCCCGACATCTACTTACTATCTACGTACTTTCGATCCCGGTATATAGTACATACTACCGGGATCGAAAGTACCCTATGTGTTAATCCAGGTTATAAACTATCTGTGGGCTACAGCCAACCGCAGTTGGTTGACGCGGCGTATACTATTTAAGCTCCCAGTGGGCGTGATTTTTTCCGACATCTTCAACAATCATCATCATAAATATTTTAGCCAAATTTTCACAAAACTTTAATAAAGTATACACTTACACTTTCCTCATGAATCACTCCGTCCATTGGTGAACACCGTACGAAAAACCGTTCTATAGTGTTTGGGTTTATCGCGTGTAGACCGCATCCAAACAGAAAGATGCGGCGGGGGGGGGGACTTTGTTTTATAATACGAGTATAGTTACCTATGAATGTTTAGTAGAAGGAGCTCTATTGGAAAAGTTATTATGATTGTTAGAGCGTCCAATCTAATGTTGTATGGAGGGCAATCTATAGGAACAGTTACTTGTACGTAATGGTCATTCATCATTCTTAGGTATGTGAGCGATAGGCGCACAACTGTGTCAATCGATCGATGAATAGAAGAGACCTAATAGCAGATTATAGATAGACCAAAGAAGTCTGATATGTAAAAGGTTCAATATAAAAAAGTTATCTTATAATATGGTTTTTCCCGCTGCTACAGAGAATTTTATTGAAAAATGCCAATTACATAATCAGCCTGTAATGTGCCCACTGCTGGGCTGTTCGAGAGGGAGTGGGCTGCAATCTACCACGCGGGCCCACTGCGGGTTGAATTCACATGTCTTCGAATGTTTGTTTCTAGGGCACTAGGAGGTTTTTAGAGCAGTTGTGATGAGATTATTTACACAAAGTATAGAGCCTGTACAAGTTCGAGCCCGCGACCTACAACTCGTAAAAATGCGTTTTAAACAGTCAAAAATCCAAATGAAACTCATGTTTGGAAGATAATGGTAGTAATACGCATTGATTTTGTGGTAACAAGGTTTGTCAAATGCTATTGTCGACATATAGAAAAAGAAAAACAAAAGTAAATTGTTTATTCTGCACAGTAGTAGTCAGATAGGGAACGCTGACCTCATCTAGTTTTTATAAAAAAATACGATTGACATGTAAAAGTGTTTGTGCAAACCTACTTACAAAAATAAAAACATTTATCATTTCACATTACAAAGAAAAGACATAAAAGATACACATACAACGTAGTCAAAAGCCTCTTAGGTACTCAAGCATTATAAAAAGTTGTCAATTTTGTCCATTGCTTGATGTCAGGGCCAGGGACCAAAGACAACACATTATAAATTGACATTGACAATACAAATTAGTAATTCGTGATGCGCCCGTAAACAAAATAAAACAACAACAATCAAAACAAAAACAAAATGCCAATTGCAAAGTGGAAAAATAAGTAGTTTTGTAACAAACAACAATAATAAGAACAATTAAGCCGTGCGTCGCATCTGTACAAGAACAGGTCGTTGCTCAGCAAAATGCTGTGACTTCGGACGAACCTATCGACAACAGCGCTGATTTTCAGCAACTACCTCCCGAATGACGTAATGACGTCCCACTGTGTGACATAATAAATCGGGTAAGTCTAGTTTTATATGATATGAAATCTTCGTGCTGTTACAAAATCTGATACCAAACCATTTGTATTTTAAAATTGATTTAAAATTGTTCCTTGCCCTCACAGAATATTATTATGCTATTTTAAATAATTACTTTTAAGCATTTATTTCGGAAAGTTTATGTAGGTCTAATAAACACATTAGTATTTTAAAACGATGTTTTAAAATGTTATTGAAACAATAACTTTTCTTTCTATTAATTAATTCGCATAACACATTTCGATTCTTATGTCTTTAAAATCTTTTGCGAGAATTTCTAAATCGCCGTCTTGAACTGCTTTCTGCTGGGCTCCTTGCCATTCGCTACGGGTTATCAACCACCTCCACGCCGCGACAGTAGCTCCGAGATATTTTGGTCCGCTCCTAATGCCAACTCACGTCCACGACAACGACGCCTAGTCCTTAACTAGGCGTTGCGTTCATTCGAAGTTCAGCGTAAACAGATCCACCGCTCCTGCTTCACAATTAGTTTATCAGTTAGCGATACTCGTAAGCTTCGAAAACTACATTTCTGACACTTGTCCGTGGTTTTTTAAGTTAAGTTCGGTTTTGCTTCAGTTTTGCAAGAAATTCGTTGCTAGGCAAGGTACAAGAGTCGGTGAATCGGTGTCGTAACTTTAGTGATCGCAGTTGGCTGGTGAAATGTTTGTTTGCGCTAAGTAACTGCTTAAAATCAACGCATTACATTTAGATGTCGCCTAGAATTAGTGAAAACGGGCATTTCATAAAAAACATAGCTCTCAGACGGTGTTACAATAATAGGAAAACATCGGTAAGCTCCACAATGGTGTCAAAGTAAGTGAACGCAGTATCGTGAGGAGGTAATCACTTAAACTCTGGTGCAATACACTCGGCTGTCCCTCGGGAGGACTCGGGAAAGATCGGGGGCAGTCGGGGGTCTTCGGCAGTCACCGGCGTAGGGATGGACCTCTGAAATGTGTGTTTTATGATACTGCACTTAGCTTGGGGGAAGGAGCCATATTGTTTAGTGGGTGGAGGTCAAACATGAAAAAAAATGTTCGGAGAATAAGCTCCGCAGTCAACCGAACTACCTGTAGGTAGGTAGGTACCTAGGTAACTAAATTCGGTAATGACTGAAAAGTCTTTGAACGTGTCATGGTATTCGATTTCATCTACATTATGTAGGTTCAAACGTTGTGGTTAACTTTTGATTTGATTTTTTTACATTATATAGATTACATTGCGTACATTTGGATATGCAAATCAGTTATTACGCGTTTCTTACACACAATAACTTATTTACAAAATACATTAAGTACTCGTAAAGAAAGATTTCATCATCATCATCTTCATCATCAGCAGTCCACTGCTGGACATAGGCTTCTCCTATTGCACGCCATTCAACTCGATTTTTGGCAACTCTCATCCAGCTGCTACCGGCCATCCTGCGAAGATCGTCGTTCCACCTAGCCTGAGGGCGTCCTGCCTTACGTTACACGTCTACCCCAACGATCATCGGTTCTACGGCTAATATGGCCGGCCCATTGCCACTTCAGCTTGCTTATTCTGTGAGCTTTGTCGACAACTTTGGTTCTCTGTCAGATCACCTCGTTGCGGATTCAATCCCACAGGGAGACTCCAAGCATAGCCCTAAGAAAGGTTTTTATTTAATTATAAAAATTGGAACAAAATTTGTATAAATTCCGGTTGAGTCATATGGCAGACATTTATTTATTTAATTTTTTTATAAATGTCTGCCTTATGACTCAACCGGAATTTATGCAGAGGTGGTTAAACAAACTATTGGTTTTTTTGTTTTGACGTGAATACATCTTTAAAATAGCTTCCATAATGGAGGCAAGTCAAAAAACCAATGATAACAAAGTCGGGGGATACAGTTTGGTTTTGCAGCTTCATATCTATCATCTCCATCCTAAATGACATTACACCATTGGATAGATAAAAGATCAAAGAATTCATTACGCCAAGTGAGTACTGTGACGTATCGCCTGCGGTGGAGGGGGAAGCGCCGCCATTTTAAGGTAATTTTGCTGCGTATCGAAATTTCCACTTAGTATAACTTTTGACTCGGAAAAGCTACGATGTTCGTTTAAGTTTGAATTGTCAGCTCTCGTCAATATCTATCGATTGTATACAAAACATAAGTGTAAAATAGTGTCAGTGAATATAATGTGTTAAAAGAAAAAGAAAAATAATATCAAAAATATATAATGTCGGCCTATACGCATCGAAAAACCAAATAAAAATACACAGATCGTATACGGTTGGAAAGGGCTTCTCAAGAGCAATCGAATGGTACCAATAAACCACCTTAGGACCGAGTCAAGCAGTGCCGGGAACGTAAAAGAATGAATGCGGCCGAGCGGATCAACCCCGTTACGTAAACGTATTCAGGTACAACCCTCGGCCGTGTCCATGACAACAACACCTCATTTTTTTTTCAAATTAAGCTAAATAAAGTAACAGAATAACAAAATAACAGATTTATAATTGTTCAGTCACGTGTCTGGAAGTAAAGCGATCCTATGCTCCGACCACTGATACCATCCACCATTCATTACGACCACGGACCGAAGCACGTGCACACCTACCACCACAAACCAGAACAAAACTGTATCATTATAAAAATACGATCATTACGACACGACGCCAACGAACCAATAATGTATGCGTTAACACGAATTGTACGCACAACTCGTTATAAACCTACCGTTTTAAAGCATAAAGTTCATTTTGAGTTGTGTGTTAAGGAGTATAATTTATAGCGCGGAACCCTCCCCTCAGCGAGGGGCGAAGGAAAGCACGAGTGTTGCTGAAGGAAAGCTACTTGTTGTGAAGAACACTGCCACTTTTGCCGGCGGCATTGTGCTCCAAATGAAAATGTGTTATGGATAAAATTATGTTGTATGTAAATACTTAGCTAGGTCTGTGTTTATGGTTGTTATGGCAGTGGTGTGACTACATGGAGGTATTTATTTCTGCTAGGGTTTGCCTTTAGTTAGCATACTAAGGAAAGTCAGAATTACTTTCTACATATAGTCGATAAGGGAGGCTACGGTTTTCGTAGACCCTCTACGCCTACGCCTACGGCGTAGCATATACAATTAATTTCAATCAATTTTCAAGTCAATTTGCCCGATTGTTTGTTTTTATTGCAGGCGCTACATTGTTAGGACAGAATTGAGTAATGTTTATTAAATAGGTTGTACCTACATGCTATGAACAATACAATTTACTAGGCAAAGCGCTTGAAAACTGGTTTTGTTTTTTTTTTAATATGGCCCTAAATGATTTTACAATTTGTTTATTTTTTGTATACTTAAGTATTATAACTATTTTCATAAATGTTAACAAACGTACTTTCTTATTATTCTTCTTTTCGTGTTGATGCTACTCTCGCTCATTATTTTATTAAAAACCAGCTTCTGCCCGCGACTTCGTCCGCGTGAAATTCGTACTTTCCTCTAAAAACTTTCGAAAATGTTTGCCTATGATCTTTATCATTTACTAGCTGCGCCCCGCGGTCTCACTCGCATAATTTTCGATCCCGTGGGGATGTCGGGATCAAAAGTAGCCTGTAAGAAGTAACAAACATATAAACCCACACACTCACAAACTTTCACCTTTATAGTATTAGTGTGATTTAGATAAATAAATATTCGGGCCAATTTTTAAGTTTATAGATCAAAGGGATCAGATTTTTCATATAAACTGTATCCCCTACTTTTCACCCCCAACAGGGGTGGAATTTTGAAAAATCATTAGGGACGTGTTCATAACTTGACTCAAAGACCCATACCCATTTTCCAGTTAATGGAAGCAATCAGTAAAATCCACCCCTTTAACTTTATTACCGTTTTCCACCTTGGTAGGAGTGGATTTTTGAAAAACACTAAAACACATACTTTTTTTATTTTTTGTTGTAGTAGTACCGAGTTTCAAGTTAATCCGACGGCGGGTTAAATTTTTCTAACCTATCAACTTTGTCACCCCCTAAATCATCTGTGAGGGTTTTTTTTAAACTAAAAGTGACATCTTCATTATTTACTGAGCCAAATATTTACAAGTTTCAAGTTTATTAACTAAATTAATAAGATTTTTCATATAAACTGTATCCCCTCTTTTTATCCCCATAGGGGTGGCAATTTTGAAAAATCGTCGACGACGAAAACAACAAACAAAAACAAAAACATTTAAAAAAAAATAGTGTTACAGCCAAATTAGACCCATTTTAAATTTTCCATAGAAACAGAGATTTCCAGTTATCTTTTTTAAATAAGATATTTCGAAAATGTTCTCTACTAACTTTTTAGACCTTTGTATCCTGCTTATGCGTATGAAGTTTCATTAAAATAGGTTCATTAATTTCGAACAATAAGGGCTTAAAAGTTTGTATGAAAAAAGTGACTTGTAAGTTTGTATGTTTGTGCGGCGTAAACGCTCTTAATCAAATGAATAAGATTTTTGTTATAAACTGTATCCCCACTTTTCACCCCTGTAGGGGTAAAATTTCGTATAATTGTTTGGGTTGTGTTCATTACTTGACTCAAAGATTGTTTATACCAATTTTCGAGTTAATCAAGCCACGCAGTTAAAGTCTTCCCCTGTAAAATTAACTTTTCACCACGTTAGGGGTAGTTTTCGAAAAAAACCTGATACACGTTATTCTTTTTTGGTCTTAAGTATAAATACTGTGCTTCGAATTAATCGGACCGCGCATTAAAATTCTTCCATACAAACTTTGACGCCTCCCAATCCCATTTCAGAGGGTAGTTTAGGAAAACAAAAAATGTCAAACTTCATAATTTACTCAGATAAGTGTTCGTGATAAGTTTTAAGGTTATTAACTCAAGGAATATGATTTTACATACAAACGAAATCACCCCTTTTCACCCCCATAAAGGTTGAATTTCCAAAAACCCATTCTTAGTGGATACCTACTCTTCACAAAGAACACACCCTCCAAAATTCTTGTCTCTAGGACCTGCGGTTTCGGCTGTGTTGACGTAACACCCAGTCAGTCAGTGAGTCAGTCAGTTTACCATTTTATAATTATATTAAAAATATAGTTTAAGTCCAGTTGGTGGCCATGTTAATTGCGACATCAGTACTATTAAGGTATATGCTTCTAGAAACTTTAATACTAATCTGGCTACAGGTTTATTTTACCAATTAACACTCATGTTATATAATTAATTAAAAAGTTTTGAATGTCAATTAATTAAAAGCGCTTAGGTTTACAAACAAAAAACTCATTGCGGTATTATTAAAACGAATTGAAACATCTGTGTAGGTACTGTTATGTAGTGTAGATGAAATACATACATCACCAAATTCCTAATGACAGACACTTTTCAAAACAGCGATAATAATATTAATGCTCAGATGTAAGAGTTAGGTACCTACATATTATATGCTGTTTATGAAAACCTCGTAGGGATCTAAATAAAATAAACATTTTATTAAATTCTCAAACGCTAAAAATGGGCGCCTATAAACGAAACGAGCCTGCTTTGTAAATCACTACACATTACGAAACAAAATCTCACCGCCATGTCTATCTATCCGTCTGAACACGCTAAACTCTGGAACTACCTGTCGGATTAAAAAAAAATTGATATCGAATCACAGCTCAATTTTTAAGGGAGGTTTTAGGCTATTTAACATCACGCTACGACCCTTAGGAGCCGAGTAAAAACAAAAAAAAAAACCAGAAAGACGGTTAGCGAAAATGAAGTAAAAGCGCGGGCGGGCGATGCGCAGCAACGCGGTGGGTCGCTGGGTCGGTTGCCAACAATTCACGCGGGCGAAGTCGCGGGCAGAAGCTGGTAATACTTATTATAAAGATGATTTTGTAAGTTTGTATATACTATGACTGCAAAAAATCTTTAATTAATTGGATAAAACTTTTAAACTACGATGAAACGGAAGCACTGTTATCACATGTAACATGAGTTGATGAACGTCCTTTATACCTCGCATCTTATGTTGGCACTTATATTATACTCACACTCAAATAGGATCCCTCGCACTCACAAATACACACACACAAATACTCTCACACTCACACTTATACTCACACACTCCCACATACTCTCACTTATACTCACTCACTCACACACATACTCACACACATATATTCACACACTCACACAAATAGTGTATTTTTTATAATTTTTTTTTTACCTTTAAGTGTTATCCAAGAAGTATTCGGTATGGAAGAGCGGAGTCTCCCTATACAGGCATTACTTGCTTAAAGGGAGGCTTCAATCACTAATCTGTTTAGCCTAAGTTATGTTGGAGAAATAAATAATTTTTGATTTAATTTTTGATTTTTTTTGTATGTAGGGGTAATCTTCGGAACCACTGATCCGATTTCAAAAATTCGTTCACTAATGGTAAGCTACAGTACTGTCAAGTGTATAGGATATATTTTGACTAAGTATGCGCAGCCGGGTTGGTTCAGTTGTGGTAACATTAAGGGAGCCTTTTGTTATAGATCAGACTCTTGGAGATTCTACTGTTAACAACTACAGGCGGTTTAGAATGTCAAAACTGTAAAATCATGGCACAAAGCATTGCTGTATATATTTCAAATGTAATATATCGGCGTCGCGTCAGCAGTGCGAACACTTATTCCTCATATTGGGCCAATCGCGAGAGTCGCGATTCGCACACAAATTGCCAATCGTCGCGCGGCCAATTTGTTGAGATCAGCGGACGATTAGATTTATTCGTCGTTCAGACTCACAGGTTATCACTCAAGAGGTATAAGAAGAAGGTAAACTACAAACGGTCCCCAAAATAACACAAGGAAGTATACGTCTCGGGCGAAGGCGAGGAAAATCAATATCGATTTTAAGTTAAACGAAACCTAAGATTCAGTAGTTAATATCGAAGCCAACATAGTCATTACTAGCCTCGCGAAGTGTACCAACGGAAGTGTATCCAGAGTTTTGAAAAGACTACCATTAGATAACTGGTATGGACAAGTGGACCAGTGCTACAACGCGACATTGGCCCGTGCTCGAACTCGAATTCCTCACTGCCATTTGTTTACTTATTTGGCACGACTTTGATGTATCCCTGTTACAATCGACCGTTTAACATATTCGAGGCACAGTCATCTGTGTTTAGGTCAGTAGCGAACCTTCTGTACTTCTATTGTTATTTTGTCCCATGCGTGCGTGAACGTGCCGCATGTAAGTACGTGCGACGTGACGCGGAGACGCGACTGTGACATCAGCATACGTGGAGATTTGCAAACGAAATCGGCTCGTTTATTGCCTGTATTTGCCTACGTTGTTTTGTAAAGGAGAGCAATGTTATTTGGGGAATTTCACATAAACCTTTTACAAGAATAGCGATTTCGTGGTTTCTTATGTATAGACAGATTCTTGGATTGGTTTTGTGTTATATACGGTACTGCAGTCGGCATTGTGTAGAACATAATTATATAAATAGCATTCTTCAATTTCCTCAAGGTTCTACATGCCTCTAGGCTACTAAACTCTGAACTCTATTACTCTACTGCAAATACCTACACCTACTCTCTCAGCCTGCTACGATGTCCTAAATCTAACGTCACATAAGATGCCTATATCAAACAGTAGACCGCAAGACGGTGTCTATAAAAAACTGGCCTGAAACAGATACTAGCAAACCGAGACGCCTGTAGCTCTAACTATCCACAAGACACCGTGTTTTAATAAGTCGTCGTTTTATTTATTCGTGTAAATACACGAATAAATAAAATATTTACTCGCCATTCTCAACAGAAAACAGGAAGAACCAAACATAAAATAAAATCCCTGAGGATCTAATTTAAGCCAGATACGGATCCTCGAGTCGCTATCTCATTCAAATAAAAAGCTTAACAAGAATGCTTGCATGTAAAACGCTTAGCGTAACGCGATAAGACGTGATGCAATTAGGGCGCGTACGAATTGCCAATTTGTCGCGACAAGCCAATTGACGCGCGTTCCGCCGCTTATTTGATTCGACGAGTGTCGCGCGGGCGAGATACTGCCACATGTGTTGCTAGTATGTTTCTAGCTGATTACCGTATTTGGTATATCTAGAAGTGTATTTGAATAATTTTGGCTGAAATTGTATACGGTTTTACACGGATTATTTAGAATTTTTCAGCTGCATCTATCATAGGAAAATACCGCGAGTACACAGTTAAACTTTTAATCCAGTTATAGTTTGTTAGTTCCAGCAACTTTGGGCTATAAACATAAAAGCAAATAATTCATAAATTACCTGAATAAAACTGTCGGACCGCTACGAATTACATGAAACAAATAAAAAATAATAATTATAAATAGAAGAATAGGGGAAATAATAAACATACAAAGACAAGTTAACATAGAAAACATACACGTCAAAGGTCAAATCGCACACGGTACGGACATAACCCAGAATAACAATAGAGTTTGACTAAAGATATGAATGAATAACTGATTTATAATGTGTTCCTAAAAGCTTGGGATTGAGAGCTAAACTTCGGATCGAAAACAGATCTCATCAAAACGCTCTCGGGACGATGATATTCCGTTACGGCAATAAACCTTATCTAACACACAATGCGCGACCACCAAATCTCGCGAATATTAAATAAGAGTGCGTGCACAGCTATCGCATTACAGCGTCCTTGTTCCCACCGCAGCGCAGGTGTTAACAAAAATAGAGCAAGTTCACAAAGCGCAGGTCCGCACAATGCGCTGCGAGCCAAGCGAACACAGATATTATGATCTTGACGCTTTTCTTTTTCTTATTTGAACCGTTTTGGTCAACCAGTTCTGTTTGCTTGTTTTAAGGCTCGTTTTTAAGGACGTACCTATTTACTGTTGGTTGGAAGTTTAAATTGAGTATATTTTTAGATTTGCAAAGCTGTCTGCAAGCAGCGTTATAAATTGCCTTATATCCGCCCGGGATCAACAGCACTGCTTATTATATTAACTTATTTGATGCCAAAGTAGGTATTACTATGCAAGGACGTGAATAGAATTTTTTGGCTTTTGGAAAAGTATCTCGTTTAGGAGTGTACATGATTGGAACATTAATAAAAGATTCCCAGCTCATAAAGTAAACACTTTAAAAATAAGAAACAAGAGATAACAAAACTGAAACTGAAACTAATCGGAATTGAGAAATGAAAACAAAAAGTTTGTTCATTATTTTTTTTTTTACAGAAGGAAGGGATAGAGGGTGTCAGCCATTGGTCAAAACTGGTTGTTTGTAAGTAGTAACTGACGTAAACTTTAACCACGTTCGTTCATACACGCCAAGACTTTCAAACTTGAACGATGCAATGTTGGGATAACATTAAGGCATGCTCGTAGAAGTGCCGAGTAATTAACTAACAGAGTTGGTAAGGTTGGACCTGCAGCCGAATCCAGCGGCGGCTAGCGGCGGCAGGTGGCGGCAAGCGGGCGGTAATGAGCAGGCACTCAGCCGAGGACAGTAGCCATTATAATTGCTAATGGGCGCCTCTTCACTTTGATATTTCAGAGGACGTCCACAAAATGTATTGCCAACCTTAACCATCCATATCACAGGGCAGTAAGGTTGATAGTCCCATGGCGCGGGTGTGTTTGGCAATGTAAGTCATTATGCGATCAGTGGCCTTCACCCCCCCCCCCCCCTGGTTGGGGGGAGGATCTAATCGTAAAATATTATTGTTGCCTTTATAGGATATGGATTCGGAGCGAGCATGTTGTGTACAACTTTTTGCGTTTGGTTTTATGTATTTCCATTTTCTTATCGTTGGAGGCGTTTGGCAGTTTTGGAATTAGTTGGCAATTGTGAGTCAATCTGAATAAAACTTTTTATATTGCTGATATTTTGCGAGGTAGGTAATTATTTTCTTTCCTTTTTTTGTTTAGTTTATGGGTATATTCAAAGTATCTACTTTTTAGGGGAATGCTTTGTTTGAAAGCTATTTTGGATTGACATTGAAATTTGATAAGAAATGTCGACTGACTAAGTTAAACCTCAAACTCAACTGGCAGTAAACAGTGGCTTTTATTAACCGTGACCGCAACTCACGCATAGCCTGCTGGCCACACTGTGACACAGCCGGCTATGAAAAGAGGCCAATAACCAAGTGGCAGTTACAGTGTCCGGCCAGGCCACGCCCACCCCCCTCCACACGAGGAGGGGGAGAGGGGGAGTAGTAAGAACCGGTCGTATTAGCTTTTAGTTTGTAACTTAGGACTGTTTAGTGTCGATGTAGGCACAGGTGTCTGCAGTATTGAGAGCTCATTTTATGGAGATTTATGTGGGATCGTTTGATCTGAAACACTTGGTTTGTGTAGGAAAACTGATGCCTTTTATATCTCCATAAATAACTAGCAGTCAGGCAGAGAAGTCGTAGGAAAGATGAATTTATCTAAATCATGATTGCCAATATCATAACCATTTGGATTCAATATTTCTGTAAGTAAACATAGACTTCAACTATATTATGACACAATAGGTATAGAAACAAAGAGTATGATAAGATCGTAGCAGGTGGCGTTCAGGTTTCAGCCTGCCCCCGTCGGGATGGAGGGATGAGTTTACGTTCGTGTGTGTTGGTAGACACGGTACAGGGACAGACAAGTTCTAATAAACACACACCTTTTGTCAATAATGGATAGGTTGTTGAGTTTTTGCAAAAATTACCACAAGAACAACCTTACCCGTGTTCACCCTCCGAACAATAAACATGCAACACTTAACGAGGAACCTTCTTACGAGAACGAGAAAGCCGGAGTGGGCATTAAAATGGTGTAATTGAGCGGGTGTGTGCGATGAATCGGGCGGCCGTGGCTTTTTAAATTATTCCTCTCGGGTGCGCCGGCGCCGGGGCCGCTGTGTAATTGTATCAGCGTCTTGACACCCCTGTACCTACACCTTTAAGTATTTACATAGTAGGCATCCTGCATACTTATCTCTTTTGTTGACTGTACATGAAAACATCCTGTCTCAGGATTTTCAATTGAGATGGTCCATAAAGTCAAAGTCAAAGAATTTATTTCAAACAGGCACATAAAAGGACACTTTCGAACATCAAAATTGCCTCTTCGTGACTTTGTGAAGTTATCAATTTCCAAATCCAATCTGTCAATCTGTGCCAACACTGGTAACTGGCTTGCCAGGCTATGGTCACAGATCTGATAGATTTGTCAGAATAGGTATGTTTGATTAAATTGTCTATAGGTAGTTCATTTTAACTGTACCTTTAGGTACTGTCCGATTAATTTAGGATTCTGGATATTTTTGTGAAAGTATTTTCTTGGATAGAGCTATTGAATGTTTTGAAAATTTTGCCCTGCCTTATAAAATCACAGCAATGCGAAAAAACAACGTTCCCTATCCTCGACACAAAACTATTTACTTAACAAATTGGACCGTGTACCGACTGCGCGAAGATATCCTTACATCATTACCAGGGGTGGCTCAACAATATCGTTTTCAAAAAATTGCGGAAAGTGCCGCATAACGAGCCTCGGGGGATGCTGCCCAAATCATGCCTCCGCCAGCCGCCAGCCGCCAGCCCCTCGCAGCACGTTACATTTCACTTGTTAAGCATCAAATTATTTGTATTAACGCCTAATGTATTTATGTGATCATTTTTAGGTTAGAAGGCGACAATTGACTGTTTATTTTTACTTTTTAGATTGGGTCATTATTTTTAGCGGGGTCAAAGAAAATTGAATTGTAAATTGGTTTTCTTGGTTTACTTTTGGAAAGGATTTTGCCACCCTTGTTTAAGATTCCCAGGACCTATGCAGAATATTAAAATTCAAGACGAATATAACCTACCAGCAATAACAAACTTTAGGGTTTGGATCGAGTGTATAGCCGAGTCTATTTCGTGATAGCAGGCGTTTTGATATTATAGACTCTAGTACTTCTAGTGGCATACAGCAGGCGTTTTGATGTGATAGAAAAAAGTACTACTAGTGGCACACAGCAGGCGTTTTGATGTTATAGACTATAGTACTACTAGTGGCACACAGCAGGCATTTAGATGTTATAGACTATAGTACTACTAGTGGTACACAGCAGGCATTTTGATGTTATAGACTATATTACTACTAGTGGCACACAGCAGGCGTTTTGATGTTATAGACTATATTACTACTAGTGGCACACAGCAGGCGTTTTGATGTTATAGACTATATTACTACTAGTGGCACACAGCAGGCGTTTTGATGTTATAGACTATATTACAACTAGTGGCACACAGCAGGCGTTTTGATGTTATAGACTATAGTACTACTAGTGGCACACAGCAGGCATTTTGATGTTATAGACTATAGTACTACTAGTGGTACACAGCAGGCATTTTGATGTTATAGACTATATTACTACTAGTGGCACACAGCAGGCGTTTTGATGTTATAGACTATATTACTACTAGTGGCACACAGCAGGCGTTTTGATGTTATAGACTATAGTACTACTAGTGGCACACAGCAGGCGTTTTGATGTTATAGACTATAGTACTACTAGTGACACACAGCAGGCGTTTTGATGTTATAGACTATATTACAACTAGTGGCACACAGCAGGCGTTTTGATGTTATAGACTATAGTACTACTAGTGGCACACAGCAGGCATTTTGATGTTATAGACTATATTACTACTAGTGGCACACAGCAGGCGTTTTGATGTTATAGACTTTAGTACTACTAGAGGCACACAGCAGGCGTTTTGATGTTATAGACTTTAGTACTACTAGTGGCACACAGCGGGCGTTTTGATGTTATAGACTATATTACTACTAGTGGCACACAGCAGGCGTTTTGATGTTATAGACTATATTACTACTAGTGGCACACAGCAGGCGTTTTGATGTTATAGACTATAGTACTACTAGTGGCACACAGCAGGCATTTTGATGTTATAGACTATAGTACTACTAGTGGTACACAGCAGGCATTTTGATGTTATAGACTATATTACTACTAGTGGCACACAGCAGGCGTTTTGATGTTATAGACTATATTACTACTAGTGGCACACAGCAGGCGTTTTGATGTTATAGACTATAGTACTACTAGTGACACACAGCAGGCGTTTTGATGTTATAGACTATATTACAACTAGTGGCACACAGCAGGCGTTTTGATGTTATAGACTATAGTACTACTAGTGGCACACAGCAGGCATTTTGATGTTATAGACTATATTACTACTAGTGGCACACAGCAGGCATTTTGATGTTATAGACTTTAGTACTACTAGTGGCACACAGCAGGCGTTTTGATGTTATAGACTATATTACTACTAGTGGCACACAGCAGGCGTTTTGATGTTATAGACTATATTACTACTAGTGGCACACAGCAGGCGTTTTGATGTTATAGACTTTAGTACTACTAGTGGCACACAGCAGGCGTTTTGATGTTATAGACTATATTACTACTAGTGGCACACAGCAGGCGTTTTGATGTTATAGACTATATTACTACTAGTGGCACACAGCAGGCGTTTTGATGTTATAGACTATATTACTACTAGTGGCACACAGCAGGCGTTTTGATGTTATAGACTATAGTACTACTAGTGACACACAGCAGGCGTTTTGATGTTATAGACTATATTACAACTAGTGGCACACAGCAGGCGTTTTGATGTTATAGACTATAGTACTACTAGTGGCACACAGCAGGCATTTTGATGTTATAGACTATATTACTACTAGTGGCACACAGCAGGCGTTTTGATGTTATAGACTTTAGTACTACTAGTGGCACACAGCAGGCGTTTTGATGTTATAGACTATATTACTACTAGTGGCACACAGCAGGCGTTTTGATGTTATAGACTATATTACTACTAGTGGCACACAGCAGGCGTTTTGATGTTATAGACTATATTACTACTAGTGGCACACAGCAGGCGTTTTGATGTTATAGACTCTAGTACTATTAGTGGCACACAGCAGGCATTTTATGTTTATAGTACTAGAGAGTACTACTAGTGGCACGCAGCAGGCATTTTGATGTTATAGGGCCTCAAAAATTTACCATTGAATCGGCACGAAAACACTTTTGTATATCATAAGCATACCAAACGCCTAGACTGTATGTTTTAGAGCATTATAAATGTCGATTGTGTTAACGATAAATTAATTCCTTAACTTATGTAGCAGTGTTTCCCAACCTTCTGACGTCACTTACACATACACAGGTGCTCGTCACACTCGGGTAAATTTCTCCCAAACAAATTAACACACACTAATTGATAACACAATACAATTTAATTTAATTTCGGTCATTTTGGTTTCGTTAACTCGTTAAGACGCCATGTTTGTTCAGACCTGCACCTAATGGAGCATTGTGGCGGCAATTGGTTGTATATTGTTAAATTATTAATAATTCATATATGTGCGTAATCAAGTGCTTGATGAAGACAATGCTAGTAATTAAGATGTTACCGAGCTACAAGTAAACAAATATGTTTTGTTCGGGTTGTCCTCTGAACGCGCCGTTTAATGAACTTATTGTAATGAGCAATCTTTTTGGATTAGCGGATTAGGTACTGATGACTAGTTTTTACTTTCTGTGAAATACATAAAGTTCAGTTTACATTGATAGAATCAGTTACGGACAGTAGAGTTCCTTAATTGTTACCCAATTGCTTGCCCACCCGTAAGCCTTATTGTCGTTGGTAGCATTAGAGGGCAGATATTCAAGGAACTATTTCTGAAAGCCAGTTCAATTTAATCTGCTGTCAATTAGAGATTTGAATATTTAAGCCGAAGTTTAGTCACTAAAATTTACCTACTTTCACAAGCCTAGATCATCGAATTGGAGGTTCGCAATGGCAAGAGCATCTGGGAGGTCTTTGATCAGTAGGAAGTAGGTAGAGATCCACTGGCTTATAGTAAAGTTATACGTATGCAGAAAGTACCTATACGAATAAGTACACAAATATTGTTGTAGCATCTCACATGTGGTGTCCCACAGTCGGACGCGATGCAACCGGACACGACACAATTAGCGCCACTCTCGTGTGTTTGTGCTACACTTGTGTCGCCTGTGCCGCTCTACGGACACTACGGACACCGCCGACATTTGTTGCAGGGAACAGACTCATTAGTGTAATCCTTGCTGAGGAGTGCTTCAAGGTGGTCGGGAGATAGAAATAAAGATGTTCAGTTACCTTTGTACCAACTTATTACAGTTTTGAAATACGATTGAGGTTGAGCGCATCTATAGAAATGAAGTACCTAGTAAAGTCTATGTTGCTATTAAAGAAACAGAAGTTAAGTTCAAGCTTCACTGTAGACGGCACACTTACATTTTATAAATAATTTAGACAAATAATCTTCAAACTTTGAACCTTGTGACCAAGAACAATGATGTTTTACTTCGATTCATGTATACCTATGTAGGTAATCAGGCCTGATGTTAAAAGAACGTTTGCACCATTCAACTGCACCAAGTTATTTTAAAATTCCTCTTACTCATCCGTAACACAAAAATAGAGGAAGAAAACTACAACTGAGTTATTTCCAAACAAGTTGCTACATCAAACCGCGTTGTATCCAAACATTCTCGACGACACACCGCAGAAACCCGACACGCTTCGTTACGAGAAAGAAAGTGGCAAGTGGCCGACACCGCACTTTAATATACTGCTTGTTATTACAACTTGTCGCCACTTAATGTGACTAAACACTGCGGCTCTTCTGACACTTGATACATCACTACCACCACTTTACTGCGACACCCCGCCATTCAACATTGACCTTTATTACAATAATGTAGAGGCTTAGCAACGTGCAGTTTTGAAGTTGGTGATGAAGTGTTATATCCACAGGCGCTACTCGTCTCAGTTTGACAGAAACAAAAAAATAATTTCCTCAGTGTTGGTGTTGGGCGCCAACATTTGGGACAAATTTTTTGTGTAATATAGACGCCGCAACTAGTGAGGTGTTAACACTCAAGTGATGTGACAACTGTCAACACAGATTTACATAGAAATTAAATTATCGTGACTTTTGAAGAATTGTCGTTAATTAAATTGTAAGAGAATCCTCAAGGATGCTCTCCAAAGTATGTCTTATGAAGAAACAGAAAATTTACTAACTGTATTAAAGTAAATATAGGTACACAAATTTCACTTATATGTTAAATACTTATCAAGTTTAGAAACTAAGTGTTAAGCTACTCAACATATAATTATTTGTCTATTGTCGACTTTCGATTATTTATTAATTTTAAAAGACTATTTTAGCTCTTCTCGCCTGAAACACGTCCTGTGTTTCAGGCGAGAAGAGCTAAAATAGAGCTAAAGTAGTCGTTTACCTAGTTCAGGCACGTAAGTCTTAGCAATATAATTTTTATTTAAGCAAAATTGTTCTAATTTTCATGCCTTATAATTTTGAATAAATATATTATTATTATTATAATTACTGAAGTTTGTGAGGGTCGATTACTTCATAAGCATGATGCACTTCAGAAAGTTGTGTAACATGTGATTAAACAATGGAAAATGTAGGGAAATTTTAGTTCTTGTGTCTTGAATTTTTTACGGCGCCCTTCGCGTCCAATACAATAATGCATTCAGGTTGTTGATGGGGCTGCCCCGGTACTGCAGCGCATCAGGGATGTTCGCTGAAGCTCACGTGGACTGTTTCTACACGGTGATGCGAAAGCGGTGCGCATCCTTGGTCCGTAGGGTGCGGGGCAGCGCCAACAGCATCCTGTCTATGATAGCAAGCAGGCTTGATTGCGCGTTTGTGAATCACTGCTGGTTTCGGCTGGCCCTGTCACCGCGCAGCAGTGATGTCACAATCTGTTTTCTGTTTTTGGTTTTATTTTTGTCTTTGTAAGTGTATCACTAACATAGTTTGTAAGTATATTGTTACTAACATTATGAATTTTCTTGCTCGAAATAAAATTATTATCATTATTTTTTCGTTTATTTATTGCTATCTTATTTTATTACATTTTTAAATATTTCATAAAATATAAAAATAAGTATAAAAAACATTAAAAAATAGCAGATCGCCAGTGTCGGGAGCAAGGTCCAAGCTACCGGTGGTTAGGCTCCAGAGACAGGAACTTCCTCACAATGCGAGCCGTATCGAGGAGTACTGCCTTCTGAATCAGGCCCTTGATCCAACCGCCTAACGAGAGCCTCGATAGATGTTGATCGAGGCTTTCGGCTATAAGACCATTGGCTGATATGGCAATCGGCACAATGATAGCCGAGCTCATATTCCACATGTCAACAACCTCGTGTGCCAAGTCGAGATCAAATCAAATCAAATCGTTTATTTGTGATACTGAGATATTTAATTTGTTTCTCTTTGTCAGCTTTCACGAGGTTCCCGTCATGTGGAATGGTAACATCGACAATCATTGTGCGGCGCGCTAATCGATCTATCACCACTATGTCAGGCTTATTGGCAACAATAGTCCTGTCAGTAATGATAGACCGATCCCAGTACAACGTGACATGGTCATTTTCAAGAACTGGGTCGGGCACATACTTGTAATACGGAATCACCTCAGAATCCACAAGATTATATTTCGAAACAAGTTGCTGGTGAATAATCCTAGTTACTTGGTTATGCCTGTGCAAGTACTCGCCGTTATCCAGACGAGAACAACGAGATAATATGTATGATAGACGCACCCGGACGGTGGCATGCCCGACACACGTCAACCGTCCCGTCCTTCATAATATGTCTCCGGAAGTTATTCGTCAAGATAACTTCGTCCGTAATGGCACAGACGAAACCTTCAGTTTCTCCGAAAAAGTCACCAAAACGTAGCCAGGATACGGACGCTAAGAAATATACACCGGGCTCGTGAAGAGCCCGATAGAAGCGCCCGTGAAGCTCCTTGCTTTGCCATACCTTCTTGCGGTCATCAGTAGAAAGTACTACAGGTTTGCGCCAGTTCTCTTTAGCCATGGGGAGCGGGGTGAGCCCCTTGTCCACTGCGACCACATAACGTAGCATACCCACTTCGGCTTTTAAAAAATATTCTCTGAGACTGCACACCTCATGGTTGTGGGGGGTCATCGCATTTAAAAAGCCTCGACCACTTCCGCGGGATATTCAGTCTCATCACCGATGATCGTGGGTGATGCATCCGGTTTGCGGTCGACGAAAGAAGCGCTCCTTCAACGATTGCTTCATGTCAGCATCGTTGATGCTTAACGCTTCCGACATTGACATGACTGCACATTTGTCCACACCAAATTCCATCCTGATGGCGCTACTGAAAGTTTCAGTTACCTTCAGTAGCTCCATCAGACGCAATTTTTTGAGGGCAAAGAGTTTCAAATCATCCACGTAGAGGAGGTGAGATATAGCCTGACCACATCTCTTCAATCGATAGTCTAGACCTGAATCCTCTAGTAGTGTAGTGTCCCTGAAATATTCCCCCTTTAATCCATACAGGCTCATCATTCCCCTGTATCTGTCGACACCCTGGATAACGAAGGACCGTCTTCCATTGCCCCATACACGACTCAAGGAAGGTGCGCAGAGTTGCATCTATCTTGTTCAATTCCAGCACCCTCACGAGCCATGTATGTGGCACCGAGTTGTAGGCCTTCTTGTAATCTATCCAACATGTCGACACATCCCTGCGGGATCGACGAATCTGTTGGCTAATGACCATAATGTCTACGAGGAGTAGCTCCTGAGCACCGCAGGACCCATTCCTACATCCATTTTGAGATGCAGACATAATCGAGTTATTCTCAAGAAGTTTATAAACTGTCGATAAACACGTGATCGGACTATAATTCTTGGGCTCCGTGGGACTACCGAACTTATGGAGCAGGTGGGTAACGCCTGTTGTTAGAAACTGCAGTAGCGACCTAGACTCTACGGAGGTCTGGAACTGAGATGCCAAGAAAATGTGTGAACTAATTAGCCATTTCAACCAGAAGTTGTGCAATGTGCAAATTATTATTATTATAAGTATTAAGCTATCAAATAAGCTTTCCGAAAGGGAAATGGAAAGATTATAATCTACAACTAAGGATTATGAAAACGCATAAGTTCCCTCCGCATCTTCAAATAACCAGTGAACTTAGTAAACTGGTGGGAAAACTTAGGTAATCTGAAACAATCTTCTTCAATCTGAAACTCTTGAACTGAACAAAAATTTTATCGACTGATTTAATTAAATTACGGATGCTCATGATTTGATTAAACAAGCAGAGAGGCCTTCAATCACTGACGTAAACGATGTCGTCTGTGGTACACACGACCAATGAGGTCACAGCCTCATTACACTCGTGACTTTTATTCGGCACACACAAAACAATAGGCCCCTAATTTTCAAATTAAAAATGTCTGCCGCTAAACAATAGCGGCAAAGCGGGCATCGCAGCGCTCGGCAGCGCCCGCCACGGCAATTGTTTTAGAAAACAATAAAACTTGCCGCCATGATGGAAATGTCAAAATCCACCACAGCCCCGTGGCGTTCCAAATATGAAATTCCCGCACACAAATGGCGGCGAAGGCAATTTTTACAAATGGCTGCCGGCGGGAGCCAGGTTTGTTTTCTGTGACGCTTTTCATGCGCTGGGGTTGAACACAGGGCACACACCGCACGCTCGCACGTACACACCACACACGCACCCACAACAACAACACTGCTGTTACGGATTGAAAAAAGAGACTCGTCACACGCCGTTATCTGTTACGTAGTAGGTACACAGTCGTCTAATCTACTCCGTAAACACATGTTTGGGTTAAGCGAAGCTACCAGATCTCCATGTTCATTAGTCACAACCCTTAACGTCAATTAATCTGCTCCAGTCTCCGTGACCTTCGTTATATTAAGTAATTTGAACCCCCGACTTATATCTTTATCACGAAAACTAATTTGCATTTAACAGAATATTTTCTAAAACCTCACGTTCTAAGCGAATTTACCCGTCTGTTTCAAGAGGGTAATATGTCCAATAAGGGCTAATGAAGATTGGCCTCTAGCAAGGTATGAATAGGGTTGAGTTTCCGATTGCTAATAGATAGGAGTATGATTTGTGGTATTGGCTGGGTCGAGCGGCTGCGCGGTGACGTTTGGCGTTTGCCGGATTCATTACTGAGACAAAGGCGGGGGGTGAGGTGCACGGGTGTGTTAGAGGGGGGCTCACACGAGGGATGCCCTCCCCATCCCTCCGCGCGTGCCTCACCCCCGCCACAGAGCCACTTTCCTAAATCACCGGCAAATGTATTGTTCTCCATAGTTTCAACGACGCTTCTAATTTATAGATACTAATCGTCGAGCCACTCTGTTAATCAAAATACTTCGGCAATCATTTTTCACGGCTGTTCATTACGGCACCTTTTGTCTCAGCATTTCAATACGCGCCTGAGATTAGTATCCACGTTGACACTTTGAGGATCTAAACAAAAGCTTACTGCGCAAGCTTTTTATAAGCTCCTCAAATACTGTCACTTAACGTAACAGTGCCACGCGAGGTATGAAATTACCTACTTTTGTTAATCTGTTAAGATGTCTATTAGTAGAATCAATTCGATTACTTTATTTTGAAGAATAATAGGTGCTGCAATGCAAACCTATTCCAATATTATCATCCCCTTTGGTTACAGTCAGTCAAGATAGACTGCTAGGTAGGCTTAATAGAGCTAGGTCTCTCTCTGTTCGGTTTAATTCTTGTGTTTTAGCTTGGTGGGAAACTTATCCATAGCGAAGAGAAATGTGAAGTGTCTGATATTAGCTTCAGCAACTGACCCCTTCTTCATGATGTCAACCTCTTTGACTATTACTTTAGCTTATTTTAATACAAGTGAGGTTAACTCCTCGGGGGGAAATAAAAAGATTTTACAAAAAGCTATATGGAATGTGAGAATGGCTCACACCAGCATGCCGATGAACCTTTTTCTCCCATCAACAACCATGGAACAATCCTAATCTCGTCCCTCCTTTGCCAGCAAATCTTATTATTTATATTAGAACTCGTCGGAGACAAGAGTGCGACTCACCGGTGAGATGGGGTTGCGATCCGGGGCTGTACGGCGACTTGATTTGCGGGAACCCTGCAACAATTACATCATTAATTAAGAACAAGTACAAACAACGCCCGCCAGGAATTCCAATTTAAAAGTGCTTGCGCCGAGGATTCACCTGCCACTGTGCCTGCGCTGGCTAGTCACTTTACTAGTTATTACATTGTGGGACGGGGATTGGCAATTAGGTACTGTTTTGTTTTATAGTCATACCTTATATTCTAGGCTATGTTTATTTCGGGCCTGGTTAGGCATAACGTTTGTAACGCTAATAAAGGGGGATTTGAAAGAGATTATTACAAGACGTGCAAGAACACACTCTTGTGTTATATCATCACCATAACATACTGTAACAATCATCAATCTAAATATATAAAACTCAAAGGTGACTGACTGACATAGTGATCTATCAACGCACAGCCCAAACCACTGGAGGGATCGGGCTGAAATTTGGCACGCAGGTAGATGTTATGACGTAGGCATCCGCTAAGAAAGGATTTTGATAAATTCTACCCCCAAGGGGATAAAATAGGGGATGAAAGTTTGTATGAAACTTTGTCAATTTTAAACCGATCGGACTGAGACTTCGCATGCATATAGCTACTATGACGTAGGCATCCCCTAAGAAAGGATTTTGATAAATTCAACCCCCATGGGGATAAAATAAGGGATGATGGAGGATGTAAATGTATTAATTTTTTTTAATAATACTTAACGCGAGCGAAGCCGCGGGCAAAAGCTAGTCAATCCATAAAACACTGGTTGCTAACATGTCTCCCCAAGATCTTACTTTAAGTAAAAGTAGGTAATGCCTGGTGTACGAAAAATAGAGTGCCCAGGAATTAATAGTACCGCAATATAGAAATGTTTAGCTACTCTGACATAGTGCTTTAATACCATCGTAATTTGTTGACCTTACATAGTACCTACTTGTGCATCTGGCACCTTAGTCAATTATTTATTTCATCATTATAATTGGACATTTCAAAGCATCATCTGTGTAAAAAAACAAACTAAGACTGAACAGTTTTTAATTTAATAAAAATATCATCATTCAGCTCAAAATGCTCAAATGGTATTGATGTAGAAGCAATCGCTGTGAAATCGTCTTACATTTCAATATTTACACTTGAACAATGCGAACTAGTTTGAAGACTATTAGGTTACCGACTACCCGCAAAAAGTTTCCTCGTTGAAGGGACAATCGTTTGAATTCCGCAGAGATAGACAATGTGCGCGTAACTTGAAGACAGCTCTATTGAACAAGAAGTGGCGCACGCGCACGCAAGGCTGGCAAGGCGAGATTAATAAATTAAAATATAGCAGAGATTCATTTTAGATGAAATAACTAAAAACTTAATTTCTAAAAGGCATATTTTGCCAGAGTCCTAAGAAAATATTTTGTGAAATTCAACAAACACTACTTATAAGTTTTCTTACAACAATTTTTCAGATCAGTTTTGCTTTATTACTCCGGTTGGTTGTGATGGAGTTTGGTACATTTAATATCAACTTCAAATGGATCATTAAATCATTAAAAAAGTACGTTTTATTTGCTTTAATGTTATAATCAAGGCTTCTTGAGAGCTACAATTTTCCGAAAATCTCTCGAAGAATATGATTAGTCTTAATAGAATTTAACATATAATCAAATCGTATCAATACTCGGTTCATTTATCGATACGGACGGTTACACACAATGTTAAAACGAATACCCCCAAAACTCATACAGCCGGTTGGCAGCCCTAGTCACTTCAAACGGCTGTCAGTTACCTGATTGTCGTACAATTTTAACAATATTAAGAGAAAAAACGCAACAAAAGGCGAGTTAAATACTTCCTCAATTATGTTATAGGTGTAAGATAAATAAAGGCGGGTGCAGACTGACCGCATTGTGCGCGAACAATGGGAAAGTTCCGTGCGCTGGCGCTCCCAGCTTTGTGCTGTTGGGTTAGGTCAGCGAGGCGGTTGTGAAAGTCAGATGACCTGAAAATCTTGCACCGTGAAGATGTTTTTCCATAATGAGAGTATTAAGCAATTGTGAAGGAGACAATGTAAACGGTGTGTTAGTCAAATTAAATCTTATATGTATAGTTGTCGTGTGTAGTCTTTGGTTTAGACTCTACACTACATCCGATATTATTGGGGGACACATTATACTGGTTATAGTTGTACACTCAAATTCGAAGTTTATTCAAATTCGCCTATAGGTATCTATGTCTAACTATTTAAAACTATTACTTATTTGTTAACAAAATCTTTGTTGCAGTCTCATTACTCTTTCAGTCAGCACCATTTTGAGACTCCTAAGCATATCAAACGCATATAAATTTTCTGTTCTATGGACGTTGCTCATAATTTTGTTTTATTTATTTATTTAATTAACTATAAAAGTTAAAGCTTGTTGATTATCAAGTGGTTCATAAGCTCACTCACTGCACATTGTTAACATCGGATGCTCCGGCGCAGATAAATCCCTTTGTCTTAAATTCTAGTCAACAAGAGTGACAAAAAACTGTGTACAGGGATGACTCGCTCTTGACTCCAAGTCAACAGCATGTTTAACGTGAACAACACTTCATTGGCCCACTTTTCGACACGCTGTTGTCACTACAACACCATGCTCTTGTGCAAGTCCTTTTGTCTCATGTGAAGATGACATATAAAGAGGGATCGAATTACTTATCACAGGTACTTACACTGTACGCTCATGCGGTGAGCATTTGATAAGTATGATTAAAATTTAATAAGAATTGGAATTGAATTGATTACACCACTTTTTATGATTCTGACATAACATTTAATCAAATTATAGTAACGAAGTGAACAAATTTAATAATAAATAAAAAAATCAATAACGTTAAATACTAATAAGAAGATCTCAACATCTAACCACCAATTACACATCAAACACAATTTATTATAGTTAAACATAAAAATGTTTACTCACAATAGGCTGAGCGCTCAACTAATAGCTCAATAAGTACGCCTCACCGTCAATCGAGCGCCATTGTCGATTCGTATCAAATTCCTTTCCTTTAATTAATACAAATGTTAGGGATTTAATTGAGTCTGCGCCCCACTCGAGTCTATCAGCGGCGTGACGGCGCGTCAACTAACATAAGACTCGACAAGAACTTGCTCGTAATGACTCATCATCATTATTTTATTTTATTTCTATCGGCACTCGCCTGTCAGCTGTTTTATTGGGTGAGTTAATTGTTGTATTTTATTGGCGCGGCTTTGGAAAGGAAATTTAGTTTGGGAGATGTGTTAATTAACTATGTACTTACTTAAACTATTTATGCTGAAAATTTGATGCAATTAACTGAACGAATTCTGGTTTTCTACGTTGTACGTAATTAAATGTGATACCTACTTCCTAATGAGGACTTTATTCGATGTATTTGCGTCGGTTCTATACTTTTATTTCATAAAGAAAAGCCAAGTGAAAAAGACCCCAAAAACGCCACTTGAAGTTATCGTAAACTAAAGTTTCTTTGGAGAACCCAACTTTTAATAAAATTAGCCGCAGCATCCTACAGATTGTTCGTGTAAACTGCTTATAATGTATATTAATACCCGTGTCACAATTCATTAGCGCGCTGGGGCGCCGCCATCTTGGATTAAACGTCACATTACGATTCCGGACACGTTCGCTGCTGCGTGCAGTTGTCGTACCGTGTGTGCTAGGCTTTAGTATAACGTGCTAACATGCTGATTTATTAGATGCTCGTGTGTTTTTGCTGAGTAGTTATCAGGTTGATAGGTTACATGCTTACATGCGTTTTGTAGCAGGATTGGCATGCGATGGAATAGAGATGCCAATGCTTATTTTGTTTTTACTGTCATCTTCACAGTTTTGAACTAATCATCGTCTGGCATTTATAGGGTTTTAGAAACTATTTGAAAAGGGGTCGATCGTCTTATCTCTCATGATCTATAAATATGTAGGTACCTAACGAGAGTGCTTTGTCTTATGTCACGACTATACCATGAAATCCCCATTAAAATCTAATTGGAAAATTTAGGCTTTTCGCACATGGGTCGTAGGCGTAGTTGTCTCGTGCGCGTATCGTACTTACGCTACGCGCACGAGACGCGGAGTGTTCTACAAACGAATCGTCGCGTAGACGTATCGTTTTGTAATATCTCAGTTGAAATCATGGCGTCAAGCGTACCAGATGTGTGAGGGCCGAAGCCTGCCGGGCCAGCGGGATTGTCCGAAAGGGTTGCCGCTGGCCCGGAACATAAAGGGCTAAGGAAGGAACACGGGTGGGTTTTAGTCAGTAAGAGTCTGACACTCCCTTCCGCTCCACCCAGAGCGGGAGGAGTCATTTGATGATTTCCCAACAGCAAAAAAAAAAAAAAAAGCGTACTAGATGTGTTTGGGGAATTTATTGATGACCTTACCTTCTCTTCAGACGAAGAGGATTTCTTGTTATTTGATTTCGTTAGAAGTAGAAAGCGACGTGCACATTGGATCCATCCATACATCGCAAATAATTACAAGAAAATATTGTTTGTTGCTGCACGTGAACTGTCTTACGTTTTACGCCAGTACACTACGACTATCGTAATGACAATGAACACCTCATACGATACGCTGCAACACCGCCTCGTGTGCGGACTTGTTTGAACATGTTCCTGCTCGTATTGCTCTCGTACTTCGCGCGTTCTACTATACGCTTACGATACGACGCCATGTGCGAAGGGGCTAACTCCTCCATAAGCCCGTGAAAGCTCTAACAATGGGTTTGAGCAATAAACTTCACAGCGGAATAGAAGTTGTAAACGATTCGCATTCCGGCCGCATTACTGAACTATATGACGCCAATAAATTAATATCCAATCGACTCGAGGGTTACTTAATTGAGCTCGGCTGTCACACTAAACTTGTAATCCTGCAAGAATGTTCAGCACACCACTGTGCAAGAAACAACCAGTAGCGCAAGAACTGCAGCGAGCGATGCAATGAGCCCGCGCTCGCTGGGGCTGACCCGCGCGGGGGAGGCGCGCTGTGCCTCGCTATACTGGTGGTTATAATACCATCTAATGCGCGGAGCTATTTCAATTACCGCGCCGGCCGCCGCCGCGTGCCCTCCGCATTTTGTCGGCTAATCCGCTAACAAAAGAACTCTTATAATTTGAGATGCAAGCTAAGTCCATGGTTTAAGGTAATTGAAATTTTATTGCAAGTGTTCTGATGAAGCGGCTGTTCATTGATATAATGATGACCAAATGTTGTCAATAAAGTAAGTATATATTGATTGTCCTTGACTTGTGGAGTAATTTTCCTGGCGCTAGTTATAGTTATTAATGTCCTCATCATCTTGAGTGTCTAAAACCACCCACTGAATTAGACTTCTGTATAACAATCTATGTGTAGTCTATGGCGTTTATTGTGAAAGGCCCTGAAAGTCATCAAAAACTACTAGTTCATTTATTTCTTTTTTTGCTGGGAATCAAGGAGCTTTGTCGACGAAACGTTTTGCTTTCATTCTTCAAACAAAACGGTCAAACCAACCGCCACTGCACATTTCCTTTCCAACCAATTATGGGCTAAAACAGGTTCTAAAAAAATAAAGTACAACATAAGTAGAGTGACGGCAACGTTACAACAACACCCTGTAGTAACAACAACAGTTGCACGGTAGCTGCGCAGACGCAGGCCAACACAAACACACACTTCCGCGAAACTCACGCGAAACCTGTCAAGTGGAGCTGTCATTATGTACTTCAAATTAATAATTGTGTTATTTTGGGGATTGTAGAAAAATATGAAGTAATTTTAGGGGACTTTTTGGAATAGTGACTTGTGAGTTTTGACTTATACCCCTTATGGGTATAATTATTGATTCATCATCATTTGCAATAAATTATTGATTAACTATAATAAATTCAGAATTATATTTTATAAATTATAATTACCTACGTAGTTTTATGTTTTAGTTTTAATTACCTAGACTAGAGTCAAGAACAAACACATTTACAAAAAAAAGGAGTAAGTACTTACTGACTATCTATATCAATGTAAGTACCTGTAGGTAACGATCAAGGATCTTGATAGGAGGTAGTATTCACCAATAAAAAAGTTTACCGTAAGGTGAGAATACCATGAAGTTCTCAGTGACATTATTCAATACCAAGGCAGGGATTTTCACCATCTCGATCTGACATAGCTCCATTATACATTGGACATTTCTCTAACATTTTGATCAGAAAATAAATCTCATCGAAGGAAATGAGAAAGGACCAGAGAATTTTCTTTCTCTTCCCACCTCTAGATGGCGCTATCAATACAAGCCTAACAGAAAAAAAACGGAAAACTCACAAATCCTATTTAAATAACAAAAAGACATTCGGAGAGCCACAATAGCCTCGGCTCAATAATGTGCCGTTTTTGTCACCGTGACAAAGTTGCCTTTGTCACAGAGGTGTCGCTTGTCACAATATTGTGGCTCGACAGAACTGGGTGTAGTGACATAAGACTACAATAGGGCTTAGTGTAAGGGTTAACTTAACCCGTTGTAAGTCCCGGGTCACCCCGCCTCTAGTGCACGAAGGTGTAATTTTGTAATTATCTTCGTTATGATTATGTTGCGCGTGTGTGTGTGTGTTTATGAATATGTGCAGGTATTTTGAATATGGAGGGCGTTTTAGTGATGGTATGTGACGTCATGCTGTGTCTGAATGTTATAAATTATGTAGGCACATATGTAATGTAGGTATGACCATGCATTCTCTCTTTGTTACTCTTAATTTTGCACAAAAGCATTTCTACAAAACGCTTGAATTAAAGTAAATGCTATTGAAAGCAAGAAAATACTTTCTTCACGTCAATTTTGATTCAGTAATAAGTGTAGATATCATTTGCACGAATTTGCGCTACCAAAGCTTTTTTCGGTATCATAGCAAATGTACCCTGAATTTCTATTCACTGATACTATTTCTTGGAGTAAAACACAAATCATATAAAGTTGTCTGATCTTAAACATGTTTGATCACATTGATATTAAACGTTAACATTTTCATGTGAGCTCTTCAATTAAATAATTTCATCACAACAATGTACCCTTTACATAATGTCGTGAAAGTTAACGAAATTAATCAATTAATTGATTTGTAATTAGTGCCGCTGATTGTATCTGTTCAGTTATTATAAAACAAGCGAAAGCGGATAATTTATCGGGACCATTGGAGGGCACAGCCCTTGTTCCTACCGAAATCATTGACTCAATACAATACACAGCCCACACACTAATATCAACTCAATCTACCAACATATAGAGCTCAAATTGGATCTGAGAGTTGCAGAAAAAATAATAAGACGAGTACACAATGGAATTAAGATCTTAATATGTAGGTGGTATGGTTTTGTTTTGGTTGATTAGACGCCGGGAAAGGAGCCGCGGGCGGTGCGAGCGGTAGTGATGGCACAAATCGTACTTACTTATCGCAGATTTTCATTTGTTATCGTCTATTATTTGTTTTCATTGATTAATCTCAGGAAATGACAGTTTTCAAGATTGGATAATGGATTATAGGAGTAAAAAGCGTAATTATTTCCTTGACTTTAGAACATCAAAAGTTTTTATTGAAAGTCACACTTTTCAAAATAAAAGGTTAATTTCACTACATAATCATTCACATACGGTCATACGTTTAATATATCGGGGATAAACCCAAGCAAACACTATGAAAAGTGGTATCAGAAAATAAGTAAGTAGGTAGGTAGTACTTGCTTGCTTATCTGCTAAATTAACTGAAATCAAGCTTTACCAATTTGACAAAGCGTGCGTTTCTTGCTCACTCCTTGGATGACCAACTTACAAACAAATCTTTGTATGAAAATCTCGAGTTTGATTTAAAACCAAATCATAACATTTGATACAAAAACCTTCAAATGACCGCCATCCATAATTCGATAACCGCAGCAGCACTAAGTACATCACTAGACTGTAGGGGGGTCGAGCAGTTAATAGCAGGCAGTTAGCGACCTTTGTACGACGTGTGAAGTGAGCACTAGTACACGCCACGGAGCCAGCACCACACGCCCGAGAGCTCCCGAGCCCCCCCGAACACACCCGAATCACAACCATGAGGGAACAAATCCACGGAACCACGCAGCTCAAGCTTCCCTGGCCACAAGTCAATTCTATCTTAAGCCCAGCTTACCCTGACCTCTGCTCCTGTTGTAAATGTAAGAAGGAATAAGTTGATAGGCAAGGCTTCGGGGGTCTTCATGTAATGGCCGCAGATCGTATAGTTCCCGCAGCAAGCCCCAGGCGAATATCGCAGAAGCTTGTTCGCTTGTTTTTTTTACATGATCAACTAATTTTGTTCGGTTACGAGATGTTGTATTGTTTAGTTTTTTGGTTTGATTGGAGAGTGAGAGGTTTTAATTAGTCCGAAATATCTTCGGAAAAATCAGTTGCAAAAACTGTTAAGGTATCTTTAATGTTATAGCCTTATTGCACTACTGTGATTTTGGACAATTCGATCTGCAAACTAATGATCTCATTCATCACCACATATGTTATGATCTCATTCATCACCACTTATGTTATGATCAGTTCCCAATAGATAGCCTGTCTTCTAGCCCAAGGTCAAGGACAACAAGAGTCCAAATTCCTAACAGCTATATACCGCGGTAAAGAAAATCTCTGATCCAAGTCCACATACTCGTAAATTACATGACACTATTCTACGTCTAGACATCCTCAGTCGCTATGATCTACCCTCTAACTCAGCATTAGACAAACTAGATGTACGAGCAAACTTGCCAAGTATGCAGACTTGGCAGCAAGACGTCGCCGGGGGCCGGGGGGCCGGGGGGCCGGGGGGCCGGGGCCAGGGGGGTGTTATCACGAGCCTAGAGAAAACGATAAAAAACCAATTGGCATTCACGCCGCCGGCGAGCTTTGATGTCCTCGTAAACACACACACAGACATACAAAATATTTTTTTTTTCTTTAGGTGCTTGACTAGGGAGATAAGTTACCGTCAAATTTCTTGGGTACTAACTTTGGTGTATCTTCAAAATACAAAAAGTTTCGTTCATTCTGTCACAATTATGGCAGAATTGACCAGAATCCTCACACGGAGACCTTTCAAATTATTTGTACCTACCTATACGTATACCTGTGCCATAATACTGTCCCATTTCGATGCTAGGAACCTACTTCATTTCAAGTTGCAATTTAAAAGCGCAGAATCTATCAAAAGGAAGTCGTATTATACAGGTTGTATAGGTTCTATCCAATAGGTACTCATACCCAAAGCAAAACAGTAATGACTAAATTAGGCACAAAAATCTATCTTCCAATGATGAGAGTTATCGGCGAACACGGCTCAGTAGTAAAACGTGGCGATATTAGCCAGATGCCTGCAGAGCCCGCAGCGGTCTCCCTGACCGCATTCCTGCCCGGAGCTCCACTATTAACTACCAATTGACAGCCAATGTCGACCCACTTATTAGTGACCCATTTTATTGAGCAGGCTATATTAATTATAATCTGCTGAAGAATGTAATTCCGCAGGGGCATTATAAGAAGTTGTGTGTCTGTATGAAAACCATTGGAATAAAAGACCAAAGCGAACGTTCGTAAACGTCTCTCCTAAAAACTAACCTATGTTTCCAGTTTGACGAACCGACAAAAATACAACAAGATTCGGATTTCCAATCACGGAAAAAAAATGCGAAAAGCTCTAGTTATGGCTGCTTTCATCTCTTACATTATAACTTTAGACACGTCACGATATGTTCTATCAATGATGCCAACACTAAAGCATGGCGGAAAAAGATTTGCGGTCCATTTATCTCCTCCTAATTCAAATTAGCCCCTTATTTCTATAACGTCGCCTAAAACACCCCACTTATAATTTGTCCTGTTGGCCTAATGACATCGTTTCCTAGATCTTTGTGCATCGCGTGATTGTGTGGCAGTTAATCAATTAGCGGCTGTCTCTGAAGGCCTCATTAAAGCCGCCTCATTGCCTCTTCTGCTGAAGAAATGCCAGCCCATACAAAGACGGAGAGAAGCGATCCCACTCGGTAAGGACAGAGACACACCGGGGAAGGGCGACAGAAGTGGTTCGTGACAAAAAAATTTGGACGTGTTTTTGAGGAGATTGTTTTTTCAATCATGCAAAGTTGAAAGATTCCAAACTTATAATATTTGACTTGTTATAATTCTGATTAAATCTTATTGTATACTAAGTACATACCTAATTAACATATTTATCCAAAAACTTTGAAAGTCATTAAAGAGATATTTAAACAAAAACAATGAAGAATACTAGTCCACCTTAAGTTAGTTGTGGGACCTACCAACAAGGTGTCACCTTATAACAAAGTTTTGCAACCAAGTTCCGAACGGTAGACGTTGTAAATAGGATGTTCGGTGAAACGTTGTGATGTATTCTCTCTGTCTATCTTTGACGAAAACGAAGGTTGTAGGTAAGTGTGTCGTCCCCAGTGTACCTGTGACCTGTCTATACCTGTAGGTGGCTGGGCTCAGCAGAATCGTTTGTAATTAATTAACAATAAGCGCCCGCCGCGCCGCCGCGCCGCCGCCGCGGGCGCTTCCGAGCCGGACGCACCGCCGCGCGCCGCTCTGCCACCGCACCGCTGCTGCACCGCGGTGCTAACGCTAATAGAGGCAGGTTTCACTTTGGCTCGCGAATCATATTTTTATTTGGAGTACATTTCATAAAACGCAGCAACAGCAGCATCTCAGTTTAACAAAAGTCTTCAAGATAGTAATGAAGTCCACGAGGTTGTGAAGCACATGGATGACCCACACACCAGTTTCACTACTGTTTCTTTTGTTGCAGTAGTAAGCGCACCATAATATTGATAGAACTTTGTTACTGTAGTGAATACAAAGAGTTCATCTCCCTCTCAAAGTCATAGCCTGTAAGACTCCACCGCTGAATACTATTTTTTACCTTTGCCGCAGTTCTCTAATTTCACCAAATACCCCTATGTCTTGTCGATTGGAGCAGAATTGAAGTGCAGTACCAGTCCACACACGATCATAGGAACTATCCTCTCTGATATTGCTGATCCCGTAGGTAATAATAATAAATAATAATAAATGTTTATTACACACACACACACACACACATACACATCCGTAATTCTGTAGATGTGTCTCTCGCGCGCCGCTTCTGTTTTGAACCTCACCTTCTTACTACGGATATGGCCCAAATCACAAGAACACTTTCAGTAGCCTCTAGCTGAGACAACGTAAAGTGCAAAATACAATGTTATATCCAAGTAAGAAAAAAATTTGGCTTCCCCAAGTGGAGCAGCTCAAGGTGACCCGAATATTTTGGGCAAGTTTAGAATGCAGGCACTCTCTGCTTTGGTAACAGGCTTCACATTTTACTCTGAAATTAAAGCTATTCTATCAACGGATCTTTGTCAAATGTTGGATGTCTATAGGTTTAAGCAAAATAAAGAGATATTTTAGAAAAATATTTATAGTACAGTCCTTTTATGTTTAAAGAAACTGGTTAGTCTGAGAGGCGCATGAGCAACCAATACGACGTGATTAATTAAGTAAGTATCTAGATACAAAATTATTGTTTCCATAGGTACTGCGTAACCACTCGTTAGTTTTTGGACTAACACAAATAATAAATGTACTTAGAGCAGATATTTTAAATTATTGTTTCGATAAAGACTCTAGCTAAGAACTCATCATAAAAGAAGACAAACTGGATGGTAGCCACTGAACAGAAATAGAGCGAACAAGAGTACGACTTAATAAACCAAATAACTAATAAAACACGTCGGAGGTGCGAGATATTCGGAACATTTCAATGAAGCAATTTAACCCTCGCCCGCTCTCGTAAACAAAAGCGCATTCCTCAGGCTCCGCTCAGCTCCGCTTCGCTCAACACCGCTCCACGCATTGTCCGCAAAAACGTGCTAAATGCTAATCTGGGAATATTCGACCCGGACTCGACCCCCCACTTCAGCCGCCACCCCGCTATCGTCGTAACGCCCCGCTGGGCTCAATTCTAATGGAGTTTTTTAAGAAACGCAGAATAATCGTTGCGAGAAGAAAATTAAGCCATCTTGGGTTAAAAAGTCCAAAAGTGGAGTGTGTCGGGTGGGCGCCGGCGGGGGTGAGGCGGGGCCGCGCGGCTGGAGGGGGCTGCAGGGGTGAGCTATAGATTTTTCGGGGTGCGTTTTGTCGTCACGTGAAAACAAGCGTTTAGACGATACTGTTGCTACAATTACTGAGTAATGCGATCCGACGCGGTTCCGTATGAAACATATCACATAGCCGCTGAAATATTATTTTGGTCGGAGGAAAATGTACACCTACTGCTTACTTATTTAAGGACATTTGAACTGTTTGACTGAAATCTGTTTTTTAACCGACTTCTAAAAAAGAAGGAGGTTCTCAATTCGGATGTTTGTATTTTTTTTTTTTTATGTTTGTTCGCGCATAACTCCGTCGCTTGCCAACCGATTTGAAAAATTCTTTTTTTGTTGGAAAGGGTATGCTTCCCAAATGGTCCCATGAAAATTTTATCGAAATCGGACAAGCGGTTTTTGAAAAATCAACAAAAACCTAAAAATTTATCTACATTAACGATCTTTTCATATTTCATAACTCCGTCATTTACGAACCGATTTGGAAAAAAATCATTTGGTAAAGTGGAGCTGATGATAAAGACCACAGATGGCTATCGGAACTACTCAATGACAAGTAGTTCATGGGTTGCTATTCGATTACTTTAATATGGTTGCTAAGCAATTTATGCTCGTTACAATGCATAATAATGGTGAAATGGAGCTGATGGTGACTTCTCAAACAGCTCCAGTTCTCCTGGCTCTTATTAGGGGAACTCCTCAACAATTAACGTCCCTGCATCGGGTAAAGCAATATTTTGTAAAAGGTGATAAGCAGTTGACATTAGGCTATTGTAACTTAGATAAATTACAAACTGACCCATTAAAAAGTGAAAAATAAAAACTTTTTTACAAAAAAAAAACAACCGACTTCCGAAAAACACTATAAAGTGAAAAATAACTTTAATTTCGGAAGTCGGTGGCAAAAAACTAAAATACAAATCCAAAGACACCGACTTCCGAAATTAAAGTTATTTTTCACTTTATAGTGTTTTTCGGAAGTCGGTTGTTTTTTTTTTGTAAAAAAGTTTTTATTCTGAAAACCAGATTAGGAAGACACATCATTGTCTTTTCCTGTACCTAATGGTTTTGAAATTTTTTCATGATTCCATGAATAAAAATCAAAAGTAACGGCTCAGATTCAAATCCATTTGTACGATTGTATGGAATGACACATACACAAGTAGCATTACGGCAGTCATAACCAGTCCAATTATATTTAGTGTAGAGAGATCATAACCAGTCCAATTATATTTAATGTCGAGAGAACATAACCAGTCCAATTATAATTAGTGTCGAGAGGACATAACCAGTGCAATTATATTTAGTGTCGAGAGGACATAACCAGTCCAATTATATTTAATGTCGAGAGAACATAACCAGTCCAATTATAATTAGTGTCGAGAGGACATAACCAGTCCAATTATATTTAGTGTCGAGAGGACATAACCAGTCCAATTATATTTAGTGTCGAGAGGACATAACCAGTCCAATTATATTTACTGTCGAGAGGACATAACCAGTCCAATTATATTTAGTCTCGAGAGGACAAAAGGTTAAAAAGCAACCAATGTTGCAGGTGAACAATTTAATATAATTAGTTACTGATAGGTAATAGGCTAAATTATTAATAAAAAAAAACTTTACCATAACAAAAATAAATATAAAAGAGCCTAAAGTTACCGACATTAGAATAAGCGCTACCGAAAAAAAGCACCTAATTAACAAGAATCTTTTCTCATCCCTAAACATTCGCGAACACGACCGAATTAATATCAGCTATTAATAAATAAATAACGACTATAACAAATTCACTACGCGCTACACGTTCATAACATTTACATAATAGCATCATCTCGTCTAGCGCTAAATAACTCATTGTAAATAACAGCCCAATTTATATTCAGCCGGGGGATATTATCATAATCGGCCCTTGCTTTGCCAACCTCACGAGTCAAAACGAGATACAAGATACACAGGTCCGTAGGCTCGACGGAGACGGAGTACGGCTATTTGGTTTCAGCTGAAATATGAGCGAGATGTTAGGTTTTTTATTGGAGTTTTCAGTGTGTAATGGGGGTATGTATTAAGGGCATATTCGGTACTTATTGATGTCTGCTGTACGGCCAGTTCATGAGTTATTATCCGGGAAGCGATGTGTGGAATAATTGGTAGAGGTATATAGACATACAACCTTCAAGTATAGATGCGAATGTGTGGGGTGTGTAGGTTTCTTTGTATATCGGCCATAGATATTCTATATAGGGGATTTCCCTTCCTTACAAAATGTAATTAAAAAATAATTGAATTGAATTTTATAAAATGTAATTAAAAAGAGAATTGACACGATCAGCACTTATAACTATCGATAAATATGACAAAATTATTATTTAAATTGGCTTGATAAAGTTTAAAACTTTAAAAAAAAATAGTTCTATTAAACACTGTTGTCTTTTCAAGTTGCAACATTACAATTTTAAATTGAGCGCAGTTAAACCTTTCTGCTATGCGAATAAACTGGTTTATGTTAATTTTAATGCTAACTGACTTTAACTTATGTTTCAGTTAAGCTGTCTTAGTTTAATTCACAAATTGAATATACAAAGAGCTATTTAAATGTTTATATTATGTTTCTGATTGATTCATTCGTGGAAGCCAATAGGATTAGGTAGTGGAGGCGTTTTACAGGGTAATAACAACACAATATAAAGGAGCAGCTTCTTATTACTTTACTAGAAATAAATGTAGGTACGTACAGCTACGTAAGTACATACCGTGCTTGACGTGAACATACTGAAAGAGTAAGAGCGAGTGAATATTTCATAAACTTGAATTAATTTACGAGTGAAACAATACTTCTACGATCAGCGTAGTTAGTCATTAATATTTCCAGAAAAAAGCATTAGTAGCACTGGAACCCCTCCCAAGTCTCGCCAGCCTCACGCAGCAACAGCCACGCCGCGCCAGCGCACACACAGTTCGTATTAAAGTATATTCTTAATTCTGTGCACAAAGTGTTCAGCGACACTTTGCTCTAAAAAGTAATACGCGCGGGAAATCTCGCACCTCTGAGAGGTCGAGTGTCCTCTATTATTGTTACACACGCCGCACACTGAACACAACCATATCACTTATGCCCTAAGGTTTAAATTAAGTTGACGCGTTGATAGTTTCGTTTTCAGGCTAATTAGAGGCAAGGGAGGCAGGCGCAGCGACTAAATAAATTTGAACCCTAACGCCCGCCACTAGAATATAAATTGGAGTTCACGCCTGACTTATTGTTTGTTTGCTAACTGCTAGCGAAAGTTAAATACGACTGTTGGTTATTTTGTGGTGGGAATCGTTTCTGTAGACCTAGAAATATTGTTCATACTGTAATATGGTATTTATGTACAAAATCGGTATCATGATAAAACATGTGAATGTAACTAAACAAACATACATGTATTATATTTTCGTCATCAATCAGTCAACTCAGCTTATCGCAGTGGTAGGCCAAGAACAGATACAACACTCAGCCCCCCACCCCATCTACTATCAATCCATTTTAGCTAATTATTACGAATAATAAATCAATAAAAATAATTTCAATGCTTAAAAGTGTTTTTATTGACTTTTCAAAAAAATGCAAATCACTCACAACCTCCCACAGTGGCTACGACGCTACGCCACTGCTACGGCACGCCTACGTGAACCGCTACGAATATTTATAAATTCTGCTGTTTCTTAGAAAGTACTGTGTCATTGGTTTTTTTTTTTTGCATAGTAAGTTCTAAAATTCATTGCTAAAATAAATAATGTATTAGCAGGCAAAACTGAGCGTTTTTCCTAGTTGTGTGAAACTAGCTATTAGAGTCGCGCGGCGCCGTTCTTTGTGCCGAGGTGTCGGGCCGAACACTCTCCACACCCTCGCCTCACACACAGACACACACCCCGCGTGTCGGTGTGCACTGTGTATATGTGTGTGTGTGTGTGTGGTGTAGCTTTGTTCAGCAAAATAATAATTGTTGTTTTATCTTTGATTTGTTGATGGTTTGCATAGGTTGTACTAGTTAATCTGTGTGTTAATGTAAATGATGGGTCAACTGTATACGAAACAGGCACAGAAAATAGGTTACACATATTGTACTGCTCGGTATAGGTAGGTACTTGTGTATTAGATAAACATTAACGGATTTTAGAGAAACTTTAGTAATATTTAGTACATATGTACCTAACTACTCTTTAATACATGTACCTAGCTGCTCGGTAATACAGATTCTATGGTGCGTTTACGTTTTGTTTTTGTGTTCATTGTTAAATGCTGGCGTGAACCATTTGCAACTTTGGAAGTATCATATAGTTTGATTAAAGAATATATCAGTTTCTTGTAACTTGGTTGAATGGAGGTCATTTTTTTCAACAAATATTGTATTATATGTTTCAATGGTTTTATGATCATACTTACTAACTTATTGATTGATAACTTTGTTTGCAGACAGTGCTATTTTGCCAATGTTTGGAGGATTGATGGTTTGGAGCTCCTATAAACTTAGTACTTACTGGATAAAGGCAAAGGTTTTAGATTAAGTTAAAACTTCTGACTGAGCAAATAATGTAATCTGATACATTGCTCCTAATGTACCTACTAATGTAAACTGATACATTGCTCCTAATGTACCGAGTAATGTAAACTGATACATTGCTCCTAATGTAAAACTGATACATTGCTCTTAATGTAAACTGATACATTGCTGCTTACTGTCACTGGTGTTTAACCGTTGTAACTGTATAACCGTTGTAATTAATTACTGTCACTGGTGTATAACCGTTGTAATTAATAATAATAAATAAATAAATTGCTCCTAATCTACCTACTAATGTATTCTGATACATTGCTCCTAATGTACCTGATACATTGCTCCTAATGTACCTACTAATGTAAACTGATACATTGCTCCTAATGTACCTACTAATGTAAACTGATACATTGCTCCTAATGTACCTACTAATTTAAACTGATACATTGCTCCTAATGTACCTACTCATGTACCTGATACATTGCTCCTAATGTACCTACTAATGTAAACTAATACATTGTTCCTAATGTACCGACTAATGTATGCACTTACGTAAATATCAATTACATGAACATTGATCTGAGTTGTACACACAAGAAGTAGGTATATCAACTGAAAATCAACAGCTGAGTGTAGGTACCTGAACTGACAACTATAAATCTACTAACTAACCGCAAATCGATCGCTTTATCCAAAGAAGCATTGTTATTGTTGTCAACATAGACCAATAACGCAAACTGTCCGGTCACGGCACGTCACCGGCACTGTGCGACGCGTTACGACACGGTACGACACGGTAGCGCACGGGGCAGCGCGCGGGGCGGTGTGTGTGCCTGTGCCGGCACACCGAGACAGACGCGGCACATGTTAGTAGACGCAGCGATTACCGTGTCAATGCTTAAAACACTCTGGCTGACGTCAGCCTAATTATAACTAGGTATCACTTTTTAGTTCCCGATAGGCTGTGGTTTCCTGCAATAATTTGGGCGATTAGAAGCACTTCACGTGCGATTTAAAGGACAATGATTGTTTTATTAGACGCTGGTTCCATGTCAACACTACATTAATGTATTAGATGCTGGTTCCATGTCAACAGTACATTAATGTATTAGACGCTGGTTGCATGTTAACACTACATTAATGTATTAGACGCTGGTTGCATGTCAACACTACATTAATGTATTAGACGCTGGTTCCATGTCAACACTACATTAATGTATTAGATGCTGGTTCCATGTCAACAGTACATTAATGTATTAGACGCTGGTTGCATGTCAACACTACTTTAATGTATTAGACGCTGGTTGCATGTCAACACTACATTAATGTATTAGACGCTGGTTCCATGTCAACACTACATTAATGTATTAGACGCTGGTTCCATGTCAACACTGCATTAATGTATTAGACGCTGGTTGCATGTCAACACTACATTAATGTATTAGATGCTGGTTGCATGTCAACACTACATTAATGTATTAGACGCTGGTTCCATGTCAACACTACATTAATGTATTAGACGCTGGTTGCATGTCAACACTACATTCATGTATTAGACGCTGGTTGCATGTCAACACTACATTAATGTATTAGACGCTGGTTGCATGTCAACACTACATTAATGTATTAGACGCTGGTTGCATGTCAACACTACATTAATATATTAGACGCTGGTTGCATGTCAACACTACGTTAATGTATTAGACGCTGGTTGCATGTCAACACTACATTAATATATTAGACGCTGGTTCCATGTCAACACTACATTAATGTATTAGACGCTGGTTCCATGTCAACAGTACATTAATGTATTAGACGCTGGTTCCATGTCAACACTACATTAATGTATTAGATGCCGGTTCCATGTCAACACTACATTAATGTATTAGACGCTGGTTCCATGTCAACAGTACATTAATGTATTAGACGCTGGTTCCATGTCAACACTACATTAATGTATTAGATGCCGGTTCTATGTCAACACTACATTAATGTATTAGTTGCTGGTTCCATGTCAACACTACGTTAATGTTTTAGACGCTGGTTCCATGTCTACATTAATGTATTTGCGATCTTTTTAGTTACAGGCTTTCTATCAGTAGTATACCTACTTATTAAAAGAGCTATCACACTAAGGGCTGATTTTACCAAAGTCAGATATATTTTATCCGTAAAATAAAATTGACGTCTGACAATGGAAGAACTGTCGAAAACTCAAAAGTTATTCGCAGGATAAGACTTATTCTAGGTTCAAAGTATACTGAAATTTGCTCTAAACTAATAATATTAATTCGAGAACAACTCAAGAAACAACATATTTCTTGTTATACTCGAGCAAAACAAAACTGGCATCCCAATTTTACCTAATCTAAAATTGCTGTCTAACTACATCCCTTCACCCGCTACCCGCTACCTGCTGTCACCGACACCACACCCCAACAAACTGGTTGTAGGGAAGGGTTAGCGCACACACACCACCGCGCCGCAACGGAACTCATTATGTGAGCTGTGTGTGCGTGTGTGTGTGTTACCAGCGGTTATGCGAACCAATAACCGACAACCCTTTCGGGTTAGGAGTCAGCACCAGCGCCGGATATAAGATACTCATGTTACTAATAATAATACACTGCTTGTAATAATGTAGTGAGAGATTTATATACGTCAATAGTTTCTAATCTCTAATTATGCTACGCCGCCGTACAGCTACGCGCTGTACAGCTACGAGCTACGGCGTAGCAGGAACTACACACATCAAAAGTGTCTAGGGATCAACATATATTTTTGCAATAACTTTTCTCCTGATTGATATTAATTAAAATTTTCTTTAAGGATTCATCAAATAAAGTGTTTTCGTTTGTCACAGTAACGATAAACCAAGTCACCTTTGCATTAATAAAGAAATTTGCCATTTTCCTAATAAAGGGATTTTTGACATTTGAACCATTAACACAAAAGTTCGAAAAAAAGACTGAAATAACAGTTTTCTTTAAAATTTTATTGGGTAACTTAAACAATTAATAATCCGTGTTTCTACCGCGAACACTAACAACACAAGAACATCGGTTTGGCATACTCAAAATGAGTTCATCCAAATCACGCTGTGGAATGGCCGCCCATGTTCGTTGCAACAACAAAAAAAGGTCTTCTTGCGACTGGATACCCTCCATATTCGGCAGAGCTCTTCTCTGTAGCATATCCCATGCATGCTCAATCGGGTTCAAGTCTGGCGACTGAGCAGGCCAGGGCAGGACATTGATGTTAGCTGCGGCGAGAGTCTGTCTTACAACTCTTGCGGTGTGCGGTCGTGCATTATCATGCATTAACTGAAATAAGGGACCGATTTGCACTTGTAGAGGAACGATGACGTCTGATACAATCGTCTCAGCATAAATTTGAGCGTTGAGGTTGCCTCTGATCCAAATCAACTCAGTTCTTCCGCCGATCCAAATACCCGCCCATACCATGATGGTTCCACCACTATAAGGATGGACTTCCTGGCAGGATTTTAATCGCTGTTGGCGTCCAGGGGTTCTCCAGTGTCGTATACGTCTTGTATCCGGTCTCATACCAAAACGAGACTCATCAGAAAAGCACACGAAACGCCATTGTTCTTCTGCCCAATTTCTGTGTTCAAGAGCCCATTGATATCGAATCCTACGATTGTGCATTGCTATAGGTGGTACCCGTAGCGGTCTTCGGGAATGAAGGTTCACTTCATGCAAGCGGTTTCTGACTGTTTGGTCGCTAATTAAGTTCCCTGAAGAGTGATGAAACCTCACGGCTAACATCATGGCGGTTATTGTTGGAGCTCTTCGAGTTAAGATTTGAATGTATCGGTCTTGTCTCCGTGTGGTGCAGCGATACCGTCCTCCATGGCGCTCAGCCACGGTACCAGTGCTTCGGTAACGTGTCCAAAGTCGACTGATAACACTCTGACTTGTATTCAGAGCTAAAGCCACAGTACGTTGCCGGGAACCAGCTTCTATCATTCCCACGGCTCTGAGCATTTCTTCCCTGCTTAAATGACGTCGCCGCTCCATAATAACGTTGGTTTTAATCAGTAGTAGGGAAACAGTAGCACTAATAATGTCTTCAATGCGTTGAATGTTTTATAGGGAAAATATTGACAGCTGATTTTCATCTTTTACTCGAATTTGATTCACAGTTCCTGATTCAAATTATGAAATGCACCAAAAAGGATCCATATAAATTTATAAAATCATAAATTTATTACAAAGCCACATCTCAATCTCAAGAAATCCGCATAAAAATGCTTGATCCCTAGACACTTTTGATGTGTGTATATAGTTAAAATAATTTGAATGCACGTAAGTTAAAATTTGTTTGTAAACAAAAGAAAATCTATGATCAAGTTTACTTAAACCCAAAAGAGTTGTGCAGCGGTGTACCTCACCTTTTGCCAGTTAGTTTTGTGTTGCTGTTATGTTTGTTAGTCATTTCAAGTTGTTTTTATCAAAGGACGCTGAGTATACGTTTGCTTGGCATCAACTATTATCGATACGACGAAGCACTAACTACCTTAAATATACGTAGCTATTTCAAGCTATGATAAAGCGTCCACTAATGATAGCACATCCATCAGTGTGCACCCGCCGGAGCGGGGGTCCGCGGGCTCGCTAATAACCCCGCTAATGTGCCTGTCTCATTTGTAGCCGGCGATCGATACGGAACCCGGCAACGTATGACCCACATCGCGCTTCATCGAACTTGTATAAGGCTACTGAAACTGTTGTATTGAAAAATAAGTGGGTATTAAAGTTATATTATTATTTAAACTAATAGAATACTTTATAGGTTAGGCTCTATAAACCAACTCCTCTCTTACCAAATTTAGTCCTGTCTGAAGCTCGTTTTATTGTTTTCACTTAAAATCAAGATATCTTAAAACTAGCTGAACCGTACTATAGACGTTTCAACGTTTGGTGTACTTTTACTTTTTTTTTTGCAAACTACTCATCAAACTTGAACAGTAAGAACATTTTTGGGTTGAATCTAAAACAATTTGAAGCTTTCATCAAAGGACAACTAAGCTAGTAATAGAAACCTATGGTTCAACTTATTTTAGTTCCCGCTATATTTAAGAATGCTAATGCTTTTTTGTTTAAAAGACCGACTACTGCTAGACAACTCAATACTAAAGAACTTTTAGCTCACAATGACCTCCTGCTACCTCTCTTGCCAGAGTAGGTACTAGAAGTACAAGTGTACGCTAGTGTGTACCATTCAACTTCAACCAAAACAACAATCGTCACACGAGACCTTAAATCAATCACCAGAAAAGGTGGCGAATGACCACTAATTTAGTGAATACCCTCATTCTGATCCACTGGCCCTTTATCACACATCTCGCCCACAAAGAGGCTTTATCTGGCCCTCTTTGTGCCCCACAAAGGTCTATTCTGGGAGGTGTGAGCCTCTTTCAATCACTATTTGTAAGGCGCGTTGTTTTTTTGCCGAGGTGTTGGATTGTGGCTGTTCCTCCAGCTCTCGGGAGGCTAACACGCTCTTTGTCACTCGTAAGTAGGTGTGTGAATTTCTTTTGTGCCATAAGTGGATGTAGTGAGATGTTTTGTCTGTTGAGCTCTCATTTAGTTTAGGTTTAAGTGTTTTGATTATTTCGTGGTAGTGCTCGATACTATACCTACTTATCAAATCTGTATATAAAGATGCAATGCATTTACAAATTATAAATTAAAACTACACTTTTTTGTACATCATCGCATCAACCGTAACCGTCATTAAAATTTTCATTTTATTAGGTAGGTACTGCTGATAAATGCGACGATTGAAATAGCAAACTACAGTATGTAAATAGCTGGTTATAAAGTATTTTAAGTCAAAGTATTTTGTAACAAAAACCTTTTGAACACTCAAGAGGTTTTTGTTACAAAATACTTTTATCGCAGGGCCAATTAGACGCTGAGGTATTTAATTGATTATCCGCTCGCAAATACTTGTTATATACCCACAATACATATCAAAAGATGATGCTACATCTGTTATGTAACAAGTAGCATGTAGATTAGAATATAATGTACATAAAGAACAAGGTGAAACACATAAAAAATAATCAAAAAAATCTGTTGCTCCAAGCATCACGGCTCCGTAAAATTGAGAAACTAAAATAGGCCTCATTTGGGCCAAACCCAAGCTTGTATAACGCTGGATGAAAATTCGATTGTGTGAACTACATCGACATGTTATTCAATATGTATTTAAAGTCAAAGATAAAGTCAAATCATTTATTTCAAATAGGCACATTATGGGAACTTTACTTTAGATATCTTACTTATTTAATAAAAAAGCATAATGTACCTATGTGTGTCAGTAAATGTGAAGGGTAATGGCAAGCTCCAGTAATGAACGCTAAGTGAATAACAAAGTGATTGGCTTTATGGTTCGTAGGCCTTGCACACTTGTAGCACTCTTGTTTTACTAAGATAATTTAAAGCAGTTCATTATTTTACCGATTCATTATATCCATTTTATTTAACTAATATCTAATCATCCATTTAGTTCAGCCTGAGGTAATTTTCTGCTGAATCACTGGAAATAGGCCTTCAACCTTTACGTTTTAGCTACGTAATGATAATTATAATGCGTTTGCAATTTAGGTACCAAACATGAAAACATTATTATATAAGTTTTTGGAAAAAATACTTTAAAACGACATATAAGGTTATATTTGTGCTACAACTTATTATTTTTAACAAATTTTTCAACAGAAGGTACCTACTAGTAATTCTGAAATCAACTTAATTGAAACCAGTTTAATGTTTCTATTTGTTTAGTGGAAATAATAAGAAATTGAAACAAGGATGTGAATAAGGAATACTTTCTTGGTCCTTGATCAACATAGCTACCTTGCCTACTCTTCTGACAAGTCATGACACTCAGTAGTCTCCGTCACTTCAACCTTCAGCACAAGCGATGGTACATCACATCCTAACCAAGATGATTAACTACTTAACTTATAAAGTCTTGTGCCACGTCTAGTACCACTTTTGTCTTCAACGTGTCTGATATAACGGTAAGTTAATAATAAAGATCTCGACGCGCACGCATCGTCGAGCGGCAATTGTGCGCCGGCGCTTTGTCTTAGCCAGCTCTTGTACTGAGATACACGTGTGATGTGAGTACAATCACTCATCAATGATTTTGATTTTAACTAATTGTATAGGGAGTTCTTTACAAAATATAATAAATAGGGAACGTAATAATAAGCTGACTACATATGTTATAGACCAGTCAAATGATCGTTGTGTTATAACTACTACTTCTACTTACATTCACTACAGATTACGCAGCCTTTACTATCATGCTGATATGAAAATTTCAATAAAAATTAATGAAGTGCTACCACCCGGCCGAAAGTCATGACGACAGTAATGTCCACCACGGATGATGGCAAGAGGATCCGAAGAAATAACCTATGTGATAATAGATCCCATTCGATCACCTAGCTGCCGAGCGTGTATTGTATGGTCTCTTGCGCCGGTTCGCTGTAATGGCCTATAATGCCGATCGGCTTTGAACAGACACTTATGTTTATTATAAACGCAGGGTTATTTTTTTTTATCTTAATTCTAGCCAGCATCATATTCAACTCATTGTTTTAGTTTTAGAGCATTTTTTTTAATGTAAGGCATTGCAGTCCTTAGTGTTCCTATACCTACCTACATACAGTCAGTTTGGTTATCGTTATTACATTCCGTTAATAAGGATGACAATTTGCATTGAAAAGTTAATAAAATGACGATGTGACGAGTACATTTAAGTTTTTGTCAAAATTGAACTTCCTTCCTCAAATACTCGTATCAAGGATTTTCTTTATGTTGCCCAATTCACTTTAATTTGCTTCTTAACAAGCTTATTACAAAAAGTGGGTAAATGATAGGTGTTGTTCACAAAGATACGAAAAACAATTCTTTTCGCTACAACTTAATGTTAAAAAATGGTGTACCTAATTGACAGCCAAAATCCTGTACCCCGTCATAATAAATTATATTGTAATTTTATATTAACTAGCAATTAGGTACGTATACATAATTTATCATCTCATTATAGGTAGAGTATAAACAGTACCTACTAAACTTGAATAAAGGTTATCTAATTAATGATACCTACATCAGATTGTAACGTAAAACGTAACATTCCCAGTAAATCGCAAAACTAGCTAGCTAAAAAAAACAACTATCGACTGGTGGAAACAGGCCTCTCCTAATTCATGTCTGGGTTTGCATCTAATAAGAATATTATTTAAATTATTTTCGAACAGAAAATGTTCCTCTACATAATTTCTTCCCTTAATTGAATTTACGCTCTCATAGAAAATATAATAATATTGATTATTATTCCTTCAAAGGAAACAATAATTGGTATCTATATATTTAAATACATAATTATAGTTTCAGTGAAATCATTGTAAGTAATTAAACTTCATGCAAATATAATAATAAGCTACCATTGTGACATGACAGCACACATCGCTGGTGCACCGACGCACCGCGCCGACGCGCCGACGGCAAGTGTGAATCACGTGCCTTTACCTTCACTGTTTTGATTTTAACATGTTTTAATAAACTGTTAACATGTGTAAATTCAGTGCAAACTGCTTTTTCAATCTACAAATATAAAATTAATGCTGATTAATCAACTGTTGCGCCAATCCAAATTGTTTCAAAAATCTTCGGAAATTGACAACGCAATTTTGTTTTCATTTCTTTTCTATAACATCTATATTGTCTACTTTCTATGGAGAACTACTATTAACTTAATGTTTCACATAGCTAAATAATGTTACACAAAAGCTCCTCTGAAATATATTCAAACAACTTTCATCATCATCTTGCTTTTCCAACAACTTAATTTTTAATCAGTTGTGTATCATTGGAATATTTGATTACAATAAATTACCTAACAGTCATTTGCTATTTCAATAAAACGTAAGAACAGTCTAGCCAGCAATACTCATAGGCTTATCCATCACCGCGAATAATTCGCAGATAGCATTCGAGCGAGCAGTTTAATATTACAAACAATTGGCTGGTTCGCGTACATTCACGGGCGGTAACCGGAGCCGGCGGCACGTCAGAGCTGGCGGCATTGTACGCTAATTAACAAATAAGACAAAAACCCTAATTAAACGCTGAGAGACAATACAGCCATATTAAATGCGCGTGAACGTTGCAGCCTCAGTGCTGAGGATACACCGGCGGAGCGAGCCAGTTGTGCACTCCGGCTTGTTTCATGATTTCATACCTACTTAACTCCTTTATACTATATCAGGTGAACGCATAATGGTCCATTAAAACTGTATATTGCTGACAAAAACAACATCAAAACTTCCTGGTACTTTCTGTCTGAGCGACATTTTTAGCAATGGCTGATGCAGTTAAAACTATTTAGGTATTATTTAAAAGTCATACTTTTAATGAAGTTGAGACTCACATCTGTAAGTATCACCAGCTTCTAAGGTATCTCAAGTCGATTTAAATAGTTTAAATCAACTACCTACTAAGATCCTAACCATTTTACTATCCTTAATATTTTTTTTCTGGCAGCAAGCGAGAGTGTTGTAGTTTTTTAACTACCTGCTACAAAGTTGTAGTTAAGTTGATCATGTCTAGGATCGTTATAATGTAATGTCTAGATCGACAACTAGAGCTGAGGTCTACTATAGCTATGACGTCTAGACTGACCTGGTGGAGGGTGTAATAGCGGTGGTCCAGGCAGGAAGGCCGCAGCCACAGCCGCTTGCGCGTTGAACGCCGCGGCGTACGCCACCCGGCTCGCCATCGACGCTGGCAGGGGGAACTGAGGCGTGTACGCCGACCGCGGCTCTCTGCTCTCAGACAAGTTCAACACTCTGTCCCCATCTCTGTTCTCAAAGTACCGCTCCCGACTCTCTCTGTTGTCCGACAGGCCCAGCAGCTCCTGGATGGCGAAGGGCGACCGCTGCGGCGCACGCGGCGCGCTCTGGTTCGCGCTCATCGCTTGCATCTTGCGTTAAGCGCTCTCTCGCTTGTATACCCTCTGCTTAACTTTTACATTACTGTATTTATTTTATTGTACATGTTTTCTTATCAATTATGTTTGATTTATCACAATTTACTTAGGTCGTGTTGTCAATAATTCTTAATGCTAATGTTTTTATTTGGAAACACACTTTCTTAAAGTTTTTTATACACTTCCTAACTCTAATAACTATTTGACTACATAAAAACTAGGCCTAAGTATTAGGCTGAATACTTGAAAATTCGAGAAAAATATATTATGAGTTTTCCTAAGCGGTGGAAAATTCGCGAAAAATATCGTTTTTGTAGAAGTAAGTCGCGACACGAGCGCTCGCCGCGGCGTCTGCAGCGCTTCTGTGCGCGGCGCCGCCCGGCCGCCGGACAAAACGAGAAACCCCCCGAGCAGCCCCGACAGCGGCTCACTGCCGAGAGGTCCTATGCACCAGCCGGAGCGCACCTCGTACGACCTTCCGCTCCGGCGCGGCGCGTGGCGCGCTCGGCGCCACAACGTCGCAAGCGCCGCCGCTCTGGCCGCACGTACGCCCTGTCCGTCCTGGCGCCGCCACCCCCAGCCCGCGCGGGCGGAGCCTACTAATAGCCAATACGGATATTTGGTTACCGCACTGTATTGGCCAGATTTCTTCGCGGGGACACGCCTACTCAACGGCTTGCCACCTGAAATGGAACTTTACCACTAACTCTTAAATACTAAAGTGTGTTGCATTGTGGTGGTTGATTTAATTTTGATTAATTGTAAGAAATGAATAGGCTCGGGGGGAGCGGGGAGGGGGGCGTCCGCTCGATGGCAGCGCGTGAAAGGCTGCGTCTGCTCATAATACTACTGCATTATCAATCATTGGTCGTTTTCTCGCTGAAACTCTACCTGCCTGCATACAACTCTACATAATGACGCACTATACTCACCTGCCTCTACATCACACTTGTTTATACAGATCTTTTTAATCAAAGCCAGTCATCACAAAATCAATATCATTAATATTTCTGACAAAGAAATTAACTAATCAGGCTATTTTAATAGAACAATTACCTAGTAGATACCTAGTTGTAGTCACAGTTTTCAGGAATTTCAGAAATCTTTGTATTTTTTTACTGCAAATTTTTTCATTCATTTTAAATTGTTATTGGTTTAGTATCTAATGTGGTCATTCAGATGAGTCTTAATTAAAATGAAATCTCTTTTGTTATGTTATGTTGCTGTTCATGACGGCAGATGGCGCTGCAAGCGCAAGCGTAATAATGTAAGTAAAGTCTTGTTAAAGTTTTCTAACTAGCTGTTTTATTAATTAAAGTATTTACAAATCATCAATAATGATGCGGTCCCATGAGGTCCCTCGTCGCTGAACAAACAATGACACGCGGTGCATGTCTCTTCTACAGTGTAAGATCATCATTTATACTTATTTACCCTCATTTATTATCTATATTTTTTAATTTAGTAGGTAAGTTGTGCTTTCTTTTCTTGGGCTTAAGAAATGAAATAAAAAATATTTTAAAGACGTTACATCATGGTGAACACCTGATAGATATTTCTAAAGATTTGAAATATCTACCAGGTATCTATCTAAATGACAAAAGTCTGGATTTAAAACAAATACAACCTTTCATATATTAGAGAGGAAAATCCAAATTAGTCATGTTGGTCATATTCGGTGATCACGTTGAAATTTTCTAATGTTGATTTAGGTATAGTAAACCGTTTATAAGCTAAACAAAAATATAAAAACAGAAATCTTAATTAATAAGTGATGAAAATTTAACAAATATTTAGATAGTAAATGGGGACTAGTTCTAGCACTCATGTGGGATTATTGATGGGACAATATTTATTTATTTATTTAATACTTCAATCACATAAATGTACAGAGGCGGACTTAATGCCATAGGTATTTTCTACCAGTCAACCTTTGGGTGATGCAGAGACAAATAGTGGTAGGTAGGTGCAATCAAGAACATTGAGAAATAAATATTTTAAATATAAAGATACGCATAAACGTATTAAAACTACAAATATAATAAATAAAACTAATAATTTATAATCCATCTTCCCAGAGACAGTGGGATGAGCCGCTCTGCAGGTTGGTACGGAATAATCTTATTAATACGTCCACCAATTCTGCTGAGCGTGCCCGCCTGCTGGCTGTGGGTGAGTGGGAGTCGGGGCTCTGGCTTCAAGCACTCCCGTCACCCAACATAGGCACTATGCTGGGTGACACCACCTTCCGACTCGCTACCTGTCTGCGTTTGGGCGCTCCTTGCGGGGCTCCGCATCGCTGTCAGTGCGGTGAAGCTGTCGACTGTCTCGGACACCATGGCCTATCTTGCAGTAGGAGCGCAGGCCGGATAGCACGGCACGCCAGCATTAATGACATCATCCGTCGTGCTCTTGTCACCGCCGGGGTGCCAGCTGTTTTAGAACCCAACGGCCTGGCACGCGACGATGGGAAGAGACCAGACGGGATGACCATAATGCCCTGGAAGTTAGGCAGACCTTTGGTGTGGGATGCAACATGTGTCGACACCCTTGCGCCATCTCATCTTCCTAGCACGGTGGGCTGTGCTGGACCGGCCGCTGCAAGTGCAGAAAACCTCAAACGGCGAAAATATTCCAACCTGATTTAGAGTTATATGTTCGAGCCGTTTGGGGTTGAAACACTAGGGCCATGGGGTCCGAGTGCCCACTTGGTTTTTCGAGATATCGCCAAGCGGTTAGTCGACTCTTCACGTGACCAGAGGGCTGGCCTATTTCTTGGCCAAAGAATTAGCATTGCCATTCAACGTGGCAATGCTGCCAGCCTTTTGGGCACTGTTCCTGTTGACAGCGATGCGGACGAATTTTTTGATGCCCTATGATTATTTTACTTATTTTTTCATATAAATGTACATATTATTATTTTAAATATTAGCATAGATTATGTAAATAAATGGCAAATTTAATTATAAATAATATAATAACCTAATATTATTTGCCCTGTTTTTTTTAGGTTTATTTATTACCAACAGACACATAGGAAAACTGTTATTTAGCTTAGCTATTGTGAAGGTCAGAGAAAAACATCACTACACCTAGAAATTTAATTAGGAAAACAATTAGGTACCTACACACCTTATTTTCAGCTGTAAAATACTATTATTTGAAATTCGCAAAACAACATTTTTTTCAGTTTACGTAGGTACGTATAAATTTTTCAATAAAAATATTAGAAAACTCCCAGATGCTGCGGCGTAGGATCCTTCACTTTTTCAAGGATTGCTATTGCTCTATGGGTAAATAACATGTTTTCTGTAAGTTTTTTTCAGGTAAAGCCTACTACTTCTTCTTTTTTTACTTTTAACTAGGATTTGATTGAGATGTTATTAGAAATATTACTAAGTCGCGTTCCTAAGTTGTATTTTTGCGAAAACAATGGAGCTACTTAGCTATACAATACTGAAAGTACCTACCTACATATTATTATGTAGATAAATAAATCACACATTCTGACCAGTTCTTTGTACCTTAAGATGATTCCTAGGATGAAGTACATAACATTCTGCTTCTTAGTTATTAATAGAGAGCTAATACACAATAGCTAGGTATACATCTATTTCTAATAATTGTCGGGCTTTATTAAGTAACAAATCACAAAAATTCGTGATTAACATAGTTTTGAAAATCATTGGTATTAATCGTGCACAAATACTTCAAACCTGACAAAGAAAGTTACCAGTCAAAGAGCTCACTAGAATAGAATAGAATACTCTTTATTTTGTGCACCATATAAATTACAGACATAAATATAGAAACTGTTCAAAGGGTGACACAACGGGTGGCCTTATCGCTAAGAGCGATATTTTAAAGACACTAGCAGTCTGTTTTGTCCTAAATAATGTCTGTAGTCATAGTCAACCTAAAGCTCTGACGTTATCGGCAACGTCAAAAATCAGGAATCCATCGGCTCACATTCATACTTAAGGTTCTCTCATCAACACAGTTATCTAGGTCCGCCTATTTCCCGCCTACAAATATTATCTCTTTGTTTGTTTCGGTGATTCTTCTCAGAGTAATTAGTCGGTTAGGAAACGCCAAACACTTATCTAGTTTTAAGGTATTATAATTTCTTATTGACGTGTGAAAGTATTTTTAAAACCAATTTACAGAAATAGAATATTATTTGTCATCAATTTCATTGGCTGAATTTCATACATCATAGGTACATATCAGATATGTCAGATAGGCAGTCGCTCCAGGTAAAATACAGGTATTCAGCTGCATCCGGACTTATATAACTATGACCATGACTTATATAATTGTAAAACAATCATCAGAGAAATTAGAAAAGCCCAAATTACTGATCCTCAAATGAAAGGTCTTAATGCTGCACCGGTTCACAAATGTTAGCATGACCAGGGGGCCTAAAAAGGCCACTTTTGCACAATCATAAAAGGATAACATAATGGACAGTTAACTGTTAAGTTAATCGTATCAAATCCCATTGGTGAAGCATTTGTCAGTTATTTTTTTTGTCTGTGCTAAAATACCAATCAGTCCAATCCAAATCTAACCCCAATCTCTTTGATTTTACCAACGTAGTGCAGCAAAAAAAAAAAATACGGACTATCTTCGCCATATTAGGTATAATTCATAATGTTTTCCTTTTATGATTCTCCAAAGTGGCCTTCAGCCCCCCAGTTCGTTGTCCAAGCGAGATTACCCATTGTGATATACCTAGCAAATGTAAATAATTCAGCAGTCTGTGTTTACAGGCTGATATAATGAGAACAAATATTTGAATTAGGTAGGTACCTAAAACGTGAACACACAAAATAGACAATAAGTACATTCACGTGTCTATTACAAACCACCTGAAAACCGATGCGATCAGTTTATTAGAAGGACTAGTAAGGGTAACTTGATGGCAAATTAAAAACAATACTTAATTGTATAAAAAGAGGGGCTTATGGCTAAGTAATAACAGCCGCACACGTCGATCAATCAGGTTAAGCTATTCTTCCCGCGGTTGGTCCGTGGATGGGTGACCATCTTTACATACCAAGATCCCTCCGTGCCTCGGAAAGCACGTTAAGCCGTTGGTCCCGGCTGTCATTCGTGGATCTTTGACAGTCGTTACGGGTCGTCAGAAGCCTGAAGGTCTGACATTAACCGGTCTTGCCAAGGGGTTTCGTATTGCCCAGTTACTGGGTTGTGGAGGACAGATAGGCAGTCATCATAATCAGCCTAAAAAGCCACTGCTGGGACACAGGCCTCCTCTCTGTGAGAGGGATAGGGGGTAGATAGGCAGTCGCTCCATGTAAAATACTGGTACTCAGCTGCATCCGGTTAGACTGGAAGCCGACCACAACATAGTTGGGAAAAGGCTAGGCAGATGATGATGATGATGACTTAATTGTATATAAAAAACGCTGAACACTAAATTTAATCTGCGATAAAGTAGCTAAGCAATCTAAACCCATGTCAATAATCGTTTTATATTTATTGAAAGCGGTCCCCAATCGTTTTTCACGGCCAAAATTAGTTAAACCCAAGACCCCAAAATATTTCAGCAATTTTTTTCTCTGTCGAACACAATAGTCAGACAGAGCATTAAGGTGTGTTCTCACGCGCGGTGTCCGGCGGCGCGGGCGCGGGCGGCGCGGGCGCGGCGGAGCGGCTCGGCTTACGCGCACAAAGCCGTCAGGCCCCGCCTTTGTGTTGTGACAAGCGGATCACGGCCGTGACAGTTCACACGACGTCTTGTTCCTTTTGCAGTATTTCTAAGTTGAAGACGTTTTGTGTGCTCTATGGCTTTGTTGGCAAATATTGTTGACGGTGACGGTGTCTATTACTCTGCCGATACGATGGATGTCTGCTGTAGACCACAGATGTTGTCCTCGTGTATAGATCGTGAGTAAGGTAGGTACTTGCACACTAACAGCCACTCAAGTACCTAACTGTGAAGGTCCTAGCAAATGCGGGTAGGTTTTTCTATAACTAAGGTGCCTAAGATAAAATTAAATCGTTGTTAAAGTGGTGTCGCAAGGAACCTACCAGTTTGTTGAAAAGATTGTGTAACGTGTCCAAACTTTTGGAAAATTTATAAAATGTCCACGAATTGGTTGTAGAATGTTTTGTTAAAAGTGCATAGAAGAAAGAGGCAGGAAGATACAAACATTCTAGGAAGGGGTCTAACCAGTCAGAAAACTATCATGGTGTCTTGGAGATCCTAGCCTATTTCTAACAATATTGATTCGGCTGTGTAACAATCGGGTCCATTGGGCTTTCTTCTATTCTAAGGCCCGTGACTTAATAGAAGATGGACCCGATTGAGCAATTGGATTCACTCCGTACTGAATCCAATTGCTGAACAGGTCTAATTCAGAATACCTTTCCGCACCTCACTGCTCGTAGCTCCGATCGATATTGTTTTAGATGAAAGTAAGCGGCACCTTGTCTACCACCAGACTACAAGACACTGTCGGCAAGCCCGCGGGGCCCAGGGCTGTTCGATAACACACCATATCGATTTCAAGCCATGGTTATAAAAATACTTACACCATGGCAATGACTTGTACTTTATGAATTGCAAGTCATTACCAAAACATACATATCTAAGTAGGACACTACCGTAGGAGGTATAATGTCAATCTCGATTTAACATCAATGAAATGATCTTAAGTGAGGTAATCCATTTACGATTGTCGATTAAAATGAGTAAATACTTTAAAATACTACATGAAGGTAGGTACAGCCATTTGTCTTTCACAACACAATTGCTAGGAAATACTGAAAATCTGGTGAGAGTATGATAAGACTTTTGTCGGAAAATGCAATTGAGCCAAAATTGGAAAAAGAGTATGGAACCATTGCGAGTGGAGAAAAGAGTGTGGGACCATTGTGAGTGGAGAAGAGAGTGTGGAACCATTGCGAGTGGAGAAGAGAGTGTGGAACCATTTCGAGTGGAGAAGCACACAAGGATTCATACATTTTTTTTCTTTTGAAAGTCATCGCACGAGAATATTTTTATACCATAAAGAAATGACACTGAATTTGACATTGAGGAATTTAAATAAAACCATTTCGGCACTTTAGAATTATCAGAGTCTGTCAGTCAGAAAGTTGAAGCAATAGCTTTATCACAGTAACACGTATTCAAATAAATGTGTCCACTTCTCACGTAGAGGTAATCTTGACCTAGTACCTACAACAATACTAACTAAACACAACACAGACCCGAGACTTCTTCTCAGGAAAGAGTGCCTATAATAAACAATAGTAAACTGTAGTAGTAGTAGCAGCTCTTTCCGAGGAGCAAGACTCCTTGCATCAGAAGATATAGTGTTCACTGTGTGTGTGCCCTTGCTTCAACTTTCTGACCGAAATCATTGACAATTCAAAAGTGATTGTAATTTGTTTAATTGAAATACTGTTTATAGTTTTGCAAATGAAAAAGGAATTGTTACTTGCGTGTTTTTACAGCTAATTAGGTCTTATCTTGGATCAAGGCGGACACTAACAGACTTCTTGACAACCGATCCAGTCCAGAGGATACGTGAGCACCAATAGTTTTTTTATTCTTACGCAGCCTGGGAAACGACTAGCAACTTGTACATTACTAGCTTCTTCCCGCAACTTCGTCCGCGTGAAAGACCCTCCCTCCATCCACCCACTTAGGGGTGGAATTTCGAAAAACCCTTTCTTAGTGGATATACCTACTCTTCACAAGGAACACACACTCCGAATTTCATGTCTCTAGGATCAGCGGTTTAGGCTGTGCGTTGATATAGGTATCAGTCAGTCAGGACTTTTAATTTTATACTAGCTGTGCCCGCGACTTCGTCCGCGTGGAATAGTGACTTTTCGGGCAGCATATTTTGAATTACATATACCGTCTACAGACCGGGCATTTGCTGTCCGAACCCTCTGAGAACTCAGGCGAATTTCAGTGAAAGTCTCAGACTCTAGTGCTTGAGCTTCACGATCGGCAGTGAGACGTATTTCTCGTTCTTCCTGTGTTTCCTGAGACCGAACATTTGCTGTCCGAGCCCTCTGAGAACTCAGACGAATTTCCCTATCAGTGAAAGTCTCAGACTCACGCGATAGTGTATGAGCTTCACGATCGGCAGTGAGACGTATTTCCCGTTCGTCCTGTGTCTCCTGGGATCGAGCATTTGTTGTCCGTACTCTCTGGGAGCTCAGGCGGGTTTATTTATTTATTTATATTTATTTATATATACTTTATTGTACACCACAAAAATACATAACATGAAAAAGATACATCAAACACTACAAAATATACAATGGGCGGCCTTATCGCTTTCTGCGATCTCTTCCAGGCAACCTTGGAATGGACAGTGATTTTCCAGGACATAAAATGGGGCTGTCGTTGGTGCAAATATTATGTATACAATACACTAAAATAGATACACAGATATATACATATCCAAAATTATAGATACATAAATACATACATACTAAATTGTATAAGCAACGAAAATAAAAGAAGACAGTAGTCCATTGCAGTTAGGACAACATGATCACAACGACAAGTAGTGTTCCTTCACGAGTCTTTTGAACACATGTAACGACTGCGCACGTTTAATTTCAACTGGCAATGCATTCCACAAACGAGCAGCCTGGACGGTAAAGGATTTATCAAAGAAAGTTGTGGAATGCATAGGCATTTTGAGCTTCAAGTTATCTGATGACCTTAAAAATTTCGTGTGGGAGTCACAAAGAAACTGGAAACGTTTCTTGAGATAGAGAGGGGTAGAAGGGGAAAAAAGAACATTGTACAAAAGGGAAAGAATATGAGCATTCCGACGAAGGCGAATTGGTAACCACTTGAGCTTTACACGAAATTCGGAAACGTGGTCATATTTGCGCAGACCGAATATGAACCTTATACAAAAATTTTGAAGCCGCTCAAGTTTATCAAGTTGGTCTTGGGTAAGATCAAGATAGCTGGCATCAGCATAGTCAAGGATGGGTAGAAGAAGCGATTGTGCAAGCGCAATCTTAGTGGCAGTCGGTAGGAAATTACGCAATCTCTTCAAAGACGCAGCGGATGCAAATAGCTTGCGGCTAACTTCCTGTAGCTGGGCAGTCCAAGAGAAGGCTTTATCAATAAATATCCCCAAGTTTTTAACTTTGTCACTAAAGGGAACTACTGAGTTGTCAAAAGAAACTTGGGGAAGGGTCGTCCAGTCGATTCGGGAGACCGTTCTAGAACTGCCCACCACTACAACCTGCGTTTTCTCAGGGTTGACCAAAAGTCCAAATCTCTTGCTCCAGTCGCATATACAGGCCAGATCACGATTAATCGTTAAGACAGCCTGGGATAGATTTCCAAGAGGAGCTTGCGAGTAAATTTGTAAATCATCTGCATAAAGATGGTAGGAAGAAATTAGTTCGTCGGAGATTGAGTTAATAAAAACTGCGAAAAGTAAAGGGGATAGAACGCCACCCTGAGGTACACCGGCAGAAGTATTACTCCAGGAAGACAAGGTCTCTCCGATGCAAATACGTTGCCGGCGACCGAACAGGTAACTACGAAACCAGTCAATTACCGATGGAGATATGTTAAGAGAACAAAGAATGCCAAGCAAAACATCAAAATCAACAGTATTAAAAGCATTGCTGAAATCTAGCAAGGCTAAAACCGTTAGATTACCGTTTTCCATGGCTGACCTTATATCATCCGTAATGTTCAGAAGGGCTGTGGTAGTGCTATGACCAGGACGGAAGCCAGACTGGAAGGGGTTGAGGAGATTATTTTTAGAGAGGAAAGTGCTTAATTGATTGTGGATTAACCGTTCAAGGACTTTGGATAGGAATGGTAAAACGGATATTGGACGGTATTCAGAAAAGGTTGCGGGATTAGACTTTTTAGGTAAAGGAATTATTTGAGCATCTTTCCACAAACATGGAAATACACCACTAGATGCCGAAAAATTGAGGATATGACAAATGACGGGTAGGATAACATCCAGCACAGGGACCAACATATTACGGCTGATACAGTCACTTCCTACTGCATTGGAAGTAATCGATAGTATGCTCTTCTTAACATCACACGCGGTGAACTGACCAAAAACAAATGGAGAATAACTGGGAGTCGGAAGAGAAGAAAGATAATTCAGTGTATTCGATTTGATTGTCCCATCAAAATTGGACGAAGCAGTAAAATGATTATTCATTGCATCAATGTCTAAATCTTTTGGGATTGCCTCTTGTCGGGTTTTGCCGACCCCCAATGATCTAAGAAATTTCCAAACTTTGGATGCGTCCCCATTTTGGACAGATGTATGAATGTGGTGGCGATTAGCATTCCTACACACCTTGTTGCAGTGATTACGGATTGAGAGGTAACTTTCCCTGTTAGCGTCATTAGCCTTGCGCTTAAATTTAGACTTCGCCGTAACTTTTTTGAGCATTAGCGTTTTAATTTCATTCGTGAGCCACGGCGCCGGCAAATGTCTAACCTTAACTGCTCGAACAGGTGCATGTTGATCGTAGAGCTCGATAAGCTTCGCCGTAAAAATATTCACTTGCTCATCGACTGATGCAGAGGCAAACAGAGCAGACCAATCTATATTGCTGGCATCCTTGCAAAGATTATCAATGTTCATGTCACTAAAATTGCGTTGCATGAGAATCTTAGCTTTAGCCTTAGGTGGGCGAATTTTGTAAGACAGAAAAATCAGGTCATGATACGAAAAGGCATCGGCTGAACATTGACCATGTTTAGCGACATGATCAAGGGAAGAGACAAAAATCAAGTCAAGAAGTGAAGGAGTAGAGTTAGGAAAATGGTGAGTGGCACTCAGTGGAAGAATTGAAAGATTATTAGAAGCCAAAATATTAGTCAAAGAAGAAGAGCGATGGTCTTTTTTCAAAAGACAAGTATTAAAGTCACCCATGATTATGCTATGACTGTAAGAAGGGACCAGCATTTCTAAGAGATTTTCGAAGGAAGAAAAGAAACTAACGCGTAAAGAAGGACAATAATAGACGCCAAGGAGTAATTTTGAATGGTGTAGTTCGACTTCAAGGAAGAGATGTTCGCCAGCATTAGATGGCGGTGGCTGCGCTGACTCATTGATAACAGAGTAAGGAATTTGCGTGCGGAGATATATGGCAACACCACCACCAGCACCGACCGAGCGATCGTTTCTTATAAGCTGGAAACCGGGAAGAGAGTAACTTGTTGACGGGAGACAAGGTTTAAGCCATGACTCGGAAATAAGTATCGCGTGTACGTTCTTACAGTCGAAGCTTGCCAGCATATCGTGGAAATGAGCCGGAATGCTCTGAGCATTAATATGTATAACGTTAAAATTCTTAGGAACATCAGAAAACTGCGCTGAGAGACTGTCAGCAAGAGAAGGAACACTCACGAAACTGTCGTCGTTGCTTGTTATAGAGAAAAAACTACAATCATCACTGCTTACATCGATAGACATAAATATTTACCTAATATAATAAAAATAATATAATTTATATAGCACAAAAACCTATAAAAATAAAATAATAATAAAAAGGTAACCTGTTTAGGTAACAATAGTCCTGCCGGTTGCGTTATTAAATGTAAAAAAAAATTAAAAACCTACTTACACAGTCCGGGTAACAAAAGAGAAAAAAAAAAAAAAAAAACAATGTAAAACATATCAGGACAGGAGAAAACACAAGAAAAAAAAAAATTAAATAAAAATAGTAATAATAATAACTTCTACCAGTCACAGTCAGCCATTGCACATTTAGAAAAAACGGAACGCACCGAATGCAAGTGACATAATTATTGGGTAAATTTACTCTATGGTATTGAATGACACGTGACACTGACAGTGACAATATTGTGAGTGACATTCAAGCAAATTGATAATAATATAGTTTGTAGCACAATAAAAGTTATCTGACGGTATACCTAACCAAAACAATAAAAACATGATATTACCCGGACTTTGAACAAGACATAACAAAGAAATCACTTCTTCAAAGCAGCAGCACGCTTCAACCTAGCGGTCTTCGCAGCAGCAACGACTGGAACTGAGGCTGGCACATGCGATAGCGATACTGGATCACTCTGCTCGGACTCACTGGGATTCGGCGCAATCTTATCCAATTCAGCGAGGGACTCAACTCGATGCCGCGAGTCATTTGGACCAAGGACATACACACATCCTGCCTTAGTCCAGCTCTTGCTGACACCGCATCTTTCCCTCGCAGCCAAGAACACATCATGCCGCCCCTTGGTTAGGAACTCTGACATGGTGACGCCTGTTGCTTTCAATTTGGCTTTGGAAAACCAAATTCTATCCCGAACCGCAAGACTGCCAAGCTTGAACAGGATAGGCCTGGTTTTATTAGCCACGGCTCGTCCCATCCTATGACATCGGCTGATGTCCGCAACAGTAAAGTCACTCAGCTGTAATTTGTGACAAATTACCTCAGTGATCACCTTGGCAGTGTCCTCCTTCTGCTCCTCATCAACACCATGCAACAGCAAGATCTTCCTTCGTCCCCGCATCTCTATTTGGTCGACACTACGAGCTAGTAGCTCCACCTGTTGCTGAACGCTGTTGAGAGCCTGCGTGATGAATGACCGGAACATTGTAAACTCTGCAGCCAGGCTAGAGGTTGTGACAGGTGATGTAGGGGCCTTCTTAAGCTCATCTTCAAAGGCCGACATCTTTGTGTGAAACAACTCCTTTAATTCACTCAAAGTGCTTGTTAGTGAATCCATTGCGATGAAGTGATAGTGAATTGTGAGAAAATTTTGAAAAGATAACGCTACACCAGCAGGTACTAACTATGTACTTTTAAAATAAAGCATAAATAATTATAAATACTGTGTCAATTAAATTATATTGAATCTAAAATAAGAGCAAATTTTTCTTTGTCTAACAGTTACAAGTACCCACGAGAAAAAAAGGGTTTCCCTGACAGCAAAAGTCTCAGACTCACGCGATAGCGCGTGAGCTTCGCGATCGACAGATAAACGTGCCTTTCGTTGTTCCCCGTTTTCCCTATTTCGAGTTGTCATCATTCGAGAACGATTTGAACTCAGTCGAGATTCTCGCTGAGTCGAAGTTTCTGCACCTGTGATCGAACTAATCTCATCCTTTTAGCATTTCTGCTACATTGGGAGAGGTTGGATCTTCTTCGAGGCATTCTTACAATAAAATAGTACTTACTACTTAACACACAGTTATTTAGTAAACACGTACTATCGTAAACAATTAAATTATAAATACTTACAGATTATTATACAGTCTAAAATTATAACAGTTTAAGTAATAAGTGTTAAGACGTGTAAACCAAACGTCATTATCATCATCATTTCAGCCGATAGACGTCCACTGCTGGACATAGGCCTCCCCCAATTTTGGGGGGGTTTGCCATAATCGCCACGCTTGGCAGGCGGGTTGGCGATCGCAGTATGGTATGGTGGTGGAATGCATAGAGAACGCTGCTGCCCATTCTCCGGTGAGACCCTTAGTCGCCTTTTACGACACCCACGGGAAGTAAGGGGTGGTGCTATTCTTCTACACAGACAAACAACTAACTTAATAAAACAAAAGAATTGCTAGAAAAAATAATTACTAACCTAAGCTAATGAACTTATACTTAATAAAGAAAATCAAGAAAATAAATGCCTAACCAATAATAAATGCTTACAATATTTATTTACAAAACCCTAAATAAAAATTAAGATAAGTAAATACCCAATAATCAAGGAAAGAACCGCCTAACCTATACCAAATACTTACAAAATTTTAAAGAAAATTAAGAAAAAGAACCTAACCTACAAACCCTAAAATATAAATAAATGAAATATGCAAACAGTCAGTATTCAAGTGAATTGCAATAATCGAATCCAACTATTCGCCTATACTCTCCAGGATACGTGCGTTCGCTACGAATAACTGAATCCTTATGGCAGCGGCGCGTTTTCTTTTGAAATGGTCATCTCGCAGTTCAACCTGAGGGGTTGTCGACTGCTTAACCTGGCTTTCCTGTGGATGCCTCAATAAATTAAGGCCTCCAGCCAGGGCATAATACACAACTTAACTACACAATATAAACTTAAAAACTAAGCGACTACACGCTAAGGGCACCCCCTGTGGGGTACGGACCTCGGCTTAGGGCGTCGCTGGGAGAGGGCAGCAAGGGACAGGCTGGATCGGAATTATGGCAGCGGCGCGGCTCTCAGCGCGCTTTATACAAGGTGTAACGGAAAGGGGGTATCAACCCTGAAGGAGGTGAATGTGCTCATGAAACTGAACAAATTTCCCCAAAGAACATAGGTCGAAATATGAAAAAAAATTTGGACCTCCCATAGTAATAGTAAATCATTGATGTGCTATTACTATGGGAGGTCCAAATTTTTTTTTTCATCTTCATTCACCTCCTTCAGGGTTGATACCCCCTTTCCGTTACACCTTGTATATATATAGCCACGGACGCGCAGGCGCGAGGCGTATACGTACTCTGATAGAATACCTTAACAAATGTTCGCCGTGATTCTTTAAATTGACATAACTTTTTTATTTATGAACCGATTGACATGAAATAAACACTAAATGTTAAGTGAAGCTTACTACAATATATTAGTGAAAACCGCATCTAAATCGAATAAGCCGTTTCTGATATTAGCGTGCACAAACACAGCAGATAAACAGACAAACAGATAAACAGACAAAAAAAAATTTAATTACATTTTCGGGTTCGGCATCGATATAATAACAACCCCTGCTACTTTTTTTTAATATATTTCCATTGTACAGACACCACTTTTCTACAATTTTATTATATGTATAGATATTTAAGATTGGTTGTAGGCAAACCGCTTTAATTTGAATAAATTCAAGACCATTCACGAACACATGAAAGTGAAGACTGGGTGCAGTTAATAAAGAAATAAAATGAAAAAATAATAAACGAAGAATTTAACAAAAACTTGTTAAAATGTCTGTCTCTATGAGGCATACACATTAGATAGGGCTCATTAAAGCTGCAATATGCACAATAAACAAGTTATTAATCTCTTTTTAAATTAACTATTTATCTAGATATGGCAGTAGAATCCAGCTGCAGGCCAAATCACCAGAAGACCGCGTCAAAAATATTGTTTTCAATGATTCGTATGAAGTAGGTACCTATCAATCACGTATAACCTAACCTAATGTAGCTCATGCCATGCTTCATACACAAAGTGCATTTACATTTATGCCATGGATTAAAATTATCATGTAAAAGGACTTTATGCTATAATATGACAAGAGTCTTACTAGTAAATCCAGATTCTGTAAAATCGACTGCGCCCCCATCTCTACCTACATAAATACATTTGCTCGTTGCCGTAGACCATTATTTTCGATTTCCAAAAATGTATCCTCACGGGCCAGCAGGCCGATAAACCAGTACCTGCAGTACTCACAAGTGATACCACCGAGAAATTTAGATCGATCCGTATAGTTAGTTTAAATTAAGATACACACTTCTAATACGTATAACTGAGAGCTGGTCCCTCTGTGTGTTTTCTGTATCAGTATAATCCTCATTTGGAAAAACACTACAATATAAAGGTGTGTTACATAATGTCCAAATAGTCACATTCATTTTAAAATGGAATAGAATTTGTACGAATCTATATGCCTGCTAACCAAACTTATTCTTAGGTATCGTAAACCATACAAATAATATGATAGAACTGACCTACACGACCAGGGTGAGGTTCACTATGATGCTCATGCATATTTACGTCATGCAACCATTTGATAAACTGCTAAAGTGCACGTGTTTTGACATTGTGATTTGATTTGACAAAAAAGATGTTAACAGTAATAGATATTAGAATCAGGCTACTTCTACGACAGAAGCCTGTGCAGCACCACCCTCAGGCGTTACTTCTATGACAGGAGCCTGTGCTGCACCACCCTCAGGAGTTACTTCTACGACAGAAGCCTGTGCAGCACCACCCTCAGGCGTTACTTCTACGACAGAAGCCTGTGCAGCACCACCCTCAGGCGTTACTTCTATGACAGAAGCCTATGCAGCACCACCCTCAGGCGTTACTTCTATGACAGGAGCTTGTGCTGCACCACCCTCAGGCGTTACTTCTACGACAGAAGCCTGTGCAGCACCACCCTTAGGCGTTACTTCTACGACAGAAGCCTGTGCAGCACCACCCTCAGGCGTTACTTCTATGACAGAAGCCTGTGCAGCACCACCCTCAGGCGTTACTTCTACGACAGAAGCCTATGCAGCACCACCCTCAGGCGTTACTTCTATGACAGGAGCCTGTGCTGCACCACCCTCAGGCGTTACTTCTACGACAGAAGCCTGTGCAGCACCACCCTCAGGCGTTACTTCTACGACAGAAGCCTGTGCAGCACCACCCTCAGGCGTTACTTCTATGACAGAAGCCTGTGCAGCACCACCCTCAGGCGTTACTTCTACGACAGAAGCCTGTGCAGCATCACCCTCAGGCGTTACTTCTACGACAGAAGCCTGTGCAGCACCACCCTCAGGTGCGCAAATCGATCACGTGCAGAAGGTGCTATTAATATACCTAACGTGTAGTGAGCTAAGCTTAAGTGGACAGTTGGTTTACTCGTCATAAAAATACTAAATTGCATAACATTTCATTTTAAAATTATTTTATTTCACATATTTGGGGGTTCTTCTTTATAGGAAACGACCACGTTTCCTATATTGCGATGAACCAGTAAGAAACTCCACGGCTGGTTATACATATTTTTATTAAGAACAGGTATAAAATAAATGAAGCTCTCCATTTACTTATTTTATCACTGTTAATAAGTTTTCTTTCTTATCCATGGGAATCTACGCTTTGGAAAGAGCAGCTACTTTCAACTTTCTGACTAACTGACCGAATCTACGCTTTGGAAAGAGCAGCTACTTTCAACTTTCTGACTAACTGACCGAATCTACGCTTTCGAAAGAGCAGCTAGTATCAACTTTCTGACTAACTGACCGAATCTATGCTTTGGAAAGAGCAGCTAGTTTCAACTTTCTGACTAACTGACCGAATCTACGCTTTGGAAAGAGCAGCTACTTTCAACTTTCTGACTAACTGACCGAATCTACGCTTTGGGAAGAGCAGCTACTTTCAACTTTCTGACTAACTGACCGAATCTACGCTTTGGAAAGAGCAGCTACTTTCAACTTTCTGACAAACTGACCGAATTTACGCTTTGGAAAGAGCAGCTAGTTTCAACTTTCTGACTGACTGACTGAATGTACGCTTTGGAAAGAGCAGCTAGTTTCAACTTTCTGACTGACTGACTGAATGTACGCTTTGGAAAGAGCAACTAGTTTCAACTTTCTGACTGACTGACCGAATCTACGCTTTGGAAAGAGCAGCTACTTCCAACTTTCTGACTGACTAACCGAATCCTTAGTAATTGAAAAGTGTCTGTAGATGTGTAATCGAATACTTTGAGTTTGAGTACAGAATTCATGAGAACTAGGCTCGTCACCCAGGCTAAGTTGAGCTTTATTATTGAGCTGTGGCTTCTATAGATCCTGTCCCTACAATTTATTTTTTATTATTTAGCACACGTTAGTACAGAGACGGGCTTAATGCCTTAGACATTGGCTTCCAGTCCACCTTAAGTTGATGCAGAGAATAGCATGTCAAAGTCAAAGTCAAGTCAAAGCATTTCTTTCAAATAGGCACATAAAAGGCACTTTTGAACGTCAAAAATTACTAAAATAAAATTGATTCTAATCGCCCATTCCAAAAGGTAGTTTTCGTATGGAGAAGAATGGGCAAGAAACTCCACCGTTACTCTTTTAAAATGTTTTACAATATTTTGCATGTACATAAATTATATAATATTAATATGTGAAGACGTTGCACCTAAAATAAAATTACTGTACCACAATAGGTAAAAGAATTAAAAATGAAACCATGACATATAAATTAATTATCTGATAGATACATGGTGCTCACATATTTACAAACATGGTAAAAATAAACGAGTTAAAGTAATTACAGAATGTAAATCAATGTCAAAAAAAAGAACAACGAATAAATTTTACAATTAAATTAGCAACCAGTTTGATTTTGTCTAGACTCTAGATTGTCCTATGGAGCAGGACCAGCATGTTTCCAAGCGTTCTTATCTTGGATACTTATAATCTTCTAATGTATAGTATGCCTGTTTACAAAATAATGATGTAGTCACCTTCGCAAAGGAAGATGACTGAAAATATCAGTATTTTTATTTTGCTGTTATTTGCTATAGAATAATCTAACCAAAAAGATCTAAGGCGACACATTAGTTTTTGTCAGGATGCTTATTAAGTGAGGACTGAGGACGTCACAATGACTCAATAAAAGTTTTGAAGCTTGCCTAGCATTGAAGGCTTTTCTGAAAAGAGTTTAGCTTCAACATTGCAACGTTCCTGGAGTCTTATTGACAGATTTGATCGGTTAACTATTTAAAATGTTACAAATTAATTTAATATCCATTTCTGAAGTTGCCCCTGTCTTATCAGCGACAAGTCTAATACTGATCTACAAGTATAGCTGTCAATCAATTGCAAAACCAAAAACTTAAGATAATTCTACAACATTAAGCTGCAGTTTTGAGTCGCAGAATCTGCTGCCTGTTACTAACAGATGCCAGTTGTATGGACCAGACGTGCACGTGCTTCAGCTTCGTGCTTCATGGAGCAAATGCTACCACCTCATTTATGTGGGTTTTTAACGTTATGTATGAAAACCTACATACGGAACATTGACTAGTTGTTTTTTTATGTGATGATTTCAAGTTTCCAAGTAGGTAGAATTTAAATAGTAATAGAACACAGATGTATTAACGTATCTAAACGAGGCAACAGGAGTATGTGAGGATCGTAGCAGGTGGCGTTCTGTAGATGTCGCCGTGAGTGTAGGTATGTAGAACATAATGCCAATAATACCAGAACAATTTCCTACGGGAATTTTACAAATATCTATGATCAGAGATAAACATGATATAATATTATTAAAACTTTAAATCGTCTTTCATAAAGGATAGAAAATATCGCTTACCTACAGAAGTATTATTATATTTTCAGCACAATCTTGTCAGTACAATATCAATGACCCGACCGAATGCTTATTTATAACTTAGCTCATAGTTTTAGTATTACTTCAGTTAAATTTAAAATAATGTTTCGAAATCATTAAACTAAATTATCTATAAATATTTTACGATACTTCGGAAACAAGATTTATCTGATCTAACATTATAGTATTGATTGATAAGTAGATCCTACTGAAATATTAAAAGCACTTATAGTTTGATCAAAAAGCATCTAATTTAATTGTAAACAAACCCTGTTCATGTTAAATTGTTACGCAATCACTCACAAAACAAAAGGGGATAAGTAACACATTCATCTGTATTTAGAAGGTTTTGGCATTATATTTCACCACTTTTTCTAACAATTATTAGGTTTTTAGTAAGGTGATTACCAAAATTATGCTGAGGAAATTTCCTCAAATCTCATTATTGTCTATATAACAATAATATTAAATTATAATTGAAAAATCATTGACGAAAATTGTCAAATGTAAAACATCTAAAGGTAATTTAAAATTGGAAGTTTAGGCTTAAGTAGGTATCTCAAACTCAAACTCAAACTCAAAGCATTTATTTCAATTAAACCTTGTACAGGCACTTTTGAATTGTCAAAATTAAATAGTCTGTCAGTTAGTCAGAAAGTTGAAGCTAGTTGCCCATTCCAAAACGTAGATCTCTATGGAGAAGAACGGGCAAGAAACTCCATGGACACTCTTTTAAATCAAGTTATTACAAAATCCTGGGTACATTATTCTTGTTGCTTCTATATGTGAGAACAATGTAAAAAAAAAAGACAAATGAAGAAACAATTCAAAATATAAGATTAAAAATAAGCCTTGGCAGTTAAGAGATGACCAGTCTCAACCGACGGCACCCGTTCACGAACATGACGCGTGGATCAGCACCACCCAGCTCAACCATTTTGTAGGGAACCGAATAATCCAACACACGCGCCACCATCGGTGAGACATTTAAGTGAGTATGACACGTTCTCAACTGCCATGCTCTTTCAAGTCAACAACAAAAAAAAATATAATAAACGGAAACATGGTTCTTACATTTACAAAAATTAAAAAAAATGCTTCTAAATTATACAAAACTATAGTTTGCAATTTATTTAAGATGTTAATATAATTTACTACCAATCAGGAAGAGGTATCTAATATTGCAGTATTCAACAATTAAAACTGGATTGAATAAAATAAAAAAGTTATGTTTGTAATGTCAGAAATATTGAAAAAGAAAAAGGGAAGCACCTCTTCCAAATATTGAAATTTTAACTAGTGAGCCCAAGTGCCTGTGGAGCAGGACCAGCATTAAGCCAAGCATTTTTATCTACGATGTAATCATCCAACTTGTAATATGCTTGTCTACATAGTGTGCGTTTAATGCATGTTTTAAATTTCTTCTCATTTAATTGAAGAATATCGAATGGTATCTTATTATAACATTTTACACAGTAACCCATAAAAGAAGTTTTTACTTTAGACAATCTGAACCGCGGTTGATCTAATTTGTCCCTATTTCTAGTGTTAAAATTATGCCTGTCACTTATCTTACTAAAAAGATGTAGATTTTTTCGAACGTACATAATGTTTTCATATATATATTGACAAGGAACCGTCATGATGTTAATTTCCTTAAACAGTTCCCGTAGAGAATCGCGTCTGCTGAGCTTGTAGATGGCTCTGACAGCCCTCTTTTGCAGAATGAAGATAGAATCAATATCTGCAGCCCGTCCCCACAACAAAATACCGTAAGACATGATGCTATGAAAGTAACTAAAATAGACCAGTCTCGCGGTATCCACGTCTGTTAATTGGCGAATTTTCCAAACAGCGTAAGCGGCCGAACTTAGCCGCCCTGCAAGTGATGTTAAGTGCGGACCCCACTGTAGCTTTGAGTCAAGCGCGATCCCCAGAAAAACCGTATTTTCGACGAATTCAAGTGTCTCCCTATTCAATACAACATGACATTCATTACTTCTAACATTCGGTAAAGCGAATCTAATGCATTTAGTTTTTTTCTCATTTAATACCAAATTATTCACAGTAAACCAATTATGGACCACATGCATAGCGTTATTTACGTCGTCAAGCTCCTGTGCACGTCTGCTTACTTTAAAAATCAGTGATGTGTCATCAGCAAATAACACCATTTGTGGTTGGTTTTTCAGTAAATGAGGTAAATCATTTATATATACTAAAAATAGGAATGGCCCCAATATTGAGCCCTGCGGTACTCCCATTTTGACTTTTAAGCCCGATGAATTCACACCGTTAATTTGAACTTGCTGAAATCTATCATTTAAATATGATTCTATTAAGCTAAGAGCAAGTTTACCTAGTCCGTAATGCTCAAGTTTCAAGAGCAGAGTTTCGTAATTCACGCAATCAAATGCCTTGGATAGGTCACAAAAAATGCCTATAGCATCTTGTGCCTCTTCCCATGCGTTAAAGATGTGTTTTAATAAGGTGACACCGGCGTCGGTTGTACAACGTCCTTTGGTGAAACCATACTGTTGATCGTGTAAGATGTTATTACGATTATATAATATATAATAATTAACTCATTGTCAGTGGCACTACAAATTGGCACCCACCAAATACTTTTGGAACAGATCATAATATACTATATGAACCAGATTATGCACTTATGACTTTTGCATCTGGTTAGACTTCATGTAAGTACCTAATGATTCATCTCAACCAACATCAGTAATTTAGGTATTCTCAGATCTAAAGAGATATTATTAATTCATGTCGGGTATAAACATATAACAGAATGTACTTACCTAGGTGCTTTATTGCAGCAGCTCATAAACAGTACTAAGTATATCTACACATATAAAATTCAAATTCCTGACTGACTGACTGATATATCAACGCACAGCCTAAACCACTGGTCCTAGAGACATGAAATTTGGAGTGTGTGTTCTTTGTGAAGATTAGGTACCTATCCACTAAGAAAGGGTTTTTCAAAATTCCACCCCTAAGAGGGTGAATAGTGGGAGGGTGAAATTTCACACAGAAGTTAGTCAAAGTAAACATTTCTGTAGAAAAACTACTTGCCTTTGCTTTCAGCTTCACACCTATTTTTGTGGTTTGAGGCAAACAAGACTAATAAGCAGCAAAATAGAGAGACATTGAATACGTAATGAGTTGGAAGCAAATCCTCTTGTAAAATAGAGAGATATTGAATCCGTAATGAGCTAGAAGCAAATCCTCTTGTCAAAATAGATAGACATTGAATCCGTAAAGAGCTAGAAGCTAATCCTCTTTCTTGTCAAAGTAGAGAGACATTGAATCTGTAAAGAGCTAGAAGCAAACCCTTTTGTCAAAATAGATAGACATTGAATCCGTAATGAGCTAGAAGCAAATCCTCTTGTCAAAATAGATAGACATTGAATCCGTAAAGAGCTAGAAGCAAATCCTCTTATCAAAATAGATCGACATTGAATCCGCAAAAAAACAGAAGCAAATCCTCTTATCAAAATAGAGAGACATTGAATCCGTAAAGAGCTAGAAGCAAATCCTCTTGTCAAATTAGAGAGACATTGAATCCATAAAGAGCTAGAAGCAAAACCTTTTTTCAAAATAGAGAGACATTTAATCTGTAAAGAGCTAGAAGCAAATCCTCTTGTCAAAATAGAGAGACATTGAATCCGTAAAGAGCTAGAAACAAATCCTCTTATCAAAATAGAGAGATATTGAATCCGAAAAGAAACAGAAGCAAATCCTCTTGTCAAAATAGAGAGACATTGAATCCGTAAAGAGCTAGAAACAAATCCTCTTATCAAAATAGAGAGATATTGAATCCGTAAAGAGCTAGAAGCAAATCCCACTGTCCACCTGTTCTTCTTCTTAGCATGTCTATGTTAAAATTAAGAGATATCCTGCGTTGAAATATTTCGTCGGTTCCAAAAAAGAATTTGCTGCTCCAAACACTTTGACCGCGTAGGTGTAGCAGTTTTCTATGAGACAACAGATTTTTTTTTAATAACCAACAATTTTCTACGCTAAGGATGTAGAACAATGTGCTGAATTCATGATTACAGTTTGCATGTCGATGTCCCTATTATAATAGACTTGGATGCATAAATAACAGACGATTGTTGTTATACTCGTTTCAATGTTTAACAAGCTGACTTAATTCCAAGCTTTCTTAACTCATATCACTAATGAGGTTAGCATTATAAACCTATCATTTAATTTAAATATAACCTTATGATTTTTTGTCTGTGTGGTGCCGGACTTAAAGAATTGCACCACCCCTTACTTCCCGTGGGTGTAGTAAAAGGCGACTAAGGGTCTTACCGGAGAATGGGCAGCAGCGTTCTCTATTTATTCCACCATCATACCATACTGCGATCGCCAACCCGCCTGCCAAGCGTGGCGATTATGGCAAACCCCCCCAGGAGGCCTATGTCCAGCAGTGGACGTCTATCGGCTGAAATACCTCATGATTTTAACTCTTTCGAAGTTTTATGAAAATAATCCAAGTGGCCAATGGTTTTAGATCCAATCGATTCTTGATAGAAATACTATTGCTATGAACCTTCGATTCAAAGATCAATTGGTTGCGTTAGATAATTGGTCAATCGATTGGTGATATTAGTCCATCTTTTATTGGACAAGAGGCTGATCCCAACGCTCATCTATGAGTCAATTATGTCTTCTGCAATGGTCTGCTGATTTTAGAATAAGATTCTTGTTCCCCCTACCCACCGCGTCGCAACGCATCGCCCGCCCGCTCTATTACTTCGTTCCGCTTAGAGTTCTTTCTGACATTTTTTCTTTTGCTCGGCTTTTAAGGGTCAGATCTTTACAGGTCCGACTGGTAGGTACCTAGTTCCAGATATTAACGCGTTCGAACAAACTCTTCGGCTTTATTATAAGTTTAGGTACATAGTTAAAAGATGAAAAGCAAACACAGTTGTTATATAAAAATCACCAATAAGCCTTACATGAAAACAAATAATTTTTACGAACTTACCCTCTGAAAATAACTAAAAATGTAATAACCTGAATCCTTCTGAAATATGAAGTTTAAATTAATTTTAAGGAGAAAAATCCTCTCGCGTGTGCAGCAGCCCTATAGTAGTGACGTGCACGTCGTAGGGCCACCACAAATTCGTGCAACACTACTTTTTATTGAGTGTCGCGGGCGCCGGCAGGGGGGGCGCTGGCAGGGGGAGGGGGGCGCCACCCCACCGGAGGGTGCATAATTGCGCACCCATTGCACCTCTATGCAACCTATGAGCCCGACCAAACTCAGTTATAGGCATTTTGCGACGCGTATCGTTTTGTGTCGACAGCGACGTTTTATTTTTGTCAGATATTTGAAACTGTGTAAACGAGTTGGCTTTTCGCTGCACGCCTCACTCCTCGGAGTTATTAGGAGACTTTATGAATATGCGTTATTTACTGTGGTTTGATTTTTGAAATATGTAAATGTGTGCTTTTTAAAGGTTTATTAGTTATTCAAGGGGAAGTAAAATCATATATCTGTATCTCAAACAGGACTCCTGTTTGAGATGCTGGTCAATCATGGTCTGCAAACACGAGTAGGGATTAATTAATTTTACACGTTTGAATTCAATAGGTTAAGCTTGTTTTGCCCACACCTCCCTAACTCTAAACATAACTGGTATGTATCGTTACATTTTACATTCTTGTCTTTACTTTGAACATAAAATTCAATAAGTCATTGACAGTTGTGATGAAAATTATATCTGGTCTGGTATATTAAAATTCCAGCCCGATAGTTATAGGTTTTAATGTATTAATTCTCAACTATCCCGAGCCTCCACCCTTGAGCAGTGACAGCAACTATATAATATAATGATATATTAGTATATAGGTGCTGTGTAAACGCGTTAGAGTGCGGCGGCGGCCCCGCTATGTGCTCTCCATTATACGGCATACTAATGACAGAGGGCGGTTGATTAAAAAACCTAAGTTGCGGGGCGTGGCAGCCCTACCGCCACCCGCCGCCCAGCCACCAGGGCTGTCACAGCAAGGGTGTTAATATAATTAGGGATATATTTTTGTTTCTAGTTCAGTTCAGAATGGACGAAGTTTTTAAAATCACCATTTTGTTCAGAAGTAGGTAATCGTGTGTTGGAAAGTTAAACATTTATTTCAAAGCAAATTTTTCTAACATTTGTTTGATTTCTAGATTCCAGTCTTACCTACTTATAGTTTAACTATTTGATTCAACTAGTTACAAGTAACATGTAGGTACAGACACCAGCACATCAAGCTACTACAATCTGTCAAATTTCTTTAATAGATTTTCAACTTTATCGCTAAAACATAAGGTTCAAAGTTGATTGGGAAAATTTGACAGTTTCGGGGAGCTTTTTTTTTTTTTTTGCGGATGGGAAATCATCAAATGACTCCTCCCGCTCTGGGTGGAGCGGAAGGGAGTGTCAGACTCTTACTGACTAAAACCCACCCGTGTTCCTTCCTTAGCCCTTTATGTTCCGGGCCAGCGGTAACCCTTTCGGACAATCCCGCTGACCCGGCAGGCTTCGGCCCTAAGGGGCCCCTCCTCGATGATACTACAGATTCCAGTCTTACCTACTTATAGTTTAACTATTTGATTCAACTAGTTACAAGTAATATGTAGGTACAGACACCAGCACATCAAGCTACTACAATCTGTCAAATTTCTTTAATAGATTTTCAACTTTATCACTAAAACATAAGGTTCAAAGTTGATTGGGAAAATTTGACAGTTTCGGGGAGCTTGATGTGCTGGTATCTGTACATTGCCAAGACTTACATAACGCTTTTACTGTTAAAAAGTTATCAGATCTAATGTAGATCTTAGAAGCCCTAACTCTACAAACCTTACATCTTGGTCAAAACGTACGGCTTGGCCGTTTCGCGGCTGTCGCACAGACACTCGGGCTTATGGGAAGAAATTAAGACACGTCTTTATTGTTGTGTCATGAATAGTTCAATTGAACGGCCAAGCCATACATTTTGACCAAGATGTAAGGTTTGTAGAGTTAGGCCTTGTAGAGTTAGGAGCTTGGCTCTACATTAGATTTGATATCTTTTTAACAGTAAAAGCTTTATATGACTGATGTGAGTCTTGGCACATGAACTATTTTTGGTGGGATATCATTTATTTTCTTTTTGTAGCGAGCTATTTATTTCGGGTGGTATTTCTTATGCGCTCTATCTTAGCCTCTTCTCTTTTGATGGCTTATTATTTGCAATTAGCGATATCAGGGCGGTACTTAGTTATATTCTACTATAGCTGACTGTTAATGTTAATGTTTCATGTTGGATATTTTTTATTTTGTTTGATTTTAATTTGAGAATAGGTACTATATTATTTGCATGCCCTTGCGACGGTAAAATATGGAGGACTATTACCTACTATGTAAAAAAAACATCTTTGTATGTACTAATACCCATGTTTGCAAATAAATAAATGATTGATTGATTGATTATATTCGAACGCTCTGATACTACCATTGACAATATTAAGAATAGTTAATATGCTTTTAGAATTTACAAATCTATCAAGGGTAGGTACCTAGGTATGTTAGCTGCTGTAGCTACAGAAAAACGTTCTTAGGAGACTGTCCGTAACTTTTTGAGTAATTGCTAATTGTTTTCTCAGATTGTGTAAAAATGACACGGTCAAAAAACTGACAATTCTTTTGTTTTAGTTGAATGGTGCCAATCGTTACAGTTTTGCATAAAGATTAAAAGGCCCTTCTATGCCTTCTGAGGTTTGAGTACCTACGAGACAAATCATTCGTAAAAAAACCGGTCAAGAGCGAGTCGAACTCGCGCCCCGAGGGTTCCGTACCATCATGTTTTTCATTTTTTTTTCATTGGTGAGGCCTATATTCGTCACAGAATTTTAACAATGTGCACTGTGGTGTAGAATATTGCAGTTTTATGTCAGCGCCATCTCTTGACAGATAGTGGAATTAATGTAACTTTTGTTGATAATTTTTGAAAAAATCATCAACAAAACGTGTGCTATTTAGAGACTTTGTTTTTTTTTCCCTATAGGTAATCTTTACATAAACTTCTATCACATTCAATTATTTCAGATTTTTTTTCTTTTCTAACTTCACAGATATGATGAAAAATGTAAAAAAATACCGTTCCCCCCTGGGAACGGTATTTTTTTACATTTTTCATCAAAAGTCGAAACCATGCGGCCTAAAAAAAAATTGTTTGAAAATGTACAAACTGCGCTCTTTCATATAATACCCCACATGCCCTAGTAGCCCCACTTCGAATTTTTTAGACCCCCTTTCGGTCCTTGTTGCAAAAAATATAGGTACCTACATAAATTTTTAGTTCTTTCTTATTTGCAAAATAGTCGAGCAAACGTCATCTAAAACTATTCCTTTCACAGACAGACTTAGTCTCACCATAAAGGTTCCGTTTTACCATTTTGGTACGGAACCCTAAAAACAACTAAGGTAAGTTGTTTTTAGTTCCGTCCTTTAAAATAATTATCTAATTGGTTTCCGTGAACCAAAGGCGCTTTCTGTGAACCAAGGTATCTGGAAACAGTGGTTTCTATGAACAAAGTTTACGGCAAGAAGTGCTATCTAGGTATGAACAGAGTCTCTCTACTCTCTGTCAACAGTGCTTTCTATGAATCGAGATATCTACAAACAATATTTTCTACCAACAAAGCTTTCGGCGAAACGTGCTGTCTAGGAATAGAGATTTTTATTAGCTTTGTTTTCTGTATGTAGTCGTATCGTAAAAGCGTGTTTCTATCTTAGGTTCCACACAAATAAAAAACTGATTTTCATCTTTGCCCGTTTGTTGTGTATTCATGAAATTCAATTTCACTCGAGAACATCCATCGGTTCCTTACTAAACTTCAACTATATCCGACGAGCCTGGCTACATATCTCATTTGATGACTGTACATACTAGATGACTCAAAATATCTCTCATAACTGTGTTTGAGGTGTTACGCGAATGGATAGAATTATAAATGCGCATAATATGAAGAAAAAAGGTCTGAAAACCCGATAAATTGTGTGGCATTTGGTTATGATGCAGGAATGTGATGCAGACGAATGAGGACCATGTCGTGAAGAGAATGTTGAGTATGTATGTCTTCCATTATGTATGGATATAATAGGGGAAGACCAAAGAAACGAGATGGATTCTGTGATAAATGATTGGTAGGTAATAGAAATGTATCGAAAAAGCAAACAAGTTTCACCGATCCACGGAGCCTAAAGAAATTGGAATAAGGGCAGGATGGTGATGTGTTGGGACTTGTACAAAACACTGATCTAGTTGATGTCAAGCCCTGAATATTCAGTAGGTACCAACGCAAAGGCCCGCCCTTGAAAGCTTAAGCTTGCTGATACCTAGTAGGTACCTCCTAATAAGGAACAAGTGACATCGGTCACGTGACCGGGATACAGCCAGCAATGAGAGCAATAACAACAACGCTTAGAATTTCCGTTAGAAATATGCAGCCTTGTCTACCTATACCTACTTCTAGCTTGAGATGCCTTTCCACTTCTATGAATGCTGAAAGACAATATTATCATAATCACACGCTCTGCAAGCGGTTGGTGATGTTATTATCCATCTCGAGTTCTCGAAATACTTTGTAGAATCCGACATAGTACATAGTTTTCCACAATCGTGAACTAATAAAGATACCTAAGCCTTATCAACTAGGCAGGAAGGTAGCTATTACAGCCTTCGTGTCACCTGGCCTGAACAACATCTATCGAACTTCTTAGATTGCAATTCGTATCTATAAATAGTTTACCTAAATCAAATGTCATAGAGCAATTTAAAAGGTTCCTATAAAAAGCTTAAAAATGTGCATTAGATAAACTGGAGTGCGGGTCGCTATTACGATAAGTGTCCTATACTTCAGATTTGTATGCATGGGTGTTAAAATGTAGATTTGGTAACACAAGTGGATAAAACTTAGGTAACGTTTCAGCCCCGATGTCCATATCACCGTTAGGTATGGTTTTCTTACAATCCCAGTACCTACCTTCTTCGGTACCTATATCTTGACGTTTACTAGAATGTCTATCATTAGTTTGTTGCGTTAAAGAACTTTTAAGTAGGTAGCGTGAGGATGCCTATTATGAGATACCATTTCTATTTTTGACTACAAAACCAAAACTGTTACTTTTGAAACTTTCTGAGATATAGTTTTAGATAGGAAATTTAATGTACTTTAAATGTGTAATAGCTATTCAGTGCTAAATACAATATTTTTCTCGCCATGCTGTAAAAAGTGAAAAATACCAGAAAAAATGTCCAAGGTAAATGGTCTCCTATTATGAGATATTAGGGGTTGCTAATATAAGATAGTATCTCATATTAGGTTCCTTAAAATTTTAGGGATAAACAAACAAATAAAATAATATCAATGTCACAATCACATATTTATTGTAACTTATTAATTAAATATTATTGACAAACATCAGTCTTAATATTTTGGTACTTTAATTATTAATTATAGACTAGCATCAGTCTTCAAAATGGGTTCACAATTATTATTGTTTGTACTTTAGTAACACTTAACAAATATTTGAGCAATGCTAACTTATCATAATCATATTTAGCATTTTTAATAGAAATAAAAATAAAAGTTATAACATACGGTAGTAACAAAAATAAAAATCTCTTCTAAAATATTGTGTAAGTCTCCATGCCTTACATAGGTATCTAAACATAATACTTAGCATTTTCAGCTCTTATGTAACCCATTTATTTCATTTCTTCGTACTGCATTCACAGCCTGTATCATGGCAGTGTGGTCCCAGGTCTTCCTTTTGATAGGAGGCATCTAAAATAAAAAAATACAAGATTTAATACACCTAGAATAATTGCTCTTTTTGTGTACCCCAATATGGGATATCTCATTTTAGGAACCCCAGCATATCTCATAATAGGAAAATAACAGTTTTACAAAATGGATGCCAATTTTTTTGTTTAAAAAAGAAAACACAATAAAACTGCATTTACATCTTAAAATTGATCATATAAGTTACAAACAAAATATATATTAAGAGCTTTTAACGTAATAATAAAGTTGTTACATACCTTGTAAACATTTGATCAATAATATTTGGTTTTACGAGAATGTTATAACCTGCATGCACACGTTCTTAGATCGCCGGTGGCCGGGGCATTTAGCAGACGTTTAGCGCTGTTGCCGTGTCGATTCAAGCGACACTAGCGCCAAATGGCTGACGTGAATAGTTTGACCAATACCTTGCTATCTCATATTAAGCGCCTATCTCATAATAGGCATCCTTACCCTACTACTTAATAAAGGTTGTTGGTGGTACCTAGGTACATTCTTCTTACATAGGTCAATTATAAGCGAATAAAGGCAGCTAGTGCCTAGTTTCTAAAACATGCATTAATTCTTGGTTTCGTGTGGACTCTGCTCTACATAGACAGCTACAACCTCAGCATCATCATAATTTCAGCCGAAAGACGTCCACCGCTGGACATACCTAAGCCTCCCCCAAGCACCTCCACTACAGCCAGTATTGTACTTCTCGCATCTAACGGGTTCCTGCGGCTTTCACAAGATCGTCGGTTCACCTTGTGGGAAGCCTTCCAACGCTACATCTTCCGGTACGCTATCACCACTCCAGAACATTTCGGCCCCATCGGCCAACTGTTCTGCGAGCAATGTGCTGCCCACTGCCACTTAAGTTTGGCAATTCTTCGGGCTATGTCGGTTACCTTGGTTCTCCTGCGGATCTCTTCATGTCTGGTTCGATCATGTATTGAAACTCCAAACATAGCCCTCGCTACAACCTACCTTTGATGAATTATGTCCGTCGTTTTTTTAACTACAGTTGTTTTTGTAGCACCGATATTGTCAATGTTGGCAACATTTAAGTACCTATATTTTATACTATTTGTTAAAGAAATATTCTGAAGGCCGCCTCTGTACTAGGATAGGTATAATAACAATAAAAGTCAGAATTGCAGAAACATATTTTTGTAGAAGAAAATATCTAACGTGGAGGTAGTTTATGCAAAACATCAACACAATTTGAAGAAGTCTTCAGAACTAGATAGCTATAAGCTATATTACTGAAATTTACGGTTTGGTCTACATCAGCTGCTACTCTACCATAATGTAGGAATCTATAATACGTAGAAAGAGCAATACCTAGGTACTTAGAGCAATGTTAGTTTTGACATTGATCTCATTATCATAAGTATCTAGGACTCTATCGGCGCTACAAATTGTGAGTGTAATGTGTGACGTACAATTACGTAGGTAATTGTATTAAATTTAGGTTCACAATTATTTTTTTTTTAAATAAAACCTTGTCTAATAAAGTTAAATAACTATTCTCTTTTACACTTACCTATTGAGGTCAAGAAGTAGAAGAAGGAACTAGATTTTTTTTCACAACGTGACAATACATCACACTGATTTAAAACAACCGATAAATCACGCGCCGCCATTACAACTGTGCGCTTGTAAATTGTAAAACAATGCTCACGTCCCGGCGGCCATATTAGCGCGGTCGAACATCAAACCGCGCTATTGTTTCGCCACGGCCAATAATTAGGAGCTGCGGAGCCCGCGGCCAATCAGCGCCGCGCGAGCCGACCGCGCGCTCTCCATTGGCTCGGACAACGCGCTAAATTGAACATTAAACCGTCGAGAGCGAACGCTAATTACATTGATTGGGCATCGAGCGGCGAGCGTCGCCGAACATCGCCCGAGCAGACCCGACGCGCGCCGAGAGACGCCGACGGCCGCCGGCGACCGTTACTTCGTTACGATACAATGCGCTCTAATTTGTAATTAGAAGCCTTTCACGCGGAAGGGGGTCCACATTTTTTAGCTAAGCATCGAGGGAGGTTATTAGATTGTTACATAATGTTGAAATTACGCATTCAAAATCATTTGGAATCGTTTGTGTAGTAAATTAACACAAAGCCGTTCTTTGATCGTCATAATATTTTTGAAAGGTGTTAAGGACAATGAATTCATCACAATAAGTACGCACCATGTCATTCTATGAACACATTAGTATTTGGGTGGGTGCGGTACCTACCTACCCACCTATACGTCACTAAGGTAAGTATGGTGCACTTACATAAATATGTAGTAGGTAAGCAATGACCGGCATCCTAATTGCGTAAAACACTATCCATCACAAACTTAATCACTTTGAAGGATATTGCTAATCCATTGCTTAAGGTATTAATTTCGAAAAATTAGTCTGCTCAACAACGTACCTAAATAACGCAATGAATGTTGTTGAACTGTCAAAATGAAAGCCATTGCTACCGTGTATTACCTACGCAGGAAAGGATGGCACGAAAGAAAAGAGTCTGCCGAGATGTGCGTAGATAACTACTATAAAAAAAAAGTTGGTAGGTAGGTACTTAGAAAAAGGTGGGCTGGGGAGGTAGGCCCTAAAGCGTTGAAAATTGCGAAAGATACAATTTGTTTTTTTCGAAACTTTGTATCTTTCCTGTAGGTTTATTACATTTGTAATTTTCGAAAAAAAAAAAAATTCACTTTCCTCTAAAAAATACAATCATTCACGTTTACTACTTGTTTTATGCTGTGTGTTTTTCATAATTAACAATCAAAGGGAAAATCCTGCTTATTTAATATTAATAGAACATGCATTGAATAGTAGGTACCTAATGTTCTTTACGTAATCGAATCATTAGCTCGGTTGACACAAAATAAACCGAATAGGTACAAATTATTGGAAAAAAGCAAATATTCTACAAATCAATGTCACTATCACTGGCTTCGCCGTAAACTTCATCCGATTCATGAAATGTAGGTTCGTTTTCATTTGAATAATCAATTTTCAGATTAAAGTTTACTAATATTCATTTGTTCAATTGATCTACCGTCAAACGGTTTCGATCTTTGGTGTCTGTTCTCCCAAACAAAGACCAATTTTTCTCACTGGCAGACTGACAACCGTGGATTACTTAATATTCTTACAGCAATAGGAGACAAGGGCTTTGAATGACACAATCCTTGCCACCAGTCGTTAATGCGAAAAATACACCATAAAATAGGTACATGTAAAAAACTTAAACGTGCGAAAGATTCAAGAGAGAAGATCCGCAAAGAAAGTTTCTGTACCTATTTTATTGAAAAATACAGGTGCGTTTGAAAGATACATGTATTTTATAAAATTTTCAACGCTATTCTAATCCTAACAGAAGAAAAGTTTAAACTCTTTCAAATTTATTTCCATCGTCATATAATCCATTTATTTACTTGAAGATATTTATATTTAGGTATCATGCAAACTAATACCGTTTCAATTACGCTTACCTACACACACCACCATTTTGATCTCGGTCGACAAGTGGGAATCAATTTGTTGCTATTCGTCTTCTAGGCATTGAAAACTTGAAAAAAAGCGGCATAATACTGGGATCCAAACAGGAAACCTCATAACAACACTTTTCGAATCATTACAACATATTTAGGTAAACTCCACTGATCCTCAAAATACGTCATTTAGCCACGAATAGATCGCTATGTTTTATAACAATAACAGTTCAATACGATACAACTGGTAGATTTTACTTCTCTACTCACGCAAAGCCCTGCGAAGGTACCTACACCTGGACAAAACAGACACAGAACTGATTTTCAAAAAAAAAAATTGTCTGACTTTAAGACTGTTCGTCTAGGTCTGCGTAGGTACAGCCTAGACTGCTTCACAGGACAAGCTGTCACTTCATGAAAGCAACGTTCCGACGGGAACGTCACCGGTAATTAAGTTAGGTACCAAAATCCACGACTACATTGTGCCAACGTTTCTTTTCAAATACGGACAAGTAGGTACCATTGTGCGTTTTTCAGTCCTACTTACTAAGTTTTTAAGAAAAACTGCAGTGAAGGAAAGCATCGTGAGGACAGTTGAACTTTTATTTAAGGTCAGTCTGAAATCGCTGATCAGTGCTAGTGTCGTGCCTTCTCTATACGAGAAGAGGGCTCTACCCCGCAGTGGGACTGTATATTATTAACAAATAGGTAGGTACCTACAGTATAACGTAACTAAGAGTACCTAATTGTGAGAATAACAGCACCGCATTCTTAGCTGACACACATTCTAACAATATTTTACTGTCTATGGTCGGTTTTTTGTTTGGTTTTTTTTTTTACTTTTTCCTGTTTGATGATACCTAAATTAAGTTTATTTATGTAAATCGGTTTACACAAACATTTTTAGACGTCAATAACATTTTAAAAGCTAGTTGAGGTCGATGTTTCCTATCTGACTACTCTGAGAAGAAACACTGAAACAAACCCAGAGGTCTCTTTTAAAGTTCAGGCATCATAAATCTTGGTCAGAATATGTGAGAACCATTAGATTAGTGTCTGAAATGGTAGAAGAAAGAACCACATAGATCTGAGAGTTCTTATACAGTCATTGCACGCATTTGTCAGTAATTGTGTAGCTCAATTTAGAACTAAAGCTCAACGACTCAACGAACAATTATTTATCAAAGAAAGGACATTTGTGTAGGCCGCATTAGGTACCTACTCAAAGTGCCAGACGATTATTTAAAGCACACTGTCGTGCCATCGACACGACAAAGAAGTACCAATCACTGGTGATTTACTATTGATTCCGTTCAGTCCCATACTACTACTACATATCCAAATGTCATACTTTATATCAAAATCAGAGAGGCAATTCTCGTAATTTTACGAACTTTCTCAATCTGATTCAGTTGCATCCGGTTGGACTGGAAGCCGACCCCAAGATAGTTGGGAAGAAACTAGGCAGGCTGTTCACAATCTGAGGGGCCGGTCTTGTAATTATAAGAACGTTCACGGTCTGATCTCAGTCTTCTTTCAAAAATACCTCTAAGTTCCATTTTTGACAAGTTATTGACATTGATTGTCGCTCGCTGAGATGAAATGGCGACTAGATTTTGAACGTTATGGGAATTGGCCTTCAGATCTGCACCAAAAGAAAATGTCAGCCCAAGTGTGGAGCTAACGATCAGTTCTTGTTCTTTTCTGAGTTGTGGGTTATAAAGCCTAGGATATAACGCTTCTGATTAACCATACTGTTGAAGTTTAAGCGTCTCTTAACTCTTTAAGTTACCTACGTTTATCAATAAAGGGACCACAAAGGCACAAAATACAGATAGTACAGAAGGCAATCACATGTATGTAGGTACTTCACTTTTCATATATACGCTCGGCGGTCGCACTAGGGTTGTCAACTTTGGCTTATGCACAAAAAACTATCGTGGTAGTGGCACTCGTATCAAGTTGTTTGATTTATTGTTGAGCTTATTCTACAATATTAAAACAAAACAATAAACATAGTAGGTATTACAATACAAAAAGTTTACAGAACAAAAACATATACAATTTTACATTTGTCAATGTTCACTATCGAAAATCCCTAATTTCTTCAAAACGGATTACCCTATTTACACAATTTATTTTGCCCTATCCGTTTTAGACCTAAACCTATCCAATGACACTAAAAACAACACAATATCTACACAAACAAAAAATCATGTTTTCAACTAGTTGATGGCGTGAATTTACGTTGTTACTTCGTTTACGAAACTATTCGACTACTTCGAAACTATTTTATAAATCGAGCTTAGATAGGCATTTTTTTGTTGCTCCATTTTTGCTCTTCACAGACGCGTGTCTTAAGCACCCCCGCACGCACTACTCCCAACCCGTCCGAGATAACGTGTCTGTGAGCGGTGCCTACGTGTGCGTTGCTCGAGCGCACTTTGTATGTAGATTGCCTTCTGTACTATCTGTATTTTGTGACAAAGGGAGCGAATCGTTACCTACGGTTTTTGAACAATTTATACAGGGTGTTTGGTGCATCGTTTGCCAAATGGAATTGGCCAGAAGAAGATGTCATTTGCTACCTCTTAAGGCCCAATAACTCATTCCTTGTTTCACTGCTTTTTTTAAAATGACTTTTTAATTTTTATTTGGAGAAATACAAGAACTCTGCATTTAAGCTTAATTTTTTTTTAAAGTTATGAGTATAGCCTTAAAATTTTATTTTCATTCTTATGTTTACTCTTATATGGTTCTATGAAATTAAAAATTTACTTGCTAATAACATCTAGTTCCTTTTTAATAACTCCCAAAGTTTTTGAAAAAAGGAAAAATACACTTAATACTCAACTTTAAATTGCTGTAAAAAAAAACTAAAAGCGATCGGGATCTTCGAATTATTTTAAAAGGTTCTCTAGTTTGTCCCCTTTCCAACGGTGTGCAATATACCAAAAAAAACGTTTAATAACTTCGGTAATTCGCTAAATTTGTAATCGAGACACATCAGGCTGATATTCGATATTACGGTAAGAACACTAGTTTTCACATAAATAACATACTTTAAGTAGGTGGATAGTGTTATCTCACTCTTACGCAGTCTTTTATCTCTTTCTAGGGTTCTAACTTTCCTCGAACTTGAAATAAAAAATAAACTTTTACTTAATAAGTACCTAATTATAAATTTTGTTCAAATTGTCCTCCACTATTGCGTACACACGCGCGTTTTACACACAAGTTTAGTTTAGGACCCTAGAAATAGATAAGAGACTGCATAAGAGTGAGATAACACTATCCACTTACTCAAAGAATGTTATTTATGTGAAAACTAGTGTTCTTACCGTAATATCGAATATCAGCCTGATGTGTCTCGATTACAAATTTAGCGAATTAGTGAAGTTATTAAACGTTTTTTTTGGTATATTGCACACCGTTGGAAAGGGGACAAACTAGAGAACCTTTTAAAATAATTCGAAGATCCCGATCGCTTTTAGTTTTTTTTTTACAGCAATTTAAAGTTGAGTGTTAAGTGTATTTTTACTTTTTTCAAAATCTTTGGGAGTTATTAATAAGGAACTGGATGTTATTAGCAAGTAAATTTTTAATTTCATAGAACCGTACAAAAGTAAACATAAGAATTAAAATAAAATTTAAAGGCTATACTCATAACTTTAAAAAAAAATTAAGCCTAAATGCAGAGTTTTTGTATTTCTCCAAATAAAAATTAAAAAGTCATTAAAAAAAAGCAGTGAAACAAGGAATGAGTTACTGGGCCTTAAGAGATAGTAAATGACCTCTCCTTTCGGCCAATTCCATTTGGCAAACGATGCACCAAACACCCTGTATTACCTATGTGATTAAAATCAATGTAGGTATACCTAAATAAACTCTTAATTTAATTAGCATTTGGGAAAAATATAAAATAGTCCATAGACCTTGTAAACGTGAAAGGAAGTTATCACCTACCTACCTATTTGTTGTCATGTAGGTAGGTAGGTACTATCTACTTACGTACCTACTGCTACAAGTCCCGCCTGAGTATATGAATGCTTAAGGTAACTTCTATAGTACCTACTGTAGTAGTCTGAAATAGACTTCACGGCGCAGGATAGCCTTTTTCAGAAATGGTTTTGTATTAGTAGTTCAGCAGCATCAATATCGTCAGGACTCTACCGGAATATAGCAGTTCGTCATGGACGTGTCACGTGCGATGACAGCGGCTCCCCTGACAGCCTCTGCTCGAAGGCTGAAAAGCCAAACAGTTTTTTAAAGTGTCTCGTCCCACTCACTGACGAACCATCACAAGAAAGACTGAAGCTGTGGCAAGACAGTGCTTCCTTACCCAAACCGTTCGTCCCACCCGCTGAAGACCTCCCACCTGGACATGTGTTACCTTGGGTAACCTGGAAGTCTTTAAGCAGACTCCGGACCCAGATTGGCCGAAGCAAGGAAAACGTGTTCAGGTGGAGATTCATAGACGACTCCGCCTTGGAGTGTAAATGTGGTGCTGTTCCACAAACGATGGGACACTTAATACCGTGTCCTGCGTGTCCTGTCAGTAGCACGTTACAGGAACTGGAGGACGCTGGTGATGGCGCCAAACAAGTAGCCGAATTCTGGACCGAATCCATTTAGATTGCTATCGACACGCTAAGAAGATCAAAAGACGGCTGTCTTTTGATCTTCTTAGCGTGTCGATAGCAATCATCGACGCGACGCCTGCTAGAGTGACTGTCACCAGCCAGTGTCGCTTCTTATCCGACCTTTTTGGTGATTCCAGTAACTTCGTAAAAAAAAAACTAGACGGCGACAGACTTGCTTTATTTATGATGTGTTAGCTTCAGTCGTAAGATGTAGAACAGGGGCCTGGATTCTGGAAATCTCTCATAAATAGAACCATCTCGGGAGAGCATTATTTCAACAAAAAAAAAACATTATCCAAATCTGTTTATAATATTGGCAAATATAAAGCGTACCTAATATACACAAAAAAACAGTTGAATCTAGAACCTCTTTTTCGAAACCGGTAAACAAGTATCGACACTCGCGTTTAGTAGTCCCATTTAATTATTTGTACTGATCCTTTAATTATAATGTGCATTTTTACTGTAGAAGCAAAAACATTCTGTCCACTGCTGATACAGTTCTATGTAGGTATAGCTTCGCGCTGTTGTATTATCTTAACAACAAAAACTAGAATATTTAAGGCCAAATACCTCTTTTATGAAATAGGAGGTAAATCTGCTGAGGTACAGTCAGTTGCAAAAGTCGATTTACACTGTTACTTTGAAATATCATCTAAATCAATACGAAATCATTCGATACATTGCTTTTCAGCATTTCATGTAAGTACCTACCTAATAACTAAGAGTTAATACTCCTTAAATATTTTGCTCAATAATGTAGAATTAAAAACTGAGGTGTAAATTCTCTTTTATTGCTGACCGTACTTATCACAAAACTATACAAAAATAATTCAATTTCCTTCAATTTCGAAATCATCCTTATTTAATCACTAGCTGCGCCCCGCGGTTGCACCCGCGTAAATGTCGATCCCGTGGGAATATCGGGATAAAAAGTAGCCTATATGTTAATCCACGTTGTCAGCTACCTCCATACCAAATTTTATCAAAATTGGTCCAGCCGTTTGAGCGTGAAGGAGTAACAAACATATAAACACACAAACACACTCACACACACACTCACACACACACTCACAAACTTTCGCCTTTATAATATTAGTGTGAAGTGTGATGTGATAGTGTGATTAAAATTGCATAATCAATCAGCTCGACGACTGCAACAATGACACATGAAGTCCACCGGTGCACAATAGTGCAACGGGTTTCCCATCCCAAAGGGCTTAAAAAGGGATATATCAAAACGACCACTCGATAAACGAAGGCTTTCTAAAAAAATAACCAGAATGCAGAAAATAACCTGTTTGTTTTTTCCGTAATACTTACGTAGGTTTATTGCGACGAAATTAATATTTATATCCATGTTATGCCGTTAGCTGAAACTAGAGTTCGATAAATGAGGACCAAGCTACTAATCACCTTGTTCAAAAATGACGTGGCAGTATTTATTCTTATCACGTACGCACGCACCTGGCATGGAGAGCGGCATTAAAATGCAATTTCGGTATTTAAAATATCGTATGATTTGAGATGGGTCAGTATCGACACATTTGGAACTAAAACAGGTAGAATTAGTTGTAAAAGTTCAAAAAAACTATATTGGAAGTTTTCCAAAATAACTCAAACGAAATGAACGAAAATCAAACCTGAGGGCCTAGAAGTGGCAATCGCTTTTAAAGCGTTCAATATTTCTACAGCAACTTGCAACAAGCTTGATTGATAAGCTTTTCGGTACCGTACGCGAAATACGCGCTATGACATGGATTTGCGGATACCAGCCCCCTTCACCAAAGCGTAGCAATTCAACAAATTTACGACTTTTCCATCATCGTTATTGCTGATACAATGTCACTTCGTCTTTGCCCTCTGTTATAGAAAGTTGTAAGGAACCACGTCGTCGCTTTTAGAGTTAAGAAAAACTCTAATCAAAGTTTTATCAAATAATTCATACGAGATTCGGAAATCAAACCTCGTTAATTTACGAAAAAAAAAATGGTACATATTTTATTAATAAAAGCTACTTAGATTGTAGGCAAATTGTAAGTTGTATTCCTGTATGAATTTAGAAAGAAGAATGGTTTAAAAGCCTCAACTCAAACTCAAAGCATTTATTTCAATTAAACCATTTACAGGTACATTTGGAATAACGAAAAGTCGGTCAGTCAGAAAGTTGAAGCTACGAGTACAACTACTCGTGCTACCCTAGTTGAAGCTAGTTGCCCATTCCAAAATGTAGATCTCTATGGAGAAGACCGGGCAAGAAACTCCAAGGAAAAGTAAAATCAAGATATTACAAAATTGTCGGTACATTATACTTGTTGCTTCTTTATGTGAGAACAATAAAATAATATAGGTTAGTCCAATGTCTACTAAGCCTCTGAACCGACGGTGCCCGTTCACGAATGTGACGCGTGGGTCAGCACCGTCCAGCTCAAACACCTTGTAAAGAACCGAATGATCCAACACACGCGCCACCAATTGTAAGACATTTAAGTAAGCATGACATACCTACTCTCAACTGCCATGCTCGTCCAAGTGAATATACATCGTAATAACATAATAAACGGCTCCACGCTTGAAAAAAAATCCTTCTGAATTATACAAAACCATAGTTTGTATTTGAGAGATGAGTAAAATATTACCTACTACCAAAAAGAAAAAAAATCATTGCTATCTATTGAAGTATTCAACAATGATAAAACTTGAATAAAGGGAAGTATCCGCATTTTTATCTACGATATAATCCTCCAAATTATAATATGCTTGCTATGCATATGTTATGTTTAATGCACGTTTTAAATTTCTTCTAATTTGGTTGAAGAATATCGAGTGGTATTTTATCATAACATTTTACACAGTACCCCATAAAAGAAGTGTGAACTTAGACAATCTGAAACGCGGTTGATCGAATTTGCTCCTATTTCTAATGTTTAAATTATGCCTGTCACTCACTCAGCTTACTAAAAAGATTTTTTAGAACCTAATAATGTTTTAACATAAGATCATTGTTTATTCAAATTAAATCAAATTCAAAATATTTTCTTTCACATACCTAAACCCACACGGGCCCTTAAGAATCCTCGAAAGCTAGACGCACGGTTCCAATTGAAAAGAGCCAGTAAGAAAGTTCACGGTTACTGTTTTATAAATCAATATTTACAAAGCCTTTTACAAAGTGTTCACATCACAGTGTTAATAGGTATGACAAAGTAGTGTACCTAGGCCTGTCAACTAGTACTAAATACTTAACAAAAACGCAAAGTAAAATATAAAGTATAGTAATAAAATCGAAGCATCTATGAGTCTACAACGTTTTCAAATTTACAAAATAGAAAATAAGTTTTATCAAATAGATATAAAATAAAGATAAAACCTATTTAAACTAAATGACAATAATGTCATTAGAACTGTAACAAATCTGAATAGATATAAAATGATGTTCACAAAAGCACAAAAACTATAATATTGAAGATAATACCTATAATTTGTATCTATTATATTCTTGCAACAGGCTTTCGTAGGTACAAATCACTGAACTCGCACTGCTGACCCCCAATGCGGTGATGCATTGATCGATTCGGAGAAGAAAAAAGTAAAGACGATACCTATTAATTGTGCTTTGAAAAAGTTTGATAAATATTTCGGCACAGAACCTAATATCAAAGGTAAGGCGGATGAAATTATTCAATAAAAAAATGTATCAAACTTTTTCAAAACACAATTAATATCGTCTTTACTTTATTTTTTTACTTTTACGGTAAGGCGGATGAAATTATTATCAAAAGGCGAAAACCTTTTGAAAATACTACCTTATTTGATCAGCTGATCAAATAAGGTTAACCAACAAACTAGCCTGGACTCTTTAGGCTCTTTGCTCACTCCAGATGCTTTAAGAAACACTTCGACCACCGTATAAATCTGCCGGAAGACCTGTGTGCTCTATTTTAATTTATCAATGTAACAAACACGATGTTTCACAGCACTAAGTCCGTTTTTAACTCTTATAAGTGTTAAAAAGGCACACCGCTGCCAGCATGTGAAACACACGCAGGTTCATTAAACACTACTTTATTTTCAGACACCCTCACATACAATTATCATAATTATAATGTCGACATAGCGTCAGACTACATATATACAGCGATCAATACAAGCCATAAAACTAAAAATGACAGATGCAACCCCGTGGATGCCTGGTGGATGGCACTCCATCCCTGAGGAGTTTCATTTTAGTTGATGCCTGATGGAAGCACTCCATCCCTGAGCAGTTTCATTATTTTAGATGATGCCTGATTTATGCACTCCATCCCTGAGCAGATTCATTATTTTAGATGATGCCTGATGGATGCACTCCATCCCTGAGCAGTTTCATTATTTTAGATGATGCCTGATTTATGCACTCCATCCCTGAGCAGTTTCATTATTTTAGTTGATGCCTGATGGAAGCACTCCATCCCTGAGCAGTTTCATTATTTTAGTTGATGCCTGATGGGAGCACTCCATCCCTGAGCAGTTTCATTATTTTAGTTGATGCCTGATGGATGCACTCCATCCCTGAGCAGTTTCATTTTAGTTGATGCCTGATGGAAGCACTCCATCCCTGAGCAGTTTCATTATTTTAGATGATGCCTGATGGATGCAAATGAAACTGTTCAGGGATGGAGATCCCTGAACAGTTTCATTTTAGTTGATGCCTGATGGAAGCACTCCATCCTTGAGCAGTTTCATTATTTTAGATGATGCCTGATGGATGCAAATGAAACTGTTCAGGGATGGAGATCCCTGAACAGTTTCATTTTAGTTGATGCCTGATGGAAGCACTCCATCCTTGAGCAGTTTCATTTCAAGTATACTGAAGGAACCTTTTGTTTATTATGTGCCAGATAGATTCATTCAAATGAACAAATCATCGGTATAGTCTGTTCTAGTTCTAGTATTTGATTAAAGTGTTCAGTTTAATTTTTTACGCAATCATTCACTAAGTAATTAGTAACACATTCATCTTCATATACATTTAGGTTTCAACTTTGTATCTGACCACTTCTTCCAACAATTATTATTTGAACTACATTTTTAAATATTACTGAAAAATCATCAACGAAAATTGAGAAAATAAAATTAACCTCAAAGCAGAAGCGAGTAGAGCTAGCAACTAAAAACGAGTTGTCGAACAGCGAGTGCGTGACGGCGACAAGCGATTGATCGCTGGTATGCGTATCCCAAACCGTCAGTCTCTCAGCTAGCGTTCTGCCCACCAAGCGAGCGTCGCTGAGCGAGTATTCCGTTTGATAGCTCTTGTCGCTGCAACGAACGAGTAATAGTCTGCGATGTGAACAGTCAGCGATCAACTATTAATATACAATGTATCTCTTTTACAGTTTACTTACCTACAACCTTGTTACGATCCTTGAGCCAGAAAATCGCTGATAGCTTCCTCGTGCCCGGTGGGGCAGGTGCCTCATGGTGATTTTAAGTCACAATTTCGGATTATAGTTTTAGTGTGAAACATTTCATTTAATTATTTATTTAATAATCAAATCAAAGTACTCAACTTGTAAGTGGCACAAAAAAATTGGCATCCGCAGAATACATGTTCGGCCATAAAACAGAGTATCAGAGAGTGTGTGTAAGTACTGTGAGTGTCTTTTTTATATTTTGATCAGGTACTTTTGGCGTAGGTAAACCACAAATGTGCCTCTTCTCTTCTGATATGACTGATGCCCGGTTTTGAGGTACCTACCTATTCAGATTAAGTAGTTCTCAATGGTTATACTTATTGACTCGACAACTTCTTAACCTAAGTAGCAGATCAGCAGTACCAACGGCAAGCGCTTTGGAATGAGAATACTGAAAATTCTTCAATATTACATTTTTGACAGAAGTTAAACTACCGCTTCAGGCAAATCCCTAGCACTGAAACGATACACAAATGTAATGTAACCCATTATTGGATGTGACATGCAAAATAACAAAGCTGCAATGCTTAAAAAAGACTTGAAAGTCATAGAATCCAAGTCATAATAATTTACTATTTTTATTTGTTGTTCTATGGTTTAAATCCTTTCTTTTCATATTTGTTTCAAATTATTTGTAGCTTTGCCGTTTTCGTGTACATTACATAATAATTATTTTTTAATTTTTTTATGTTTCCTTTGTATAATTTTCGTGATAGGTATTTTGATTTATTTCAATGTTATTACCTTGTCAAACTTACTGCATGCACCAACCTAAACTGGATAAGTTGGCTACTTTCAACAAGCAATATCGTTGAAATTCCCTGGGAATGGAACGCGATATCTATTCGCACTAAATAGGCCAGGTAACATGTATTATCACACTCACTTTTACACCCTGTGCGTGTTTCTAATCATTTTTAATATATTTTTTACATTTATCAATAAAAGCGAAAACTGGGATGGATTTTGAATTTTCACAAATGTCTAACTACCGACATTCTTTTTTGTCTCGTCTAAATTTATCTTGTCATTAAAATGCAAGTCATTATCTGCCTAGCCTTTTCCCAACTATGTTGGGGTCGGCTTCAAGTCTAACCGGATGCAGCTGAATACCAGTATTTTACATGGAGCGACTGCCTATTTGACCTCCACAACCCAGTTACTGGGTAATACGATACGATATGTCATTAAAATGCAAGTGATTAGCATAAAAAATTTCAACTACTAGCACAGCCCCGCGGTTTCACCCGTGTAAGTTTCGATCCCGTGGGAATATTGGGATAAAACTATCCTATGTCCTTTCCCGGGATGCAATCTATCTCTCTGCCAAATTTCATCGAAATCCGTTGAGTGGTTTAGGCGTGAAAAGGTAACATACAGACAGACAGAGTTACTTTCGAATTTATAATATTAGTATGGATTTGTGAAAGGAGTACCTACTTATTTAATGCTCCTTATCACTTGTTCCAACAAATAATTGTTAATGTTATTCAAACAATAATGTTTGAATAACATTAAATATTAAATTGTAATTGTAAAAGCCTCGACGAAAATTGGGGTTATAAAATTAAATCATCTTTAAGGTGATTTTAAATTAGAATTTCAGATTTAAATATTCTAATAACCAAATCAAAGCACTCAGTTTGTTAGTGGCACTACGAGTTGGCCTCCGCAGCCTCCGCAGCCTACTGCTGAGTATGTGTTCTGATCCATTTGTTTATTTATTTTCATCAGCTATGTATTTACCTACTTTTGGAACAGATTATAAGTACCAAACTATGAGTTAAACATATAAACCTATAAATAGAGACTAGATATCCTAATAAATATTATCTAGCTACCTACTTACTACGAAATAACATAAAAGTTTCCATCTCAGAATAAAATCAATTCTGCAAACAAAATCAGCATTCATTTTTCATTTTCTGTTGAGCATCGAATTTATTGTCACCGAAAATAAAATCTCTTCGAATTTTTAATCACTTCGACAGAAATAACCCAAAAAATGTCATGAAGAGGCAACATCGCAATTATCTGAAACAAGATTATGGCTAGGTATGTAGATGTCGCGCAATAAGTTCAATAAGCACGTTCGCGCGCGAGTCGGTGCGGCACGAGCCGGTGCGTTGCGGCGCGGTGCGATGCGGTGCGGCGCGGCGGCGTAATGCTCATTACCGCGTCACTAACGAGCGACCGCGCCACGTCGATACCCTCAATCACAACCACAGGGTGATGCTGAAACCATTCTTATTTATTATGTACTCTACAGATCCACAAGGCGCTGTAAGGGCCACGTGGCATTCTCCATCTCATCACATAGGTATATCGTTGAACTTCAAGCTGCTTCCTATACCAATCTAATCGGTTACAAAGTGTGAACTTTCAAACAAAATTAATTACTTAACACTGATTTTGACAAGCCTGGTTTTACAAAGGCCATTGCGATAGCTTGCCATTTTAAGTGTGTTAGGTACCTACACGGGGTGTACGTTGTTTTATAGATAACATTTTTATAAAATTTCGTTTCACATAAAAAATTTCTCATGTTTTCATTTCATAGAATAATTAATACGCAGAATACTTACTTTTAAACAATTTAAATAATTGTTTTTTGTTACAAATAAACTTTAATGTTTGGATATTCATAATTATCATAGAATAACAAATCTAATATTCTTTATCCTCATATTGTTTACCTACTTAATATAAAACTAATAAGTAAGCAATGGAGCGAGCTATGCTCGGAGTCTCTTTGAAGAACAAAATCAGGAATGAAATTATCCGGAAAAGAACCGGAGTTACCGACATAGCTTGCAGAGTAAGCAAACTGAAGTGGCAGTGGGCTGGCTGTGTCTGTCGAAGGACCGATGGCCGGTGGAGCAGACGAGTCCTGGAGTGGAGACCGCGTATCGGCAAGCGTAGTGTGGGATGCCCTCCAGCTAGTTGGACGGACGACCTAATGAAAGTGGCTGGGGTAGACTGGATGCGGAAGGCGGAGAACAGGGTGTTGAGGCGCATTCTGGGAGAGGCCTATGTCCAGCAGTAGACTGCGATAGGCTGAGTTGATTGATTGAAGTAAGCAAATAATAACTATATTATACCTAATTAATTAATAAGAATAACAAAATTAAAACTAACTAACTAGGTAGGTATTAGATATTTTTTGCTTACATACCTAATTATTATAATTTACAACAATAAAATCTTCTTAAAAATATATAAAACTTATTACTAAGAAAAACATTTTATCGAGTGACAGTTTCTAAACGTTTTAAGTAATTTATAATATAAAGTACCTAAGGGTCAGTGGGTCGTCTTAGGGGTGGAGTAAATACAAGTTGGTTTACAAGAAATAATAATAAGACGTAGTCGACGAGGCCCCACTACGCGGGGTATTCCTGTCTACTGGGTTTAAAGGAACCTAACACGAAGGAAATGACGAAGGCTAGTTCGGTCGCTTTGTTCGCTCACTTAAGCCCACGTCATCCTCTTCAAACCTAACCTGTCCGAGTCGGGGTGCCTCAAGCCCGGAGCTCGCTTCGCTCGCTCTTGGACCGAACACTTAGAAAAAATTCTTAATACATTTCTTAAATAAAAAATGTGATTATTATAAAATTCATTGAATTGTGTTTCTTTGAAATATGTTTTATTCAAGTAAATAGTCATTGAAACAATAATACCTATTCGAAATAAAAATACAAGGACCAAATAATAACTATATAAAACATTTGCTGCGAAACGAAATTCTATAAAAATTTCTGTCTGCGAAACAAGGGAATATCGTGTTACACAAATACAAGCAGATTTCAGCGTGTCAATGAGTAGGTATAGGAATGCAGACCACCATGCTAATTAAGAACAAGACGTTGTAGGTACCAAACGAAGGCTCTATGGCGTTGAACACGGCTGTAATCAACCACATCCCTATGTTGTTGGACATTTGACTCAGTACATTTCATCATCATAGTAGACGACAAAAACTTGTAATGATCTGAGAACCAAAAATCAGATATACCTACACAAGAAAATCTTTTCACACCCTGTATCTCCATTCGGCATGAAAATTATCGGCAACACATTATGATATAAAATAATTTGTCGTCGGGCGTCGCGGTCGAACGTCACGATGTCACGCACCGCCGGCGCGCCGCCCGCGCTGCGCCGCGCCCGCGCCCCGCAGCCCCGCAGGCCCGCAGGGCTGCCTCTAATGACGCCGTAATCACCCCACTTTATATCAGCGCTCCGATGTGACACGGAGAGCCCAAATATGCGCGTCTGAGTGACACACTGTGAGACAACGCGCTAATTATTAGTTTACTTGTTACATTAGAGACTCTCCAGACAATATCTTAATTCAGGCAATTTATTTGAGACCGGTACCTACAATGAATGCTAGTGATGGCAGGAATTATTATTGGTAAATAAACGAAGACTGTCCACATATGCACGAACACAAAGCCCCATACATTTAACGAGAGCAATGAAAATTGGGCAGTAAGCAAGTAGCGTAGTGACCACGTCCAATTGTTTTGAACCAACTTCCAAAAAGGAGGAGGTTAAATATTCTTTTTTTTTATGCATGTTCACCGATTTCTCCGTCAATTGTAGACCTATTTAAAAAAAAATTGTTTGAAAGGTTATGGTCTCGAAGTGGTCCCATTGTCACCAAGTCGGAATCTGATGAGGGAATCCCATGGAAATCGAGGGAAACCCTCAAATTTTATAAGCACACGGATAGCGATTTGGGTATTTTTTATAGTAACTCGTTCATTTGCTCTCGTTCATTTGGTCTTCATCATTAGTTCCATCTCGGAAATCACCAAATGGTGATTTCCGAGATGGAACTAATGATGAAGACCACAGACGGCCATCGGAACTACTCAATATAAGTACTTCACGGGTTGCGATTCGATTATGTGGTTGCTAAGCAATTTATGCTCGTCACAATGCGTTTGGTGAAGTGGAGCTGATGGTGACTTCTCAGCTCCAGTTCTCCTGGTTCTTACTAGGAGAACTGCTCAACAATTAACGTCCCTGCATCGGGTAAAGCAATATTTTGTAAAAGGTGATGAACAGTTGACATTAGGCTATTGTAACTTAGATAAATTACAAACTGACCCACTAAAAAGTGAAAAATAAAACCATTTTTACAAAAAAAAAAACAGCCGACTTCCAAAAAAAACACTACTTACAAATTCAAAAATAACTTTAATTTCGGAAGTCGGTGTCGATAACCGAAAATGCGGAACTAAAGACACCGACTTCCGAAATTAAAGTTATTTTTCACTTTGTAGTGTTTTTTGGATGTAGGCTGTTTTTTTTTTAAGTTTTTGTAATGATGCATACCTACGTAATAATAAAGTTTAATAAAAGTTTATTAAGAACAATTTAGGTATAACTTACCCAAAGACACCGAAATAACTGAAAAGTAAAATACTGTGGCACGACTATCAACACCCACACAAAATACATCGAGGACTTCCATAAAGATGTGAAAATCTAGAACACAGACTTTCAGAGCTTTATGGAAGTTTTATAATAAACTAGCTGCCCAAGTTACTTCGTTCTTATGGTGTCCTACCCCTTACCCTACCCTACCCTACATCTAACCTACTCATACCCTACTCCTATTAAAAAAAAAACCGGATAAAAGTACCCTATGTCCATCTCCTGGTTCTAAGCTACCTCCCCACCAATTTTCAGCTAAATCGGTTCAGCCGTTCTTGAGTTATAAATAGTGTAACTAACACGACTTTATATATGTTAGTATGTAAAATATAATGTTAGTGTGTAAAAGTTAGTATGTAATAACTAGCTGACCCCGGCGAACTTCGTGCCGCCTCAGAATCAATAACTACAAAATGTGTGAGAAAATGAATTATCTTCATTATATTTTTTTTTTTTCATTATATGTTTTGATAGTAATTCTGCTATTCGGGATGGGCACAAATCCAACAAATCAAAAATCATAAAAATCGGTCCAACCGTTCTTGAGTTATAAATGGTGTAACTAACCCGACTTTGTTTTATTTATATAGGTAGCAGATGTAGAGTGGAAGTGGGGGTGAGAGTGTTTGTGACTGTGAAGATGTAGAGTGGAAGTGGGGGTGAGAGTGTTAGTGAGTGTATAAGATGTGCAGTATGAGTACATTTTGATTCTCCTATTCATATAAAGTTTAGAGATAATGTGGTTGAAGTGGTGACTTAACAACGCAAACCTGCAGAGTTCAGTCTTACAGATTATGTCAGAAATTTTTGTAAGGTATCGTAAAGCAAAAGGTGGTGTTTCTTAAGCACTATTTGTAGAACGAACAACTGTCTCACTGCGAGAACCTCACAAAGTGAATATAATTCAGTAGTCGGAAATCGATGAGGTTTCTACGCGAGTACTTTCAGCTCTGCTGTACCCTCTCCAAAAAAAAATGGTTGTCTAATTAAAAAAAATACTGTTTGGGACAGGTTTTCATTTGAATGTCAGTTTGGTAAATTACCAAAAAATCTTGTATTTGATAGCAAGCCTGATCATTCTTAATACCTCTTACATCCAAGTTTTCAAACTTTGAAGACCATTATTTGACCGATACATTGAAGCAATATATAAATAGCTGCGCCGTTGTCTAAGGCAGCCCTGTACGAGTATCGAGGTCGAGGAATTAGTTTTTACAGCAGTTAGCGGCGAGCGAGTCAATCGCGGCGCGCGGCGGTGCCGGTGTCAACTTATAACGAGTTTGGACAAGTTGCTAATGAGAGCCTTAGCCCCCTTCGCACCCCCCTGGCCTGCCCGCACTTTGTCATGCCCCCACTAATTGTCACTAGAACCGATTTTAAGCCAGAAAATGGACCGTTAACGGTAAAATGAAAAGTTATGATCATTTAATTTTGTTCTGTGGTGATCGGAAATTCTATCTGTCTATTGTTATAAATTGCGTGGGATGACCAGAAGCATAGCTTCGAGTTCACGACTTTTAGATTTAAAGAAGAGGAAAGTGTAAGTAATAAAGTCTATGATTTAAATTTAAACATTTTTTAACGTCAAGGTGAACACTTTTTGTATCGAAGTCTTTAAATAGAAGGTAGTTACGTCCTAAAGCAAGAAAATGCCTGTTGTTCTCATACATACACCGACATTTACTAAATGACTCCTTGATGTATGCAACGTCTTGGTAATCCTAGAGCATGTTTTCTTTCGTAGGCTTACTGGTAACTAGTACCTAAGCGTGTAGACAGCTGTGATTATGTGAATGCCAGTTTGATCAAGTGTGCTTCAGTTGTGCTCCTGCCTAACTCTGAGGGGCAGGTCAGCTATTTCCGTAGCTTCAGCAGCCATGAAAGTGGACAACACTCGCGTGCAAAAATTGGCCCACCGTGCAGAACTCTATTTGACGATATCTCAGAAATGTTAATGAATGTTTTATTTATTTTATATTTTGTGAAAGTGAGTAAGTTAAAGTTTACTTATTTCTTGCCAAGATCGAATCGATTTTTCTGATTTTCTCACACTTTTAATCGAAACACCTGCGTGACGTTTTTTGTCAGTTAAGTTGATTAACCTTTATTTGTGTTCATTTATTGATCATTTAAGGCGACTACATGACCTAAAGTGCGATCTTTGTCGGACTGCATAGAAAAGAAAGAGAAGCGCGATGACACAACCCTGGCACAAAATATGAAGCAATTTATCTATTTACAAAAAATCTATTGTTTGGACTAAAAAATTAAAACACTTGTACTAGTTTGTTGCCTGTAGAATAATCTGACAAAAAATCATAATGATTGTATGTATATTAGTATGATTTTTATTGTAAAAAGTAAGTTTTTAGAGGTATCTTCATGATATTTTCCTATCGTATCAAATTAGTTGTGTTATGTTTTCAACACACTATCTACCCAGCATATATCCTGCAAAATATCATATATTTTTCTGATTTTGTTTACTGTAGGCGATTATATACTTTTATTGTATTTAAAACTTGCTTTTTTTGTGTTTAGGTCCTGTAAGCCCCATAACGTGAGTTTTTAACCGAATTAAAAAATAACCTGTTTTGATAATTTTTACACTCATGTAATCTACATACTTTCAAGAAGGTTTTGGTAGGTATATAATACATTAGGTTGTTGTTAGTAATTAAGTTGTTGTTAGTAAAACTTGTTGAGTTACTTATCTTGTTTCAAATCTTTTTCTACTTATATATCCATTAAAAATTTTATGCTGACGTGTAGGTACTTACCTATATTATGCAAATAATAACTAATACCTAATTAATTAATTAAATTAACAGAATTACATCCTAACTTAACTAAAACTATAAACAAACTAAAATATAGCGCCGAAAAATTCATCCGCATCGCTGTCGACTGGTAATGTACCCAAGAGACTGGCGGCATTACCACGTTGTATGGCGATGCTTAGCCTCTGGCCAAGGTAAAAGCCAGCCCTTGGGTCACGGGAAGTGTCAACCAGCCGTTTCAAAATTTCCTTAAACATTTAGAGCCGTTTGGGGTTGAAAATATAATTTCCGATTAGGTTAAAGATTAATATTTTAATTTGCAACAATAAACTTATCCTTTATTTCCTATATTATTTTTTAATGAAAAAATGCATTATTTTTTGGAGATATCGTTTTTAATCGAGATCACTAATTATTCGCACTTAGCTCTAGCGGCATTTGCGTTCATATTTAGTATATTTTTTATGAAAACATTAACACTCGGATCTGATAACTGTTCGTCGACTGTTCGTCTGTATGTCTCAGAAAGGCGTGGTCAAATTGAAGGGTGCGGTAGATACATATCATCAAACTGAACAACTTTCTCCAAGAGACCAACATCGAAACCGAGAAAAAATATTCAGCCGTCACATACACTTGGGTTGATATTTTTGTCGCGATTACAATGTTGGTGCCATGGAGAACGTTGTTCAGTTTGTTGTCTGTACCACACCTTTCTGTTCTGATACCTACATGCTGTATTTTCAGTTCTTAAATAAATAAGGTACCTATCTCTATTACTTTCCGCTGAATGCTTGGAGCACGTACATAATGAACAGCTCAAAGTACATTTTGGTACATTTGGGTTTGGTTGGTTTTGGTACATCGTATAAGTACAATGATGTGTTGTCAATTTATGTTCAAAGTAGTTCTGTACAACGCAACTTGTACTCAGTAAATATGTAAGCAGGTTCACCGATCTGTGAGTCACGCTGCCAGTTGCTACCGACGCAATACTAACGTAACCTAATCTAGGAAGTCGCCGAGTTAGTTTGAAACTAACAGCAGGTGAGGTGAACTGACTGCACAACTATTGGAACCACTCAGTGGATATTACTGACTCGCTGCAGTCCAAACAATGGCTTATGTGTGCGTATAACTTGAAAACTAAATTAGGACAGAAAACTTAAATATTGGCGCCGATTCTGTTTTTTCACAAACTAAACTAAATTTAAGTTCAGGCATCTTTTTCTTTCTATTTTATTAAGAAAAGGACAGAAGATAAATATTAGTTTAGTCCTGTCAAATTAGTCAGCGCCTGACGTAAATTGACGTATTTTTAATAGCCAATTTTTTAATCTCGTCTAAATTGTCTATGGAGTATCTTAATTTCACAAGATTAAACTAATATTTATTATCTGTCCCTTTCTTACTGAAATAGAAAGAAAAAGATGCATGAACTTAAATTTAGTTTAGTTTGTGAACAACAGAATCGGCGCCATTTCCTAATGATTTGGTAACTACCAAGTACCGATACCAAAACCATACAAGCAATCAAAATAGGTATTTCTCTTATAACTGATTCCAGGAATTTGATTCAGGTAAGAAATAAAGTAATACATATTCTTGAACCGAGAACAGCGAAACTGAAAAAGATACACCTACCTAGGTAAATAAGTACACCTACATAGGTAAATAAGTACACTTTTTTAACTTAGATAAGTACTTTATTTATTTAGTTTACTTTCCAAAAATGTTGTGTAAGTGCGGTACCTACATAATTTGTCGGTTAAGGACATTGAATAAAATACAACTGGTTTCCGATTTAAAATATGTTAACGAATAATATGTATTACCTACCTAATACAAAACTGTTTCCATAAAAGTGATGTTATAAAGGTTCCGTTAATTTTCGGAACCATAGAAATGTTCGTACACTGACTTGTGCGTGCCCTTCCACCATCGAAATAGAACGCAAAACTTAGTTAACTTGTTATAAAACCAAGCCCTGTTTCGCACACACACAAGACTAGTGAAACTGGTCGGGTAATGTTACCTACTGATTAATCTAGTAGTTATAGGTTCTAAATTCTGTTCCGTAGACTAGTGGCTCATTCTGTTAATCATCTACAACTAACATGTAATGAAATACTTACAAATTAAGATAAAGAGGTCACAGAATCTATTAAAAATCAATAATAGATATAAGTATAACAGCTGTTAGTTTTCTGAAGGAGAGTCGTGACATCTGTATCTTGGGTTCAGGAACATTTACTTAAACGGTTTCCTTTCGTTGACTCTGCAACATTACCCGACAAGCTTGGTAGGTTTTAAAAGAGTTTTTATCGATTTCTTTAATCATGTTCATGATTAAGACTTTACCGCGTGATCATTGTACAAAGCAGAAACTTATATATCTAATGCATTTAGCGCTTACGTAACAGTATACATACTTCTACCTATCTGCCTACTATGTTTATTCTTATTATGCGTCATTTTTATTAAATTATATTTTTAGTACTTCATGAATGTATGGTAAAATAATTGTAGGTACCTACTTCATGAATGCATGGTAAAATACATTGCCTATAGAATGTGATACATATAGAAAATGTTGCTAAACTTTGGAACGACTGACAGGGCAGAATGTAAGATGAAAACATATAGCGTCGACTTCAAGTACCTATCATGGACCCGGGTGAAGGCATAAGAAGAAGCACATGTTTGACAGACATTGATAGAAAACGTCGTAAGAAACAGTCTGGTGATGGAGTCAGAAGTCATTTATTCAAACTAGACTGAGAATCAGCACTTTTCGAACCTCAAAGTTGCATAAGAAAGTCCCCCGGCACGCCCGCCCTTCACCACTTCCTGGGGCTTTCACTGGGAGGAGGAAGTGGCGCAACAAACTCCCCAGCACCACAGCTGTCTATTCAGTTAGAAAAACTTGATTCTAGGTATCATCATAACTCACCAACGTGCATTAAACAAGCTCATATTAGGATAATTCAACACAAATACTCCTCCACTGCTGTTTCCTGATAAAAGTTGCGGGTTCCAACACAGTCGAATCGTTTCTCCGGGACTCGTTGAGCTTCATTGCCTAGGTGTTTTTTCTGATGGTCACCACTGATCAACAATGGTGACCACCAGAAAAAACACCGAGGCAATTTTGGCTTTCAGAAGGTTGTAATATTGGGGAACAGCGAGGGGGGCTTGTTCCAAAAGCAACGCAAGGAAAGCCTGGTAAGTTTTCTCGTTACTCTTGTGTTTTTGGGCGCTTTTACCATGTAGAGCGACAATTATTACCCTTGCCGACTCGTAGTCACACCTGATTATCACACCAGTATGACAAACAGTGCTGTTATACGCCAATCCCTGTGGAAAGAGTCGAGCTCGTCCCGCCATCTCTTTCTAGGGATAAGTGGAAGGAGGGAAGGGAGGCCTTTGCCCTGCAGTGGGACAGAAACGGCTGATAATAATAATAATGACAAACAGGATTTTTTTTCTCGTTTGTCACACCACTGATTTTCCACACCATGTATACGATAATTGCTAGTGCAGAACCTACATATTCTAATAAAGGCAATTTGCTGATCGGCGTTTGCCGACTTTCGTTCAAAAAGTGTTAACTATCATTATTGTCAGAGCTTATGGCGAAAAACGAAATCAGTTGATTTGAAAAGTAAACTATATAAAAGAATTGTGGGACTATTACCAGCTGCTGTAATATGTAGAGTAGGGTACCTAATTATCTTGTAAATTCACCAAATACTTGACTCTACTCGTTGCTATCCACTCCAATAAATAAGTATTTTATGGAACACTGCTATTGGTTGGCAATCATACTGCTACTGACACAATTTCATTTGTGCCTTTGTTTGGCATTCTATGCAATGACTTTTGATACATTTATTTCGAAGTTGATACCCTCGGGCCATGTAGCCCAAGTGCTCATGAGTTGTTCAATGAAATTTTCAAACGGCTGGTTGACACTTCCCGTAAACCCAAGGGCTGGCTTTTACCTTGGCCAGAAGCTCAGTAATGCCATACAACATGGCAATGCCGCCGGTCTCTTGGGTACCATTACCAGTCGAGAGCGTTGCGGACGACGCCATATTTTTGTGTGATAGGAGTTTTAGTTAGGTTAGGATTATATTTTTAACCGACTTCAAAAAGGAGGAGGTTCTCAATTCGACGGTATGTTTTTTTTTTTTTGTGTGTTTGTTACGCGATTACTCCGCCAATTGTGGACCGATTTTCAAAATTCTTTTTTTGTTTGAAAGGGTATACTCTCGAGGTGGTCCCATTATCATCAAGTTGGAATCTGATGAGAGGATCCCATGGAAATCGAGGGAAACCCTCAAATTTTATAGGCAAAGCTATAACGATTTGAGTATTTTTTTAAATAACTTCAGCATTTGCTCTCGGAAATCATCATTTGGTAAAGTGGAGCTGATGAAGAAGACCACAGATGGCCCACTAAAAAGTGAAAAATAAAAACTTTTTACAAAAAAAAAAACAACCGACTTCCAAAAAAAACACTACAAATTGAAAAATAACTTTAATTTCGGAAGTCGGTGTCAAGAAACGAAAAGGCGGAACCAAAGACACCGACTTCCGAAATTAAAGTTATTTTTCAATTTGTAGTGTTTTTTTTGGAAGTCGGTTGTTTTTTTTTTTGTAAAAAGTTTTTATTATTTTAATAGTTTGTAAGTTCATTAGGGCTGATTATTCAATCATCTGATAACTTAATTTTGAAATTTTGACAGTTGTCTCATACACAAAATGTTAAACCTCAATTTTATTCCTAGAATAAAAGTTGTCTGGCGATGGAAAAATCAGTCCAGTATAAGAAGTTTAGGTATACAGATTAATAAAAATTCTATCTTTATTTGGCTATGTATTCATGTTTATTCCATCATGCTATCATAAGACTACTATAGACCAGCGACATACGCTTATTGGTATCCTACTGACGTCAAAAGAATAATGCATGACTATGACAAAGTTTTACAAAAATTGTTTAAGTAGTTAGACTTTTAGGTTTTTTCCTAGATCTCTGAAGGAGATAGGCAAGAATACGCACTGGTCACTGTGCGCCTGCCTCATCATACCTACTGCTGGGCAGTAGCCGTCTGCCATGATTTTCCTGACTTCTCACACTTCACAGGTCGAAGTAATCATCATCATCATCTGCCTAGCCTTTCTCCAACTATGTTGGGGTCAAAGTAATACCTACATAATTAAACAAAATATTTAATTTTAAAGATTAAATACTTCTTATTTCGTGTACCTTTCCCATTCACAAAACTGAACCAGATCGTAATCGCTAACTGTGTGTACAGCTGCACCCGCATAACGTGGCGAAGGTGCGCACATCAAAAGCAATCCAAATCAATTCGCGATTGACATGGAGTGCCTCAAGGAGCGCCCTTCGGCCCAGTGGCTTTTACTTACCCACCAACCTCTTGTACCCTGATACGTAATCCCGCTTCTTTTGCTGACGGTACAACAAGATGGCGCCGTATTTTCCTCCCCTCGCGCCTCAACTCCAGACCCTCTATGTAAACATCAAAATAAAAATGCGCCATTACTATTTGCATTCATATCTAAAGAAAACATACATGCTAAATATTGCGAGCGAAAAATATACTTAACACTGCACGTTCTAAATTCAACCTTACCATCGCACCCATAAAGTCAAAAATAATTTTCCATCGTCTGTAGTACTCATAAAATTGAATGCACAAAGTATTTGAATGCGTATTCCTTGTCTCGTTCTGCCCAGTAGAGATAGCGTAGTGGTCTCTTTCTCTCCGTAAGTAAAAGGTGGGATGATTGAGACGGTAACTGGCAACTGGCACTGGTCCCATTATACCTCGAGAATAGTAAACACGCTGTGATGACCGCGTGTCGATAGAGTGCGAGTGCGGTGTCGATGACAGCTCGAGAAACGTGCGCGCTATACATTTATACTTTTTACGCTTACTTTACAGTAGTTTTCAGCGATACTTTCAATAGAATTAGTTACTATTTGCAATAACGTTATGAAAAAATGAATGTAAATGATCGTAGTATGGATCTTAGTTTCTGAGATATAAATGAACTAATGGTTTTTTTAGTTTTGTCTAAATGTGACTTGAATCAATATTTCATGTTTCAGTTAATTACTTTATAGTAATCTAAAAATTAGAATTTTGTTTTTTTTTTTTACTTGCCCTATTTAGAGCTAAAAAATGAATGATTACATTACTTACACATAAACGGGTCACTAATGTTGATTGTTGTAATAACATTCAGAATTACAAGAACTTACTATTATTTCACATGGACCCTTACAAAATGCTTTAAAAAGGCAAGAAGACCTTAATCCTGTGTCTGATTATTTGATATTGAATAAAGTATGCAACTAAGTCCGTATCGACTCGAGAGCTACATCGACAAGCGCGGTGCATCACTATTCCCTGGAGCAGCCGCTCACCCAACCATAACTAATAGTCGTGAATAAATCGCCGCGCGGCACAAAGCCCAGTTTTTTCCCGCGCAACGCCCACCAATCACGGCGCGCGACACAACCGCCCTCCACCAATCAGCGCTCGGTACGTGCCAAAGAAACTCAACATTATGCTCGGCTCAATTCACCACTCGTGTTTTCACTTCAGCCTCCGGCTTTGGGTCGCGGTTTCTTTTTACAAGAGAAAATGCTAACCAAACGTTGTAATATACACCTTATCCCCCTGCAATACAGACTGTTATATTACCACAGTGGTCGCGCAAAGGTCGCAAGCACGCAGCACTGAGGAAGGGTGGTAGTAATTGTGATTGCGATTGCAAATGGCGGCGGTGACGAGGGAACACGTACGGGTAATCAAATCACAAAATTGCTCGGAAGTAACTTTTATTAGATCCAAAGGCATGTACCTAGGTGTTTCATTCACTACAACTACGTAGTGCAATTTTTAAGACAATATTCTTCGAACATTCTTATACAACCCCGAAACGGCCCAATTTTCCTCTACTGTCGTTTAGTTTATTTGATGATTACTATCATGCTATCATTTGATCCTAGTAGGTAGGTGAATAGAAACGAAATAAAATACAGTTCCTTTCGCTCCTCAAAATAAACATCAAAAGTGTGATCTGAAACAAGATTATTACAAAACCCCCACGACTATATCTCTACGATTCTATCAGAATGTAATTATCGTTTTGCTAATAGTTTACTTCGTAAACGATCGATGACCTCTGCACTTTTTAATCACAACAAAATACAGTCCTCTGTCATTTGGAGAGCAGTTGTGTTATCTAATATTTTGATACACTAAATAAACCTTTTAATTTCTATAGCAATATTTGGGTGCTTACTCATCGACAATAGTTTTTTTTACGACTATTTATTGTAACTCAATGAAATTGTGCTCAGTTGTCGTCGAAATAACATAATTTGGTGCCTTCAGAATCGTGTCATTCACAAGATTCTGTCAATTGATCTGTCGAACAACGTTAAGAATGACGAATTATATTTTTTTGTTTACACACTAACTACAAATGACTACAATGGACATCTCAAGTTCTGATAACATTGACACATTAAGGTCCGCACTTTAGAATGTGTCGCGCACAAAAAGGCTCATTGTATCCAATTTCACAACAAATATAATGATGTACACAGCACCGCCGGGCGGCGTGAGTCGGCACTATCCGACAGTATCCTACAATACGCCGTTCTTCATACGATAATACGAACAAAAGGTACCTGCAGCTGCGGCCGATACTGACCGACATGTAATTGTATTAATATGGAACACTCGACGCTTTGTGCTCGTCATTGTCCGCCGTGTGATAGTTGTGACAGCTCGCTAATTGACAGGTGTCGAGACACGATAAATCTACTAAATATTTAATTGAAGCAGAAATTATAACACCATTAGTTGGGTTAAATAGGTCTACTTTTGATTGTTTTTTCTTGCATACTTATTAAATCAATAGCGAGGTTTCCTGTTATAATATACGGTAAAAACATCGATTCGAAATAAAAAAAAAAACAATAAAAACCCTCAAGCGGCATCGAAGACACGCATCATACGTAACTCGACACCGCCGGATCAGTGTTTTGTTTTGACTGATCGACGATCGATTCATTGAGCGATTGATTTCTTATTCAATGTCTTAGTTCACTTTTTGCCGGATACATATCCGGCGTATCTTTGTTTGTTTTCTTGATATTTGAGAAAGTCCGTATTGATGGCTGTGCAAATAGACAAATTAAATACCAACAATCAACTTTCTCTCGTTCCCAAAACAAGTAATAATATATGAATGAGTATTGCTTAAAAAACGATCGAGTTGTTAGCACAAGTATAGTTTTCTTAAGCGCGTAGGCTCGTAGCTGCGTAGCACTTTCGTAGACCGCATGCTACGAAACGCGTAACCCTTTCAGGTATTGTAAAATCTACAGTTAGAACTGTAATACCTACTAACAAAGTTTAGCTTAACTTTATTAAAACTTTGTATGTAAACTGCATATCATCGCACCTGTTTTTACTGAAAGGGTAGACAAAAGTATTCCCAAATCTGTACTCCTACAGCGAATTTCCTAAATTATTACAATAATTTACAATACGAATTGGAATATAAAATATTTTAACCCTTTCGACGGATGATGGATGGGTATTGCTAGCGGTTAACTATTGCCAAACTATGAAAATAACAAAACTTATGTACTTTAAGAATTCAATACTGACATACAAATCTGTTGAACAATCTCGTCAAAAAGAGTATTTTAAATATTACACAATGAGTTCCGTACTTATGTTTAAGCTTCACCCGTTTATTATGCTCGACATTATAGTATTATTACTCACATTATTTATTATATTCAAACTACAACAAGGCGGTACGTGACAGGGTGACTACGATTATTGTTAAAGTGCTTATCACGCTCCCCGACTGTTGTGGCGGCCATTATGTAAATAACTAAATATAATAACTTGTTTCTCTATTGTTGGAAACACAAAACGTGTCACACGAGACATAACAACAAACCGTGCCTATGTATGTATGTATGTATGTATGCCGTGCCTCCCCCGCGACTCGACTGCTCGCTAACAACGCGTCAGATGCCGCGATAATGTCCATAAATAAAAAGCATTTTTGTGCACTATTATAATTATGTTTTTGGTTATTTAATGTAGCTTATCTGTCATCACTTGCAGGCAGGTGTTCATAAATTGTGTAAAATCAATTACTTTTTTCTAAACTAAAGGCGTCTGATTGAAGGCTTGACAGCTTCTTGAAAGCGAAGTTATAAATATCTGTTTTGAAGAGTTTAAACTCAAACTCAAAGCATTTATTTCAATTAAACCAATTACAGGCACTTTTGAATCTTTTTTGTCAAAAGTGCCTGTGATTGGTACGATCAGACTGATCGACCGATCATCTTTCTGACTGATCGGTCGATCAGTCAGAAAGATGAAGCTAAAAGTTAGCAAGCCCACATAGCATGACATGATGTGCTGAAATTAATACTGTAGTACAAGACCGAGACAATTTTTTTCCTGATTCGTAGTTTACATCAAGCGAATACATGTGTGAGTAGTTTGTACTACTCACACATGTATTCGCTGATTGTAAAACAACAAACCGAGCTGGCAAAACCATTTTTTCGATTTAAAACGCAGAGAAAGTTGCACAGTCAAGAGTAGGCAGTCTGTATTTGTTACATTGAAATTAAATAGAGAGCCGTTTCATAGCTAAATTCAGGGGCTACCTACTCAGTTAAGATTACCATCAACACGCTAAGAAGAAGATATACGTTTCGTTTGTGGTTATTTAATCAGACTAGGACAGACCGTAATATTTTCGACGTAATACAAGCTTGTCATATGGTTGTTGAATACATCATATTCCTCCTACATAAACTCAACATTGTATTCGTACTACGTGACGGAATGGATCTCTAGTTCTATTAGGACGACAAAACACATTGGTGCATTTGAAACACCTCTAAAATCAAAAACCCGTAAATAAAAATCGTTTTTCGAAATGTTTTTCCGTGCACGCACTAGCCGGCGGCAGTGGGTGACGTAATTGGATTCTTCGCGGCGACAGATTGCCAATCAGATGGCGTGATTGAAATCTCATACATACGAGTACCTACGCAATGCTTCTTGTGTGCAAGTCCCGCATCGCCGATCTAGGTAACCGTTGTGAAAAGTTAAAGATTACCTACTTTACTAAGTATTTCGAAAATAAAGGCAATACCTATTAGCTAACTATGATGCTGAGAAGTCGTTTCCTCATAGGTTAGGTTTACACTTTCTGAAATGTTTAAGCCTGGCAAGTAGTTTTAATGAATGCAACCTGGACTTGCGTATGGCAAACCATCCAACTTTAATACCTATTATAATCCTACAAACAAACAAACACACTTCTGCATTTTAATACTAGATTAAAAATGCAAAAGTGTGTTTGTTACTCAATCACGCAAAAACGGCTGAACGGATGTGGATGAAATTTCCCACACAAGTAGGTAGACCATGACCTGGGTAAGAACATAGGCCATTTTTTATCAACACAACAGCGATAGCTGAATCCATGCTTAACATTCGCACGCCAAACTTTTAAATTCAATAACTCTATCAAGAAGTCTCTATCGTTTTAAATAATGGTAGTACATAGAAAAAAAATTTTTGGTTTTGAAGCCAGTCACATTCCGTTTGTAATTGTTCCAAAATCAGAATAGTCGTCTTTTACTGTTTCTCAGCGGCAAAATTAGCTTGTTTTTTTATTGAAGAAAACCATGGTTTACATAGAGTAAACGTGGAAACTTGTGCTAACACAAGTTTCCACGTTTACTCTATCTTGGAGCTAACTCCAAGATCATCATCATCATGATGATCATTTATGAAGGCCGTCATGAGGTTCAGCGTGGAATTAATTAATGTCACTATAATTTGCTGTGGAATGTTTTCCCATGCTTCTAAGATGGCAGTTTTCAGCACCTGCAAGTTTCTGGAACTGGCTTCCAGAAACTTTGCTTTGAAAACTTTGTTCGGTTAGCTCGAACGCCTCTTCAGCTCATCCCATAAGCGCTCTATTGGATTCAAATCAGGGGATTTTGCTGGCCATTCCATTACTGCGATACTAACGTCATGCAGATATTGTTGAACAATTCATGCAGTAAGCACCCTTGCTTGCATAAAAACGAAATCCTGCCACAGAAACTCAGCATATGGTATCCATGTGATGCCATCGGTTTCGGTTTTCGGTTTTAATAGCGACCGATACATTCTCATTTACTCTTTTTATACAAAACAAAACAAATAACTATTGACATATACCTAGATGCTCTAATCAAAGCTTGTTGCTTCTCTAAGAACACACCAAACTCCAATTTTCTTCTCTTTTTCAAATTCTTGAATTATTTGGAACAATGGTGATATCAAAATGCCAGTCCAGTAAGGCAGCTTCAAAACTACCTATATAAACTTTTTCTCTGACTTGTTATTATTTTGATGTTTTAGGCCTTTAAACATAAAACTGCGCGGTGGCTTGATTTAGAAGTTCGGGAGTGTACAAGGTTTTATTTATTAAAATTTCACGTCTGTCACGCCAAGTCTTAGTATATACAAAATTCACTGTAACTATCAACACGTTTTTATTGGTTGTAAATAAGGCATTTAATAATTTCGCTATTGGGACAGTTGAGCCAGGCCTAGGTATAACCGCCTGACGCAGGTCCTCACCGGACACGGAAGTTTCGGGAGGTTCCTGCACATCATCAGGCGGGAGGAAACGCCCGGGTGTCACCATTGCCAGGATCGCCCCCTAGGGCCGAAGCCTGCCGGGTCAGCGGAATTGTCCGAAAGGTTACCGCTGGCCTGGAACATAAAGGGCTAAGGAAGGAACATGGGTGGATTTTAGTCAGTAAGAGTCTGACACTCCCTTCCGCTTCACCCAGAGCGGGAGCAGTCATTTGATGTATACCCATCCAAAAAAAAAAAAAAGGCCCAGGCATAGGCCGTTTATATTAGTTTATATTGTATTCTCTGTGTTGCTCTTGTTGTTAGTTCAGCGTGTTACACTGTAGTGTGCTTGTAGAAAAGTTAATTCTTCAATCTTTGTTACATTGGGGCACGCAATGAAAGTAACAGTGAAGGGTGAAAATAACGCCGCAGATTGCCAATAATCTCTTTGATTACGTTACGGGGTCGCGCAGGACCCTCACGAGGCTCGTACTACCCCTCTCGGATCCCTCACGAAGGAGTGCCGATCACAGCATTCCTCCCTTATACGCAATTTGTTAAACTTAGTTATTTATTTGATCAGAGTGACGTAAACGCGTCCAATCAATGCAATTACATTAGAGTTAGATGCGTTCCGTTCATCAGATGATGGATAAATAATTCGATATCAGCAAATTGTAATGTAATGTAGGTGATTTCGAAGATTGAAATACAAGTTATTTGATAGATATTTAGTTAATGGGAGAAGCATTACATTAGGTACATTACATGTGTTACCTGTTGTTTCATCTGATTATTTCCTGGTTCCAGTTTACTTACTGAATAAGATTAATTACATACTTATTACGTAAGACTGGCTTCAGGCTCGCACTTTGTTTAATTCCACTATGTGTGCCACCTATGATGACCAAGTTTACGACGAGTAAGTTCTTTTTAAGCCTTTGTACCCTCAACCCTAACGAAGCCAAACTTAACGTGGAAAAAGTGCAGACTCAATCCTATTACTGTCTCCAGTTTCCCTCCTTCACATAAACTGTATGTATCAGCACCCCACAGTCATTTCCCTAAAAACGAAAGTGCAATCCTATTACAACCCCTTACATTACATAAGGTACATACTCCTGATGTCTTCACCACAACGCCATGTATCAGCAGATCACGCCCCGCGCCGCAGTCAGCAAAACTGCGGAATGTGCGAGAACCGAGCACGCGTGAAGAATGCGAGATCACTTGGAGGTTCCACTGGCTTGGTAGCAGTGTGCGCACTTCTCGCTTCACTGGGCTATTCGATTATGTGATTGTTATGTAAGGGTTGAATGAAATGGCTGTTGAAAACATACTTTTTTCACTTCTCATGCTCTAAAAGTTCGTCTTTATGTTGTGCGTAGGCGACATAAAGTCGTTTTTATGCTCTAGTGCATAAAGTTTTTTTTTTCTATGACTAAGATAATCAGGCCCAACAGCTATTCGCATAATAAAACGTCGCAGAAGTCGTTATTTTATTTCATTTGCTTTAATTTATATCACTTCCGTGTTTTCTATCATAAATTTAATAAAACCAGATAAAATAAGCGGGAATTTGCTATTCTCTTCATCAATTTTGCAACATTTTTGAACAGTGAAAATACTGTTAGGTATATACTTTATGCCTGTTTCATTGTATCGCAATCAAAGTGAAAAACAGAGTGTATAACTCGGGCATAAACGAGCCATTTTACCCCTGGACTTAACTATCCACCCTCGCCTACAGCTCTGGTGGATATAAACGTCTCGGGGTAAAATGGCTTCTTTTATGCACTAGTTGTATCATCTACTATTTTTTAGAATTCATGTTTTTTGTGCTCGTGCTTATATCGTTAAATTAGTGTGTTTCGGTAGTTGCTTAACAAATTACTGCTAATGTTGCGTAGCATGAGCACCGGTTTGTCGACGGAAAAGTAGACAAAGATGACGTTCCGTGTAGACAGTACGATGGCAGCAAAGTAGAAAGAGTCAATGCACTTTTTACGAAATTCATTCTTTTACATAGTTCGACTCACAATGCTTTGTTTTGTCATACGATTTTTTTTCTTTTTGATTCATAATTTTTACTGATATTAAGTCACATTAAGGAGGGATCCGTGGCCAAATAATAACAGCCGCGCAAGTTGATCGATCAGGTTAAGCTACGCTTGCCGCAGTTGTTCCAAGGATGGGTGACCATCTTTACATACCGAGACCCCTCCGTGCCTAGGAAAGCACGTTAAGCCATTGGAATTTTGTGAATTTTTTTTTTTCGTGGGAAGTTGTAGATAACCGTATATACTTTGTGGCCGTCGAGTAGAAAGTTTTCTACTGTCTTTAGCGATTACAAAATCTCTTCACCACCTTAGACAACTGACGGTTGTCAGTGTGATTTTGACATTTGGGATAGAAAACTTTCTTCTGAAATAGTCTACTTATAAAAGGACCTAGACAAAGATCGTTGGAAACGAAAGACAAAATGACAGATTGTAGAAAGATTTCTAGGCGGTATGTCAAAAATGAAGAAAAGAAATGTCACTTTGTATAGAAATCAATGAGTCTACTATTCGCAGAGATAGAAGTGTTCATGCTACGCATGAGATGCGACTTGAAAGTTTACAGGCATCGCTGTTTTATCGTGAAAAGCGAAAAAACAAACATGTTTAGGCACTTCGTAGGCAGAAAGTTTAGGGTGATTATTACCAACTCATTCTTTCCTTGAAACTTAAGAGAAATAGTTTCTTTAGACGCTAACCTTTTCTCCAGTAACTCTAAAGTCCTTAAACAATAGCTAAGACTTTAAATCTAACTCTTTTTCCAGTTTGTAACTGGCTCAATAAAGCCGTTGTTCGAAGAAGGCACGTCACGAGGTGCGATTAAAGAAGTGCCCTCTTCAGCGGGTCTTCGAGGGGGGAGGTGAGGGGGCACGAAGGGGGGGAGGTGCACGGTTACGTGGAGGGTGCTTCGTGTGAGCACTCTTTAGAAAATCGCAAATCGCCCGAGCAGCGCCGCCTCCCGGCGCTCCATATGCCATGTTATTGGTTTTGAATATGACAACTGGTTCTTGTTTTAAGGATGACGGCAATTACTTTGTCGAACAATGATGCACTGATATTTTATACACTGATAAAGAGGCTCCCTCTTTCTTTTCAAACTGTTTTTGTACTATGTTTATGGGTTTACTACAAATCTTTTACACAGAGTGTAAGCCAGCTTACATTTGTAACCCAGTTACTTTCTGTTAATTTAATACCGAAGAGAAATCTGTCTATGCGAACGAACAGAACAGAGTTCCAGAGTTCCAGTCCAGAATTAGTAATTTAAAAAAAAAATCATAATTCATATCTATGTTCCTAACTACGTTTAAGAAATGAGTTCTTAGATAATATTTGCAGGATTGATTGATGTTCTCGAAGCTTTGACCACTCATTTGATCAAAACTGTAATTACATCTAGTAGCAAAAAGATTTTAAACTGTAGCTTCACTTTGTGTCACTTCACTGATTGTTGTTATTTTCTGACCAAAATTAAACCTAAAAATGTAATTAATTTATCATTTAAAATGACGATTTGTTAAATAAAGACTTATCGGAATCACGCAATTGTCATAAAAGATAATGTTTTGATAATTTAACGCACTGAATTGATTCAAGTCCCGTTACGGTCGTCAATGACATACTTATATCAATGCATGTAAGGAATGCGTTTTTAACTAATATATTTAAAAAAAATGTATAAAACAAATATAATATAATAAAAATATTAAAAATATGAATCTAAGGTAAGGTAGGTATAGATAGTAGACAAATATCTAATCAGTGTGTGAGTGAAAGTACTTCCAGAATGTAGAATTAATGGCATAAATTATGAAATTAAATGAGCAACCAGATTGAGTTTGTGTAGACTCGAGATTGTCCTATGCAGCAGGACCAAACGGTTCCAAGCACTCCTATCTTGAATAGGTATTAACCCTCTAGTTTGTAATATGCTTGTTTAAGTCCAAGTGTACCTTTAATATAAGTTTTATCAGCTTATTATGAAGGTCTAAGTTATTCTTTACAAGCATTTTCAAGTAAAAGCGTCTTCAGTGTAGTTTCAAAAACTAGTTTTTAAGAAGAACATGATGTCTCGTAGCTACCACTTACATAAGTCAAGACGTTTATTCGTCCAACTGCACAAAGAGTTCTAATTGAAAGGTTTTTATTTTCGTCTGCGGCTGGCATTGGGACGCGCCCATTAGGTGGCGACTGTCAACTCTGGAAGTGTCGCTACTTGTGTGCGGCGCCGGGTGGCAAGGGGGGGGGGGGGGGGGGGGCGAGGGGGAGGGGGGCATCTTCAGCCCTGCCACGAATCATTGGCTTTTATTTCTCCACTAGAAAAACGGGTTACAGTAAGTACTAGTAAGAGGCTATTAACAGGTTTATTCAATAATAAAGAAGTAAAACTTTATTTTGGAGCTTATACCTAACTTAGTGTGTCTTTTAGGTAATTTTAAATCAATTCCATAATTAAATTGCTCGCTGTTTGCATTTTACATTCACATGGTTCTGTACGTATGTCTATAAAACAGTCGTTCTGCGCTCATCTAATCCGACTTACGTTGATTTCTGTATATTTCATGGCTTTTTAGCTCAGAAAGCTGCAGGTAAAACTTTACTGAATTTGCAATCATACTAGAGAAATTATCCATTATTCGGATAACATTATTAAAGGACTCTGGCAATGAATCTGACATCTTTTCACACTCTAACATTCTAACAAGTAACAATCAAGTAACAAACTAACATTCTACTGAGATGTGGACGCATACTCGTATCTCTCCTATCTTGTAAACAGCTTCAGACAGAGATGTCTTGGGTTACAACACAACATATCTGCGGCCGCTGCTCACGTTACTGCCATTATATCAAAACACATGTCACACTGTCAACAATACGTGACAGTTGTCACAGACGGCGTGGCTACATTGTAATGTTGTGGTGACAGAATATAATGTAGCAGTGGAGGATGCTTTGTAAAAGGACACCTTTGTTTGTGGAACTGTGGACAGTGGGGCTTGACGGGCAGCCAGTGGCACCATGTTATTGTGTACACATTTATTTTGGCATCGACGATGAAAGCTGATGTTTTATTTTACTAAGGACAATGTGTGTGTAGCAAATCTTCATGATAGCGAACCGGGGCCAAATGTCTACAATATCCCTTAGTATTGGAAACGGTTGTACTTACATGAGTAACTACAAAGTTATGAAAAAACATGTTCACATAGAGATTGACTCTTCATACACAAGTCCACATCCCAGTCGTGAACACCATCTTCATCATCATTCTACTGCCCTTCTCCCAATTTATTTGTGGTCGGCGCAACATATATTTTTCTTTCATACTTCTTTATTAGTCGTCATCTCTAACTTGAGTCTTTCTTACCATGTCATCAGTCACACAGTCCATCCATCGTTTCTTTGGTCTTCCCCTAGGTAATCTTATAGCCATCGACATTCATTCCCCATCATGGACACGTGGACCAAAAATATGATAATCTTCTTCTTCTTCTTAGCGTGTCGATGACAATAATAACACGAGAAAATACATAAATTTTATTAAATTGTAAATTTTAAATAAAATGGAGTCTGTCTAAAATAAAATATTAATTTATTACGCTATAAAATTAAAAAAATAAATACATACCCACTCTGATTACACCTGCTGATTACACTGCTATAGAAACTCGACGTATTTCTAAGTTTTTGTAAGAAGGTGGTGATTAATAAGCAAGCTCCTCGTAATGATGGCGTCTTCGTGCGCTCGAGTGGCGCCGCCGGTCACCCGCAGTACCCACCAGTGCCCAGACAATGCCTTTGTGACGCAATAGGTACTCGAGTACCTCACTACGGAATACACTGAAGGACACCAAAATGCGGGCTCAGCGAGAAAATGTCAAAATTCACAATCCGTGGCAACCGTTTCGAAAATGGAAAGATAAAGACAAACTGATTGTATTGTAAATCCAAACATTCATGCTATATATATGTATCTAACTTTTTCCGCTCACTAACTAACTACTTATCTGTGTGTGTGTGTGTGTGTGGTAAAACCAACATGACAAAAATAAATATTTCAAGCAAACTATACTTTTAATTACATGAATTAACATTCAATTCGTTTACAATGTTGAATTGAATTGTTTCTCATTGATTCACATTTAAGTTATTCATATTTGATTATTATTTTCTTGTTGGATGATAAAGAAAATATCAGTGAAAATAAAACACCTAGCGCTGTTGTGCTCCTAGCATGTTTTCTTTGCTACCACATAACCTAAACAATATTGAGAAACAACCTGGAGTTGTGCTCAGTGTCCTCGAGCACAACAGCAGTGTCTCGTTGTCCACAAAGCAGTATTGTTATCTGATTGGAGTGGATCAGTGTCGGCGTCGTCTGATGTTTTCTCATTTATTTCCATATTACTTTGTCGGAGCAGGCCGCGAGCCGCCCTCCGCGGCTAACGAAGGCGCCTCAAACGACAACTCGCGCCGTTTTCATTGAAATGAGAGGTTTCTTTGAAAATTGGACGCCGTTATTATGTCCTTGTATAATTTATGTGCTTTTTATGTACTTCCAGAATAAGAGCTAAGGGTGGGTACAGGTTTATTTAAATATATTGGATTATGTAAAAATAATCCTTATATCCCCAAACTTACCTATAGTTTTTTTCGAATATCGTTTAGAATAAAGTAGATATTATTGTATAATACTCAGTTTCTTGATTATCACATACAGTAGGTACATACATATAAGGAAGCCGTCATGACACACTATGTACGTTCCAGTTTGTTTCATCGCAGCGTGCGTTGATGTCTTTTGTTCTCCGCGTGAAACAATGCCAATATGACAATGAAACTAATTAATATTCACAATTGCAATGTAAGTCTGCGAGGTCCTTGTGCCTCGCAGTCATTAGAAGTGTAACAGGTATGTACTAGCAGTAAGTACATTGATTTTTATTTTTAGGACCAATTTATCCTAAAAGGGTTCTCTCCCCCTTCATCAGACCTTCGTTTCGTATTTCATCAGTATATTTTATTTCATTTCAACATTAATTTTAGTACTCATAAAAAAGATTTCCTTCGTCAGATACATAACAGTCGAGTACAATGTATCATCCACTTTATATAAATGTAAATAAGTCTCGGTAGTGTCGGTCCAGGCGCGAGGGGGGACAGGGTGAGACATGCGGGGCGCAGGGAGGGGGGAGGCAGGTTTGTTGTGCCTTCAGTACAAATCACTTCAATAAGTTTACGAATACGATAACTCAGTACTAACTTATGTAGCGCGCATCGAATCGACCAACACTTATGAATATAAATTATGTTGTCATACATTATGGAGCCATGTTCGATATGTTCATGTTTGTGAATGTATTCATTTGTTTTGTTATTATGTAGTTGCTTATATAATGAGATTTTACAAAATGAATATGTGACGCTTGATTCTTCCGCATTCATAGTAGGTCGATATAATTTCCTGATCGCGCCCATCATGAAGTTATACTCGTAGGTAAAGTAAATATGTTTTGATCTAGATGTTTTTTGCTATTTGCCATCAAGTTTTTTAATACTTACTATAACATTTACAAACATGGTTTTTCAGGAGATCATCCTTCTTCCATCCCCACACAACACCTCCACATCCGGTGTTATTCACCCACAGATGTTCATTGCGCATCATGTACGCGTGAACACAACCCCTGAGGGGTTGTAGTAAACATAAAACATGCTGCAATCACAACAATACCTGCACAATCTCTTAGCATTACGTACCGACTACCTACATTACGGAGCATTACGAGTTCCCCTCGCCGCCATGTTGGCATCAGAGTGGGTGTATAAAAACTATTCTCGCTAATGTCATTGTCGCGGGGGTGATGACGGGGTGTGCAGGGGGTGCAGGGGGTGCAGGGGGTGTCATTACCGGGAGGACATCGTTACGGGCCGGAACTGCGTCGTTAGCTATAGACAAAGCCTGTGCTATGTACCCGGCCATTTTGTGACGAACAGTGCGGGAGCTGGACTCCACTTATTATGTAGATAAAATAAATTATTATTTATTTATTTTCTTTCATTAAAACGATATAATACCAATTATAAATTTTAAGAAATATTTTATAATGTCATAAATAGGTCAAATAGGCAGTCGCTTCATGTAAAATACTGGTATTCAGCTGGATCCGGTTAGACTGAAAGCTGACCCCAACATAGTTGGGAAAAGGCTAGGCAGATGATGATGATGACTTTATAATGTCATAACGTTGAGGTAATAAGTTAAAAACACATTTATAAATCCCTCTCAGAGTACACTGTTGACGTCGTGACGTTCCCCGAATACACGTCTTTCAATTCTGTCCACTTATTAGCACTTATCTTTTACTCTCTTTTCTTTCCCATATATTTGGAATTCTTATCTGTTATCGCTCAGAGTTGATGAGTTTTATTATTTACGTAAGTTGAGACCCAACCGCTTAAGACATACCTCTGCTATATCCTAGCATCCAACATTGCCATTATAACAAATAAAATAAGATAGCGAGAAACTATCAAAACGTTACAAACTACTTCGAAAACTCCTCCATAAACTTACACTCGTCACTCTAACATCCTCAAACTGTAATGTACTCTTTAACATTGTAAAATTGCACTCCAGAGCCACAAGATACAAGCGATGCTTAGTTTGTGGCTCACCGAATACGTGACATTGTATTTTTACTTATTGATGAATAAACTTATTATTATTATTTTATTTTACATATCTCGGGACCATAGGGAAGGCGTACGAGGGTCCGAAGCCAACCAACGATTATCCCTGTAAGCACTAGGTATGCAAGTGCGCATAAGGAGAACCCCCGGTTGGTGTAGGATTTTTGCAGGATATGGAAACAAAGACATTGGATTATGGGTTTTTTTAAATAAATTACACAGATAAAAATCTTTTTTACAAAAAAAAAAACAACCGATTTCAAAAAAAGTGTTATAAAGTGAAAAATAACTTTAATTTCGGAAGTCGGTGTCTTTGGATTTTTATTTTTGTTTTTTGCCACCGACTTCCGATATTAAAGTTATTTTTCACTTTATAGTGCTTTTTGGAAGACGGTTGTTTTTTTTTTTTGTAAAAAAGTTTTTATTTTTCACTTTTTAGTGGGTCAGTTTGTAATTTATCTAAGTTACAATAGCCTATTGTCAACTGCTCATCACCTTTTTACAAAATATTGCTTTACCCGATGTAGGGACATTAATTGTTGAAGAGTTCTCCTAATAAGAACCAGGAGAACTGGAGCTGATTGAGAAGTCACCATCAGCTTCATTTCACCATACGCATTGTAACGAGCATAAATTGCTTAGCAACCATATTAAAGTAATCGAATCGCAACCCGTGAAATATTTGTCATTAAGTAGTTCCGATGGCCATCTGTGGTCTTTATCATCAGCTCCACTTTACCAAATGATGATTTCCGAAAGCAAATGCTCAAGTTACTTTAAAAAAAAAAAGAATTTTCCAAGTCGGTTCGTAAATGACGGAGTTATTCGCGAACAAAAAACGCAATGCAGAGTAAACGAAAAGATCGTTAATGTAGACAACGTAGATATTTTTTTTTGGATTTTTGTTGATTTTTCAAAAACCGCTTGTTTGATTTCAATAAAATTTTCATGGGACCATTTAGAAAGTATACCCTTTCCAACAAAAAAAGAATTTTTCAAATCGGTTGGCAAGCGACGGAGTTATGCGCGAACAAACATAAAAAAAAAAATACAAACATCCGAATTAAGAACCTCCTCCTTTTTTAGAAGTCGGTTAAAAATGGCAGGGGGTGACTTGCACACTCAATAATGGGCCCTCGAAAACGGTCGCTAGCACATAGTGATGTAGCGACAACAGTTACTCCTAGGAGATAGGGTTCGCCACATGCTGCCCTGCGGGTTTCCGTATCTCTCTTGGTCTGGCTCCTCACCCTAAGACCTGTTCCGACAAAGTAAACTCTTCAGGCACTGGCCTAAAGTTCGGAGCGCGCAAGCCCCACCACGACGTCAACGTAGAGACACGGCGATGGGGTTATAATTATTACTCATCATTCCCAACAAATGTTGGCAAGAATTTAATGTCACATTTACTTATTTAAACCTTTTCTTTACTTTCCTAAGCCAACACCTAACCACCCCCAAGAAATAACCTATTTCTGTATAGTAGTGTCTAGTCTCCCGCACTAGTTTGCTACGTAGTGCGCGGGCGCGGGTGGGCGGCGCAGCTCGGCAGCTCGTTCGTTAGCGGATGCGTCCGTAATGAGCGTTTTGTACCAAATGTAAAATATACCGAATGTAAAAATATATCAAATGCACTATCAAGTAATGTGGAGCCTCCTCCCCTGGGTCTAACGGGACGTGCTCGCTATCGCAACTGGCGTAACTTTATGTTACTTGTCGCCGAGCAAATATAATGTGATATTTTTTTTCGGAATAGCAAATAATCTGAATCTGGGTGGCTAACTGACAATTGAAATCTTCAATCTATGGACAACATGTTTTATCAAATTGAGTTATTACGAGTTTTGTGGCAACACTACATAATAAGAACAGGAGCTTGAGGAGGGGCTCGTGGCTAAGTAATAACATCCACACTGGTCGATCAACCAGGTTAGGCTTGCCGTGGTAGATCCGTGGATGGGTGACCATCTTAACATACTAAGACCCCTCCGTGCTTCGAAAAGCACGTTCAGTCGTTGGTTCCGGCTACCAATCGTCGATCTTTGACAGTCGTTACGGGTCGTTACAAGTCCGAAAGTCTAACAACTAATTTTACCGAGGAGTATCGTATTATGCAGTAACTGTGTTGTAGAGGTCAGATAGGTAGTCGCTCCATGTAAAATACTGGTATTCCGCTGCGTCCGGTTAGACTGGAATACGACCCCAACATAGTTGGGAAAAGGCTAGGCAGATGATGACTACATAATGAAAACAATAAACAATTATTCGTATTAACTGCAATTTATCAATGTTTCTAAAAGTTTTTATGACAATTTTCGTTTATTTTCGATTTCGAAAGCTTCCCCGCTTGGCGTCACCAAGCGTCATCACGATAATGAGCACAGCAATCACCGCACACACACACACACACATATGTGCAGCACTAGTTATGTGAACATAAGTACTGATTGCTGGTGAGAAGCGCGGGACTACGTCGCAATAATGATGTGTTGCCGACGACGCGGCGACGCGCGCCAGTAGACAACGATGAGAGCCACAAATGTACTGGAAATGTACGCAACTTATGTAGGGGAAATAGTTTTTGTAATTTAATCGCACGTCAACGATACGAACATGGATTTGTTTTTATAAAGTGATGATATCTAGTCCTTGTTGTAGAACACAGAAATAGTATAAAGGAAAGAAAAAAACATGTAAAAGGAACAATTATAATCACTGCTCTGAATATGGTTTAATACTACACATGTATAATCTGTACATCGGAAAATTGGACGCTACTTCGATCTGTAACCATCACGGCTTCCAATGTGAAAATGTGTTTGGGTTATCGTGGTCATAGTTTTCCAATTTCCAAGAGAGCATTACTTATTTCTTTGCTTATCACTAGTTTACTCATCAAATAAATAACTTGCCCATCAGAAACACACACAACATAGTTATAAAGAAGTATTATTACCAACATATTTGAGTCCATTGTTACTTGTATAATAAATATAAATGTATAAATAATAAAGCATCCAATGGACTACAATTAAAAGCAGTAACAGTTATGCAAAGAGAGCCAATTCTACCAATTTAAAACGTTCAAAATCTAGTCTCAGTCTCATCTCGGCGACAAACAAATGTCAAAAACTTGTCAAAATGTAGGGAAATTAAAGGTAATTTTGACAGATTGAGACTGAGATCACACTGTGAACGCTCTTAAAATTACGAGAATTGCGCCTCAGATATGTAGACTACGTTATTATCTGTCTGTCTTGTCCATTTTAATGAAATTAAATGAAATTTATTTGCTAGAATTGTAGTACATTACAGATGGTCGGGTTTTTGTTTTAAGTTTCTAAAACAATTCGCTAAAACTAGCATGCAAAATTATCGATTATATGAATTAATAAATGAAGCTAATAAAATTGGTACATACATCATTGTTATTAGATTTAAATGTCAAATATTTGTCAAATTGTAATAGTAACATGTCAGTGTGAATCACATGAAACATAACACAATAACATGAAAGTCTAAATACTCCTTCACAGAATAGAATGATTTTTCTATAAGCCATTTGAATAACGCTGTTTTAAATCGATTGATCGGAAGTTCCCTATACGATTTTGGTAGTTTATTAAATATCCTTATGACCATTGGAAAGCAACTTCTATGGTATAAGTGGCTTTTCATCGGAGGAATAATTAATCTGTCAGGATATCTTGTCTTAAACGTAACAGTGTCTCCAAGATGTGGAAATAAGTCGGAGTGCATTTTAACAAATTTACAACATTCAAATATATACATACCGGGAACAGTTAATATTTTTAGCTCTTTAAACAGAGGTTTACATGAAGTCAATGGTGGCACATCACAAAGAGCACCGATACATTGTTTTTGGGCTATAAATACCCTATTAATTAGAACAGTATTTCCCCATAGCACAATTCCGTACCTAATGTTTGAAGCTACATAACCATGATACTCTAGGAGGGCTGTTTTGAGGTTGGCTATTTTACAAAGTCTCCACAAGGCAAAAGCGAATCGATTTATCTTATTTGTGACCTTTAGGCAGTGAGGTTTCCATGTGCAGCCACTGTCCACTGTTATACCAAGAAAAATGGCTTCGTGTGCTTCTTTAATTCTTTGATCGGAATAAGTGATATTAAGGTCAGAAACAGATTTTCTATTGTAGAATTGAACGATGGAGGTTTTATCAATGTTAACTTTTAGATTATTATTACTCAGCCATTCTAATTTAGCATTAACGATTTCGTTAATTTCAGTATTATATTAAGCATTTTATTCTCCGTAATAACCACCGCAATATCATCCGCAAACAGAGGTAGAAATGATTAGTAACGTTTGGTAGATCGTTAATATATAACAGAAAGAATAAGGACCCTGTAACGCTACCTTGCGGCACTCCTGTATTGTTGCTCCTAATGTTAAAGAAATAAATAGAGTGAAGTTATCCCATTCGTACAGTCAGTACCACATAAACTTTCTCTGATGGATATAGATCGGCGAACATCGACAAACAACGAACATCTACGTGTGTGATTATGTGTGTGTGTATAATAGTGGCAGTCGGTTCGCTGATACGAGTCATTACTGTGAGTGCCACCTACACTAACTGAGCACGCACTTAGCCTATTGCGCTGTTAGACTTCACAACTGACTGCAGACGCGACAAGCCCGCTTGTTTACTTTTATCCAAGGCCGATGGATAAATAAGACAAAAATAAATACATCCATTATGCCAAGCCATGTGTGCTAACAGCTATCTATGATAGAAACCATATGACACCAACCACCATGAACCATGCCATGTCATGCCATGTTCATATGAACCATATGATAGCTATCTATGATCAGTTTGATTGTTATCAATATTAGTTCAATTTTAATAATAATATAATAAAACCTTTATTTTCAGGCTACTTTGGCCCATAGATAAATACCTTACAGACTAACATATATAATTATTATAATAATACAATGTGTGTTAGTGTATAAACTTAAAACTATGTTAGTAAAACACTTCACTCGAGCACTGTCTTTGTGCGATCGTGTGGCACTTGTCCGCGGAAGCGACGGAACTTACACCTTGTGGCCAAAAGTCCTCTGCCATGACGAGGTGCAGGTAGCATGTAGGTACTCGCACCACGAACGCCTTGAAGTTGACGTTGCGGCGCGATTCAAGCAACTGCACTCTCGGTCTGTACTTGGTCCTTTGGCACACGTACTCCACGATGTCCTCGGCCTTAGTGGTATATTGTAGGCGGGAAATATACACGGGCGTGTTCGGCTGGGCGGCTCGTACAGCGGTTCTTGTTGGTTCTTTGTCGGCGCTTCTTCCTCTGCACCGTCACAAAACCGTCATCATCAGCCCGGTTCGATGCCTTTTCAGGCATGGGCTTCTTTGCGGGAGCGTTAGGGAGGTCATTAACTCCCACAGGCAACATAATAGTGTTAGTGTAGCAACATAATACATCACGTAAAAGTAAATGAGTTGTACTCATGGTTCACACCAGACAGTTTACTTAGCTCAGGCCGCAATAAAGACCGGCTGCTCAATCAATTGCCGCTCCAGGCCAAATCCCGTAATTTAAAACTTTCAAAATTATTATTCGCATTCTCATCTCAGCGACAATCAATGTCAATAATGTAGGTTTAGATGTGGATATTGTTTAGAGATTGAGACTGAAATTACAATGCGAACGCTCTTAAATATACGGGACTTCACCCTCTGATATTCAAAAACCTTTCTGCAATTAAAAAGTTACGACATTGTTACTGCGCTGTGCAAACATTGAACAATGGCCTTATTTAAATGACACTGAAGCCATTTTCGTTTGTCCTGTCTGCAAATGCCCCCCGCCTGCTCTATGTCTTATTGTATGTATCGGCGGCCGCAAGCTCCACTACCAATTACCGTAAAAGCCTTTCTTAATAGTTACCTAAAGCAGATCAATGAGTCTGCGCACAATGCACGATATACGGCCACATTACTGAGATCAAACTACACTACATTTACTTGGAAAGCTTTCGCGAACATTTTTCTGTTTATTTGAACATATATACTTCAATTGATTGCTATTCGTATGTCAGTAACATTGACTTTATATTCATGTAAGCGATGCTTTGGAACGTTTATCGAAGGACAATTATTGTAATTAAAACTTTCAAAAGCTAGTAGACAATCAATATCAAAAACTTTTGAGAAAGATATCTTTTACATAATAAGACCGAGATTAGAATTCGAAAGTTTTTAAAAACATTGGAACTGCCTTCCAGGAATAGAAAAATAGTTCCAAACTTCACCCTCTTCTCCTGCATTGTCATCGTCTTATCCCTGCCCGATTCATTTGATGTCGGTAAAACATCTTATGTTTGATTATACGCAAGTAATGATAGTTTATGAGCCGTAGTTACACTGGGCAGTAAATCTTTCGAACAACATTGTAAGTATTATTAACTCTTGTATTTCCTCCTGAGGTGTTCGGATTTATTTGTTCGACGACAAATTGGCATTAGTGTACGTCACGTAGCGCTCTCCGCTACGACGTAGCACCTCGTAGCACTCACGGAATACACGGTACGATTGTAACAATTCATCATCACTTTTTTATTCAATTCATGGAAAATATTATCCGAATCTTTAGGTTATTATTTATTGGCAGCGCACAGTAATTATATCAATCGATATCATACAAAATTTTGTTCGAAACATTATAAAGGTACATTCAAAGCTAAATTAATTTATGAAATAATGTCTGTAATATAATACGTTTACGTTCTTCAATTGGTAGTGATGTTACTTGTAGAAGTTATTAATAAAAGGGTACGTTTTAAATAAGATTAAAATCTAAAACGGATCGCGTAGCCATTTGCTACGAAATCTCGTAGCACTCGTAGCTTGTTAATTACACAAAAAACTTCTTATTTTTAACGATATTTTATTGTGTTTTTAGTTATGTTTTATACGTTACTTTCTCGACGAAATCTCAATTTTAATGGGCATAATCACACTACACTTGCCGAGTTGATTACATGCGAAATCACGAAATGTCAACTGTTCAAATGGTTGTAACAGTATAAAATAGTATATTATCATATAGGGTGGCGCACAATGGCGTGCGCCTGTAACGAGCCGAACATTGTGAATTATTCATAGCGTGGCGCTGCTTCGCGACAATTTGTTTACTTTACATATCGACGCTGAGTGTACTTACTTTGTAATATTAATATTACTGTGACTGGGTACTGCACAGATTGAGCTGAATATAGTAGCTACTTCAAATTATACGATTTATACATACTTGTAATATAGTACTGACCTTCGGCAGAAGCTCTATATTAAACTAGGTACAACTACATAATAAGAACAGAGTAAACGACGACTAAGGACATAATGCTAATAATATCGGTTTATTTTTGTAGCATAATTTTTTAATAAATCTCTTGAGCTTAGTGGCATTATAAATAACTATTCATTTGGTTATGGTCGTGGTGGTGGTGGTGGTAAGTTTCCGCCCTCGCATCTGGTTGGAGCATCACCACAACAGTTGGGCCAGTAGTTGTAAGCTCTTCAATACAGCACAATGTACTTGAATTTTTATCATCACGTAGCTGACCCGACAGGCTTTGTCTGGTCAAGTTTCAATAAGGTCTTGAGTTCATTCAAATATCATAACAAATCACTTTCAGATTTTCCTGAATCTACCTATTTTCCGGGTAATTTTTCCAATTTTTCTTTCTATAAAAACTTAATTCGGACTATTACAAACATTTTAAAATAGAAAATTGCCAAATCGATCTAGCCAACCAGTTCTCAGATGATGCGCTTACCGAACGAACAGCATTTCATTTTTATTTATATAGCTAGCACCTGGCGCTTATGAGACTTTTTTCCACATTTGTTTCACGTCGTGACCCTGGCTATAATGTAAACTTGTGTTTGAACCTTATAATTCTGTCTATTTAATCGTAATGAAAGTGTTAGTAACGTACAGACGCCAGCAAATCAAGTTACTACAATCTGTCAAATTTCTTTAATAGATTTTCAACTTTATCGCTAAAATATAAGGTTCAAAGTTGATTGAGAAAATTTGACAGTTTCGGGTAGCTTGATGTGCTGGCGTCTGTACCTAACCTGCTAACTTACCAAAAGATCTTATAATCTATCAAAATGGAAAACGGATTACATTATGATCGTGTTAGTCATAATGTTATTTATAAATAACCTAATATACCGAACAGGCCTGCGACATAATAATGGGCGAGCTCACAAAATGGCGGCGGGCGCGAATTATCGAATTACACGAACAAGGAGCCCTAATACTGTAAGTGGGACCAGGGTTGCCACTGACGTCATCCTCTAATCCTGTTACATCGCACGCCCTCGCCACGTTTTGGGGACCATACATATACAAACATGGGGCCATATTTTATTCAATCAGAAATCGAAATGGTTCTTTGTTAATAGATGAATTTGGATTCGTTTTGAACGATAGGCCTGAAGATTCTTGCATCAGTAGTTTAATAAATAAACACATTCATTTATTTCGGGTAATTATTTATATCGTGTGGCAATGGGAACCCCCATTGCCACACGATATAAATTAATAGAAAACATAATAAATCGATCTAAGTATCTGTTTATATTGCTTCTATTCAAACTATTGATTTCAAAGAAGTTAGTAAAATTATTAAGAAGAACTAAAGTTATTTTTGACTCAAGTTTGTCTTAATTTCAGTTCTAACTAATGGCAGAGTATAGTCGCCTGTAGTCACTCTAAACAGGAGAAAAAGAATATGATAGGAAATGTGGTGGAGATCTGTTTTGAACTTTGTTCTTTGCAGAATACTTTACTAATCCATTTTCGATGAAATATAAAGCAAAACTCAACTAACTCCATAAGAGTCATCCCTATCGCAAAAGTTAACAAGATCGGAAGCAATTTCCACTACTGACAGCCCTAACTGTTCGAAACAAACCCAAAAATATTGAATCACTTTCCGTTAGCTCTACGTCGCTGTTATAAGGTTCATTTTCGTTTGTTGGCGGTGTAGCGTTAGTGTTAGATGAAAGCCAAGATGATTGCATTTGACGAGATTACGGCAGATTATATGAAGAGACGGGAGGGAGGGCGCAGGACTCATCTAATTACGTTACATGGGCTCACTCTCGTAGGAATCTGCCCACAGATACTTGACGTTGACGTGATCTGTGCAGGACTGGCGAAGGTTATGCACCAAATCGAAGTAAATGCGTTCAAAACGTACGTTGGCACATACATTAGATAGTCCTAATTTTAATTTATACCTTATACATTCTGATGACGATGAAAAGATATCGCCTTCCGATTACGTATGTACTCACAAGCGTATGCAACAACTTAGCATCGTATACTAAAAGTAAGCAGATACGAGTGATCGTGTCACATGGTGACAGCTCGGCACATAAGAGTAGTACCGCCACTCTATACAGCCGTGTAGTGTGTACAATAATGTACAGCGCTGTATAATACCTGTGGATCCGCGCCGCGGCTGCGGCTCCTCCCAGCTGCCTAGCCGCCCAGTACCGACAGAAACTAAACGACTACAGCGATTTTTAACGTCAGATTCTAAAGTTAAGAAAGTTGTATTGGGCACTGTACTTTTATTGTATAGATTTAATCAATTTGACTGAAGGGTTAATTAAATTATTGTAAACGGATGAATACTTAAAGATGTAAAACGAAATACTTTCGATCAGATAGGTAATTTTAAGAAATAATTAATTTAATTGTTGTTATCTATATGAGGACTATAGGTACTACTACTTTTAGATATAAGGGCCCACGTCAACTTCACATTTCTAATCACAATATAATTATATATGAAAAAATAACAAAAGTCTTTTAACAAAAAATTCGCATAGAACGCCAGAGTCCAATGTAGTAGGTACTCGCTTGTCAAATTACATACAACTCTTGGGGCATATGAAATTAAAACAAAGCTCGTGTACATATAATTATTATGTGGTTTGAATGCAGCACCTGCTTTATATAATGAGTGCGTCCTCGAGAGTGCGTGGGTGTCGACCGCGCGTTATGTTCGCTCATTGTGTTCTGTTCCCTCATTCACCGGCCCCATTCACTCACTCACCGGTCGTCACTCGCGTGTAATAATATGCGTGCACTTATGTACGCGACTACGTTATGTAGCTGTAAGCATGTGCTCTTACGTTGTGTTCGTTTTTTACAGGCAGCAGAGGAAGACAACAACTTTGTGTATTTAATGTGGACGACTATTGTGTACACACGGACATAAACTCAATACTTGGGTTGCTCGCGTTTACGTTCACGCATCTCTTTATTTATAAAATAGAGTTAGGTACCTAAACGACAATTTTGAGTCCTAATATTCTCTCAAACTGGTTATGCCCCTTCAATTTTAATCATTTACTTACGTAGTACTAACAAAAGATTTATTTTTGTTTTAGAAGTCTTTGCAAGCTCGTTTGGCATGTAGATAAATATAATATAATTAATATAAAATATATTATAAATAAAACATGATATGTGCTATGAGGGAGAAGTTTCATAGCTCCTCAACATTGCAGTGTCCTAATTATCTGTGGGTAGATAATTAGGACACTGCAACGCCTGCCAAGCGTGGTGATTACGGCAAACCGCCCCCAAAATTGGGGGAGGCCTATGTCCAGCAGTGGACGTCTATCGGCTGAAACGACGATATTATTCTGCAAGTTACACCTACACAAACAGCAGTGGCGGACAGTGGTAACGGCTGCGACTTAAGATTCTGGCCTGTGGTGAAGGAAAATATCGTGCATGCGGCATGTTCTAGAACGTAGAACCAAAAAATCGCGTGGTGGATTACAGCCCACGGAGCTGGCTCTCTCGCCGGAGGAGGCCTGTGTCCCCGCAGTGAGAACATTATAGGTAGATTTCTTATGACCTACGCAACATAATATTATATTCTTATGACGCAAAACGTACCAGACCTTACACCGACTGTGACTGGTTGAAAACAGTTTTGAATAAAATCGATTGATATCTGCAATTATAGTCACTTAACATAAGTCACTTAACAATTATAGACTTAATTGAACAACTAATATAGTTTTTGTAATCTATTTAAATGTACTAAATTGGCATGCTGTATTAAGGTAGAATGTACAGTCAACAAAGAAGATAAGTATACAGAAGCGTCGGATATAGTTGAAGTTTACTAAGAAACCGATGGATGTTCTGGACTGAAATTTAATTTAATAAATGAGCTGTTTGTTTTCTATCAATAAAATTAAATTTTATTCAAGAACATCCATCGGTTTCTTAGTAAACTTCAACTATATCCGACGCTCCTGTATACTTATCTCCTTTGTTGACTGTACATGGATTCCTCACAAACTGTAACAACTTATTTTTGAACCTACATTAATTGCAAATAAATATATTTATTCTATTCTATTCATAGGGACTTCTCATTTTTAGGATTCTGTACCTCAAAATAAAAAACGGAACCCTTATAAGATCACTTCGTTGACCGTCTGTTTGTCAGTCAAGACCCTTTTTCTCAGGAACTCGTGGAGTTATCAGTTGCCATCCCTGGAAGCAGTGAAAAAATCAAACTTCTAAGTCAACGCAATCAAAAGATACGAGCGTTTATATTCCGAAATCAAAAACTATATTTTAGGTACTTCCCGTTGACCTAAAATCATGATTTGGCAAAAATCAATGTCATGTAGCACAAGTAAAGGAAAAAATCCGAAAACCGTAAATTTGTAGTTAAATTACAAAAAAAAAAAGTCTAAAACTATTTGCAGTACGGAGCCCTCGGTGCGCGAGTCCGACTCGCACTTGACCGGTTTTTGACTAAAGGGTTTATTTATAAACGATGATTTATGTTAAGTAACGTTCCAACGTCAAAAACGTATGGTTAAACAGTCGCTAATCACTACTTAACCTTTAGGTTAATATTGCTTAAGCAACGTTTATGAATACAGGGGTAAGTCCCGTATTACAGAACGTCACTCAAGATTCAAGGGGTAAGTCCCGTATTACAGAACCTCACTCAAGATTCAAGGGGTAAGTCCCGTATTACAGAACCTCACTCAAGACTCAAGCATTACTTAAAACTAGTTTCATCTAATCAAATGGCTCTAAACTAGTGATACGGATACGGAGATACAGGCCTAAGAAACTTAAGGTAATGAGTACATTGGGATCTATAGATAAGCAACAAGGTAGGATTTTTTTGAAGAGATAAATTAATTTAGTTACAAGTCAACACGTCGCCGTCTGTCGCCACAACAACACGGTTCATATCAACTGTTCAACTCTAAGGTACCCTTATAAACAAGCCATCCACATTTTATATTTCGTTGTAAGTACTCTTGCCGTTGCTTGCTCACTTATACAGCCTGTTGAATTGTGAAGCTCTTTGAGTAAATACCTAGTCTATGTAGAGCTTGCCATCTATTGTAATCTTCTGTAAATTGATTTCTGGCAGTAACCTACTCATAGAAATAAACGTATTCTTCTGTTAGAATTAATTGACGTCACAATAAAGACCATTTAGTATGATGGTACGTATATATACTTGATAATTATTAAAATTTAACGTTATTTGTACACTCAGAGGCACAATTAACCGCCCACCCAATCATGATTTCTGTAGATATAATAAAGATTTTACACGGTGGTAAGGGATGGGCTGGACAGAAACCGGTGGAGACGGATCATCCGCTCCAGATGCAACTCCGAAGCTGACCACGTCATGTCTGAGGATCTCAGACATGAGGAACTGACTACAGAGAGAGAAAGAGAGAGAATAAAGGTATTGTTGGCAATGCTAAGACAATTAAAACAAATGTTAAAAGTTGTTCGTAAATTGATTTAATCATCTTAAATCACTAAAAATACTTTTTCTTTAATTTTGACAAAAAAATACATTTTAATTTTTCTTAACAAAGACATTATTTGACACTATCTAACTTTAACAATGAGTGTTACCGCCTCGGGCTCTAATGACTTCTTAAAGCCTGTTTGGAAGCCCATCCATGATGTCTTGAATATCCGATTGGGGGACGTTATGCCATTCCTCTAACACAGCCGTCTGAACCTGCCTGAACCCGTCGTGGTTTAAGATTGTCCCACACGTGTTCTCTAGCATTATAGTGGTCTGCGTGCCGACCATGGCAAAGTTTGAATTCTGACCTCCTCAAGATATGTAGTGAGGGATCTAGCGCCATGGCAACGCGTTATCGTGCGTTTAAATGAAGTTATCCATACTTATGTTATAAATGCGAAAGTGTGTCTGTCTGTCTGTTTGTTACCTCTCCACGCTTAAACCGCTGAACCGATTTAAATGAAATTTTGTATACAGATAGTTTAAGTCCCGGGAAAGGACATAGGATAGTGTTTATCCCGAGATTCCCACGGGATCAAAACTTACGCGGGTGAAACCGCGGGGCGCTGCTAGTTCTCAATAAATGGTGCGAACGGTATAACGTGATCTTGGAGAACTTCTTACGCAGCCACACTACCTCTATCGCAGATTACAGAGCCTCATAAGTAATATCTCCCATATTAATTATCGAACCACCCTAATATGCTACTGTTTCCACTATGGCACATGAAGAAAACCTCTGCTTTGATCGTCTGTATACACGCTGACGTCTTTCTGGACCTGTTAAGACTACTCTGCTTTCAGCTGAGAACAGTACATTCTTCCACTGCTCAGTAGTCTAATCAGCATATTCCCGCGCAAAACGAAGTATAAGATAGGTATACGGTGTTGTGGGAGAAGCTCATGGGCTTGAGCCGGGCGAAAAGCTCTAAGATTCCTTTCTGCCAGTCTTCTTCTCACTCACACTAACATTTCTCACCTCGAAGTGACGATGACGAGCTTCCGAGCCTATACTAAAACGATCAATTAACACACTGTTGACAACAAAACGATCATCTCGAGCTGAAGTGCACCTGGCGTTCGCGTGTAACCTGTCTCTCGAAATCGTCTGGTGGCATCCCCCCGGACAGAGGTTCGAGGCACACCAAGTGTCGGAGGGATTCGACTGGCTGTACCCAGCATCAGCTAAAGTTACATCCTTTGCTGCTCATGTTGCGTTTAATCTACTTTTTTTAGTTTTTTAATGTTTGTTTTTAAAAATTGCGAGCAATTGCAGATAAAGGCTAATGTCACAGGTTTACTTGGCCCTAGGTCAATCCGTAAAACAGTACTGTATTACTTCATGGGGTGGAGCACCAAAAACTTACTTTACTGCCTCTTGAAAGAGCACAGAGAGCAATTTTAAAAGTAGCAAACTTCCATCCCTTTCTCTATCCTACAGATCTGCTATACAAATCCTGTAACGTGCTGACTGCTCGCCAGCTTTTCATAACACACTTGGTATTAAAACAGCACACCATGCGCCCCTATAACTTTGAAAGTACTAATAAGAGACGGAACGATATTGTATGTGAGTCAAATGCATCCTCTAAATATGTCTTTGTAAACAGATAAATTTAAAAAATTAAATTAAATAGAATATTAAGTATCTGAATTAAATAATTACGACTGTAAAAAGATTACTCTGCAATTTTTACTTAGCATATCATACAGTGAGACAGAGGATTTACTTGTTGTCAGTAAATAAATCAAGTTAATATTAGTTTATCCGTTTTATATTTTAATGCATTGGTTTTAATACATGGTTTTCTTTTCATTTAGTACCAAATTATTTACCGTAAACCAATCTTGGACCTGAAGAATAGAGTTGTTGTCGTCGTCAAGTTTTTGTGCCCGTCTGTCTATCTTAAAGATCAATGAGGTGTCAAATAACACCATCATAACCAGTGGTCGGAGTAGGTAGATTGAATTGGGGTCATTGATCCGAAACGTATATTTTAATATGGACATTCCTTCGGAATTTCGGGATTGAAACGTTACGTGAAAACAGATAAATAATAAATTAATTTAGTTTTAATACCTTCCTTTAAATTTTGAATTGAGTAATAATAATAATCACTGCCAACATTAACAATATTTAATTGGATCCGGGAATACCGGAATTACTTTCCGGGAAAATGGCTTATCCATGTTATTCTTTCTGTGGGCATTTATGATACAAGTACACTAGTATACAAGTACATTAAAGTAAACTAAAAAGAGGAATAGACCCAATATCGAATCTTGAGGAGCGCCCATTGCTATTTCAGACCCTAATGAGTTTACGCAGTTTACTTGAACTTTAAGCTTTCTATCTTTTAGGTATGACTTTAGTGAATCAAGAGTTAAATTCCTAATCCCATAGTACTTAAGTTTCAGCAGAAGTGTCTCATGGTTTACGCAATCGAACGCCTTAGAGAGGTCGCAAAAGATTCCAATGGCATCTTGTGCTTCTTCCCAGGCGTTAAAAATGTTCTTTATAAGGGTGACACCGGCGTCAGTGGTACAACGCCCTTTGGTGAAACCGTACTGTTGTTCATGAGAGATGGAATTTTTCTTAAAGTGGCGTAAAATTTGATTGAGCATCAAGCTTTCAAACACCTAACTGAGAACTGGCAGAATTGACACAGGCCTATAATTATTGGGTTCTTTACTATCACCGGATTTGAACAAAGGAACTACTTTACTGTGTTTCATGAGATTTGGAAAGACTCCTTGTTCTACACTGATGTTATTATTCATCATCTGCCTAGCCTTTTCCCAACTATGTTGGGGTCGGCTTCCAGTCTAACCGGATGCAGCTGAATACCAGTATTTTACATGGAGCGACTGCCTATCTGACCTCCACAACCCAGCTACTGATGTTATTATTATGATATAATGGCATTTTGTGATTATTACCGATTTCAGAAAGTCAAGAAGACGAATTAAATAGTTTTGAAGGTTCAGAAAGAAAGAGAACAACTAAAAGGATACAAGGGAACTGTGTTGAGGAAAGTTTAGAGTACCTATGAATAGAATAGGTATATAAAATATCTACGTGCGTACAGGAAACATTGTGCTGTAGTCCACTCAACGTATGACCCAAAAGGAGATGTAAAGTGCGTGAGCTGGGCCCTAAGCGATTTCTTCAGAAAGTTGTTCAGGGTGCTTAGCGAGTAAACATACTAAAAGTCCCCGCGTCTAGGAGGTGAGCCGGGGGGTGGGGGGGGGGGGGGGTCGGCGATACAAGCTCTCACTTTTGAGTATTTCGCTAATATCTTTAAAACGGTGCGTTCGTAGAGAAAAAATATCTTCTACATAATGAAAGCTAATACAATTTTCTACAATTTTTATCTTCGACACTTTTTCGAATTGTACCCATACAGAAGCTGTTGGTGTACCTTTATAAAAAAAATAAGATAATATAAAAGAGGTATATCTGGGTGAAAAATAACACTCAAAGCTACGCTAGGTCCGTGAGCATCAGTAGCATCCCCCAAATACTCGTAACTTGGTCTCAGTATAGATCTGGCAAAGAATATTAAATTATGGAAATTGTTAACTGTCCCGTTCCGCTTAGATAAATAACAAAACTCTCATCTTATAAACTAATTCCAACGAACCTAACCGTACGTCATAGCTCCATAGGTGAAGAACTGGAAGCACCACATCAATACATATTGTAGGTACGAATGACTCAAACAAATGACTGAGAAAAGAAGTAGATGGTTGCAACATGGAGTATGATGCAACCATCTACTTCTTTTGTTAGTCCAGGCTTTTATGGTCTACACTCTCAGTTGTGCATTCTACAATCTTCTGGATTGTCCTTCCCAGTTCAGTCCTTATAAAATATAACAAACTAGCTGTGCCCCGCGGTTTCACCCGCGTAAATGTCGATCCCGTGGGAATATCGGGATAAAAAGTAGCCTATATGTTAATCCAGGGTGTCAGCTACGTCCATACCAAATTTTATCAAAATTGGTCCAGCCGTTTGAGCGTGAAGAAGTAACAAACATATAAACACACACACACACTCACTCACACACTCACAAACTTTCGCCTTTATAATATTAGTGTGATGTGATAAGTATTTACCTATGTAGGTATGGAGTCCTTGCACAATAAACCCAAGCAACCAGTAGGATGAACCTAAGTAATTGTAATAATTGTAATGTATTAATTGTAATATATAACACAAACTTATCAATAAACTGTCTTCAGAATTAGAGATATCTGAAGGTAAATTTTTCGTAGTTAATAAACGTTCTAATTCAAGTCGCAATATTGTCTCAGGACAATCAATGTAAATTAATTGTATTTTTAATTGACAGATTGAGACTGAGATTAGAATGCAAACGCTCCGGAGTAAAACCAGTTTCTTTTAAATTGATTACTTTAAATGAATACATACTTGTACAGTGCCGACCAAAAGTCCATACGCAAGGTCGCACAGTAATCGCTTAAAGGTTAGTTTGACTTATAACCTTTTTCTAATGAATAATTAGACACACACATACTCGCTTAGTAGGTACCGTAAAATGCTGTAACTTTGCCTGGATTTTGACGTTTTTTGTTCGTATCTCTGAACCTATTTACTATTACGGCTTCTAAAGACTTGCAGATAGAAAACAGACCTTATGCCTTGCCAGGTAGAACCCAAATCTATTTAAATCATGCCGTCATTCAGAATTACAAGCACTCAAAGTCGTAGGCAAAGTTGTATGTAAAAGACACAACTTTGCCTAGAAGGATATCTCAATAAATATATTGTTGATCTTTTTAGTATTTTTTTTCCGTGTACATGAGACACCGTGCTTGTCCCCAGCAGTTAGATTATTGCCATGACGGTAATATATATTTTTTTACAGCTAATAGGCAATGTTGTAGCAGGTACCAGAAACTTTTCATACAAAAATGTCGTTGACTCTAGGGTTGTCCCAAAAAAATACGGATTATTTTCTTAAACTTTTATTCACTTTGTAAAAAAATAAAACAAATTGCTACTTATGAGTAAAAATCACAAATGTATTGCTTTTTAGCAATGCTGGCTTTTACGATGTGGGCTTCTTCCTCAATTGTCAACTCTGTAGGTCGACCAAATGGTTTGCTATGCATGTTTTTTGATTTATTAAAAATGGTCTGACGCGGGATCCCAAATTTCTGACTTAATGTTTTTTTTTCGTACGAGATCTGCAGCAACTTCTGATATTTCTACAGAGTAATCGGCATAACTACGAGCTCCTGGTTTTCTCCTGCTTCGTTGTGTATTATTCGGCATTTTTGCATATAACTGCAACAAAGTTAAGACTTACTTAAAAACAAAATCATGCCTGTAATCACTGTAATTACTCTGCCTCACCCTTACAGGCGATTGAAAACATAACTGTCGAAATAAAAATAAGAATGTTCTAATGACATAAAAAAATGTAACATTTTCAATTGAAGCTCTAACTCCTAGGTGATACCTGTGTCTCACCCGATTTCGGAACATTAACAATGTCATCATCATCTGCCTAGCCTTTTTCCAACTATGTTGGGGTCGGTCGAACATTAACAATGTATGCAATAAAATTAAAATATCGTAAAACGAAGGGAATTTAGTGCATGCAAGCTCTTGAGTCTCGATATAACCGGGTTCCAAGCTGTGAAAATTTCATGCAAATATGACATTTATATAGTAAAAATTTATCAATATTAAAATCCGCCTAGTGACAACCCTAGACCCAGGCAAAGTTGTGTCACTCAAGTTTCCAAAACAGTGCACAACATTGCCTACTAAGTTATTTTAATGAAATCGTGTCCTTTTAATAAAAATATCAAGCAATATGGAAAGTAGATAATATGTTCTTACCCTGGAATGTTATAGCTGCACGAAAACACCTTTTCTTTAGCTAAAACTTCAAAAGTTACACGACACTAAAAATTTTCACTTACGCGCACCGGTGTTTGTCGGCCAACTGACAGAGTAAAAATGAAGCTACCATCACAAAAAATGAAAAATCTGTTGCCCTAATAATGTAAAATCACTACCAAATGGTAGAAAATAAGAAAAAACTAAGCAAACGCGAAATATCGTAATTGAAACGAAATAGGCAAACTTGGGCTTAGTTGGCAAAGTTGCAGCGTTTTACGGTACTCGAATAATCACGCTATTGATAGTTCCGTGTCATGTGCGTCTGGTTCACATAGTTCGTAAAACTTTATGATTATACCCACACAAATCTAAATAAATAAATTATAAGGTAGACAGATGCACCATCCACCGCGACTAAATAGAATGTTGTGATTCTTTGTTGGTTGATAATAATTTGATATATTGAGGGTTAGTGAAGTGTGTTTAATCTATTAACGGTGTTGTGCATTGTAAAATGCAAACTTTAAATAGGTATTGAGATGAAAGCGGATATTATCGAGCTGCGTAAAAGTGGGCTTAATATTATATCACAAATATTTGATGAAACCGGACTGACTGTGAGTATTATGATTTAATTATTTTATCGAACATTTATGTAATTAAAGATCCTTGATCCATTTATGTAATTAAAGATTCTTGATCTTCTGATCCTTGTAGTTATTTTATTACTTAAACGTTTTATATTTACCATAGGGTCTAAATAAAAAAATAATATTTCCAAAAGTTTATTTATTTATTTTTTGAATGATGAATATAACATTACCTATGTATAAATTATAATATAATTATTTTGTATTAAATCAATTTTCAAAATAATTTTGTTTCAAAATAGTAGGTAAGTAATAATATTTTATAATTTTGCTAGTAGCCTTACAGAATTCCTTTTTTGTTTTAGATAAATTACCTACTGTGAGTCGAAGGGTCAAAAGATATACCTAAAGAAGAAGGTTTTAACAGCAGTTACCAGTTGAAGTTGCATTGCAAGGAAATATGCAGATATAATTATGTTTAAATATTATAGGATCCATACGCCAGCGTTTACTTGATAGTATTGATAATAATGGGGGTTAAGTTATAAATTACAAATAGATTTTTAGTAATATTAAAATAATATTGTGTCATATCCGTAATAAGGATTATTTTGAGGTTTAGTTTCAATCTTCTTTTCATAATGAAAATGAATACTTAAGCTATAACCGCAATTATAGCACAATATTATTTAAAGTCTAATGGTTGCAGTTCACTGATTGTTCTTTATGAGAAAAAAAAACTGTTTTAACTAGAAGTTTATTTATAAAATTATAACGAATAAAAATCACTTATGTATAAAACATTTTATTTTTAACCCCATATAACATAAACATAACAAAATAATAACAAAAATAAAATACCTAATTATTATTCTCGTATAATTTACTGAATAATAAAAAAACGAGAAAGATAATTGTTGAAAAGTAAATAATATAGTCTAACTCGAGGATGGAACCCAGACCTTTGCGTTTGCTAATCCAATACGTTACGCCACTAGCTATGTCTACTTGCTGTGACAAAGTGAAATTTAGCAATCGTATGAACCCACCAAGGTCATGCGTAATTACGTAGTACGTGTAAAAGCGAGACGGTAAGTTTTTTGTATCGTTCGACGCTAGCCAGTATTCGAAAACTGCGTGCGAACGTGTGTGCGTTCTGTGTTGATCACTCACACACAGATGTAGGTACGGGCTGGCAGCTGTGCTAAAGCATTTTGACTTCTAATATGCTTATGCAAAATTGATGCGTTACTGTACATACGTATAATCAGAGCTCTTTGTAAACTAGTCCTCTGTGTTCAAATATTAACACAGAGTACCTAGTAGGTAGAGTGGTAGGGGGATAATTATTATTGTGTGTTTAAATATTTTCTACTTCTGTCGCTGAGTAGCGTTCATGTGGTCCGGTGCGAAGGGTGCTGCTGTAATCACAAGCAGGTCAGGTACTTCTGCTGGGCTCTAGGACCGCAACGCATCTGTGATGCTTCTTGTTTTGCTAAAATACTTTATCTGGTGAACCGTCTAATTGTTTTGACAGCCAGTAAAATAAAATACATTAGAATAACTGTTGTCTTCAGCATTGACTTCACAAAGCCGCGAGTATCAAAAGATATCGAATGTGCAGCTGGAGTAAATGATCACGTTGTTATAGGTAACCCTGTATGCGTTATAGGTAACCCTTTAGGATAACGTTATAGGTAACCCTGTAACATAACGTTATAGGTAACCCTTTAGGATAACGTTATAAGTAACCCTGTAACATAACGTTATAGGTAACGCTTTAGGATAACGTTATAGGTAACCCTGTAACATAACGTTATAGGTAACCCTGTATGATAACGAAATAGGTAACCCTGTAACATAACGTCATAGGTAACCCTTTAGGATAACGTTATATAGGTAACCCTGTATGATAACGTAATAGGTAACCCTGTATGATAACGTTATAACATAACGTTATAGGTAACCCTTTAGGATAACGTTATAGGTAACCCTGTAACATAACGTTATAGGTAACCCTTTAGGATAACGTTACATAGGTAACCCTGTAACATAACGTTATAGGTAACCCTGTATGATAACGTTATAGGTAACCCTTTAGGATAACGTTATACAGGTAACCTTGTATGATAACGTAATAGGTAACCCTGTATGATAACGTTATAGGTAACCCTGTATGATAACGTTATAGGTAACCCTTTAGGATAACGTTATGTTATTCTGTTCTCCTTTGACAGTTATCGAATTTGTTAAATAATTCCACGAGCTACAATCGTGTTCTAATCAATTCCTTTACAAATGCTTATCACTTTAATCTCATCCCAACATATGAAAGTAATACGAGAGATGCCTAAAATCGCGTTAAAATTGAGAACAGCTCGAGTACATAGGTACTTGTGGGCGAGTACATAAGTAAGCAAGATTAAAAGCAGCCCACTGCTTTCAGCGAGGGCCGCGGACTACGCGATATTATAATCGAAAGAGCCCGCATTACCACCGCGGGAGGCACCACCCTACTCGCGCCCTTCCTCTCACACCCGCAGCACCAGGTAAAGCCGTCCCGCTCGCACGCTGTGTAAAAAGAAATCATTTATAGCAAGAAAGGTGTAGTATATCATTAACTTAAATAATTATGTAGGCGAACTCACGGGGGCCTCGTAGTCAGTATCACCTCGCGCCGCGTTTGCGTCACCTTCACTCTGGTAGCTGTAGGTAGGAGTAACGTTAACGCTCGCGTTCGACTTGTTGCAGGGTTGCGTGGTAAGGTTGTGTGGATAGTTTCATGATTACAGTTTCGCATAATGGAGTGCGGAGTGAAGTGACTCCGCGGCTTTAATCATTGGGGAAATATTCCGCGCCCGCGACTTAAAACGCGAATTATTATTTTTCTGTCGCTGTTGTGTTCAGCCCTCACGTCTGTGGAAACACTTGAGCATTACATAACGAAACACGATAAGTACATGACAATTAAAATTAATTTAAGCTTTTTAATACAAAAGCTTCCTCTGCTGAGCGCTTAAAGCATAAAAAGTTACGCAAATGAAGTAAATTTACCCAGGAGAAAGGAATTTGTAATTTATTTCAATAAACAATGTTCTGTGAGAACTACATCTTTACTTGTGTCAGTTGAAATTTGAACAAAAAAATTATTCGGCGTCAGGAAACCAATTTATCAGGATAGGCAGCAGGATATCAGCATGTTTCTGTCCGCTGAGAACAGATATACTTATAATGTTATAACCTGTTTATTGGGAGTTTCTAGCAGACTCGAATAAAGAGCTCAGAATTATGCGTTATGACTGCATAATAGATAATTATGATAATTAGATAATTATGATAATTATCTATTATTAATAATTATGATAATTATCACAACTTAGATAATTCATCCTATTAGATTAAGACGTTGAACCAAATAGAACAATGATTGGTGATCAATCTGTGTCGTATCGCACGAGCGATACCAAAAATCATGGTAATGACAACAAAAAGCGTTCTATATAAATAAACAGAAAGGGTTATCAAAAGTCTGAGCAGCGGCTCCAGAACATATTTAGGTGATGCAAAATGTTAAAGTGGCGCCCCTCTATGTACCATGTTCCTATGATATAATATATGCAAATGCAGTTGCTTACACGAAGACTAGCTGTGCTCGCGATTTCGTCCACGTGGACTTAGATCTATCTCAGCCTGTAATAAAACGCAACGTAACTTTAGCTTGTCTGTTCGTAAGTATGACTAAACAAATGATCGGATAGTACACAGATTAAATAAATACATAGTTTTAACTATATGTAAAAAATATGTCGGTGTAACTGCGTGATTTTCCCCAAAACTAATAAGAAGAAGAATCTGTACCAGAGAAAAATTGATTACAATGAAAAAGCTTCTGAGGAAGATCTTCATAATTTTAACACTCTACTGGATGAGACATTCAGTTTTGATTCTATAAAATCGATTCTCGCGAGTCTATAAGAAACAAATTCAAAGAAATTGATATACTAACTCTGCCTTCTCTTTATATTTTAGAAAGTATTTTGTATGCTCGCAAAAACTTAGGACTTTTCAAAATAAGAAGCGATTTCCATAATATAAATACACGTAGTAAAAATTAAATTGTGACATCTAAATTTAGATTAACTAAAACTAGTAATTCATTTCTTGTAAACAGCATTCGTTTTTGTAACAAGTTGCCAAAGCCGGTTACAGAACTTAGCGATGGACAGTTCAAAACCCTCATCAAACGTGTCCTTATCAGAAAAGCATATTTTAAGATTAAAGACTACGTTGAAGACAAGGTAGTTTGGCAATAATTCCTTCTGCACATGTGGCACCCCATACTTCCCGTGGGTGTCGTAAAAGGCGACTAAGGGAGACCGGAGAATGGGCAGCAGCGTTCTCTATGCATTACACCATCATACCATACTGCGATCGCCAACCCGCCTGGCAAGCGTGGCGATTATGGCAAACCCCCTAAAAATTGGGAGAGGCCTATGTCCAGCAGTGGACGTCTTTCGGCTGAAATGATGTGGCTTCCCTGGAACTGCTCTCAATTTATGATATTTATTTTTTATTTATTTTTACATAGGTACTTGTTTTTTTTTTCAAAGTGAGTGATAGATTTATTTAGGCAGGTAAACATAACAAAATTTAATTCTAACTTAACTAAAACTATACAGAAACTAGAAAATAGCGTCGAAAAACTCATCCGCATCTGTCGACTGGTAATGTACCCAAGAGACTGGCGGCATTACCACGTTGTATGATGATGCTTAGCCTCTGGTCAAGGTAAAAGCCAGCCCTTGGGTCACGGGAAGTGTCAACCAGCCGTTTTGAAATTTCTTTAAAAAGATCATGAGGACTCGGACCCCACGGCCCGAGGGTTTCAACCCCAAACGGCTCGAAAATGTAATTTCCGATGACGTTATTATATTTTCGCCGCTTGAGGTTTTCCGCAGCCGCAGCAGCAGTGCCAGCACAGTATGCCGAGCCAGGACGATGGGATGGTGGCCCACACTAAAGGCTTACCCACCTTCCATGGAAATAAAGACATACCGTCCGGTCTCTTGCCATCGTCGCGTGCCAAGCCATTGGGTTCTAATACAGCTGGAACGCCGACGGTGACAAGAGCTCGTCGGATGATGTCATTAATGTTCGAGTGCCGCGCTAAGCGACCCGCACTTCGGTTGCATAACAGGCCGTGGTGTCCGAGACATCTTCTCCACAGTGACAGCGATGGGGAGAACAGCAAGGAGTGCCTAGTCGTATGGAAGCAGCGAGGCGAAAAGTAGTGTCGACGAACAAAGTGCCTATGTTCGACGAAAGTAGTGCATGAAGCCAAAGACCCGACTCCCACCTACCCACAGCCAGCAGACGCGCACGTTCCGCAGAAGTAGCAGACGAGTGAAGTAAATTGTTCTGTACTACTCTGCAGAGCGGCTCATCCCACCGTCTCTGGGAAGATGGATTGTCGGATGGATCTGTATTTTGACAAGTGAGTCTCCAGGCATCCATAGCCATTATAATAATGCCTCCACACTGATTAATTCTAATGTGCCGTATTTCACCGATTATTATATACTAGCTTCCGCCCGCGACTCCGTCCGCGCGGATGTCGGTCTTCGCGTGGATGGTTTATTTCTCCATTTTGAGTAACTCTGACAATGACATCTTATAAATATCTATTGGACCCAAATACGGCTAAGCCTATAATAATTAAGGAGATCCCTCTATTGAGCTACTGCTGTTGAGCTCGCGTTCTGTAGTAAGTATTTTTTTCATAGTAATTCCGGCCTTGATAAGTAGCATGTAGCAGTAAATTACTGACAATGACGAAAAGTTTGCAATAATAAAAAAGTAATCGTGACAATGCGACAGAAAGTTAATTGAGAACTTCAGCATACACAACATTGTTAGTGAGCTCGTCCGGAATATGAACATGAAGATTTCTTGGACTGCTCACATGGGAAAGAGCTATGTAAAGTTGCCCGTGTGAAAAACAACTCGCGGTAAGATCTACGCCAGCAACTCCTAGGGTCTGACCTTGAGCCTTATTTATTGTCATGGCGTAACACAAAGCTACAGGAAACTGTATTCTCTTAAATTGAAATGGAAAATTATCCACTACGGGTAATGCAACGTGTGTTCGCGGTTCTACAGAACAACGTCTATGAATAAAACCGAAAAATAAGATTTTTTTTCTACGTATTTTTCCAGGATATAAAGTATCCTATTTTATGCCCAGGATAATAAGGTATAATTATACCAAGTTTCATCGAAATCGAACCGTTAGTTTTCTCGTGATGCCTGCATATACAGACAGACAGACAGACAAAAATTTTTTTAATCACATATTTGGGTTTGGTATCGATCCAGCAACACCCCCCGCTATTTATTTTTTCAATATTTTCAATGTACAGAATTGACCCTTCTACAGATTTATTATATGTATATAGATTATTGTGTCATACTTGTTCGACATAATCTTTTTATTATTTGACATTATATACTGACAATTATATTATTCAATTTAGGGGCCCGTAAATTAATAATAACAGCCGCATAGGTCAATCGATCAGGTTAAGCTACGCTTGCCGCGGTTGGTCTGTGGATGGGTGATGGATCTTTACATACCGTGACCCCTCCGTGCCTCGGAAAGCACGTTAAGCCGTTAGTCCCGGTTGTCATTCGTGGATCTTTGACAGTCGTTACGGGTAGTCAGAAGCCCGAAAATCTGACAAACAGTCTTACCAAGAGGTATCGTAATATCCAGTAACTGGGTTGTGGAGGTCAGATAGGCAGTCGCTCCATGTAAAATACTGGTATTCAGCTGCATCCGGTTAGACTGGAAGCCGGCCTCAACATAGTTGGGAAAAGGCGGGCAGATGATGATATACAGACAATTCTAATTTTTCTTCTCTTTAATGTAATGGCAATCATATCACTTGGTTTTAGTAGGTTTTTATTTTTTATTTATCCTTTTGATAGATTCTTATTTTGTAAATGTGAGGACTTTGTAGTCCTTGTAGACTTTAGATCTGTAGACCATTTGTTATTTTATCAAGTACCTGGTACTTGTTGACAGGCCTACGCTGTCCTCCCATACCTTCAGTAATTTGAAAACATTGTAAAAGCCAATTATTTTTAAAAAGAGTAACCGTGGAGTTTCTTGCCGGCTCTTCTCCACAGGAAACGACCAATTGAACAAGGAGTAAAGATGAGAAATAATAAAAATCAGTAATTTAGTTTGACAACTTTTATTTACACAGCTTTAACTTTTATTTATTGTCATCACCTTCAGCCTCATCAGCAACCTTGGCATAGCACACTGCACTTTCAGCCGGTTAACAAGAAAAGCTCATAATTCGTCTCCTGCTGGTAGCACGGAGTACCACGAGCTTCTTCCACAATACCAGGACATCAAGCACCCTGCGGGAAAACAAAAGCAGGTCACTACACCAGGGCCACTCATTTTCAGTCGACCTCGCCGATTCGCACCGGACAAGCTCAAGGCCACTCAGAAGGAGTTCGAGGCAATAGCAAACAGCACGACACGACCGACCGAGAGCTCGTAGCCATCCCCTCTTCACCTCGACAAAATGTGAGTTCGGCCGGACCTCCATCACCTTTCCAGGACACGAGCTGTCCACAGCTCTCTCCGTCGTCTGTCGTCTCCTGTTGGAGAAGGTGCACGCGATCCGGGACTTCCAACTCCCAAGACCGTCTACTAAGGAGCTACGTCGCTTCTTAAGTATGTTTAATTTTTACCACTACCACCACTACCAATTTGTCCCAGATGCCGCTCGCTTACAGACGCTACTCAACGTCGTGCTCACAGGGCCTAAAAACAGAGGAAATCAACCTATTAGCTTAAATCAAGAAATGCTAGAAGCTTTCAAAGCTTGCAAACATGGTTTGTTCCAGGCCACCTTGCTCGCACACCCAGAGCACAATGCTGAGCTTGCAATTTTCACAGACGTATCAGACACGTCAATAGGTGCAGTGCTACAGCAGAAGGCAGGAGTCTCATGGCGGCCACTTGCATTTTTCATGTGGTACAGTGCTGTGTTGAGGCTGACTCTGGCGTCGACCAGGAGAAGGTTTAAGTGCTCTGCTTGTGGACCGACCGAAAGTGCAGGGTGCTGTGCGAAGGTTTCTGATGAGGCTGAGGGTGATGACCAGATATGCGCAGTAGCTGCATGCTGGTGGTCAGGATGCCATGGGTGCTGGCTGACTCGCCGCTCTAAAGCTTGCGGAAGTGATGATGATGACGTCACGCTGGAGTAGTTGCACGAAGGCTGCGCTGACGTTCATGTTCGGGATCACCAGTATAGAGGTATGAGGAACAGGGTGTAAAGTTCACTCATACTCTATAGAAAAGAGAGGATTTTGCGTGTCGTCAGAATGACGTTCGCATGTAGCGGTGAAGATGATTAAAGTTCGCGTTGCTAATGCGGAAAGTGTTGAGGTTGTTGTCAAACATGGTGTTCCTACCGGAACTGTTTAAGGGCCTGATTATATAGTTCACGTTAATAGCATGTGAAATTTTATTAAAACATGCTAAACCTTACTTGTACGCCGATGATACATGTCCCCCATTCAGTGGTAAATGATTTATTTTCTGTAAGTAGGTTTGTACAAACACTTTTACACGACAATCATATTATTTTTAGGGCAGGTACTAAGACTCCACTGACCATCCGGTTGTCGGTCTGTCTGTCACCAGGCTGTATCTCATGAAACGTGATAGCTAGACAGTTGAAATTTTCACAGATGATGTATTTCTGTTGCCGCTATAACAAAAAATACTAAAAACAATAAAATAAATATTTAAGGGGGGCACCCATACAACAAACGTGTTTTTTTTTTCTGCGTTTTTGCCTTATGGTACGGAACCCTTCGTGTGTGCGTCCGATTGGCAGTTGTTTTAAACAAGATGAGGTCCGCGTTTCCTATATGACTATTCTGAGAAGAAAGGCCGAAACAAACTCAGAGGTCACAGTCTGGTTTAAAGTCCAGACAAAATCTTGGTCAGATCATGTGAAGACCATGTAGATTGGTGTCTGAAATAGTCTTTTGAGGAAAGAACCACACAGATTGAGCGGACCTGTCCAGTCAGAGCACGCATTTGTCAAAATTCGTGTAGCTCAACACAGAACTTGAGGAGCTCAACGATTCGACAAGCAATACCAAAGAAAGGACATTTGGGTGGGCGTAAATTAACTACTCAAACTGCCAGATCATGATTAAAACTAACCAAAAAAGGAAAACAGGAAAAGAAATGACCGACATAGTCCTTACATTCTCACAATAATTAAATAAAAAAAGACTTTAAAAAGTAAATATTCATGTCATTGTACCTATACAAATAAAATTCATCAATGTCTTTTGTATATAAAAATCCGGACATAATATTTTTGAGGACCATGTAGATTAGTGTCTGAAATGGTCTTTTGAGGAAAGAACCACACAGATTGAGTGGACCTGTCCAGTCAGTACACGCATAGTATAGCACGGTAAGGAGAAAACCTCCATACAATTTCCATCCTCTTTATGTAAATTTCTCTTTCAATAATCACAAAATAGAATCAATAAATGAATTCCCACTTTTAGGCTTAACTATAGATTCAAACATCAATTGGAAACCACACGTACAGAAAATAAAATCCAAACTTTCTAAATTTTTGTACGCTTTTCGAGAAATAAAAAAGACCACAAACTTGCAAACTGCTCTGGTCACCTACTATGCCTATGCTGATGCATGGCTTAGCTGCGGTGCTATAATGTGGGGAAATAGCACAGACGCACCGGCGCTGTTCACAAGTCACAACTCAAAAAAAATTACTTCGTATTTTAGTTAATTTAAAACAAACGGATAGCTGCAAACCCCATTTTAAAAAACTGGACAATCTTACTCTTCCTTCTTTAAACATACTGGAAATCTGGAAACTCGCACACACACACCAAGACTTTTACACTAAACGAGAAGACATACAAACAACGTACACACTCCGATACAAAACACGATTAAACATACCGACATCCCGATTGAAAATGCACTCATCTAGTCCACTCGTTATGTCGATAAAAATATATAACAAACTACCCGAGGTACTCAGAAATGAGGAAAAGATTGATATTTTTACAAATAAATTTAAAAAAAATATTACTAAATAAATATTATTATAGCATAAACAGCAGTTCTATGGTTTGTCAATTAAATATTCATTTAATTGACAAACCATAGAACTGACAGTATGTAACTACCCTCTTTGGGAAAAGTGTGTTTGCTATGGCCGCAAAAATCTACAATGCGATTCCTAATGACATAAAATAGTGTAGCAATTTGAATGTCTTTAAAAATAAATTGTTCCGATTTCTTATAGAAAACTCTTATTACTCTGTTGCTGAATTTTTATCGTCTAAAGTTTTTTAAATGTTTTATGTCCGATTGACTATAATGTGTTGTTGTTGATTGTCTTGTGTCTGTCATGCATGACTAATAATAGAATTTATATTTAATCTTTAATGGAATATATACCAATTAGAATTTTATAATCATATTTTTAATGTATTATTTAATAATTTGTATGCCTAAGTGGCTGATCATGGAATGAACATTATTCAATATTATATAATTACTAGCAGCGCCCCGCGGTTTCACCCGCATAAGTGTCGATCCCGTGGGAATATCGGGATAAAAAATAGCCTATATGTTAATCCAGGTTGTCAGCTACCTCCATACCAAATTTTATCCAAATTGGTCCAGCCGTTTGAGCGTGAAGAAGTAACAAACATATAAACACACACACACACACTCACACACACACTCACACACACACTCACAAACTTTCGCCTTTATAATATTAGTGTGATATAATGAACACCTGTATGTAACCCATGTATCACAAATAAACGATTTGATTTGATTTGATTTGATTTGATTTGACATAATAATATAAATTAATAGTATATATTTTTTTTTTATTTTAGGTTAAATTAATAATTAATAAAATGTTACCTTAAATTATACTTAGATTAAGTTAGTTTGCATGTATACATAAGTCCTCTTCCTAAAAATTTTTGTTTTGCTGTGCACGACAGAGTCCACGATTGTTACAACAAATGTTACCTACCACCTAAGCAAACACATTGTGGAATGCAATAAATGATTGAGTATTGAGTACAAGGAGCAAAATACAAGCCGATTTGGACAAAGTAATTAAATGGGCACATGACAATGACATAATTAAATTATAAAAATCGCAGGTAAAACTAGCGGAAAAACAAAAAGGGGGGAAACAGAGCCAGTCGAAACCCAACAAGGTTTTGAAAAGGCAGGATCCAGAGAAGGGCACGTGCGACAAGGATGGTTTCATCAAGGTGGAGAACAAGAAGAAGCCTCCTTGTCGGAACCAGTGCTGCACCGCGCTGGCGGGACCCAACATGCTGCTGCGTCCAGCAATCCCGACGATGCAGCTGTACGTGTCCAGACTGCACCACTCCACGAAGGTTGAGGAGATCGTGGAGTACCTACCTACATGCGTATAAAGACCAATTGGACTTTGAGGTCGGTCGGTGGCCTCGGTCAGCTAACATTACCTGTCGATGTGTCAACAGTCGCAGTCGGTCAGCGGCCTCAGTCGGCTAACATTACTTGTCGATGTGTCCACCTTCGCGGTCGGTCGGCGGTCTCGGTCGGCTAACATTACCTGTCGATGTGTCCACCTTCGCGGTGGGTCGGCGGCCTCGGTCGGCTAACATTACCTGTCGATGTGTCCACAGTCGCGGTCGGTCGGCGGCCTCAGTCGGCTAACATTACCTGTTGATGTGTCCACAGTCGCGGTCGGTCAGCGGCCTCGGTCGGCTAACATTACCTGTCGATGTGTCCACAGACGCGGTCGGTCGGCGGCCTCAGTCGGCTAACATTACCTGTCGATGTGTCCACAGTCGCGGTCGGTCGGCGGCCTCGGTCGGCTAACATGACCTGTCGATGTGTCCACAGTCGCGGTCGGTCAGCGGCCTGGGTCGGCTAAAATTACCTGTCGATGTGTCCACAGTCGCGGTCGGTCGGCGGCCTCAGTCGGCTAACATTACCTGTTGATGTGTCCACAGTCGCGGTCGGTCAGCGGCCTCGGTCGGCTAACATTACCTGTCGATGTGTCCACAGACGCGGTCGGTCGGCGGCCTCAGTCGGCTAACATTACCTGTTGATGTGTCCACAGTCGCGGTCGGTCAGCGGCCTCGGTCGGCTAACATTATCTGTCGATGTGTCCACAGACGCGGTCGGTCGGCGGCCTCAGTCGGCTAACATTATCTGTTGATGTGTCCACAGTCGCGGTCGGTCAGCGGCCTCGGTCGGCTAACATTACCTGTCGATGTGTCCACAGACACGGTCGGTCGGCGGCCTCAGTCGGCTAACATTACCTGTTGATGTGTCCACAGTCGCGGTCGGTCAGCGGCCTCGGTCGGCTAACTTTACCTGTCGATGTGTCCACAAACGCGGTCGGTCGGCGGCCTCAGTCGGCTAACATTACCTGTTGATGTGTCCACAGTCGCGGTCGGTCGGCGGCCTCGGTCGGCTAACATGACCTGTCGATGTGTCCACAGTCGCGGTCGGTCAGCGGCCTGGGTCGGCTAAAATTACCTGTCGATGTGTCCACAGTCGCGGTCGGTCGGCGGCCTCAGTCGGCTAACATTACCTGTTGATGTGTCCACAGTCGCGGTCGGTCAGCGGCCTCGGTCGGCTAACATTACCTGTCGATGTGTCCACAGACGCGGTCGATCGGCGGCCTCAGTCGGCTAACATTACCTGTTGATGTGTCCACAGTCGCGGTCGGTCAGCGGCCTCGGTCGGCTAACATTACCTGTCGATGTGTCCACAGACGCGGTCGGTCGGCGGCCTCAGTCGGCTAACATTACCTGTTGATGTGTCCACAGTCGCGGTCGGTCAGCGGCCTCGGTCGGCTAACATTACCTGTCGATGTGTCCACAGACGCGGTCGGTCGGCGGCCTCAGTCGGCTAACATTACCTGTTGATGTGTCCACAGTCGCGGTCGGTCAGCGGCCTCGGTCGGCTAACATTACCTGTCGATGTGTCCACAGACGCGGTCGGTCGGCGGCCTCAGTCGGCTAACATTACCTGTTGATGTGTCCACAGTCGCGGTCGGTCAGCGGCCTCGGTCGGCTAACATTACCTGTCGATGTGTCCACAGACGCGGTCGGTCGGCAAACATTACCTGTCGATGTCAAAGAAGACAAAGATCAAAAATTCTAAAAACTATACGGCATAAAATCGACTTCGTAAAAATTACTTGAAAAAAAATTGTTATCTGTTTGTTTGTTCCGGCTAATCTCCGAAACGGCTGGACCGATACTGAAGAGACTCACGAGCAGACAGCTGATGTTATTAGAAGTAACTTAGGCTACATTTATTTTAGAAAATAGGGTTCCGCGCATAGAAAAAAAACCATTAAATGAGATCAGCCATATTGCGCCCAAAATTATCATTATTATCATTTATTTAGACAGGTAAACATAACAAAATTAAATTCTAACTTCTAACAGAAACTAGAAAATAGCGTCGAAAAACTGATCCGCATCGCTGTCGACTGGTAATGTATCCAAGAGACTGGCGGCATTACCACGTTGCATGGCGATGCTTAGCCTCTGGCCAAGGTAAAAGCCAGCCCTTGGGTCACGGGAAGTGTCAACCAGCCGTTTCGAAATTTCATTAAAAAGAACATGAGCACTCGGACCCCACGGCCCGAAGGTTTCAACCCCAAACGGCTCGAAAATATAATTTCCGATGAGGTTATTATATTTTCGCCGCTTGAGGTTTTCCGCAGCCGCAGCAGCAGCGCCAGCACAGCATGCCGAGCCAGGAAGATGGGATGGCGCAAGAGTATCGACACACGTAGCATCCCACATCACGTAGCAGCCTACCCACCTTCCACGGAAATAAAGACATACCGTCCGGTCTCTTGCCATCATCAGTTGTTTCTTACATTTAAAAAAAAAGGACTTTTCAAAATAAGAAGCGATTTCCCTAATATAAAGACATGTAGTAAAAATGAAATTGTGATACCTAAATTTAGATTAATTAAATTAGCAAGTCATTTCTTATAAACAGCATCCGCTTTTTTATCAAGTTGCCAAAGCCGGTTACAGAACTTAGCGATGGAAAGTTTAAAACCCTCATCAAACGTGAAACGTGTCCATATCAATAATGGCAAATGTGACTTCCCTGGCACCACTACGTAAATGTCTATTAACTGCTCTCAAATTACGATGTTTATTTTTTATTTATTTTTCACATGCCTACCTACAGACAATTCAAATTTCAACTCTTTATTAGTGATTGTAATGGCAATCATATCACTTGGTTTTAATAGGTTTTTTTATTTTACTAGCTGTTGCCCCCGACTTCGTCTGCGTCCTTGCCTACGTCCTTCTCCAGGTCATGGTCTATCCACGTGCCAAATTTCATCCAAATCCGTTCAACCGTTTTAGCGTGAAAGCGTAACAAACAAACAAACTTGATAATATTACTAGCTGCGCCCCGCGGTTTCACCCGCATAAATCACGATCCCGGGATTTCTAATATAATTCAATCATGATTCAAAAGACACGTGGCGCCATCTATTATCATAATAACGTTATTGTTGTTTTCCACGGGAACAGCACTTTTTTTCGGGATAAATGGTACCCTATGTCCGTTTCTGTACACCTGACAACGTATATAATTATGCAAAATCTAAGGATGATCGGTTCAGTGGTTTAGGCGTGAAAAGGTAACAAACAAACTTACTTTCGCATTTAAAATATTAGTTAGGATTAATACTAGTATATAAAAAAAACATAACCCTCCTTCTGACGCAGTCGGGTAAAAATAAGTTAGGATTTTTTATTATTTATCCTTTTGATGGATTCTTTTATATTTTGTAAATGTGAGGACTTTGTAGGCCTTGTAGACTTTAGATCTGTGGACCATAATTATTTTACTTGTTGAAAACATTGTAAAAGCCAATTATTACCCGACTGCGTCAGAGGGAGGGTTATGTTTTCGAGTGTATGTACGTATATTTCTTTGGCACACTCTGTAGCCTAAACGGCTTGATCGATTTCAGCTTGAGAGGTGCCGTTAGATTCGTCTTAATTGTGAGAGTGACACTGGGTATATCAAAATTGAAAAAAAATTAAAATGACCGATTTTTGGCGCAATATTATGTCTACAAAAATGTTTTTTTTCTCAAAACCTATCGAGTGGGGTATCAAAATAAAGGGTTTTAAAAGGTGATTACAAAAATATATCAATTTATACGGTTAAAAGTAATTCAAAGTGACAAATCATAAAAAACACGTACCAAGAACTAAATCGTCTGCGAAATCTTTCACATTTATTTTGTAAACTAAAAAGCTGGAAATGGAAACGTTATTTAAAAAAAAAATAAAAAACCCGACTGCGGTAAAAAACTGAAAAGCTAAAAACAAGCCCATTTTAAATTAAATAAAAGTTGGAAGCAGGCGGGACCCATATCATTAGGGTTCCGTACCCAAAGGGTAAAAACGGGACCCTATTACTAAGACTTCGCTGTCTGTCCGTCTGTCTGTCTGTCTGTCACCAGGCTGTATCTCAAGAACCGCGATAGCTAGACAGTTGAAATTTTCACACATGATGTATTTCAGTTGCCGCTATAACAACAAATACTAAAAACAAAATAAAATAAATATTTAAGGAGGGCTCCCATACAACAAACGCGATTTTTTTGCCCTTTTTTGCTCGATATCAAAAATGGCAACAGGTAGGCACTTGAAATATTCACAAAATACTCAGTTGTATTTTAACTTTAATAATAAATAATAAAATTAAAATAAAATTAATATTTAAGGGGGGCTCCCATACAACAAACATGTTTTTTTCGGCGTTTTTGCCTTGTGGTACGGAACCCTTCGTGTGCGAGTCCGACTCGCACTTGGCCAGTTTTTTTTATTATATTTTCAAATTCAAATGGGTCCCGCCTGCTTCCAACTGTTATTTAATTTAAAATGGGATTGTTTTTAGCTTTTCAGTTATTTACCGCAGTCGGGTTTTTTATTTTTTTTAATATTTTATTTTTATTTTTAAAAGAGTACCTAACCGTGGAGTTTCTTACCGGCTCTTCTCCATAAGTAACAACCAATTGGAACCGTTCTGAAGCTTCTAACGTTTCTTATGTGCCCTTGTAGGTTTATGTGAAATAAAATATTTTGATTTTAATTTTATGTCCAGTATTTACTTTTATTACTTATTTCATACTATACTTGTGTATGAAAAATACCAAATTTTAGAACTAAATACTCAAAAAAAAAAGTTATAGGAACACTCGCAGAGGTTTATTGTCATAATAGGTATCTAATACATATTATAGGAACACTCTCAGAGGTTTGTTGATCTAATACATAATTATTCAAGGTCACCTTTCATTTGGGTTCAACAATCGGTAGTTTTGTATTTTATTGAACATAAATACACATAAATCTATTAAAGTAGATTTTTCGAGTTATTCTGGTCTGATCAACTTTAAAAAACCGGGCAAGAGCGAATCGGACTCGCACGTCGAGGGTTCCGTACTATCATATGTTTTTAAATTTTCATCGGCGAGGCCTATATTCGTCAGAGAATTTTATCACTGTGTACTGCCGTACTGCGGTGTAGAATATTGCAGTTTTATGTCAGCGCCATCTCTTGACCGATAGTGGAACTAATGTAACTTTTGTTGATGATTTTTGAAAAAGGGTCTATTTAGAGATTTCGTTTATTTTTTTCTGTAATCTATACATAAACTTCTATCACATAGAATAATTTCCGATTTTTCTCTTTGCAAACTTCGGAGATAAGAGAACGGTATTTTTTTTTTTTTTCATAAAAAGTCGAAAACTTTGCGGCCTAAAAAAAAATGTTTGAGAATGTGAAAACTGCGCTCTTTCATAAGATACCCCACATGCCCTAGTAGTCAAACTTCGAATTTTTCAGACCCCCTTTCAGTCCCTGTTGCAAAAAATATACGTATATTTTAATTTCTTTCTTATTTGCAAAATAGTTGGGAAAACGTCATCTAAAACTATTCCAAATTTCAAGTTGATAGCATTAATAGTTCTTGAGATATCCAGCTGTGACAGACAGACAGACAGACAGGCAGACAGACTGAGTCTCACCATACGGATTTCGTTTTTACCATTTTGGTACGGAACCCTAAAAACAGCTGAAGCAATAGTCTTGGGTTCAGTTCAATAGTAATGGGTTTCATTTTGACAGTTCAACAACGTGCAATGAGTTAACAATATCCTTCAAAATGTTTCAGACTGAGCCTGATCATGTGTTACGCAATGAGGGTAACACATTTGTTTCGCTGGCTCTGTGCTTGGGCCCAACTTAGTATGAAACGTGTCTGGTCTCCTTCCCGACACCCTCGCGGGCGAACCCACGGGCCGCAGCTGTTTAACATATAATTATTTATATCGTTACTGTGAAGATGTCCATTGTTAATTATTACCTAAGCAAAATACTTTGAAAACCGGAACTAACGTCAAAACGTATGAATGTAAGAATGCTCAGAGTCTAATGTAGGTACCTACTCTTAGCTATTACTTAGTTAGGTACATGAAATGCTGAAAAGCAGTTTAGCGCATAATTTGTTAATAAACTTACATACTCTTCAATAATTTTAAAGGTATTTTTAATAATTAGTTGTTACAGATCAGAGCATTAATTTAGTGTTGCGTTGTTTTAATTTTTATGTAATTGGCTAAAGAAAATCAAATAAGTATGAAATCGATCGAACCTAGTACGTAGGTACACTTAGATGTAATCGTAAGATGTAATATCAATTTGCTTGTTCGTATTCTGTGGCGACAGTAGAAAGCTTCCTATTACGACAGTATTAGGAATCGGCGACAGTATCTCGTTAACACGCGGGTGAAAAGGGAGGAGGGCGGGTGCCTGAAGGGTCGCTTGATCGACAGTTTCTTGATATGGTAATTCAGGGACCCAGAGCGGCGGGGTAAGTACAGGTGGGGGGGGAGACGCGCTCCTTGATCACACTTACTAAATAGGTAGGTTAATTAAGTAAAGTTAAAAGTAAAGCCCCATTGACACTGTACAAGTCTGAAACGTTCAAGACCAATAATCGCATCCCCTACTGCACGTTCATTGATTGCCATTCAAGAATTGCATGCAAGTTTTTACTCGCGTGCGATTTGATGTAAGTGCTTATACACGCGTGTGTTAGATAATTCATTTTGATATAATTATAGCAATGGAATATATGTTGGCTAATGGCATCTGTTACATTTACGAAGCTTGAAACCAACGTAGATGGTACCTACCTAATTTGACTAGATATTGTGTTTACAAAAAAACAACAGTCTTAACTTGTCAAAATCACTTAAGAGCGTTTACGCCGTTCGGCATTTCATACAAACTTTCAAGCCCTTATTTTTCGAAATTAGTTAACCGATTTTAATGAAACTTCATACACATAAGCAGGATACAAAGGTCTAAAAAGTTAGTAGAAAACATTTTCGAAATGTCTTATTTAAATAAAGATAACTGGAAATCTCTGTTTCTATGGAAAGTTTAAAATCGGTCTAATTTGGCTGTAACATTATTTTTCAAAAATGTTTTCTATTACCTTTTTAGACCTTTGTATCCTGCTTATGCGTATGAAGTTTCATGAAAATCGGTTCATTCACTTCGAAAAACAAGGGCTTGAAAGTTTGTATGAAATGCCGTTCGGCGTAAACGCTCTTAAATATGATTACCATAATGATTAAGTAATAGGTATTTGATTATACTTATAGATTATCTTAGATTTTATATTGCTATTTTATTATTCCTAATAAGTAGGCTGTTTCAAACGATTGGCACAATACTGTCAGTTGATGTTGATATTCTTTTTAATAATGTCTAAGAATTACGAATCAACTCTTATTAAATTGCTTAATTACCTTATAATGTTTTAAAACGGTTTCACTACATACGATTTGTTTATTATTACCTATAATAAGCCAAAATATATTATGCTGATCTGTGATTAGTTCAAAATAACGATAGATAGAAACGTCAAAGTTGTTTGTACACGACTATAAAAGATGGAGCTCCGAGTGGCAGGGATGATTAGCCCTGGCTGGAGGCCTTAATTTATTGAGGCATCCACAGGCAAGTCCGGTTAAGCAGACGGAAACCTCATAGGTTGAACTGCGAGAAGCCATTCCCCTAAAAAAAATGGCAGGGAAGATTCTTGTTCGAGACATCAGCCAGAACGGAGCTCCGGCCTACAAATATTCAGTTGATTAGTACTAGTGACGTAATTATGCGGAATAGACCGCCCTGACGTCACGTAAGTAAATTGATATTATTAGGTACCTTGATTATTACTGATAACTATGGTGTTCTGTATATCTTATAATATGGCCAATATTGCTAATTTTTCAAAATGTGTAATGGAATATTTCCAGCTATTGTTATTATGTTGCTATTTTTCCAAGTTCTCTTGGATAGGTAATGGTCCAAAAGAAAGAATGAATTGTTTTTAAGATAACAATAATTTATGACAATGCGAGTAATTTATTGATAGACTATAAGACTGTTTCCAAGGAGTTTCTTGTCCTTCTTCTCTTGGATGACCTAGATTTGGAACGGACGACTAGCTTTCTGATTTATCACTGACAAGCCTAAATTGAAATAAATACCTAGCTTGTCTTTCTGTGCTTTATTTCAAAAAATCCGTAACATACAATATTCATAGGTACCTTTACACATATTAAATGACTAGTACCTAAACATTCTGATATTCAAAGCTTTATATTAAGGTAATATACATATATACATAGAGATAGCTATTATACTTCATCTCCTAACATGTGCGATTTCATACAAGTGCTTACACGCGTGCGATTTCATTACATCGATCCTCCTCTGAGGATCAAAGAACTCTATCGGACCAACACGGTTTGAGTAGGTAGGTACTAGAAAAGTTAAAAATCGCAAAAAACTTTTCCCATACATTTCGATACCTCCCTACTCTGACGAGAAATTTTATTATTTTTTGGTAGTAATTAATAATATAATATTTAATAGTAATAGGTATCTACAATTCTAGTAAGTGATTCAAATTAAAAAGCTTTCTTTCCAGTAAAATAAAGAATAGCTTTCCTTTTGTCATAAATCTATCTCTTGGTGCCGTTTACCATTTTGTGTGTCACAGTATCGAACTGTACACTAGCCCCATTTCAAATATTCAGTTTGTTAGAGGCACACACAAAATCAGTTAATTAATTCGATTATCACTCAATTTTTAAATATTTCATCAATTTGCAAATTTGACCTTTGCCAGCACTGTCGCCTGTTTCTTCGGCACCTCTAAATATTTTACAAAATCTTGTCGTCGTTAGATAACTGATTAATTAAATGAAGATGTTTTCTCCGTAATTTGTACGGTTCATGCCATAGTAAAATTTTGAGATAGGTAACTGGTATCAAATTTCATGTAGGTAGGTAGGTACGTAGATGATTCTTGAAAATTGTTACTTAACTGCTTCCTTTAACTTTTAACTGTTTCATGTTATAGAAATGTTGGTTTCATCGAAAGGTTCGCTAAAATATTAGGGATTAGATTTGCGAGTTTAGAGAAAAGTGATATTTAGTGGCCAATTCTGGGGAGTTTTAAAAACACATAAAATTTGAGTTTTCTCGAATTCCATAAATTTTACCTAGGCTTTATGGGGTTCTTAATTGTTGCAAATGGGTTCCTATCACGTCCTGGAAGGAATACGTTAAATTACAAGTCGCCCTGTATAATCAGGCGTGATCACGGATTTATGGGCGCGATCGAGTAAAAAAAGTATTGATAAAGCATTGGCGTTAGAAAGGCTCCAACTTCAACGCAACGACATCTCACGCCGTCAAAACACGCGAGTTTTCAAGCAGCCTTGCCTATCATGTGCTAGCAAAAAAATTTGGTGCCCCCCCCTCCCGCGAGACGTGATGCCCACAGCAATTGTAAGCAATTGCTTAATTAGCTTAGGGGCTATACCGAAACTGCACACAGCATCACTATGTGGCTATAACCCCTCAAGTTTTAAAATATATATTATACCTACTGGTATTATAACATCACATTTTTACGACTATCCCAAAGAATACTTTCAAAAAGAGCACGACTACGATGACTAACTAGCCAGCAAGCTTGTTGCGACTGCGATGACAACTAGCCAGCGAGCTTGTTGCGACTGCGATGACAACTAGCCAGCAAGCTTGTTGCGACTGCGATGACAACTAGCCAGCGAGCTTGTTACGACTGCGATGACAACTAGCCAGCGAGCTTGTTGCGACTGCGATGACAACTTGCCAGCGAACTTGTTGCGACTGCGATGACAACTAGCCAGCGAGCTTGTTGCGACTACGATGACTAACTAGCCAGCAAGCTTGTTGCGACTGCGATGACAACTAGCCAGCGAGCTTGTTGCGACTGCGATGACAACTAGCCAGCGAGCTTGTTGCGACTGCGATGACAACTAGCCAGCGAGCTTGTTGCGACTGCGATGACAACTAGCCAGCGAGCTTGTTGCGACTGCGATGACAACTAGCCAGCGAGCTTGTTGCGACTGCGATGACAACTAGCCAGCGAGCTTGTTGCGACTGCGATGACAACTAGCCAGCGAGCTTGTTGCGACTGCGATGACAACTAGCCAGCGAGCTTGTTGCGACTGCGATGACAACTAGCCAGCGAGCTTGTTGCGACTGCGATGACAACTAGCCAGCGAGCTTGTTGCGACTGCGATGACAACTAGCCAGCGAGCTTGTTGCGACTGCGATGACAACTAGCCAGCGAGCTTGTTGCGACTGCGATGACAACTAGCCAGCGAGCGTGTTGCGACTGCGATGACAACTGGCCAACGAGCTTGTTGCGACTGCGATGACAACTAGCCAGCGAGCGTGTTGCGACTGCGATGACAACTGGCCAACGAGCTTGTTGCGACTGCGATGAATTTTGTACAATACCATCGTACGTTCTACTTTATCATTCGGTTTTTGTCTTATTGTTATAAAAATTAACCCCCGTCAAAAACAGGGGGCTCTTATAAGTTTTTTGAGGATATGCATTCAGTTTACCTATTACCTGAGTTATATATAAAGTAAACGTTACTCAAGTTAACGACTACGACTAATAACATGATGACAATTAACTAAGTGCAATAACACCTACACACTTTTATTAGCTTCACAAGTACCTAACTACCTAACTAACAATGTTACAATATCTTAGAAGTCAATTTTAACCTACTTCTAACTGTCGTATCGAAATGAAACTTTATATGTATAACGGGGAAAGTATAGTGTGTCTCGTTGTATGCATGTATATGTAGTTCGGAAGACAAAACTATAATTTGGTATCGTGGAGCTAATCTGATGATAGAGCTAGGAGATGGATGGTGGAACTCTTCCGTGGCTGCCAGGAAACCCTTCAAGTTTGGGCTCATATGATTTGTTTTGACGAGTCCAATAGATTGTATTTAGTGTTGAGGGTCTGATGATGGAGCCGGGAGATGGATGGTGGAACTCTTCAGTGGCTAGTAAACCCTTCGAGTTTGAGCTCATATGATTTTCATACGTTCAAAGAATCAAATACTCGATGGGTTCTCGGTCCGAAAAACGATATTCCGATTTTTAGTACTCCGAATTAACTGCTAAAATTAGGATTCTGATTCAATTAGTAGTATGATACTACTTGACTTCGATGCACTTTAGCACCCGAACGCAACGAACGCAATAGGTGATGTAGGATGCAAAACGAGCGAAGGGCATCCCGAGGTAAGGTTTGGTTAGGTTACTTTAAACCTTTTACAGAAATAGGAGCCCTGCGAAGCAGTGCTTCGTCGACATGCAAGAGCGAGCCAATGACAATACAAATACCTTTACCGTGCATCGAAGTCAATTAGTATCGCAGTGAAAATCTTTCGCGGTAACGTGCATCGAAGTCAAGTAATATCGCAGTGACCTATCGCGGTAACGTGCATCGAAGTGTCGTGGCTTCGCAGAGACGGTCTTTCGCAGTAACGTGTATCGCAATTCTGTAGCATCGCATTATCATTTATCGATATTTTGTGCGTCGAACTTCCGTATTCTACTCGTATATTTGTCTTGCTATCCAGTTTTACAAGGCGTTTTTATTTCAGAATACTAATTAATCGGTACTCTAATAATCGGAATTCTAATTTTTGATGTTTCGAATTATCATTTTAAGTCGAACTTTTTGTTATTCGATCTAAGTATTGAAAGTCGGTGTTTTGAGAATAGTAACTATAAACGTTAGGAATATTGAAATTTAGGAATTATAAAAATAGGATGAAGGATTAATCGGAGTTGTTATACAGGTTGGGCAACTTGGAGGTGTACAATTATTTTTTGCCGCCTTTTTGTTTTGGTAGCAAATATGACAATTATTTCATGAAAATTATTTTGTGTTTAGGTATAAGGCAAATTTGTTATGGAGCGTTTTATGATGGAACAACGTTTTAATTATTAAAACATTCTATTTAATCAAAAAAATAAAAATAATGCTATGTATTCATAGCATTATTTTTATTTTTTTTGATTAAGTAGAATGTTGTGAAAATTGTTTATCATCTCACGGTATTCCGTGAGATGATAAACAATTTTTTCTTATATCAAGTGAATCAGTTCGGTTGCGGAAACGGAAATAATGATATGTGGTTCCAATAAGACGGGGCCACATGTCATACGGCACGAGCCACAATCGAGACATTGAAAAGAACGGTTCCGGGTCCATTAATTTCGAGAAACGTTGACATTGATTGGCCCCAAGATCCCCGGATTTAACAGCACCTGACTTTTTCTTTGGGGCTATCTAAAAGGTCGTGTCTATGCTAACAGACCAATGAACCTTCAACAATTAAAACAAAATATCCGAGACACAGTCACTGATATCTCAGTGACTGTGTCTCGGATATTTGGTTTTAATCGCGTTTTTCATGATATTTTCAAACATTTCCTACGTTATCACGTAGGAAATGTTTGAAAATATCATGAAAAACGCGGGTTCACGTCTGCCGTGCCGCTAGAGGTGGATATTTGTCTGAGATTATTTTGCATACTTAATTGCCGGCCCTAAATACTATATTTAAAAAAAACTTAATATACTATTTAATTCATAGAATAAAATTTAATAAATAAAGTGTTTATTAAGTACCTGTTTAGGAATTATGAACCATTCGGAGTGATGAAAATCGTTATTTTGGAATTCGTATTTAAAACTGACGGAATAAAGTTTTTGGTATTTATGTAGTGTACCCAGCCAGGAGGTGAATAGTGGAACTCTTAACTAGTAGTAAATCTAGTGCGTAGGTACAGGGATAATCGTCGGTTGGTGCCTCATTTCATTCATTGAAAGCGCTTAACGGGCCTCTGCCAGTTGGCTTCGGCCCCTTGTACGCCTTCCAAAGATCCGGCACTCCAGCTAGGGTCCCGCGATATGTATGACAATTTAAGTAATTGACATAGCATAATATGAGTTCATCCAAAATATGGTCTAGATCTGATTGCTTTCCAATCATCTTTCATACAAATAGTATTACATCCCTTGGATCGGAATACATACTACCTTTTGTTTTACAGACCTCCTTATGTATCCTATGTACCAGATGTGTTATGATTCTGTAACGATTCTGTATGACGTCAATAAGTAAGGTAATTCAGCTATGTCAGTAATTCAGGTCATGACCAGAGGGCCTAAAAAGGCCACTTTAGAGAATCATAAAAGGATAACATTATGAATTATAATATGGCGAAGACAGTCCGTGTTTTTCTTTTTTTTGCTGCACTACGTAGGTACAATCAAAGAGATTAAGATTGGATTTGGATTGGATTGATTGGTATTTTAGCACAGACAAAAAAAAATCACTGAAAAATGCTTCACCAATGAATTAACATTTAACTGTCCATTATGTTATCATTTATTGACACGCTAAGAAGAAGATTTTATGATTCTGCCAAAGTGGTCTATTTAGCCTCCCAGAAGTAAATGAAGGTAAACGTATTTGCTTCGTGCTTACTAATTAATACACTCTATGACTCACCATTCTGTTGGAGTGTACGACGCGGAATATTGGCTCTCAGCAAATTAAACATTATGTACTGAATGGGCTCAATCGGGACTTTATAATAAAAGTAGTGGACTGTATTAAAATAGGTGTAATACCATAATTTACAATATCAACGTTAAAAGAAACGATGAAATGCCCGTAGCGGAGCGCTTCTGAGTGTGAGCTGAGTGGAGTGGAGGGCACGGCACGCAGCGGCTGTCGCGTACCGGGTTCGGTACCCCGACGCCCCGCGCCGTCCCCTCGGTCAATCACGCGCACCGACATGTACCTATACCTATTAGGTTTTGTTTGTTTTGATAAGCCTGCTTGCTAATACATGGATTACAAGTGAAGTAACCGGAGACATACTAACGAAGCAAGTGAATAAAAAGCTTGTAAAAAGAGAAAAAACCGGGCAAGAGCGAGTCGGACTCGCGCACTCGGTTCCGTACCATCATATGTTTTTAAATTTTAATCGGCGAGGCCTATATTCATCAGATAATTTTAACCATAGATCTATGATTTTAACACTGCACGCTGCTGCGGTGTAGATGCGTTGCGTTATTATTATTTTCTTAGCACGTGAAACGTGAACACTACAAAATAGACTATAGCCCGACCAAGGACGGTATACTTTATTTGCAGTCGATAGTACACACGGCTACACATCAAACTATACATTTTCCAGTTTTAGCTAACCTCGCATTGTATTGTATAGGTTTTTCGTACAATCAGAAGTCAGCATACACAGGTTATGTAAGTATAGCTTGCCTCAGCCGTGCGTACTAACATTTTCTAAAAAAAAACCGGGCAAGAGCGAGTCGGACTTGCGCACCGAGGGTTCCGTACCATCATATGTTTTAAATTTTCATCGGCGAGGCCTATATTCGTTAGAGAATTTTAAAACTGCCCCTTTTTGGTGTAAAATATTGCAGTTTTAGGTCAGCGCCATCTTTTGACCGATCGTGTAACTAATGTAACCTTTGTAGATGATTTCTGAAGAAGAGTGCTATTTAGAGACTTCGTTTTATTTTTTCTGTAATCTTTACATAAACTTCTATCATATAGAATAATTTCAGATTTTTCTCTTTGCAAACTTAATAATATCGGTGGTAAGGGGGGAATGGTATTTTTTTTACATTTTTCATCAAAAGTCGAAAACTATGCGGCCTAAAAAAGAAGAAAAAATGTTTGAGAATGTGTAAACTCCGCTCTTTTATATGACACCCCACATGCCCTAGTAGCCCCACTTCGAATTTTTCAGACCCCCTCTCAGTCCCTGTTGCAAAAAATATACATATATTTTTATTTCTATCTTATTTTCAAAATAATTGGACAAACGTCATCTAAAACTATTCCTTTCAAGTTAATAGCATTAGTGGTTCTTGAGATATCTAGCTGTGACAGACAGACTGAGTCTCACCATAAGGGTTCCATTTTACCACTTTGGTACGGAACCCTATCAAAGTGTGTTTAAATAAAATACGTCTGCGAATTGCGCCTAACGTGGGTGTGCTTATAAACTCAACGAATGTCACATTTACTAGGTACGAACAGCTAGGTCTAGGGCAACTGTCTACAAGTAATACAAATATTTTGTTTGGAGCGGAAATCAAACCAGCGACATCTAGCAAGGTGACCGGCGACCAGAGACCGCACCAAGACTGCGCCAACCGCGCTGTGACTTGTTGTGGATCAATGAAAAGTGTTTAGCGTCATGGTCAGAGCGAACATGAGCGAAGTACTACAGAACGAAACACCTCGCATGTGCGAGTATTACCTGGAAGAGTAGGCAAAGCTGCACCTACAGTACACCCACATGGTTTTTTACCCGACTGCGCGACGCAAAGGAGTGGTAATGTGTTCATCAGCCTATGTATGTATGTATGTTTGTATGTTCCTTTGAAGCACTATACAGACCAAACGCCTGGGCCGATTTTTATGATTCACACGTTAATGACTAAGAGGAATTGCCTCTTAGTCCGGCGAGTGTCACTAAAGACATGACGTTAGTGAAAATTCAATATGGCGACTACTGGACGCCATATTTTTTTTTTTTTTTTCAAAGCCTATCGAGTGGGGTATCATAATAAAGGGTTTTAAAAGGTGATTGCAAAAATATATACAACATATATACTTAAAAGCAATTCGAAGAGACAAATTGTAAAAAACACCTACCAAGAACTAAATCGTCTGCGAAATCTTTCACATTTGTAAACTAAAAAGCTGGAAATAAAAAAAAATAAAAAAACCCGACTTCGGTAAAAAAGCCCATTTTAAATTAAATAAAAGTTGGAAGCAGGCGGGACCCATGCCATTTTTATTATATTATCAAATTCAAATGGGTCCCGCCTGCTTCCAACTTTTATTTAATTTAAAATGGGCTTGTTTTTAGCATTTCAGTTTTTTTTTAACTTAAGTTTTTTACCGCAGTCGGTTTTTTATTTTTTTAAATAACTTTTTTCTGTTATGTTGACATATGAGGCGAAAGGGGCTCGTAGTTAGTAGCAGACGCAAAGATCGGTCGATCAAGGTAAACCATCCATTTCTTACAGAGATGCTTTCTGAGGCACGGAGGAGCTATGCGTCGCTATCGGCCCCGCGGGATAATAGCGGAACGCACTAACAGTAGCGTATCTTTCAATTTGACAATTCAACAATATTCATTGTTGAGTTCCTCGACAAAGATACACAATCAATGAATCAATGGTCAAAAGAAAATCTAACCTATCCTTTGAGAAGGGATGCAAAAATGTTCGAGCTCGCTTCGCTCGTTCTTGAATCCCACACTCAACTCTTATCTAATATCGTCCTGCATTTATGACGACGTACATAATCAGCCTATAATGTTCCCACTGCTAGGACACAGGCCTCCTCTCTGTGAGAGGGAATTGGCCGTAATCCACCACGTGGGCCCAGTGCGGGTTGGTAGATGACACATGTTTTCGAATTTTTGGTTCTAGGACATGCCGGTTTCCTCACGATGTTTTCTTTCACCGTTTTTGAGAGCAATGGTGATGAAATAAATTACACAAAGTAAAGCGCCTGTCCGGGTCCGAACCTACGATCCTCTCTCGACCCCTCCTCGGTCCTCGTAAGTCCGGTCCGTTACCACTGGGCCACCACAGCTCTCTCTCACCACAGCATTTTATGACGACAAAGTTACTTAATTATATTTCTCTATAAATGGACAAAGGTAAACTTAACCTATCCGAGACGGGCTAGGTGTAAATGATCGCTTTGCTTGCTTTTAAATCCTAATTTCTCTTATGAGGAAGGAAAGCATACTTAATTTGGTGCTAAAGCTGCAACTAACTCCCTTACAATCCTGCCGGTGCGAGGCGAGGGATGCAAAGGTAAATATGCCAGTAACAGGATAGCGAGACTGCCGAGGGGTACAGCCAACCGCATGTCCAACCACGCCTTTATTTCGTTGTCGAAGTTCATGTGTTAGTTATAGTTAACCAGTCGTGGAGGCCCAGCTGAATGAATAGACAACTAACTTGATTATTATTGCCCGGTGTCAGATATATGTTGCCAGGTGTCAGATATACCTCGAGTCGATTCATTTCGTATAAGATGTTCAAGAAGGTATCCGCCGGTGTTTGTCATATCCTGTCACCAGCCGCTTGTTTGCGGTCAACAGTCCATGTCTACGTGTAGTAGTAAGTAGGTAACGTGTGCTCACCATAGTGCCGTAGTGGCGCAGCGTAGTGGGAGCGGGTGGGGCGACTCGCCCCGGGCGGCACTTTTTAGGGGGCGGCAAAATTTCACAGTAAATAATAAAATATTTTTTGTATAAATATTTGAACCATTTCATATTTTTATCGCAACTATAAATTCGGACAATAAAAGACTTTGCTCTTAAAAAAAGTAGACGTATAAATTTTTAATTAAAGCCGGATGTTTTGTTTTTAACTCTAACGAGCACCTACTTATATTATTTTTCAATAAAGATATAAATATTACTTAATAGTATCATCCTAGTTCTAATTAAAAATTGATTTTCGTTTTATATTCAATTCACTAATTATTTAAGGGTACGTATCAAAATCCCGAAAGTTCATAATACCCATGATTGAAATACCGACGTCCATAACACCGAAATTCAAAATACCGAAAGTTTTAAATGTCGATAGTCGTTATATCGAAACACAAAATACCGATGTTCAAATGCCCGAAAGGACGAAATCCCGAATGGATGAAATCCCGAATGGACGAAATACCGATGGATGAAATCCCAAAGAGCGGCGACGTAGTTCCCGCGATTACTCATAGATGGCACTACAACACAGTTATGACGGTGGGCATTCTGCTTAACATGTTTTAATATTTTTATAGCGGGGGTAGATCTCGAAAAAATATTTTATTCCGTAATGTTTTATTAATTTGTAGTTACTGTTAGCTACTTATTACCGAGTAGTTGCTATAATGAGTGAAGATACTTTTAAAGTGTTCAAATCTCAAAAAGGTGGATATAAAGTACAGGTAGGCGGTTTTGTGTTTACAAAGAACCGGCAAACCCATTTGCTACTTAGTAGCTAACACATTTGTAATGACAACTTAGGATGCAAGAGCGAGCGAAGCGAGCTCGGGACTTGGGGCACCCCGACTTGGACAGGTTAGGTTCGAAGGGGATGACGGGGGCTCGAGTGAGCGAGCAAAGCGAGCGAACGAGCCCCCGTCATCCCCTTCGTGTTAGGTTCCTTTAAACCCTGTAGACAGAAATAGGGGCCCCGCGAAGCGGGGCTCCGTCGACTACGCCTAACAACATATTTTTGTAGATAAAAAAACAACTTTGGGATTTTTTTCTCGGCCACTATGATTTTGCGAACTTTGCGGTTTTCAAATTTACACTAATAAAAAGGGTCTATTCTATCCAAAAAAAATAGCTACTATCAAAAAGCGCCGGGTGTGGAAGTACACTGTACACTGAAATAGGGGCCCCGCGAAGCGGGGCTTCGTCGACACAGAATGCAAGAGCGAGCAAAGTTCTCCCCGAGGTTAGGTTTGGTTACTTTAAACCCTTAATACAGAAATAAGAGCCCCGCGAACCGGGGCTTCGTCAACATAGGAGACAAAAGCGAGCGAAGGGCACCCTGAGTTTAGATATGGTAAGGTTACTTTAAACCCTTTACACAGAATTTCAACAATATGACAATTCAATTTTTTGACAATTTCGGGATTTTGAACTTCAGGATTTTAAACTTCGGGTTTTTAAACTTCGGAATTTTAAACTTTCGGGCAAATGAACTTTCGGGATTTTAAACTTTCGACCAAACAACCATTCGGCGTTTCAATTTTCGGGATTTCGTCCATAGGTATTTTAAATTCGGTCTTTTAAAATTCGGGATTTTGATACGTACCCTTATTTAATCATGTCGATCGTCGAGGTGAACTCTAATTTTAAGTAGGTAATAGTACCTATGTAAGTACCTGTTATATCAATGGTTGAAGTAAGAATTTTTGTATTATTGAACGTGATTGTAAAACAAATAAACTTTTTTATTTAAAATCTAACCTGTATAATGCAAAATAATGATGACTTTTCTTGCCGAAAAGTTCTCTAGAATTAATGTATATGTCACGGCTACCTAATATCCGAAGTGCGGCTACACCTAGTTTTAGCCGGGTACAACTAAGTGTAGTCGGCCACATGCGGTTCGTGTATACTTCGGGAGGCGACGTAGGATCCAAGAGCGTGCGAAGGGCACCCCGAGGTTCGGTTTTGTTAAGTTACTTTAAACCCTTTTCACAGAAATAGGGGCCACGCGAAGCGGGGCTCCGTCGACGTAGGATGCAAGAGCGAGCGAAGGGCACCCCGAGGTTAGGTTCGGTTAAAACTAGGTTTAGCCGCACTTCGGCCATTAGCCGTAACATATATAATGTAAGTATACATTAAATGTTATTAAGAGGGCGGCAAAATTGTCTTCCGTCCCGGGCAGCCGATACCCACGCTACGCCACTGGTGCTCACTGATCTATAAGTTAAAACTTTCTGCCTATGAAGTACTCGTACCTAATTGATACTTCTAACCATTCACCCTTCTATCACATTAGGTAAGTAATATCTTGGTAGAAAGCCCTACTTTCTACTCCTTCTTGCAACTTCTACTCGCCGCTTTGCATAGGACTCTAGTTTTCCTCAGAAATCAATGCAGTACTTGAATAATGAATAATAAAATATGTTTCACCGTGAATAATGATGTAATTTCCTCACAACAAACCAAAAATTCATGCAAATCGCCTCGTCGGGTCTTAAATAGAACTCGAAAGGACTTCATTAGGCGCAAAAATTTTGTCACAGCCGTCGCGTGGCGTGGCGCGGCTGCGGCGGTGCGGACGCGCGGCGGCGGCGCCGGCGGTGCGACACCAAGGTGGCGCACAGTGGGTCGAAACTGCTATATTATGACCCCGCAAAGGGATTTTTTTACAAATACCATTTTAAAAAAATATTTTCCATTTTTTGTTCTATGAAATGAAACGGAAACTGCTAAAATTTGGCCAAGTCTTGACAGATCTTACTTTAAAACTACTTTATTCTTATTCTTTGGCTTGTTGGCTATATTCTACGCTATCAGCGCGCACCCATAGTTTCCCCATACTTTTTATCAATAATATAACATTATTGTGTTACATTAAAATGCTTATAATTAAGAAATATTAATAATTTCAAAAAGTACCTACAAAAAAATATATTTTCAAAATTAATAATATATAAATATATAATATATTCGACCACTATCACACAACGCCGTCTAGTCCCAAGCTAAGCAGAGCTTGTGTTATGGGTACTAGACAACTGATAAACATACTTATATATTTCTAAATACATACATATTATAGATAAATTACACCCAGACACAGAACAAATGATCATGCTCATCACACAAACATTTGTCCTGGGTGGGAATCGAACCCACGACCTCCGGCATAGCAGTCAGGGCCACTAACCACTAGACCAACGGGCCAGTCAAAAAACAAAAATTGAAAATATTATTTTTCGGGTAAACTATCAGTTTTAGAGAAAAACGTTTCTTAACAATAATATTATTTATCAGAATGTCAGATCTTTCGATGTGTGGGTGTTTTTTCTACGTGGAATTTGTAAATAAAATTGCTGTCCCTCATATAGCAGTTTCGACCCACTGTGCGGCGCTGCGTGCGCGAATTATGCAATTTCATTTCAATTTGCGACCGCAAAGAGTTCGGGGGGGACGACGGGCGGGGGGCCCGCGGGGTGGCGCGGGAGGTGGCTATTAAGGCGGCTGCACACACGACGTGCCGCACTTTTCTCGCCACCCTCCGCGTCTCTCCGCGCGACATTACACCCTAACACCACTACTTAGAATCGAATCGGCCGCGAGGGCGTGTTGATTAAATTATTTCTCCATTATTTGATTCGCCACCTCTTTCAATATGGCGGCAAAAAAATCACCGTGACGTGGGGAGCGCCCGCAATAACATGCTCTCACCCGCCAGACTGGGAAAGGATTAATTAGCGAAATGCCAATTGTGGCTAAGTAGGTCCGTGCTTACTACACTTAAAAGTACTCAGTGCTACAAGATTGGATGCCGGTGGATGTGTGGCGGTCCCTGCTGGGCTCTGTGCGTGACGGTAACATTACATATCTTGGCTCTTTGATACCGTTATGAAAGTATGCACAAGTAAGAATACACGTAGTTACACGATAGTGTGTCTTCCTGAAATTTATATTATTTTGTTTACAAAAGTCAATTTCGATATTATAATGTGATGTTGAGTGTGTAACTGTAGAGCTACCTATCACCATGTACTTACCGTAGAGCTCCCTATCGCCATGTACTTACCGTAGAGCTACCTATCGCCATAGTACTTACCGTAGAGCTCCCTATCGCCATGTACTTACCGTAGAGCTACCTATCACCATGTACTTACCGTAGAGCTCCCTATCGCCATGTACTTACCGTAGAGCTACCTATCGCCATAGTACTTACCGTAGAGCTCCCTATCGCCATGTACTTACCGTAGAACTCCCTATCGCCATGTACTTACTGTAGAGCTCCCTATCGCCATGTACTTACCGTAGAGCTACCTATCGCCATGTACTTACCGTAGAGCTCCCTATCGCCATGTACTTACCGTAGAGCTACCTATCGCCATGTACTTACCGTAGAGCTCCCTATCGCCATGTACTTACCGTAGAGCTACCTATCGCCATAGTACTTACCGTAGAGCTACCTATCGCCATGTACTTACCGTAGAGCTACCTATCGCCATGCACTTACCGTAGAGCTACCTATCGCCATGTACTTACCGTAGAGCTACCTATCGCCATATACTTACCGTAGAGCTACCTATCGCCATGTACTTACCGTAGAGCTACCTATCGCCATATACTTACCGTAGAGCTACCTATCGCCATGTACTTACCGTAGAGCTACCTATCGCCATGTACTTACCGTAGAGCTACCTATCGCCATGTACTTACCGTAGAGCTACCTATCGCCATGTACTTACCGTAGAGCTACCTATCGCCATGTACTTACCGTAGAGCTACCTATCGCCATGCACTTACCGTAGAGCTACCTATCGCCATGTACTTACCGTAGAGCTACCTATCGCCATATACTTACCGTAGAGCTACCTATCGCCATGTACTTACCGTAGAGCTACCTATCGCCATATACTTACCGTAGAGCTACCTATCGCCATGTACTTACCGTAGAGCTACCTATCGCCATGTACTTACCGTAGAGCTACCTATCGCCATGTACTTACCGTAGAGCTACCTATCGCCATGTACTTACCGTAGAGCTACCTATCGCCATGTACTTACCGTAGAGCTACCTATCGCCATATATTACTCAAAACCAAAGTCATAACTTTACTTTACTACTTCCCACCACGTTTAGTTATGAATCTATTGATATTTGTAAGAAACTCTACATACTTAGTTTACATTACACTACCTCAACCTGTCGGGTAAGTAAGGTCCTACAAAACTTAATAAGTAGATATTAGAAAGAAAAGAAGAAATTGCAGAACCAGATTCCTCATACTCAGACCCTGTGTGAAACCTAAGATAGATCACACGCTGGTACGATACGACTACGAGATACAAAAAGCAAAGCTAATAGAAATCTCTATTCCTAGACTTTGTTGATAGAAAACTTTGTTTGTAGATATCTCGGTCCACAGGAAGCACTGTTCACAGAGATCTTCTTGCCGTAAACTTTGTTCATAGAAACCACTGTTTCCAGATACCTTGGTTCACAGAAAGCGCCTTTGGTTCACGGAAACCAATTAGATAATTATTTTAAAGTAAGTTGTAGATATTCCCATTCGCTCTTGCATCCTTTATTATATAATACTATGTCGACGGAGCCCCAACATACAGGTAGCGCTCGCCTCCTCTCCGCTCGCTTGGCTCGCACGTGCTTGCCTTTCTATTATATATACTCACTGTGTCTACGTGTCCCATCCAACAGAGTTGGATGACACAGTGAGTATTTTCTTATTGCAACAGTTTCAACAGTTTTCTTCCAGCAGCAGTCAGCTGCTGCTGGAAGAAACTGTTGCAATAAGAAAGAAAGAAAATACGTTTATTTGAACATGACACAAAAAAGAATATAACACAAAAAATAAAATAAAAAGCTATGGGGAAACATGCCCCACATCCACGCAAAGCGGCTATCACTCAGCATAATGCTGCGACCTCTACCTGGAAGACAGAGCCCCAGCACTGATTTTCAGCGACAGAACAGCCGGCGCTGGCGTAATGACATCGTCAGGTGCAGGCTGCAGCAAACAATTATTAGGACACTGTACCGGTACAGTGTACTTAAAGAAAACTATTATAATTTAATTTAAAAGTGATAGAATAATTATACTAAACAGGAAATAGACATAGCTACATGCTATGAGAATGTCATCCTCAATAAACGTCAACGGCTTTCTTCAATGATTTCATAGTAATATACAAGTCAATGGCTTTCTTTATGTATCTAGTGGCAATATTTCGAAGAGTCCTCTATTTGACACACTGACCTCTATCACACAGTACTTGTATAACAGACACTGACCTCTATCACACAGTACTTGTATAACAGGCACTGACCTCTATCACACAGTACTTGTGTAACAGGCACTGACCTCTATCACACAGTACTTGTATAACAGGCACTGACCTCTATCACACAGTACTTGTATAACAGGCACTGACCTCTATCACACAGTACTTGTATGACAAGCATTGACCTCTATCACACAGTACTTGTATAACAGGCACTGACCTCTATCACACAGTACTTGTATGACAAGCACTGACCTCTATCACACAGTACTTGTATGACAAGCACTGACCTCTATCACACAGTACTTGTATAACAGGCACTGACCTCTATCACACAGTACTTGTATGACAGGCACTGACCTCTATCACACAGTACTTGTATAACAGGCACTGACCTCTATCACACAGTACTTGTATGACAAGCACTGACCTCTATCACACAGTACTTGTATAACAGGCACTGACCTCTATCACACAGTACTTGTATGACAAGCACTGACCTCTATCACACAGTACTTGTATGACAAGCACTGACCTCTATCACACAGTACTTGTATAACAGGCACTGACCTCTATCACACAGTACTTGTATAACAGGCACTGACCTCTATCACACAGTACTTGTATGACAAGCACTGACCTCTATCACACAGTACTTGTATGACAAGCACTGACCTCTATCACACAGTACTTGTATAACAGGCACTGAACTCTATCACACAGTACTTGTATAACAGGCACTGACCTCTATCACACAGTACTTGTATGACAAGCACTGACCTCTATCACACAGTACTTGTATGACAAGCACTGACCTCTATCACATAGTACTTGTATAACAGGCACTGAACTCTATCACACAGTACTTGTATAACAGTCACTGACCTCTATCACACAGTACTTGTATGACAAGCACTGACCTCTATCACACAGTACTTGTATGACAAGCACTGACCTCTATCACACAGTACTTGTATAACAGGCACTGAACTCTATCACACAGTACTTGTATAACAGGCACTGACCTCTATCACACAGTACTTGTATGACAAGCACTGACCTCTATCACACAGTACTTGTATGACAAGCACTGACCTCTATCACACAGTACTTGTATGATAAGCACTGACCTCTATCACACAGTACTTGTATAACAGGCACTGAACTCTATCACACAGTACTTGTATAACAGGCACTGACCTCTATCACACAGTACTTGTATGACAAGCACTGACCTCTATCACACAGTACTTGTATGACAAGCACTGACCTCTATCACACAGTACTTGTATAACAGGCACTGAACTCTATCACACAGTACTTGTATAACAGGCACTGACCTCTATCACACAGTACTTGTATGACAAGCACTGACCTCTATCACACAGTACTTGTATGACAAGCACTGACCTCTATCACACAGTACTTGTATGACAAGCACTGACCTCTATCACACAGTACTTGTATAACAGGCACTGAACTCTATCACACAGTACTTGTATAACAGGCACTGACCTCTATCACACAGTACTTGTATGACAAGCACTGACCTCTATAACACAGTACTTGTATGACAAGCACTGACCTCTATCACACAGTACTTGTATAACAGGCACTGAACTCTATCACACAGTACTTGTATAACAGGCACTGACCTCTATCACACAGTACTTGTATGATAAGCACTGACCTCTATCACACAGTACTTGTATGACAAGCACTGACCTCTATCACACAGTACTTGTATGACAAGCACTGACCTCTATCACACAGTACTTGTATGACAAGCACTGACCTCTATCACACAGTACTTGTATGACAAGCACTGACCTCTATCACACAGTACTTGTATAACAGGCACTGAACTCTATCACACAGTACTTGTATAACAGGCACTGACCTCTATCACACAGTACTTGTATGACAAGCACTGACCTCTATCACACAGTACTTGTATGACAAGCACTGACCTCTATCACACAGTACTTGTATAACAGGCACTGAACTCTATCACACAGTACTTGTATAACAGGCACTGACCTCTATCACACAGTACTTGTATGATAAGCACTGACCTCTATCACACAGTACTTGTATGACAAGCACTGACCTCTATCACACAGTACTTGTATGACAAGCACTGACCTCTATCACACAGTACTTGTATAACAAGCACTGACCTCTAGCATGCAAGAACTGTATGATAGAGGTCAGTGATAACAGCGGGGCAATTGCGTAACACATTATCAAACGGAATCGCGTTAATTTTGACAGTTCAACAACATTCATTGCGTTATTTACGTGTGGAGCAGACAAATTTTTCGAACTTATGTCAAAGTCAAAGTCAAAGCATTTATTTCGAATAGGCACATAAAAGGCACTTTTGAACGTCAAAAATCACTAAAATAGAATTGATTCTAGTCGCCCATTCCAAAAGGTAGTTTTCGTATGGAGAAGAATGGGCAAAAAACTCCACCGTTACTCTTTTCGTATGGAGAAGAATGGACAAAAAACTCCACCGTTACTCTTTTAAAATGTTTTACAATATTTTGCATGTACATAAATTATATAATAATAATATGTGAAGACGATGCACCTAAAATAAAATTACTGTACCACAATAGGTAAAAGAATTAAAAATAAAACCATGACATATAAATTAATTATCTGATAGATACATGGTGCTCACATATTTACAAACATGGTTTTTACCATAAACGACATTCATTAAAAAAAAACAAATTTAAAGTCAGTCAGGGTGTGAATTAAAGTAATTACATAATGTAAATCATGTCAAAAAAAAAAAGAACAAATAATAAATTTTACAATTAAATTAGCAACCAGTTTGATTTTGTCTTGACTCTAGATTGTCCTATGGAGCAGGACCAGCATGTTTCCAAGCGTTCTTTTCTTGGATATAATCTTCTAATTTATAGTATGCTTGTTAACAAAGTGTACGTTTAATGTGACTTTTAAATTTTCTTTCATTTAATTGCAATATATCACAAGGTATTTTATTGTAATATTTAACACAGTACCCCATGAAAGATGTATTTACCTATATGAAGCAATGGATTAGCAATTTGCTTTAAAATGATTCAGATTCTGATTGAAAGTGTGGTTCGCAATTAGGTGCGGGTCAGCACAGACTAGAAGAGAAGGTACCTTACGTACACCCAACATGCACCAAACATTGCCTTTTATATTAGGTGCGGGTCAGCACAGACTAGAAGAGAAGGTACCTTACGTACACCCAACATGCACCAAACATTGCCTTTTATATTACTAGCGGCAAATTACAAAATGGCCAAAATTATATAATGTGATGTGTTACTATTATGCAATAGTTATGTGTCACTGTCAGTGCTTTATACGTTTGTGAGTAAATATGCAAGATGAGATGGACCCATTATAAAGACAAAACAAAACCTTGAAAACTGGAGGGTGACCCGACATGCCAAACTGTGCCAAACACTATTTACAGGGCTATAGTAGAGCTCCAGAAACAGTAGTACGTGGCAGTTCTGTGCCCTTTTATCTTTATGTATTGTTCTGTATAAAGTTGCGTGTTAGGATGGAGGACCTTACCTACATTAATTAATAATGGACGGAGACTCTTAATAAACAAATAAGAGCCCGACCGAATTTCGAATTGATTGAGTTGATACAGGTGACGACATCAGACCCACTACATTGCCCTCATTCAAAGTAGAACTTGCGGGATCCGTCGGCACTTCGGCAAGCCCGGCGAATGGTACGAGATGTTCCTTACTTCGTAGGTACCTACTACCTACATATCTATTAAGTATTCGTCGGGCGGTCTTATGACACCAATGAACAAATTCTGAACTTTAAACAACTAGCTTACCTAATTATATTACATCAAGGAGAGCCACTTAGTGCATCGGTGGGAAACACTAGTTATCTACCGTGAATCAAGTAGGTCGGTAAGTAAATAGATAACTCTAGCTCTACCGAATCACAGTCAACATTATTCGAGCCACACAGTGTACAACTTTGTTTTTCTTTCTATTGAGAAATAGAAATACCACAGCAAGTAATACAATACGACATGAGATACGCAAAACATTGAGGTATAATCCACTAATAGTTCCACTAAAACGTTGTATTGTCCCAATAAAAGGAAGTGACAGGCAGCGAGCCATCAGCTAAACAAACGAACAAGCACACTGCAGAGCGTGGTGCTGCGGAAGACACGCGGGTAGCCGGGGGTTGTTTGGACAGCGGCACAATAGCGGCGGATACGAACGCGAAAACGAACCATTATAAGCGCGATAAAGGAGTTTAAACATCTTTAAAAGCATTGAGTTGAGGTGTCGCGTCCCGCCGCGCCCCTAATGACGTAAGCCGAGCCCGCACTCTTTTGTTTTGTTTCCGATAACCGCCGCAATCCGCTCCTTATTGGGTTACCGCCTTTAATCATTGACGCGAGCTCTGTAACCGAGCTGTGCCCCTAACGACGAGCAATCAATACGCACCTCCGCCCGCGCCCGCGCCCGCGCCGATCCGACACGATTGTGTCATCAATACTCCTTTGATTCAGCCAAATAAAAAAATTGTAATTGAATCCTACTCTGAAGATTGCACAAACTAGATGTCTTGCGCACTGAGGGGAGTGAGGGCTCGTTGGGAATGATCAATTAGAAAGGATGCGGCTCTCTGTCGATGCACAAACTAGATGTCTTGCGCACTGAGGGGAGTGAGGGGCGCGTTGGAGGTGATCAATTAGAAAGGATGCGAGGCGACTCTGTCGATGCGGTGTCTGATTACTGTGATTACTATATTGGGGTAAAGCCATCATTTTTACCTAATTCCATACATTCCATTCCAGAAATTCCATATTTATGTAAACCGAAAATGGCGCAAATTATTAAAAGAAGACTAAAGTTAATTAAGTACATTAGTACAATTCGTTATTCTGTGGTAGTATAGTTGAAAAACTAATTGATAATATATTATAGAAGTATGAGGAACAGGATGTAAAGTTCACTCAACCTCCATAGAAAAGGGAGGATCCTCCGACCAGACGGGTGTTGTGTCTGGCGGGCAACTGCCCAATGATTCATGTCGGGCCGTTGTATCTATGCTAGTTGCGCGGTAAACTCTGCTTGTGCGATGCAGGATGTTGCTACGAGAGCAGTGACTCGAATTTATTTAAAGATTATTACTTATAGGTAGGTTGGATTTGGACCTACTACTTTGAACCTATGTTCAACAAATAAAATACACATGGAGCCGCAACCATGGTTTCTTAATTCGATTTTTCTGGCTTTCCGATCGATGACGTTTTAATAAGTGCAGATTACATCATCAGTGGGCTCGTCATGCCACTGTGAAAGCCTAATAGGTAGTTCTAGGTTGGAAGCTCAGTCTAATTTGTGCGATGTATGTAGGTATGAAACGTCAGTACGCTGTGCGACACAACACTAGGGGTAGGCTCATCGAGACGTGCAACGTACAACAATATACTTACAGAACACTACGAAGAGCCCAACCTTCAAGACCTTTACACACTGAATGCGAACAAACATTTGCGTGGGCGTTCCCTAAAGCTATGGGAAAATTCATCAAAAAAGCTCTTGAAGCAATTCTTGTCTAACCGAGTTGTAACAGCATGGAATAGACTGGCAACCAGGCGTCGCAGCCACGGCATAGTGTGTAAAGGGTTTTTCTGTGGTTGATTGTAGATACACCTCTCTGCAGCCTCGTATAGATGCTGCCCGGCTACTTCTGCCTGCCCATTTGTCTGGCCACTTCTGCCTGCTCATGTGCCTGGCTAATTCTGCCTGCTCATGTGCCTGGCTAGTTCTGCCTTCTCATGTGCCTGGCTAATTCTGCCTGTTCATGTGCCTGGCTACTTCTGCTTGCTCGTGTGCCTGGCTACTTCTGCCTGCTCATATACCTGGCTACTTCTGCCTGCTCATGTGCCTGGCTGCCTGCCCACACATGTGCCTGGCTACTTCTGCCTGCACATGTGCCTTCTGCCTGCCCATGTGCTTGGCTACTTCTGCCAACCCATGTGCCTGGCTACTTCTGCCTACCCAAGCGCCTGGCTACTTCTGCCTGCCCATGTGCCTGGCTACTTCTGCCTGCACATGTGCCTTCTGCCTGCCCATGTGCTTGCCTACTTCTGCCTACCCATGTGCCTGGCTACTTCTGCCTGCCCATGTGCCTAGCTACTTCTGCCTGCACATGTGCCTTCTGCCTGCCCATGTGCTTGGCTACTTCTGCCTACCCATGTGCCTGGCTACTTCTGCCTACCCAAGTGCCTGGCTACTTCTGCCTGCCCATGCGCCTGGCTAATTCTGCCTGCACTTGTGCCTTCTGCCTGCCCATGTGCTTGGCTACTTCTGCCTACCCATGTGCCTGGCTACTTCTGCCTGCCCATGTGCCTGGCTACTTCTGCCTGCACATGTGCCTGGCTACTTCTGCCTACCCATGTGCCTGGCTACTTCTGCCTGCACATGTGCCTTCTGCCTGCCCATGTGCCTGGCTACTTCTGCCTACCCATGTGCCTGGCTACTTCTGCCTGCCCATGTGCTTGGCTACTTCTACCTGCCCATGTGCCTGGCTACTTCTGCCTACCCATGTGCCTGGCTACTTCTGCCTGCCCATGTGCCTGGCTACTTCTGCCTGCACATGTGCCTTCTGCCTGCCCATGTGCTTAGCTACTTCTGCCTACCCATGTGCCTGGCTACTTCTGCCTACCCATGTGCCTGGCTACTTCTGCCTGCCCATGTGCCTGGCTACTTCTGCCTGCACATGTGCCTTCTGCCTGCCTATGTGCTTGGCTACTTCTGCCTACCCGTGTGCCTGGCTACTTCTGCCTACCCATGTGCCTGGCTACTTCTGCCTACCCAAGTGCCTGGCTACTTCTGCCTGCCCATGTGCCTGGCTAATTTTGCCTGCACATGTGCCTTCTGCCTGCCCATGTGCTTGGCTACTTCTGCCTACCCATGTGCCTGGCTACTTCTGCCTGCCCATGTGCCTGGCTACTTCTGCCTGCACATGTGCCTCCTGCCTGCCCATGTGCTTGGCTACTTCTGCCTACCCATGTGCCTGGCTACTTCTGCCCACCCATGTGCCTGGCTACTTCTGCCTGCACATTTGCCTTCTGCCTGCCCATGTGCCTGGCTACTTCTGCCTACCCATGTGCCTGGCTACTTCTGCCTACCCATTCGCCTGGCTACTTCTGCCTACCCATGCGCCTGGCTACTTCTGCCTGCCCATGTGCTTGGCTACTTCTACCTGCCCATGTGCCTGGCTACTTCTGCCTACCCATGTGCCTGGCTACTTCTGCCTGCCCATGTGCCTGGCTACTTCTGCCTGCACATGTGCCTTCTGCATGCCCATGTGCCTGGCTACTTCTGCCTACCCATGTGCCTGGCAACTTCTGTCTACCCATGCGCCTGGCTACTTCTGCCTGCCCATGCGCCTGGCTAATTCTGCCTGCACTTGTGCCTTCTGCCTGCCCATGTGCTTGGCTTTTCTGCCTACCCATGTGCCTGGCTACTTCTGCCTACCCACGTGCCTAGCTACTTCTGCCTGCCCATGTGCCTGGCTACTTCAGCCTGCCCATGTGCCTGGCTATTTCTGCCTAACCATGTGCCTGGCTACTTCTGCCTGCCCATGTGCCTGGCTACTTCTGCCTGCCCATGTGCCTGGCTACTTCTGCCTAACCATGTGCCTGGCTACTTCTGCCTGCCCATGTGCCTGGCTACTTCTGCCTACCCATGTGCCTGGCTACTTCTGCCTGCCCATGTGCCTGGCTACTTCTGCCTAACCATGTGCCTGGCTACTTCTGCCTGCCCATGTGCCTGGCTACTTCTGCCTACCCATGTGCCTGGCTACTTCTGCCTGCCCATGTGCCTGGCTACTTCTGCCTACCCATGTGCCTGGCTACTTCTGCCTACCCATGTGCTTGGCTACTTCTGCCTACCCATCTGCCTGGCTACTTCTGCCTGCACATGTGCCTTCTGCCTGCCCATGTGCTTGGCTACTTCTGCCTACCCATGTGCCTGGCTACTTCTGCCTGCCCACGTGCCTGGCTACTTCTGCCTGCACATGTGCCTTTTGCCTGCCCATGTGCCTGACTACTTTGTGTCAATGGAAAACGTTTTCTTTCATTTTCCTGTTATTTGTCACGCTATTGTCCACTAACTTTTCCTTCCGGCCAACGTTCCCCAGTTTGTGCCACCATACCTTGTACTACTATGTACGTGTTCTGTGACCACACCTCCCATATTCTCACCTCGATAACTATCACTGAACCCTTTTTAGCCGATTGATAGGCTTTTTAGGGTTCCGTTGCCAAATGGCAAAAAACGGAACCCTTATAGATTCGTCATGTCTGTCTGTCTGTCTGTCCGTCTGTCTGTCTGTCTGTCCGTCCGTATGTCACAGCCACTTATCTCCGAAACTATAAGAACTATACTGTTGAAACTTGGTAAGTAGATGTATTCTGTGAACCGCATTAAGATTTTTACACAAAAATAGAAAAAAAAACAATAATTTTTGGGGTTCCCCATAATTAGAACTGATACTAAAAATTTTTTTTTTCGTCAAACCCACACGTGTGGGATATCTATGGATAGGTCTTCAAAAATAATATTGAGGATTCTAACATCATTATTTTCTAAACTGAATAGTTTGCGCGAAAGACCCTTCCAAAGTGGTAAAATGTGTGTCCCCCCCCCCGTAACTTCTAAAATAAGAGAATGATAAAACTAAAAAAATATATGATGTACAATACCATGTAAACTTCCACCGAAAATTGGTTTGAACGAGATCTAGTAAGTATTTTTTTAATACGTCATAAATCGTAAACCGCAATTTACATTTTATATTCAATCAACTCAAATATAAAAATAATAATAAAAAACATTTAATTTCATAAACATAAACCTTAATCATAAACCCGGATGTTACGGAACCCTCGGTGCGCGAGTCCGACTCGCTCTTGTCCGGTTTTTTTTAAGTATGTGCTCCTTGGTATGGCTGGAATTGTAAGAAGATTCCTATCTCTGGAACCCTAACAACCGGTAGCTTGGACATCGGCTGACCACTATTTAAAATATTATTAAATGCTCTCATTTTTAGGGTTCCGTACCTCAAAAGGAAAATCCGGAACCCTTATAGGATCACTCGTATGTCTGTCTGTCCGTCCGTCTGTCACAGCTAATTTGCTCCGAATCTAATGGACCGATTAAGTTGAAATTTAGTACACATAATTATGAATCTCTGTGATCCAAACACAGACGTGTATCGTAAATTAATTAATTTTTACTATAGAAAATTTAAAAAAAACAGTTTCGTAATCTGTACCGTGTGACATATCAAATGAAAGGATCTCAAATATATTTTTTTCATAATTTTAAAGTAAATTGTCTTAGTGATAAGAAAATAGACAAAAATTGACCATTCAACCCCCTTCTCTCAGAACCAAAAATTTTGAAAAAAATACAGAAAATAGTTATATAGATTACAGGAAAACCTTAAGAAGTCTGTGGTCTTAAAACAACATGGTAAATCTCTCAATATTGTGCGTACAAACTTACATTTTCAAATAATAAGTTTTTTTTTTTTTTGTTACCATAAACGAATTGGGTCAGTTTTATTTTTCGTTTATTTTTCAATACAATGAGTTACACAAGCAAGTAAGTTAATTAACTTACTTGTATAATTATACAAGCATACACCTGTCTAAAACCTTTGAAAAACATGGTAGATAAAATATTCATCGTACGGAACCACGCGAGTTCAACTCGCACTTGACCGGTTTTTTTATATCCAAATATAAAAAATCGTATTGAAAGATTATATTATTATTAGGTATACCAATTTTTTATTTCATTAAGCCCTATAAACAATCCTCCCCTTTTATCCTAATCCCTCCCAATTAAATACCCCTTTTTGTCCCGTTCTTCTATACGAACTTTAACATACCGCTTTTCCCCTTCGAGGGGTAGTTTTCAAAAACGAATACCTAATAAAAAAACTTTATTAGTTAGGTACTTAGGCAAGTATTCAGGCCAAGTTTCAAGTTAAGTTTTTCATACAAACAAAATCCCCCTTTTTATCCCCCTAAAGGTTGAATTTCCAAAAACTTCTTAGTACCTATTGCCTACGTTATAAAAGGATTCGTGCAAAATTTCACGATCCTCCTATATTTCAGGCCCTGTAGTTTCTGCTATGTGTGAAAGAATTTTTGGAATCGGATCAGTAGTTCCGCAGATTACCGAAGTGCTCTTATGTCTGCTTAAGGCGAAAGCGCCAGGGTAGCCCGCGAAATTCACAATTCAAATTTCAATTTTCAGATTCAGGTGATTCAGATTTCAATTTTTTTTACGTTTTTTGCAATTTCCTCATTAGTATTAAGTTGTATGTTGATTAAAATATGATTCGCGGCCGTAACAAAGATGTATTTACAGAATTATAATCATTAAAGTCATCAACACAACTCTATAAGACCAAGTAATCCCCAAGAATGACTATTTCATGAAATCTTGACATTTGGGGATTATACTAACTTAACAAGTTGTATTACTGATTGTAATGATTATAATTCTGTAAATACATATTTGTTACGACCGCGAATCATATTTTAATCAACGTACAACTTAATACTGACCAGCAAATTGCAAAAAACGTAAGAAAATTTGAATTTCGCGGGCTACCTTAGCGCTTCCCCCTTAAGAGCGTTTTTTTTTTTTTATTTGAAATGGGTTTGCTCTTGATTGACTCTAGTCTAGGTCAGAGGTGACAGAGACAAAGTCGACGTTGGAGTGAAGTATCGCTTCACCTTATTTAGGATGCCCAGCTTCTTGGCCGCAGTTTGAGCTTTGTACTCGATGGTAGCGCCGAAGTTGAGACTAGACGTCAACTCCATGCCTAGGAGCTCGAGCCGATCTGTTACAGGAACAGATGTGTGTACCCCGAAAAGTAGGAGTCTGGTCAAAACGACTCCTTTTGGCGGTAAAAAGACACGCTTGCGTTTACGCCGTACGGCATTTCATACAAACTTTCAAGCCCTTATAAGCCGAGTCGCTCGCGCCGCTATTGTGGCAGTGCCATCTCACGCTTCGTAGACTTTGGTCGTCGACCTTACAATTTTTATTCGCGTGAACAGCAAAACATAAGTTTTTAGTTAAATAACCTATTATTATCTCTTTTTTTTTACTGTGAATTGTCGTATAAGGATATTTTTATGGTAGGTACTAAAGAAGAAAAAATAGTTTTGCCTCGATTTAAGTTGAAATATTGGTAGTGTTCCTAGGAAAGCCTGTGGTTCCTTATAAGGCCAATCAAAAATTTGACAGTTGTCCTTGCTAGGGTACCTACCTACATGGGCCTTACAAACCATGAACATAATTATATGAACAGTTACTTTTTAGTTATAAATACGTAGGTACAGCAAAACAATCTTTTATATTTATAATATTTTTATTTAAAAGGGTTATTAAACGTTTTAACTCATACCTACTGAATTAAAAAGGAACATTTTGGCCTTACAAAGAACGGACCCATAAGAAGGCCATTTTAGTTGAAAAAAAGTTTTTAATTTCATTATAAAACTCGGCAAGTTGGCAAGTTAAGCAAGCAATATAATACTTACCTGCTCATTACTACTATTTTTAAATAATTTCCATTAATATAGGTATTCTTAGCTATACGATGGTGTTCAAGTTCAACGAACATTCGTTGAGTTTTTTATAGATGATAAAAATATGTTGAGCATTTAATGTTTCGCTTAAATGAAAGAGCTTATTATGTAGCTTTAGTAAAAGCGGATAATATATTAATTGTTACAACTCTATTTTTAAGTTGAACGACTGATGTATAATATTGGCCTTGTTTGGAGCCGTGTTCCTTGCAAGGCCGTTTGAAAGATCTAAATAAAACTTAAGTTTAATAAATAGTGATTAAAGCCAGGTTTAAAAAAAGTGATTTAGGTATATGGTAGGTACACAATAAAACAAATTATTACTTGATAATTTGTGTTAATAAACGAATAAAAAGTGTTTAGGTATAAGTTAGAGTGGCCTTCCATGGTCTACCCACATTTATTTTGATAAGGATTAATATTTTGTACATACTTTACGTTTGGATGATTATTTATACAAATAATCGTAGGTATGTCTAAAAAATACTTTTTTAAAACAATTAAAGAAGTATAAAAGATAGAAATATGGTGTCGCAGACTTTTTTGTATAAATAATTAAGACGAACTAGGTTCCCATACATTATTTTCAATTTTAAACAACTGTTTATGCAGCGCATGCAAATATCTAACTCTGTTTTATGAGGTATTTCTTTCCGACTTGCTAGACAAAAATTGTGATAGTTCGTTTAAGAGCGTTTACGCGGTACGGCATTTCATACAAACTTTCAAGCCCTTATTTTTCGAAATGAATGAACCGATTTTAACGAAACTTCACACGCATAAGCAGGATACAAAGGTCTAAAAAGTTAGTAGAAAACATTTTCGAAATGTCTTATTTAAAAAAAGATAGCTGGAAATCTCTGTTTCTATGAAAAATAAAAAATCGGTCTAATCTGGCTATAACACAATTTTTCGAAAATGTTTTCTACTAACTTTTTAGACCTTTGTATCCTGCTTATGCGTATGAAGTTTCATTAAAATCGGTTCATTCATTTCGAAAATTAAGGGCTTGAAAGTTTGTATGAAATGCCGTTCGGCGTAAACGCTCTTAATATAGATGTTATAAAAATAATTTATAGCCTATAGCACTCAGGAATAATGCAGCTTTCTACCAGTGAAAACATTTTTAGAATTGGATCATTAGTTCCAGGGCAATGATATTTTAGTAAACAGATATGTTATGAGCGCGCAAATCGTGAAGACTAGAAAACGTCCTAATTGGGACGTATTGCCTTTAGTCTGTGTCACGCACGTCTACGAGTGAGACGGTGCGCGCTGCTACGTAATTACCATCCAAAATGCCATTTTGTGTATTTAGAAAGTGTACCAATTATGATACCAAAGTTAATAAAACACAAGGAATCTCATACCACACGAAAGTACACATTATACTTCGATTTATTAATATATTTGAATTATTTTCCTAATATTCTGATATTTGGAGGTTAGGAAAAAGAAAGAGATGGAAAATACATTTTTTGTCGTAAGAACGACAAGGATGCGAGCACTCCGGACATAGAATAAAAGTACAGATGCGAATATTAGGCAGTAAAGTCATCTTTACAGCAGAGTTCTAGTTTCCCTTTTAATAACTTTTCTTTATAATTTTGTTTGATATATTTAATTAAAAATTAAACATGTCATAATATGTAGGAAAAGAAAATATTAATAGCTTATCGTTACCATAGTATGTCACAGATAGTGTTAAAATAAACCTACCATTGAGATTAAAATTAAATCTTTTCGAAGGTGTATGATTATTTTTAACCGACTTCAAAAAAGGAGGAGGTTTCTCAATTCGACCGTATATATATATTTTTTTTTTATGTGTGTTCGCGGATAACTTCGTCGTTTATGAACCGATTTTGATTTCAATTACAATTGTATTTCTTTCTTTTTAAAACGTGTTTTATTTTTCACCTACCTACCTTTTAATAGTGTTTATTTGCATAGGCACAAATCCCGACTACAAATTCTGTACACGCGGTTTGTACTTTCTGCCTAGTTAATTTGTTAGTCTATGATGCCAACGTGCGGTGATTGGTAGCCCGAATAATGTTTGTTTACATTCACGCGCAATTGACAACATCTAGCTGTCACTTTTTTTCTTATTGGTTTTATCAAGCTATCCTTTTTCTATCCTTTTTACTTGTAGTGAAATGTAAAATGAATGAAAAGTGTGTATGTGTGCTGCCTCTCGGCGCGGAACACTTTTTTCTGTTGTTTTGTAAGTGTATAACATATCGATACTGGAAATATGAAATAACGTAAGGGACATTTTGTCGAAAATGAGTTATACAATGTGTTGATTTGCATCCTAGTCAAATTCAAGGACGTAATTATGCTAATGATTCTCGACCCAAATCAACAATAAAATGGGTAGGTATTTGTTTTATTTTTTTTTCTTATTTACGGAAATCCGTAAGTGTGAACCAGCCGTATTTAAACGCGGCCCGTCTGTTACTAGCCCTATAACCGCGCTTTCATTTACACACACATTAAAATGCGCATGAGAATCTATCATTGGATAAATTCGTAGGTAATCAATCCCATCCCCCAATCACGAGGCGGCAAAGCGGCTACTTAGTCTCCCGCGCACCCTAAGCCACGCCCCCGCGGCCCCGGAACTAACAGTGTAATTGAAATCGCCGCAGCGTTCGTGCGCTTTGCGAATTCCGCTTCTCGGTACATCGTTGAGACGTAGGTACAAAGTGTTCAATTCAAATGTCGTGCTGGTGGAGATGGTCAGGTGGGTATGCCATCAGTGGAGACAGCCTACGTGGAGTCATCCGGATGTTTCCCGATCGGGAACCCCCGACACAGAGCGTTATGCTGGCTGCTATGCACCACACCAGTGTTGCACATACTGAAGCGTGAACTGCAACACCCGTTCCACTACCCCAAGGCACAAGACATTCACCCAGGTGATAATGCCGTGCGGATTACATTTTGTCGTTTTCGACACTTTAAAAACGAATGTGTTAGTGTTGTTAAGCTGAAGGAAAACCAGTACGTGGCAACTTTACCTCCGGTAACATAGGTAGGTAATTTATTTATTTGTACATTTTGTAAATACGTTGTTAGCTTAATCAATTTCATTAGTGTAAATAAGTTATTTCAAATTTTTAACTACCTACGCCAATAATACCTAAGAGTCGAAAGTATACCACGTACTTACACTTAAGAGCCTATACTACCTCAAATGGCTTAGCATGATCCTCCGTTATGTCGAAAATACCGCAGCATTAATTTTGAAATAAATATATGGTAAAGTTGAGGATTAATGTTAGGTACTATGTTAGACGAAAACACGATTCCATAAAATTTTCTCGATAGAAAAAAATTCCAGTTACCTCCAAACTGAACAATAAACCGCTGGTATTCAAAAAGTACTTCAAATTAGATCATGAAACTTTGCATACTAACTGAAATAACTATAAAGCAGGTCTTATGTTATTTAATTTTTTTGAATTACCTTTATTTTCACCGTAAAAAGCAAATACCTAAACTATTGGAGCTGCCTTCCACCCAGCACCGCACTCCGTCTCGCTCTCACACAGTCCGCGAGCAGTATCGTGCGAGCGAGATAAAGAGTGAACTTTAGCTGAGGTAGTATAGGCTCTTAACTAGAACGTCTTTCCATTTCCATCAAACGTAGAAAACATTTTTAGACTTAGTAAATCGGTACACCAACAAAGGTAGAATTATTGCCGGTCCTAAGCCCGTTAAGTAGGAAGGAAAGTTTCAAATCAACCAATTTAATCCACAAATAAAAACAAAATAACTACGAAAACTTTAGCTTGAAGGATATTATTAATCATCTGATAACAGGTCAGTGAACTTTTCTTTGGCGCACTAGTATTACTGTCATTAGTAAGATTTCCGTATTCCAATGATGCTCAAAAATGAGTTAATTATCAAGCGAAATTTATGACAATAATGTAGGTGATTTTCGAAATAAAATTAGGTAAAATTATTGCTACCGGTCATTGCACTGCGGCGCGAGACGGCCGGAGCTACCATTTCGGGGAATTACATGGCAGCTGTATGCATTGTCGCTGTGTGCATAGTCGGGTGATTCTGTTTTATTTGTATTGAATTAAGGGTTTAATTCTGAAATACTGTTAAATTTCTACAACAAAAAAAAAGCAGCGCTTACTAGTTATTGCCCCCTACCGTACTTCAAATGATTATTTATGTCTTTTATGACAACCTCCTGAAATTTGACGAGGATGCAAATCAACAGCATGTATATATCGTTGCATTCGGAATTTTTTGCTCTATCGATTGGTATATTTAAAATCTCGATATCTTCCAAAAAATGTCCTTTACATCACATATTTTCCGTAGGCCTAGATCATTTTTTTTCTAGAAACTGGCTGTATATGACATTTAAATTAATATTTTTATAAAAACTAATGTAAGTCTCTTTACTCACAGTATTTGGTATTTACATTAAATTAAAATCGAGTACATTTTACAACAGGTCACATAAGTTATTCCATAATTTGAGATGTTTTATTATTGTCTAATACATTAGTGTTCCCAGAGAAGGTACAAATACCATGTCCCTTACATTAAATTGTGACTCAGTTATCATAATTATATTGACCCTTACGTTAATTTGTCAGCATCGAAAATAAATTGATCTGTCCTTTACATCACACTGGATTGCGTGATCCGTACAATTCCTCAAAATTTATCTGAATGAATATTATTATGCGTCTCTGTCACACATGCAAAACGGTGCAACTTGTCTGAGCTAGATAGCAATACGGATTTTGTGTGTGATTTTGCTTGCGCAGTCGTGACACTTACTTCGTATTTCGCCGGCAATCGTGCGCCACGTGCGTCGATAACATTGTTTACGTGCGTCTAAAAGTAACAATAACTTGATTTCTGACACTACAAATCTTCATTTAAGTAATAAATCATCGTTTTCATTACTCTAACTTCAAATAGTGAAAGTTTAATCTGGATTCCAAACATGAGTGATGAAAAGTTGTCTTCACTTCTAGCCCGCAGGCAAAAATTGATGGACATTAAAAATCACATAAACAGGTAATTATTTCTTACTACTTTTGGTAAATTATTGTTTAGTCATGAATGTTCAGTAATTTAAAAAATGGTCTATTTAGATAGAATAATTCGAATCCTAATAAAAACATACCTTTCATTACGTAAATTATTGGTAAGTATGATGTCAATTGTGTGTAGTATGTAAAAATTACAACTTATTATTAAGCCATTAACGCAGGATGAAAGCGTTTTTTTATGATCGATCAAGGTTAAGTGACGCTTGCCACGGTTGCTCCGTGGATAGGTGACCATCCATTTCATACCAATACCCCTCCTTGCCTCGGACAGCACGAAGAAGTTGTAATTCCTAGATCTTCGACAGTCGTAGCCACAAAAACATTTTTTTTTGTAAGACACATTCTGGCTTACGTTACCTACGTCCCTTACGTTAATTTTTGCTTTTGTAAAAAAACATTATTTTATTATTGTTACGACTAGAATTGTTTTAGAAATGCAAATATGTAGCTACAAAATAATAATATTTAACACTATTCTTTCATAACGATAAAATGTGCTATTTTTTGCTGAAATTACTTTTTGTCATATAAAACCCACAATAATGAGGTCCCTTACGTTAAAATGTTAACCCTAGTTCATTTCACCGCTGTCCTTTACGTTTAAAATTACGTTTTTATACGATGGTATTCAATCATTTAATTATTAATTGTTAACAGGTGTAATTCTTCTGCAAACCATGAAAAACCTGCAGCAAATTCATTGGAAAGTATAATAGAGAATAGCGATACAGAAATGGAGACTCAACCAACGAAAGCAAACGTCGTTATCCCGAATAGTAGTAATGAGATGAGTATAGAAAATGATATGGGATATGAAATTATAAATACGTCAACTCTTTCTCTATCTCGATCACATTCATTTTTCAAATAAAATTTTGACAGTTTTGGATCTTTTTCTTCTGATGGAAAAAGCTATGTATCAAATAGTTCCACGTGTGTCGCTGAAATACCCTATTCATATAAATCAGGTGTTAATACTATTATTGAAAAGGATCCTTTTAACGATAGCATAAAATTAGTAACCGACATCACTGCCGATACTTTTTCAAATCCAATAATTCCAAGTGATGTACATCAACAGGATAAAGCAGATGTTAATACCATTATTGAAAAGGAGCCTTTTAACGATAACATAATATTAGTAACAGACATCACTGCCGATACTTTATCAAATCCAATAATTCCAAGTGATGTACATCAAGAGGATAAAGCAGATGTTAATACCATTATTGAAAAGGAACCTTTTAACGAAAACATAATATTAGTAACAGACATCACTGCCGATACTTTTTCAAATCCAATAATTCCAAGCGATGTACATCAACAAGATAAAGACGCAGCTCATGACATAGCGTTGACACTGATATCGCTTGAGAATAATAGTTCATTTACACTACCACACAATACACAAAACTCTGCAGTATCATTTCAATGCAATGTGAACCAAACAGATCATAGCATTACTTCAGAAGCAGAGGTCCTTAATTCACCAGCCAACATGCATATTTTTGAACCTGTTGCATCTTCTTCTCATTTGATTCAGGAAGATGATATTTTAGGAAATGAAGATCAAGATGCTAGACCAAAAAAAAAACGTCGCGAAACATCAAAATTTACAAAATCATGCATGGATTTTAAACTCGACGAAGGAAAAAATGATTTTTCTTCAGGAAGCTCAGACCTTTGGTCAGAAAAAGAAGAATTTTCAGACAGTTCAGTTGATAATAAGAAAAAGAAATCAAGAAGGAGGAAAAAGAAAGCTATGAAAACAAATAGTAATAATAGTCAAGAAGATGTAATACCGAAGAAGAAAACAAAACCAGAAAACAGGCGTAAAACACAAAAAAAAATGATAGAAAAGGGTCTTTCTTATGTAACACATAGTGGCAACCAAATAGAAGGTCGGAAGTTACAGGATAATCCATGTGCACAGACTAAATGTGTAAGACAATGTTATGAAATAACTGATGAAAGAAGGCAGTCCATATTTGATTATTACTGGTCGTTAAGTAATGAAAAGAAACGAGATTGGATATTGCAATCCTCTAAACCTGAAAATGTAAAACGTAAAAAAACTAAAAAATACAGAAAGTAGAAGATCAGTCACTTATGAATACTTTATAAATGAGGGTGAAGGCCGGCGGCAAGTATGCCAACAATTTCTAATGAAAACATTAGACATAAGTCAAACATTCATTTTATACACAATTAAAAATGCCTACGAAGGTTTATCACGTCCAGATGGTCGCAAACGGTCAGCCCCAGACAAATATGACGAAGCCACCAAACTTGCTGCAAAAAAGTACATTGAAATGTTACCAGCTTTACCATCCCATTATAGTAGAAAAAAGTCAACAAAATGTTATCTTCCAGAAGAATTTAGAAATACATCTAATTTATACAGAATATACGTTAAAAATTGTAACGAGAAATCTGAGGCCTTCTTAAGCGAAAAGCTTTTCATTAACCTATTTCGAGAGTACAACATAGCCTTTCATGTCCCTAAAAAGGACAAATGTTCCTTGTGTACCAAGAATGAAAACAACCCCGATCAGACGACTGTTGCAGAATTACAAACACATATGGAAGAAAAAGAGGCAACATATAAACGTTTTCATATCCACCAGAATTTAAAACCTGATAGTACATTAGTCGTAGCCAGCTTTGATCTTCAAAAAGTTTTGGGAACACCTTACGGTGAAAGTATGATGTTGTACTACTCGAGAAAGTATGCTGTTTATAATTTTACTGTATACGAAAGCAGAACACAGAACGGTTATTGCTACACATGGGGAGAAGCAGATGGCAAACGTGGAAGCTGTGAAATTGCAACATGTCTGTTTCACTACCTTAAGGAACTTGATTCCAGGGGGGTTACAACTGTGTTATTCTATTGTGATAACTGTACGGGGCAGAATAAAAACAAAGTGATTTTCTCAATGTTAACATATTTTTTGGAACGTTCTGCGAATATACAAACGATTCAAATAAATTACTTATTAGCTGGACATACATACATGCCAGTAGATAGCATGCATGCTATCATTGAAAGGGAGGTTAAAAAACTGATTGTTTGAGGACCTTCCCAGTGGCCATCATTTATGGAATCAGCCAGAAAAAGACCTCATGCTTATCGAGTCAATGTGTTAGGACATCAGGATTTCTTTGATTTTAATGAGTTTGCTGAATCAGTTTTTACTCCTGCTACTCTCAAAAACAAAGACCTACATTTCAAGAAAATTCGAATATGTACATTTCAAAAATCGAACTTAAAGATAGTGGAAGTAAAATATACGATGTTAGAGGATGGCACTACTCACAAAATAGAACTCTGCATAGAAATGCAAACTGGAAGAAGGACAGTGAAGGGTAAAGGAAAGGGCAAGGGCCATGCAAAGAATGATCAATCCGAATTAGAAAGTACCAGCAATCTAGCTGTGCCCAGTAGCATAGACAGCTTACCATTTCTGTATAAGGAAAGACTGCCAATTTCAGTTCCAAAGTTTAAAGATCTCAAAAAATTATGTGACAATGGTATAATTCCAAATAGGTTTCACAATGAATATTTGAATCTTCCTAATAAGAGTATAATTAAAGATAGGCTCAATGACACCGACGATGATGAGACTGATTAAGATAATGATTAATTTTTGAGACATTTTCAATATTTAACTGTAGGCTTTCTATTAAGGAAGAAGTTAATTTTTTTTAATGTTTAATGATTACTATTTACATAAGAAGACTGATTTGTTGATTTTGTTTATTTTTTAAGTAACATTTATTTTTCTTTTGGGACCATGAGTCTAATTATAGTAAGCTGCCAAAATAGCTATTTTTTATTGTGATTTAAAACAGAATTTAATAATTCAATATTTAACTGTAGGCTTTCTATTAAGGAAGAAGTTAATTTTTTTTTAATGTTTAATGATTACTATTTACATAAGAAGACTGATTTGTTGATTTTGTTTATTTTTTAAGTTACATTTATTTTTCTTTTGGGACCATGAGTCTAATTATAGTAAGCTGCCAAAATAGCTATTATTTTATTGTGATTTAAAACAGAATTTAATAATTTTATACTTAACATACCTAATTGTTGAGAGTACCTAAATTGCGTTTATAAAAGAGCATTAATGAGCACAAATAAAAGCTTTGATCTATTATATTCGTTTATTTTTTATCCCTATGAGTCAGCAAGTAGTTTTAAACTTTATTACATAGACATAGTAGGTCACGAATGTATAAAATTCTATTTTTTATATTTTTGTTAACAGTATTAACAATATAGAGTATACCATTAAGAGACCTTTACTTTGAAAAACTCTAAATGTTTATTTCCTTAAGTGTCCCATACATCAATGCCGTTTATTTACATCTAAAATTTTGTAAACGTATATCACTCGTATTCATTATTATTTAACGTAAGGGACATGCTATCTTTGAAACTGTAGGCTTTATTGATTTTTAATTAGTTTAGCTGCAAAGAATAAAGAAATCTAAGAAACTTTGTCCTAGACAATTTTTACATAAAACATATAGTTAAAAAATTATAGCCAGTTTTTTAAGAAAAATATCTTATTTTTGCTCTCCTGAAAACCTTAGTTTTGTCCCTTACGTTATTTCATATTTCCAGTATCGATATCTGTTTATTAGAATATCATTGTTCCAGGGATTACCCCCTACATACAAACTTACAAATTTTACCTCTTTATAATATTAGTATAGGTAGATGACAGTCACACTTCCGCTGTACAGTCAAAACAAACCAAAATGGACGAAGTACCTGTTACGCTAGACCCTTAGGCTGTTTGTCCACCACCACGGTTATCAGGACGTCAACAACAACGATATGGCGGCAGCGGCGCCGAAGTAACGATAGGTACATTCATTTAATGGACAAGTGTCCACCGCACGTCCGTCACTTGAGTGCCGGGATCCCAGCCCCCGAATTTTCGAGTAGTTCGGCGCGACCTCTAGAACTCGGCCCGAGATTGTGACGGGCCTGCAGGCAATACAAAACACATATTTTGATCTAGTCCACACACTGCCTTCGCACCGGCGCGCGGCGCCGTTCGCTCGGTTTTTCTTTGTCTATCATAACATACTGAACCACCGAGTTCGGTCGCGGTGGACAAACGATCGCTGTCACCGGAACGGCGCCCAGACGTCTGACAACAAGATCCATTTTGTTAGTAAAAAAATAATGCTTTTTAAAACTATGTTAGTTCACACATAAACGCATACAATTTTTGAAGAACGGTCACTCATACTTGGCCGCTATTACACTCAGGCAGGATGCTGTTGCTACTCACACGCACTCTATGACAGTGTATTACCTATGCTCTATGCAGCAGTAACGCCACTTTCTTGCGCAGGTACGATCGCCGCGAAACCATCTGTGCGTGGCTCAAAACGGAGGGAGCCACAATTTTTCCCACAATCAGACCTATAACTAATTTTATAAAGAAACAATGTTTCAGTGTAGGTATGTATGTATTAGGATGATTACCTACCTAATATTTGGGGTGTTTGGTGCGTTAATTCCGGGACATGTCGTATAAGTTATGCTATATACCTAGTATAACATAAGGTTTATACATATATCATCATCTGCCTAGCCTTTTCCCAACTATGTTGGGGTCGGCTTCCAGTCTAACCGGATGCAGCTGAATACCAGTATTTTACATGGAGCGACTGCCTATCTGACCTCCACGGTATAAGGTTTATACATATATATTTTTTTATATTAATAGTTTGATAATTCACCTTTATCCATATGTATAGGTATAATTCTTCTGTTCGTGTGTAGGTATGTCACTGAACTTCGCCTAAGCGTATAGACCGATTTTGATTAATCTTTTTGTGTTTGAGTGGGATTGAGTGTGTTCCCTGGATGGTTGAGATAGGTGTAGGCTGCGATCGAGTTCTAGGATTTTATTCTTTACTAGCTGCGCCCTGCGGTTTCACCCGCGTAAATGTCGATCCCGTGGGAATATCGGGGTAAAAAGTATCCTAAATGTTAATCCAGGGTGTCAGCTACCTCCATACACAATTTTATCAAAATTGTTCCAGCCGTTTGAGCGTGAAGCAGTAACAAACATAAACACACACACACACTCGCAAACTCGCCTTTATAATTTTAGTTTGATTTTTGTGGAAAATTTTAACGCGCCGAGTCGCGGGCAAAAGTTTAGTTTAAAAAACCCCAACGTAAATGTACAGGGTCCCATTAAAATAGATGGACAAATTTTAACACAGCGCACGTCTAACCAAAGATACCAAGCAAAAAAAACACTCATTAAAATGATTTTATTTGACATAAAATAATAAATTGCCGGCACATTAGTGTACTTTCGTTAGCTGGTTATTTTTCTTTATCTAGATGCGTTTTTCTTATATATTTTTTTACCAGTGTCCTTATTTTGGTGGTCTGAATGATTTCTAAAAGTTTGTCCATCTATTTTAATGGGACCTTATCATATGGGTGAGGCCGAGTAAGTTTCCCGGTATCGCGGTTACGGACGGACGGATGGTAACGCGACAAATTGTAAAGCATGGTTTACATGCAATTAATTTAGGAGATGAAATGCAAAACAACAAATACCATAAAAAAAACGTACTTTACGTAAAATGTTTAATAATCATTACTTAATTCTAGTAGGAGGACTTTTTATTTACTAGTAGTTATCGTTTAAATAAGTTTTATTATAATTAAGAAGTATTTTTAATAATACTAAACTACCTTATTTAAAATCACTTTCAGTGGTAACTGTTTATATAAGGTCTATCTATTCATACACGAAATATCTGAAGGGGTCATTGTATTCATCATTACGAACAACATTAACTATGAGACAAAACCTGAAATCGCGAAAAAAATCAGCTGTTCCCTACATTTCAACATAAATGTGTGGAACAGCTGATTATTTTTTCGCGATTTCGAGTTTGGTCCCATAGTAAAAGTTGTTCATAATGATGAGTACAATGACCCCTTCAGATATTTCGTGTATGAATAGATAGACCTTATATTATAGATTATTAATATATCACGTTTGTCTTAACTAATTACTTAATTGACATCGTGACTCGTGACTAGGATACAGTTTTTGGGAAGGTTTAACAAAAGGAGAAATACTAATGTTGGTCTATGTAAATAAGTTAACTTTATATAAAATTATTGTAATCTTAGTAGTAAAATATTATTCATACTTATATAAAATTTAAGAGGTATTAGTCTTTTGGCTTACTTTAACAGATATACCTATAGTTCGACTTTTAATTGTAGGTACCTATTCAGTAACTTGACATTTGAAGGGACTAGATTTTGACAAAAGTTGTGAGCTGGTGTAAGAATGAACAAAATTGAATAAAATTAATAATGTACTTATAAAGCAAACTTTTTATTTTAATAACTTGTCTTAAAAACACGAAAACAGGTAACATTATTTTTATTAGAACTGTCAAGTTACTGAATAGGTACCTACGATTAAAGTCGAACTATTAGGAATCTAGTGTTAGGTATTTCTTAAATTAATTACAAGGACATGGTTTTTGGTTAAAAATCACAGCATTATAATATTATAAATAGGTTTTTTTTTTTAATTCCAACGAAAATAGAACGCAGTATTTGAACCTATACTGGTGATCTCAAATATTCCAGAACTCTAATTTTTTTTAATACTTAATCAAAATTATAAATCCAATATTTTACCTAGAATTATCGTGTTTTTTAAATATTTCTTTCAAACGCAACCAACGCCGGTGTCGATTTACAGTTTCGTTTTTAAATTAAAACTAAATTTAAGTTCAGTTCATTATTTTCTTTGTATTTCAATAAGAAAAAGGACAGAAGATAAATTTTAGTTTAGTCCTGTCTAATTAATCAGCGCCTGACGTATTTTTAGTAGGCAAGTTTTTGTCTGTGTGGTGCCGGACTTAAAGAATACCACCACCCCATACTTCCCGTGGGTGTCGTAAAAGGCGACTAAGGGGCGTACCGGAGAATGGGCAGCAGCGTTCTCTATGCATTCCACGACCATACCATACTGCGATCGCCAACCCGCCTGCCAAGCATGGCGATTATGGCAAACCCCCCCCGTTTTGGGGGAGGCCTAAGTCCAGCAGTGGACGTCTTTCGGCTGATATGATGATGATGATGATGAAGTTTTTAATCACGTATAAACCTGCATGGAGTATCTTAATTTGACAGAACTAAATGTTTTGTTAGTTTATGTCCTTTTCGTAATAAAATAGACAGAAAAAGATGCACTGAACCTGAACTGAAATTAAGTCTTTACAAATCGGGAATGAACATATACGTAGTTTGGTTTCCATGACAATTGAAATTTGATTATTTGATAACAAAGCCTTATTTTCTACGAAGAAAAATCATCTAGTTCCGGAACAGAGAAATAACCTCTTTTGGAAATAAGTTTTGGTGGGTTAATATGTCCTAATACGTCATGCCAAGCATATAATAATTCATCTTTTCTGGTCGGCCATTTCCAATATTTCACAGATTTTTCCATGGCACTTATTAGGGCTCCTTCTTCGTTAGTCGATGTAATAACACCGGGATACAATTGCTCTTCATATTTGAAGACAACATAAGAACCTACGTTTCTTATAGCGGGTTTAATTATAGATTTTACGGGCGATTTCTCGTTTTCCTTGTTTGCGCTATCATCAAAGTATATTTTCTCTCCACTGATTAACAGTTTCATTTTCTGATGAGCTGTTATCAGACCACTCCTCGTAGTCCGACTGACAATAACTTTCATCATCACGCCATCGTTCCTTATTGAGCTTTTTTCTTTTATCAGAAGAATGTGACACTGGCGCAGATTTACGTTTAATAGGTTGTGGTTTCTTTAGGTTATGTTGTTGTACGCCAAAGCATTCGCAATAGCCTATAACTTCAGAGTTAGTACAAAAACAACTTAAGTCTCTGAAGGCCACAGTGTTTTTCATAGGAGTGTTTCTTATTTGATGAATATCTAGCGTAGCTGGCACCGCAGATAATTCAAATATTTCTTGCTTGATTGAATTGGCAGGGACTAAAAAGAACTTGATTTTCGATTCAGTTTCATTTAAAACAGAGAAAGCTGACTCTGCATCAGTGACATTTTGTCCGTACACAACTTTTGAATCTAAAGTTCTTTTTACGGCGCCCCCAACCCCATCAGCAGCACCTTTACCATGGGAGGCTTCAAAGAAATTCCAGGTGGAGGTAGTAAATCCGAGTCTCTTGGTAGTTTGCTCAAACAAATAGAAATTTTTTTTCTGTTTGTACTGCGTAGCAGGGCCATCCGAGAAAAAGTGTATAGTTTCTACTTTTGGAAAGTCCTCTTTAATTAAATTTAAAATAGGATGTAGGTGCGCCCATATTGCCTCAGGGCCATGAAAATTGTTTGAGGATATTGTTGCGAATGACAAAGGGCCACGATCTTTACAATACATAACACCCGTGTGCAACGTGATCTGTACCTTTGATGCACCCAAGTGCATAGATTGAACTTCTGTCGCTAATTTGCATGTATAATTTTCTGAGAAATCTACATGCACCGCAACAGATTCCTCATCTAAAGTCTTAATGCATGTTTGATACATTTTGTATTGATGAGCAATGTTAAAAAAGTGTTTTTTTAAATTTAATCAATCCATCGTTAAACTTATTTACTAAAGACCTTAATGTACCTGTAAGATCCTTTTTCAGCATTCTCTTCACTCTTTTCATGCCGCCTTTTTTATCCTTATATTCAGTACTTTCCATATTCCATTCCTTCCAGGCAACAATATTCGTATCTGTTTCATCAATTTCAAAGTTAACTGTTTTATCCTTACATGTATCACATTTGTTATAGGCACAATCTTTATTTTGTCCACAAGTAATGCTCTGCAGTAGCTCTTCAATTGTATCGGTTGTATTTAGATTTAAGGATTTAAGTTTTTGAAATTTCATCGCCATGTTTTCATGCTTTATACAAGCACACGTATCACGGTTGCTTAGTCTTGGTGATAAAATAAAAAATGGCCTGTACTTTTTGAACGTAGAATATGAAAGTCTGCCATTTTGAGATCGGTACTTTTCATACAGCACTTTTAATGGATGCAGTAAATAACGCCGCTGTCTTTTTTCTTTCTTAAATGTCTTTACCTCTTTTTTACCTGCAGTGGCGCGGCTTACATCGTCCCGCGTGTAAAAATTGAGTAAAGAGTTCAACAAAGAAGCTCTTCTTTTCTTTATGATGTGTGAAGACTGTCTGATCCGATCTTTGAGCCCTAAATAGCCAGCAAATTTAGATCGGAGTCTATGTTTTTTCACAACTTTCAAAAACGCTTTTAATTGTTATTTTTTCCTTAACAGAAGCAGTATCAAATTTTTGCTTAAGAGTATGGATCAAAACGTTGGATTCAAAAATTTGCTTTTTGACTTTTTCTTTTTCAGTTTCTGGTACATTTATGAGATTTTCTGCAATAAATAAGTTAGTTTTTGTTTGCGGGGTCATTTCTTTTGTAACATTTTGTATATTGCTGGTTGGTAATTCTGTGGTAGAAGAAGGTACACTCTCTTCTTTTTTGTATTGATTGATAGTATCTTCCAGCACCTTGGTCTTTCTTTTATAACGATTTAATTGCCTTTGTAAGCTTTTAATTCTTTTGTTCAACTTAGTAACGTCATCGTTTAATTTCATATTTTGTCTATGTATTCGACGACTCATATTGATATATTCTTTTTTCTCCTTTTCTTTATTTGTTACTTCGTCTTGTTTATTATTTTCTTGCAAAATATATTCATCTTGCACTACATTTTCTTTGTTTCTTGCCTTTTTATTCCGATTGCGTTTAGCGCGTTCTTTATCTTTTCTTTTTATAAAATCATGCTTTTCAGGTTCTTGTAATTTAATTCTCTCTCTCTACCTTTCTGCTTTTCGGCGTTCGTTAAAGGCATCTGAAATAACGGTAAAAGTTAAATGCACATGCATTAAGCAGGTATCGTTTGGGGCATGCAGGTTTCCTCACGATAATTTCCTACACCGTTCGAGAGCAATTGCATAAATGTAAGGACGTAACTTTTTTTAATACTCATTGATACAGACAACAGCACGTCAAAGTATAAAGGTAATCGCGGAATTAAAAGCTACTTTGCAACTACTTACAGTACTGTACAGTCAAAGATATAGATATACCTAGATAACGCAAGAGTAACTACTTCGCGTGCCAAAAATTGCACCAACTTATGATTACAAATCGTAAGCCGCCCCTTTCGCGCTCAGTCCTTTGTACTGCTGGCTGGGTAAGTGTGAGCGAGGGCGCGAGCTTGTGACGTCATAGTAGGTAGTCAAAAAATGGCACGCTTGGTTTTCATACAGTTCGTGATACTTGCGTTATCTAGGTATATCTATATCTGTGTGTACAGTGCAGTGTACAGACGATGGATCAATCACCTGGCCCTGGGACCAGGTGGGTGATCATGTAAGCTCACCGTAATCAGATTGTACTCATTTGATACGGTCGATATCTATTTCATTGGTTGTGAAACCTAACGATATTGACCTTCATCGTGTAGTCATCGTAAACGATGGCCATTTTTCGGCCAATATCGTTCCTTTTGACAACCGATGAAACAGATATCGGCCTAATGAATACGATCCGATTACGATGAGCTTACATGCTCACCCCCTTTTTTTCTAACGATTATACTTTTAAAAAAAATACTGAGTAATACCACATGGCTACGCATTTTACCGCTATTTTACAATAATTTACGGTATAAAAACATCGTAGCAATTAATAAAGTACGGCATTTTATCTCTACTACCGAATACTCTCTATAGCTCTGCCAGAGCGCACCTAGTCACCTAATGTGTGCAAGCGAAGCAAGCATGCAATTTCACATCGACAAATAAACCTTGAATTTGTGGAAAAAGTAGGTACCTACATAGTTTGGTAGGGACTGACGCACTCAGGCAGAAGGTGAAAAATATACTACCTACCTTTACGTAAATGTATCATGTAAACTAAGCTTTAGGTAACGGACTTTAGTTACGGACAGTAACGGACGCCTTTGCAAAACGGTTAATCTAACCTCACATTCTATTCTGTTGTTTTTTGGCTAAATTCTTGATAAATCCTTTACGTCTTACCATTACCCACATTATTTAAAGTAAAATATGATAATACATCCACTTACTTTGCAGAAAATCAGCTTTTGACACCCGAAAACCAATTGAACACACCGAAAGCACAAATACGACCTCACCTCACAACTTGCAAAATGGCCGAATCACCGCATTATATTGTAGTCTTTGGGCCGAATCATGCTATGGCAGCTTGGAACATCACATAGAACACTATTACTCCTAGCGCCACTAGCGAACAATTAGCAAAACGAAAAATACTGTGATACAATATAAAAATATTTAGTGATGATACCGGGAGATGTTGTGACGAACAAACACACATAAAATAATTGTCTCAAAATATTGGACATTAAACAACAAAAATAAAAATTAAGCCTAAACCAAGTGTAACAAGTCTATAGTGATTTGTTAAACGGTTCTGAAAGGTGTTTTTTTTCATTTAAATAATGGGAATTTGTTATTGTTGCATTGGTAACACTTTAATTGAATGAAATGTCTGTCAGCGCGAGTGTCAGTTTCGGATTTTGCTTTTGCAATAAAATTAAATTCTGGTTGTTTCGCTAGTGAGCATAGGCACTATTTATAGTTTGGACCCATAATATTATTATTGTGAATAGTGAACTGAACACTGAGTGCAGTTCCATCATGTCTCAAAACTCTTGTTGTGTACCTGGATGTCTAGTGACTAGGAAAGAAAAGTGCTGATTCTCAGCCTACATGATTTTGATTTTATTATGTTAGTAAATGTTTAATTTGTATGTATTTCTGTGTTTTTTATAAGAATAAACAGTTTCTTTATTTTTAATATTCCGAGTTACTTTTCATTCATACTCCTATTCTTAATGCAGGTAAAAATCTGGATTTTTTACATTGTCGTATAAATTATTGTTTACTACTACTTAGTGTGTTTTTAATAATTATGTAATTGTTAAAAAAACATTAATAGGTAGTAAACAATAATTTATATGACAATGTAAAAATGCGAACACAATAATAATATAATAGAGCTCCATCTACCATCTATATCCGTGACTATTAATAGAGCTCCATCTACCATCTTCAGCTGTAACTAATAGTTTTAGAAACTCGAGCACTAGATGGCGAATTGTGCTGTCAACACAAAATGAAGAGAGCTTCCTGTCTATTACACCGCATTATATTGTAGTCTTTGGGCCGAATGAATTTGTCACCCTTTATGTCAAACAGTATTTGTGTTGGCGTTTGAAAAATAAATTAGATGTTGCCACTTTCTAAAGTAAAATCTGCCGAAAATGGTAACGGATGGCAAATGTAACGGACCCAAAATATTTGGAGACATACTTTATTTTTGAATTATTTAATTCCAATATTTTAAATTTGTTTGCTATATCACAATGTACGTATCCTACATGTATCAACCTATTACATAAACACAATACTTTGTGAACTACAATCTCATTATTTAAGTAAATTGCCCCTTCCGAATACAAGGTGTCATGGAGACACTTAAATTTTGTATGGAACCAGAACGCGGTGTTTTTAAGAATACATGAAATTATTATGTAAAAACATAAATATACCATTGTTTTTTTTTATTTATTTAGGCGGATAAATATTAATTATGACAAACAAAAGTTTATGTTACGAATCGTCACCAATTTTTTGATTCAATGACACAAAGCTGGGGACATGATCAATTCTATGAAACCGGCAAAGTTACTCGGCCTTACCCATATATTTGTATCGTTTGTAAAACACTCAATTTCTGAACGTAAGTTTCGATTTTATTTTCTAATTATTAAATTCAATGCCATTCAATGGCGCCGTTTCTGTTGTTCGCAAACTAAATTAAATTTAAGTTCAGGCATCTTTTTCTTTCTATTTCATTAAGAAAAGGACTGAAGATACATATTAGTCCTATCAAATTAGGCCGCCTTCCGAATTAGTTATAATCGCTCACGCTCACATCATCTCACATGCGTTCCGATTTAGATATTACGGTTATGACAGCTGAGAGCTGTCATCAATTTGGAACGCCCGTGAACGCGCTCACAGTGCGCGCTCAGTTTAAATGTAAGAATTTAATAATCTCGCCCTACGGTCGGCGCCTGCGTCCATTTACTTGTCACAGCCACAGAACATATATACCGTCACAGCTATGCCACAGTATTACAATATTTAGGAAATATTGTAATACTGTGGCTATGCCATGCCACAGACACACCAGAGCACCAGAGAGTGCCTCTGGCACTCAAGGCATAGACAAGTAATGAGGTTACGTCTGGCGCAGATTAAAAAAAATAATTTATTTTATTATTTGCTAATATTTTACATAATTATTTATTTCTGTTTCTGTAACTGCCCGTGACATCACAGCAGGCCCTATCAGAATATTGCTGTGACATTTATTTTTAAATGTCGCAGCATCATGCTGAGATAGGAGCCTTTTGGCCTCGTATAGGACTTTCTGTTTTATTTTCCTTTTGTTACTTTTTCTTTTCTTTTTTTTATATAACTTGGATTTTTATTTGACTGTGTTTATTTTAGTTTGTGATCTTCCTGTACGAGTCGCAATAAATACTTTTTCTTTCTTTCTTTCTTTCAGTGCTTACTCAATGTAAAAACGATATTATTACAGTAATTCTTTGTATAAACACCACATTTCTTCTTCTTTGGTTAGGTGGCGACCGTCAGCCAGAAGCACAATTTCGAAAATGCTACGTTACTTTAATTTTAAGTTAAGATGCAAATCAAAACAAAACACACACTGACACATCCTCACGCACACACTGTCATTTTTGACAGCGCTCACGGTGATAATATTCTAAGGCATGGTCGGCGTTATCGCAAGATGGCGCATGTCATGACGTCATCTATGACGATTCACGGGACATCGTTATCGCGCTCACGCTAATTCGGTACGGGCTTAAGCACGCTCACATCGATTATTTCCCAACTCGGAACGCAGGATAAGTCAGCGCCTGACGTAAATTGACGTACTTTTAATAACCAATTTTTTAATCTCGTCTAAGTTGTCTATGGAGTATCTTAATTTGACAGGAATAAACTAATATTTATCTCCTGTCCTTTTCTTAATGAAGTAGAAAGAAAAAGATGCATAAACTTAATTTTAGTTTAGTTTGTGCACAACAGTTACGGCACCAATGTCAGTTCTAATTCTAAACGTCACTGTCAGTTGTCACCAGTGTCACTACTGTCACTGGTCACTGCATGTCAAAAATAATAAATAACCTCGTATCTGCAGCCATTATTTTTGGCAATTTGATTTGAATGAAAATGTTTAAATCCTTGATTACCAAGCTGAACCCAGCACAGTTATCGCACGGGTTCCACACTACCGCCTGTATGAATGAAGTGCGCCTACTGAGTCGCTTACGAGTGGTTGATAACTCGGAGATCGGCAAGCGAGCCATGGCTGAAGGCAAACCTCCTAAAGTTATCTGCGTTTATAACAAGAAGCGTACGTAATCTTTAGATTTCACTAGCAACTATTCAAAATTCTAGATGTAATAACCTTATTGTACAGAGACAAGGGTGAAGTCAGCTCATGAGACTAGCCTTCCCTCTGATAAAGCACCTAAATCAATTATATTATATTAACCTTCTAACGGCTTGTCGCATTTATGCGACACATATTTCCGTGCCCCTACCGCTTGTGTCGTATTTCTGCGACAGAGAACATGCATGATTTTTTCGTTCTATTCAACGATTGCTCCTCCTTATTTGTTGTAGGTATTATTTTATCGATTTAGGTATTCAGCTGCATCCGGTTTGACTGGAAGCCGACTCCAACATGGTTGGGAAAAGGCTAGGCAGATGATGATGTTTACTTGATATCGATTATACTTATTATCGATTTGTAGCCGCACGATAGGGGCACGGCAATAGATATTTAGCCAAGCGCTTAAAAGGTTAAAGAGGTAGATATGGCACTAGCGCGCGCAAATTTTTGCAGACAAATTCAGACAATTGTTGAGTTTTTCCCAGTGTACAGATTGATTGTCAGACTAGTCTTTCCAATGGGATTTTTTTTCCTGTTGGTCAGATTTGTTGTGGATTCATTTAGTCCGCTAATAGCAGTGAGCAACACACTACAGATAACTATCTCTTTCTGTGTCATACGTTCCGTATTATCTATAGCAGTAAGTACTTTGTAATAACAACACAATACAGAACGTCGCTCAGTATGAACGTAGCATATCTTTCCTTTGTAATATCATTGACCTACATACAATGCCTGTGTATTGTTATATCCATATGTGGTGCTGATGTACCATCATGTAGACAGCCTGCTTGTTATGTCTGTGACTACCGCCGGACCACCAACGCCAATCGCTTTCATATTTGGTAAATAATTAGTACTGAATTGGTACTAATTAGTACTCGAACCACAAAATTGGTACCTTAGTAGTTTTCGAGAAAATCGACATTGAGTGTGGTCGTAGTAGTAGTCATGGTAGTAGTCACGCTCCCTTCAGCAGGACCACCATGAGCGCCGAAAAAGGGGGCACGCTACAGGTATTCTAAGTATACAAATAATTAGTACGCATAAATGTTATTTATTACGTAAAAAAAAACAGAACTGTAACATTTGTATTTACCGAGAAATCAACGATGATAACTTTCTCGCAATTGTTCAGCAGGACCACGATTTTGAATGTTGATTCAAAGTTAGAGAAGCGTGTCGCTTTTCTCAAGCCTACGTAGAAAATTAGTACGTCTTCGCGGGGCACTCCCGTGCCCCCAGACCCTGCAAGATAAAATTAGTACCTACCCAAAATTCGACACTAGTACTCCAGTAGTTTACGAGACATACCATGCCATTGGTGGGGTGGCGGTAGTCACGGTGCCAAATTTTCATTTCAAGATTTCCCTATTAAAAACTCTGTGATGTCTTCCCAAATTTGTACAAACATTAGTACTCCTAAAGATGTTAAAGCGACCAGTTTAAGCGAGCTGTTTAAGAGATGTACGGACGAGTGTACATCTCTTAAGGCGAGGTTTTCCAGGACCGATAGGCATATAAAACACTACCTCAGCCCCCGCCAGTTGAACGCGGCGTATTTAACTACGACGCGCTGAGCGAGACCGCGCCACGTGACACGTTGTGACCGCGACTAACCTTTGTGCAATGAATGCGCGCCACGAAACAGACAAATACAGTATATCAACTTTGATGTTATATTTTATTTTTAATGAATAAAATTTGTATGTAGGAACTTATCATCTACGCTTGATAAATTCTCATGACAGTTTCCAGTTAGTAAAAATTAGGTTAGTTTGGCAAAGAAACGCACTATGTAAAAAATCTAAGGTAAGTTTGTACCTATATTTAAAATACACATACCATCAGTAACATGTCAAAAAATCTCACAAATCAGACTTTTTTCAAAATAAAATTTATCGAGAGGTGTCGCGGGACACCCGGATGGAACGACGTTCCTTTCACTGTACATATACTATGCGTTTCAGATGAGAAATATGTTCTGGACAACTTCACTCACAAATTGTCAATAATGTAGTGTTAGGAACAAAAACAACAAAATCGATTAAGCAAACTTTATTTTTATGTTATAAACAGAAAAGATTAAGAAAATGAAAATAATACACAATAAAAAATATAACTATCCGAATTGAGAACCCCCTCCTTTTTTGAAGTCGGTTATAAAACGTATTTAATAATTATTAAAATTAACTGTTTGTGACACAGAAGTAGACGCCACATTCTAAAAATTCACTATTTGTGATACAGAAGTGGAAACAATAGCAGGTGTTGCAATATTTTCTTTGCTTTCTCGCATTTTTATTTTTCTTATATCCATTCCTCTAATATGTCGGGGATCTATGATTTCAGGCAATAGACACTGCATATAAAAATTAATAAGTTTTTTTTTCCCATTTTTTCTTCCCAAAATTTACTATCTTTCACTATCTTGATTACATGTACCTACGGGTATTGTTTCACCTGACCATATACCAAACAAGCAATATTGCCTCCCGGTAACATGGAGTTGGCCCTGAAATTATATTGCATTAATTTTTCAGACATCAGACTGTAAACGTTCTTAAAATTACGAGAATTGCCCCTCTGGTGTGCAATCGACGTTTAAGAGATAGCTTACTATAATCACGTGTATTAATTTATTTTCGATTTTTTTTACTCTGATATCATTTTAGTTTTTATACATTGTACTCGGTACTAGTACTGATCAACAAAGTTAACGTATGTATTTAGGCAATCGGTATAAAAACATTTAAGATTCATTTCTTCTCTACTTGTTAACATATAGTTTAGTAAGACTTACTTATTTGCTGTTTCAACTTCTGAATTATCGGCAGTTAAAAAGTTCTCTGAAATCTTGTCTCTATCTTGTACTAATTTCTGTTTGACTTACAGTACTTTGAGGTTCACTAATAGTGTTTAAGGTTGTTCTGTAACAGTGTTATAAACATTATGAGTCATGAATCGCAATCTATATTCAATTTATAACTTAACACTATTATCTCCATGATTAAGATGGTGATGATGATTATACTCATGACAATCATGAGTATAATCAATATTACTTTTATAATTGTTGGTATGTAATCACTAAAGTTTTATGTTTTGAAGAAAGTAGGTACTTACGTATGACTATGGAAAGTAGTATCAGGGTTATCTAGAGTCTGAACAACACCCCTGAGTATATTTTTTCTCATTGAAACGCTGCAAAATAAATGTTGACATTATAGTGGCACTTCAAATCGTTTAAATTATACATTTTACAAGTATATTTTATAATTGTTATATAAGTTTAGCAATATTTCGAACTTATTGAGCAAAGAAAATAATCATTTCAACGAATTTAATAACAAACCTACTGTACTTTTTTGTACAGTGTCGCGTCTAAACAATGGTCGTAACATTTTCGTGCTTTTCCGTCAAAGAAAATCATTTATTTACACTAGGTAATAATATGTTATACAATATTATTGTATTTTTTTTTACAAACTTTTATTTGTTATATTATAAAGAGATAAAATTATAAGTTTTGTATGTATAGGGTAATCTCTGAAACTACTGATCCGAGTTAGAATTCTTTCACAAAAAATTTTTCAATAGGTAGTTACATTATTAAGGAGTGCTACACGCTATTTTTATTCTGATAAAGATGTATTTTCCATAGGAAATCATAATAAATGTAATTGAAGTCGGAAAAAATCTCGTCGCTCGGCCGCTTATATTGCTAACGCTGGTAAGCGTCAGGACCCCTGGACCAAGAGAGATATTTGATGTTTAGAAAATACCAAAATTTACTACCTTTTTGCTACTATTTGATACCTAACTTTAAATATTTAGTACCTCAACTGATAGCGAAAAAACACGTAAAGAAAGTGGTCAGCCATTCTGACATCAGGATGTCTGGACCATTTTTTTTTTCATAGTTGAGACAACACACCTAATTTATCTCTTTGTAAATATTTACTATCTTTTTAGTACCTCAACATATATTTTTTTCAAATTTTTTTGGCAGTCCAGAAAAATGCTACGCATGAAAGATTGCACCAATAGAGATATTTGATGTTTAGAAAATACCAAAATTTACTACCTTTTTGCTACTATTTGATACCTAACTTCAAATATTTAGTACCTCGACTGACAGCGAAAAAACACGTAAAGAAAGTGGTCAGCCATTCTGACATCAGGACGTCTGGACCATTTTTTTTTTCATAGTTCGAGACAACATAACTAATTTATCTCTTTGTAAATATTTACTACCTTTTTAGTACCTCAACATATATTTTTTTCAAATATTTTTGGCATTCCAGAAAAATGCTACGCAAGAAACTTTGTTAGTTATGTATATTCTCCCTCACACACACACACACACACACACAACACACAACAACACAGACACACAAACAAACATTACAGAATAAGCAATAATATTATTAATTATTATTAAAAAAATATTATGTAAAATCCTAAACCTGTCCTCTAAACCTACACTGTGAAGTGAGGCCCGGGGTCCTAAAATTTGTATGCTTGTTTTGTTTCTCTAAATCTTGTTACATTCTGTAATCTTCTTGTTATTTTTTAAAGTTTTTTATCACCTCCCTCCATATACCGTAAGTACAAAGAGACCTTCACAGTAGCCCGCGAAATTCAAATTTTCGTACGTTTTTTGCAATTTGCAAGATGTCATGAAATCCTGACATTTGATAGCAATACTAACATAGGGATTTGTATTACTGATTGTAATGATTATAATTATGTAAGTACATATTTTTACAGTTGCGAATCATACTTTAATCAACGCACACCTAGACACTGAGCAAAAAACGTACGAAAATTTTAATTTCACGGGCTAACGTGAAGGTACCCCCTTAATTCTTATGCCATGTAAATAGATAAATTGTCACTTTATTAATAGAAATATCATCATACATCAATTAATCATAAATATTTTTAGTCAGTCATCAATTAATCATTAATAGTTTATTATAGAAAATATACGTAATCACTGCTTAAGTATAACCACTGGCGAATTAATATTATTAGAAATAATTATTGGTGTAACTGTGTGACGCGAACAACAAGACGCGACGTGACGAACTTTATTAACCAATATGAGGGTAGGTAGTTTTTAAGAAATAATTTATAGGGTACCCACGAATATTGTTGGAAATAAAAAGTATACCGTCGTCAGATTAGTGTTCTGAATGTTTATGTTACGGGCAAAAACTTTGTTGCAGTATGAGAGACCAACTAACTATAGTGATAACAAGATTTGCGGAAGTCAAGCTTATTTATGATTAATTGATGTATGATGATATTTCTATTAATAAAGTGACAATTTATCTATTTACATGGCATAAGAATTAAGGGGGAACCTTCACGTTAGCCCGTGAAATTAAAATTTTCGTACGTTTTTTGCAATGTGCAGCTCAGTGTCTGGGTGTGCGTTGATTAAAGTATGATTCGCGACTGTAAAAATATGTACTTACATAATTATAATCATTACAATCAGTAATACAAATCCCTATGTTAGTATTGCTATCAAATGTCAGGATTTCATGACATCTTGCAAATTGCAAAAAACGTACGAAAATTTGAATTTCGCGGGCTACTGTGAAGGTCTCTTTGTACTTACGGTATATGGAGGGAGGTGATAAAAAACTTTAAAAAATAACAAGAAGATTACAGAATGTAACAAGATTTAGAGAAACAAAACAAGCATACACATTTTAGGACCCCGGGCCTCACTTCACAGTGTAGGTTTACAGGACAGGTTTAGGATTTTACATAATATTTTTTTAATAATAATTAATAATATTATTGCTTATTCTGTAATGTTTGTCTGTGTGTCTGTGTTGTTGTGTGTTGTGTGTGTGTGTGTGTGTGAGGGAGAATATACATAACTAACAAAGTTTCTTGCGTAGCATTTTTCTGGAATGCCAAAAATATTTGAAAAAAATATATGTTGGGGTACTAAAAAGGTAGTAAATATTTACAAAGAGATAAATTAGTTATGTTGTCTCGAACTATGAAAAAAAAAATGGTCCAGACGTCCTGATGTCAGAATGGCTGACCACTTTCTTTACGTGTTTTTTCGCTGTCAGTCGAGGTACTAAATATTTGAAGTTAGGTATCAAATAGTAGCAAAAAGGTAGTAAATTTTGGTATTTTCTAAACATCAAATATCTCTATTGGTGCAATCTTTCATGCGTAGCATTTTTCTGGACTGCCAAAAAAATTTGAAAAAAATATATGTTGAGGTACTAAAAAGGTAGTAAATATTTACAAAGAGATAAATTAGGTGTGTTGTCTCAACTATGAAAAAAAAAAATGGTCCAGACATCCTGATGTCAGAATGGCTGACCACTTTCTTTACGTGTTTTTTCGCTATCAGTTGAGGTACTAAATATTTGAAGTTAGGTATCAAATAGTAGCAAAAAGGTATTAAATTTTGGTGTTTTCTAAACATCAAATATCTCTCTTGGTCCAGGGGTCCTGACGCTTACTAACGCTGGCTAAACCATACGAGGAACTTCAAAATAATGTACTACAGAATTGTATATCTTGAAAATGTCCTCAAAAAAGTTCGCGGTGGTATATGTCTATATTATAAGGATAACTTACAGTAACCAATTTTATCTTTTTACAATCAATAAAATATAATGAGTGACTTTCGAAGCAATTTTGACATACATTGTATTAATCCTTATCTCATTAAATATTTTAGTAAAATTAAGCATTCAATTTAGATCAAAACTTTACAGCATGTCATTAGAATGAATACTTTAGAAGATGTCACAGTATTAAAATTACGCGCACAACAAAACAAAAAAAAAAACAAAAGAACTGTCTTCGATATTTTCTGCCTCGTTTTTTTTATTAAAATTATACATAGGTACTTTTAATGAATTTCTTCGTAGGTTTTTCAGTTGCATTAAATGTAGGTATAGCATTCCTTTATTTCTGTTTTACTATGTAATGTGCCTTTGATTTTCGTTGTGGACATTTTATTTCTTAGTTTAGTTTCCAAGTTGCTTACTGCTGTTTTGTTAGACATAGATAAAAATTTATTCGCATACATAGGTACATGCATAACATGAAGCTAGGAATTTTAACTGGAGTTTTATCGTTTTAGACGAAATCTCCAGTAAATTATAATGAAAACTGTAGAAATTGGTGCTTAAACAGAAAACAGGTATGTCATGGTTAAAACAGTAAATCTACTGTTAAAACAGTAGGGTTGGCAACACTGAGCGTAACGTTTCATATAATGGAAAGCGCAAACGCGGAAAAAAATTGGCGTGCGTCCGTCCTCGAAGACCTCTCGGCCGGCACTAAACGGCCCGCTCGAAATCGAATAGCTCAATATTGTATGATTTTTGTTCTTACAAAAATAAATAGCCACTAATATAAAAATCTACCTTACCCAGCGCTAGAAAATATTAAAACCTATTTTTTGATACATTACTTAGATGGTTTCGTAATATATTTTTTTGCCAAGAAGTACATTTGAAAAATCGATTTAGTGTCATCTTTGCGATTTTTTTTTATCGAGTCAATTATTAGTAATTACGTTTCCGTCTTTATACAGCGCTTGACCATATGTTCAATTTTGTTAAAATGATTTTTATTTTGCGGAATATTTACATTATTTAGATATACATAGCTCCAAAAAACTTAAAAATGGTACAACCTCGCCTTAAACAGCTGAATACCATGGCAACTTAATTTGGTCGGGTTATACGCGAATATTTAGTATGGAAAAGTAATGAAAGCCAATTTCTCTTAAAATACAACACTTGGGAATCTGAATTTTTGGTCGCTTTAACTTCTTTAGGAGTACTAATTTTTGTATAAATTTGGGAAGAAATTACAGTTTTTAATAGGGAAATCTTGAAATGAAAATTTGGCACCGTGACTACCGCCACCTCACCAATGGCATGGTATATCTCGTAAACTACTGGAGTACTAGTGTCGAATTTTGGGTACTAATTTTATCTTGCAGGGTACTAATTTTCTATGTAGGCTTGAAGAAAGCGACACGCTTCTCTAACTTGGAATCAACATTCAAAATCGTGGTCCTGCTGAACAATTGCGAGAAAGTTATCATCGTTGATTTCTCGGTAAATACAAATGTGACAGTTCTGTTTTTTTTTACGTAATAAATCACATTTATGGATACTAATTATTTGTATACTTAGAATACCTGTAGTGTGCCCCCTTTTTCGGCGCTCATGGTGGTCCTGCTGAAGGGAGCGTGACTACCGCCGGACCACCTTGTCGATTTTCTCGAAAACTGCTAAGGTACCAATTTTGTGGTTCGAGTACTAATTAGTACCATTTGAGTACTAATTATTTACCAAATATGAAAGCGATTGGTACGTTGGTGGTCCGGCGGTAACGGACATCTGCTTGTTTGTTACCCAAAAGCATACTTAAAATATATATATTTATACGAGTAGTCCATAGAAAGGCTAGCAGTTACCAAATAAAATGAATTGTTGTCATTTTGTATGTTTCAGATGTTGGCTATATAGGTGACAGAGTACTAGTAGCTATCAAGGGTCAAAAGAAGAAAGGTATCTTAGTAGGAATGAAACAGAAACAAAGTGTCAAGGTGCCCAAGTTTGACAGCAACAATGTGGTGCTAATAGATGATAATGGGACTCCGCTGGGAAACCGCATCCATGTGCCCATCCCCACCATACTACGGACCATACTCAAAGAGAAGACGCACTCTAAGGGAGCCGACTACACCAAGTTATTAGGCATAGCAACAAGGTTTGTGTAGGTATTGTAGTTATAAGTATGTTATTGTAGATATTAATAAATTGTTGATTAACATTCATTATCCTCTAGTGCTTTCATTTGTGTGAAGGGGTTTGATCGGGGAAAACAAAGAAAACAATTATCATCATTGAAATTTGAAAATTTAATAAAACTTATGTTCAGTTTCATTTAGAGTAGACTTAATTAAGACACGCTACCTACCGATGGAGATGAGCAGACGACACGACATCAACATTTACAGTGTTACTCCTATGATCATCATCTTAGTTGTGACAGCGTAGTTGCGTGTCGGGAGCGGCGCTACGAGGCGACAGGCCGATAAGAATATGCAATACTGTTACAATACAGTGACTTGATTAAATTGACAGCAAAATCTTGTAATTCTCGTATTCGCGTTGTCGCGGTCGGTTACGTTAAATCTATAGGTTATAGCATTAGTTCTATTCAAGACTTGGACGCGAACCGTCTCGAGGTCGCCACTGCCCCGAGAGCAGCGCACTGCGGCGCTCACTATAGGGCTTTAAAATCGGTATATTGCTAATGTAACATTCAATTAGTTAAAGGTTTGGATGATACGTATGCATTTGTCAGTAGAATCACATAGGTAATATAACCACTGTCAACAACAAGGCAACACGCTGCCGTCGAGCCGCGCGCCTGCGAGCGGCCGCGCGTCTGTCGCTCACTAGAGTAGGTACTCGTATCATCTGTGTATAATGCACAACAGCTGTGACTAGATATTAAGATTCACGTGCGTTCACTGCTACTAAATTATCGTGAGGTGCCGCCGACGACTCGGTAACATGTAAAACGATCAATATTATCTAATTATAAACAACACACGACTATAAGAAGTAACTATACTAAATAATTATTTAAATCTTCATGATAGATAACTATGTATATGTCGACTGAACAGACAGTCTCGAACGGATTAACGAACAAACATTCCTACATACAATATATTACAAAAAACCGGTATATAATTATTAACACAATAAAGTTACTCGAATACATAAATATTTGTACATTCACTGTTAGCGGGACCAAGCTAGGCTGGTACTGAGAACACTGGCACACATGAAGGTACTTCGGCACACGGCGTCACTTGAGGGCGGCGAAGACCTGCGGGGGGAGGGGGGTCACTATGCGGGAGTTGGGCGGGAGTGAGGGGGTGAGGGTGGTGGGTGTTACTACTGCACGTTCATTACCCTCCTCTTACATTGTACTCAAGTGTTGATACAGATACGTCTAAACAGCTAATATCGTAAAACTTTAATTGTATAAAATTCGGTTAAGGCGATAAGATCTGTGTATATAGTAAGAAGTACACGACGACTACGTAAGCTTCGCATCCACTGACACAGCCTGACAGCCGCCAACATCTCTCTCTTGTAAGACGTCGCTGTCCACGCCTCGCGCCTGAGTAGCGCTCTCATTATTTCCTTCTTACTCTTTATCTGCCCTAGAAACCTATTAAGCTTCTTGTGATCATACCCACATAAACATAATCATGGGATTATAACAGTAAGTTAACGCAAGTGTCAGTGGACAAGAGGCTTAAATAGTATTGCTCCAACATTAATAAAACCATAGAGTAGATAGATTAAATCTTAACGTTAAAACATCACACTGTGCTGCGCCCGGGCGCAACATGTCGCGTGACGTCACGCGTCGCTCTCGTTCATCACAACACACGGTCGTGTGTATTGGCACATACGTTGTACCGGAGCTGGACAGAGCAACGACTGTCGACCAAGTGATACGTCAGATTACACAATGATGAAGAATACTGGCTTTATTTTGATAGAGTCATCAACAAAGCTTGAATTAGAGTCACTTCTGTATCATGCTACGACTGATGGAGCAGTCAGTCGTAGGCGACTGGTTGCTCGGTCTCACTGCCGGTGAGTGCGGCGTGTGACGTCACGTCCTGTCACGTCACCTTCACTGGTACTACGCGAAGCTACTTGATATGCCAGTTCAGCTTACAACACACGCCAGAAACGATCCTCTACCCAAACTACTGTGTGATGGACTCGCAAACTCCGTCCAAATAAAATACTAAATAACAAAATAAACTAAAATTACTGCAACAAAAAACTACAATAAAAAAATCTACGTCCGATTTGACTACGATAAAGACCGTCTAATGATGTATAACTATAATATAATGTATGTATATCTTAAAGTTAAATAGATTTTTTTTATGTGTTACGATAGATCTAGCGCGGGTCGGTCGAGCCGCTGACGCCCCGCCCGCGACCTGGCACGCTGTCATGTCGCACTGGGTAGCGGCTGCGGACTTTTGAGTTTTTAGAAGATAACTAAAACCGAAATAACTAATAACCAAATACTAAGATGTAGTAGCGCGGCTTCGAGCGACAACGTCCGGGACTGACTCCGATGTGACTACATTCCTCCAGCCGGGGAGACTTGTCGCCCGCGAACACGGGTAGCCATACATAGCATAATATCGCGTCCTGTGATAAATTACTTGATATACAAGTTGGAGACCACAATTCGACAATAAATTAAACATCATATTTATATGTAATGATGACGTTCCCAGTTTGCATACAAAAATTAAATCAAATATATCAGTGGTTTAGTCACTATAGTTAGTTGGCCCAACACCAATATTTAGTTGTTTTGAGAAAATCACTTTTTTTTTATTTAAATGTTAGGATTAATGTTAGTACTTTAAATATATTCCTATACCTTGGTATTAGGTACTACTGTTTTCAATGGTTGCCGTATTGCAGTCTCCACACTGTATATGTGTTCATAGCAAGGACATCAGTCGACGCGCGACGTTACTAACAGAACTAGCGAGTTGACTTCCCAGTTAAGGTGCGCGTCATGGTAGCTCGCGAAACACTATTTTTTTAGGGTTTCTGCAATTTGCAGGTCAGTACAGTTCAGGTCAGCTTTAAGTTCAAGTTACCCTATTGAATGACTATTTCATGAAATCTTGACATTTTAGGTCAATCAATTATCATGATTTTAATTATGTAAATACACATTTGTTACGGTCGCGAATCATATTTTGATCAACATATAACCTGATACTGAACTGCAAATTGCAAAAAACGTAAGAAAATTAGAATTTAGCGAATTACCTTTGCGCATCGCCCTTAGTTTATTGAAGCGATTGCCTCCACATAGTCCAGCTATGTGAAAGACTTGACTAGTCGCGGCCATCTTCACGACGAGACACAAACGTTGTGCTAATAGCGCGCATTACTCGCAGCGGTCGCGTGACTCGCGTGACTCGCGCGCTCGGAGCGGACTCGCAGGGACACGAGGTAATTATCACTAACAGCGGTTAACAGGCGGCCGCTCAAACTCTGTATAAGAATATAAGGCGTAGTTTGTTGGGCTCGTGTCGATCTTAAAAAAGGTTAATGTATTTAACTATAATAGGTACCTATTCTACTTGAATGAACAGCGCGCCAATATTTGACCAAAGCATGACGTTAACAGTAGATATTTCGTCGATAGCACGGTAAAGCTACGTCCGCAATCGTTTCACTTCTCATAAACATGAGTCGCCGCGGGCGCGTGTGTCTTACGTACGTTCGTTCAACGCAGCGACAGTTTATAAGATGCGACGCGACGCTGACGACGCGGGGGGGCGGCGACGCGACCGACTCGCAATTTGAATAGTGTTCTAGCTAGAGCGGAGCGCGGGGAGGGGGCGCGAGCGGTGACGTCACGGCGCCTATACGTCCACCACCATCTTCTTGTGGATGTCGGTGTTGCCCACCACGTTGCAGAACTCCTCGAAGGAGATCTTGCCGTCCTCGTCCTTGTCGGCGAACAGGATGGTCTTGTCCACGATCTGCTGCAGCTGCGTGTCCTTCAGGTTGTTGCCCACCATCATCTTCAGCACCTGCAGTCACAGAAGGCGCCTGCTGTAGTAACTTTACGAACTTTACTCTTTGCGTGGGGTTTGAACAATATAAGAAAGACAGGAAACAACAATATTGCGTATGAGGGGGCGACATAATCTGGAGCCACAGTACCTAATCATCGGAGCGTTAAGTATATCTACACTGCACACTCAAGGCGGATCTGACAAACATGATCTGCGAAATGATGGGCCTACCGTAAGTTAATTTGAAACACATAGTAGTAGCAAAAATAAGAATAACCACAAATACATCTTTTTCGACAAAAACATAGAACGAAGAAAAAATAATTATGTAAACACCAACAACTGCTGTTATGCCAAACAGTGAAGGCCTTAGCGCAACATTTGTTCAATGCGTGTCTATTTACTCTTTCTTACGTCAAACAACATTATTATTGATCTCCTCTTATTTTCCAATAGTTTTAAGATAATGTAATACTAACAAAATATGGACATTTAAATAGTCCGAAAATGGCAAGTAGAGGAAGTGCGGTGAAATTACATAAAATTTTGACCGAAACGACAATATCTGATAAGGGTGAAAGCCGAATGTAAATTAATTTTAGGGATTTTTTTTTGGTTTTAGGGTTCCGTACCAAAATGGTAAAACGGAACCCTTATGGTGCGACTCCTGTCTGTCTGTCACAGCTGGATATCTCAAGAACTACTAATGCTATCAGCTTGGGAATACTTTTAGATGACGTGGGTGTATGTGTGTTTGTTACTTCTTCACGCTCAAACGGCTGGACCAATTTTGATAAAATTTTGTATGGAGGTAGCTGACACCCTGGAATAACATATAGGCTACTTTTTATCCCGATATTCCTACAGGATCGACATTTACGCGGGTGAAACCGCGGGGCGCAGCTAGTCCGTCTATACATTTTTTTTTATGTTCTTATGTTCGGGCATAACTTCGTCATATTATGACGAAGTTATGCCCGAACATAAGAACATAAAAAAAAACATTTATTGAACATTGAGAACCTCCTCTTTTTTTGAAAATATCATCCAATATAATGGTGAAAATAGCGCCGTGTCAATGTAACTTGGCGGTATGTATAACTCGGTGACCATGTTCCAAAGTAAAGTTCGTCGATGACGTATCGTATAATGTGCATGTGGTGTGAGGGCCACTTTAAAACTCTTTGAAAATGTGCTTAAGATTTAGTGAACATTCCCAAAGAATTGTGAAAGTTGAAATCAGATTTTGTGAAACTCAAATAACCGAGTTATGGACTGTAAACTCGGGCCCTAATAAGCGACAAATCGAACAAAGTTTATTAAAACCTATGACTCTACATTTACTAATCTTTACTGCAATTTAAAAGAAATTGTTGTCACCCTATTTCCTGATTCAGAGAATAAAAATAAAACTCGATTTTCTTATACAATAAAGGGTCTTTTAATTTCTTTCTGGTATCGAATTTGTTGTATTTGTCTTATATTTCATACAATAAGCGCAATAAAACGAAAACCAAAGAAATGGAGGACTGAGGGCCCGAATTTTATCAAGGTCCTAACATTCCAACAACAAAAAGTGTTGACCTGTTCTTTCTTTCACAAATTTTCACAATTTATTTATTAACATAAAGGACTTCAAAGAGTAGCTGTAAGTTAATGATTTCATTTTATTTACGTAATAAACTTTTACGTGTATGAGAATTGAGGGCACATTTTGTACGAAGATATACAAAGTAGGACAGTGTTTTGCGATAATATCTTGTTTTCACAAATTTTGTGTGGCATTAGCTTAGATTTTGGCATAAAGACTTTTTCTGTAGTGTCCATAGTTTATCAGGTTCAGGTGGGCCCTCAATCCTCTATGTGAGAACTGAGGGCCCGACTTTACAGTCCATAACTCGGTTATTTGAATTTCACAAAATCTGATTCCAAGTTTCACAATTCTTTGGGAACGTTCACTAAATCCTAAGCACATTTTCAAAGAGTTTTAACAAAGTGCTCACACCACCACACGCACATATCGTATCTTGTTGGTTTGTAACTTTTAACAAATTGATACCTACTTGCCATTTTCGGACTATTTAAATGTCCATATTTTGTTAGTATTACATTATCTTAAAACTATTGGAAAATAAGAGGAGATCAATAATAATGTTGTTTGACGTAAGAAAGAGTAAATAGACACGCATTGAACAAATGTTGCGCTAAGGCCTTCACTGTTTGGCATAACAGCAGTTGTTGGTGTTTACATAATTATTTTTTCTTCGTTCTATGTTTTTGTCGAAAAAGATGTATTTGTGGTTATTCTTATTTTTGCTACTACTATGTGTTTCAAATTAACTTACGGTAGGCCCATCATTTCCCAGATCATGTTTGTCAGATCCGCCTTGAGTGTGCAGTGTAGATATACTTAACGCTCCGATGATTAGGTACTGTGGCTCCAGATTATGTCGCCCCCTCATACGCAATATTGTTGTTTCCTGTCTTTCTAATATTGTTCAAACCCCACGCAAAGAGTAAAGTTCGTAAAGTTACTACAGCAGGCGCCTTCTGTGACTGCAGGTGCTGAAGATGATGGTGGGCAACAACCTGAAGGACACGCAGCTGCAGCAGATCGTGGACAAGACCATCCTGTTCGCCGACAAGGACGAGGACGGCAAGATCTCCTTCGAGGAGTTCTGCAACGTGGTGGGCAACACCGACATCCACAAGAAGATGGTGGTGGACGTATAGGCGCCGTGACGTCACCGCTCGCGCCCCCCTCCCCGCGCTCCGCTCTAGCTAGAACACTATTCAAATTGCGAGTCGGTCGCGTCGCCGCCCCCCCGCGTCGTCAGCGTCGCGTCGCATCTTATAAACTGTCGCTGCGTTGAACGAACGTACGTAAGACACACGCGCCCGCGGCGACTCATGTTTATGAGAAGTGAAACGATAGCACGGTAAAGCTACGTCCGCAATCGTTTCACTTCTCATAAACATGAGTCGCCGCGGGCGCGTGTGTCTTACGTACGTTCGTTCAACGCAGCGACAGTTTATAAGATGCGACGCGACGCTGACGACGCGGGGGGGCGGCGACGCGACCGACTCGCAATTTGAATAGTGTTCTAGCTAGAGCGGAGCGCGGGGAGGGGGGCGCGAGCGGTGACGTCACGGCGCCTATACGTCCACCACCATCTTCTTGTGGATGTCGGTGTTGCCCACCACGTTGCAGAACTCCTCGAAGGAGATCTTGCCGTCCTCGTCCTTGTCGGCGAACAGGATGGTCTTGTCCACGATCTGCTGCAGCTGCGTGTCCTTCAGGTTGTTGCCCACCATCATCTTCAGCACCTGCAGTCACAGAAGGCGCCTGCTGTAGTAACTTTACGAACTTTACTCTTTGCGTGGGGTTTGAACAATATTAGAAAGACAGGAAACAACAATATTGCGTATGAGGGGGCGACATAATCTGGAGCCACAGTACCTAATCATCGGAGCGTTAAGTATATCTACACTGCACACTCAAGGCGGATCTGACAAACATGATCTGGGAAATGATGGGCCTACCGTAAGTTAATTTGAAACACATAGTAGTAGCAAAAATAAGAATAACCACAAATACATCTTTTTCGACAAAAACATAGAACGAAGAAAAAATAATTATGTAAACACCAACAACTGCTGTTATGCCAAACAGTGAAGGCCTTAGCGCAACATTTGTTCAATGCGTGTCTATTTACTCTTTCTTACGTCAAACAACATTATTATTGATCTCCTCTTATTTTCCAATAGTTTTAAGATAATGTAATACTAACAAAATATGGACATTTAAATAGTCCGAAAATGGCAAGTAGGTATCAATTTGTTAAAAGTTACAAACCAACAAGATACGATATGTGCGTGTGGTGGTGTGAGCACTTTGTTAAAACTCTTTGAAAATGTGCTTAGGATTTAGTGAACGTTCCCAAAGAATTGTGAAACTTGGAATCAGATTTTGTGAAATTCAAATAACCGAGTTATGGACTGTAAAGTCGGGCCCTCAGTTCTCACATAGAGGATTGAGGGCCCACCTGAACCTGATAAACTATGGACACTACAGAAAAAGTCTTTATGCCAAAATCTAAGCTAATGCCACACAAAATTTGTGAAAACAAGATATTATCGCAAAACACTGTCCTACTTTGTATATCTTCGTACAAAATGTGCCCTCAATTCTCATACACGTAAAAGTTTATTACGTAAATAAAATGAAATCATTAACTTACAGCTACTCTTTGAAGTCCTTTATGTTAATAAATAAATTGTAAAAATTTGTGAAAGAAAGAACAGGTCAACACTTTTTGTTGTTGGAATGTTAGGACCTTGATAAAATTCGGGCCCTCAGTCCTCCATTTCTTTGGTTTTCGTTTTATTGCGCTTATTGTATGAAATATAAGACAAATACAACAAATTCGATACCAGAAAGAAATTAAAAGACCCTTTATTGTATAAGAAAATCGAGTTTTATTTTTATTCTCTGAATCAGGAAATAGGGTGACAACAATTTCTTTTAAATTGCAGTAAAGATTAGTAAATGTAGAGTCATAGGTTTTAATAAACTTTGTTCGATTTGTCGCTTATTAGGGCCCGAGTTTACAGTCCATAACTCGGTTATTTGAGTTTCACAAAATCTGATTTCAACTTTCACAATTCTTTGGGAATGTTCACTAAATCTTAAGCACATTTTCAAAGAGTTTTAAAGTGGCCCTCACACCACATGCACATTATACGATACGTCATCGACGAACTTTACTTTGGAACATGGTCACCGAGTTATACATACCGCCAAGTTACATTGACACGGCGCTATTTTCACCATTATATTGGATGATATTTTCAAAAAAAGAGGAGGTTCTCAATGTTCAATAAATGTTTTTTTTTATGTTCTTATGTTCGGGCATAACTTCGTCATAATATGACGAAGTTATGCCCGAACATAAGAACATAAAAAAAAATGTATAGACGGACTAGCTGCGCCCCGCGGTTTCACCCGCGTAAATGTCGATCCTGTAGGAATATCGGGATAAAAAGTAGCCTATATGTTATTCCAGGGTGTCAGCTACCTCCATACAAAATTTTATCAAAATTGGTCCAGCCGTTTGAGCGTGAAGAAGTAACAAACACACATACACCCACGTCATCTAAAAGTATTCCCAAGCTGATAGCATTAGTAGTTCTTGAGATATCCAGCTGTGACAGACAGACAGGAGTCGCACCATAAGGGTTCCGTTTTACCATTTTGGTACGGAACCCTAAAACCAAAAAAAAATCCCTAAAATTAATTTACATTCGGCTTTCACCCTTATCAGATATTGTCGTTTCGGTCAAAATTTTATGTAATTTCACCGCACTTCCTCTTTATGGAAGCAGCCACACCTTTTGGACAAAATTGACCACATTAGACACATTTAGACTAAAAAGTAAAAAAATAAAATGAAAATATAAAAAAGTTTTTGAAAACAAGCTTTTATTTCAATAAAAACGTAAGTAATCTAAAAAAGAAAGACATCGCGAACTAAAAAAAAAAAAATTATGTGACATTTTAAAATATTTATTTGTAGCGGTATCTACAACGCCAAATGCTAACAACGCGTCATACTGACGTCATGTAAAATTCTGAATCTCGCAAGCAGAGTTTACCGCGCAACTAGCATAGATAAGACGGCCCGACATAACACCCGTCTGGTTGGATTATCCTCCCTTTTCTGTAGAGTATGAGTGAACTTTACACCCTGTTCCTCATACCTCTATACATTTATATAAAATTTAAAAGCTTGAGGCACAGTTGTACCTACTACACAATATTAGTGCCTCAAGCGTTTAAAATGAATATATGTATATTTTAAAATGTCACTTAAATTTAAAATGTCACTTTAGTTTGCGATGTTTTTCTTTTTTAGGGTTCGTTACCCAAAGGGTAAAAACGGGACCCTATTACTACAGACTGCACTGTCCGTCTGTCTGTTACCAGGCTGTATCTCATGAACCGTGATAGCTTTTCGGCGTTTTTGCCTTGTGGTATGGAACCCTTCGTGTGCGAGTCCGATTCCCACTTGGCCAGTTGTTTTAAACTAGACGAGGTCCGCGTTTCCTATCTGACTATTCTGAGAAGAAAGGCCGAAACAAACTCGGAGGTCACAGTCTCTTTTAAAGTCCACACAAAATCTTGGTTTATCCTCGAAAGGGTTAAATAGGGAATGAAAGTATGTCATGTATGTGTCGCAGTCGGATTGTATAATCCGCCATATTACATTACGGCTAGCCGTTATCATTTCAAAAACAGGGCCGTTTTGAAATGCGGCGGTTCAACGATTAGCCGGATTGTCATTGCGATACGTTCTTCAATAAGGCGGGCCAGGTTTAGCCGTATCGTACTACTACCTACTTAGATTGTAGGGTGACAGTGAAAAAAGTTAAAGTAACTTAACCAAACCGAACCTCGGGGTGCCCTTCGCTCGCTCTTGGATCCTATGTCGAGCTAGTTCTGTATCCGACGGCATTGTTGTTGTTATGTCACGCAACGCCACGAGTGTTAAGAAACGGAACCAAAACCTGTCAAAGAGGCGGCTAATGTCTCGCTGTATTACATTCTGGCTAGCCGTGTTGAATAACGTATGGCGGCGAATACATTCCGGCGGTTTTTATTCAGTTGCATTCAATCCGGCTAATCATTGAACCGCCGCATTTCAAAACGACCCTGTTTCTTATAGAATACGGCTAGCCGTAATGTAATATGGCGGATTATACAATCCGACTGCGACATGCAAGTGGGAAACCCATCGGGCACATGGCTTGTATTTGTAAGAAATGTAAAGCAAATAGCTATGTCGGGCCTTTTGGGTGTGGAGACGTACCTGGAACAGCTCTCCGTTGGAGATGAAGCCGTCGTTGTCCATGTCGTAGATGCGAAAGGCGAACCTCAGCTTGGACAGCTTGTCGCCCTTCACGCTGAACTGCGACACGCCCTGGATGAACTCCTTGAAGTCCACCTACAACACCAAACCACATCATACTCAAAACTTAGCATTTTTCCAAGGTTACAATTGTTTATGTCTCTGCCTATACTATGAAATCAAACTCAAAAATAATTTATTCAAATGAGGCTGAGCGAGCAGGTTTAGAATTACAATGTTGAAACTTTATTATACAATAACAGGCACCAAAACGCCCATATTTCATCAAATCCTAGTCTCTAGCTGAAGAAGTGGCGCAACAAACTCCCCAGCACCAACATTTAGCTGAAGAAGTGCCGCGACAAAGTCCCCAGCACCAACATTTAGCTGAAGAAGTGCCGCGACAAACTACCCAGCACCAACATTTAGCTGAAGAAGTGCCGCGACAAACTACCCAGCACCAACATTTAGCTGAAGAAGTGCCGCGACAAACTACCCAGCACCAACATTTAGCTGAAGAAGTGCCGCGACAAACTACCCAGCACCAACATTTAGCTGAAGAAGTGCCGCGACAAAGTCCCCAGCACCAACATTTAGCTGAAGAAGTGCCGCGACAAACTACCCAGCACCAACATTTAGCTGAAGAAGTGCCGCGACAAACTACCCAGCACCAACATTTAGCTGAAGAAGTGCCGCGACAAACTACCCAGCACCAACATTTAGCTGAAGAAGTGCCGCGACAAACTACCCAGCACCAACATTTAGCTGAAGAAGTGCCGCGACAAAGTCCCCAGCACCAACATTTAGCTGAAGAAGTGCCGCGACAAACTACCCAGCACCAACATTTAGCTGAAGAAGTGCCGCGACAAACTACCCAGCACCAACATTTAGCTGAAGAAGTGCCGCGACAAACTACCCAGCACCAACATTTAGCTGAAGAAGTGCCGCGACAAAGTCCCCAGCACCAACATTTAGCTGAAGAAGTGCCGCGACAAACTACCCAGCACCAACATTTAGCTGAAGAAGTGCCGCGACAAAGTCCCCAGCACCAACATTTAGCTGAAGAAGTGCCGCGACAAACTACCCAGCACCAACATTTAGCTGAAGAAGTGCCGTGACAAACTACCCAGCACCATCATTTAGCTGAAGAAGTGCCGCGACAAACTACCCAGCACCAACATTTAGCTGAAGAAGTGCCGTGACAAACTACCCAGCACCAACATTTAGCTGAAGAAGTGCCGCGACAAACTACCCAGCACCAACATTTAGCTGAAGAAGTGCCGTGACAAACTACCCAGCACCAACATTTAGCTGAAGAAGTGCCGCGACAAACTACCCAGCACCAACATTTAGCTGAAGAAGTGCCGTGACAAACTACCCAGCACCATCATTTAGCTGAAGAAGTGCCGCGACAAAGTCCCCAGCATCAACATTTAGGTGAAGAAGTGCCGCAACAAATTTTTCACAAAAAAAACAGGCCTCCAAAAAAAACACTAAAGTTATTTTTCACTTTGCAGGGTTCCGTACCCAGGGCCGTATTATTTATATTTCATAAAAATACAGATTTAACATGTTTTTTTATGTAAAGACAATTTATTTTGAATGAGCTTTGGTAGTAACACAATGCAATACAAATCTAAAAACTGAAATCGGTACACAATATGGAAAACCCTGCCTCTCAAACTAGGAAACCTTTATCTAAAACTAATATTTATCTTCTGTCCTTTTCTTAATGAAATAGAAAGAAAAAGATGCCCGAACTTAAATTTAGTTTAGTTTGTGAACAACAGAATCGGCGCCAAAGTTTATTTTTTTGTGAACTTGTTTGTAGATGTATGTACTTAAGAGTCTATACTACCTCAGCTAAAATTCGCTCTTCATCTCGCTCGCACGATACTGCTCGCGGACTGTGTGAGAGCGAGACAAAGTGCGGAGCTGGGCGGAAGGCAGCGCCAATAGTTTAGGTATTTGCTTTTTACGGGGAAAATAAAGATATGTAATTCAAAAAAACTAAATAACATAAGACCTGCTTTATAGTTAGTTCAGTTAGTATGCAAAATTTCATGATCTAATTTGAAGTATTTTTTGAATACCAGCGGTTTATTGTTGGTTTGGAGGTAACTTTGGATTTTTTTTCTATCGAGAAAATTTTATGGAATCGTGTTTTCGTCTAACATAGTACCTAACATTAATCCTCAACTTTAGCATATATTTATTTCAAAATTAATGCTTCGGTGTTTTCGACATAACGGAGGATCATGCTAAGCCATTTGAGGTAGTATAGGCTCTTAATGTGTAATATTGGTGTTGAGCGAAGGTTTTGTGAGGGGTACTTAACGGTATTTTTTTCCTTTTTTTGGGGTTAGTTGGGGGAACGCTAGCGTGTTTCCTAACAGTAGACTGCAGTACAAAAAGCTGGCGCACTGAAAGTACTTTGCAATCAGCGTACCTATAGTTGCGTAGTGGGATAGCGATAAGGTTTGCGCGACATCACCTTCAGTACGGCTCTCTGCGCTCTTTCAATCCTCAGAAGACTGGTTTTATTTGCACCACCCCATACTGTGATGCAAATGATGCAATATCCAACGACGGATTGACATAATAAAATCTAAATTTCTAATTTTGGCCCATTTCTGTACAACAGACTAAATGATTTACTCTCTGTTCATAACCTAAACAAAAAAGCTTTTAAAAGGAAAATAACTGACTGGCTTATTACATTAGATTATAAAATTGAAGATCTTTTCAAAACTATAAGTATCTTGACATAAAATTCACTTTCTAACGCACATACAAGAACCTCAAACCACCCACACACACACACACACACACACACACACACACCCCTGTTTGTACAGACACCCTTACGAGGACCTTGTTAGTCCTAGAACAAACCGAGGACCCTTCAAAAAACTGATTTAAACACCTCGTGGGCCTTTTAGAATAAGATAGAAAGAGACAGGTGAATAAATCTATAGTGATGAGCTTATTGGGATAATGCTATCTCAACATTTTTCTGTATGAATTTCGGCTATCATACTGAGGACCTGAAATACACAGCTAAATGTGACCAGCGATGCACATACGAGGACTTTGTGTGAGCAAACCGAGGACCTCTTACGTAAGCCCTGGGACGTCCTTCCGAGGACGTATTTTTACACAATATTTCTTATAGCTTGTACAAAGTGCGGACGTTGTGTTAGACTTTATATCACTAAACCGAGGACAGTTTTTCGCGTAGAACTTGTACAAACCGAGGACCTGGAAAATCTACCTACCTAAAACACGTTACGTGTAAGATAATAATTATAACAATGTAAGTAGAATGTTCCGATTTATTTCTTACACACTTTTTCTAAAATGACGTACCAAGCGAGGACGAGTCGATGTCTTTACCTTTGTCGGCGCTTCCTAAAGGATTATTATTTTAGTATTATTGCTGCAGCCAGAGTCGTCTCTTCATGACGGTACTCCTCAGCACTTGATAGCATCGTCTTCAAATTTGGCAGAGGCATTAGGTTTATGTAGTAAAACTAAAATAATTACCAGTTTGTACTGATGCTGCAGCCAGGGTCATTTCTTTATGAACTAACTCCTCAACAGTTGATAGCATCGACTTAAAATTTGGCAAACGTGTTAGGTTTATCTAGCAAAATTAAATAATTACCAGTTTGTTCTGATGCTGCAGCTAGGGTCGTTTCTTCATGGGAGAACTCCTCAACAGATCGGATTCAAATTTGGCATATTCGTTAGGTTTATGTAGCAAAATTAAATAATTACCCATTTCTGCTGATGCTGCAGCCAGGGTCATTTCATTATGAGGGAACTCCTCAACAGTTGATAGCACCGTCTTCAAATGATACACATGCCTTATGTTTATTTAGTAACACCAAAATAATTACTAGTTTGTGCTGATGCTGCAGCCAAGGTCGTTCTTCATGAGGGAACTCCTCGACAGTTGATAGCATAGTCTTCAAATTTGGCACACGCGTTATGTTTATCTAGTGACACCAAAATAATTACCGGTTTGTACTGATGCTGCAGCCAGGGTCATTTCTTTATGAGGGAACTCCTCAAAAATTGATAGCACCGTCTTCAAATTTGGCACACGCGTTATGTTTATCTAGTGACACCAAAATACTTACCAGTTTGTACTGATGCTGCAGCCAGGGTCATTTCTTTATGAGGGAACTCCTCAACAGTTGATAGCACCGTCTTCAAATTTGGCACACGTCTTATAGTCTTATGTTTATGTAGTAAAACTAAAATAATTACCAGTTTGTACTGATGCTGCAGCCAGGGTCATTTCTTTATGAGGGAACGCCTCAACAGTTGATAGCACCGTCTTCAAATTTGGCACACGTCTTATGTTTATGTAGTAAAACTAAAATAATTACCAGTTTGTACTGATGCTGCAGCCAGGGTCATTTCTTTATGAGGGAACTCCTCAACAGTTGATAGCATCGTCTTCAAATTTGGCACTCGCGTTGTGTTTATCTAGTAACACCAAAATAATTACCAGTTTATACTGATGCTGCAGCCAAGGTCGTTTCTTCATGAGGGAACTCCTTAACAGTTGATAGCACCATCTCCAAATTTGGCACACGCGTTATGTTTATCTAGTAACACCAAAATAATTACCAGTTTGTGCTGATGCTGCAATCAAGGTCGTTTCTTTATGAGGGAACTCTTCAACAGTTAATAGCATCGTCTTCAAATTTAGCATAAGCATTAAGTTTAAGTTGTAAAATTATTTTTATTATCAGTTTCCATGATCCCGCAATGTAATAATTAGCAAAAAAAAAAGGAATAAATCGTCGTAATCGTCTAAACTTGCTGTGGAGTATCTTAATTTGACAGGACTAAACTAATATTTATCTTCTGTCCTTTTCTTAATGAAATAGAAAGGAAAAGATGCACTGAACATAAATTTAGTTTAGTTTGTGAACAAGGGAATCGGCGCCATTAAGTTATTAAGTTTTCATGCTTCCCAAATTATTTTGAATATTTCTTTGTTTTCTAACTAAGAATTGTGTTATCTAATTTTTTGTCAAGTTTTTAGCCCAAATTATGTCGATCTTTTTTAATTATGGTTTCTATAAATCTTTTTCTTTGAGTCGTTTTCTAATAACTGTTATGTAAGTTTTCTAATCCTGCTTCTCAAAGATGTTACTGCAACTTGATGATTATTTCTATAAGTAGATCATGTAAAGTATAAGTGGTTTTCTTTATTACGTTCATGTTCTATATTTCTTTGTACTTTATATTTGCTTCAAATCTTGCTGCAGACATTTCAGCTAAGAAGGTATTTACTTTAGATTCTTTATGAAAAGCACACGTATTCAGTTCCTATGACAACACAATATTTTATGGCGCAAATCATAGTTACATAATACTAGCTGACCCGGAAAACGTTGTTTTGCCATATAAATAATTTCTAGCTGCCCAGCGCTACTTCGTTCGCGTGGCGTCCTACCCTACCCCTACCCTACTCCTACCTTACTACTCCTACCCTTCTCCTAGCCTACTCCTACCCTACTCCTACCCTACTTCTAACCTACTCTTACCCTACTCCTACCCAACTTAACCTACTCCCACCCTACTCCTATGAGTAAATAAAAGTATTAAAAAAGAGTATCCTATATCCGTCTCCTGGTTCTGCGCTACCTCCCCACCAATTTTCAGCCAAATATGTTTAGCCGTTCTTGAGTTATAAATAGTGTAACTAACACGACTTTCTTGTATATATAGATAAGCGAGCCTAGGTACTTAGCACATACTGCAGAAGAAGCCTGATTATTCCTCGTGCACCTAGTAGCTACTAACAATTTGTTTAAGGATTCAGTCTACCTTCGATTTCCTCCTTCATAATTTTATTTAAATGATAGAATATTTGTCTTCTACACACGAGGAAAACTGTCGAAACGAGGACTAGAATACACACTGTTCGGAAAATCTACCAACCGAGGTCTTAAATACACATTGTCTGGAAAAGCTACCTAACCGAGGACTTTTGTGTTAAAGTTAACACACAGGTCCTCGGATAATACAACAAACGTGAAATGAGTGTAAAGAGTCTGTGTATGAGGCGACAGTGGCACCATCTGGTGGATACACAATGTTTGTGTAAGATTATGAATAATCTTGATCAAACCGAGGTTCAGACAACTTTTTCGTATTAAGTATATAGGAAGACGCAAAATCGTTTGCAGAATGCGAATCTTTGGTCAAGTCAAACCGAGGACCCTCGAAAAGGTCCTCGCTTTGAAAAGGTCCTCGGTCGTGCCTTGTGTATTCATACGCACGTCCTCGGATGGTACTTAAAACAAACACACACACACACACACACACACACACACACACTCCACAACACACACACTCGCTCCACAACACACACACTCACTCCACAACACACACACTCACTCCACAACACACACACTCACTCCACAACACACACTCACCCCACACGCCTTCACATACATCAAAGATAATATAACCACTAGAGAGCGTATAGGCCGATTTCTTCGAAGCATACGACTCACTACCGCGGGCCGGGGAATGGGGAAGAACGAGCGGCTGCAATTGGTCAGTTCTTATAGGTATGCCTATCGTTAGGGCTGCTCTACTTTATTAAGGGAAAATAGTCGATATCGATAAAATGGATTTGAATATTATGAAAAATACTCAATTAAAATAATAGAAATAATATTTAATCAAAATCAATCAATTACAAAAAAAAAACATGTAGGTATCCTGTTATGATTGATTTTTAAAATGAATGAATTTGGTATAATTTATGTTTTACGAATTTTTTAGTTTTAGGGTCCGGATTGTTCTTTGTAAAAAATTATAAACGAGCGTCTACATATTTTTGGATTATACATCTTGCTAATTCAATTAAATGATTTGTTGATTCTATTTCAAATTGATGAAAATTAATATCCGGGAATAAATTATACCCAATCAGAGATTTTAAAACCGACCTTATAAAATAATCCGTATTATATTTCAAAACACGAAAACATGTATGTCAAACAAACAGATGAAAAATACTTTTTTACATCAAAGAGCACCACCGCCCTCAAAAACTACAAAGTGTAAATATTTACTATACTTACTTAGAAAACAACAAATAGAACATTATCAAATTCACTATGATGTATGATTGTATGACCGCCTTCCACGAAATTGTAGCGAATCCAAGTAAAAGTTGTACTAATTTGTTGTTATCTGTGGCTTCGTAATAATTGGGTGTAAAATCGCCCGACCGCACTGGGACCGATCGGTCCCCGCACAGAGCATGTGGGTCCCAGCGGTGCCTGACGACATAAAAATTATCCTGGACCGATCGGTTCCGGTCGGGGGAGAGACAACAAAAAAATCCCGGAACATACATTTAAAAAAAATCGACGAACTGTGAACCTCCTCCTTTTTTGAAGTCGGTTAAAAGTAGATAGGTATTTTATTGCAATATGGGAATTGAATAAAAATTGTATTAATTTAAATTTTATTATTTTCGATATCAACCTTCAGCTATTAAAGGTAACACCACTATTTTTTACGATAAACATACAAAGGGAATGAAAGGGATACGAGCATTAGGATTGTCTAATACAAGAACGAGACTTTTCCAAAAGACATCATTGCGCGACTAGAAAAAAGTACATACTTAATTCAAAAAAATTAAACCGACTTCACAAAGAAATTAACTCAAAATGAAATAACTTTAATTTCGGAAGTCGGTGTCTTTGGGATCTGTATTTTATAGTTTTGGTTTTTTGCCACCGACTTCCGAAATTAAAGTTATTTCATAATTTTGAGTTAATTTCTATTTGAAGTCGGTTTTTTTTTTATTACTTTTTTATTTCGTAATTTTTAGTTTTTGCATTAGAATTTACTTAAGGTTTTGAGATGTTTTCCCTTTGACACTACACCCATAGCTCGTATCAATAAGCCAGGTCGTCACACTTACATGTATTAGTCCATATCTTGAAAATTACTGAATCGATTTTGATGAAACTTGCACTGTTCTTTTTTTGTTGAAGTAAATGTAAACCAATAAAAATGGTCACGATCCGATTAATAGTTGCGGAGAAATGCGTGGACAAACATACATACATACGTCTATAAAATTTGGTATAATATTTGTTTGGAAGCACTAATAGATTGGCATATGTGAATATAATGCAATTCCAATAATATTACATACATACGTGTTGAATTGATAACCTCCTTTTTTGAAGTCGGTAAAAATGTGCTCGTTTACCCGGCGACCATTTTAGATAGACCCCTGCGGTGGCTCATAATCTGATTAAATCAAAAATAATGTTTCGTACTGTTTACTTACCGGTGAAAATGTATACCATCCTTTTTGTAACTAGATGTCTTGGAATGTTTCCCACACCACTTCACCGCGCACCGATGAAGGTATTTTGATGCGTTATAATTGCATAAAAAGTTATAAAAAAAAATATTAATTTAGCGTGCACAGAAGTCTAACACTTGGACACAACTAAAATGGTTACTAGTACCATAGCCTATAGGTACCGTAGTATAGGTACATAGGCGACCAAAAGCCAATAGTTTTCGAGCGTCGGGGCACTGTTTGCGCAGTCAAGTGGTTACATAGTCTTTGACATTCCATTCACATACATTTTCCCTTGCATCATTTTATTTAACGATATTTACCGACTTCAAAAAAAAGGAGGTTATCAATTCGACACGCGTGTATGTAATATTATTATTATTCAAGTTTAATGAGCAGTATTGCAATATTATAATGTGTGAGATTTTTATTTCAATATGATATATGAACCAGATCGTCTCCAGTGCAACAAAATTAATGTAAAACTTTAAGTGGTGACCTGAAAGGTACAGGTTTTGTAAAAAACTTAGTTTAGGCACCACTCTTCCACAAATTAATTATGAAATTGTGTCTGTGGGCTATTATTTACTATCTCTGTAATTTGTGGTAAAAAATAAATAAATTATTATTATTATTTTGTTCACTCATTATGACCCTAATCAACAATATAATGATTTTTTTAATATGTATTGCACACAATTTGATAACACATTCACTCCAAAGACTAACGGTTAATAGTAACGCTTCCTTCAGTTACTGGGCCACCATTGGTATACATAAAAGTAGAAAACGACTTTATGAATTATATGAAAAACGGATTTGTATGAACACTGCTGAATTTAATTTATATGTTAAGAATTATTCTAAAATATTTAAAAAAAATTGTAGTTTTGCCAAGTCACGTTATTTGAGTTCAAAAATTAAAAATAGTAGTAACATTATTAAAATGACTTGGAATGTCATTAATAGCGAAACGGGAAGGTCATGCACCCGAAGTACTGACTACAGCCTTGCTATTGATGACAATATAATTACATCAGATTCTCAAGTCGCCGCGGCCTTTGACAATTTCTTTACAGAGATTTCCGTATCAACTACTAAATCTCTTAACTCATCACCCGCTGCCGCTGAGTCTTTACTTAAAGAAAACGTTCCAGTTTGAGATTCTGAGTTTCACTTCGAATATGTAACCTGTAAAGATATAATTGAAACCTTTCACACGTTAAATGTTAAAAAGACCGCAGATCTATGGGGTAATTTTATTCTGTGTATGTTGCTAAGTCGATTATAAACATTGTAGCACCTACTTTAGCGGTTATATTTAATAATTGTATTGACCGTGGTGAGTTTCCTGATCTTATGAAAAACAGTAAAATAATACCGTTGTTTAAATCGGGTAGTATATCAGACCCTACTAAATATAGACCTATTTCAGTACTACCTACCATTAGTAAAATTTTTGAAAAACTTATTTTAATTTATGATTATGACGATGAGGATCTAGAATGTATAATACAATATAATAAAATATGTGATAATGTAACAAATGTTGATGTAACTGATGGTGACTGTGTTGGCAATTTAGCCTTTAGAGATGTAGACTATAATAAGTGTAGCAAAGATAATAATATAAGTGACATTGTAGAAAGTAATGATAATTTAAACTTTGAATATGTAAATTGTGATGATTTTGATAATTTTGTAGACTATTCTGAAAGTGAACAGACTGATGTTGGAGCTAGTAATGACGTGGTAGATAGCAAATCTCAGTAGACTGTTACATTTAATTTTGACAATATTGATGTAGAAAATAGAAAAACTAGAAGTGGTCGAATTGTTAAGAAACCAAATTATTTGCATGATTACTGTAATGATTAATTAATAATTAAGAAAAGAGAAGGGATGTGAGAGGAGCCTTATAATAATCTAGCAACACGAGTGGTCTAAGAAGGCTCTATACTCTATGGACAAGCCAGCAGGAATAAAATCTATTACCTCTTGTACTCTTGTGCAGTAATAAATACAAATTAAATTAATTAAAGAACTCGGGAGTATTTTATTTATAAAATACAGCTTACATAAACCCAGCAAAATTTGAACTTGTGGTTTTTCGCAAACTCTCTTGGTTGGTAGACCAGTTTTTTGGTGTTACCCGGAAGCTGTACCGTGACATAAACCGGCTGACAAGTTCCTGGAATGCCAATGAAACCAGAATTTAATTTATCTTCCTTGTCCTTGGCTTTGTTGAACGTATGAACTGCAGATATGAGTGTCTCCTTTTTCATAACAGAAGAAAATTCAGCTATAATCGGTCGTGTTGTGTTAGAGGCACTCGATGATTTCCCTGGCAAGCGATAAATATCCCTCAGTTCAGAGTCTTTTATGGATACTCCGACAGCTTCGCCAATGCTGCATAGGTACCGTTTTTGCAAGAGTGACATTGGTTTCAGTATTACATTACGGTATATTACGGATTTCTATGCCCGACGACCTTGATTTATGTTGTATTCTTTTCTCTAGACTTTCTATATATAATTGTATCTGTTCCCGGCGTTCCTTTCTTAGGTCTTCAACTTCTTTTTTCAGCTCCTTAAATTGTTGGTTTATGAAAGATCTATCTCCTCGTTTGACTTTTGTATTTCCATATTAGATGCCTGAATCTGGGTGTTCTGGGTTTTTATGTCTCCTATATCAGACGCCAGTTTAGCCATCACAGCTGTTTGAGTCGCAAGTAGCTTTTTGTTGAAGTCTTGTTCTTCCTTCCAATCTGCGAATTGAGTTTGAAGGTCGCGCGAACTCAGCGTAGCAGAGCCTTGTCAGCCTTGTGGCGAGTTTGCCTTTCGGGCTCTTTTATTTCGATTAGTATTTACGTAATCGCTCACACACAAAGGTTGTTTATTTGCGTTTTCGGCGTGCTCGGGGAGGTGCGTTGTATACCGGACATGTTTCCAAATAGTTGTATTATATAGATAGCAAATCTCGTAGACTTCGTTACGAACAATGAGCGCGTACGCACTGCGCCGTGAGCCAGTGTCGCGTGCGAGCGGAGTCTTAGCGCATCGGCTACGAGTACTTCGTGTTCGTAGCCGCGTAGGCAATCCGTAACCGAAATTCTTTGATCCTTTAGCTATCTAATAGTGTAATTGAATTTAGGATGGAGATGATAGATATGGAGCTGCAACACCAAACTAACCCCCTATTTTGTTATCATTGGTTTTTCTTGACTGGGAGGCAAGTCACTATGGACGCAATTTTCAAGAAGTATATACAGGTAAAAAAAAATGTTTCAACCGAATTGATAAATCCTCTTTTTTTTTAAGTCTGTTAAAAATAACTTCTTTCCGAAACGGTTTTTGCTTACAAACTGGTTATTTATAGTGTCATACGCATATGAAAACATCATTATAATAGTCGTAAATCAAAACGCCTGCGATATAATATTATAATGTAGTGCGATACGCTCGCGATTCCATGAATATATGTTATCGACCACTGTTCCACCGATATCAGCGCTCACAATTGCACTATTTGTTTATCAACAAATTGTTATAATCTGGCGGTCACGGTGTGTGTGACGTCACTAGCGTACCTAGGTTACCCACCTACGTCACTGCCAGTGCCAAGGCTAACTAATATAGTTAATATTCCGCTCATGTTTGCCGGAACTTGCTACACAATCGTGTGCCTACAAGATAATGTTAAATGTTTTCTGTGCATATTATCCTCTGTTGTTTGTATAACTAAGTCAGCGGCTAGCTGTTACACAGTAGGTACTGCAACTGTAAGGTCGGCTCATAATCTGAATTCGTTTTTCAAGATGATGTCATAAAACACCTGCATGCGTAGCATGAACACTCTTACTACGAAGAGTAGACACAATGCTTTCTATACAAAGTGACATTTCTTTCCTTCATTTTTGACATACCGCCTAGAAATCTTTCTACAATCTGTCGTTTTGTCTTTCGTTTCAAACGATCTTTAAGGTCCTTTTTATGTAGACTATTTCAGAAGAAAGTTTTCTGTCCCAAATGTCAAAATCACATTGACAACTGTTAGTTGTCTAAGGCAGTGAAGAGATTTTGTAATCGCTAAAGACACTAGAAAACTTTCTACTCGACGGCTACGAAGTATATACGGTTATCTACAAAATTCCACTGTCAAAGATCCACGAAATTAACGTGCTTTCCGAGGCACGGAGGGGGCTCGGTATGTAAAGATGGTCACCCATCCAAGGCAAGCGTAGCTTAACGTGATCGATCAACTAGTGACCTTATAATGTGACTTAATATCAGTAAAAATTAAGAATCAAAAAGAAAATAAAATCGTATGACAAAACAAAGAATTCTGAGTCAAATTAAGTAAAAGAGTGAATTTCGTAAAAAGTGCAGTCGACTCTTTCTACTTTGCTGCCGTCGTACCGTCTACACGGAACGTCATCTTTGTCTACTCTTCCGTCGGCAAACCGGTGCTCATGCTACGCGTGCTGATAGTTTAACTAATCTTAAAGCGCAGTGGTGCTTGTTATCCATTTTCACTAACACTAGGCGATGCCTAAATAAAAGTGCGTTGTTGGATTTCCAACTTTCGGCGCTCGGTCGACCATTGTGTCATACCCTAAACAAATTACAAACCTATTTAATGATTTTTTTTATTGACAAAATAAAACCAATTACCGCAGGGGCAAATGTCAGTAACCATAATCCTGAACAGAAAGGATTCGATGTATACTGCTCCCAGCTTGCCTATAGACATATTCATTTATCATCTTAGCCCTCAAAAACACGAAAAGTGTTGGTTATGATGTCAAAGTCAAAGTCAAGTCAAATCGTTTATTTCAAATAGGCACATTAAAGGCACTTTTGAACGTCACAAATTATGTATAACTAAATAGAATTGATTCTAGACGCCCATTCCAAAAGGTAGTTTTCGTATGGAGAAGAATGGGCAAGAAACACCACCGTTACTCTTTTAAAATGTTTTACAAGGTCTTGCATACATAATATAATTATATGTGAAGACGATGCACCTAGAATAAAATTAGTCTACCACAAAAGGTAAAAAGAATTAAAAATGAAGCAATGCTGTGTAAATCAATTATGTGATAGATACATCGTGCTCACATATTTACAAATATTGTAAAAGTAGGTGATTTTCCTATAATTTTAACAAGTGTGTGAGTTATAGTTTGTCTATAAAGGCATGAAAAAGTTTGAGGAACTAACATTATTCAAAAGTAGGGCAACACTAAATCATAGTACATCGAATGTCATCGGCTGTCATCGACTTGTTTTGTAACTCGTTATTTAGTGCGTTTTTTATTGCTTTTCAAATCTACGTGGATAAAACTTCGAAGAAACGTGTTAAATATGAGGAAAACAAATAGGAGTGGAGCTCGGGAAATTATTTTTAAAGTGTATCAGCATGTTTGTTAGAACACCAAGCTGGACAAATTTTTATTAAATTTGGATGATAGTTATGCTTGAACAGCAGTTAAGACAGGTATGTAATCGTGTTACTGTTTGTTTCTTATCTACCAGCAGTTACAAATTTACTAAATATACGATTTTAAGACTAAAATAAGGATTGTTTACATTGCACATTAATAGGTTAGATTGCAAATATAAGTAGGCCATATTGTGGTGCGACCAGAACTTTGATACTTTTGGATGATCAAATTTACCGCTGATTTTAAATACATACTCGTATGAATAAGTTATATCATGTTTGAAATAAAAAATAGTGCTATCTATTTTCTGTTAGAGATTACGTCATATTATTTTTTTAAATCTTTCTTTCAGGAAAATCTGAGAGTACAGTGAGGCGTATTGTAGATGAAATTATTATTATTGCTGGCGTTCAACAGCATTTCGCCTGAAAAATGTAAAAACTGTTGCCGTCATGTTGCAATAATTGAAAAAGAATATTATGAACGAGGAAGAACCCTATATCAAGATATAGATGAGTTAGCCATTCGCCTAAGTGAAGATAGCAGCAGCCGTGACAGCAGTAGCGAAGACGTTGTTAGTGACGCAGCTGACAATGAAAATACTTTTTTTACGTAGAATATTCGGAATCAGATGATGAAAGTAATTCATTATTATGTTATGAGATATTTTTCATGAATAAAAAAAAGTTAAAACGTATTATAAAAATATGTATGAACATTTTTCTTTTATTACTCATTTTATTTGAACGAAAGAAACCATAGATTTTTGCTATCTGATCATTTATGCAAACTAATGAAGGTCTGAAGGAAAACATCTTGAGGAAACCTGGACTTATAATTAATATAAGTCTGAAATCGCCAACCCGTCTTGAGCAAGCGTTGTGATCAATGCTCGTGCCTCCTCGATTTCATTAAAACCCTGTTTGCTTTTAGTACAAAATAATGTGCTAGTATCAAAATCAATTTAGTCACACTATACAGGGTTGCTACGTGCACGACCGCAGCGCCCTCATTTTTTTTTACGACTTTATAGACAGACTGTACTGTAGTCACAGATTGTAAAAATCAATGTCATAAAAATTTAAAAAAATTAAATTAAATCAGGAACCAGTTTGATTTTGTCTAGACTCTAGATTGTCCTATGAAGCAGGACCAGCATGTTTCCAAGCATTCTTATATCCATATGAGTTTTAAATAATCTTTCATTTAATGATGGTGTTAGTACAGAGATTATTAAAACTGTTGCTGACATTGTATGTGGTCCATTGTTTCATATAATGAACTTCTGTATTTGTGAGGGAATGTTTCCTACTGCTTTGAAAAAATGTATAGTAAAGCCATTTGTTAACGCAGCGCCATCTTTGACCATGAGACGACATTACCACAGCCATCATGAAGATAGTTCGATCGTTAGTTAGAACTAATACATCTTGTTATAATCAGGCGTCACTCTAATTAGCTCCTGTCATCTCGGTTAAATGGCACCACTTTCCTCAATTAAGAAACAACAATCATTGTGTAGATTCTGTCTATGACATTCTGTTTATTATCTATGTTAACTTAAAATTGAAATTAGCTTACCTACTCATTATAAAAACTGTTGAAACGAGAGCCTCGTTTTTAGGGTTCCGTACCCAAAGGGTAAAAACGGGACCCTATTACTAAGACTTCGCTGTCTGTCCGTCTGTCTGTCACCAGGCTATATCTCAAGAACCGCGATAGCTAGACAGTTGAAATTTTCACAAATTATGTATTTCTGTTGCCGCTATAACAACAAATACTAAAACAAAATAAAATGAATATTTAAGGGGCTCCCATACAACAAACGTGTTTTTTTCGGCGTTTTCGCCTTGTGGTACGGAACCCTTCGTTTGCGAGTCCGACTCGCACTTGGCCAGTTTTTATTTCGACGCCTCTTAAATCAAGAAATCTCTCCGGCCTGCTAGCGCACTTTATGTCTTAAATAATGTAAAATCCATTACATAAGAAGCATGAAAAAGACCTGATGCAAAGTTAAAGACCAAGGAATATCATTATATAATATCCATTTTCTCAAAAATATTTGAATAATATATTTCTCGAGAACTAAGTACATAATTATATAGATAAATATACTTTGTAATGAGTAAAACGGTTTTAGAAAAAGTAAAACAATCAATATGGCGGTTTACGACTTTCTACACAAAATCATGATAAATATGGATAAAAATAAGCCCATCTGTGCAATTTACTGCTACATGACGCAGGCATTTGATTATGTTCAGCATAATATTCTATTAAAAAAGCTCGAAGCGTATGGTGTAAGAGGAAATGTTCAAAAGCTCATAAAATCATATTTACAAGAAAGGAAGCAAACAACGGGAATAACGACAATTAATACGAGCACTAAACGAGAAGTAATTTTTACATCGCGTAACGTCAACTATGGCGTACCGCAAGGAAGCGGATTAGGACCACCGCTATTTACCCTTTATATCAACGATTTTCCTAAATGTATAGAGCACAGTATGACACTTTTTGCAGATGACAGCACGATAACCATTCCTTGTAATGCAAAGCGATTCTATGCTTAGAGAATAATAACCTCAATATCAACTTAAATAAAACAGTAATAATGCATTTTAGCCAAAGGCATTAAAGTTTCCAATTTTTTAAATTAAATATAATAATAATGTAATTGACGCAGTAAATTCCACTAAGTTTTTAGGATTAACCGTAGATCGTAATTTAAATTGGATGGCTCACATAGAGGTTATTAGCAAAAAACTAAGTAACAGTGCATTCGCATTATATAAACTGTCGCGGATACTAAAGACTGACGCCCTATTAACCGCCTATTATGGCATAGCAGAAGCCGTTATCAGATACGGCATTATTTTTTGGGGACTCTACAGATAGAGATATCGCATTTAAAGCCCAAAAAAGTGCCTTAGATCCATATTTAAATTAAAAATGACTAAAGCCGTTTTTTATAAGCCACAACATTTTGACTTTAACATCAATTTATATTTTGGAAATCGCGATATAATAATATGTTAAATCAAATCCTAAACTATTTCCCCGCATGGCAGACCGATTTCCTAGAAATAGACGTGATAGCAGTTAACTCTGACAACATAGGTCTAGGACTGCACTGATGCACAGGAGTGTGTTTTGTATGGCTCCAATTATTTACAATAAGCTTCCCAATGGCTGGAAACAGCTAAGCGTAAAAGCATTTAAAAGGAAAGTAAAATATTTTTTAGCTATTATATTCTTCTTTAGCTAATATATTATATCTATATCATTTTTAGCTAATATATATAGCTAGTGATTGACAAAATCGGAAAGTTATCGATTCTTCCGTTCATTAACGTATTTAAAAAAAACTTAGTCATGAAAATAAAGTAATTAAAAAAACGATATGTCCAGAACATATTATATTATAAATCAATAAAATGTAAGTACCAAAAAAAAAAATTTTGTAACAAAAAAAATAACATTATGATGTTACATCTTCTTAAGAGTCTACCAACCGGATTTAAACGTCATCTTTCAGGTCTTCTATAAACCGGGTTAAAAAGGTTGATAAATTGAAAAATTAACTACAATACCAATATATTCGTTGGGCAATCGACATTGTTGTCGATAGCCTACGTTGGTGCATCTTCTCAACCACATCACTATCTCGCCGCAAGCACAGCGGCTGTACCATGCGACGCTCCGCAAAAATAAAGTATCGTTTTGTAATTTTTACATTGCTTGTCCAGTCACTTAGCGACATACTTAGGTAGTGGATAAGGAGCAATGTATTTGCTGCAAAAATAGTACAGCCGCTGCGATATTTGAAAACAAAAATAACGTAATAAAAGCAAGAAATATTTTACGATTTCTTGTTTTTCATGATTTTAAAGACAAATACAGTAAAATACTTTTACTTATAATGGTAAGTGATTCCATGAGTTACGAAGTATTTATTTTAACTTCATTTTTTACAGGAAACCACTGAACAACTTAGCATTTTTAGGGTTCCGTTGCCAAATGGCAGAAAACGGAACCCTTATAGATTCGTCATGTCTGTCTGTCTGTATGTCCGTCTGTCGTCTGTCCGACCGTATGTCACAGCCACTTTTTCCGAAACTACATATAAGAACTATACTGTTGAAACTTGGTAAGTAATGTATTCTGTGAACCGTATTAAGATTTTCACACAAAAATAGAAAAAAAAAACAATAAATTTTGGGGGTCCCCGTACTTAGAACAGAAACTCAAAATTTTTTTTTCATCAAACCCATACGTGTGGGGTGTCTATGGATAGGTCTTCAAAAATGATATTGAGGTTTCTAATATCATTTTTTTCTAAACTGAACAGTTTGCGCGAGAGACACTTCCAAAGTGGTAACATGTGTCCCCCTGTAACTTCTAAAATAAGAGAATGATAAAACTAAAAAAAATATATGATGTACATTACCATGTAAACTTCCACCGAAAATTGGTTTGAACGAGATCTAGTAAGGAGTTTTTTTTTAATACGTCATAAATCGTAAACCGCAATTTACCACTTATTCAATCTACTCACATATAAAATAAAATAAAAAAACATTTAATTTCATAAACATAAACCTTCCGTAACATCCGGGTTTATACCTACCCGGATTTTATGGAACCCTCGGTGCGCGAGTCCGACTCGCTCTTGCCCGGTTTTATATTTTATCACGATATCGGTCGAAATCGCACTAGTTCGCGGAGACAGCCATTTGCCTAGTACAGGCCCTTGCTACTCATGGCGCGACGACACAGACACGCCCCCATGCCACTTGTCTTGTTTTTTACATTTCTATGGTTCTCAGCAATGATTTACGCTAGTAATATGTAGGTATTAAGTCAATAGTTCTTGGTTTCTCAGCCTCATTTGAATAATGACTTTTTTGAATAATGAATTTAGATTGGAACATAACATCACGCTTGTACTTATTCCCCGTAGGTTTAGGCAGATATATCACGTTTCCCAACTGTTTCGGGGTCGACTTCCAGTCTAACTAATCGGTGGCAGCTGAATACCCTACGTACGTAGGTAGGTACCTATTATAAAAGAGAATCGAAGGTCACACAAGCATCAATACGGAGCAGTGCGCTGAAGGGCAGCGAGGGGCTGCAATGTGTAGTGGTGCTTACCTCTCCGTTTCCGTCGGCGTCGAAGATGTCGATGACGCGCTGCACCAGCGGGTTCTGCTGCAACTCGGGCAGCGACATGAACTCGTCGATGGACAGCGCGCCCGAGTTGTCCAGGTCAAGCTTGCGAAAGCGCTTTCCCAGGCGCCGGATCTCGTCCGCGTCGACTGCACACACAAACACTTTCAGCCGGACCCGGCCTCGCCCGCCCAGGCAGGCACACTCGCTACGTGTATGTACACAATACACACTGCTCAACAATTCATACTTATTTCAGTCTGTGTGTCATTTCGATCATTAGCTTTTTAATGCGACCCAAGCTTAATAACGTTAAACCATTCGGTGTGCTGCATCTCATACTATAGGTACACAATGCATCAGTCTCATGACACTCAGATTAAATATTCAACAACTGAAAGTTTGAAGAGCATTCCTGTTAGATCTAAGACATGTAGCGGAACTTCTATATCGGAACCGACACTAATACTTCATACAAAATATCGATCAATAGTCGCCGGGTCGAGGTCATGCTCATGATACACATCACACAAACGTGACCTCGGCCTGCAGCGACATCGATATCGATACTCTAGGCAAGTCAAACGTGTAGCGTTTAAGGCATGCAACGCAACACTATCCAGATTGTGAAACAGATGCATTAGTATAATACAACAATAATTATTAACGTTTTCTACTTAAAACATTCAATAATGAACTACCTTTTAAGTATTGGAAATATTATAGCACACCTACACATTTACTATGCAACTTTTTTTGTAGGTACTTCCAACAATAGGTTAAGTAGGTACTCGTAAATGTCCACGTCCAACCAATGTGGTCTGTCTTCATGTAATGCCTCCTCTACACGTCGGCAGACGCGTGCGCAGACGTCGACAGATGCATCAGCAGATGGATCACCACGAGCCGACCACACGTCTGTTGGTCGTTCAGACTGTGTTAATTCTCGACAGACGCAACTCGTAGGCACGCAACATTTAAAAAAATGGATGTTGAGACCGTAGCTGCGGCAGCTATTTATTTATTTAGTAGATACTTTTAACTACTTTTGAGTGTGCATAGTATGTCATGTAGGTATTTAAGTTGTTTTAATTCCAACCGAAATAAAAATTACCTACAGTTTTCTCTTTGATACAACTCAAGGAATTGAAATGTTTAGTCTGTGCTCTCGTTTACCTATTAATCTCGTTCGCTGAAATGGCTAATATGAGCACAGACTATTCAATTCCTTGAGTTGTATCAAAGAGAAAAATGCATGTGGAATCCGAAAAATAGGTACTACAAAAATAAAAATGTTGGAAGTTTAAACCTATACAATTAATTAAAACAATTTAATTATTTCAATTAATTGATTATGTTGAGGCTAGGCTGGTTTTAGAGTCGCGCTGACCGCACGCTGACCGTCGGCGCTGACAGCCGAAACGTATGAAACGCACGCGCTGATAGCTACGCGTTATTCTAAAACGCTTCCTAGAAGTTCATACGTTTCAAGCTGTCAGCGCCGACGGTCAGCGTGCGGTCAGCGCGACTCTAAAACCAGCCCTACTGTAAATTGGATACTGTAATTGCAAACTGGACATCTAACAGAGTCTAAGTAGGTAATTTTTATTTCGGTTGGAAATAAAACAACTTAAATACCTACATGACATACTATGCACACTCAAAAGTAGTTAAAAGTACTAAATAAATAAATAGCTGCCGCAGCTACGGTCTCAACATCCATTTTTTAATGTTGCGTGCGTACGAGTTGCGTCTGTCGAGAAATAACACAGACTGAACGATCAACAGACGTGTGGTCGGCTCGTGGTGATCCATCTGCTGATGCATCTGTCGACGTCTGCGCACGCGTCTGCCGACGTGTAGAGGAGACATAAGTACAAAGACTCCATTAAGAACAGGCAACTTGTGTGTGCACTAATGAGGTAGTCACAACTCACAAGATCACTCGCAACGCTGCCGCGCTGTGCCGAGCTCACTTGCTACGAAAGATTATACATAATACCATAGTTGAGTTCATGAATATTCTAACGATGTCTCCGGCCCGCCTTATCGCACAATGCGTCATTTCATACAAATGTACACAGACATTTGCATAGATCCAGCGTTCATACAGTCAGCGACGTATAGAGCCCGCGCGGCCCGGACTGCGGACACGAGCGGCGGGCGAGCGGACCGCGCGGCGCGCCCCTGCGCCGGGCGGCTGCCGCTCGGCTCGCAGCTCGAGTCTCGTACTCTCGTGTATCACAACAAACGTGAACAAATGCAAATAACAATACGTGAGCGCACTCATTATTTTTTATCGAGCTTCGTTGTTGGCTGTACCATTCTATTAATAACATACAAAGCAATACTAAGGATGCGCACTGATTTCACATTCCTTTGCAATTTACCGTATTAACTCGTCTATATTATATCTGTATATATTTTTTTAAACGAACAACGAATTCATCGAGAAACAGGGTCAGTTGTGCAACAAACAGACGGGGATTCACGTCAAAGACAAACTAGCGCGAGAAGATGGTATTATATTATGTCGATCGCGATATCTTGAGGAATTGGTTACATCAGTGAGCACCCTAATATTAAATAGTATCGGGACACGAGTGAAAAGCGGCTGTGTGAGCCGAATCCCCGTGTATGTGACACCGCTGACTAGCGCACGGCACTACGCCGAGTACGCCGAGCGGAAGTCGCTTCCCAAACACACAACACTGACTAACACAAGCCACGACAAAGGTCATTATCTTATCTTATGGCAATGCAAAGAGAGAGTATACTCAGCGCTAAATCGCTAATGGTTTAGCAATCTGCGACCAAGCAGTAGACAAAAGGTCGCTGCACACGTAGCGAAGCGAAGCGTGGCGGCCGCGAGCGGGCGCCGGCGGCCGGGAGGCTATTTAAGTCTCCGACGAGGGCGGCTGTCCTGCAGCGGTGACGGGTCGCACATTAACGGCTAACTGAAGCGTTTAGTACCTATTGCCGCTAACATTTTATGACACGAAAGCACACCGTCACTGTGCGACCTGCCATGTTTTAATATAGGCCACATCGAGTTTGACACATCAACAAGTCACTAAAGGAAAGAGAATAAAATATTATGACTAATATAATTTTCTTTTTAATTTTTAGATAATTTAATGTAATATTTACAAGTGCTTGGTTCATTAATGATTACCAAATTACAAAACGGACAAAGCACAGTGACTTGAGGATGTTGTTATGTACATGTAGCTGACCTCTCTCCTGCTTGCATAGACTCGTTGCACCTGAGTAGTACATGGTAGCATTCTAACATCCAGAGCTCAAAAATATCTAACTAGAGGCTGGCTGTGACGCGGATGCACTAACAAAACATAACTATGGATCTCATGTAGAATCTCATCCAGAACAATTTTTAACATAATTGCTTTACACGGTGGAGGAATTATGCAAAAAACAGCACAACATTCCTGCCTATTATTAAGAATGCTTTGTAGGAAGCTTGAATATTTAAATAAAGAAGAAATATTAAGCTAAATAAAAGAAGGAAAAAAATTAATATTAATTCTAATATTTATAAAACTTGATAGTTAAATTATTTGAATTAAATCAAGTATTAATTCAATTAAATCATTGCTACAACAAAATTAAATGTAAAGAGCCTTGAACAAGCCAGTAGACAATGTTCTGACTGTCCTAGTGGACACGGGTCTCGTGAGAGAGCTGCATTCACCTTGAACAAGCCAGTAGACAATGTTCTGACTGTCCTAGTGAACACGGGTCTTGTGAGAGGGCTACATTCAACTTCCAATCTATTAAACATGGCAGTACAGAAAAATTGTTCTGGACGCTAATGTGTGTGCGTGCGGTACTCTAACATGTAGATGAACATCGGAGGCGAGTGACTCTACGACACTCACAGTTCTCCACCTTAAAATCAATGCAGTTTACACGCGCTGAAAACAAACCTCTTGTTATGCTTTATTTGCACACCCTACATGGTAGTGATATATTAGTTTGGACACTAGTGGTCCTCGGTCGGCAGTTGGGGGTGAGCACATGTGTTAGCCACACATACATATTAATACATAGAAAGCATCTCATTGTTACTATGGTTGACGTAGAATAGATACCAAAATTTACTTTATCATCAACTTATGATTTTATTGTCAAATAGATTATTTATTATCAAATAATATTTAAGCTACTTATAAATATCTCTAAAACACTTTAGGCAAGAACTAAGCAGTTGAACACTGTTAAGTGTTAAATGAAAAGATAAAAAGAGGAGAATCAGAAACAAGAGATATCACAGATGTGTTGGAAGTGCAATACTCACAGTTTGAACATAGTTCCATGGGAATAGAATTCTCGTTACCCTGCAAGAATAAACATAGGCACGGGGTTACTGGCTAGCTCTAACCGAACAGTATCTTACAACAGCCTCCACTCTACACAGAACTTAAACCGACACATAGGTTACAAATAACTATTGTGGCTATCCGGAATTCCGGAGTGTTGTCCATCCATGAGCAGTAACGAGCACCGCTGCACCGGTGCCAGTCTAGGGAACTAGAGGACCCTGTCCCAAAAACTTCTACCTCACATAATATTCTCAGCGTAACGCTCCCTAAACAAAAACATGTATACTAACCATTTTGTTTGTATTTAAATAAACTTTGTATTAATATCGAAATGACCCGACGACTATCGAAAATTTTGCAAATAATCCTAATCAGTCGTCGCAAATGAAAACTCACTGCACCTTCGCACCATCGATCTAAATATACGCACAGATTATTAATTTACTACAGACTCTACAATACATCTATCAAAAAGTACTCTGTGCTCTACATCATTGACATCCTATCTCAATGCTCTACATTAACAAGTCTACTAAATCTTCCATAAACGAAAAAAAATTAAATATTTTATTTTACACACCCAACAACAATGATTCTAAGTCTTAGAGTAAGAAAGCTATAGAGCATCGGGTAGCGTGGCCACACATGAGACAAAAAACTAACTTAACTAACATTGGCTACATAAGTAGCTGCCTTGAAAAAACTGGCACGCAGTGAGAGACGGAAATAGTATAGCTTTATCCTTTTCTGTTACTTATAATAACTCAATACTTTATCCCTTTCTTGTGGAAATGAAATGGAGCTACCCGCTGTCTATACTTTTCTTTGTCTAAGTTCTAAGTACAGTTTGTCTATAAAGTCATGAACATATATATACAATAGTAGTCTATGGTCATGAAATTAATGTTTGAGGAACTAACATTATTGAAAAGTAGGGCAGCAACTCGGAAGGAAAACATCGTGAGGAAACCTGGACTTATAATTAATATATAAGTCTGAAATCGCCAACCCGTCTTGAGCAAGTGTTGTGATCAATGCTCGTGCCTTCTCTGTTGAGAAGAGGCCTTTGCCCAGCAGTGGGACAGTAATAGGCTGGTATTATTATTTATAATGAAGGTAGCATCTTTTTCTATGGTTTCTATAGATTTTACGACTACCTTTTCTATCCAGTTTAAAAAAAAACTCGTTTTCATTAAAACCAGGTTTGCTTTTAGTACAAAATAATGTGCTAGTATCAAATATGCAGGGTTGCTACGTGCACGACCGCAGCGCCCTCATTTTTTTCACGACTTTATAGACAGACTTGTAAATGTGAGAATAATCAATGTATGTACTATAAATACGTTACCCGATTATCCTTTAAAGTTAAGGCTCGCGAACACATTCGCAAGAAGCTGGCAGTATCATCACAACGGTAATATTTTCCCATTGTTTGTCTTATTTCTTTTTAGTAAGTATATTGATGTATTTATGTATATTTATTTGTGTTTATATTTATATGTAATTAGGTATATATTGTATTCTTAGTTTTGATAGGTTTATGCGTATCAATAAATATTTAAAATATTTATTCCTCAATGTTTTGTCTTGATTGCACCTACCACTGTTTGTCTCTGCATCACCTAAAGGTTGACTGGTAGAAAATGCCTATGGCATTAAGTCCGCCTCTGTACATTTATGTGCTTGAAGTATTAAATAAATAAATAAATAAATAAATAAATTACCCGCACTCTTTAATGGCAATATGAATGTAAATTGTAAGGTAATTACCGCACCTCCATTTAGTTGCGTACCAACCAGCGCCGCGGCTGTACGTGACAATAAAATAAGTAATTGTCTGAATAACTTCCTGAAATATAAAAGAAATGCCGTCCTGTATTTTTAGAAAATGTTAAAATTATACTGCAACTGTGAAAGATAAAAAAAACCGGGCAAGAGCGAGTCGGACTCGCGCACCGAGAGGATTCCGTACCATATGTTTTAAATTTTCATTGGCGAGGCCTTTAATCATTAGAAAATTTTAACACCGCGCACTACGGTGTAGAATATTGCAGTTTTAGGTCAGCGCTGTCTCTTGACCGATAGTGGAACTAGTGTAACTTTTGTTGATGATTTCTGAAAAACTGTGCTATTTAGAGACATCGTTTTATTTTCCCTGTAATCTTTACATAAACTTCTATCATAAAATTATTTCAGATTTTTCTCTTTTTACATTTTTCACCAAAAGTCGAAAACTATGTGGCTTAAAAAAAAAGAAAAATGTTTGAGAATGTGCAAACTGCGCTCTTGCATAGGATACCCCACATGCCCTAGTAGCCCCACTTCAGACCCCAGAATTTTTCAGACCCCCTTTCAGTAATTGCTGCAAAAAAAAATCTTTATTTTTTGCAAAATAGTTGGGCAGACGTTATCTAAAACTATTCCTTTCAAGTTGATAGCATTAGTAGTTCTTGAGATATCCAGCTGTGACAGACAGACAGACAATCAGACAGACAGACTGAGTCTCGCCATAAGGGTTCCGTTTTACCACTTCGGTACGATGTCCATTTTTCCCTTAGAGTAAGAAAGCTATAGAGCATCGGGTAGCGTGGCCACACATGAGACAAAAAACTAACTTAACTAACATAGGCTACATGAGTAGCTGCCTTGAAAAAACTGGCACGCACTGAGAGACGGAAATAGTATAGCTTTATCCTTTTCTGTTACTTATAATAACTCAATACTTTATCCCTTTCTTGTGGAAATGAAATGGAGATACCCGCCGTCTATACTTTTCTTTGTCTAAGATTTTTCCCCACATGCCTCCTTTTGTGCGCGCTCGGCTCGGCCAATGGGCATGCACCACAGAATGACAACGTAATTAAAGAAATATATTTATCTTTCTCTAACAACAGAAATCCGTAGATGACATTTAATTTTCTTTCCCTTTCTTCGTGCGTATAAGTAACTATCTAGCTACCGATAGTATTTAGGCTGTTTTCGAGTGCCGTGATGTTCATCCATGACACGCACTGACCTGTATTATATAAGTACGCGTACTTGTATGATAGAGGTCAGTGGTGACACGTCTATTTATATTAAGTCAGTGCTAATGGATTTAAAAACAGTCACTTATTCACTTCAGATGTCGTAGTTCATGAATTCGACAGCTAGCTGTCAGTTACCCTATTATTTTTGTAAACATGTGGCTTCTTTTTTAATTTTTTTTTTATAATTTTATTAATTAATATGCCCGGTTGCGCAGCTGTTGACTGAAAAAATACGGGGAAAATACATGGGTATTCCCCAAAGATGTGGAAGAAAACTCTCTGAGGAAAAAATTGTAAACCTGACGTTTCGTCGAGACTGTGAGATATTGATATTCCGAATTACGCTGTTTATTAATATGATTTGAGAGTGCTTGGTTATAATTATTTATATATTATAAACATACCAAATATTTTAGGCGTAGCTTTATATAAAATACCAACCTATAATTGACTAAACACCCTGAACATGTTTTAACTATTACAACACCTGGCTGCTGTTTGAGTTCAAAAGTATCTACCAAAAAAACATATTTTGGACATTTGTATAAAGACGCAAACAGTTGATTCGCTTGATCTCAGTTCTAATTCTAAGCCTGCAGTGCGATTCTGTAACCATCTCACGTGAAAACTTAGGTGAAGTGAGCGTGGAGTGAGCTGTCAGTCTCATGACACCTGATACTAGAGATTGACCAAGCATACATTTACAATCATAATCGAGTTTTAATCATATTTTATATGCTAATTCTACTAATAGAACATTTTATATTATAAACTAGTATTTTAGTTGCCAAAACATTACTATTTTAGGGAGATTTTAAATAAAATAGCAAAACAGAAACTTAGTCAGAAACTCAATGTTGTTTTTTTTCTTTTTTCCCTAAGTACTAGTCCTATTATAGCCTAAGGCGCGAGCGCGTCGCGCACGAACAGTAAATAAAATAAAACATTCACGTATAGGACAGCTAGACTGATGAAAATACGCATCGACATTGTTTGTTTGTTATTATGAGCGATTGTAGATCGAGTCTAGTAAAGACTGCGACGATGTTCAGCGTTGTTTTTAACCCAAATCTATTCAATTCTAAGAGATAACCGAGTGTGTCAAGTCATCGAGTGCTAACGGTGTGCCTGGCTGACGGACCATAGAATTTAATCCCACGTAGATAGTTTGTGTCGAGTGATCACGCAATCTCCAATGTGATAACGACAGTGACTAACGCACATGCGCGGCGTGCTCACCTCACGCGAATCACGACATTAAAATGGCGTGGTTCGGGTGAAGTGCTCACTTTTCCAATGTGATAATGACAGTGACTAACGCGCTTGCGCGGCGTGCTCACCTCACGCGAATCACGACATTAAAATGTCGTGGTTCGGGTGAAGTGCTCACTTCACGCCCACCAAAATGTTAAAAATGTTACAATTTTTCATGATGGGTGTCAATTTCGTGGTTTTCGAGGGTGCTGAAACCGATGGTGAAGTCAAAATGAAAATCCAAGATGGCGGATGTGAAAAATGTTACAATTTTTCATGATGGGTGTCAATTTCGTGGTTTTCTAGGGTGCTGAAACCGACGGTGGGGTCAAAATGAAAATCTAAGATGGCGGATGTTAAAAATGTTACATTTTTTCATGATGGGTGTCAATTTCGTGTTTTTGGAGGGTGCTGAATCCGATGGTGGGGTCAAAATGAAAATCCAAGATGGCGGATGTTAAAAATGTTACAATCTTTCATCGTCGTCGTCGTTTCAGCCGATAGACGTCCACTGCTGGACATAGGCCTCCCCCAATTTTGGGAGGGTTTGCCATAATCGCCACGCTTGGCAGGCGGGTTGGCGATCGCAGTATGGTATGATGGTGGAATACATAGAGAACGCTGCTGCCCATTCTCCGGTACGATCCTTAGTCGCCTTTTACGACACCCACGGGAAGTAAGGGGTGGTGGTATTCTTTAAGTCCGGCACCACACAGACAATGCGGCGGCGGATGTGAAAAATGTTACAATCTTTCATGATGGGTGTCAATTTCGTGGTTTTCGAGGGTGCTGAAACCGATGGTGGGTCGAATTGAAAATCCAAGATGGCGGATGAGTAAAGTTTCAAATTTTTGAAAATTAAAAATTAAATTTAATTAATTTAATTAGCACTCGATGCCTTGACACACTCGGTTATCTCTTAGAATTGAATAGATTTGGGTTAATAACAACGCTGAACATCGTCGAAATCTTTACTAGACTCGATCTACAATCGCTCATAATAACAAACAAACAATGTCGATGCGTATTTTCATCAGTCTAGCTGTCCTATACGTGAATGTTTTATTTTATTTACTGTTCGTGCGTGACGCGCTCGCGCCTTAGGCTATAATAGGACTAGTTTAGGGAAAAAAAAAAACAACATTGAGTTTCTGACTAAGTTTCTGTTTTGCTATTTTATTTAAAACACCCCTAAAAAAGTAATGTTTGACAACTAAAATACTAGTTTATAATATAAAATGATCTATAAGTAGAATCAGCATATAAAATATGATTAAAATCTCGATTATGATTGTAAATGTTTGCTTGGTCAATCCCTAGCATCAGTGGGATGACACTGACAGCTCACTCCACGCAAGTTTTCACCGTGAGATTTTTACAGAATCGACATGCTATTGTATCTTTCAAATAGAAATTTACTATCGCCAGAAATTGCTGCAATTTGATTAGCTAAAACAATTTACATAGTTTCTAATTTCAAATGATAAAGTATTAAGTATTATAAATTCGAAAGTAATTCTGTCTGTCTGTATGTTACCTTTTCACGCCTAAACCACTGAACGGATTTCGATAAAATTTGCCAGAGAGATAGATTGTATCCCGGGGAAGGGCATAGGCTAGTTTTTATCGTCATATCTCGCGGGCGAAGCCGCGGCCGGAAGCTAGTATTATATGTAAGTAATGTGTACTTGTTTCCGAAGTAAAGACCTAGCATCGAAATACTGTATAGTTTTGTCAGTTTTACTTTAATTAAATACTTAATTTCAGATTTCCCACCAACTCAACTAAGCAGGGCTGAAAAACATGAAAATGGAAAATTGGAGTCCTAAATCTAATTATCATCTTTGTAGTAAACATTTCACTGCGGACTGTTTCGTTAAACACTCTACACGTACGCTCTTCTCCATACGAACACTACCTTTTGAAAGTCTAGAATCAATTCTATTTTATTGTGTTTTTTAACGTTCAAAAGTGCTTTTAAAATTTTTCAAATAGGTACACCTATTTGAAATAAATTATATGACTTTGTCTTTGTTATTTTTTGTGTTTTTTTTCCATTAGTATGCACACTATCCAAATACCCAATAATGAAAATGGAATCGCTCTCGTTTCCGCTAGTAATTACTACATGGTAAGGTAATGTTACACGCACAGAGTACTTTTTGATAGACTGAAAGTTACACGGTTCACTTTTGGCATTCAATTTGAGTGAATCTGATTGAATGATTTTTTTTTTTTAACGCTTCCCTAGCCGCTGGATAGATGGCGCTGAACTTGGTAAGTTACTGCAAGGAACGTCACATAATTTTTCTATTAATTCAATTGGATGTAATTTTGAGATCGTAAAACGAAAGCAAACGAAACTGTCACTCAACGAGCGTATATGACGTGACGTTTTTTTTTCAAGCGTTTTATCTTTGGCACCTAGTAACGTAGTCAGTTCAACGCCATCTAGGAAAACTACGGGTTCCTGGAAACTATTTTCTTTTTAATAATCAAAAGAAAAACCTCTCATTAGTATGGACGCTGTTTGTTGCTTTTTTGTTTACATGGTTCAATTCTTGCAAATTAAACACCAAAAGTGACTATCAAGAAGAATAAGTACAACTGCCGTTTGATTTACTAGGTTAGAGCGAAATGGCAACATAACAATAGCTCAATAGTTTTTAGTACACATTGCGAACTAATGTGACCACAGCTCAGCTTGTAAAACTAGTGTAGTTGAGCCAGGAGATATTACTTTACTAGGACACTATCCACTAGTTTATAGCTTGCAATCTGACCGCACCCTAAACAATTATTCTATTACTTAAAAATGAAGCATAAAAATAACTGGGAGTGATCCGATATTTTTCTCATATGTAATAAACTCTCAGTGGTTATAACGATCGATAAAGTTCATAAAAGTATTTTTTTGTCGTAGGATATATCCCATCTCTAACCACGGTCCCTTCACGTTGCTATCAGCGCCAAAATGGCGAAAATCAAATGGCTTAATTCTGTCATCGATAGTATGCAGTCCAGCGTACTTGTATTATAGAGGTCAGTGTGTCTGTACTATTAAGAAATTCACGACTTCATAGGCGTGATTTTACTGACAGCTGTCACAGAGATCAAGCTATCTTTTATGAAGTACTAGCTGACCCGGCAAACGTTGTTTTGCCATATAAATTATTTCTAGCTGCCCGGCGTTACATCGTTCGCATGGTGTCCTACCCCTTACCCTACCCTACTCCTACCCCACTCCTACACTACTCCTACCTTACTCCTACACTACTCCTACCCTACTTCTACCCTACTCCTAACCTACTCCTACCCTACTTCTACACTACTCCTACCCTACTCCTACACTCCTACTCCTACCGTACTTCCACCCTTCTCCTAACCTACTCCTACCCTACTTCCACCCTACTCCTACCCTACTCCTATCCTACTCCTACCCTATTCCTACCCTACTCCTAACCTACTCCTACATTACTCCTACCTTACTTCTACCCTACTCCTACTCTACTCCTACACTACTCCTACCCTACTCCTACCCTACTCCTAACCTACTCCTACACTACTCCTACCCTACTCCTATAAGTAACAAAAAGTATTAAAAAAAAAAAAGTATCCTATGTCCTTCTCCTGGCTCTCAACTACCTCCCTGCCAATTTTCAGCTAAATCGGTTCAGCCGTTATTGAGTTATAAGTGGAGTAACTAACACGACTTTCTTTTATATATATAGATAATTAGTACATAAAGTAGTTTACAACTAAACTTTATGAGCTTACATTACTTTACTAAACATTGGTTTATGGAAAATATTGTGAGGTACCAGTTAATAAAAGTCTGAAACTGCCAACCCCTCTTGAGCAAGCGTGCGTGGTAATCAATGCTCTTGCCTTCTCTATATCAAAAGGCACTTTTGCCCTGCAGTGGGACATTAAATAATAATTATATTATTATGTTCTTACAACTAATAAAAAATTAAAACTAAAAAGCTTACAAACAAAAAAACAACCACCTCAACAAAAGCGGGAAATCGGTGGCAATTTAGAAATGTACAAAACAAGAAAGCCAAACAACACTAAAATTGTTTTTCACTTTGTCGTCGCTTTTTATGGTTTTTAGTTTAGTTTTTTTTTTGGCGAATGTCAAGAAGTTGTCAACATAATGTCATTGTCAATGTCAAAGTTAGCCAGCCGGTCCCAGCTCCCCGCTCCGCTTTCTTCCCACCCTCTCTTTCAGAAGTTTCAACCATGGCGGCCGGGGTAGGTTAAAATTTATCGTGAAAAATCTTGATAATCGAATCGTTATTAATTCAGTTTCCATCAAATAAACACAACTTATAACTTTATTGACGTGCGATATCTTTATTTTTATAGGTACTTTACACCTATCCAGAAAACTTCCGTGCTTACAAGGCGTTGATCGCCGCACAGTACTCCGGAGCTGATGTGAAAGTAGCTCCTAACTTTGTGTTCGGTGAAACTAACAAGGCAGCAGAATTCCTGAAAAAATTCCCAGCCGGTAAAGTGAGTGCCTTTCTGATCAAATTCGTGATAATTTCCGGTCCGGTATTGATGGTCATATTTTGTGAGGGTGACGTGTAAATTTTGCGATTTATTTTAGGTACCTGCGTACGAAAGTGCTGACGGAAAGGTTCTGCTGTCCGAAAGCAATGCCATCGCCTATTATGGTAAGTAATCATACTTAATTAGATACGTCAAACAGCTGCTAATAAATAACCTACAAAAATATCTTGTACGGTCCGGCTTTTACAGTAGAATATTCATATGCGCTGAATGGGCAAACTGCCAGGGACTACATAAGGCAAAATGTAATGATTAACAGAACTTTCAATTGTTTATTAGTTTACCAGCATTATGAAGACAAATGTGATATCAGGGAGAATGCTTTCAAACCTATAAATGATGTTAGTTTTGTGGAATTTTAACAGAAAAGTATTTTAACTTATAAAGCATGAGGCGAAAGCGCCAGGGTAGCGCGCGAATTTTATTTTTTCTTAGGTTTTTTGCAATTTCCTGGTCAGTATTAAGTTGTATGTTGATTAAAATATGACGACTGTAACAAATAATATGTATTTACAGAATTATAATCATTAAAGTCATCAACACAAAGGAACAAGTAATCCTACTCTGAATGACTATTCTATGAAATCTTGACATTTTTGGATTATTTTAACTTACCAAGTTGTATTACTGATTCTAATGATTATAATTCTGTAAATACATATTTGTTACGGTCGCGAATCGTATTTTAATCAACATACAACTTAATACTGAACAGCAAATTGCAAAAAACATAAGAACTTTTGAATTTCGCGGGCTGCCTTAGCGCTTCCCCCTTATCTAATGAGACCCAATGATTTTTGTTATAAGACCCTGGGCCACCACGTGATCCATTACCCATTCTAATATGTAGTAATCCATCTTATGCTTAGGTAAGATAACAGTTAAGAAAATCTATAAATTAAATTACCCAACTCATGTATTACAGTGTCAAGTGCTGCACTGCGCGGTGTGGATGCAGCCACACAGGCACGTGTATGGCAGTGGGCCTCGTGGGCTGACAGTGAGCTGCTACCTGCCTCCTGTGCCTGGGTGTTCCCTTACCTCGGTATCATGCAGTTCAACAAACAGGTTAGTCACACACAGTCTAATCTATTCTAGATAGCTTTACTTTTCTGGATGTATAGTCACTTTGTAAGAATAAGGCACTTAATTATACGAAAAAATAGTCCTCCAGACCAAATTTCGGTCATGGCGGCCAACCACAGCCATATATGAGAGATATTATAGTGCACAAGTGTGTAGACACAGGTGCACTGTCTCTTCCCTAGCTCTCATGTCCAATCCAACTCAACCAGAGAGGGATCAGAGGCAGCACCAGCTTAACATGCTTTCTAAGGCATGGGGTTACTGCTACTGAGAAATTCCTAATGGTAAACCCAATGTGACTGCTCAACCTGGGAATCAAACCCAGGACTGCTCTGCACTCAGTAGCTTGGGACCATGAGACCACACACACAAACACACACACACACAAAATGGAAAGTCAACAAAAATAATGTTTTCTAAAGAGACATTGGAAGAGATTCAAGGAAATGTACACCCAGAAGTGCGGCTTAACGTGCTGTCTGAGCCACGGAGGGTCTCTGTACATCATGGGTGTGTGCGGTGTGCAACTGTGGCTTAACAGGTCGATGTACCTGTGTGGCTGTGATTATTTAGACGAGAGCCCCACATTTATAATATTATATTTCAGCATGCACCGCTGTGCACCGAACGAGGGGCCGATCTAGCTCATGACTCGGCCCTCGTTCGGGCGCTGTTTTCTGGTATTCGATTTTTAGAGTTCTCTACCAAATAAAACGGAACCCTTATCCTCCTTCATACAGCTCCTTCATACAGCTCCTTCATACAGGTTATACTGTAACCTAGTTAGGAGATCAGAACTCATCAGAACTGTACTCAGAACTGTGATCAGAACTGTAGCAAACCTGTAATTTTACCATGTGTAATTAATATACCCATGAACTGCAATACTCCAAAAGGATTAATAAAGATTTATTATTATTATTACCCTTATGGTGAGACTCAGTCTGTCTGTCTGTCTGTCTGTCCCTCCATCCGTCCATCCGTCCGACCGTCCGCCCGCCCGTCAGCCCGTCTGTCTGTCACAGCTCAATATCTCAAGAACTACTAATGCTATCAACTTGAAATTTGGAATAGTTGTAGATGAAGTTTGCCCAACTATTTTGCAAATAAGAAAGATACCAAAATTTTTTTTTTTTTTGCTACAGTGTGAAGAATTCGAAGTGAGAGGCTATTAGGGCATGTGGGATATCATAATGGAAGAGAGCAGTTTGCACATTCTCAAACATTGTTTCCTTTTTTTAAAGGCCACATACACACATCAAAAGTGTCTAGGGATCAACATATATTTTTGCAATAACTTTTCTCCTGATTGATATTAATTAAAATTTTCTTTTAGGATTCATCAAATAAAGTGTTTTCGTTTGTCACAGTAACGATAAACCAAGTCACCTTTGCATTAATAAAGAAATTTGCCATTTTCCTAATAAAGGGATTTTTGACATTTGAACCACTAACACAAAAGTTCGAAAAAAAGACTGAAAATAACAGTTTTCTTTAAAATTTTATTGGGTAACTTAAACAATTAATAATCCGTGTTTCTACCGCGAACACTAACAACACAAGAACATCGGTTTGGCATACTCAAAATGAGTTCATCCAAATCACGCTGTGGAATGGCCGCCCATGTTCGTTGCAACAACAAAAAAAGGTCTTCTTGCGACTGGATACCCTCCATATTCGGCAGAGCTCTTCTCTGTAGCATATCCCATGCATGCTCAATCGGGTTCAAGTCTGGCGACTGAGCAGGCCAGGGCAGGACATTGATGTTAGCTGCGGCGAGAGTCTGTCTTACAACTCTTGCGGTGTGCGGTCGTGCATTATCATGCATTAACTGAAATAAGGGACCGATTTGCACTTGTAGAGGAACGATGACGTTTGATACAATCGTCTCAGCATAAATTTGAGCGTTGAGGTTGCCTCTGATCCAAATCAACTCAGTTCTTCCGCCGATCCAAATACCCGCCCGGATGGACTTCCTGGCAGGATTTTAATCGCTGTTGGCGTCCAGGGGTTCTCCAGTGTCGTATACGTCTTGTATCCGGTCTCATACCAAAACGAGACTCATCAGAAAAGCACACGAAATGCCATTGTTCTTCTGCCCAATTTCTGTGTTCAAGAGCCCATTGATATCGAATCCTACGATTGTGCATTGCTATAGGTGGTACCCGTAGCGGTCTTCGGGAATGAAGGTTCACTTCATGCAAGCGGTTTCTGACTGTTTGGTCGCTAATTAAGTTCCCTGAAGAGTGATGAAGCCTCACGGCTAACATCATGGCGGTTATTGTTGGAGCTCTTCGAGTTAAGATTTGAATGTATCGGTCTTGTCTCCGTGTGGTGCAGCGATACCGTCCTCCATGGCGCTCAGCCACGGTACCAGTGCTTCGGTAACGTGTCCAAAGTCGACTGATAACACTCTGACTTGTATTCAGAGCTAAAGCCACAGTACGTTGCCGGGAACCAGCTTCTATCATTCCCACGGCTCTGAGCATTTCTTCCCTGCTTAAATGACGTCGCCGCTCCATAATAACGTTGGTTTTAATCAGTAGTAGGGAAACAGTAGCACTAATAATGTCTTCAATGCGTTGTATGTTTTTATAGGGAAAATATTGACAGCTGATTTTCATCTTTTACTCGAATTTGATTCACAGTTCCTGATTCAAATTATGAAATGCACCAAAAAGGATCCATATAAATTTATAAAATCATAAATTTATTACAAAGCCACATCTCAATCTCAAGAAATCCGCATAAAAATGCTTGATCCCTAGACACTTTTGATGTGTGTAGTTTTCGACTTTTGATGAAAAATTAAAAAAAAAAATACAGTTCGGGCCCCTTATCTCAGAAGTTTGCAAAGAGAAAAATCTGAAATAATTATATGAGATAGAAGTTTATGTAAAGATTACAGTAAAACGATGTCTCAAAATAGCACACTTTTTCAAAAAACATTAACAAAAGTTACATTACTTCCACTATCGATCAAGAGATGGCGCTGACCTACAACTGCAATATTCTGCACCGCAGTGCGCAGTGTTAAATTTCTCTGACGAATATAAGCCTCGCCGATGAAAATTTAAAAATATTTTATTATGATGGTACGGAACTCTCGGTGCGTGAGTCCGACTCGCTCTAGACCGGTTTTTTTTTATTGTATGTACGTGTTATGTTGTGTACGTATGTGTATATTTTAAACTAGCTTCCGCCTGAGGCTAAAAAAAACCCCCATGCCAAATTTCATCAAAATTGGTCAGGAACAGACATCCAGAAAAAATTAAAATAAGTGTATTAATTGTTTATGTTCTGGTACTTTTATATTCATTTTATATTGTTTGTAATGTGAATATAACACTTAAACTTCATTTACTTGTATGTCCAGATGCCAGCACATCAAGCTACCCGAAGCTGTCAAATTTTCCCAATCAACTTTGAACCTTATGCTTTAGTGATAAAGTTGAAAATCTACAAATTTGACAGATTGTAGTAGCTTGATGTGCTGGCGTCTGTACTTATCCATACTAATATTATTAATGCGAAAGTGTGTCTGTCTCTCCTTCACGCTTAAACCGCTAAACCGATTTAGATGAAATTTGGTATAGAGATAGTTTAAAGTCCCAGGAAAGGACGTAGGATAGTTTTTATCCCGATCACGGTTGGCATGATTAAATCACTTTGATTTAAATCAAGTGATTTTTTTTAATAAACTACTGAGTTAATCAAATTGTTTTATTTCTTTTCTTGTAACACAAATTAAAACATTTAATTTTAGATAATGGATAGATACATACAAATGTATGCTAAACATCACTTTGTGTTAGATTAGAATTAAGATACTTAAATAAAAACACCAACTTTGCAGCTTTTTCCGTTCCTAATCTGTTTCTGATTTTAGAATGTACAAATCCAAAGGTGGCAAAGACTCTTCCCACTGATGCCGACGATGCGTACAAGTAGCGGCACGTAAGTTGGCAAGAGTTTTTGTAGTGGGGGAAGTTTGCGCACGCACAATTTCATACATTTTTATATGCGCGAACTTCCCCCACTACGAAAATCTCTTGCCAAGTTACGTGCCGGTAACTATACTGAAATTGTAACTTGTTTTAGTACCTACTGAAATGAATTTACAAAATACAATCGTAAATTGAGCAGCAGTGCATCACCTAAAAAGACCCATTGACATGCATTCTCATTATGTTTTATTAAAACTTTGTTAAATTGATATTACATTCAGTTTGAGACAAAGAAGGAAAGATATGAAAGAGGAAAGAGATGTATTGTTGTATGTTTCTTTATTCTATTTTAATTTAACTATGCTTAATATTTGTATTTGGTCAGTTAGGTCATTTATATAATGTATTATTCAATTTATAAATTATACTTATCAACATCATTAGTGACTTCCTTTTTCTTACACTCCTCATAATGAGTCTTCATTCTCGCGACAACTCCTTGAATATCTTTTTTACATATCTTACAGATTGCTCTACATCCAGTTTTTGTATTACTGCTTTCTTTGGGTTCCGTACCCAAAGGGTAAAAACGGGACCTGTCTGTCAGTCTGTCCGTCCGGCCGTCCGTCTGTCTGTCTGTCTGTCACCAGGCTGTATCTCAAGAACCGCGATAGCTAGACAGTTGAAATTTTCACAAATTATGTATTTCTGATAACAACAAATACTGAAAACAAAATAAAATGAATATATAATGATTTTTTTTGCCCTTTTTTGCTCGATATCAGTAATGGCAACAGGTAGGCACTTGAAATATTCACAAAATACTCAGTTGTATTTTTGCTTTAATAATCTATAATATAAAAATGAATCGCTGAATGTGTTGCTAAGCGCTAATCTCGAGAACAGCTGAACCGATTTCGCTAATTCTTTTTTACCCGACTGCGTCAGAAGGAGGGTTATGTTTTTCGAATGTATGTATGTATGTATGTATGTATGTATGTATGTATATTTCTTTGGCACGCTCTGTAGCCTAAACGGCTTGATCGATTTCAGCTTGAGAGGTGCCGTTAGATTCGTCTTAATTGTGAGAGTGACACTGGGTATATCAAAATAAAAAAAAAAAATTAAAATGGCCGATTTATGGCGCAATATGTCTTCAAAAAAAATTTTTTTTTCTCGAAACCTATCGAGTGGGGTATCAAAATAAAGGGTTTTAAAAGGTAATTACAAAAATATATATAACTTATATGGTTAAAAGTAATTCGAAGTGACAAAACGTAAAAAACAAGTACCAAGAACTAAATCGTTTGCGAAATCTTTCACATTTGTAAACTAAAAAGCTGGAAATAAAAAAATTAATTTAAAAAATAAAAAAACCCGACTGCGAAACTGAAAAGCTACAAACAAGCCCATTTTAAATTAAATAAAAGTTGGAGCAGGCGGGACCCATACCATTTTTATCATATTTTCAAATTCAAATGGGTCCCGCCTGCTTCCAACTTTTATTTAATTTAATATGGGCTTGTTTGTAGCTTTTCAGTTTCGCAGTCGGGTTTTTTTATTTTTTAAATTAATTTTTTTTTTAGAATGTTCCTTGAAGTACGAGGATGGTTCTTACGCAGAGAAAAAAATAATATATCTATGGGAGTAGGGTAGAGGTAGGGTGGGAGTAGGGTAGAGGTAGGGTAGGAGCATCGTAGGAGTAGGGTAGGAGTAGTGTTGGAGTAGGGTAGGGGTAGGGTAGGAGTAGTGTAGGAGTAGGTTAGGAGTAGGGTAGGAGTACGTTAGAAGTAGGGTAGGAGTTGGGTAGAAGTAGGGTAGGAGTAATGTAGGAGTAGAGTAGGAGTAGGGTAGGAGTAGGGTAGGCGTAGGAGTAGGGTAGGAGTAGGTTAGGGTAAGGGGTAGGACACCACGCAAAAGAAAAACCACGCATAAAAAAAGTAGCGCCGGGCAGCTAGAAATAATTCATATGGCAAAACAACGTTTGCCGGGTCAGCTAGTAAATAATAAAATTAAAATAAAATAAATATTTATGGGGGCTCCCATACAACAAACGTGCTTTTTTTTTTGGCGTTTTTGCGTTGTGGTACGGAACCCTTCGTGTGCGAGTCCGACTCGCACTTGGCCAGTTTTTTCTATAAAATACTTCCATATCATCCTTTTCTCTTCCACCATGCATTTTAACTGTTTTATTGATCAAAACTTGCGTTTCTTCCGATCGAACTCTAATCCGAACAACTCAAATTTCAAACAAAACAAAGCGAGGGAAATCCCCAGCCGCCGCACTATGGAAAATAAAGGTCTGTTTCTGATTAAAATCAATAACTTTTTTTATTTCTGAATATTATGTTCTAAAATTTTGCACAAATATAGAATAGTGTATATGGCTTCAAATGGAATGTAATTTATTATGATTGAATTTAAACCCATACATTAAAAAATAAAACAAATTCAAAATTATCAAAAATGTCCAATATTTATTTTTTAACAATGAATACTATTATTTTAATGTTTGCAAAAACCAAATATCATATTATAGTACATCAAAATACAAATCAATTTAAATAATAAAAACATAAAAAAAAAATGTGATTAAAATCTAACACAAATTAATTAATTAGTTGTAATGTTTACTAAATGTTATGTTATTTATACTTGATGAACTTCGGGATCTAAAATTAATTCGTTCACTTTCAAAAGATCTAAGGTGTCTTCATCAAGTTCCTTCACGTTTTTAGTATACGGTTTTCTAATGCTGGTTATGTAAGGATCTGAAGTGTAAAGAAAAGTATGAAATACATCCTCGTTTGTAGCGGATCTTGAGCATTTTCTAGCATGATGTAGACGAATTTTTTTATAATCCTTATTACGTGATTCTTGAGCATCTTCCGAAAGTTGACCAATAGGAAGTACTGCAAAATGCTTTATGACACTTTCTCCATGAATCTAAATTTTGTGAACTGAAGATGGCATGTAGTCTTCATAATTGCTCACATAAATCCTGGCAGTCTCCATAGCATAACTGCCAAATTTTTCAGCATTTATCATTACACCCGATGAAAGAGCTTGCAGAATTATGTAAAGTCAAATTAAATTTATGTTTATAATATTATTAATATTTATACTTATTTATAATATTATTATTATTTATATTATATTATTTATATTTATAATTTTTCAAATTTATGTCCTCTCCTGTAATTTCAGCAGAGAAGCTTGCATTGTGTAAAAATCTTCTGGCTGTATTACCGTCATTAGAATTACCACTTACTTGTGTTGGTTTGTCGATGATCAATCCTAGCTGTTCACTGAGACGCCTTTGAACCAGGGTTTTCTTCTTTTGCTTTAGTCGTTTCTTTTCTTCGCTTGTGGCTGACCATGTTTGGAAAGACAGATTATAGGATTTATAGGAAATATGTAAAATAATTTCCGTTGTATGGAAATGATTTTACATATTTCCTATAATCTGGGCGTGTCTCTAAAACCAGGCGTGCAAAGTAGACAGTCCGTATTGATAAGAATCTTCATTTTCAGGCCTAGCAGTCACTAGTCAAATCGTTCATTTGGCGTGGAGTAGCTCCACATATTGAACCCGAAGGCGTATCTGTTATTACCTGAGCAACTTTGCCATCTATCATTGTAAGAACTAGATCATACTTCACTTGCACTCCCTCACCTTCTTTGTTAATTAATGATGGACCCAAAGAATTTATTTGACCTTTTATTTCATCCACAACAGCTTTAGTTTTCTCGGTAGTTCTTTGCAAAATTCTATTAATATAGGCCGACAAAAACGAACAGATGAAGGTACCGAATTTTGCCAGACAACAGCACCTGTTAGCTCGTTAATTAACTTAATAGGCCCCAGAGAAGTGATAAATCAATTTGCATCACAATTTAGTAAACTCTTCTGGCAGTTTCTGTTTGTACTGCCTTTGACCGGATGAGCCATCACAGCCTCATTTACTGTATATAAGTTATTCAATCCATTCCTATACACTGAATTTATTGTCAATATTCTAGCTGCAGTGTGATCTAATAAATCTTGAAGTTTTACTATTTTTGCACTTGTCTGTAATTTCTATAGCTGAAGATGGTGGATAGCAAGTAGTTTTAACTTCTTGCACTTTGTAATATGGTGGAACCACAAAACATTTTTGTTCGTTCGTTATATTTCTCAAGTACAAATATTGTGCTTTCGTTAAATCCAAATCAATAAATACGCTCAATGCTTCTTCATCCGTTAACATTTTTGTCTGCCCTGCGACTTCTATGAGAACGAGAATAAGGTCTTATTTTCACTGTCAGCAAACCTTAAAGTTTCCACAAGTTTAGCTTCTTGTTCTTTCTCCTATCGAACGTAACCCTTGAAGATATGCATTATAGACGTGTTCAAATCCATATTCATTAAGTAACATTGTATTTTTTCTTCTTTTACTGGATTCTGACAAGTCTGGATAAGATACGCACGGTCTCCCACGTTTTCCAGAAGAAGTAGATGGTGTTGGAGACGGTTCTAACGTCTTCAGAGTTCGGTAAAATTACTGAATATTCTAATTCCAACAAATTACTGTTTTCGTTAAAAGTATATCCTTTTTCCGTGAAGCTTCTGTCCATCGTTTATTAAAAGCGGGAATAATATGTCTTTGAAAATCAGAGGATGAAACATAAGTTGTCTTCAGATACATGATAATTTCCTTTAAAACTGTTGATAATGCCTCCAATGATTTTCCTCCTTCGATATACGAAAGTATTATTTCACGTTTAGAACACTTGAAAGTAGACATTTTGAAGAGTCAACAAAACACGTAGTTATATTGTATTCGTAACAATATTACACTTCTGTTAATTCACCACTATATGAAATATGAGGGTAGTGTGCATCTTGTTGATTAATATTTTCACACGCAACATGAGTGCAAAAAAGATAATCGCCCTAATATCAATGATAAATTACAAAACTTACTGCAAACTATTGATGTAAACAGCAACATTTCAAACCGCAATAGATAGCGAGCGGTTTTCCGTTTTCTGACTTTTATCACATTTTTACTAATTACCCCTTGGTAAGACTGGTTGTCAGACTTTCGGGCTTCTGACTACACGTAACGACTGTCAAAGATCCACGAATGACAGCCGGGACCAACGGCTTAACGTGCGTGTATAGACTTTCACTTTCCATTTAAATTTTATATGTTTTATACTCATTATACCAAACTATCATATAAGTATCTATCATTTTTGTCCCATACATACATACCCACTTCATAATACTAGATCATCTCAAGTGTGCAACATCTTTTGTAACAGTATGTAACAATTGTTTGTTTTATCATTACTGTTTAGACTTTAAGTATTTGACAATACAGAAATAACGTAGACATTTTGTATGTTAATGAGCATAATGTATGTTTGCAGAACGTGGAGCGCGCGAAGCAAGACCTGCTGGCGGCGCTGAAGGTGCTGGACGCGCACCTGCTGACGCGCACCTTCCTCGTCACCGAGCGCGTCACGCTGGCCGACATCGTTGTCTTCTGCACGCTCATACACGCATTCCAGGTATGCGCAAGCGTTACTTCCAACTAGATGCAGAAAATGTTAAAATCAATCGGATTTAAGGCACTGGTAAAAATAGTAGGATATTTGATTGGAAATCAACTGTTTAATATGATCCGCCTTCTTTAATAAATTCTAGAGGCACTAGTTTTACTATTTTTATGTGTTTGCACCTATTTCTGAGATAGCTGATTCACCTTTAGTCGGCGACCGTGTAAGATCGAGGCTGTCGTTAAGCCTCCTCTACACGTCGTCAGATGCATCAGTAGATGGCCATCTGCTAATGCCTCCGCCGACGTGTAGACGGGGTAATTTGCTAGTCTGTGGTAGGTATTTGACGTCGGCAGAGGCTAAATACCTACCACAGACTAGCAAATTACCCCGTCTACATGTCGGCGGAGGCATTGGCAGATGGCCATCAGCTGATGAATCTGTCGACGTGTAGAGGAGGCTTAACATATATGATATAGTAGCTAGATTATATTTATGCAGAAGCCGTCTGTACACCTTCAAAAATAAATAAATTAGGTCGATAGATGCTGAATTAATCCGATAGCGTGCCTTCACAGCACGTGCTGGAGCCTTCAGCGCGCGCCGCACTCGCCAACGTGTCGCGCTGGTTCCGTACGCTGGCGGCACAAGCGCATGTGCGGGCCGTGCTGGGCGACCTGGCGCTCTGTAGCGCGGCCCCGGTCTACGTGCACCGCGCCGGCGGCCAAAAGGTACCTGTCGCCTATCCCCTGCCCCCTGCCCCCTGCCCCCTGTCCCCTGCCCCCTGCCCCCTGTCTCCCCTCTAGAACGGCTAGACCTATTTGGCTAATTTTGGTTTTGAAATATTTGTAGAAGTCCATGAAATGAAAGGTTTAAAAGGTGAGAAAATATGAAGAAGTTGTAAGGAAAATAGTACAAACAACAATTTTGCTATCCCATACAAACTGCCAAACAAGGTGCGTTCGTTCAGTAATACGGAGGTAATAGGATTGTATACTTTTTATTCAATTGTTTGGTCTAACCTTTACTCTTTATTTTTACAACTATTTTAGTTTATTATCAAGACAGACATTTTTTTATGTAGTTTATACGTCTTTTCGTGATATTTTTTTCTTTTCGTGTAGGGTAGGGTAGGGGGTAGGACACCACGCCAACGAAGTGGCGCGGGCCTCTAGTAATATATACAAAGTGGATAAAAACACCAACATTTATTGGAGCACTCTATCCCAAGCCTCTTTGTCCAATGTATTCCATAACAGTACAAAACGCATAACTCTCCCCTTGGGCTTCGCCGCAGTTGGGTAAAAAGGGTTTCTGGCATAGTTTCCGCTTTATAAATGACTAACTGCGCCCCGCGGTTTTACCCGCGTAAACGTCGTTCCCGTGGGAATATCGGGATAAAAAGTAGCCTATATGATAATCCAGGGTGTCAGCTACCTCCATACAAAATTTTATCAAAATTTGTCCAGACGTTTCAGCGCGAAGAAGTAACAAACATACAAACACACCCCCACACACTCACACGCTTTCGCCTTTATAATTGATTTTTAGTGTGATTTGAATTTATTAAGGCTTATTTTTTTAATGTGGCTAAGAAGTTTACACAACCTCATTTTCTTATGCGTGACGCGTGTGTGTGTTGCGCATTATATCTACATTTATGTTGAGATACAAATTTTTGACCAGTCCCTCCATTGTGTGTATTTCAGGACGCTGGTGACAAAAAGAAGGAAAAGAAAGCCGAAAAGAAGGATCAGCCCAAGAAGAATGAACCCGAGCCAGAGGCCGCTGACGAACTCGACGAGAAACCGAAGGAATCTAAGGACCCCTTCGACTCCATGCCTAAAGGGTAACTACCCACATGAATGCTGACTGGCACTACTCTATGTAATAGTCACCATCTTATCGGAATAGGTAATAGAATTTAGCATTAACGACCTGAGCATTAATAAGAGCGCGCCCGAGGTTTGTTTCTCAGTCTAACCCCGAAAAAAAAGAAGAATTTGTCAAGCTGAAAGTCCACTGAAGAGGAGCAATATGAAAATATCAAATTAAACAATTTATAATAACTTAATTCAAAAAAATTACTATTGAATGAAAGATAGTTCTTTAAATGTCATCATCTTCAGACTACCTATTCCGATCTATGGTAATCACCCTATAAAGCCGTATCATGAGTATGATTATAAATATTACAGAACTTTTAATATGGACGACTACAAGCGTTGCTATTCAAATGAAGACGAAGCCAAGTCCATCCCATACTTCTGGGAGAAGTTCGACCCTGAGAACTATTCCATCTGGTACGCCGAGTATAAGTACCCCGAGGAGCTCGCCAAGGTGTTCATGAGCTGCAACCTTATCACCGGTTCGTATTGACTTCTTGATTATTTCATTTATTGATTTAGACACTTGGTGGCACATTATTTACAACTTACTGTTGATTGGCTTGCTCACTTTTCTTAACTTCAAACACAGCTCAGTACAAATAGATGGATTGCTTACATAATGAAAAGCACATTTAGTGCAATAGAGTTATTGTCCTCCGAAAGCTTTGCGTGTTTGTGTGTGTAACGTGTAACGGTCGCTTGTTGCAGGCATGTTCCAACGATTGGACAAGATGCGCAAGCAAGCCTTCGCGTCCGTGTGCCTGTTCGGCTCTGACAACGACTCCAGCATCTCGGGCGTGTGGGTGTGGCGCGGCCAGGAGCTGGCCTTCCCGCTGTCGCCCGACTGGCAGATCGACTACGAGTCCTACGACTGGCGCAAGCTGGACCCGGCCAGCCCCGACACCAAGCAGCTTGTGCACGACTACTTCTCGTGGAGTGGCACGGACAAGCAGGGCCGCAAGTTCAACCAGGGCAAGATCTTCAAGTGAAGTCGCCAAGCACTATTTATAATATTGTATAAAGTACTTGCATTTATTTTGTATCGCACCGCTGTCTGCCCGACCGAAGACTCGTGTCCGTGTAAGCCTAAGCAGGCACTTAAAATAAATTGTTTTTTATTTATGCACGTGTGATTTTCTCCTTCCTTTTCATACTAGTCCCGGTGTAAGTCAGAATGACGGATGTATTGTTATAGAAATGAATATGTTATACAGGGTGTTTGGTTCACCGTTTGCCAAATGGAATTAGCCGAAAGGAGAGGTCATTTGCTATCTCTTAAGGCCCAGTGACTCATTCCTTGTTACACCGGTTTTTTTATTACGACTTTTTAACTTTTATTTAGAAAAATACGAGAACTCTGCATTTAAGTTTAAATTTAAAAAAAAGTTATGAGTATAGCCTTCAAATTTCATTATAATTCTTATGTTTACTCTTAAATTCAAAATTACTTGCTAATAACATCTAGTTCCTTTTTAATAACACAAATTTTTGAAAAAAGGAAAAATACACAACACTCAAATTTAAATGGCTGTAAAAAAAAAACTAAAAGCGATCGGGATCTTCGAATTCTTTTAAAAAGTTCTCTAGTTTGTCCCCTTTCCAACGGTGTGCAATATACCAAAAAAAACTTTTAATAACTTCAGTAATTTCCTAAATGTGTAATCGAGACACATCAGGCTGATATTCGATATTACGGTAAGAACACTAGTTTTCACATAAATAACATTCTTTAAGTAGGTGGATCTCACTCTTACGCAGTCTTTTATCTTTTTCTAGGGTTCTAACTTTCCTCGAACTTGAAATAAAAAATAAACTTTTATTTAACAAGTACTTAATTATAAATGTATAACCGGACGCTCACCTGTATCAATTAAAAGCAATTTATATATTTGTACTCTTAATGCTAAAACATTATCATCAACAGAAAAACTTATCGAGCTAAAAACAGCGCTACAAAACATTAAACACGACATAGTAGGACTAAGCGAAGTCCGCCGACTGGGAGAAGACATTATTGAAGATGATGACTACATAATGTACTGCATAGGAAAAACCAAAGGCCTTTACGGTGTAGGCTTCCTAGTCAAGAGTATACACAAAGAAAACATTAAAGCATTCACAGGCATATCGGAGAGAGTCTGCATACTGGAAATAAAACTTGAAAATTTACTTTTTGCAATAATACAGGCATACGCACCCACAGAAAGCGCATCTCAAGAAGATATTGACAATTTTTATGAAGAACTGGCGAAAGCTCACGACTCTACAAAATACATAATGGGAGATTTCAACGCGCAGATTGGGTTACCTAAAAAACATGAGCATCTAGTTACTGGTACCCATGGTTTTGGGAAAAGAAGCATTCGCGGTGAAAGACTTATCCAATACGCATACGAATACAACCTGAAAATAATTAACACTATGTTCAAGCTAAAAGACACCAACAGATGGACATGGATCTCTCCTGATAGAAATACTAGAAACGAGATCGATTTTATTATGTCCACAAAACCCAACTTATTTTCCAAGTATGAAGTACTCTCCTCATTTAACATCGGTTCAGATCACAGATTACTGAGAACCACCGTTAACCTGAAAACAATAACAAAAAGCAGACGCAACTTTTCTAAAGCAGCACCATCGTTGAAAACCTTGAAAGAGCAAGAATCATATCTTGAAAAGTTAAACAATTACTTACCAGATCTCGTAATACCAACTTCAAGTCACAAAGTTGAGGAATATAGTAATAAAATTACACACTCAATAATAGCCAGTTTAAAAAATTCAAAATCAAAGGAAAAACACACTATCTTGTCACTAGAGCTCATGAAAAAAAGAAACAAACTACAAAATAAGCCCAAACTGGACAAGTCCGATAAAGAAAAGTTGAAAAACCTATATAAACTAACAAACAAGGTAATAAGGAAATGCTACGACGCCTATTAAATTAATATTATACAAAATCACATGGAAAAATCGAGATCCGCCAAAAAAGCATACAAAGAACTGAATAGATCAAAGAAATGGATCCCTTCCCTTCAGCCTGGCTCTACTAAATGTAAGTCCCGTACGGAGATCATAAATATAGGCACGGACTTTTATGCTAAACTGTATAGCCACCCGGACTCGCTACAACAAGCAACTGTCAGTTACGAAAGCAGGGACGTCTTGCCGGTTCAAGAGTTCACGGGACCGGAAATCCTGAAACAAATGATGAAGATGAAGTCAGAAAAAAGCCCAGGACCTGACGGGCTTACAAACGAATGCATCAAATTGGCAAGGACTCTACTATACTGGCACCTATCACATTATTATGGAATATGATTTTAAAAGAAGAAGTAGTACCGCATTCGTGGACGGAATCCGAAATTATTCTACTTTATAAAAAAGGTGACCCAGCGGACATAGGAAACTATCGCCCTATAAGCCTGATGCCCTGTCTCTATAAATTATTCGCCTCATGCCTGCTTGAAAGATTATCCTCAGACATCGACTCTCACCAACCGATCGAGCAAGCAGGATTCAGAAGTGGTTTCAGCACAGTTGACCATATCCAAGTAGTGGACCAAGTGATCGAGAAATACTTAGAATATAATAGACCATTATACATAGCCTTCATTGATTACAAAAAAGCTTTCGACTCTATATCACACGACAGTATCTGGGAAGCATTACAAAATCAAAATATAAACGAAAAATACATAAACATATTAAGAAACATCTATGCAAACAGCTCGAGCAGAGTTGAACTAGATAGAAAAGGTACAAAAATAAACATCAGGAGAGGCGTGAGACAAGGAGACCCACTCTCACCAAAATTGTTCATCGCAGTCTTACAATATAATGAAAGGATTACCATGGGCAAAGCAAGGCATCAATATAAATGGGAAGTTTCTGAGCCACCTGAGATTCGCGGACGACATTATCCTGTTCTCGGAAAACCCACAACAATTAAATAATATGATAAACGATCTACACAGAGCCAGTACAAAAGTTGGATTGGAAATGAATCTCGAAAAAACAAAAGTTACCACTAATCACCTAATATCGCCCATCTTGGTTAACAACATACCTCTCGAGTTCGTTCAAAAGTATGTTTATTTAGGTAAGCAAATCTCCTTCAGCAAAGAAAGAAATTTAGAAGAAGTAGACAGAAGAATTGCTATTACCTACCTGGAAAAGTACTGGTGTCACAAGGAAATTTTCAAATCGCAGCTTCCGCTACAAACTAAAAAAATTGTTATGGATTCCGAAATACTACCATGCCTCACCTACGGCTCTCAGACTTGGACATTTGATCGCAAGACTAGGAACAAAATCCAGACTACTCAAAGAAAAATGGAGAGAAGTTGCTTAGGTATAAAAGTAAGAGACAGAGTGAGGATTGTTGAAATCCGGAGGAAAACTAAAATAACAGACGCCCTAACCTTCTCACTTCAAAGAAAATGGAAATGGGCAGGCCACGTGGCCAGGCTTAAAGATGACAGATGGACGAAGAGAGTAGTAAATTGGACTGGTCCACGAGGCACTAGAAGCAGAGGCAGACCTAGCGCTAGATGGGTAGATGAGATAGTGGAGATGGCAGGTCAATGCTGGCTGGACACAGCCAGAAACAAAGACTACTGGCATTCCTTGGAGGAGGCTTTTACCCGAAGGGGGTCCGTACAAGCTACATAACATTTTATCCTACAATATTTTACTTATTCTCTATAAAAAAAAAAAACTTAACTGTAACCTGTATGGAATAAAATAAAGCTTTATTATTATTATAAATTTTGTTCAAATGTCCTCCAATATTGCGTACACACGCGCGACATCTTCGTCTTATCACGACTAGTGGTGTGTAAACGTATTTCTGCTTTGATAGTGACTTACAACTGTACGCGCTAACATGGAATGCAAACCCTTTTTAGCTCTACTGCGTACCTCACCGATGTCTTAGGTAACGGCTTTGACGTCACTCTGCCAGATGTCATGTTATCCCGCACGGATTGTACTTTTTATATTTAATAAAAAATACCCCTTGGGAGAAAGTAATGCATTCTTACGCGAATTTTGTTTGTTGTGGGTCTCGAGAATCAAGACTATGATGCTGTCCAGTTTTGTCGTTTTTATTACACGGACGTGGATGATCCGAACTTTTAAAAAATAATTTCTACAGACTTTCCCTAATTATTAGCTCAACTACCAATTTTCAGTGAAGAGCTGTCTTTTGTTTTTCATCAAGACGGTTGTCCCGCTCACTGGAGATTAACCATGAGGGAGTACTTGGATGTTGCATTCCCAGACTCATGGATTGGGTTTGGGAGGGATGGCCATATTCCTTGGCCTCCACGTTCCCCAGACCCAAGGCCTCATTTACGGAGACGCGGGGCGTCGCGCGTTGCGTTGAGCGGCGCGGCCCGCACTGAATTCAAATATATGGCGTTGTATGAGTGCGTTTACGGAGAAGCGATTTTAGACGCGTTTGTTTGAATTAGGGCGTTTTTTGCGGCCGAGCCCGCGGATGGCACCGACGCGTCCCACGCGGCGTTTAGCGCGGCGGCGCACGCAGCGGCAATTCTCGATGAAGCTATGTCCTATGCTATGTGCCGCCGCGATGCCCGCCGCGTGCTTCGCTACACGCTAGAGGATTCGCCGCGGGCGCCGCGGCGGGCACCGCCACGCTTCCCGTCTCGCTTCTCTATGAACACGGTCGTATATTGCTATAAGTTTGTGTTTACGCGTGCGATGATGCGTGCCGCTTCACGCGCCGCCCCACCGTAAACAGAAAAAACGTCCGACGCGCCGCGAGACGCCACGCCACACGCGACGCGAGACGCCCCGCGTCTCCGTAAATGAGGCCTAACTCCGTTAGATTTTAACGTCTGGGGACGGTCCAAAGAACTTGTTTACGCCAAGGAAGTTGAGACTACGGATGATTTAGTCCAACGCATTGAGGCGGCTTTCGTCACTATCAAAGCAGAAATACGTTTACACACCACTACAGTCGAGCTACGACGAAATGTCGCGCGTGTGTACGCAATAGTAGTGAGGACAATTTGAACAAAATTTATAATTATGCTATTAAATTTTTTTTTTTTTTTTCAATTTCGAGGAAAGTTAGAACCCTAGAAAGAGATAAGAGACTGCGTAAGAGTGAGATAACACTATCCACCTACTTAAAGAATGTTATTTATGTAAAAACTAGTGTTCTTACCGTAATATTGAATATCAGCCTGATGTGTCTCGATTACACATTTAATTCAAGTTATTAAAAGATTTTTTGGTATATTGAACACCGTTGGAAAGGGGACAAACTAGAGAACTTTTTAGAAGAATTCGAAGATCCCGATCACTTTTAGTTTTTTTTTACAGCCATTTAAAGTTGAGTGTTAAGTGTATTTTTCCTTTTTTCAAAAACTTTGTGAGTTATTAAAAATAAACTAGATGTTATTAGCAAGTAATTTTGATGAAATTCAGAACCATACAAGAGTAAACATAAGAATTAAAATGAAATTTGAAGGCTATACTCATAACTTTTTTTTTAATGTAAGCTTAAATGCAGAGTTCTTGTATTTTTCTAAATAAAAATTAAAAAGTCATTAAAAAAAAACCGGTGTAACAAGGAATGAGTTACTGGGCCTTAAGAGATAGCAAATGACCTCTCCTTTCGGCCAATTACATTTGGCAAACGATGCACCAAACACCCTGTATATAAAAGGAATGTACCAGCAATGTACTTGAATGTGAAATGTGAACCTTTAATGAAATTCAATGTACCTCCCAAGAAACAAGAACAATTATAATAATAAAGTGAGCCGCAGTCCTGACACTCAGAATGACAGGTGAATACTAATAATGAATGTAATATACAGGGTGTTTGGTTCATCGTTTGCCAAATGGAATTGGCCGAATGGAGAGGTCATTTGCTATCTCTTAAGGCCCAGTTTGCTTTGATAGTGTAAAATTTAAAATTTATAATTAAGTACTTATTAAATAAAAAATTATTTTTTATTTCAAGTTCTAGGAAAGTTCGAACCCTAGAAAGAGATAAGAGACTGCGTAAGAGTGAGATAACACTATCCACCTACTTAAAGAATGTTATTTATGGGAAAACAAGTGTTCTTACCGTAATATCGAATATCAGCCTGATGTGTCTCGATTACACATTTAGCGAATTACTGAAGTTATTAAAAGTTTTTTTAGTATATTGCACACCGTTGGAAAGGGGACAAACTAGAGAACTTTTTAAAAGAATTCGAAGATCCCGATCGCTTTTAGTTTTTTTTTTACAGCATTTTAAAGTTGAGTGTTAAGTGTATTTTTCCTTTTTTCAAAAACTTTATGAGTTATTAAAAAGGAACTAGATGTTATTAGCAAGTAATTTTGAATTTCATAGAACCATACAAGAGTAAGCATAAGAATTAAAATGAAATTTGAAGGCTATACTCATAACTTTAAAAAAAAATTAAGCTTAAATGCAGAGTTCTTGTATTTTTCTAAATAAAATTTTAAAAGTCGTAATAAAAAAACCGGTGTAACAAGGAATGAGTTACTGGGCCTTAAGAGATAGCAAACAACCTCTCCTTTCGACCAATTCCATTTGGCAAACGATGCACCAAACACCCTGTATATCTTATGGTTACCTAATGAGGAATGTACCTTCAATGTACCTCATAAAAACATAATGCGACAAAAAACTAGAAAATAAATTTTGACGTGTACCAATTTTTAATAGCAATGTGAGTAAGTATAGTGTTATTTGCTCGTATTGAGAATTGGACGTGATTATGAGAGTATTATTTAAATTTTAATATTATTTAATTTTTACACACCTACATGTGATTTCATAAATAAAACAAATATTGATTAGAAAATGAATTATCATTTATTCAACGTTTATGAAAAGCAGTGAAAAATGTAAATAATCCTCTCATAATCACGTTCAATTTAATACGAGCAAAAATAAAACTAGTCCCGAGCTGCGAATGCGTCGATCGGCGCGCGCTCTATTCCTGATCTACTAGTTAGACTTCGCTGTTTACAGGACAATGCGTAAGCTACTATTTTCGTGTCATGCTCTGCAGCAGAGCCACCATCCTAGAAACCGATCAATTATATCTTAAAATGATGTACGTCAAACGTTACTTTACCGTTATCGCTGTACTTGCATTAGATAATGATAAAATAGACATTGATTGTGGCTCTGCTGCAGAGTTTACTCCCTAGCGGAGCCACAAAGTACATGTACTCAGGAAAGATAAACGCCACTGTTTTTTTAAATAAAAACTGTTGTACGAATAGTGTTTATTGCGTACGTGTTCAAAAATATCATTATTAGACTGCTTTTATTTATTTTAGTTTACTAAAATTTTCATAGTAAGCGCCTGTATATTTTGCAAAAGTTTTTATAGACAATCTGTTACCGTCAGGATGGGTGTACGTTACCCCAGCAAGAAAGTATCTCCTAGAGTTATATGAGTAGAACGTATAGTTGGTGCCTTATCTGCTGTAAATGTGCCCCCACATAAAAAATGTGTGCCCCCTGTCGTTTTGGAAAAAAATCTAAAAAACGATTCTTGCTGGGGTAACGTTTTTCTAGCAGGAAAACTCTAAACGAATGATCGGAGAGAGAAAAACTGTGCATGGCCAGAGAGCTTATATGTGTGCCAAAATGTGCCCCCAAAAAAAAAATCTGTGCCCCTTCAGATTTTCGAGATATTGCATTTCCTGCTGGAGTAACGTTTTGAAGAATCGTATATCTCTAAAACCATTGCATGTGCCCCTGTAGAATAAACATACACGAGTAGCTCTTAATGTGTGCCCCTTAGTGCCCCAATTAGATTTAAGAAAATATTTATAGTTTTCAAGTTATGGCGGTTTTATGAAAACCCGAAAAAACATCGCAGCGCCTAAATGAGACAAGGCACAAGTTCGCTGAAAACTGTATTCGGTCCTTCTTGACGCTAATAATAACCATACAAAGTTTCAAAACTGTTCATGCATGCGTTTTTGAATAATCTTGCTAAAAGTCAAAACGATGCTGTCATAACTTTGACGGCAAAATACAAGGAACTGGCTCAATGCCAGATGTGTAGGTGTAAACCAAAATCTTGTGCCTTTAGTCAAAAATATATGGTGAAAATATTGAGCTTGGAATGTTTCGCATTAAGTAAATATAAACAAAAAACCAAAATATCTAAACAACGGCTGGTTATCCGACCAAATCTGAATGACTACTAAGAAGCGAGCGATTCATACATATCGATGACCTGCTTTATTGGACGTATTATACCTAAGCTGTTGTCCGTACAGTCGTGTTCAAAAGTTTTGGGGGCTAATTAAAAAATATATTAAATGCACCTTGTGACTATATTAATGAAACAGCTTGTTGATGTGGAAATTATTATTTTTATTCCCTTAATTTTAATTCTTAAAGTTATTATTGCATCAAATCACAGATCAAATTTCCTGCCTATAAATATTAGAAATTATTTGCACGTTGTGTAGTCATTATTATTTAAATCACAGATCAGTTTTTCATTTAAGTCTGACATATAATTAGTAAATTCGCATCACAAAAAATCACAAATCAGTATTAAGTATAAGTAAGTATAATATTTTGTAAAAAAAATATTAAATTTGAAATCACAGATAAATAATTTTCTTACGAGTAATTTGCTTATACATAGATTCAGATAAAGTGTGTTAGTATAGTAAACCGCATAAAGATATAACTGTAAACATCGAATGTGCATAAATTATCTGATGGTACCTATTTGGCTATATAAATAAACATATTTAGCTAGGTAGGTATTTATGTAACTATCCATTACCTATAAATAACTAAAGTGAATGCCATTGCTTAGTCGGTATTAGTATTATCAAGTATTATAATCTCATGTCAGAGGTCTGTATAGCTATAACTGATAGCCGACGGTATTATATAAAGTATGTTGGGGTAAGATCGGCACTGGCATCAAATGAATCCCGTATGAATCAAATTCCCACCTAAATGTGGCAATGTTTTTAATGCAGATGCAGTAATAAACATTGGTGTTCTCCATAGAGTAAAGTAATATGTGTTCTCCATCATTATTTTTATTCTGTTACGACGAAGATCAGAGCAAAATTTAATTTTGCAGGCAAATAATTTGATTCTTACGTATTAGACTTACATATTTATCCCATATACGTAACAACATTATCACCTGACTGTGGAATGAATATATATCCAAAACGCCATCAAATCAAAATTATGTGACACTACATAATCACTTAATCTTTAATATAATCGTTGGTTAATAATTATAAATCCCTCATAGGTATGTACGTAATACGACATACAAAATGGAAACACGTTGTTGCAACACAGATCATTGTGCGGTTGACTATAGGTATACACTAAATACAACTCTCAAAACTGTAGGTACCAAAATTTATTTGGTTAAGGTGAATGCTCCAACCAACCCGCGAAATTCAAATTTTCTTACGTTTTTTGCAATTTGCAGGCCAGTGCTAGGATGTAAGTTGATTAAAATATTATTCGCGGCTGTGTGCACACAGACAGCTGCTAGTTGTTTATTGAGTGCGCTACAACTGCCGCTCCCTATGAACACAGAGTGGCTAGATAGAGGCAATAACGACCTAAGTTCCTACCCCTAAGCCCCTAACGCCTACAACCTAGCTCTTACAATTCAATGCCCACCTGTCTGACTAGCCCTAGTACCCTATCAGCCCTAACGCCCTAGCCCTAACGTACAAACCATAACACAACGTACTAGTACTGTTGTGTGGGCAGGAAAGCCTGTTACCAGCGACCTAAGGCAACAGACCGGAGCGGGTAGGAAGGCAAGGTAAGTGTACCAGGTGCAATGTACACAGGAGGTGGATATCTCACTGCCGATCCCACAGACTCACAGGATCGATCGTACTGATGGCTAAAGGTGTCTTGGCCACAGTGAGGGGTAACTCGACGGAGAGGAATCAAACACGACTCCAGCTTGATGACTAATTTTATTTACAAAGTTTACATCTTATATACTAATTATAAACTAAATACACATAGATGCTTGTTTAGTGTGTGTGCCTTCCGTCATCCATGTGTGATGTTGTTGATGCAGCTATCTCTCGTAACTCGGTCAGACAAAGTGCTGATGCTGATCCGAACTTTGTACAATAAATGTTGTGATCCGTTGATTTAGCGATTAAGATGAAATTAGCTGTATTGCAATGTTTGGATTAGGGTTCCGTGGTGCTATGGTTCACTTGTGAACATTCTGGCCCTCTCAAAGGATGACTTACATCTGTTGTAATTCAACGATTTCGCTCAAATTAGCCGTTTGGTTACGGCGTGAATCTGGTTTTGGTCTTCTTTCTTCCTTCGGTATTGGTTGACTGTATGTCGGTTCCATGGAAACTGCTGACTGCAGCTGCCTGGGTGGTTTGTCTGGTGGCCTTTGGGTTGCTGCAACCTGTCCTTGTCCTCTGGCTGGGTGACCGGTTGGTTTTGCTGACTCTCCTCCTTTTGGTGTGTGCACGATGTTTGCTAGCCAACTTACTATACGTCGACCATAACAAGCTATAAACAATATAATTGCTAATATTACTATTGATGATACGAAACTGGTTAAATATGTGTGAGAGCTGATTTGAGTCCATACAGTATTATCTAAACTGGTTTGTAATGCATTCTCTTTATTTATTAAATGTTGAAAACTATCTGTTGAATCAGCCATTATTTCCTCCCTAGTTAGATTCACTAAGTTGTTAGCAACATTCTGAGTATTTACTGTGAAATCTAATTGTTTCGAGTACGACATAACTATTGGTAATGACACAGTTCTTTTTGCGCTTAGTATGTTATTAACCGTTTTCATGATACAACTATCTGATATTTGAATTACACCAACACCTCGAAGCTCTAACTCTTCTCTTTCTCCGTCACAAATAATTGACGTCGTAATGTAGTCGGGCACTATAAATAACCAAGTATTCTGCATATATAGTTGTTTCCATATAACTTTATTCGGTATACGAAACGTTTTGGACAAACATTTTGTATTTGTTTGATTTTTGAAGATTTGGTCAACAATGCAATTTTCGCTTAATTGCATGTTCTTCACCGCCCCAGGAAAACAAATAAAGTGAGCATATTTCTGCAAACAACTCTTAAATTCGTCGTAGTTTAATTCAAAATATAATTCGTTATTGTAATCTAATCCTATGTAAGCTTTAGGTATAGCTATAGATTGCACTGACTTATCTGTTTTTATGTTCGGAACGGGTGTAACGTACATTAACATGTATTTAGATATATCCTTTATAGGAAAATAGGCATATACTTGTATATGGGTATCGTTTTCTGATATCTTGGTATCTAATAATTGTTGCTGAACTATTTTTAAATTTGACGGCAATTTTTGGTTTGCTGACGATATCAATTCACTGACATTCCTTGGTGATATTACGCTATAAACCGTTGCCTTTGTCAAGTAGATTTGTAAAAACCCAGTGTAATGATCCATGACTTCTGATATATAATTAACTGCTAATTGATAAGTTTGCATAATGCGTATGCTTATGCTATTATGGTCAACTGTACTGAACCAATGGTTGTATGCGTCCATATAATCAATAACTTGGTTCAATTTATTTTGAAAACCTTCAAGTTTTAGCTTTATCTTTTCTTCTGTTTTATTGACTTGTGAAATAGTTGATATCATAAATTTGGTTTGGTGGTTGGCAGCTTCAATGAGTTTTTGTTGATTCATATTCAACGAGTCTATGTCTCGATAAACCTCATCATTTACGCCAAAGATTGATGTCAGTAATTGTCCTAAGATTCCTCTTTTCTTTCTAGTTTGATTTACTTCCATTAAATATTCTTTAATTCGCTCAAATTTCGATTCTTCTTCGATTAAATAATGGTGTAACTGTTTACAATGTGATGTGTCACTTAATTCTTCCGCGTTTGTACATAACTGCCGGAATTTTGACGTTACTGTCCTCACTCTATAGAAATCTTGTTCTAAGTGTTCTCTCTCAAGCTGGAGTCGTGTTTGATTCCTCTCCGTCGAGTTACCCCTCACTGTGGCCAAGACACCTTTAGCCATCAGTACGATCGATCCTGTGAGTCTGTGGGATCGGCAGTGAGATATCCACCTCCTGTGTACATTGCACCTGGTACACTTACCTTGCCTTCCTACCCGCTCCGGTCTGTTGCCTTAGGTCGCTGGTAACAGGCTTTCCTGCCCACACAACAGTACTAGTACGTTGTGTTATGGTTTGTACGTTAGGGCTAGGGCGTTAGGGCTGATAGGGTACTAGGGCTAGTCAGACAGGTAGGCATTGAATTGTAAGAGCTAGGTTGTAGGCGTTAGGGGCTTAGGGGTAGGAACTTAGGTCGTTATTGCCTCTATCTAGCCACTCTGTGTTCATAGGGAGCGGCAGTTGTAGCACACTCAATAAACAACTAGCAGCTGTCTGTGTGCACATTTTGGTCCATCATTCTGTGATGATTGGTTGGTGATTTTGATGATTATAATTCTGTAACTACATACGTCTTACAGCCGTGAATAATATTTTAATCAACATACAACCTAGCACTGGCCCGCAAATTGCAAAAAACGCAAGAAATTTTGAATTTCGCGGGCTGGTTGGAGCATTCCCCTTAATGATGAAAAACTTACCTACTGTTAATTTATCTAACCTACGGCTTATCAATAAACATATATATATTATTAGCAGAGTGAGCAAGTTTTATTTAAAAAAAAAAAGATAACGACCACAAAATAAAGCTTATAATTCTTTCAAACAAGTAATTAATAAAAATTGATCTTAATTAAACACAAGTAACCTAACACACGCCTAGCTAAAACCCGCCCTAGCTCTTCAAGCGCCCAAAATGAAATGACCGAGGCAATGAGCTCGCCGCTGCAGCCGTCCGTCTGCCCCTCTCTCGCGCCTCGTGACGTCATTCAGCAGCCACGCCCTCAATGTCAGGATTCTCCGCTAACAATATACATATATAAAGACAAATACGGGCTTTTTATTTATATACAAAAAAGCGCTACCTCTTTTTAGTAGTAGGTATTCATCACACATTCATGAACCATATTTTTTTTTAAACATCGGGACAAGTCACATTTTGGGTCAAAGACCTGGCCAATGGATGTATTTCTTTCGTTCACACATAAATTACTGGATGTATTTTAATGAAATTTAGAATGGAGAAGATAGCTTACCTTGGAATAGCACTTACGCTACTATTTATAATGTACTTAATCATGTGTAAGGTCATAGAAACTGCTAGTAGAATATAATCCAATAACAACTTTATTTTACTACTTTTCTACTTCAGTGTACTCAGGCACAACTAGTGTGAACCGGTTAGTGAGTAAAGTAAAGAAGGTCATTGATTTGTATGAATCCGTCGCTTTTTTGTAGTCATTCAGATTTGGTCGGATAACCAGCCGTTGTTTACATATTTTGGTTTTTTGTTTATATTTACTAAATGCGAAACATTCCAAGCTCAATATTTTCACCATATATTTTTGACTAAAGGCACAAGATTTTGGTTTACACCTACACATCTGGGATTGAGCCAGGTCCTTGTATTTTGCCGTCTAAGTTATGACACCATCGTTTTGACTTTTAGCAAGATTATTCAAAAACGCATGCATGAACAGTTTTGAAACTTTGTATGGTTATTATTAGCGTCAAGAAGGACCGAATACAGTTTTCAGCGAACTTGTGCCTTGTCTCATTTAGGCGCTGCGATGTTTTTTCGGGTTTTCATAAAACCGCGATAACTTTAAAACTATAAATATTTTCTTAAATCTAATTGGGGCACTAAGGGGCACACAGTAAGAGCTACTCGTGTATGTTTATATTCTACAGGGGCACATGCAATGGTTTTAGAGATATACGATTCATCAAAACGTTACTCCAGCAGGAAATGCAATATCTCGAAAATCTGAAGGGGCACAGATTTTTTTTTTGGGGGCACATTTTGGCACACATATAAGCTCTCTGGCCATGCACAGTTTTTCTCTCTCCGATCATTCGTTTAGAATTTTCCTGCTAGAAAAACGTTACCCCAGCAAGAATCGTTTTTTAGATTTTTTTCCAAAACGACAGGGGGCACACATTTTTTATGTGGGGGCACATTTACAGCAGATAAGGCACCAACTATACGTTCTACTCATATAACTCTAAGAGATACTTTCTTGCTGGGGTAACGTACACTCAGGATGGCTGGACCAAACTAGATATGTACACGAGACTATGTGCACTATTTAAAACCTATGTGCTACTATTTACTACCTATAATGAAAAAATTGCTACCTTTACATTAAGAAACATATCAAAGAAATAAAATGGTCAGCCATTCTGTCGTCAGGTTGGTTGATCACTTTTATGGCAAATAGGTAGTAAATATTTATATTAACAACGCATTTAATACAACGCTAAAACTATGAGAAAATTGATTGGGAAAATTTGACAGTTTCGGGTAGCTTGATGCGCTGGCGTCTGTACATAGGAAGATGATTCAAAAGTAAATATTTATAATCGAATGTTTTATTAACTAATTAATACAGAGTTGATATGACAGAGGGGCGTCAAATTACACTACGTATACTATACGTGTATAGTATTAATTCGATATGGTACAAAAATAAAAAGCGCCAAAAATGAGATTTTTTCTTTCAAACAAACTAAATAGCTTACAAATCAGAGTAAAACGCAACCACCCTTTATAAATAGATTTGACTGAACTTAGATGCCTGGGTAAGTGGCAACGTCGCGTGCGCGCCGGTGCGCGGCGTGTGTTATCTCTTTGGCGTGGCGGGCGGGCGGCTTAGGCCGCTCTCGCTGGCTTTTATGTTAGGTAAGGTTGTAAAATACGCATACACAAAAACACAAAATTTTTAAATTCTCGAGGTGTCTGCCATTCATATTAATGCACAAATTATACCAACGGAGAATATTGTTATTTATTTTTCAAATTAAATCACTGTCCGTCGCTAAGCATTTTAATTTGTGAATTGCCAAAATAATCCTATTTTTTAGTTCAACAATTGTATTTACCTCTGAGGCATACACTTCACCCTTAATGTACCCCCACAAAAAGAAATCCATGTGAGTGAGGTCCGGAGATCGTGGTGGCCACCGAACAGGTCCGATTCGACCGATCCATTGCTGCCCAAACATTTCTGTGAGCCGTTTCCTGGAAGCCACCACAGAATGTGGAGGCGCACCGTCCAGCTGGTACCACAACTTGCGATGAACGGCTAAAGGCAGTTGGTCAGTATCATGTCACACACACACAACCGACGTTTAATTACGTGTCCTATCACAATAAAAAACAGTCAATCACAAAAAAAACACTAAATAATAATAATCCCAAGTTACGTGTCCTGTCACAATAAAAAAAAAGAAATACTATCTTAAACTTATTTAGTGTCTTAGCACAATAACAAAATAAAATCATAATTGTCAGCGCGCGAATTCGACAAACAATAGCGGGGCGGCGGCGCGGCGGCGCAAGAGCTTCCGTGTCGCGTGACGTACGTTCCGAAAGGAGAGCGTCGGCGCACTGAAAAAACAAGTTTTTTTATCAAATTCGCAAGGATCTAGGATGCAATAGCAACACACTGACCTATTTCTATTTCTTTTACGCGCGGGATGTTTTGCTATGATTGTCACTCTCGTAATGAAAGTGCAAGTGTGTGTGTACTTATTGCTTCCTTTTTAGTGAAATATTTGGTTGTACCTACTTGTGACTTGCGTCAGAGCGGCAACAACGTATCTTAGATTCTACTCAGATTATCGTTTTAAGGTGCATGACCTATGCGTATAGACAATCACCATAACATTTATCAACTGGACGTCATGGACGAAGTTAGCCTCATGCAGATCTGCACCTCGAGCTACACCGAAGACGAGATACGTAGTGCAAAGACAACACTGTACACGTCGACGGAACCCTTCGTGTGCGAGTCCGACTCGCACTTGACCAGTTTTTATTTTTACTTTAGCTTCGTACAAAATTACAAGTTTCTAGGCCGACTATAAAAAAATGTAATACCTACGAAACCCTCTGTGCGCGAGCCAAACTCACACTTGACCTCTTTTTAATCTTTCCTTTAGTTTCATGCTAATGTCTAGCTTCATGCTAAATTTCAAGTTTCTAGGCCGGTTAGAAGTTTCTAGGCCGGCTAGAATAAAAAATTAATACGGAACCCTCTATGCGCAAGCCAAACTCACACTTGACCATTTTTAAAATTTTTGCTTTAGTTTCATGCTAATGTCTAGCTTCGTGCCAAATCTAGGCCGGCTAGAATAAAAATTTAATATTGAACCCTCTATGCGCGAGCCAGACTCACACTTGACCATTTAAAAAAAAATTCCTTTAGTTTCATGCTAATGTCTAGCTTTGTGCCAAATTTCAAGTTTCTAGGCCTACTAGAAGTCCCTAAACATTTTGATTAAGGGGAATGCTCCAACCAGCCCGCGAAATTCAAAATTTCTTGCGTTTTTTGCAATTTGTAGGCCAGTGCTAGGTTGTATGTTGATTAAAATATTATTCGCGGCTGTAAGACGTATGTAGTTACAGAATTGTAATAATCAAAATCACCAATACAACCCTCCAACTTCATAAAGGTGTAAGAACAAAAAAAAAACAGAAAAAGTAATTCTAACAGCTTTATGAACTTAGAGCGTTTTATTGATGATTTTCATGATTATAATTCTGTACCTATATATGTCTTACAACCGCGAATAATATTTTAATCAACATACAACCTAGCACTGGCCTGCAAATTGCAAAAAACGTAAGAAAATTTGAATTTCGCGGGCTTTTTTTTTTTTTTTTTTTTTTGTGGATGGGAAATCATCAAATGACTCCTCCCGCTCTGGGTGGAGCGGAAGGGAGTGTCAGACTCTTACTGACTAAAACCCACCCGTGTTCCTTCCTTAGCCCTTTATGTTCCGGGCCAGCGGTAACCCTTTCGGACAATCCCGCTGACCCGGCAGGCTTCGGCCCTAAGGGGCCCCTCCTCGATGCTGACATTTCTTTGAGGCGCGCGTGGAACACGTACGCGCCGTCCGGCACGAGCCTGGTCCTGATCGGGCGGTGAGCTACCCATTACTCTCCGCCCGCAGGCCCGCGCCTACGGTGGCCGGGAGTCGTCACGCGGCTCCCGACGCCCGGAGCGTCTCCCGCGGCGGCTGGGACGGGAGGCTCTCTCCCTGAGCCGTTCCGCCACCTCCTTCGCTAGCATGACTGCTTCGCAGAAGGAGGTGACTGCCTCCCACTCCCTCTCGCCCCGGACCATGGCTTGCACCAGGGCCGGACGCGAGAGGTCGCCGTCGCTGCCAATCGCCTCTACGAGGACACGGCGGTGCTCCGCCCAAGCGGGGCAGACCTCCACCGTGTGCTCCACCGTGTCCTCTGGGCGATCCTGGCAATGGTGACACCCGGGCGTTTCCTCCCGCCTGATGATGTGCAGGAACCTCCCGAAACTTCCGTGTCCGGTGAGGACCTGCGTCAGGCGGTAGGTGAGGGCGCCGTGGCGCCTCTCTAGCCACTCCTCAAAGAGGGGTCTTATCGCCGCTATCGCGGCGTGCCCTGCGCTGGGTTGCGACAGTCGCTCTTTCCATGCCGCCATGAGATCGCGCCGGAGATCCGTCCGCTCCGCAGCGATTTGCCGCGGAAGCGGATCCTCCCCCCGGCGTAGTGCCTCCGCGCGCCACTCATACAGGCGCGCGAGGACTATCGCCTCCAGATCCCATGGCGGCAGTCCGGCAAGGAGGCTTGCCGCCTCGCCAGAGATCGTGCGGTAGCCCCGGATAGCCCTTATGGCTACCACCTTCTGGGGCGCGTTCAGGTAGTGGGCGGCTCGCCGCCGCAGTGAACGCGCCCACACCGGGGCCCCGTATATGGCCATGGACCGCACGACCCCCGCGTAAAGCCTCCGGCAGGAGGCGTTTGGCCCCCCCAGGTTGGGCAAGAGCCGCTTGAAGGCGGCCCCGGCCCGTTCCAGTTTGGGGGCCAAACGTCGGAAATGCTCCACGAAGTTCCACCGGCTGTCGAGGACGAGACCCAGGTATTTCATCGTCATCCCGACGCCGATGTGAACCCCTCCTACCGTTAGTTGGGATCCCGATGGCGGCGCGTTCCGGGGCCCATGAAACGACATGGCCTCGGACTTGTGCAATGCCACCTCGAGACCCAACTGCCGGATCCTCTCCACGACTATCGCAACCCCGCGTGTCATCGCGTCGGCCGCCGCCTGATGCGACCTCCCCTGCGCCAGGACCAGCGTGTCGTCAGCGTAGCAAACCACGCTGACGCCATCAGGGAGGTCGGCGCGCAGCACCCAGTCGTACCCGATGTTCCACAGAGGCGGCCCCAGGACCGATCCCTGTGGGACACCGCACGACATCTCTCGCCGGTTCCACTCCCCATCGCGACCGGGGTAGCTGACGGCTCTTTCCGTCAGATACGCCTCGACTATTCGACGGAGGTAGGGCGGCACCCGGTGATACCGGAGTGCCTCCACAATGGTGCTCCAGGGCAGGGTGTTAAACGCGTTGGCGATGTCGAGTGACACCGCCACGACGACCCCACCCCGGGACACCGCGTCCCCCGTCGTGAGGGCTCTCACGCGCATGATGGCGTCCACCGTCGAGCGCCCCTTGCGGAAACCGAACTGGCTGTCCGCAAGATCCGGCCCCGTCCCCACCAGGTGCCCGACGAGGCGGCCCGCAATCACTCTCTCAAAGAGCTTGCCGACCTCGTCGAGCGAATTTCGCGGGCTGGTTGGAGCATTCACCTTAACTTTAAGTGAGTGAGTCAGTCAGTCAGTCAGTCAGTGCCACTTTAGCTGTTTTGAAAAGTCCGTAACTTCGAATCTATTAAAGCTATAGTTATGAACTAACAGCAGTCATGGTATTATGTATGTGAAGTTTGATTCGATTTCGTGTGACAAATAGTTAGATACAGGGTGGTCAAAAGTAGGTCGAAGCGGTTCGGGTAAATAGTGCACGGCGTACGTGCAGCCTCTTGCTGGAACTTGGCCTGCGCACTGCCGTGCGCTTTGATTTGACAAACGACAACACTACGATCAGTCTAAACATTATTTTGTGTTTATTATATTTTTTCTATAGGCTGTTTAGAGGTTGTGTCAGTGCCATATTTAAAATGAGAGTCAGTGCTTTTATTTACACCTGCGCGCGCATCGCTGGTGCTGGCTAGCACGGCGCGCGGAAAAACAAAACTAGCGCGCCATTTTCCAACCAAGTTAATATTTAACAATACAAGTCTGTATTTTTCCTCGCAAGTGTGTTGAAAAATGTCGCATGAAACGCGTGTGCATTGAACATAGCACACATGTATCTAGACGACAAACAAAAACGTGCCCAACACGCCACCGTCGTCTACAGCCGACAAAAAAACGCGTGTTGGGCACGTTTTCGTTTGTCGTCTATACCCGACCGTGGCGTTCAAAAGGTTAATGTACCTACACCACATAAGCTAACACGACATTACCTATTAGAATATCTCTGAAATGTAAACATTTTAGAAAGGAAATACAATACTATTTATAAATCATAAACTGCGTAAATAAGTGTATGTAAATAAAGTGGTTCATTTTTGCTATCATAAGTTTTAGCCAAATTATCGTCATAGCAAACTATTCGTCCATTTACATAGCCATGCGCTCGATAATGACCGATGCCGTCAGGATGTTGAGAAAGAAGAAATTCAATACCGCCAAGTAACCTGTACGATCTACTTTTTATTAAAATTATTTCGGGCACATCTTGTAACGTTACCTGTTTTGTTCCATTCAAATCCATAATAAATTAAAAATTTAAAAAACTCCCGACTGAAAAAAAAACCTCTTAGAATAGGTGTTCCACAGAACGGTTCCCCGACTTCCATATGAATTTATCTGTTTTAGTCTCGTTACCTATCTAGATTCTTTGAGTTGGGGGTTTTTAAATTATTTTATCCTTTTCCAATTACTTACATTTAATTTTATTTTTTTTGGTGTCGGGGGTTTAAATTTTTAATTTAATTGTTATTTCATGCTTTTTGTAGGGAGTCCTTAATTTTTGTATTTCAATTCGTTTATTTTCTTGCGTTTAACATTCATGGTGTTTAATCAGGATTTTTATCCGTCAAAAAATAATTATTAATCTAAAGTTGAAGAATACTTTTTAAGACAATATTTAATAATACAACGATACAGACGATAATTTATTAATAATACAACATTTCTTGTTATTTCAGGTGCCGCGCAAGATTAATTTAAGCAGGTTTTAGTGATAACTGCGCTTGAAAAGCTGTTTATTAAAATTGGCTCGAAAACGTACGTTACGTTTCAGCAACAATCCCGTTTGGCCAGTCTGGTTTTTGTTAAAATATTGAAGCGCTATAAGAGATCTCAGTGTAAAAAAATCGTGATTCGAGTCATTATCTCTTAAACATTTAAGGTATTCCTGGATGTTATTATCTGTGAAAGTGTCTATAATATCATCAATGTTGAGAAGATTAAGTTAATTAAGTTTATGTATCATAATTATGGTCACCCTACTGCACTTTTCCCTAACAATAAAATTAAAAATGTAATATCTCGTAAATTAAGCTGTACTTACCTATATGTAAATTATTTTTATGTAAAACTTTAGTCATAAAGTTGTACAAAAATTAATCGTAGTTTGTGTAAATCAATACGGAACAGGTAGTTACTGTTTGGAGGTCCAAGTCCAAGCTGCCCGTTTCCATTAGTCTCACCAGGCATTGCTGATCGATTCTTGATCCGAATCCGACCGTGTGCCAAAACCAAACCAATGCTTTGTCGAAAAAACCAACCCTCTAATCCTGGGCCCATAACCTGTTTGGAGGTCCAGTGGTCGGAGCGTACAGAGGGTGGTTTTGGCTTGGAAATGAAATCTCGCACAACGGTTAATATACTTCAATATATTAAACATAAAAATATCGTCAGATTTCAATGATTGATAAGGATAAAATTATACAAGGAAAAATCACAGGTGACGGCCATGACTTATCCAACTTTTCTCAAAAAGTTATGCAAAGGCAACCACGACGTACTGTCTAGTTTGTATTTACAGTATATAGTGTACTTAAAGCTAATTTAACAGTTACCTATAAGTATTCTTATGGATCACTCAGTTCAGCAAATTTAAAAACATTGAGTTACTCCTAAATTTTTAACAAAAGGTATTTGTGTTATGATATTTATTGACAAATATATTCGGAACATGTACATTTTAGGATAAACAATAGATCTATAGAAATAGTCATCCGAAATATTACAACGATATCGGGGGGCACGGCAGTGCCCCCACCAAGGCGAGCGCGAAGCAAACAGTGCCGTACCATCCTTTACTGGAACCATTTCGTCGCATTTTCAGGCTACTATTTGAGAACCTCTGGATAAGACCAGAACGCAGAAAGTTTCGTCATCCAGTAAGCTATAATCACATAGGTACTTAAAATCCAAAATTTCAAGTCTGTAGGTCATTTAGTTCCGAATTTAAGCGAAAGCAAAGTTTCGCATTTATGACACTCACTCACTCATGATCATCAGAATAGAACTAGTACTTCCCATAAACTCAGAGAGCTGGTACAGAGTTAGGGTTTAATGGCCACATAAAGGGAAAACTATAAAAATTAGGATAATCGAAGATCTGGAGTACCTGGTGACCCTGATTAGAAAACACAAGAGCCTAACCAAACTATTAGAGATCGACATACCGCATATTTACAAAAAATATTCAACTTGGTGGGCCGCTTCATTTGATGTCAAAAATCGAAGGTCTGAAGTATCTGATGCAGAACCCTCAACGGCCAAGTCACACAACATTAACTAGAATAATAAAGAAATCGCAGTAAGGAACCTTAGACATGGCAAGACTTTGTCTAGATTTCATTACTTTTTAGAGATAAACAAGCAGCTCCAACGAGACTTGGCTAGTTTTTTACAGAATGTTTTTGGTGGGATATATATTACAACGATCTCTCAGACAAAATGGTGTCTGTACTGAGTGATCCAATGATACTGTCCAAATAGTTATACCTGGAAGAAGCTTTAAATACCTTGATTGGTTTAAAAAATGTTGTGACAAATTTTTAACAAATTTTTGAGATATAAATTTTGTCAGTAGAGTAAGTTTATGTTGAAACTAGCTGCGCCCCGCGGTTTCACCCGCGTAAATGTCGATCCCGTAAGAATATCGGGATAAAAAGTAGCCTATATGTTAATCCAGGGTGTCAGCTACCCCCATACAAAATTTTATCGATATTGGTCCAGCCGTTTGAGCGTGAAGAAGTAACAAACATATAAACACACACACACCCCCACACACACTCACACACACACTCACACACACACTCACAAACTTTCGCCTTTATAATATTAGTGTGATTTAGCTCATAGCCGTTTTTGCAAAATGTCTGAATTGAGTGATCCACATTTTCGGCAATAACTGAAGACCCTTGAGAGTGACCATTTTTTTACTTTGGGCTACGAGTTTTGACTATTTTTGACTAAATCTACAATCAGTTTTTGTCACGAAATAAAAAAGATCACTAAATCCAAATGCACATGTAGAAGAACGGGCAAGAAACTCCGAGGACACTCTTTTAAATCAAAATATTACAAAATCCTGGGTACGTTATTATTGTTGCTTTTAAATAGAAACAAAATATTACAAAATCCTGGGTACGTTATTCTTGTTGCTTTTAAATAGAAACAAAATATTACAAAATCCAGGGTACGTTATTCTTGTTGCTTCTATATAGAAGCAACAAGAATAACGTAGGTTTTTTAATATTTTGATTTAAAAGAGTGTCCTCGGAGTTTCTTGTCCGTTCTTCTCCATATAGAGATCTACGTTTTGGAATGGGCAACTAGCTTCAACTTCTTGGAATTCTGACTAACTGGCCGACTGTTTAATTTTGACAATTCAAAAGTGCCTGTAAATGGTTTATTTGAAATAAATGCTTTGAGTTTGAGTTGAGTAGTTCGAGTTGGAGGCCCCCGTACGTACCTATGCAAAATATAAATGTCGGGTGCTAAAAATTTTCGAGCTCGCTTCGGCCGCTCTCTTATTCCTAAGACTGTTTTGCATAAATAAATCGACAAAGCAACTCCTATTTCCGTACGAATACGAAAGTTCAAAAGAAACCTGACCGAGAATTCAGAGTTAAGGTGTAAAATATTTCGATTTTCGAGCTCTTGTCGCTCGCTCCCGCATCCTTGCTTGCTTTCTTGAACAGCATAAGAGGAGATAAGTATGCACCGCCCTGAAAGAAAAATCTTGCTGCTTGCGAGGCCCATGATATAAGCTCAGTACGTGCCCCATACAGCAGTTCAGGTACCGACACTTGAAAGTCTGCGGGAATGCCCTCAGGATGCCGCTGGCGCTAGCCCGAGCAATGCGCACCCAGGGATGTGCGTCGTTTTCGCATAGTTTTATAAAAAACAGTCTACTTGCGATTCAGCGAACATTCTTAATGCGCTACGGAATCTGGACGCCTCATCAAGTCATCAGCACTCTAAACGTATAGTTAGTATTGTGTAGTTACAGCTGCGAACGCCCGTCGTCGGGCTGCCGCCGCTAGTGTGCAGTTGCTAAAAGGGTGTTTTAGCCGCCGCACTATGGAGCACAAGTACAAAAAACCTGGCCGAATATAGTAATTACAAGTGCCCGTCAAGATGCAGGGACCAAGTCTTGGATTGCAAATTATCCTACATAAAAGTTAAAGTTTTACCTACTGTAAGCCTACTATTTGCTATCTATGTAATCATTTTAGCAACCTCGAAGGATACCTACTTAATCAGAATCAGAAATATTTATTTGCCAACATGTAGGTACAGGTTTGAGATGGTACAGAATACAATGTTTCCGCTACATTCTACCTTACGGCGTGCAAAAACATTAGTTAACATTACATTGACATTAAAATAACAAGACCTCAAAAATTAATACACATAAATAAATTAATACACATAAATAAATTAATACACATAAATAAATTGTCACATACAGGGTGGCAGGGACATCGACGCGCAAACGTCGTGGAAAGGTTACACCTGATGCCATCAATAAAATTATGAAAGTCATTCATCTCGGAAATGACCGGTTAAAAAATTTGTCATTTTTGAGCCCGCAATGTATAACAAACAACGCGATCAAAACGCTCCGCGGATGGCGCGCGCGCGCGTGCGCGTTACCTGATAACACACACACAAGTCTGTGGCGCGGCCGCGCGCCGCCGCGCCGCTCCGGCGCCGCCGCTGCCGGACGAACGTCAACCGTTACCTACGAAATATCGCCTAACGACAACATTGATTGGTACCTACCACATAAAATCATGTTTAATTAGTCTTGATAACCGATGGTCTTCTTCTTCATAGCTCTCTTGTCAGAGCGGTCGTGGTTCTCATGTAGTTTCTTGTTCAGGGGCTGATGTGATTCGCCTCACGATTTCTCGCCGCCTCCTCCGATTTCGGGTGTTTTTTGTGCACCCATACAATGGATCCATTGTCTAACCGATGGTAGTTACTAATAATTAAGTACCCGTTATGGAAATAAAACTAACAATAAGCTTATTCCCATAAAATAGCGATTCCCGTATTCGTGGGCACTGAGAAATTGTTCTGGTCTGGAAGGCATTTTGAACGTCACTTTCAAACACGCACACACACACAGAGAAAATTACTTTTGATTTAAAAAACTACGATCACAAATTCGTGACAAACAGCACGCCCGTTTGCGATCAACGAAATCTAGGAACTGGCAAAAATCCGATAAATTCGGGGAAATGCAAAAGAAATGTACTGTGCCATGTGCCTACATCGAACACAGATCAACAAAATGATAGAGTGTACAAACACATTTAGTTTTACCTAGTTACCTACTCACGAAACTAATTGCGAAAATGGATGTATGTTTTTATGAAACAGTATATTACATTGTTGAATTGCATTCAAAACTAAAATTAATGTTGATAATAAAAAAATATCGAAAAATTACGTGACTATCAATACACTTCTACACGTTTTTTTAAAATCTTCTTTACTTAAATCGATGAAGCTTTAGAAAAATAATTTTCCCCCATAATGAATCTAAAATAAAAGTATTAAATGGGTCATTCATTTATAATAATAATAATAATAATAATAATATATTTATTCAACTTGACAACATAGGTCCAATGGTTAGTACAAAAATAAATAACTTATCAACTAAGGGTTAGTAATAATAATTAATTGATTAAAAACATTATTCATCCCTGCCGCACGAGCAACCGGACAGAGTGTCTAATTATTGGTGCATCGTGTTTTTCGGCTAGGGTTTTCAAAATGCTGTTGGGGCTAGCCCTCATTCTGCTTATTAAGGACGCGGCTTTTTTCCTTAGTATGGCATAGAAGTCGTCGATTCAATTTATCGTCGGTCAATTTATGTAGATGATAAAATTGCAGAAAAAAACGTAAAAATTAAGAAAAAGCCGACGAAAAATTTCAACGCAGGGGTCCAGAATCATGTACTGAATCATGTACTGAATCATGTACTGAATCATGTACTGAATCATGTACTGAAATATGTACTGAATCATGTACTGAATCATGTACTGAATCATGTACTGAATCATGTACTGAATCATGTACTGAATGATGTACTGAATCATGTACTGAATCATGTACTGAATCATGTACTGAATCATGTACTGAATCCGGTAAGCGGTTGCGCGTCGATGTCCCTGCCACCCTGTATAACGTCATTACATTAAAAACTAAGTTATAAATTACTGCAAAAAGGTATTTAAAATGATTGACATTTTAAATACCTTTTTGCAGTAATTTACAAGAAAAAAGTCAAGGTACAGCGGTGCAATTCTGTAAAAATCTCATCGTGAAAATTTATGTGAAGTGAGCGTGGAGTTAGCTATCAATAGCGTCAATTCCTAGAAAAAACAAACTCGCTTCACCTAAGTTTTCACGGTGAGATGTTTACAGAATCGACCGGCTGTTATAAATATTTGTCATTCAAGAAGTCATTTACAGAGTAGTAACATTTTTGTAATAACAATTCAGTCAGTTTAGTTTTAAATATGCGTGTGGCTTGTTTTTTGAGATTATGTGGAATTTTATTATAAATGATTGGCCCCATTGACATTATATTTTTTCTTAATAGTGCTGTATTATATTTTTCTGTATGTAATAAGAACTTGTATTGTAGTCTTAAAGGGCCTGACCTTGATCTAATGTCGACAAGTGACGGAAATAAATTTAAATTCGACCTAACAAAAATGGACACTTCCAATATGTACAGCGACGGGAAGGTTAGTATTTTTAGAGACCTAAACACAGGCTCACAGCTATCTAACTAAACTTGATTAAACTTGACATTGATCTTATGCAACGTTTTTGGGTTTTGAATATCACCTCCCTTTTGCTACAGTTGCCCCAGAATATTACTCCGAACTTTAAAATCGATGCCACCAAGCCATGGTTAGCTGTGAGAAGAGTAGTGTTGCTAACTTTATGCGACAAATTGTACAGTACATATGCTGATTTGCTCAATTTCTTGCATACGTCCTCAGAATGAGGTTTCCAAGTCTATATATACTATACTATATATATATCATATACTATCAATCAAGATCCCTAGGAATTTTGCTATGCTGGTTGAGTCAACTTTTTCCCCATTATGACTGACATTTATATATGGGGGATTGATCCGTCGGTAAAAATGCATTACTATTTAGATTTATGATCAAACTAGCTGCGCCACGCGGTTTCACCCGCGTAAATGTCGATCCATGGGAATATCGGGATAAAAAGTAGCCTATATGTTAATCCAGGTTGTCAGCTACCTCCATACCAAATTTTATCCAAATTGGTCCAGCCGTTTGAGCGGGAAGAAGTAACAAACATATAAACACACACACACACCCCCACACACACTCACACACACACTCACAAACTTTCGCTTTTATAATATTAGTGTGATGATTTACACTGAGCCAGGTAATAATGCACTTTAATGTGTTATTTATATCACTTTCATATTTTTTTTGACTGCTGTACTGTCATCCGCAAACAAAACCATGGGATGATGTGTTTGACGGGATAAATAATTAATGTATAGGAGAAATAACGAGGGTCCCAGAACGCTACCTTGTTGTATGCCATGTTTTACCTTTCTACAACCCGAAATATATTTAAGTTCGCGTTTATTTTTAGGACATATTCTCGTTATTTCTGTGTACTGCAGTCGGCCTTGTAGATATGATTTTATTAGATTTAGAATATTTCCTCTTAGACCATATGCATAAAGCTTGATTAGAAGGACGTCATGGTTTACACAGTCGAATGCCTTAGTCATATCAGTCAATTTTATTGTCATTTTTATCATTATATTTGTTAGGAGATTATAATTATGTTGCCATATTAATATTTTAATTTTTTCTAAAACCCATTTGTTCATCGCTTAATATACAGGGTGAAATTGAATAGATGCGACAAATCGAAATGGGAGATTGTACTCATCATTATGAACAACTTTTACTATGGGACCAAACCTGAAATCGCGAAAACAATATCAGCTGTTCCCTACATTTATGTTCGCAAATAAACTGGTCAAAATGTAGGGAACAGCTGATTTTTTTTTCGCGATTGCAGTTTTGGTCCCTTAGTAAAAGTTGTTCGTAATGATGAGTACAATCTCCCATTTCGGTTTGTCGCATGTTTTCAATTTCAACGTGTATTATATTTATTTAAAAATCTATCCATTGCATGATATATAATCTTTTCAAATACCTTAGAAAATATGGGGACCAATGCTACTGGTCTATAGTTGGACATGCCTTCCCTATTATTCTTTTTATGAAGGGGTTTTATTACTACTGTTTTTAGGCTATTAGGAAATATGCCAGATTCAATACTTTTTTTTTTAACATTTACAATATGACTTAGAGGCCCTGCAATCACTTCGCTAACAAATTTAACAACACTGGTAGTAATCTCATCGTAATCATAACTTTTTGTATTTTTCAGTGATTTGATTGCTATTCATTGCTATCCTTAGGTACTATCGGTGACGTAAATATTGAATTTGAGTTGTTAATTATGTCAAAAATTCCGTCATTCACTCGTTACATTTTGTACCTGGTCAACAAAGAAGTCATTCAACGATGTTGCAATATTTTTGGGATCCGTTACTGAACATTTTGATTCATAATTCTTAGGATAGGTTCTATAATCAGCTTACTATTGTTGATGATTTGCCACGCTGATTTGGATTTATTGTGAGCGTTATTAATAATATTATTGTTATGTGCCCTTTGGGTAAGTTTAATGATCCTTTTATCTTTGAGAGTATGTCTTAAAAGTTTGTTTATTTTCGATTGACGGTTTCAATCTATATTTCCAAAGTAAATTTCTTTGTTTCTTACTACAGAGTTTTTAACTAGGTAATTCACATAGGTATCTAAGTAAAATATGTTAAAGTCGTATTTATGTATTTCTTCAAAAAAATTCATGTTTTGCAGATTCCTCAGTACAGACAATAATGACATGATATACCGCCATAAATCTGTATTGTCATATTCTACAGATTTTGGAATTTCTTAAAATATTTAAGAAATTCTTAACTAAATTCTTAAATTATAATTATTAACCCAGAGATAGTACTTACTGAGATTTAGGCTATGCCGCTTTATGCACGCGTCTGGATTTAGGGCCCAGGTTATTTAATCATAACAGTTTTAATTCACGTTTAAGAAATTCATGGCCCTTTGCTTCAAGTTTTTACTATTTTTAATTAATTTAGGGTTGATTTTTCAATCATCTGATAACTTTATTCGAGGAATAATTTTAAAATTTTGACAGTTGTTTCACACAAAAACTGTCAAACGTCAATTTTATTCCTCGAATGAAAGTTATCTGGCGATAGAAAAATCAGCCCTTAGTCTACTACTATACTATTTTTAATAAATAAGTCTTATTTCGTTTCGCATGGGTTCAAAAAATGGGCCCTCAATCCAGATGCACATGACTTAAAGAAGCGCTCATAAAGTAGAAAGTAATGCACTTTATAAAATTTTATTGGAAAAATCGCTACGCTTTTGTAGCAAAGCTCAGAGACCTTTAAAAAAAATATTACTCTAAAGAATGATTGAAAGAAATTTTTATCTTTTTAAATCACATAATTGTATTTTCTAATAATACCTAAACATCTACACTTATATTATTTTCATTTACAAACCATTTTTTATTCCTTTTTAAGCTCTGAGTAAGGAGAACACCCAAATATTCCGAAATATTTTATTCCGAATTTCGATGTTCCGATTTTCATCGTACCTAAGAATTATAATGTCTATTATTAAAAATCACGAAATTTATGTTACCGAAAGTCATAAATGCGATTTGTTTGTTTTCCGATTTTCATAATATGTTTGAAGAATCAAATGCTCGATGGGTTCTCGGTCCGAAAAACGTCATTCCGACTTTCAATTTTCCGAATAACCTGTTATAATTGGTACCCCCTTTCTTCTCCTAAAATTGTTTGTCCGAAAATCACAATCCATAACACGTTTGCTATAAACTTCAATAACCATAATGTTCAAAAATTCGAAATTTTGTTTTACATAATTATCTTTACTTCTAAATCTATTCTGTCATAATATCGAGTACTATAATAATTGAATCTCCTAATTTTGCATGAAATAAAGTCATATGTGCTAAGTATTGTATTATATAATGTGTATTATTCTGAATATTCATTTATAATAAAATTGTTAGCTCTAAAACATTTGCTAAAAATAAGGTTTTAGTGACAGAAACGAATCACTGTAAATCCGACTCCACGCAGTCTTGTCTGCTCTACCCCTAGAGTGTAATTTAAAATCGCGTAGGCGCGTGGGGCCGCCGGAGAACTGCAGCGCCGGAGCCGTGACAGAAACCATGCCTGCTGCATATTGCATGCTCGCTTGCATGCTGCATGCTTGCTGCATGCTGCGTGTTAGCTTCCATGCTGCATGCTTGCTGCATGCTGCGTGTTTGCTTCCATGCTGCATGCTTGCTTGCATGCTGCATGCTGCGTGTTTGCTTCCATGCTGCATGCTTGCTGGCATGTTGCATGCTGCGTGTATTGTCTCCATGCTGCATGCTTGCTGCATGCATGTTACTTTAAAGCTCAAATTCATTACGTAAAAAAAAAATCCCTTTACACAGAAATACGTCGACGGAGCCCCGCGTCGCGGGGCTCCGTCGACACTAGGAAGCAAGAGCAAGCGAATGACAATACAAATACTTTTACCGTGCATTGAAGTCAAGTAGTGTCGCAGTGAAAATCTTTCGCGGTAACGTGCATCGAAGTCTCGAAGTATAGTGGCGTCGCAGAAAGGGTCTTTCGACTAAAGGGTGTCGCAATTTTGTAGCATCGTATTAGCATTTTTCGATATTTTGTGCGTCGATATTTCGTATTCTACTCGTATATTTGCCTTGCTATTCAGTTTTACAAGGCGTTTTTATTTCGGAATTCTAATTAATCGGAATTCGTATTTTTGATGTTTCGAATTATCATTAATTCGGACTTTTTGTTATTCGATGTATTGAAACTCGGTATTTTGAAAATAGTAATTTTAAACATTAGGAATAGGTATTGAAATTTCGGAATTATAAAAATAGGATGAATGATAATTCGGAGTTGTTATACTAGGAATTTTGAAACATTCGGAATTATGAAAATCGGTATTTTGATATTCGTATTTGTGACTGTCGGAATAAAGTTTTTCGTATTTATGTATTGTTCCCCTGAGTAAGCCCGCGAAATTCAAATTTTCTTACGTTTTTTGCAATTGGCAGGTCAGTATTAAGTTGTACGTTGATCAAAATATGATTCGCGACCGTAGTAAATATGTATTTACAGAATTTGTGACACTTCCCGTAGGGGAGTTGCCAGCAGGTAGGTATGTAGGGGTTCGTAAATAATAAGAACTCGAAGATTAGGTACACTTATTATTTATTGCCTAAACTTCCGTGGCCGACTCAAGTCCTGATTACAGAGAGTAGTAATGGGGTAGGGAACACTGGCCTGAACCGTCTTCGGATGATGGTGATCCAGTCTCAGGCTTGCACGCAACTGACGGCTCCAGTTCCCGGTTCTGTAGGTAACGACTTCAGCGTAGGGTAGACTATAATCAGTCTGCAGCAGTGGATCTTCCCAAGCGTCCTCCTTGACGCCGGCACCACGACGTGGCGAAAGGGTTGAAGGGTAGACTAAAATCCTGGAAATCCAGACAGAACGGAAGCGTAAGCAAGCTGCCGGAACCACGTTTCGTAGGTCCAAAGGTCACAGTGTCCCAGATAGGAAGAAATACAGCAGAAAGCTAGTTTTAAGAAGTTCCAGAAACACCTTACAGTTAGCACCTTTAGTAGAATACATGGAAACTTACCCTAGAGGGATTTCGCGACGTATTTAGAAAAAATATTTAAGTAACTTCGGAGCGAACGACACAGCCTTCACCTCAAGCGCTCTCAATTTGACTAGTCATCATCCTTACCGAGCCCAACCATATCGCCACTCCTCGGCGACGCTCGGTAATGATCGTTTTAGAGATGCGCGGGCGCATAGAACGAAGACCCTTTAAGTTAATAATCGCTCGAAGGTTCCGTATAATATTATTTAGTTTTAATGTAGTATTTAAGTGTTAGGTTTACTTATAAATATTATACTAGGTTATTTTTTAAAGTTTATGTGTAAATAGTATAGTTTTAAGTGTACATAGGTTAGTTATTATTAAGGATACTAGACTAAGCTCTTTTAAATTGTAACTTGCAAGGTGCAACGTTACAAATTATAATCATTAGGATCAGTAGTACAACTTGTTAAGTTAGTATAATTGTAAAATGTCAAGATTTCTTTTATAGTCATTCAGTGGGATTACTTGGTCTTAGAGAGTTGTGTTGATGACTTTAATGATTATAATTGTGTAAATACATATTTGTTATGGCCGTGAATCATATTTTAATCAACGTACAACTTATTACTGACTAGCAAATTGCAAAAAACGTAAAAAAAAATTTTCGCGGGCTACCCTAACGCTTTCGCCTTAACATTAAATGATGAATTTCGAGCCGTGTTGGATACGCGGCTAATTTTATGACCAGGTTTTTCGTACTTTTTCCCACAGTGCGCCGCAAGCTGATGCTGCATGCCGGGGGTAAATAAAAGATGTTTAATGGAAAGCAAAATTCATATTTTCACGTCTCAGACTTTTGCCTAACTGATAGATTTTCTTTAACATTATTACATACATTTATATTATTGCGTTAATGAAATCAACTAACATTACGATAAAATTGCTAAAGTAAAAGTCTCAGATGCAGTCGCCAGGTACAAAAAAAGAAGCTGACAGGTTATACAGTATTCGCACCAACTGTAGCGAGATATTCAAAAGATACAAGTGAAAACATTACGATATGAAGTATACAATCATAACAGTTATAAATGCATTATTAGGTAGTTGCGCGTGGACTAGTCACTCACGACTCACGTGGGTACGTGCACGCTACGCGTCGCACTGCCCAGTGGCCTGCCTGCTGCTAGCCAGCTGGTAGTCTTCGCGTTTGTAGGTACGTGCACGCTACGCGTCTCACTGCTCAGTGGCCTGCCTGCTGCTAGCCAGCTGGTAGTCTTCGCGTTTGTAGGTACGTGCGCGCTACGCGTCTCACTGCCCAGTGGCCTGCCTGCTGCTAGCCAGCTGGTAGTCTTCGCGTTTGCATACAAGTTTACTACTTTAACCGAACCGATATTACATAGCCACTTGGTCGGTTCGTCGTAACTTAACGCGAAATAATTTTATTGCACATTTTGTGTCAAGTCCCAAAAAGCTCAATTTGCAAAACACGTTGAATTAAATTAAGACGAAGACAGGCAGGTGCAGGCGATCAATGAGATCTGTTTCTATCTCTGATTTGAGGTTTCTGTTCATTTTGGGTTAGGTACCCATGGTTAATTTATTTACTAGGTACCTAAATGGTTGGTGGACCTGATTCTACTAAACTAGACCTATCTACTACAAAAAGTCATTAAGTACAAGCATATTGGTCCATTTTGTGTTAAACTTACTGCGCAACTTATTATATTTAAAGTATGGTCTGTTCTAAAAGTATCTGATGAAAGTGTACCTAGAGTCCTAGACTAACCCTGTTCGGGTGAATCTCGTACTCACCAAGAGGAATTAGTAACACATTCATCTGTAGTTTGAACTTTATATCTCATCACTTACAACAATTATTATTTGAATAACATTATTATTATACTTATTTAATTGATTAAAATTGAAGTTATAAAATGAACTTCAGGTAAGTACCTATCAAATGGAAAACATCTTTAAGGATTATCAGGTAATTAGAATTTCGTGTTTAAGTATTCAAATAATCAAATCAAAGTACTCAATTAGTAAGTAGCACACAAGTTAACATCCACACTCCACACTCTACAGTTACTTTGATCCATTTGTATACTACTTTTAGAACAGACTAGCTAGCTACTCTCTACACACGCGCTGAGCCGCTAAATACACATATTCGAGAGGTGGGTCCGTGCTAAAAAAATAGTAATAGGATAGGTTTGCGACCGTTCTTATGTCAGATCAGAGTCCTGGCTTTTCATGATAACTTCAACTTGGCTTGAGTTTTAGCTTAGTGAGCTTTTTGGTATTTTCTCGGTAGACTATAAACAGGTAAACACATACATAAAGTAGCTTGTAATATGAGTTTAACAGCAGTCGTTCGAAGCGGCAGCGAGGAGGGCAGCAAGCGGGCGGGGTGGCTCGCTCCGGACAGTCTCCGAGTGATTCAGTAGCATACGTAAGTATAGCTTTGCGCCACGACTGCAGGTCCTCGTCGCCGCTCTTACACTGGCTTATTTTATTCTACTAATAATTTGTATGTTCCTAATTTTCGAGTTTAGGCGTGTTACACACTTGTTAGGATCGGCACATTCGAGTCGATAGTATTTATTTGTTGAACGACAAAGCTCACCCGAAGTAATGACTAAATATATTTGGTTCGCCCGTTCGGCAAACTCCTTTTGTAGATACTACTTATAGCTGAATTGGCATGTTACAGTTGATTTTCACCGCATTATTCCCTAACATATCCACATGCATAGATGTATGCGAGTTTGTTGCACGACTGCGCCAACTGCGCCGAGGAATACCGACCCGAACTAGTGTGTAGCCCCGCGGGTTAACTCGAGGACAGTGAAGTAATGCGACGTGGAGGTATCCAGTAGTCATGAGCTCTGTCACACGTCACGTGGGTAGGTAGATGCACGAGACATATTCTATTAGAAGCACAGGGAGTCCCTAAATGAGTCCAATTGTATTTCATCGAAAAGTAGAAAGATAATACAAGTTGAACATTCGTTACATTACAATGGGGAAGATGGTTACATCACATGCTTGTCCAAGTACATAGCATGTTACAATGCAGTGAGTGTGATCTGATGCAGGAGAACATGTGCGTCAGACGCGCCTCACGCGGCTCGCTTGCTGTGTGACATCGGCTCGGCTCGGCTGCGGCACGGGCGGCACTCGGCGCTGACGCGGTAAGGCAGCTGTGCGATACAAACTCGTCCCGAGTCGAACATTCGTCATCGTCGTTCATTAAACATACGACTATCTATCTACCGTACCGTAAAAATCACAATGTACACTTCGAACAATTCAATAAACATCAAAAATGCAAAGATCAACGGTGGCTAATAGGAGAGATATAAACGACGCTATAAATATACATTATATTATAACCTAATGAACCGGGTAAATTTACATCTCAAAAATGATAACATCTCCTTCCAGTCAATAGAGAATATAATTTATAAAACGTTAAAGTTGTAAAGTGTGTCATATGTGTGCGCCAGCGCCGCAGCGGGTCAGTGCGGCCGCGCCTCCTGAAACACAAAGCGCGCGCCATCAGCGGGACTGTCGCTGTGCAGCGGCGGCCAGCTGAAACACATAGCGCGCGCCATCAGCGGGACTGTCGCTGTGCAGCGGCGGCCAGGGCGCTGCAGCGTGCACAGACGTGGGTTAGGTATGCTTCACAACAAAGGTGTTGTAGGATGATGATATACTTATTGTGAGTTTGTAGACATTTTATTTTTGCATTTTTTCAACATCACTGTGCAGTAGTGTGCAGTCACATCAGTGGTCACAATTTGACATTGACACCACTTTCGTCTCTAGTTCATGAAACATTCCATAGCATAAAGGAAGGTCAGAAAGGTCATCAGTTTCTCCCGAATTTGTAAAAAAATCCAGGACACTTCCAGTTTTTCTTTCCATAAAAACCTAATTCGGACTATTACAAACATTATAAAACAAACAATTGCCAAATCGGTCCAGCCAGCCAGTTCTCAGGTGATACCCTTACCAATGAACAGCGTTTCAGTTTTATTTATTAAGGTTGATAACACAGGTAGACATAAAGTCTGCCAAACTGAAAAACGATTTCACAGTGCACGTGCTACCACTGATGTGAAGGGCTGTAGGTGAATGAAGGTTCGCCCTCTACAGGCAGCTATAGTTACCCCGTCGACGTGCGCGTCGGGTGCGTCGGGCACGTCGGGCACGTCGGGGCGCAGGTCCAGGTCGGCGGTGAAGGGCGCCACCTGCACGCGCAGCTGCACGCGCGCCTCCTGCTCGCACTCCAGCGCAGACGAGCTGCAACACGGAGCAAGTTCACAGTCCGCAGAGCTGCCAGTATAATATTATACCGCTGCACAGTGGTTCCGTGCCCTAAGAGAGGCGGTCATAGGGTTTCGCAAAGGTAATGACTGTCGTTATCAATACTAATTATTATTATTATGCTTTTTTGTAATACTTTACGTTATGATAAAATGAAAATAAGCGAATTAATGTTAAAACAACTTTTTTATTCGATAAAATAATGCAGTTATTATACTTGACGAAATCTATACATATAATAAAATTGTAGAAAAGTGGTGTCTGTACAATGGAAATATATTAAAAAAAGTAGCAGGGGTTGTTATTGTATCGATGCCGAACCCGAAAATGTAATTAATTTTTTTTTTGTCTGTTTGTCTATTTGTCTGTTTGTCTGTTTGTCTGCTGTGTTTGTGCACGCTAATATCAGAAACGGCTTATTCGATTTAGATGCGGTTTTCACTAATATATTGTAGTAAGCTTCACTTAACATTTAGTGTTTATTTCATGTCAATCGGTTCATAAATAAAAAGTTATGTCAATTTAAAGAATCACGGCGAACATTTGTTAAGGTATTCTATCAGAGTACGTAAACGCCTCGCGCCTGCGCGTCCGTGGCTATATATACAAGGTGCAACGGAAAGGGGGTATCAACACTGAAGGAGGTGAATGAAGATGAAAAAAAAAATTAGGACCTCCCATAGTAATAGCACATCAATGATTTACTATTACTATGGGAGGTCCAAATTTTTTTTCATATTTCGACCTATGTTCTTTGGGGAAATTTGTTCAGTTTCATGAGCACATTCACCTCCTTCAGGGTTGATACCCCCTTTCCGTTACACCGTTGTATAAAGCGCGCTGAGAGCCGCGCCGCTGCCATAATTCCGATCCAGCCTGTCCCTTGCTGCCCTCTCCCAGCGACGCCCTAAGCCGAGGTCCGTACCCCACAGGGGGTGCCCTTAGCGTGTAGTCGCTTAGTTTTTAAGTTTATTTTGTATAGTTAAGTTGTGTATTATGCCCTGGCTGGAGGCCTTAATTTATTGAGGCATCCACAGGAAAGCCAGGTTAAGCAGTCGACAACCCCTCAGGTTGAACTGCGAGATGACCATTTCAAAAGAAAACGCGCCGCTGCCATAAGGATTCAGTTATTCGTAGCGAACGCACGTATCCTGGAGAGTATAGGCAAATAGTTGGATTCGATTATTGCGATTTCATATTTCATTTATTTATATTTTAGGGTTTGTAGGTTAGGTTCTTTTTCTTAATTTTCTTTAAAATTTTGTAAGTATTTGGTATAGGTTAGGCGGTTCTTTCCTTGATTATTGGGTATTTATTTATCTTAATTTTTATTTAGGGTTTTGTAAATAAATATTGTAAGAATTTATTATTGGTTCAGCATTTCTTTCCCTGATTTTCGGTATACTTATCTTAATTTGTATTTAGGGTTTGTATATAAATATTATAAGTATTTGGTATAGGTTAGGCATTTCTTTTCTTGATTTTCTTTATTAAGTATAAGTTCATTAGCTTAGGTTAGTAATTATTTTTTCTAGCAATTCTTTTGTTTTATAAAGTTAGTACGTTTGTCTGTGTAGAAGAATAGCACCACCCCTTACTTCCCGTGGGTGTCGTAAAAGGCGACTAAGGGTTTCAACGGAGAATGGGCAGCAGCGTTCTCTATGCATTCCACCACCATACCATACTGCGATCGCTAACCCGCCTGCCAAGCGTGGCGATTATGGCAAACCCCCCCAAAATTGGGGGAGGCCTATGTCCAGCAGTGGACGTCTATCGGCTGAAATGATGATGATAATGACGTTTGGTTTACACGTATTAACACTTATTACTTAAACTGTGATAAATGTGTGAGTTCAAATCGTTCTCGAATGATGACAACTCGAAATAGGGAAAACGGGGAACAACGAAAGGCACGTTTATCTGTCGATCGCGAAGCTCACGCGCTATCGCGTGAGTCTGAGACTTTTGCTGTCAGGGAAACCCGCCTGAGCTCCCAGAGAGTACGGACAACAAATGCTCGATTCCAGGAGACACAGGACGAACGGGAAATACGTCTCACTGCCGATCGTGAAGCTCATACACTATCGCGTGAGTCTGAGACTTTCACTGATAGGGAAATTCGTCTGAGTTCTCAGAGGGTTCGAACAGCAAATGTTCGGTCTCAGGAAATACAGGAAGAACGAGAAATACGTCTCACTGCCGATCGTGAAGCTCAAGCACTAGAGTCTGAGACTTTCACTGAAATTCGCCTGAGTTCTCAGAGGGTTCGGACAGCAAATGCCCGGTCTGTAGACGGTATATGTAATTCAAAATATGCTGCCCGAAAAGTCACTATTCCACGCGGACGAAGTCGCGGGCACAGCTAGTACATACTAAAATACAAGAAAAGAATCGCAGCTTAATAACTAATAAACTTAAATATTTACATTTTTATAGTAAAAATAAAGTAAATACCTAATTATTACCTAACTACAAACACAGAAATGGACAAAAATATATTATTTACATATTAATAGTTACATAATAGGAGCTGTATCTATAATAATATAAATCTAGTGTTTATTATATAACTATGTACATTTTATTCTATACCGACAAAAAATTCAACACGTCTTTAGATAGAATAGACTTCTTTTTCCGTGGTAACCTTCTTAAACCAAAAATATATAAGGATCCGAATTAAGAAGAAGTCTATGTATCAAGTGTTTGTGACAACCCGGACATTTTCCTCGTGTTGTCACCCCTAAACTGTTTAACTAACTTATTGCAAGATTCGGCGACCTCTTCCGAAAGCTACAATAACAATACAACAATGCACAATAATGCATGCATGTTGACAATAATGCATGGTCAATTACTTCCGAACCATGAATGAGGACCATATGTGCAGACGAGGGCAGGTTGTACCATGGATAGGTAGCAACAAGCTTACGTGCTGTGTCTAGAGCATACTCTTTAAAAGCCGCGTTATTAATTTTGTATCCCGACGCACTGCAGCAGATTATGACATCTGCCAATAAGGTCTTTGTCTGTAATTTTTGCTAAAATAGCTGTGAATTAGAAAAAAACCTTCTGGCAGTGTTTCTATCGTTGGCAGAACGCCAACTTCAATTTCGTTCAGCCAGTCTCCGTACTTAGAGACCATGCGAGAATGCTTGCGAGAGACTTGCTTCCAGATAGCTAAAAAGAGTTACTAATCTTGTACAAAGATTAGTAACTCTTTTTAGGGTTCCGTACCCAAAGGGTAAAAACGGGACCCTATTACTAAGACTTCGCTGTCTGTCCGTCTGCCCGTCTGTCCGTCTGTCTGTCTGTCTGTCACCAGGCTGTATCTCAAGAACCGCGATAGCTAGACAGTTGAAATTTTCACACATGATGTATTTTTGTTGCCGCTATAACAACAAATACTAAAAACAAAACAAAATAAATATTTAAGGGGGGCTCCCATACAACAAACGCGATTTTTTTGCCCTTTTTTGCTCGATATCAAAAATGGCAACAGGTAGGCACTTGAAATATTCACAAAATACTCAGTTGTATTTTAACTTTAATAATAAATAATAAAATTAAAATAAAATAAATATTTAAGGGGGGCTCCCATACAACAAACATGTTTTTTTCGGCGTTTTTGCCTTGTGGTACGGAACCCTTCGTTTGCGAGTCCGCCTCGCACTTGGCCAGTTTTTTCTAAGTCACCAGCAATCAAATTCTCAACATCAGGCGGCAACTGTATCAGGGCTTGAAAAACTCGACGCCACCATTCCAGTTCGGATTTGCTGTCCTTAATAGACAGCCAAGTATCTACTACAAGCATTCTTTTGAAAGAACACTCGATACTAGTACCTAAAACAAAACAACAAAAACAATACATATTTCGTAGCAAGTGCTACGCGCCCAGGCGCTCGGCGTAGACCCTGGCTGCACCTTACAGCTGCAGCATGCGCAAATACATTTTTTAAAGTCTAGTAGTAGAGATTTCAAGCGACATTTTTATAACTAATTCAATGGCACAAGTAGATAGAAACATAAGTAAAAGCTTCAACATAAAAAAATACAGAAATAAATACCTACGTAAGAAATGTTGGGGCGTAGCACTTTAAAAAAAATGGTGAATTGAAAATACAAAATAGTAAAGTAAATTAATAATACATACCTGTAACTTGAATGTCCATTGCAAAATAACAGATCACATACAAGTTGGAACTTGAAAACACGCGTCGCGTCTTAGGCTAATTAGCGCTTGGTGATAAACACGGTTGATGACTAGTTAGATGTGTTCACTTTCGCTGCCGAAAAATGAATGTTGCGAACAATAGATTGCAAAACTCAATTATTTATTTACCCATTTCAATATTTGTTATTAAATAAGACACATTTTTAGGGTTCCGTTTTCTCCTTTTGAGGTAAAAGGAGAAAACGGAACCCTTATAGGATCACTTTGTGGTCCGTCTGTCTGTCTGTCAAGACCATTTATCTGGCAAACGCGTGGAGGTATCGAGTTGAAACCATATACTCCGGTCCACAGCCCCTTGAAGCTGTGAAAAAATCAAGCTTATTATTTATTTATTTATTTACTAGCTGACCCGGCAAGCGTTGTTTTGCCATATAAATTATTTCTAGCTGCCCGGTGCTACTTCGTTCGCGTGGTGTCATACCCCTTACCCTACTAATACCCTACTCCTAACCTACTCCTACCCTACTCCTACCCTACTCCTAACCTTTTCCTACGCTACTCCTACCCTACTTCTACCCTACTCCTACACTAATCCTACCCTACTCCTACCCTACTTCTACCCTACTCCTAACCTACTCCTACCCTACTCCTACCCTACTTTACCCTACTCCTACCCTACTCCTATAAGTAAATGAAAGTATTAAAAAAAATTGATAAAAATATCCTATGTCCGTCTCCTGGTTCTAAACTACCTCCCCACCAATTTTCAGCCAAATCGGTTCAGCCGTTCTTGAGTTATAAATAGTGTAACTAACACGACTATCTTTTATATGTATATATAGATTTATTAAAATCTCCCTACTACTATCATTACAGGTGTATACCTAATGCGATAGCGTGGTCTTAAAATTAAATTAAGTAACTTACAATTTGTGATGTCGTACGGTATTCTGTTGTGGGGAAATGCCGCCGATATTCAGACAATTTTTATTTTACAAAAAAGGGCAATTCGTTCTATTTATAAATTAAGTCCTAGACACTCCCTCAGAGACAAATTTAAAGAGATTAATATAATGACTGTGCCTTCTCAGTACATTTATGATAATCTTTTGTATGCACATAAAAATATTAATCTGTTTAAAAAATACAGTGATATCCATAACATAAATACTAGGAACAAACACAAATTTGTTGTTCCTACAACAAGGCTCAAGAAAATAGGTGGCTCGTTTAGATGCCAATGTATACATTTTTATAATAAACTTCCTAGCCACATTCAGGAAGTAAGCCTAAATAAATTCAAAGCTTTTATAAAGCGAAAACTATGCCAGAAAGCCTATTATACTGTAAAAGACTATATTGAGGACAAAAAGGCTTGGGATTGAGCTGCTCCAATAGGTTTAGACAGTGAATGTTATTTTGCAATTTTTACACTTTAATATTTTCTTTTTTTTTTTTAAGTAAGCATCTATTTACTTACACAATGACATGTACATTTACTGTATAAAGTATTATATTATTTTAATTATTGTGAATGTGAGGACTATGTGGGTCATAGTTTACATTTTAATCGTGGTCTGGCAGTTTGAGTAGTTTATGCGGCCTACCCAAATGTCCTGTCTTTGGTATTGTTCGTCGAATCGTTGAGCTCCTGAAGTTCTGAGTTGAGCTGCACGGTTACTGACAAATGCGTGCACTGACTGGACAGGTCCACTCAATCTGTGTGGTTCTTTCCTCAAAAGATCTTTTCAGACACTAATCTACATGGTCCTCAAAGATTATGTCCGGATTTTTATATACACATTGACATTGATGAATTTTATTTAGACAATGACATGAATATTTACTTTGTAAAGTATTTTTTATTTTATTTTTTTTTCTTTTCATTTAATTATTGTGAATGTGAGGACTATGTGGGTCATTTTTTTTTTCTGTTTTCCTTCTTAGTTTTAATCATGATCTGGCAGTTTGAGTAATTTACGCGGCCTACCCAAATGTCCTTTCTTTGGTATTGTTCGTCGAATCGTTGAGCTCCTCATTTCTGAGTCGAGCTGCACGATTTTTGACAAATGCGTGCACTGATTGGACAGGTCCGCTCAATCTGTGTGGTTCTTTCCTCAAAAGACCATTTCAGACATCAATCTACATGGTCTTCACACGATCTGACCAAGATTTTCTCTGGACTTTAAAAGAGACTGTGACCTCTGAGTTTGTTTCGGCCTTTCTTCTCAGAGTAGTCAGATAGGAAACGCCGACCACATCTAGTTTAAAAAATATGATGACGTGTAAAAGTGTTTGTAAAAACCTACTTACAGAAAATAAATCATTTATCATTTATCATTTATCATTTACAATTTAAAAACTATGAATAACGTAAAAACTAGTTGTACAAGTATGCACCAAATTCCCTAAATAAAATAAAACAAAATAAAATAAAAACAACAACATAATATAGCCTACTCTAATCTACATTATAACATAAAAGGAACAGCAGTATTTTTGCGAGTTCAGTTCTTATAAGTTAACGTAAAAAAAATATAGGTACAGCCGTTCTCACACTCTCAAGGGAACCAAAATTTATAGGGTACTTCCCGTTGACCTAGAATCATGAAATTTGGGAAGAAGCAAAGTCATGTAGAACAAGTACCTAAAGGAAAAATTCCGGAAACCGTGAATTAGTAGGTACAAAAAAATCCCGTGATAAACTATTTACATTCCTATAAATTTGTACGGAACCCTCGGTGCGCGAGTCCGACTCGCACTGACAGGTTTTTTATTTAGTTTACTGCACATTTAATCTAAAGTAGGTTGGTGTACATTTTAACAAAGATGTATGGTTTGTAGAGTTAGGCCAGGTAGATTCAGGGACTTGGCTCTACATTAGATCTGGGGGCGTGAAAAGGCCACTTTGGTAGAATCATAAAAGGATAAAATAATGGACAGTTAACCTTTAATTAAACGTATGAAATCCCATTGGTGAAGCATTTTTTTTTGTCTGTGCTAAAATACCAATCAATCCGATCCAAATCCAATCCCAATCTCTTTGATTATACCTACGTAGTGCAGCAAAAAAAAGAAAAACACAGACGGTCTTCGCCTTATTACGATTCATAATGTTATCCCCCTCCGGCCGTTTTCGCAACTGGGGTTCGCAACCAATTGCGAATTAAGAATTTTTATTCTTTGTTCGCAACTAGTTGCGAATCAAGAAAGCTTTTTCCTTTATCGCAACTAGGCATCCTGATGATTAATTTTCGTAACCAGTTACGCCAAAATATATTTTTTTCCTTATTCGCAACTTTCGTGTTGATACTCTATTTTGTGGATTTGCATACAAACAATGGGTCAAAAAGCAAGAAATACGGAATTATTGCTGCTGAAAATATAATGAAAGAATAAGAACTTCGCAAAATTACATAGTTGCGACACAATGTGAGAAAAGCATGTCTTATGTTTGCAACCAATAGCTAAGATAATGAATAAAAAATTGAATTAAAACGAAAAATCGCAATGTTAATTACTTATATATATTTTCACTTAACAAAAACATAAAAACTTAATAAACGAAAATTAAACTTATAAAACGAAATATTCTTCTTTCTTACTTGCAAAATTAAACTATATTTTTCGAAGGAAAAATTAAACTATTTCTCGAAAGGCGTTTTCCACCCTTCTTTGGGTAAATAATTTCTACACAGTGCCCCACGCTAATTATTCCGGATTTCAGGTCGTTTATTGCCGAATCGATTTTCGCATCTATTTCTTCGTATTCTTTATTTTGCTTACTTTTCTTAAATCAAAGCACGTATGGTCTGTGTTTAAAACTATTGATTTGGTTTTATGCAACCTATGTCTTTATTTATTTTTGTATGCCATCCTTCTTTATGATTGTTTGTTTTTATTTTTTCATTTTCACAGCAGCAATAATTCCGTATTTCTTGCTTTTTGACCACTGACCTCTATAATACAGTACTTGTATTATAGAGGTCAGTGTTTTTGACCCATTGTTTGTATGCAAATCCATAAAATCGGGTATCAACACGAAGGTTGCGAATAAGGAAAAAAATATATTTTGGCGTAACTGGTTACGAAAATTAATCATCAAGATGCCTAGTTGCGGTTAAGGAAAAAACTTTCTTGATTCGCAACTAATTGCGAACAAAGAATAAAAACCGGCCAAGTGCGTGTCGGGCCACGCACAGTGTAGGGTTCCGTAGTAGCCCGTTATCACAATGTAGTACGATTCTGTTGTTCTTTATTCTGAATAGGTAAAAAAAAAAACATATTTTGGTTTTTAATGCAAGTCTTTACCCTTTATAAACAAGCAACTACTTCATCTTAGTCACTTTAAAGGATTAATGCTAAGGATTTTGTATTTGGTACAAAATTATCCAATACCCAAGTTCAACATATACATAAAAGTAGAAAACGACTTTATGAATTATATGAAGAACGGATTTTTATAAACACTGCTGAATTTAATTTATATGTTAAGAATTATTCTAAAATATTTAAAAAAGTTTGTAGTATTGCCAAGTCACGTTATTTGAGTTCAAAAATTAAAAATAGTAGCAACATTATTAAAACGACTTGGAATGTCATTAATAGCGAAACGGGAAGGTCATGCACCCGAAGTAGTGACTACAGCCTTGCTATTGATGACAATATAATTAAATCAGATTCTCAAGTCGCCGCGGCCTTTGAAAATTTCTTTGCAGAGATTCCAGTATCAACTACTAAATCTCTTAACTCATCACCCGCTGCCGCAGAGTCTTTACTTAAAGAAAACGTTTCAGTTTGTGATTCTGAATTTCACTTTGAATATGTAACCTGTAACGATATAATTAAAACCTTTCACACGTTAAATGTTAAAAAGACCGCAGATCTATGGGGTAATTCTGTGGATGTTGCTAAGTCGATTATAAACATTGTAGCACCTACTTTAGCTGTTATATTTAATAATTGTATTGACCGTGGTGAGTTTCCTGATCTTATGAAAAACAGTAAAATAATACCGTTGTTTAAATCGGGTAGTACATCAGACCCTACTAATTATCGACCTATTTCAGTACTACCTACCTTTAGTAAAATTTTTGAAAAACTTATTTTGAATCAATTGCAAAGATTTTTTAATAACAATAAATTACTGCATAATAAACAGTTCGGTTTTACAAGGGGTCGTTCGACTACCGATGCAGGAGTTGAACTTTTAGGACATATTTATAATGCATGGGAGGACAAATGCGATGCCTTGGGCGTCTTTTGCGATTTGTCCAAGGCATTCGATTGTGTTCTTCATGACACATTAATCAGGAAACTGCACCACTACGGAATCCGGAACGACTCTCTGGATCTTCTTACTTCTTACTTGAGTGATAGGATTCAGAGAGTTGATGTTAACGGAAAAAGGTCACCCGGATCTGTAGTAAGAATGGGGGTCCCCCAGGGCTCAATTCTTGGTCCTTTCTTGTTCCTTATTTATATCAATGACTTGCCGTACCTCATAAAGGATAATCATGATATAGTGTTGTTTGCAGATGACACTTCTCTTTTGTTTAAAATCAAACGTCAGCAGCTGGTTACTGACAATGTAAATAACGCCCTTGCAAAAGTAGTTAACTGGTTTAATGTCAATAACCTACTTCTTAACGGAAAAAAAACGAAATGTATTAAGTTTACGATACCCCACGTTAGACAAGTAGAAACTAGTGTTCTCATTAAGGATGAAGAGTTAAAACCCGAAGATACCACAGTATTCTTAGGCATAACGTTGGATGCCAAGCTTCAATGGGGCCCCCATATAGATAAATTGTCAAAAAAGCTTAGCTCTGCAGCATACGCCGTTAGGAAAATTCGTGATTTGACTGATTTAGAGACAGCCCGTTTAGTTTACTTTAGTTATTTTCATAGTGTGATGTCGTACGGTATTCTGTTGTGGGGAAATGCCGCCGATATTCAGACAATTTTTATTTTACAAAAAAGGGCAATTCGTTCTATTTATAAATTAAGTCCTAGACACTCCCTCAGAGACAAATTTAAAGAGATTAATATAATGACTGTGCCTTCTCAGTACATTTATGATAATCTTTTGTATGCACATAAAAATATTAATCTGTTTAAAAAATACAGTGATATCCATAACATAAATACTAGGAACAAACACAAATTTGTTGTTCCTACAACAAGGCTCAAGAAAATAGGTGGCTCGTTTAGATGCCAATGTATACATTTTTACAATAAACTTCCTAGCCACATTCAAGAACTAAGCCTAAATAAATTCAAAGCTTTTATAAAGCGAAAACTATGCCAGAAAGCCTATTATACTGTAAAAGACTATATTGAGGACAAAAAGGCTTGGGATTGAGCTGCTCCAATAGGTTTAGACAGTGAATGTTATTTTGCAATTTTTACACTTTAATATTTTCTTTTTTTTTTTTTTAAGTATCTATTTACTTACACAATGACATGTACATTTACTGTATAAAGTATTATATTATTTTAATTATTGTGAATGTGAGGACTATGTGGGTCATTGTTTACATTTTAATCGTGGTCTGGCAGTTTGAGTAGTTTATGCGGCCTACCCAAATGTCCTGTCTTTGGTATTGTTCGTCGAATCGTTGAGCTCCTGAAGTTCTGAGTTGAGCTGCACGGTTACTGACAAATGCGTGCACTGACTGGACAGGTCCACTCAATCTGTGTGGTTCTTTCCTCAAAAGATCTTTTCAGACACTAATCTACATGGTCCTCAAAGATTATGTCCGGATTTTTATATACACATTGACATTGATGAATTTTATTTAGACAATGACATGAATATTTACTTTGTAAAGTATTTTTTATTTTATTTTTCTTTTCATTTAATTATTGTGAATGTGAGGACTATGTGGGTCATTTTTTTTCTGTTTTCCTTCTTAGTTTTAATCATGATCTGGCAGTTTGAGTAATTTACGCGGCCTACCCAAATGTCCTTTCTTTGGTATTGTTCGTCGAATCGTTGAGCTCCTCATTTCTGAGTCGAGCTGCACGATTTTTGACAAATGCGTGCACTGATTGGACAGGTCCGCTCAATCTGTGTGGTTCTTTCCTCAAAAGACCATTTCAGACATCAATCTACATGGTCTTCACACGATCTGACCAAGATTTTGTCTGGACTTTAAAAGAGACTGTGACCTCTGAGTTTGTTTCGGCCTTTCTTCTCAGAGTAGTCAGATAGGAAACGCCGACCACATCTAGTTTAAAAAATATGATGACGTGTAAAAGTGTTTGTAAAAACCTACTTACAGAAAATAAATCATTTATCATTTATCAACGACTATTACTGCTAAACTAATTTTTCGTAAGTTATCTTAACCGCTATACTTTTCCTTTAAAGTTCATGAAATGCACTATCATCGAGAATTTTTCCAGATTTTTCAAACCAGTAGTTTAGCTTTTAGAGGGGGGGGGGGGGACGCCCTACTGGAACAAACATTTGCACTTTAAATTTTAATATTTCGTAAATGGAGCATTCAATCGAAAAATAATTGTAGCAACCCCTAAACCATTTTAGAAGACCTATTCAACGATACCCCACACGATGGGGTAGATGATGAAAAAAATATTCATCCCCACTTCACATGTAGGGGAGCTACCCTAAAAAAAATATTTTCCAAAATTTTATTTTACCACTTTGTAACTGATATACGTAGGTACTCCTACAAAATTTCAGCTTTCTAGTGCTAACGGTCACAGAGATTAAGCGAGGACGGACAGACAGACGGACGGACAGACAGACATGGCGAAACTATAAGAGTTCCTAGTTGACTACGGAACCCTAAAAATTCTTAATTCGCAACTGGTTGCGAACTCCAGTTGCAAAAAACTCCAGTTTCTATATTAATCTCCAGTTTCTATATTAATTACTGTCGTCGTCGTTCAGCCGATAGACGTCCACTGCTGGACATAGGCCTCTCCCAATTTTGGGAGGGTTTGCCATAATCGCCACGCTTGGCAGGCGGGTTGGCGATCGCAGATCGATTAATTACTGTAATTGATATTATACCGTTTTAATGAACTATACATAAATTAATTATACAATTTATTTTTCAACACACTTGCTCGTAAAGTGGCTCTTATTAAACCGCTTTTAGGTCCATAATGCAGTGTATTAAAAACGCGTGCTTTTTCTTTACTTTAATCCACATGTGCTTTATTTCCACAGATAACTATTTACTAGTCGGAGATGCGCGCTTTTTTAATCTCATTAATTCACTTTTTTTTTTAAATAGTCAGTATGGAATTATGATGAAATAGAGTTCTGTGTGTGTGTATTTTATGGTCTTTGCGATATCGTTTACAAAAAATCTATAATTTATTTATATGTTGAGGTCGGTCAAACTGCAAATATGCAAAAGGAAAAAATAAAGATATTGTCATTCTGTCTGCATTCTTACTTTTACCATTTTTCATACATAAACTACATAAAAAAAACGATCAAATCTTGATATAAATTACTAAAAATTGTGTTGCGACGTGACACTTTTTAGTGCTGACCATAGATACGTATATAAGAAGGTGTTGACCGTCCACCCAATTTCCTTACTTCGATCAAAACTTGCATACAGCCTAATCGATATTCGCGATAAATGAAATAAAAAAAAATTAGAAACTGAATAACAACTCTTATAACTAACAAAAAGTATTGAAAGTGTTTGCAGAATACCCAATTTATGGAATTAATTTATCATCATTCTCAAACAAAATTTTACTAAGGCTACCTAATAAATATATACTGGGAATTCTGTAGGAAACTATTAGAAATTATCAAAAATAAAATCCACAATATATAATAGTTGTTCAATAAATTAAAATAATTCTAAACAGCGAGCGCATTCCGAGTAAATTTAAATATAGAAACATTTCGGCGCGAAATTCAATAAATGAGGTAGGTACCTATGGCCTGGCTGTTATTAACTCTGTTTAAGTGAAATGTCCAAAAAACGATTGAAATTACAATAGAAAAGCATAAATCATTATTATAAACAATGCTGCAATGCTGTATTTACTGCTTAAAATACTAAATTTTATTTAATTACCAAGTATCGATTACATTCGTCATATTTTATCAATCGAAATTTAAAAAAAAAATCGTTTGGAATAATCGCTTTCGTACATCATTGCAATAAAAAAAAACAATAATGGTCGGCGATTAGGAACACAAATTGTGTACCTAGTGGTAATGATTAATACGTGTTATTGGACCTGTGTTTGAATATTACGTTAAGACCTGGGCATTTTCGTGTTGTTCACAATATTTTCAATAAATATATAATATATATTTTAAATATTACATTTAACTGTGTGTGTGAAATTTGTGAAAAGTAAAATGTAAACACGCACGATTGGCGCGAAACTTCGACATTAGATATCCAAAAACTTCATTACCACTAAGTACTTATTTACTTTAAACTATGGATAAATTCGTCAAATAATTAAACGATGCTGATTGAGACGATGATTCACAGCCCCTGTGGTGAAGTTAGGGTGTTCGAAATCTCCAATTTTTATGTTTTTTAGCCTCGACCACCACTTTCATCAAAATGGCGAGTATCGTATGACTTGAATTTATACAAGGAAAATTAATAATAGTAAACTTGTGCGCTAAATATGAACATATTATGAGGTGTTTATCCAACACTCCTAATTAACGCACATTCATTAAAATTTAAGATTTGATGTGTAGCGTAATTCATTCTCAAACAGGTTCGTGTGATCGGGGCGGATCGGTTTTGTTAGTACCATAGACCAATATATTTAAAATGAGAGTCGGTGCTTTTATTTACAACTGCGCGCGCATCGCTAGTGCTGCTTAGCACGGCGCGCGGAAAAACAAAACTAGCGCGCCATTTTCCAAAGAAGTTAATATTTAACAATACAAGTCTGTTTATTCCCTCGCAAGTGTGTTGAAAAACGTCGTATGAAACGCGTGTGCATTGATCATTAGACTCTCGGCTTTCTTATCGCACTCGCCTGCGGCTCGCGCGAATAATACCGCCTCGAGCATAATGATCAACATAGCACACATGTATCATAATGTACTATTTCAACACACTTGCTCGTAAAGTGGCTCTTATTGAACCGTTTTTAGGTCCATAATGCAGTGTATTAAAAACGCGTGTTTTTTCTTTACTTTAATCCACATGTGCTTTATTTCCACAGATAACTATTTACTAGTCGGTGATGCGCGCTTTTTTAATCTCATCAATTCACTTTTTTTTTAAATAGTCTGTATTGTCCTTGGTCCCAAAATTAACTAATATTTATTTACCGGTGAATGCGCAGGGGCCACGGACAATTTTGAGGTGAATGCGCAGTGGCGCGCAATGGCCGCGAAATTCAAATTTTCTTAGGTTTTTTGCAATTTTCAGGTCAGTGTCAGGTTGTATCTTGATCAAAATATGATTTGCGACTATAACAGGTATGACTGTACACAATGATAATCATTCGAATCATTAATACATCTTTCTTATGGAAAAGTTCTTAGGGAAAAAATCTAACTTGAAAGATTCTATTCTAATGACTATAATTTTATTATGTAAATACATATAGGTATATTATAGTCGCGAATGATATTTGATCAAGATACTACCTGATACTGACCTGCAAATTACAAAAAACGTACCTAAGAAAATTTTATTTTTCCGCCTTAAATCCCTATCAGTTTTGCGGACTAAAAACAGAAAAAATCATTTTTTTTCATCGCAAATTTCTAAATATCCTTAAGTTATCTAGTTTTTTTAAAAATACACAATTATTTATCACCTATCTATCTAGTAAGTCTACGAATTTAAGTTTTGATAACTACTTAATAAAAAATTCGTTTATAAGGCACTATTTAGATATTTTACTACAATTAAATTAGTAGTCAAAATAAAAATATAAAAATTGAGTTTGGTAGATAAATACCTCAAATTTTAAAATATTTAACGCTTTTTGTTATTTTCAATAAATTCTTTCGCGTAGACGACGGTTTTGCGCATGACTTTATTGGGTTTTTTCAGCGTAGTCAACATTTTTTTACAAGTACTAATTCATTAAACTTAAAAAAAATAAATCGTACACTTACTAATATACTATATGCCTAGTATTTACGATTTTTTTTCAGATCGTTATTTGCTACCAGTTAGCTAAAAAAGCAATCGAAAAACTTGGTGTTTCGTGATTACGTAAAAACGTGTGTTAGTTTTTTTTTTTTTGGAATTTAAACTTAATTTCGTACACTTACTAGATAGATAGGTGATAAATACTTGTGTATTTTTAAAAAAACTGGCCAAGTGCGAGTCGGACTTGCACACGAAGGGTTCCGTACCACAAGGCAAAAACGCCGACAAAAACATGTTTGTTGTATGGGAGCCCCCCTTAAATATTTATTTTATTTTAATTTTATTATTTATTATTAAAGTTAAAATACAACTGAGTATTTTGTGAATATTTCAAGTGCCTACCTGTTGCCATTTTTGATATCGAGCAAAAAAAGGCAAAAAAATCGCGTTTGTTGTATGGGAGCCCCCCTTAAATATTAATTTTATTTTGTTTTTAGTATTTGTTGTTATAGCGGCAACAGAAATACATAACTTGTAAAAATTTCAACTGTCTAGCTATCGCGGTTCTTGAGATACAGCCTGGTGACAGACAGACGGACAGACGGACAGACGGACAGACGGACAGACGGACAGACGGACAGACGGACAGACGGACAGACGGACATACGGACAGACAGCGAAGTCTTAGTAATAGGGTTCCGTTTTTATACGGAACCCTAAAAACTAGATAATTTAAGGATATTGAGAAATTTGCGCTGAAAAAACCTGGTTTTTAGGGTTCCGTACCCAAAGGGTAAAAACGGGACCCTATTACTAAGACTTTGAGAATGTTTTTTTCGGCGTTTTTGCCTTGTACGGAACCCTTCGTGTGCGGGTCCGACTCGCACTTGGCCAGTTTTTCTGTTTTTGTCCGCGAAACTGATAGGGACCCTTAAATTGTCCGTGGTCCCTTCCGAAACCAAACGGAAAAGACCCTGACTGGCGTTCTATTATTGCGGATTCTCACTGAACTAATGTATATTTCTCTATGCCAATAGTACTTTCTAATTCCATACTAACTAAACTACAATTAATTTGTGTTTTTTTTTTTATATAGCGGTCTGTTGTCAGTGCCTACATGCTCTGTGGTCAGTGCTTTTATTTACACTTGCGCGCGCATTGCTAGTGCTGACTATGCGGAAAAACAAAACTAGCGCGCCATTTTCCAAACAAGTTAATATTTAACAATACAAGTCTGTTTTTTTCCTCGCAAGTGTGTTGAAAAACGTCATATGAAACGCGTGTGCATCGATCATAGCACACATGTATCATAATGTACTATTACTTAAACAGAACTTATTTAAAGATTAGGGACATAAGGAACATGTTGCTGCCTCCACAGTGATTGGCAAGTTGTATTTAAACCAATTTTGGTTCAAGATTTTGGGTGTAGGCTCGTATGTATAATTTTACAAATTGTCTTTTACTTCTTCGTTCAAAAAGTAATATTGCACTTTACCTCCTTAAAAAAAATCGAATAAAAATATACCTAGTTGTACTATACGACCTACATTTTAATATAAAATAAAGAGACCTGAGAGACCTGATTATAAAGTTTAAAACTGATGAAGCAGATTATAACAAATACACCTGATTACATAGCATAAAAGCTGAAAAAATTAAGGGACCTGATTAGAAATTATGAAGAAAATTAAAAATTAAGTGACATTACAAAAAGAACTTTTAGTATATTTTTGTTTTTTTTTTTTTAATAGAATAGTGAAATACATAAGTACCATACATACATATTATTATATAATCAGCCTCTAATGTTCGCACTGCTGGGACACAGGCCTCCTCTCTGCAAGAGGGAATGGGCCATGATCTAACATGCGGGCCCAGTGCGGGTTGGCAGATGTCACATGTCTTAGAATTTTTGGTTCTAGAACATGCTGGTTTCCTCACGATGCTTTCCTTCACCGTTTTGAGAGCAGTGGTGATGACATAATTTACACAAAGTAAAGCGCCAGTCTGAGTAAAATAAACGATGTTTATTTCTCATCATAATTTTGGTTTTTATTATTCTCTTCTCATTTCTATCAAAACTCAATTAGAAGATTAAATAAAGCCACTCTCATCAGCAAACCAAGAGCTAAACATAGTTTTAAGTTTATACACTAACACACAATGTATTCTTATAATATATATGTTAGTCTGTAAGGTATTTATCTATGGGCCAAAGTAGCCTGAAAATAAAGGTTTTATTATTACTATTATTATCTCCTTTATTTCATCGTATGTACATATAAATTATATTTTTAAATATTAGAATATAAAAACATAAAAACATTTAAAAATATAAAAAATAGTAGTCCACCGGTATCGGGAACAGGGTCCAAGCTACCGGCGGTCAGGGCTCCAGAGAAAGAAACCTCCTAACAATGCGGGCCGTGTCCAGAAGTACCGCTCTCTGTTCAATTTAGACTTTTTTTTAAATTAGTTTATTAGACAGAATAGATGAAGATGTCGTTCAAACGCAATACACTAATATAAAAAACCGCATTAAAGAGGTCAGTAATAAAATAAAAAAGAACAAATACAAAGATAGTAAACTTAGTTACCAAACGAAGCAGTTAATTAAAGAGAGATAACAATTTGCGATGTACAAACACATGGCAGTAGACATCTTGTAAAACGCAGTAATCGTAAAGACTTAAGAAACAGTAACACACAGCTCATAAATATTGCTTTAGAACAAAACACATCACTAAAATCAGCCAAACAAGGAATTATAAGCAAAGGACGTCCTGCAATTGCGTGTTTAAAGGATTGTGCAGGTGTGAAATAGAATGACAGAGACACAATTTTTATCAAGGAGGGGTCCCCTTAGGGCCGAAGCCTGCCGGGCCAGCGGGATTGTCCGAAAGGGTTACCGCTGGCCCGGAACATAAAGGGCTAAGGAAGGAACACGGGTAGGTTTTAGTCAGTAAGAGTCTGACACTCCCTTCCGCTCCACCCAGAGCGGGAGGAGTCATTTGATGATTTCCCATCCGCAAAAAAAAGAGACAATTTTGAACATTTGTACAGAATTTTATAAGAATCGTGAAAACGACTGTACAAGCTAACGCAACTGTATATTTATGCTCCGATAACATTCCACCTTTCACAGGCTGGGAAGTTCATAAGGCACTGCGGAGCATGAAGTATAGTAAGAGCCCAGGCGACGATGGCGTAACCACTGCAGTCTTAAAAATAAGAGAGCCTATCCTTCTTCCACATGTTACATTTTTTTTCAACAGGATTTTAAGCATCGGAATTCTGCCACGCACATTTTGTCACTCTTTGATTATTCTTCTCCACAAAAAGGGTGACAAAACAGACATAAACAATTACCGTCCTATCAGTCTGGTTTCACACCTGTACAAAGCTTTCAGTAAAGTAATCGAGAACAGAATAGCCGGAGCCCTCGACAAACATCAGCGTCCCGATCAGGCCGGGGCATCAAAATTAATAAATACATTGTTAAAACCCAAAAAATGGTAAAAAGACAAAATTTCTTTATCAAAAATGTAAAATTTAATTGGGAAAGGTTAAATTTGCTCAAACAGTTACATATGTATTCTTTTAATTTGGAGCAAAGTACTAGGAAATACAACATTGACACACAGGACTTGCAATCTCAACTTGACCAGCTGCAGGAGAAACTAAGATCTATGACTAACAAATATAATACCTCTGAAGATCTAATGAGGGATTATGTGTTAGCAATGAATGAGCTCATTCATTGCTAACACATAATCAGCCATGGTGTTTGACAGCGCATTGGATGGTGTTTGACAGCGCTCACAGCTGTTTGTTCGTGAGTTCACCAGCTGGTGAACTCACGAACAAACAGCTGTGAGCGCTGTCAAACACCATCCAATGTACCTACACCAGACCATTCATTATCAGCATGCGATACCGCATTACTGCATCCTTGTGTTGATTTGACTATTCCCTCTGTAAATAGTTCCATTATACCATGTAAGAAAATTGTAAATCATGATATTGTATTATTTTGTGATGAGATTGGAAAGGACTTTGGTCACTTGTTGACAGATGAATATCTGGGACACTCAATAATAAATTACTGTATGCCATGTTGTTCTGTATTTGATATTATGAAATAAGTTATTAAATGTAACTTTAAGCAGGAAGCAACTTTATTAATATTTATGGGAAATAGGGGTAATTTAAATAAAGGAGAATTTCTCCAATATCATCGAACATTCTTAGATTAAGAAAAATTGTATTGTTTACATTCCCTTACAGTAACAGTTTGCCACAGGAAGAAAATGTCTTAAGATTTGATATAAACATGACATTGCACAATTTGACATAATTATAATGATTCCAATTCCAATTTCAAATTGACCAATTCCAGTTAATTGATACTAACTATTATATTGGTAATAATTTATATTTGACAAAAGATAGATATAATATTTTATGTACTATCTTTCTAACTATTTCAAAAGACAGATAGCTGTGTCACTATCATATATTTTTTCAATTTCAGCAAACATTTGGCTAAAGAAATTGCTCCTATTGAACAATGCAATGACTTTTTAAAGTATTCTGCCAATAATTTGGTCAAAATTAATGACATTAATCATCATTTAAATTAGACATTAAGACAATAGAGGCAATCTCTTGCAAAAATGTAACTAAAGGCAAATAATAAATCAAATGAAAGTGTAAAAAAATTAAATAGAATCAATCTGGGAGGCCTATGTCCAGCAGTGGACGTCTTTCGGCTGAAATGATGATGATGATGATGAATCTGGTGCATCAAAATATTCAAGGATTTTTAAACAAAGACTTAGAAGTAGAATTATTCCTGAATTGTAACAATACAGATATTCTTTGTCAGAACATTGGCTTAAAAGCCACCAGTTCATGTTCAATTTTAGTAATCACCAGGTTGGTAGTTCATTCAGGTAGGAAACGACCAATTGGAACCGTGCACCTAGCTTCTGACGTTTCATAAGTGCCCATGTAGGTTTATGTGAAATAAAACATTTTGATTTTGATTTTGATTTTGATTCAGCTGAGTAAATGCTATACATGGTGGCTCATTAATTTTAATAAATAACCAGCTTAAGTTTAAGGACCGAAAGGATATTGTGAGCCTCTCTGTTGAGCGGACAATTGAAATAGCCTGTATAGAATTGGAGCAGTTCATTATATTAAGTGTGTACAGACCTCCTTCAGGATTGTATGATTGTTTTGAAAAAGTTATGGACCAAGTGTTGCACAAAATCTGTAACACAAAGAAGTCTATCATCACTTGTGGTGCTTTTAATGTTAATTTGTTAGAAAATTCTGGTTTAAGTACTAAAATTATAAGTTTGTTTTAGTCATACAATCTTGCTAACCAATTTTTGGAGCCCACTAGAATAACTCCTACTAGTGCCACATGCCTAGATAACATTTATACAGATGTTATACCATCCCACAAAGAAATTATTAACCTAATAGACTCAGATCATTGTGAACAATTGATCAGTATTCCAAATCACAACAAAAAAGTTACTAAAAAAGATATCATTGAAAAACAACTAATCGCTTGGAAACATTTAAAACTTGCTTAAAGTTACATTTAATAACTTCTTTCATAATATCAAATAGAATTCTTCTTTCATAATATAAATAGAAGAGCTATTGGGCCATGAAAGATCAAATGAAGGGCTATCTTCTACTGTAACTTAAGAGAAGACTCATCGACATATGTGTATTCTTCCCATTCTCACGTATGGTTCTCAAACATCGTCTTTGATAATTCAACAGAGGTCCACGCTCGAGGTTTGCCAGAGAGCTATAGAACGGAGTATTCTGGGTATTAAACTTATGGACCGGGCTAATAATACGACAATCCGTTCCATCACTAAAATAACTGATGTCACTCGGAAAGCTGCCACGCTTAAATGGAATTGGGCTGGACCCATCTGCCGCGTCAGACGGTCAGTGGGCCAAACTTATGACCCAGTGGGTCCCGCTTAATGGTAAACGACATCGCGGCAGGCCCAGACGGAGATGGCAGGATGAGCTGGACTCCTTTGTTATAGATTGGTCTTTGGCAGCTCTGGACAGAGCGATGTGGAAAAAGAGTAGGGACTAGGGAGACCTTTGTCCAGCAGCGGGACAAAACGGCAAAAAAAAAAATTGAAATAATTATCGAAGAATAGATGCCTACTAAATAAATACTCCGGGACCTTTATTGTCCCTGGCGCCCATTTACTGTTTAATCTTATTAATAACTGGAAGGTTACTTATTTAAAATCTTTAATTTGAGATTAATAATATTTTATTTAAATTAACTTAGCTAAACGGAACAGTAGGTACTGGGTTTATCACCAACTCCCCACGCCCATAGCTCTTTCTGCTGAAGTGTTAGCTGGCTGGCATTAATCGGGTTACATTAAGTAAATTTTCTAGTATTTATTTTATTAACATAAATTAGTTCTAAAGATACTTTTAACTATTAAATTATAAAGTGTTTGAGATAGTTTCTTGTTTCCTTTACTTCCAACACCAAACCACCTGCATAGGTTGCCATCAGAGGCAACAAAAATTAATTTGTAACAGTGGCTAACTAAATACTAAATAGATACTATATACAAAAATTAATTTGTAACAGTGGCTAACTAAATACTAAATAGATACTATATCAACTAGAAAAAATATTGTAAAAATATAGTCCTTTACCATGTTATACAACAACTCCATTAATGTATACGCCCCTGTGTCTTTGCATCATTTATGAAAAGTTTGTGTACCTGCTATTTTTATGGGGTGTATAGAACATAATTAACATTTTTTGGTCGTAAAGCACATGCTATCTCAGTCAATACAAAACCAGGGCCATTTTTGAAAAAAACCTTCATAAACACATCAAAAATCTAAGAACTTTGTTCCTTGGATACTTTTATGTAGCTCTAAAAATGATTCTTCTTCTCCTGAAAACCTATGTTTTGTGCTATCCGCCCTTTGAGCTCAGAGGTATCGAAACATAATATTATAAATGCGAAAGTGTGTCTGTCTGTCTGTCTCTCTGTTACCTCTTACCGTAGAACCCATTTAGATGAAGGTATAGATACAGATAGTTTGAGTCCCGGGACAGGACATAGGATAGTTTTTATCCCGATATTCCCACGGGATCTACACCTATGCGGGTGCAACCGCAGGGCACAGCTAGTAGGAAATATCTATGCAAAAAAGCAAAATCTATCTGGTAGTGTTAGCGTAATGCAGAAACATACATGAAATTCAGACAATCAGAAAAACAGGAAAAATTTCAAATAAAAACAATATCTTCGGTTTCGACTTCGCTACGATTTTATTATATTATGTATGTTTATATTCACTCCGCGACGATTTTATTATATAATGCATAGATTATGTGAATCTGACAATACAGGGCAATCTCTATGGAAGAAAGAGCCATTGCAATTGCAGCTTTGAATTGAAGGTCGAACAAAGTTCAAATATTCTGAAATATTTTATTCCGAATTTCGATGTTCTGATTTTCAAAAGTCCGAATTTCATAATACTTACCTAAGAATTATAATGTCTACTAATAAAAATCACAAAATTTATTTTACCGAAAGTTATAAATGCGATGTGTTTGTTTTCCGATTTTCATAATTGTTCGAAGAATCAAATGCTCGATGGGTCCTCGGTCCGAAAAACGACATTCCGATTTTCAATACTCCGAATAACCTGCTAAAATTAGGATTCTGATTCAATCAGTATATCTAATATTCAGTTACCGTGAGTGGGTATATAAATTCAAAATCTTTATGGAACGTTTAACGTAATTTAAAAACGTCTACTTTGTTACGAGTATTAATATTTTGTGTACTTATTAATTTTATATTTTGTGTTTTCTTCTTCTCCTTATATGGTACCGGCCAAACCAGATTTTAGAATGAACTAGTTTCGCCTAGGCCAAACCAGTTCTCCCTATAAGCGATAGACGAACCCTTCAGGTGACATCGGTTGCATGGTTGCGGTAGGTCGATAGGCAACGTAGGATGCAAGAGCGAGCGAAGGGCTTAGGTTAGATTTGGTTAGGTTACTTTCCCCCCCGGTGGGTTCCTGCAGTGTCGAGGCAGGGAAGCTCAGTAGCCGTGGCTTGGTCACCCACGGTGAAGTGAAGAGGAACCGGAGGAGGGGCCGCTCGTCAGGTCTTTTGCCGATAAGACGACGACGTAGCGGCCAACAAGTAGGTTGCGGTGCCGCTTGGGCGACATCGCTACTGAGGAGGGCCGCGACGTCGTATGGGAGGCATCGCGGCAGAGGGTTGGAGGCCGCGGCGGGAGAGGAGTGCCGGTATTGCCGTGCGCCGCTCTCCCTACCTTCCGCGGCCTTGATGTGGTCGCCACCGTCTGATGGCGGACGGCCAAAAATTGGCAGGCGGCGGGGCCAATGACCTGACCTGTCGCAGGGGGACCAAGGGTGCCCAGACACGAGATCACCTGGCACCCATGTGCTGGTTTGGTTCCTGGGGTGGTCACGGCGTGGTATGTGTTCTGGTGCGCCGGTGATGAGGAGTACTCCCCAGAGGAGGGTCCAGTGATGCACAGCCGTGGCGGGTTCACGGATGAGTGCTAACGCGTGCCCGTGTTCCCGCCGTAAGCGGCAGAGGAGGACACCGTAGAGTTTTAGTGGGTTCAAGTCCCACATAACTGCACTATCTCTTCGTGGTAGTGCAGAATGCATGAGCATTTCCCCACGTTAAAAAAAAAAACTGGCCACGTGCGAGTCGGACTTGCACACGAAGGGCTCCGTACCACAAGGCGAAAACGCCGAAAAAAACACGTTTGTTGTATGGGAGCCCCTCTTAAATATTTATTTTATTTTGTTTTTAGTATTTGTTGTTATGGCGGCAACAGAAATACATAATTTGTGAAAATTTCAACTGTCTAGCATTCGCGGTTCTTGAGATACAGCCTGGTGACAGACAGTCAGACAGACGGACAGACAGCGAAGTCTTAGTAATAGGGCCAGTTTTTACCCTTTGGGTACGGAACCCTAAAAATGGTTAGGTTACTTTAAATCACACACACACACACACAGAAATAGTAGCCCCGCTTCGCGGGGCTCCGTCGACGTAGTCCGTCGACTTATAAACATAATATTATACTTCTTTCTGACGAGCAAAATATGTGTTTATTTCGGAATTCTTATTAATTGGAATTCGTATTTTTGATGTTTCGAAATAGGGTTCAGTCGGACTTTTTGTTATTCGATCTATTGAAACTCGGTATTTTGAGAATAGTAATTATAAAAGTTAGGAATAGTGAAACTTCGGAATTATAAAAATAGGATAAATGATAAATCGGAGTTGTTATGTTATGAATTTTGAACCATTCGGAATATTGTGAAAATTGGTACCTATTTTGAAATTCGTATTTGTGACTGTCGGAATAAATTTTTTCATATTTATGTAGTGCGCCCGTTCAAATATTTTTTGACGTTTTTTTCGATAAAGTTTTAAATTATCATAACTTAACTTATTTTTGAACAGCGTAACTTAGTTAAGTACTTGGTGTATGTACAGAATGTGTAGTGACGGCCTCGATTTATAGCATGATGTCGGATATCTATGATGATGGGTCTCTTTATACCCTGTCAAATGAAAAGAACTTTCTATTTACAATAAAAACCATATAAATACGTATATATACAATCAATCTGTTTTTTTGTCAGATTATTCTACAAGCAATATACTAAAGCACTAGTGTTTTAATTGTTTAGTCCAAACAATAGATTTTTTGTAAATAGATAATTGCTTCATATTTTGCAATAAATTACGAGTGTTGTCATCGCGATTCTCTTTCTTTTCTATGCAGTCCGACAGTGACCGTGCTTTAGGTAATGTAGTCCAATTAATGAATTTATTTATTTAAGTTTTATGTAGATATTTGTAAAATTGCATAATGTTCTTTTTTAAGATACTATGTTTATTGGGAAAATTTGATCCTTCCGGTTGAGGTGGACCCTTTTCAATGGTGTAATAAAAATACAGGAGTTCATTTTCGCATTTGAGTTAGTTCGGTTCCCGCGTCAGGCAACCGACATTTGAGTTAGTTCGGTTCCCGCGCCAGGCAAGCGACATTTGAGTTAGTTCGGTTCTCGCGTCAGGCAAGCGACATTTGAGTTACCTAGTTCGGTTCCCGCGTCAGGCAAGCGACATTTGAGTTAGTTCGGTTCCCGCGCCAGGCAAGCGACATTTGAGTTAGTTCGGTTCCCGCGTCAGGCAAGCGACATTTGAGTTAGTTCGGTTCCCGCGCCAGGCAAGCGACATTTGAGTTAGTTCGGTTCCCGCGCCAGGCAAGCGACATTTGAGTTAGTTCGGTTCCCGCGTCAAGCAAGTAGTGCATGTAATGAAAAATATAAACTTAAAAATAAACTTTTGAAAAAATTGAACGTGTAAAAAAAATCCTACCTAACCTACGTTCTTCCCCTCCAGGACCTGCTTCAGCTTTCCGGCCTTTATATTTGCAGCCAAGCTTTGTGTACTGTATGAATCCGAATCATGCTGTTTCGTATCTCGTCATACTTTGGTAGGGCCAATGCAAAGATGGTATGTGCAGTAGGTACCTGACTTGCAGCGGCTGCATGTCGTCCTGCAACAGCGGCAGCTGGTCATCGTCGCGCGCGTGCGCATGGCATTCGCAGCGGCAGTGCTCGGGCTCCACGTAGCTGAACACGACGCCGGCGCCGGCCGCGCCCGACGCGCCCGCCGCGCCGCCCGCACTCGCCGCTGCCGCCGGCAGCGTCTGAATGCGTTTCGGTTGTTTCCGTCGCTCTGGCACTTCCTCGAAGTCTATCCACTCGGTTTTCGGACGCGAGTCGAAACCTGATAATGGTAAGAAATTTTATAGAGTACCGTACCAAAACGCAGTATATAAAAAGAAAAAATGCAAATCCGTCTTTAAATGTATTATGATGGGGAGTTATGCCCGACAATAGGTACATAAAAAAAAATAAACAGCCGAATTGAGAACCTCCTCCATTTTTGAAGTCGGTTAAAAATCGGCTAGGACAGTCGGACCACGTAGTACAGTGACGGGTTCCGTTGTTGAGATAAATATTTACGCATGCGCAGTAAGTATAGATTTTATTAATATCATAGATTTTTTACAAGTAATCAATTGTTCAAAATCCAGTTTTAGGATTTCGAATCGAAATGTTAAAAAGCCGCACCTGCAGTGGGCGCAGGCCCTTATGGTGCGACTTCGTCTGTCTGTCTGAATGTCACAGGCGCTTATTTCAGCAACTAGAACTACCGACTTGAATTCAGGAGTTTTAAATAATGCTTATACAGTAGGCCACACGACACTGGAAACTCTGACCTTTAGCTGGGATAGCGTATCTACACTTAAATAGCAATGGAAAGATTTTTTCAATGCAATCAGAGCCGAAAAAGGGGGCTGATATCGTAAAGTGCCGGTTGGCCCTAACTTACTGTCACTTCCGCTGCGAGTGCGTGGGCGATCGGGGCGGCGCGGCGCGGGCGCAGCCGTACTGGGCCGGCGCGGCAGGCGGATGCGCAGCTTGTCCTGCGGCGCGGCGGGCGGCGGCGCGGACAGAGGCGCGGGGCGCGGCAGGCGCGGCGCGGGTGGCGCGGCGCGCGGCCGCGACACGCCCGACACCAGCACGCCGCCGCGCTCGCGCACCGGCACCATGGGCAGCGCTACCGAGCGCTCTTGCGGCAGCGTGGTGGGCACGTACGGCAGCTCCTCCTCGAACGACTGCTGCACCACCAGCCCACGCTTCTCTACCTCGTCGCCGGCGGGCGGCGGCGCCGACTCCGAGCTCGGCTCTGACTCGGACGAGTCCCGCACCGGCTCCGGGGGCGACGCGGGGCTGGGCGCCGCCGCCGTGCCGCACGCCGACGTGCCCGCCGAGCGGCGCACGTCCGGCTCGCCTGGGCTGCGGGCGGAAGCGGGAGCGACGTCACGTATCGTCGTCGTCTTCATCTCGTCGCCGTCGACGAAGCTCGGAAAGGAACCTGATATCTCACTCGTCACGCTCGGAGTCTTGGTGATGCTGAATTGAGTGCTGAACACCTGCTCACGGCTACCGACGTGGGTCGTAAACACGAGTCGCTCCTTGCGCCGTCTCCGACCATCGTCTGCAGTCGGCACAGACTCGATCCACTCCGTGTCCGCAGGTGGTGCGGCCGCGCTGTCTTCCTGAGGAGGTATAGCAGCAGTGGCGGCAGGTAAGTCGGCGGGTGCGTCGCTTTGCATTTCCACCGCGACAGCGTGGGTCGCCTTTACTGGCGATGAAACTCTGACCGGTGGACTTGGCAGACGAGCGTCGGCCGATCGCTCCGTGGGTGAGCGAAGAGGTATTATAATGCTCCCGTCAGGTAGAACAGTTCGATGCATAGGTTTGTGAGAGACGGGAGGCAGAAACTCGCGTTCAGAAACAGGCCGAGATTGCGGGGCAGAAGCTGGGCGCGGAGCCTCGCGATGTGTTGTCACCTCCGCCGTGGTCTTAATGGTCTCGGGCTCACGACGCACGCCGCTCGAGCCGGGTCGTTCGTCTGGTGGCGTCCTCAATGGGATGTGAATGATTCCATCCTTCGTATCCTCGTAGTACTTGAGCTTGTCACCGCGCCGGATCCGCTCGACGGGCTGAGATGGGACGACAGTGACCTGTCGCTGCGGCTGGACTACCGGAGAGCCTTCGCGAGAACTCGGCGAGGGTGATGCAGCGCTCTTCCGTGGTGTTCTAAATAGCGACAATACTGAGCCTCTAATCTTTCCAGCAGAGGTGGGTGTCGCGGAGCGGTCGCGGCTTTTGCTACGCGACCGACCCTCTGTGAGACTTCTCTTGCGGCGGAGTGCGTCCGACGGCGAGTCGGGTGACGCAATTGTCTCGCGTGACTTAAACAGCGAGCAAAAAGAAGATTTCCGCGAGCCTGCGACCCCGGCGGGAGATGGCGTGCGGCTGTCGCGCGTGAGACGGCGCGAGCCGGGCGAGGGCGATGCGGGCGGCTCAGTGCGGCCCACAAGCTCCGTGGGCCGCACGGCGCGCTCCCCTCGCTCCCCGCGCGCCGACAGCTCCAGCGTGGCGGGCTTGCGCACTACTTCCGCGCTTGCATCCACGCTGACTTCTGCGGCTTTCGTCCGCGCACTTTCATCTTCTCCTTCTTCGTAATCGTCGTCGGGCTTCAGTTTTATTCGGATGATGTCTTTAGAACGATTTGCGCTCTTATAAACTTCGGGTTCGGACGGTTCCCGGCGCACGCGAGGCCGCGCGCGCCTTTCTTGAGCTCGGGCACGGTTTTGTGTCTCCTTTTGAAGTTTGTCATCGTCGGGTGCAGCAGTCAAGGCTGGTGCAGAAGTCGGGGCTATTGCTGGACTAAGCACTGGTGTAGGAGTTATAACTGGTGTAGTAACTACTACACTAACTGGTGCAGAAGTTATTATTGGTACTGTAGTCATTACTGGGATAGGAGCCAGTGCTGCGGCAGGAACCGGTACTGGAGGCACTATTGAAGGCGCAACAGTCGGTGTGGGATCGGGAGGAGCCGGCAGGGTGGGCGCGTGGACGGGCAGCGGGGAGGGGGGCGGCGCGCGGGTGACACGCTCCACGGTGGCCTCGGTGCGCACCTCGCGCCGGTCGCGCGCGTCCAGCGGCGGCGGCACGGCACCCGGGGGAGATTCCGTGGTAAGCTTTGCGATCTCCAGCAGGCGCTCTTCCACGGCGGCCGCGCAGATCTCTGGGTCGGTCTCGATAGGTTTCGGCCCGCAAAAAGATGTCTCGAGTAGCATCCTGTGCGGTGATGGAGACCGCGAGACTCCCGACACGACCGAGAGACGACCGACCGAGTGTCGGCTTTGGTGACTGAAAGCCGATAGCGCCGAGTGCGCGGAGCACTGCGAGCCGACACTGGACAGCCTGCTGGTGCGCCCGGATACGGCCAGTAGCGCCGCCTCCGAGCCCTGGCTGTCCTTGCGCGAGTGGCGGCGCGAGGCGGGTGGTGGAGGCGCGACGGGGCGCGGCTCGCCGGGCGCGCCCTCCAGGAAGGCCAGCTCCTCCGTGGACGAGCGCAGCTCGAGCGCGCCGTCCTCACGGAAGCCAAGCTCGAGGCGGCCACGCGTGTCGTCGCCGGTGCCCGCGAACAGCGCCAGCTCGGGCGAGCTGTCGCGCGAGTCGTGATGGCTAGAGCTGGAGGCGCGCGAGATATCGATGCGCGGCGCGGCCGGCGTGTGCAGGCCGGTAACCGGCGTGGAGTGCGAGCGCGCGCGCTGCTCGGGGGGCGCCAGTGCCGCACTCGCCGCGTTCGCCGTGCTTGCTGGGTCCTCGCGAATCTCCGGTAGCCGAAATGTTTGCTTCGTTTCTGGACTCGACTGTAAAAAGGACGAGAATTTGATTGTAAAGGTGGAACGTATATAGGTACTCGCACAGAGCCGAAATGCTCGGTCGGCACCGCTTTGTTACCGGTCAAGTTCGGATCGAACGAAAACTACTCGCGGGAATACCGACGGCACACCTCGGGCACATACATAGCTAAAGTAAAAGCAGGAAGAGGAAGAACATGAGAGATACATACTGGCGGTCTCACCTCATCAGAGACGTCGTGGTCGAAGGAGGCGATGGGCGCGGGCCCGCGGCGCAGCTGGCGCACGGGCGCGCCGCTGGCCGCCATGGGCCGCGGCCGGCGACCGGGCGCGCTCACTGCCGCATGGCGGGGCCCTCGCGCGCGCTGCCACAGGCACGAGCGGCCGCGCCGTCCGCGACGTGCGCAGTGCTTATCATTAACAAAATAAATATTAACATATAAGTTAGGTCTTTTACCTATGTTTTTCATTAATTATCCGACTCCCTTCCTTTCTTTTACTTCCTTCTGGGGTTTGATAGGATACAAACGATGGGTACCTAGATGAAAACATCGTACCCATAGTTTGTATCTTAGCAAACCTGAGAAGGAAGTAAACCCCAGAAAGAAGAAAATAATTAATTAACGAAAATTTTGATTAGATATTTTTCTTCTGGAAATTACGGTGCTTTTACCCGAAGTATGCGAGTTATATTTTACAGAATCTATTTTCTTATACTGAATACCTATGTTTAATTACTTTGGACTCATCAAACCGGATACAAGTAGTGATAACTGTAGGTTCATTTCATGACACATATAAGTATTTCCGTCACAGGGTCGTCGAAGTTCACATTAAACATTCAGAGTACACGTCCGGTGTCCACTAGCGGCGCGCGGCCTCGTTCGATAACGTGGGCGCACAGTGCCGGCGTCGCTGGCGGCGGAGGCGCTCGGGTGCAGCGGGTGCCCAGCGGCCGGCGGGCCTGGGCCGGGCGCGAGGTGCTGGCGGCGCGGCGGAGCGGTCGCGCGGACGGAGCGAGTCGCGCACAGCCCGCGTCCGTCCTCGCGCGGACATCGAGCGCCGCGCCGCGCATGCGCCCGGCGCGCGCACGCGCCCTGCGCGCCCTACTTCCGCCGGTGCAACGCGCCCCCCGCGCGTGCACGTCACTGGCGGCACTCGCGGGGCCGCCGTCACCGCCTCACCTGCCGCCGCCTGCGAACTGTTGCACAGCTCGTTACGTAACGCCCTGCCCTTATTTGACTTGTTCGGGTCGGCGCACATTAACCTTCGGTTGTTGGATCGATTGCTCGTTGAGTCATCGCTCGACCCTCATAAATACCGTCAATAATGGTCCACATGAATTCGAGTGAAATCGTTTTGTAGTATCTACTTATCTATATCTAAGCGCACGGCAGTGCGCAGGCCAAGTTCCACTTACGCCGTGCACTATCTTTTACCCGAACCGATTCGAGCTACTTTTGAGCACCCTGTATCTAACTATTTGTCACACGAAATCGAATCAAACTTCACATACATAATGACATGACTGCTGTTAGTTCGAATACCAAATTTCATAACTGTAGCTTGAATAGATTCGAAGTTATGGACTTTTCAAAATAGCTAAAGTGTCACTGACTGACTGACTGACTCACTCACTTACAGTTAATCAAAATGTTTAGGGACTTCTAGTAGGCCTAGAAACTTGAAATTTGGCACGAAGCTAGACATTAGCATGAAACTAAAGGAAAAATTAAAAAATTGTCAAGTGTGATTCTGGCTCGCGCATAGAGGGTTCCGATAAATTTTTTTATTCTAGCCGGCCTAGAAACTTCTATAACCGGCCTAGAAACTTGGAATTTGGCACAAAGCTAGACATTAGCTTGAAACTAAAAGGAAATTTAAAAAAATGGCCAAGTGTGAGTTTGGCTTGCGTACAGAGGGTTCCGTATTTAATTTTTATTCTAGCCGGCCTAGAAACTTATAATAATAACCAGCCCAGAAACTTGGGATTTGGCACGAAGCTAGACATTATGAGAGAAATAAACTGTATTATTATTATTACCATGAAACTAAAGGGAAATTTAAAAAAGTGGTCAAGTATGAGTTTGGCTTGCGTACAGAGAGTTCCGTATTCATTAAATTTTATTCTAGCCGGCCTAGAAACTTGGAATTTGGCACGATTAGTTCTTCTATATTCACTTGTGGTCAAGCCTACGTAGCATTATCTAGGGTAAAAAAATTTAAGTGATGTCCATTTGATAAACATCGATCCTGGCCAGATCGAAGCACAAGAAAGTGCTATTGTTGAGTACAACAGATTAAGGTCGCTCTATAGACCGGATTTAAAAAACATATGTGTGAAAAAGAATAAGTTAAAAAAAAACAGCTGAACGGGAATGGTCTATACGTCCAAACATTTCCGCAGTTCAGACTGCAGCGGGGTCATCATTTAATAACAAAACACCTCGTAAAAAAAAAATAATTAAAAACCACAAATATAAAAAAAAAGAAAACCTATGCTTTACAATTAAATCCTACACGTGTATGCAATGAAATCGCACCAAAAACATATTGAAAAAGAAGGTCAAGTTCCTTATACTTCATGTAGATGTTTGACCAGCAAAAGAGTTGAAATCGAAACCAACGTCAAGTTTTAAACCATTTTCTTTGCACCGGCCTTATTTTGCAATTCTGTTGTAAGTAATTTGTGTTTGAAACTTTTTTAGATATCAATACAATAATATTTTTCCATTTAAACTTGGCGGGTTTTCAGAAAACCAAAAAATAATATGCATGAAACATAACTATAACATAACGAAAATCCGCCAAGTTTAAATGGAAAAATAATCCCACAAAAACATTTCATGTTAAATGTTGCCAAGACGAGACCATGTAGCTCGCACTGTCAAAAAGTAATCAGATCTCATGTAGAGCCAAGCTTCTAACTCTACACGCCCTAACTCTACCAAGGCCTGACTTCGCAAACTCTACACCTTAGTCAAAATATCTGGTTTGGCCGTTTCGTTACTACAAGAACCATTAACAGTATGAGAGTTTTTCACCTTACGCTCATGTGAATGTAGCGAAATGGCCAAGCCATATTATTTTGACTAAGGTGTAGAGTTTGCGAAGTCAGGCCTTGTAGAGTTAGGGCGTGTAGAGTTAGAAGCTTGGCTCTACATGAGATCTGATTACTTTTTGACAGTGCGAGCTACATGGTCTCGTCTTGGCAACATTTAACATGAAATGTTTTTGTGGGATTTCATTTCTTTTTGTAAGTTGCTTATGATATTTATACGAGTATTTTTGCTGTTGTTCATTTTTTCTTTCTTTTTTTGGGGTTTATTTATAACAAGGACCCCCTATATAAATTTTCAGACCTCTAGCATCAAAATTTACGGATTTTTTTTTTTTTTTTGGGGGTTAAAAGTTTCAAGTTTTAATATTTTTTTGTTGTTTGTGTACTATTACTAGCTTACATACCAAATTTCAGCTTTCTAGGACTTCAGGAAGTACCTTAAGAATTTTGATGATCATCAGTCAGTGAGTCAGTGACGAAATCGGGGTATTTTAGATATCAATAAAATCTAAAGTATAAGAGCTATGCAATTGAAACTTTATAGGTTTAATAAGTCAACCACTGGCATCATATTCCGAAAATTTTGTTTATCTGGTATAATCCAAACCCAAGTTAAGAGGGTTCAAAAATACGACGAAGTGCTTCGAGAAAAGGTAGGTAGTGCCCATGCGCTTCGCTTGGCTGGTCTTGGCGGGGGCACTCCCGTGCCCCCATATAACTATACATATTATATACAAGTATATAATAATAAAAAAACGGAAAATAAAAAGGCAGGAGCTCACTGGGCATCAAAAAATTCGTCCGCATCGCTGTCAATGGGATAAGTGCCCAAAAGGCTGGCAGCATTACCACGTTGGATGGCAGTGCTTATTCTTTGGGCTAAAAATAGGCCAGCCTTCTGGTCACGCGTAGAGTCAATCAACCGCTTGGCGATGTCCCGAATCGATGAGCACTCGGACCCCAAGGCCCTAGTGTTTCAACCCCAAACGGCTCAAACATATAGATCCCAATAAGGTTGTTATATTTGCGCCGTTTGAGGTTTTCTGCTTCTGCAGCAGCCGCCCCAGCATAACCCACCGTGCTAGGAAGTCGACACAGGTAGAATACCACACCAAAGGCCTACCCAACTTCCAAGGCATTATGGTCATTCCATCTGGCCTCTTCTCATCGTCGCGTGCCAAGCTATTGGGTTCTAAAACAGCTGGCACCCCGGCGGTGACAAGAGCCCGACGGATGATGTCGTTAATGCTGGCGTGCCGTGCCATCCGACCAGCGCTCTTGCTGCAGGACATGCCATGGTGTCCGAGGCAGTCAACTGCTTCACCGCATTCGCAGACGCAAACATGTAGCGAGCAGGAATGTGGTGTTACCCAGCATATTGCCTATGTTGGGTGACGGTAGCGCCTGAAGCCAGAGGCCCGACTCCTGCAAAGCGGCTCATCCCACCGTCTCTGGGAAGACTGGTTCTCAGGCTGAACCGTGTCCGGGCAAGCCACTTTCCAGGCGTTCACCGCATCGGTCAAACACAGCACTTCAGAGTCAACCTGAGCAGGAATCAAAATTCGTGCGGTTAACTTTTCTGTGCTGTGGACCGAGGATAGGAACGCTACGAACGACCGGTAGACTTACACTATAAATTTAGCGGACGCCGAGTCCACCAAAACGAATGGGTAGTGAGGCTTGACACGCGGTCGTCCAAAGCCACATTTTTTTTATATTGTAATCTATTACTAAGAACTAAGAACTAAAGTTCTTAGTAATTGATTACAATCTAGCCTAATAGACTAATAAGCAATTTAACTCTAACTTAATATTTTACGAGATAGATTATTATATAACTAAGATTAGTGTCAATTTGCACTTTTACACAGTTTCGTAGCTCTTTCTTAGGGTCTGATAAATTAATAAAACACTTTGTTCATGTGTTACGGTATAGCACCATTATTCATTCACTATATAAATACTACACTAACTTAAATGGTTTAGTTCTCTTTAGCCTACGCACTATGTCCGTGTTGTCTATCAGCAGCTGAATTGCCTCGACATTCACATGTCGGTGAAATTTGTGTTCATGGGCTTCAGCAAATTTTTGAATGATGGTGGTGACGAGTTCCATTTTAAGGTCATGTTGGAGGTCATCATTTCTAATGTACCATGGAGCATTTACAGCATCCCTCAGTACTTTATTTTGGTATTGTTGGATTATTTTAACGTTACTTCGTTTAGTATAGCCCGTAAGTTGGATGCGATACGTCCAAATTGGCATAAGAATATGCTTGTATATATATATATTTTTTTCCTTTCTCCTAGGGTTCAACAATAGGATGGACCCTAATCTTCAAATCAAATCAAATCAAAATCGTTTATTGCAATCCATAATGTACAATTAAAGGTGGTAAATAAAAAATAATAGAAATAATTATGGACCCTGTCGGGCACAGCAAATTTCTCAATAGGTAGAGAGAGGAAGAGCGCCTTAATAATTTTCCTTGACATTAAGTTAGATTTATTTTTTATCTTACTATGTAATTATATTTTCTATCCATTTATTTATTATTTATTTAATTATATTTAATATTGCTTATTTCTTTACTCGCTTTTAAATTGTTCATTATTATTAATGTAATATAAATATTAAATATTATAGTATAATTTATTTTTGTTATTTTACTAATTATTCGTAGTTATGTATTATTAATATTGAATTATCTTATTACAATCTAGCCTTTTAAATAGACTAATAAGTAATTTAATTATAACCTAAACTATTAAAAATTGTCTTTATTAAGAATGTGTCCAATTCCTTTTCTTATTGTCTCTATTAAGGCGAATACATTTCGTTCTTGTGTTTGTTTGGCACTTTTGTACTTTACACTATTCACTAACACTAAACACTAGCTCGAACGGTTTTGTTCTTTTTAGTCTTCTAACTGTGTTTGTGTGGTCGAGAAGCTGGATTGCCTCGACGTTCACTGATGAAGTCTCTTTTCGTGAGCTTTTGCAAGTTTCTGGATCACTTTTTCGATGAACTCAACTTTTAGGTCCCGGTGGAGGTCATCATTTCGTGTGTACCAAGGTGCATTTACAATTTCCCTTAGCACTTTGTTCTGGAATCGTTGTATAATTAATATATTGGTCTGGTTGGTGCGGCCCCTTAGCTGAATACCATAAGTCCAAACTGGCATCAGGACTTGTCTGTATAGCACTTGGACTTGTTTGCACTGACAGCATGGAGTTTCTTCCAAGTACCCAATGCACATTTTTGAATAGGAGGTCGAGTTCATCTTTTTTCTTCTTGACGTGGGCTTTCCAGCGTAGCTTTGCGTCAAGGGTCATTACCAAGATACTTGGCTGTATTCTCGTATGGACCTTGTTTATTATTAAAGTAAACTGGAGAATCCTGTTGTTTTTTGTTGGTAAAATCTATGTGAACAGATTTCAATTCATTAAGTTTAATCCTAAATTTTTTGGTTCAGTCATAAACTTGATTTACAGCCATTTGTACCTTTTCTACTTCTTCTTGGTGGCTGTTTTCTACAGCCATTGTAGCTGTATCATCAGCAAAGGTCCCAATCGTGTTTTGCTCTAATTCAGGAATATCGCAAGTGTATAGTAGGTACAAGACCGGACCTAACACACTTCCTTGCGGTACGCCAGCTTTAATTTCTTTCAGTTCTGAGTAGGCGTCTTCTTGTCTTATTCTAAAGACTCTATTCAGAATGTAGGATTCTAATATATCTGCAAACAGCTTTGGTAACAGGTTCTATAGTTTATTTATAAGGCCTTCATGCCATACTTTGTCAAACGCTTGCGCTATGTCTAGGAATACAGTAGAACATACTTTCTTGTCTTCTAGGGCGTTTTCTATTGCTTTTGTGATCCTATGCACTTAATCGATGATAGAATGTTTTTCACGAAAACCAAATTGGTGCTCTGGTATTATGTTTTTACTATCTATGATTGGTTTTGTCTGTGTGGTGTCGGACTTAAAGAATAGAACCACCCCATACTTCCCGTGGGTGTCGTAAAAGGCGACTAAGGGTCGTACCGGAGAATGGGCAGCAGCGTTCTCTATGCATTCCACCACCATACTATACTGCGATCGCCAACCCGCCTGCCAAGCGTGGCGATTATGGCAAAACCCCCCCCCCCCCCCCTTTGGGGGAGGCCTAAGTCCAGCAGTGGACGTCTTTCGGCTGAAATGATGATTAGTTTAATCCGTTTGAGTAACAGTTTTTCAAATAGCTTGGACATGATTGGTAGCAAGGAAATAGGCCTATAAGATGATGTTTCATGAGCCAGTTTCCCTGGCTTAGCTATCATTATTACTTCGGCCACTTTCCTTAAGTCTGGAACATATTTAAGCCTTAGTGCTGAATTGATAAGGGTCGTTAACTTAACCAGACCCTTTCTTGGGAGGTTATGAAGTACTTCTCCTGTTATTAAGTCGTAGCCTGGTAATTTTCATTTATTACGTTTTATTTCTCGTGTGACTTCTCTCGGTGTTACTAGTTTTATGATAACTTCATTTTCTGCTGTCACCATATTAGCCAAAGTGTGATCTTCAATGATTTCCCCGTCGTTTGGCTGAAAAATATTTTCTAGGTGCTCTGCAAACCTCTTTGCTTTTTGCTCGTTAGTAACTGCCCAATGCCCATTTCCACATTTGATAGCATCTAAAAAGGCCGATTACCCAAATCCCACCAGATTTGGGTAATCAGCCTTTTTAGGTGCTTAGTAGCCTTCCAAAGGGAGTAATCTGTCCTTAGGTCGTTAGTTAGGCCCTGAAGATAGGTTTTGGTTGAGTCGTCTTTAAAGTCTTGGATTAGTCTTTTTACTTTTTTTGTCAGATTATTTAGTTTTCGTTTGTCATCAGGGCACCTAGATTGATGCCACGTTTTTCTCTGCATTCTTTTCTCCATAATGAGCTGCTTGATTTTGAGCGGGTATGTATTTCCCTTCGTCATCTTGTAGGAGTCGGGTGTATTTTCCCACGCTGCTTGCTGGATGTTCATTATGAACTTTTCTAATTCGATGTTTAGATGTTCGGGTGTTTTTAATGGTACTTTGAGGTCTATTTCATCATTCAATCTGGTCTTGAAGCTCTCCCAGTCTGTACACATATTAACGAGAGTGGGTCTGGTTTCTTTATACAAAATGTTCTCGCTAATTTCTAGATAGATTGCTGAGTGACTTGAGTTCATGTCATAGTTTTGTTCCGATTTTATGTAACTGGTTGATAGATCCTTGGTTACAAAAAAATCTATTAAGTCCGGAATTTTATTTGGATCTGTTGGCCAATAGGTGGGCTTTCCAGTTGATATGATATCACATTTCAGCTCTTTTAGGACATTCAGTAGTTCTTTGCATTTAATAGTTGTTAGTCTGGAGCCCCAATACGTATTTTTAGCATTGAAGTCACCTCCTAAGATAAATCTACTTCCATGGCGAGTTAGAAAGCTTATATAATGCTCTTTTTTATCATATAGCGAGGTGGACAGTAGATGGCAGATACTATTACAGGATATTTTTTTGTTTCTAGACAAATCGCTACTGCTTGGATATCTTTCTCTTTAAACTCTTCATAGTGCTGTAGGTTTTCTTTTGCAATAATGGCACTACCGCCTCTTGCTGAAGTGTCTGGGTGAAGTGCATGGTACACTTTGTACCCTTTAAATTTAATGTGAGATTGATTTGTGAAGTGAGTTTCAGATATCAGGCACACATCAATTATTTGTTCTATCTCTAATACTACTTGTAACTCGTTCTGATGTTTTTGTAACCCATTTGAATTCCACGCCGTAAGTTTTAGTGTAGTATTCATTTTTTTGGCTTAGTGGTAGCAGCTTTGTTGCCATTTTCAATTTTTTTCAATCTCTCGTCAAATGATGACATTAACTTTAAGACTTGTATAATATAATTTTATTATGTATTGATATGCAGGATTTCCTTCCGAGTAACAAATTCATACTTTTATAACGCATGTCGAGTTCCTGTCTTTTCTTTTTGACGTGAGATTTCCAACGCAGTTTGGCGTCAAGAGTTATGCCAAGGTATTTGGCTGTGTTAGCATAAGGCACTTGCATGTCGTTCATGTAGACTAGGTGGTAATCGCAGTGTTTGTTAGTGAAGTCAATATGAATTGATTTTGACTCATTCAGTTTGATCTTCCACTTTTGTGTCCGGTCATAAACTTTATTCACAGCTAGTTGAACTGTTTTTACTGCTTCTTTGTGGCTTGATCTGGTAGCCATAATAGCAGTGTCATCTGCAAAGATCGCTATGGTGTTGTTTTCCAGCTCGGGAATGTCACATGTGTATAGCAAGTAGATGAATGGGCCTAACACACTTCCTTGTGGTACCCCAGCTCTTATAGATTTTAGTTCAGAATATGCATCCTCTTGCCTTATTCTAAACATTCTGTTACTGATATATGATTCTAGAATGTCTGCAAATTCTGGAGGTAGCATGCGTCTGAGTTTAAATACCAGACCCTCATGCCAAACTTTATCAAAAACTTGCACGACATCTAGGAATACGGTGGCGCAGACCTGCTTGTTTTCGAGTGTTCTTTAAATAATGTTAGTTATTCTGTGTACCTGGTCTATCGTAGAGTGTTTTTCTCTGAAGCCAAATTGATGGTTTGGTATTAGAACCTTTTCTTCTATTATTGGTTTAAACCGTTTTAATAGCAGTTTCTCGTAAAGTTTTGATAATACTGGCAATAGAGAAATTAGTCTATATGATGATGGTTCATAGGGTGCTTTCCCAGGCTTCGCAATCATAATGACTTCAGCAACCTTCCATGACTCAGGCACATATTTTAGCATAAATGCAGCATTAATAAGTCGGGTCAGCTTTACTATGGCTTTGCGCGGGAGGTGTTTTAGTATTTCTCCTGTTATGAGATCGTAAAGCCACATTTAAAATGGATGTAAGAGTACTGCGAATAATATGGCCAATTTTGTCCAAAAGAAAAGACATAAAAATTGGACCGGAACAACAATATCTGATAAGGGCGAATGCCGAATGTAAATTAATTTTAGAAAGCCTATGCGAAATATTGTTAACATGTTAATTTTTTTCGTCGACATATGGTGAAAAACTGTCTTCTAAAATTGGGGAACCTAGGAGGTGCAAATTGCAATGAACTTTTTTTCCAAAACTTTGTTGTCTGGGATTATTTTATTGAATTTTTGTAAAGTCGATTGTCTGTCAGTATTGTCACTAATGTCACATTTTGAATTGTTGAGGTCATTATATTGTAGTCTTTGGTTGAGGTCAAGGCCGATAGAGAACCTGGAACTGTTGCTTAAGGAATTGAAGAGAATTTAATTGAAGATAATTTAGACAGATATTGAACTCAATAAATCTTTTAAATGCTGAGGAGTCAGGCCGTCGAGGCCGCCGGCGGAACCACTTCGGAAGGAGCTCACGGCTGCAATCAGCTGGGGGCAGTAACATTAAAAGCCGTCGAATCCGGAACGAGAGGGAGGGGGGTTGGGAAAGGTGAGACCATCCGCAGGCGCTGCATGTTTCTTCTCCAGGGCTGAAGGGTTTCTGGAGAGTAGGGCGCCACCACATCACTACTATCATCAAAAGTAGCCTGGCCGCTCCCCTGATATCACCTTCGCTTAATTTGGATTCTACCTACATGTGAACATAACTCTCTTCCTGAAAGGTAATTTTGGATCCAAAATAAGTCGAATTGTTGCAGTGTCTTTAATTCGGGTTGTCAATGTTTTTTTAGTTGCCAAATTTTTTTGAACATGTAAAATCCTATAAGGGAAGGTGAGTATTGGTCCCAGGCACTTTCCGAGTTCTCCTGGGTCGCAAGACGGAGACATCGTGCCAAACTCAATGCAACAGACCGCCTCGCGCCCCGGGAAACTCTCTTTAATACTGGGAGTCGAATTTTTGAATTTTTCCAAAGTTCTCCACAAAGTTTTATCTGGAGGTGTTGATGTTGGGGATGTGGGTGGGGGGCACAAAGGTACACTATGAGGTTTGTGAACCTTGCCATAGTGAATTCGTAGCCCCCGTTCGCCTTTAAAGAAGCGTGGCTGGGAGCAATGGGGACATCTCACCTGGACATCGAGCGATGTGGCAGGTTGACCGGCACTATTTCCAACATCCCTACAGCCGGCATCTAATATAAGTATAAATATCTACACTAACCTAAAAGTAAAATTGGTAAAAACATTACATAAAATACATCATCATCATCATCATTTCAGCCGAAAGACGTCCACTGCTGGACATAGGCCTCCCCCAAAGAGAGGGGGGTTACTATAAAATTTGGGGGGGGGGGGTCCCCGTCTCCCCCGGTACCATTTTTGAGAAAAACAGATATTTGTAACCTAACCCCAAAGCACTATAATCACCTATTATGGTCGGGGAAAATCACGATCGGGTCTATTTTTTCCAATCAATATTACCAAAGACGTCGTCGACGGAGCCCCGCTCCGCTTCCCCTTCTAACCTAACCTGTCCGAGTCGGGTGCCCCAAGATCCGAGCTCGCTTCGCTCGCTCTTGCATACTCAAGAGGAGTAACACTGTAGTAGACTCCACATCTTTCTAGGTTGTTATAAAAATTAAACAACAACATTATAAACATCACGTGCGGGTCTAAATTTGCTTCCAATCAATATTAACAAAATGAATGAACCAAAACAAATGTCACAAGTGACACAGGACACAAATATTGGTATTTGTGTCCTGTGTCACAAAAAAAAAATTGTCTTTGGAGACAATTTTTTTTTTTTTGCGTTCCTTTTTTCCAATTTAGTATGACATTGCACACCACAGACAATATACTAGAACACATTCGCTTGTCAATCGCCCATTTTAACGTTCCGTTTCACCTAATAACGTTTACATTTCGCTTTTTATCTGATTTGAGGTTAGAAACTATTTTTATTAATATCTCGAAAAATATCCATTACCATGCATGTAATAAGAGTGGTAGCGTTATAATTGGGGCCCCACCCTCTACCATTTTTTTTTTAACTTGGAGAAATGCTCATGCATTCTGCCGCACGGGGAGATAGTGCAGTTATGTGGGACTCTAATCCACTAAAACTCCACGGTGTCCTCCTCTGTCGCTTACGGCGGGAACACGGGCACGACCTCAGGGACCAAACCAGCACATGGGCGCCAGACGAGCCCTTGTCTGGGCACCCTTGGTCCCTCTGCGACGGGTCAGGGTCATTGGCCTCGCCGCCTGCCCATTTTCGGCCGCGGAGGATAGGGAGAGCGGCCAACGTCATACCGACACTCCTGCGGCCCCACCACGTCCGCCATCAGACGGTGGCGACCCCGTCAAGGCCGCGGAAGGTAGGCGCGGCGCTCCGCAATACCGGCACTCCTCTCCCGCCGCGGCCTCCAACCCTCAGCCGCGATGCCTCCCATACGACACCGCGGCCCGCCTCAGTTGCGATGTCGCCCAAGCGGCACCGCAACCTACTTGTTGGCCGCTACGTCGTCGGCTTATCGGCAAAAGCCCTGACGAGTGGCCCCTTCTCGGGTTCCTCTGCGCTTCACCGTGGGTGACCCCCCCGCCACGACAATGCGGGAACCCACCGGGGGGGTGCTACCAGATTTAACCACTTTTAACCCCCTCCGCCTGCCAAACGATACTAAAGCCAACCCCAATTATTATTTACACTGTAGAAAAACAAAGATAAAAAAACATAGGTAATAAATTAAATTGTCTGTCACGTCACTTGGTGACATACGAGTTGTAGGCTGCGACGCGGCGCACTGGCGCAGGCAGACAGGCGCATACAGACCCAGAAGCGCGGGCCTGGGGCGCCGCGGCGCCGCACTTTCAGGTTAGCAATTAGTACAATTGCCAATTATACATTAGTACCTACAGAGGCCGAGATTGACAATCAGGCCCAATCACGCGAAAAATTTTGACCCAGATTATTATAATGATCTTGCACTTGTTCAGTGTATGAAAGGGCTGATTTTTCCAACGCCAGATAACTTTATCGGAGGAATAATGTTGAACCGAGACTATTATATTGACGGAGTAAAAATTGCAGAACTGGAAACAGTGAGAGACCTTGGCGTCACGTTTGATCGAAAGCTTACGTTTATTCCACACATGGACGATATAATAAAAAGGTCCTCTAAAATGCTGGGATTTGTTATGAGGAATTTAAGTGTTATAAAACTAAAATTATACTTTATAATTGCTTAATTCGAAGCATGTTGGAATACTGTAGCGTGATCTGGCGTCCACACTATGCCACACACTCGTTGCGTCTAGAACGCGTTCAAAAGCGTTTTCTATGGCACCTGGCGTTTTCTAGCGGAATAACTAAAAAAGTACGATCGTACAGTAACAGACTGAAACACTTTAAAATGGTTTCGCTAGACAATCGCCGACGCATTAATGACGCAGTTTTTGTGTGCAAAGTAATGAACCATAAAATTGACTACCCACAAATAATGCACACCTTAAATTTCCGCCTCAAGAATTCCTCGTAGTCCTATAACACCACTTTGCCCACCGCAGAGAAGAACTGTTCTAGGCGCCAATTCCCCATATGCAAGGTTATGCAAGGTCGTAAATAGCTCCAGTGATAAAATCGATGTAGGTACACTATGAAAGTTTGGGCAAATTGAAAGCCAAACTTCTTAAATACCTACCTTCCTAAATAGATGTGTGTGTTAATGTGTTTACATATAACAAGTACCCTATAATATTGCATTTCATTGGATCGATGTGTTCATTATTTACACTTTTAGATACTTAGGTAATTTCAAAAATAGATTAATATTTAATTTTTGTACAGCTTCATTATGCATGCAGAGTTTGCCTGTAAGTGATTGTTGCACTATTGCATACATACATTCGCATAGAACCTGTGTAAACAATTGTTGGTGAACCAAATAAATAAAATAAAAACAGTTCTTTCATACAAAAACTGTCAGGCGTCCAATAGCATAATGACCTCTATTTCTTGATTGGTTCAATCAATTTATTTTTCATTACTCCGTCCAAGTCCGGATATTCTCAAGCATTTTCATTTATTTCTAATTTTGCGTAAATTCTTTACCCTCTACGAAAGCTAAACGTAACGTACCTTTCCCGTAGGTACTATCTTCCGCCAATGCTTTCAATATTGTAGTCTGTGATCAAAAAGTACTCTGTGGCCATTGCTCTGCTCTCTCCCTCTCACAGTCGTTCTTTCTCTCTCTCATACGTTGCGTTCCATTCCTCATAATAATATATTATATTCAGTCGTACATTAAAAACACTCATCCTACATTCGGTCACCCCGCTCCCATATCTGTCCCCAGATATGCTTACTCTCCACACATGCCACTCTTACAAACCTCATTCATACACCGGCTATCCATCTTCACTGCACTGACATAACTTCCCAAATTCACCATACCTTACCTTAAACAATCTAGCTACTACCAAAGTTTACACAGAATAACTAAATTAGAACATTGTACCATACTTTATGATAGAATCTAAATTCTGGTAAGTACATAAAATATGAATAACTAGCGGTCGCCCTCGGCTTCGCTCGCGTGGAGTAATGAATGATTCACCATTACAAAGCTACATTATCTGCGAGTAACATAGGCTATATTTTATTTTAGAAAAAATAGGGGTCCGTAAGGTAATTGAGTTTTTCGGACCCAAGGTGTAAAAAATCATCCAAAAAAGTTCCTTATTTGGAGTACGCCGCCTAAACTATGAAATATAGAACCATAAAATGTTCTAATTAATTAAAGACCTTAAAAATATCTACAAAAAAATCCGCGACACACTATACCTATCTATTTCGAATTAAGCACAACAACCATTTTTTTATTTAAAAATCTTGAATTTTTTTAGGACTTCATTAGTTCATTTGAACGCATTTTTTTACACATGTCATTACTTCTTATCATAATAAACTATTTTGTCACAAAGTTACACCGCATTATATTGTAGTCTTTGAAGTACTGTTTATGTAGATAATATTTAGTCTAATTCATTAATTCATTAAAATTGAACGTTTGGTTTGAAAGATATGGCGAAATCAATATAATACCTACTATTTCTGCGCTCCGCGGCCCGTGGCGACAGGCGAACTAGGCGTCACCAAGGCGGGGGTGCGGATGCGGGAGGGGAGTTTAGGTCTATGAAATGCTGAATTTATTTTTGGGTAGTTGAACACATGGGATCAAACTTAGGCTTTTTGTAGCGGTAATCGACATCCACGCAGGCGGAGCCGCGGGGGACCGCTATAGGTTATATAAATCAGAATAACACATAGGCAACTCTTTGTCGCGAAAACCGACATCCACGCGGGCGGAGCCGCGGGCGACCGCTAGTTTTCAATACATACTTACTTATTATTTTCAACATACCTACAGGTAAATTAAACATGACTCTCCTTTTGGGCTTCGCCGTAGTCGGGTACCTTAAGGGGGCAGCGCCAGCCTGAGGGTCGTCAGAGTCAGGCCGTATGTTGCCACTGATCTGCGACCATAACAAATATGTATTTACAGAATTATTATCATAAAAATCTTCAATAGTCAAGTTCATATAAATGACTATGTTATGAAATATCAATTTCGCAGGTTCCCCTGGCGCCTCCCCTTGAAATAAACGTAGTGAGGGAATTTGAACTTTGTCATGCAGTCATGTAGGTACGATATTAGTTAGTAGTTCCGAAACTTGATAATAATCTGAGATTATGAATTGAAGTCTAGGCAGTAGGTAGGCATACTCAGAGGCGTAACTATTAAGATGCAAATCGACGAGCACGGTTCAGGATAATAATATGGAGAGAGTTTTATTTAAGATTCGCAAATAAGCCACGGGCACTAACTCAGAGATCAGCTGACTTGATCATAACTGAAGATTTGTTTCGGTGAGTCACGACTTCTCTCATAATAATATTCGCACAATCGTACAACATAGAAGAACTTATACCTGCTTCGATGACGAAATGTTGTAGAAATTGCACGTCACTTATTTATTTATTTCGAGGGTGAGACATTTGCCATTGCCGTGTTAAAACATGAGTGGGTACATATTGAACCGTGTCATTGACTCGTATCATTAACTCGTATCGTCGAGGCGACTCTGAGGTCGCACAGGGCAGAAGTGTTTCCACAGGGTAAAGGATGATTTCCACCAAATGGCTCGTATCGCATCGGATCGGAAAGGATACGAACGGATGCGGCGACAGCCGATCGCGCCCGGCAGGATGTCGACGCAGACGATCGGCTCCGTACGTCGCTTGCGAATGTATCCATTTCTGCGCCTAGTCAAATACTTTCATTCCTACCGTGTTCACGTGTTCCAATTTTTGAAAATGGTTGAAGTTGGCGTAGTATTGTTGGCTATTGAATTACAAGAAGAAGAAAATAATCATAAAACACAAAACAGGAAAATAAAAATTTGAACGACAGTCGAAAGGATTCGATCGGATACGACGACAGGCGAACGGAGGCGTAAGGAGCCGTACGCGCGTCGCACAGCATACTTTCGGCTACGATCGCGTGTCGCGGAAGACGCCCGCGGTCAAGCTGCTTTGCGCGGCTTGGTAATATAGACTTTAAAATTTAATAATAATGTTCTACACGATTTAATATCGATTAAAGATTGATTTGTTGAAATCCGTTCCGATCCGATGCGGTGCGAGGCGTTTGGTGGAAATTATCCATAAAACTACAGGGTCATACTAAAGTAGTTAGCGAAACTACAGGGTCATACTAAAGTAGTTAGCGAAACTACAGGGTCATACTAAAGTAGTTAGCGAAACTACAGGGTCATAATAAAGTAGTTAGCGAAACTACAGGGTCATACTAAAGTAGTTTGGAGTCCTCCGCCGTGCGGCACAACGGGTTACTCCCGTTTGGGAACGCTCCCGTTTAGTAACGCTACACACACTTACATATAGCGGTGTATCGCATGCACCAGGTACAGTCAGTATGTTAAGTATCATTTTTATTTTATTATTTGTTTGAAATGAAATAAGTAATTCAAGATTTTTGTAGTGTATACCTATTTATTATGCTTTAGACACTTTAGCATTTAACATGCACATAATTAAGATTTAGTTTACACTACATGGATTTTGAAATTGTTAATTACCTACTTAAATATTTTTTTAATTTAATTGTTAAGTTTACTTAATTTTAATTTAAAAAAAAATTGTCATTTAATTATATAAATGACAATATTTGGAAATATATCAAAATATTGTCATTTGTATTCGATGCAGTACTTAGTCATTAATATGGTAGTTTTAAAAGTAGAAAATAAAATTGATATGAAATAAATTCGGCACACCAGAACTTTTTACGCGTATACTATAACCGCGCTAAAATCTATTTAACTAAATTCTGATTGGTTTAAATTTTGAATTCTAATTCTCGTTTCTTCCTGGAGCATCTATACGAGCAGGCCACTCACCACGAAAGTGACAACGATATTTCTATCAATACCCTTGCCTACAGCATACGAAGGGTCCACCGTGATTGGATTTATAAACTTGGTTTTGAACCGCCTCCTCGGTGCGTGTGAGTCGGTGTCGCTTGCCGCTACGCCAAACTGCGTTGACGCATCGCCCCGCAAAACACTGCATCCCTACTATCTGTGCCAAAGCGCCCGGACTGCTACGAGAGAACGCGTCATCAGCTACGTTCGGAAAGGCTACGAGTGCTACGAGTGCTACGAGTGCTACGCGACACCAAACAGCTGTGCTACGCGTTGATCGGCTACGAAACGGGTTCTATAGTTTCTCTTTTAATTAAGTAGTAAGTAAACAGGTACAGCTACTATGCCAAGGATTGAGCGCTCGCCCCCCGCTACTTCTGCCTGTGAGATAGACAATCCACCTATTTTCTCAACTCCTAATCGAAATAAGCCCGAAATCTCAAACATTACGTCGCGTTCCAACCGACTTCGACCAGACTTCTCTCCGGAGTGTGAATGGAAGAATCTCGAGGATAAAATAACGAACTTATTTACCTCCTGGAAAACTGAGCAAGAGGTTCTGCTTGGCAAACTAGCCAAGCTCTCTGCTTAGTTTTCCATCGTAACATAACGTCGGAGCTGAGGGAAATTAAACTGCAAAATGCGGAGATTCAAAAAACGAACGTGGCTGAAACCCTAAAAACTATAGAATTTCTGATTTACGATTCTATTAAGAAATCAATGCGGAGATTAGAAAAAGAAAACAGTGAACAGCCCAAATATATACTGGATCTGGAAAAAAAAGTAGAAGATATACAGCTGAGCTCGCGATCATCATGTCTCGGGATTAGGAACGTACCAGCAATTGAAAAGGAAACAACTAGAGACTTAACCTCGATTATTTTAAAAACCTGTGAGACCCTCGGCGGCCCTCGGCAACCCTCTTCAACTACGTGACGTATATCGTCTGCACGGAAAAAAGGGCTTTAACAGACCAATAGTGGCTGAGTTCCTGACTGTCCCCTCAAAGAATCAAGTACTGGACGCCTGCCGGACGTTCAATAAGGGTCTGCCATCAACTGAGAAACTAAACACGGGACACATTGGTGTTCCCGGTGAAGTCAAGCCAGTCTATATCGCTGATCACCTGCCCCGCACCCAGCGACAATTATTCTTCGAGGCTCGTTCTTTTGCTAAAACAAACAAATATAAATTCTTTTGGTCGCAAAATGGAAAGATTTTTCTTCGTGAACGGGAAGGAATGGACTCTGTTGTTATCAGCTCAACCTCATGTTTTAAACCCCTGCATGAAGAACGCAAGGCATCTCATTTTCATTATTATTGCATGCCTTTAAAATATTCTAGTAACTTACAATTTCATTTTCAAACTCGAGCACTACTAGCCTCTTACAAACCTGTTTATACTACTTTTTAATTGCAACTTGTTACCTTTTTATGAAAATAATATTGAGATTATCAATTTTATATATTGTATACTGTATAAATCAGCCTCTGTATTACTCATCGTACCATTTTCGACCTTGTAAAAATTATAATAATTTGTAATTTTGTTATCACGAACTCACAACTCACATCATACCTGCGTTTATGTATATCCTATCGCCTATCTTATTTCTATGTCTTATACCTGCAACCTACAAAACTGAATTATTAAATGTAGACAAATCAAATTACACATAATCCACATCGTATCTCCGATTGCAATCAATATGCATTTAACATCAAACATCAACATTCGATTCTGAGATTTTAAATGGTAATGACTCTTTTGGTATGGGTGATTCACATATCTGTGCACCCGAGTCAAGTACACGTTTCATTAACAACAACAGTAAGTCGCTTAATATAATGCACCTTAATATACTTACGCAGTGTAAATTGTAACTTTGATAGTTTTCTTGTGTTCCTGGCTAGGATAAAAATTTCATGTGATGAATTGATTTTATCGGAGTGCTGGCTGATGGTGTCAACAGTTCCACCACTGGATAGGTATGTTTCTTATCACACAACTAATCTTATGAACCAACGATAGTGTCATAATATATGTAAAATCAGAATTACATCATATCGTAACCGAACCTTCTATATCTGTTGCTAGCTGCTTGATCTGTAATGTAAAATCCCATAATATCTCGCTTCTTCTTCTTCGTGTCGCTGGCACGACTGTATTTTAAATCTTGTTTTCCCAAAACTTTGCCACTTCCACGGCGTTGTCAGTGGCAGCGCAGAGGTCACTTTGACTGCATGTTTTGGGACACAGAGGGCAGGATAGGAGGTGGAGCATGGTTTGTGACACAGCTCCGCAATCACACCCTTCTGCTGTTCCGTTAAGATAGCCCCATTTTACCAGGTTGGACTTACTTACTTTACGTATCTCGCTTCTAGCGCTATATCGTTCTCAGGCTATACGAAATCTTGATAATTTTATTGATAATTTAGACACTGTTCTAATTCAGTCGGCAGTCCAAAAAAACTTAGTGATAATGGGTGACATCAACATTGACATCACTCCGAATAATATCTCCTCACACGCAACTCAGCACCTTAACCTTATTGCTTCACATGGCCTCCTCCCTACACATCTATTGCTTCACATGGCCTCCTCCCTACACATCTATTTCCAACCCGTATTAACTGTTGTATTGATCACGTAATGTTAAGATCTGATCTTAAAAATACGACTCTAGTGTTTGATACTAGACCATTTGGATCATAGACCTATGTTTATAAGCATTCAAAATGTAAAGCCACTCCCTACCTCCAAAGGTAATCGCATAGTCGTTAATTATACTAGCGCTTCGTCCTCGAGATTAGAACATAATACACATGTAGTAACACATAAGTGACACCACTCAGACACTGTAGTTGAGAGTTTTTTTTTTTGCGGGGTTTTCTGTTTTCCTGATAACTTGGCATGGAATCTCTCATCATTCATATTTTAGTGTTCAGCCGCTCAACACGTTTAAAACATCATGTCAAAAGGAAGAGTGTTTTTGATTATGAACAACTAACGAAGAAAATACAAAAATATGAACGCAGATTACGGCGTCTATATCCGCCTTCACAAGACTCAACGCCTCCGATCGCGAGGACTTCTTATGAACAAACAGGTTAGTAACAGCGTGCACGTGTTCCTATCGAGTAATAAAATAACGTATTTATGTTAAAATTTAAGTTTTGCACTCCGGGCTACCTATGGGTTTTCCGACGCACAAACTTTACTATCGATACTCAATAACACAGTCGTATTACTAAATGTACTTATTTAAGTAAGTACGTTTAAATAAGTCTTGCACTCCGGGCTGTCTGTGGGCTGTCCCGACACAAGGACTAATTATAAAACACCCGATTACGTTTTACGGTAATTACTCGTTAAACGTGTGGGTATAATTGGGCCTTTATTGCTGTGCGGAAAATTTCTCAAACAATAATAAGTTATTGAAATCTATTTTAACGTTAAACTATAAAAGTAGATATTTATCTACATTCTTTCTACTTACGAGTAACATAAAAAATATATTACTTACCTACCCTATGCTATTCTTAAATCGCAATTACTCCTACTTCCGTGTTTCTTTCTAGAATAAACGGGTATTGAGCCCGAAGATTGGTTACAAGACTCTCCGGAGATCAGTAATCCACTTGACGAGACTATAGTGGTTCCTAATGAATCAACTGATCCTGAAATTTCGGTTGATCCTATCGTATCACTGGATCCCGTCATATCAATCGACCCTGCAAATCCAAACGACAAACCTAGTACCTCGCAAGAAGCGTCAGGTGACATCATCGACACGGACCTAGACCACGACACGATGGTCATCCTGGGAGAAGACCCATCAACAACTGTAAAGTACGGACCAGATTTACATAAAGAAATTACTAAACGCTTCCAGCACATCGCCACCGAGGGCTTCGACAAGGATTGTAGGAAAGCATTAATAGCTAAATATTTGGTTCCATCAAACTGTATTATATTGCTGCCCCGGCGTTGAACGCGGAGTTGAAAGCAGCAATACCCGAAGCCGCAGCAAAGCGTGACAAGGCCATAGTTGTCAAACAAGAACAAATGGCAAGTGCTATCCCTCTGCTTAGGCCAGGTGATCACTAGTCCCCCCCCGGTGGGTTCCCGCATTGTCGAGGCGGGGGGGCTCAGTAGCCGTGGCTTGGACACCCACGGTGAAGCGAAGAGGAACCCGAGGAGGGGCCGCTCGTCAGGTTTTTGCCTGTAAGCCGACGACGTAGCGGCCAACCGCGGCGGGTTCACGAATGAGTGCTAACGCGTAAGCGGCAGAGGAGGACACCGTGGAGTTTTAGTGGGTTAGAGTCCCACATAACTGCACTATCTCTCCGTGGTAGTGCAGAATGCATGAGCATTTCTCCACGTTAAAAAAAAAAAGGTGATCACTTTCACTAGTCAACTCATTTCAAAAAACAATGAGTTACTACCGAAACTAATGGGCGCTGCGTGAATCCTTTGCGACATCCAACTTTATGACTCACTTACGCTGCTTTATTTTATCTGCGTTAAAAAGGGACATGAAGGACGCTTTAAGTAGCAATAAGATTGATTCATTTTTATTTGGCGACAACCTGTCAGAAACGATAAAATCGGCTAAAGCCGTAACAAAATCGGGTACTGAACTGAAGCCCGATAATGTCAATAAAAACCTACCAAAACGACCTTCCTTGGAACTACGGAGCCCTAAAAATTACATTTTGGTGGTACCTACATATATATTGTTAGTGTCGACGATGTAGGTAGATAGTGGTAGGTAGGTGTGTGCTAGTGTAGTTACTTGATATATCAGTTAAAATATTCGTTTTTTTTTTTATAAACTTGATAGACGTGATGATATCTGTTTCTAAACAGGATACTGTTTCTCTGACTTTTCAGAGCTAGTCTCTCAGTCAAGCGGTCATTCCCGCCGCGCCAGGCGCCCCCATGCTCACTGTACTGTGGACGCGCACGACGGTTTCTTCGCGCCCGCCTCAGCATACTCAGCAGCCACGCTAGTTCCTCATCCTGGACGAGTCAATGCAAGTCAAGTCGGATGCAGTAGTTGGCGGCCACTTTACTTCAATCTCAGATTTGATGCCGCCAACTGCATCAGGCCGAGTACTAACCAAAAGCGATCGTCACGCGACCCAGTACACGTGGTCGCGCCGACAGAAGGTACCTTCTGGTTTTCCGAACAAAAAGTGACATGGATCGCGTGCTGGCCCGACGATCGCTTTTGGTTAGGACGCGGGGTATGACTGCTTGAAAAGTGTGACCAGTCGATAGACACCTCATGTATTAAGATCCACCCAGCCGTTATGATGCTTCGAGTGTATAAACAATGCCACATACAATATAGGTACCTACGTAGATACGCGAGAAAACATAACCGTCTTTGCTGTCGCGCATTTGTAGCGGCCTGCTGCAAACTACGCAGTCTCGTAGCGTCTGCTACATTTGTAGCGGCCTGCTGCAAACTACGCAGTCTCGTAGCGTCTGCTACATTTGTAGCGGCTTGCTGCAAACTACGCAGTCTCGTAGCGTCTGCTACATTTGTAGCGGCTTGCTGCAAACTACGCAGTTTCGTAGCGTCTGCTACATTTGTAGCGGCCTGCTGCAAACTACGCAGTCTCGTAGCGTCTGCTACATTTGTAGCGGCCTGCTGCAAACTACGCAGTCTCGTAGCGTCTGCTACATTTGTAGCGGCCTGCTGCAAACTACGCAGTCTCGTAGCGTCTGCTACATTTGTAGCGGCCTGCTGCAAACTACGCAGTCTCGTAGCGTCTGCTACATTTGTAGCGGCCTGCTGCAAACTACGCAGTCTCGTAGCGTCTGCTACATTTGTAGCGGCCTGCTGCAAACTACGCAGTCTCGTAGCGTCTGCTACATTTGTAGCGGCTTGCTGCAAACTACGCAGTCTCGTAGCGTCTGCTACATTTGTAGCGGCTTGCTGCACACTACGCAGTTTCGTAGCGTCTGCTACATTTGTAGCGGCCTGCTGCAAACTACGCAGTCTCGTAGCGTCTGCTACATTTGTAGCGGCCTGCTGCAAACTACGCTGTCTCGTAGCGTCTGCTACATTTGTAGCGGCCTGCTGCAAACTACGCAGTCTCGTAGCGTCTGCTACATTTGTAGTGGCTTGCTGCAAACTACGCAGTATCGTAGCGTCTGCTACATTTGTAGCGGCCTGCTGCAAACTACGCAGTCTCGTAGCGTCTGCTACATTTGTAGCGGCCTGCTGCAAACTACGCAGTCCCGTAGCGTCTGCTACGGTGCGTAGCACGTGCACATGCTACGGAGAATATTTTTACTAATTTATTCAAGTTATTCCTTATTTCATAATGAGATCTTTTATTATTTTTAGTAATAACGGACGGAGAACGGCCTTAGAATGCAAGAATAGATGAAATAGTACTTACGGTCTATCGGGTAAAACGTAGCATGTGCACGAGCTACGGGCTACGAACTTCGAGCTTCGAGCTCCTAACTAATAACGTAGTATGTGCACGAGCTACGGGCTACGAACTTCGAGCTAAGAGCTCCTAACTAATAACGTAGCATGTGCACGAGCTACTGGCTACGAACTTCGAGCTACGAGCTACTAACTAATAACGTAGTATGTGCACGAGCTACGGGCTACAAACTTCGAGCTAAGAGCTCCTAATTAATAACGTAGCATGTGCACGAGCTACGAGCTACGAACTTCGAGCTTCGAGCTCCTAACTAATAACGTAGTATGTGCACGAGCTACGGGCTACAAACTTCGAGCTAAGAGCTCCTAACTAATAACGTAGTATGTGCACGAGCTACGGGCTACAAACTTCGAGCTAAGAGCTCCTAACTAATAACGTAGCATGTGCACGAGCTACGGGCTACGAACTTCGAGCTACGAGCTACTAACTAATAACATAGCATGTGCACGAGCTACGGGCTACGAACTTGGAGCTACGACCTACAAATCGTAGCGAACGCTTCGAGAGTGCGTAGTTCGCAGTGACGTACCGTGTCTTTGCGAGGGGTTTGTAATAAGGAATAATGCACACGCTCATGTTTAAATTTTATTCACAACAGAACATAGGGTCCGCGATGAGGTCGGCAGGTACTAAGTACTTACAACACTTCGAACAGCGCCTAGAACACCTTTATTATATCCAAGTATATTATATGTATTTAATATATTATATAATGTTGATTTGTGTATAACGCGACTAGCAGTTAGGAGTAAGTACATAAATAATAATCATTTGTATTTAACTTTTTACATTGCGCTCTAAATAGTGTCACTATGAGTATGTAGGAGGTACATGCGAGTTGCACAGATAGTCTTACAAACGTTATCGTCTAAGCTTGAGTTGTAACTAGTGAGGCGCACGCACGAGGTCGCGAGACTATACATAATGTTCTAACAGCGCAACATCTAACTATACAAGTTCCAAGTAAATATCGCCACTAACTACCGCAAACATCATATTTCACAAGATATCTTTATATGGGAACAATACATTATGTTCATTTATTGTTGCATTTCTCTAAAACAATAAGAGGTCGACAAACATGAACACTAAGATCAGCTCGCTCACGAAGACAACACACTGCCGAGCAGCCGCCCCTCGGAGGTCAGTGTGCCAGCACGCCAGCACGCGCACACCACGTGATGCACTCCTCGGCATAACATTATTGCTTACATCCTAATACACATGTCAACAACAGAGTCCGGCCCGAGCCGAGAGATATCGATCTACGGCCCCAAGCTTATACATTTCAAGGCCTCATTTAAAAGGAGACATAAATCCCTTATTTAACTTTTGTTCCCGTCGCTAGCGGCCTCTTCTGTTCCCGTGGCGCGACTGACCCGCCCAGCGCCTTGCGGCCTGCGGTCTGGTCGTGGCCGCCTGCTAGGCCCCTCGCTGGGCCGCCTGCTGGGCCGCCCGGGCAGCGGCCGGCTTACTCAACTAAGTGATAGCTACTTGCACAGCGACGGTGCACGGTGGGGCTGCGTCCGCGGTCGTTTACGACCTCTAACTTTTTATCACATTATATACAATCGATATTATGAACCTTATTCGACTCCGAATCGCTGCACCACTCACGCGCCGGTCTGCCGCGCTTCCAATCAATCACGTTTTTGATCTTTAGCCCTTCTACTTATATGTTATAGATATGAATAATATGGAATGTACGATGAGATCGTTAAATATAAATACTACTTCCTTTACATTTGTTTGATTGTAAATAATTCGAGTGTCACAGGTAATGCGCACGGCGTTATCGTCCAGTGCTTGCACACACTTCCCGGTCACTTCATGATATAATTATAATATTAGTATATTCCAAGATTCCTACAGTGGACTTCGAGGGAGAACGCGTTCTTAGCTTTACTAATAACAATATTCAGCAATTTATTAAAGGAAGAGTCACTGCTTCGCGTATGGGTACCGCGCGGCCGTACGTGATCCGGAGCCGCGCGGCCGTACGTGATCCGGAGTCACGCGGCCGCACGTGATCCGGAGTCGCGCGGCCGCACGTGATCCGGAGCCGCGCAGCCATACGTGATCCGGAGCCACACGGCCGTACGTGATCCGGAGCCGCGCGGCCGTACGTGATCCGGGGCCGCGCAGCCGTACGTGATTCGGAGCCGCGCCGCCTACGATCATCTTTATTTGTATTTTCATTTTCCTAAATGAGTATTATGTTTTCTACCTACTTAAGGTAGAGGTACCGGAGTAAGTATAACTCCAGCTAACTTGGAGTTGGCAGTTCCATGACCACATCCGCGTCCGACGGACATCCGCTGAGTCTGCAGATTTGCGCTTCGCGGACCGCGGTCGCATACGATCCTGCTGCAGATCTAATCCGAGTCGGAGTCGCTGGAGGGCGGCTGCGGGAGCGGCGCGGCGGCGGGCGCGGGCGCGGCGGGCGCCGGCTCGCTGTGGCGCCCCGCCGTGGCCAGCGCGTACGCCGGCGCCGGCGGCTCGCTGTGGCGCCCCGCCGTGGCCAGCGCGTACGCCGGCGCCGACTGCCCCGACGTGCGCTCGATGCCCACGCTGCAACAACGCGGCGGGTGAGACACGTACGAGAGTGGGTGACGGTCGCACCCGCGGGTGTGTGTAGTGTCGTACTCACATGTACTCGTGGCGCGCCAGGTAGCGCACGTACTTCTCGGGCGGGTCGGCGTCGTGCTCCTGCAGCGACACGGAGCGCACCGTCATGTGCGACACCTGTGTGGCGGGCATCGTGAACTCCACGAAGGCGTGGCTGGCGAGCTCGGCCGGCACCTGGTCGTACGACGTCAGCGCCATGCGGCACACCAGGTTGTGCGTCGTGTAAGCACCTGTCCAAACAAACAGTTGTAGGATGGACTCAATTGTTGCTGCCTAAACAATCCTCACTCTTACTGTACGCCAGTCGCATGTTGTTACTCGAAATGATTTTAATTATAGTATAATATTAATTTAGAGTCTGGTATGTATATGCGCTTTAGAAGACGTTCTTGTGCGCGCCGTGTGGATCTGACGTGCTCACCCTGGCCCTCCTTGGGCAGACGCGGCATGCGCCACACGATGGCGCGGTGCTGGTGCTCGTACTTGGCCTGGCCCGACGTCACCTCGATTAGCGACTCTTGCAGAGTGTCCACCGCGCCGAGGAACCGCTCGATACCTTTTATCTTGCCCGTGCGCCTGGTGATGATCGTGGTCAAGTTAAGCATGATTCGCTAAAATCCAATATTTATAATAAACTAGCAGCGCCCCGCGGTTCCAACCGCATGAGTGTCGATCTCGTGCGAGATAAAAACAATCCTATGTCCATTCCCGGGACTTAAACTATCTCTATAATACCAAATTTCATCTAAATCGGTTCAGCGGTTTAAGCGTGAAGAGGTAACAAACAGACAGACAGACACACTTTCGCATTTATAACATTACTAGCAACGCCCCGCGGTTTCATCCGCATAAGATTCGATGCCGTGGGAGTATCGGAATAAAAATATCCTATGTGTTGATCCAGGAAATGGTATAGAGTCTAGCTACACTCCTTTGCAAAAAAAAACGAGCGGTTTTGATTTTTCTACATTATTGGTAATCGTTTAGTTTTAAAGAGGTTTATAGCCAAACTATGTTGCTGGCACATAGTAAAGAGTCTGGGTATGAAAAAAAGTTAATTCCAAATTCGAAACGTAAAAAAAAAAATAGCCCCTTTTTCAGTTTGTGACTTTTTACTTGCTTTTCGCGGGTTTGCGGTTAAAAGGGTATCAGGCAACTAAAACTAACTTCTCGTTAAAAGGTTATCAGGCAACTAAAACTAACTTCTCGTTATTTTTAGTAGAATAATTTATGTTTGTCGCATAATTCTGCCTTATTATGACTTAGAGCAGATAATTATCTTTGTGTCGATTGTAATGGCAGAAAAAGCAATAAGAGCATGTAAAATTATAGCGCTGCTGGAAGAGGGGTGTAGCGGATGTTCCGTCTCACAGCGGTTAAACGTCGAAAAAAAGCCGTTCAACCGTCCAAAGAACCTGGACTCGATACCAAGAGACAGGTTCCGTTCAGAGGAGGCAAGGTTCTGGGAGAAAACATTGCACACAACCACAGGACGACTGCTTTTTAGTGACTCAGGTGCTGAGGAACCGCAAATGCAATTACACAGACCTCAAAAGAAACCTTAAAGAGGTACAAGGAGCACAAGTTAGCCTATGAACAGTGAGGAGGAGGCTTTTAGCGGCTGATATACGCAGTTGACGACCAGCGCGAGCCCCCAAGTTACTCCGTGAGCACCGGATTGCTCGATTGAGGTTCGCTAGAAATTGTCTATCTTGGACACTAGGTAACTACTTAGAGTAGCGTACTCTTCTCCGATGAGGCTCGAATTTGTCTGAATGGTGGGACCGACGTCGGTGAGTGTTACGAAGCCCAGGGGAACGCTACGCCGACGTGTGTTTGGAAGAAATCACCCATTATGGCGGGCGGGCGTAACTTCCAGCTATCGTACCGAAATAGTATTCATTGAAAATGGCTCACTAAATTCGCAAAGGTACAGTCGATCCAACTAATTGGTTAACACTTTACATGTGTGGGTAAAGTCATAGTTAAGCAGACAAACACTACATAATACGAGCGAGTTCTGTTTTTATTAGTGAAAATGAAAAAAATGTTTATTGGAATCATCAAGTTCACGTATTAGTTACCTACATCAGTGGTGATTGGAGCCTCCTTTTAAGCGTATAAAGCCTGTATTAGGAGACTCCAAAATTAGTGTGCGTATGGCATACCCATTACCATATACCAATATATACCTAGTGATCAATCATTTATGTTACTGAATGAGAATTTATTATATATTTATTCAATACTAGCTGTGCCCGCGACTTCGTCCGCGTGGAATAGTGATTTTTCGGGCAGCATATTTTGAATTACATATACCGTCTACAGACCGGGCATTTGCTGTCCGAACCCTCTGAGAACTCAGGCGAATTTCCCTATCAGTGAAAGTCTCAGACTCACCCGATAGTGCTTGAGCTTCACCATCGGCAGTGAGACGTATTTCTCATTCTTCCTGTGTTTCCTGAGACCGAGCATTTGCTGTCCGAACCCTCTGAGAACTCAGACGAATTTCCCTATCAGTGAAAGTCTCAGACTCACGCGATAGTGCATGAGCTTCACGATCGGCAGCGAGACGTATTTCTCGTTCGTCCTGTGTCTCCTGGGATCGAGCATTTGTTGTCCGTACTCTTTGGGAGCTCAGGCGGGTTTCCCTGTCAGCAAAAGTCTCAGACTCACGTGGTAGCGCGTGAGCTTCGCGATCGACAGATAAACGTGCCTTTCGTTGTTCTCCGTTTTCCCTATTTCGAGTTGTCATCATTCGAGAACGATTTCAACTCAGTCGAGATTCTCGCTAAGTCGAAGTTTCTGCAGCACGAAACCTAGCCTGATGTTCCCGAGTTGCAGAGAGCCTTGCCTCACGACCTTCCTCAGATTCCTGTGATCGAACTAATCTCATCCTTTTAGCATTTCTGCTACATTGGGAGCGGTTGGATCTTCTTCGAGGCATTCTTTCAATAACATAGTACTTACTACTTAACACACAGTTATTTAGTAAACACGTACTATCGTAAACAATTAAATTATAAATCGTCGTCGTCGTCGTTTCAGCCGATAGACGTCCACTGCTGGACATAGGCCTCCCCCAATTTTGGGGGGGGGGTTTGCCATAATCGCCACGCTTGGCAGGCGGGTTGGCGATCGCAGTATGGTATGATGGTGGAATAAATAGAGAACGCTGCTGCCCATTCTCCGGTAAGACCCTTAGTCGCCTTTTACGACACCCACGGGAAGTAAGGGGTGGTGCAATTCTTTAAGTCCGGCACCACACAGACAAAATATACATACTTACACACAAATTATAAATACTTACAGATTATTATACAGTCTAAAATTATCACAGTTTAATTAATAAGTGTTAAGACGTGTAAACCAAACGTACTAACTTTATAAACCAAAAGAATTGCTAGAAAAATTATTTACTAACCTGAGCTAATGAACTTATACTTAATAAAGAAAATCAAGAAAAGAAATGCCTAACCTATACCAAATATTTATAATATTTATATATAAACCCTAAATACAAATTAAGATAAGTATACCGAAAATCAGGGAAAGAAATGCCTAACCTATAATAAATGCTTACAAAATTTATTTACAAACCCTAAATAAAAATTAAGATAAGTAGATACCCAAAAATCAAGGAAAGAACCGCCTAACCTATACCAAATACTTACAATATTTATTTACAAAATTTTAAAGAAAATTAAGAAAAAGAATAACCTACAAACCCTAAAATATAAATAAATGAAATATGCAAAATGTCAGTATTCAAGTGAATCGCAATAATCGTATGCAACTATTCGCCTATACTCTCCAGGATACGTGCGTTAGCTGAATACCTTAACAAATGTTCGCCGTGATTCTTTAAATTGACATAACTTTTTTATTTATGATCCGATTGACATGAAATAAATAAATGTTAAGTGAAGCTTACTACAATATATTAGTGAAAACCGCATCTAAATCGAATGAGCCGTTTCTGATATTAGCGTGCACAAACACACAGACAAACAGACAAAAAAAAAATTAATTACAATTTCGGGTTCGGCATTGATATAATAACAACCCCTGCTACTTTTTTTTATATATTTCCATTGTACAGACACCACTTTTCTACAATTTTATTATATGTATAGATTTCGCATGATATTACTATAGCAACCTTGGCACAATGTCTTTGGTCAGGGAACGAGAATTCGTAAGTGACCTTGGGTGCAACGATATACTCTTTTTGTATTCATTATTTTGTTAAAACGTTGCCTAAAGCTGAATTTATAACGATAACGATAACGATTCCGTTCATGGATGAGTAATGAAGTTTGCAATGTTTGAGACAACCACGGAACTCTCAGGCCATTTTATTTTGACTGTTTAGAAACTACTTACCCACAATTTAAAAAAAAATGTTTTCAAACACCTTAATTTGTAAAAAATGAGCGTTCTTAGTTGTCAATCTACGAGTATTTGAGTTTATTGATACTACCTACTCATATTCGTGTGTGGATTCTGTGGATCCAACCATGCAACATTTATCAATGTTTAAAAAGGCAGAAATTGTTGTTCTGCTTGAGCAAAACATATCTATAAGTGAAATTGATATCGTTGAGTAACAGTTAGATATTACGTTGAGATTATACCTACTTCAACTTATTTATAAACTTTATTTAACTTAACTAACTCATCTCACCTGTCAATATTTACCTATGAATAAATTAATGTAACTTATTTGCAACACCTAACATAGTTAAATAATAATATAATACCTACCTACTATCATAAAATGTATTACAGTTTTTTTTTTCACGGCCCACACCAAATCGAACCTTAAAACAACCATTGTAAGGAAGGAACATATTGGAAGAAACTAGAGGGATCATTTGCTAGCAAGCGTTAAGCTCGCTCATTCCAACCAACACCAACTAATAATAAATTATGTTTTCACACCACCTGCTCGAAAATGTCAAATTATATGTCAAGCAACCTTAACCTAAAGTGAGTCATTAGTGGCCGGGGGCACAGCCGGTCAATAATGTTGTACTGGATTTCATTATGACCCGCTGGTCAATAATGTGATTTGAATTTGGAATCTCACATGCTCAGCTAAATTGGCAGTATAGTACTAACAAACACCCTTTGGTGCCAGAAAGAGGAAAGCTATTCTCGAAACCCTTACTAAGCGTGGATGATATTCTCGATTTCCTACAAAATCATAACAACTGCTTCTTCATATCGTTGCCATGTTTTCGAAGACATAATATTGTAAGAATAATTAGATAACTACGAACCATTTTTTAAAAGGAATGGAATAACATTAAAACTGGCATTAATAATAACAAATACCGTACCGCGCAGTAATACCGTAATAGTAATTGGCTGTCACATTAGTTAATTTATTTTAAGTAAACTGCGCTAATATTGCTGTGGATTTGATGAATAAATAAATAAATAATAAAACCTATCTATACTACAGTCGATTTATCACATTTTATCAAAAATACTCTATTTTCACGAGCGTCTCCAATGACGTTCTAAATTCAAAATGCATACAGCCAATCATCCAAAACCATTCTACCAGCCCTGTATAAAGCTTAGTTTACACAAACGCCACTTCCATGAGAGTGATATCCATGCTATGGCAGCTTGGAACATCACACAGAACACTATTACTCCTAGCGCCCCTAGCGACCAAGTAGCAAACGAAAAATACTGTGATACAATATAAAAATATTTAGTGATGATACCGGGAGATGTTGTGACGAACAAACACATACATAAAATAATTGTCTCAAAATATTGGACATTAAATAACAAAAATAATTAATTAAGCCTAAACCAAGTGTAACAAGTCTATAGTGATTTGTTAAACGGTTCTGAAAGGTGTTTTTTTTTTTCATTTAAACAATGGGAATTTGTTATTGTTGCATTGGTAACACTTTAATTGAAATGTCTGTCAGCGCGAGTGTCAGTTTCGGATTTTGCTTTTGCAATAAAATTAAATTCTGGTTGTTTCGCTAGTGAGCATAGGCACTATTTATAGTTTGGACCCATAATATTATTATTGTGAATACTGAACTGAACACTGAGTGCAGTTCCATCATGTCTCAAAACTCTTGTTGTGTACCTGGATGTCTAGTGACTAGGAAAGAAAAGTGCTGATTCTCAGCCTACATGATTTTGATTTTAATATGTTAGTAAATGTTTAATTTGTATGTATTTGTGTGTTTTTTATAAGAATAAACAGTTTGTTCTTGTCTTTAATATTCCGAGTACATTCATTCATACTCCTATTCCTAATGCAGTTAAAAATCTGGAATTTTTACATTGTCGTATAAATTATTGTTTACTACTACATTAAGTGTGTTTTTAATAATTATGTAATTGTTAAAAAAACATTAATAGGTAGTAAACAATAATTTATACGACAATGTAAAAATTCCAACACAATAATAATATCATAGAGCTCCATCTACCATCTTCCGCTGTAACTAATAGTTTTAAATACTTGAGTCCTAGATGGCGAATTGTGCTGTCAACACAAAATGAAGAGAGCTTCCTGTCTATTACACCGCATTATATTGTAGTCTTTGGTGATATCAATAGACACACACGACAAAACCGTAGAAGAGACTTTTTTTTTGAAAATCGTATTGATCGTGTCTTGGCTACTTATTGGTAGACGCAATAAAGGCGCGAATTTTCGTACTATGGCTATTATTTTCTCACAGTAGGTGTAATAAGTAGAGTATCCTCCTCTGGGCTAAAGGTGTCTTTGCCTTGAGCTAGCTTGAATCCCTCGCTGCATTCAGGATTCTTGTATTAACTCCCTCGCTTCGCTCGTGAGTTAAATTCTTAACTCCCTCGCTGCGCTCGTGAGTTAAATCCCGAATCCTTCATTGCGCTCGAGATTCAATATGACGCCCATGACATAAGACACAACTTTAGCCCCTCGGTGCATAATCTACTATTACTTACCTGATAAAAAAATCAAATTATTTTTAATGCTTTTATTTAATTTACCTTTCTACCTTTTTGGTTGAGTGATTTTATTGGCCACAAAATTAATTTAATAAAAAACAAAAAGTAAAAAAACAGCAAAACAAAATTCTTCAGCTGGGATCTGGGACTCACGTCGTCGAGCTTACATCAGTAGCTATCGCAGGCGCTTACACCAATTAGCTATGGGAACTACACACTACTACACTACACTAACTATACTATACTATACACTAACTATATTATACTATTCTAAAATGTTGGGTCAAATTCCTTCATTGTGAACCCGTTTATTTTATCTCTAACCGTGAATGTATAATACGTATACGCACACAATAATAATGACTGTTACTGATGTGTGCGTGATGTAATAGTAGATTATGCACCGAGGGGCTAAAGTTGTGTCTTATGTCACGGGCGTCATATTGAATCTCGAGCGCAATGAAGGATTCGGGATTTAACTCCCGAGCGCAGCGAGGGAGTTAAGAGCTTAACTCACGAGCGAAGCGAGGGAGTTAATACAAGAATCCTGAATGCAGCGAGGGATTCAAGCTAGCCCAAGGCAAAGACACCTTTAGCCCAGAGGAGGATACTCTACTTTTTACACCTACTGTGAGAAAATAATAGCCATAGTACGAAAATTCGCGCCTGTATTGCGTCTACCAAGAAGTAGCCAAGACAAGATCAATTCGATTTTCAAAAAAAAAGTATCTTCTACGGTTTTGTCGTGTGTGTCTATTGATATCACTCTCATGGAAGTGGCGTTTGTGTAAACTAAGCTTTATACAGGGCTGGTAGAATGGTTTTGGATGATTGGCTGTATGCATTTTGAATTTAGAACGTCATTGGAGACGCTCGTGAAAATAGAGTATTTTTGATAAAATGTGATAAATCGACTGTAGTATAGATAGGTTTTATTATTTATTTATTTATTCACAAAATCCACAGCAATCTTAGCGCAGTTTACTTAAAATAAATTAACTAATGTTACAGCCAATTACTATTACGGTATTACGGCGCGGTACGGTATTTGTTATTATTAAAGCCCGTTTTAATGTTATTCCATTCCTTTTAAAAAATGGTTCGTAGTTATCTAATTATTCTTACAATATTATGTCTTCGAAAACATGGCAACGATATGAAGAAGCTGTCGTTATGATTTTGTAGGAAATCGTGAATATCATCCACGCGTAGTAAGGGTTTCGAGAATAGCTTTCCTCTTTCTGGCACCAAAGGGTGTTTGTTAGTACTATACTGCCAATTTAGCTGAGCATGTGAGATTCCAAATTCAAATCACATTATTGACCAGCGGGTCATAATGAAATCCAGTACAACATTATTGACCGGCTGTGCACCCGGCCACTAATGACTCACTTTAGGTTAAGGTTGTTTGACATATAATTTGACATTTTCGAGCAGGTGGTGTGAAATAGTAGATTATGCACCGAGGGGCTAAAGTTGTGTCTTATGTCATGGGCGTCATATTGAATCTCGAGCGCAATGAAGGATTCGGGATTTAACTCACGAGCGCAGCGAGGGAGTTAAGAATTTAACTCACGAGCGAAGCGAGGGAGTTAATACAAGAATCCTGAATGCAGCGAGGGATTCAAGCTAGCTCAAGGCAAAGACACCTTTAGCCCAGAGGAGGATACTCTACTTATTACACCTACTGTGAGAAAATAATAGCCATAGTACGAAAATTCGCGCCTTTATTGCGTCTACCAATAAGTAGCCAAGACACGATCAATACGATTTTCAAAAAAAAAGTCTCTTCTACGGTTTTGTCGTGTGTGTCTATTGATATCACCAAAGACTACAATATAATGCGGTGTAATAGACAGGAAGCTCTCTTCATTTTGTGTTGACAGCACAATTCGCCATCTAGGACTCAAGTATTTAAAACTATTAGTTACAGCGGAAGATGGTAGATGGAGCTCTATGATATTATTATTGTGTTGGAATTTTTACATTGTCGTATAAATTATTGTTTACTACCTATTAATGTTTTTTTAACAATTACATAATTATTAAAAACACACTTAATGTAGTAGTAAACAATAATTTATACGACAATGTAAAAATTCCAGATTTTTAACTGCATTAGGAATAGGAGTATGAATGAATGTACTCGGAATATTAAAGACAAGAACAAACTGTTTATTCTTATAAAAAACACACAAATACATACAAATTAAACATTTACTAACATATTAAAATCAAAATCATGTAGGCTGAGAATCAGCACTTTTCTTTCCTAGTCACTAGACATCCAGGTACACAACAAGAGTTTTGAGACATGATGGAACTGCACTCAGTGTTCAGTTCAGTATTCACAATAATAATATTATGGGTCCAAACTATAAATAGTGCCTATGCTCACTAGCGAAACAACCAGAATTTAATTTTATTGCAAAAGCAAAATCCGAAACTGACACTCGCGCTGACAGACATTTCAATTAAAGTGTTACCAATGCAACAATAACAAATTCCCATTGTTTAAATGAAAAAAAAAACACCTTTCAGAACCGTTTAACAAATCACTATAGACTTGTTACACTTGGTTTAGGCTTAATTAATTATTTTTGTTATTTAATGTCCAATATTTTGAGACAATTATTTTATGTATGTGTTTGTTCGTCACAACATCTCCCGGTATCATCACTAAATATTTTTATATTGTATCACAGTATTTTTCGTTTGCTACTTGGTCGCTAGGGGCGCTAGGAGTAATAGTGTTCTGTGTGATGTTCCAAGCTGCCATAGCATGGATATCACTCTCATGGAAGTGGCGTTTGTGTAAACTAAGCTTTATACAGGGCTGGTAGAATGGTTTTGGATGATTGGCTGTATGCATTTTGAATTTAGAACGTCATTGGAGACGCTCGTGAAAATAGAGTATTTTTGATAAAATGTGATAAATCGACTGTAGTATAGATAGGTTTTATTATTTATTTATTTATTCATCAAATCCACAGCAATATTAGCGCAGTTTACTTAAAATAAATTAACTAATGTGACAGCCAATTACTATTACGGTATTACTGCGCGGTACGGTATTTGTTATTATTAATGCCAGTTTTAATGTTATTCCATTCCTTTTAAAAAATGGTTCGTAGTTATCTAATTATTCTTACAATATTATGTCTTCGAAAACATGGCAACGATATGAAGAAGCAGTTGTTATGATTTTGTAGGAAATCGAGAATATCATCCACGCTTAGTAAGGGTTTCGAGAATAGCTTTCCTCTTTCTGGCACCAAAGGGTGTTTGTTAGTACTATACTGCCAATTTAGCTGAGCATGTGAGATTCCAAATTCAAATCACATTATTGACCAGCGGGTCATAATGAAATCCAGTACAACATTATTGACCGGCTGTGCCCCCGGCCACTAATGACTCACTTTAGGTTAAGGTTGCTTGACATATAATTTGACATTTTCGAGCAGGTGGTGTGAAATAGTAGATTATGCACCGAGGGGCTAAAGTTGTGTCTTATGTCACGGGCGTCATATTGAATCTCGAGCGCAATGAAGGATTCGGGATTTAACTCCCGAGCGCAGCGAGGGAGTTAAGAGCTTAACTCACGAGCGAAGCGAGGGAGTTAATACAAGAATCCTGAATGCAGCGAGGGATTCAAGCTAGCCCAAGGCAAAGACATCTTTAGCCCAGAGGAGGATACTCTACTTTTTACACCTACTGTGAGAAAATAATAGCCATAGTACGAAAATTCGCGCCTGTATTGCGTCTACCAAGAAGTAGCCAAGACAAGATCAATTCGATTTTCAAAAAAAAAGTATCTTCTACGGTTTTGTCGTGTGTGTCTATTGATATCACTCTCATGGAAGTGGCGTTTGTGTAAACTAAGCTTTATACAGGGCTGGTAGAATGGTTTTGGATGATTGGCTGTATGCATTTTGAATTTAGAACGTCATTGGAGACGCTCGTGAAAATAGAGTATTTTTGATAAAATGTGATAAATCGACTGTAGTATAGATAGGTTTTATTATTTATTTATTTATTCACAAAATCCACAGCAATCTTAGCGCAGTTTACTTAAAATAAATTAACTAATGTTACAGCCAATTACTATTACGGTATTACGGCGCGGTACGGTATTTGTTATTATTAAAGCCCGTTTTAATGTTATTCCATTCCTTTTAAAAAATGGTTCGTAGTTATCTAATTATTCTTACAATATTATGTCTTCGAAAACATGGCAACGATATGAAGAAGCTGTCGTTATGATTTTGTAGGAAATCGTGAATATCATCCACGCGTAGTAAGGGTTTCGAGAATAGCTTTCCTCTTTCTGGCACCAAAGGGTGTTTGTTAGTACTATACTGCCAATTTAGCTGAGCATGTGAGATTCCAAATTCAAATCACATTATTGACCAGCGGGTCATAATGAAATCCAGTACAACATTATTGACCGGCTGTGCACCCGGCCACTAATGACTCACTTTAGGTTAAGGTTGTTTGACATATAATTTGACATTTTCGAGCAGGTGGTGTGAAAACTAATTAGCAATACCAACTGTACATAACAGAAATCCTTTGTCAACATGCACAACCCGCACTGACTGTAATTGGTGAAGATGTTATTTACATGGACGATAATGCTCGGGCCCACTGATCTGGGGACGTAGACGCTTATGTGCAAGAGGTCGGTATTCGTGGTTTGGATTGGCCAGCGCGGAGCCCCGACCTTAACCCCACTGAGCACGTCTGGGACCTCCTAAAAAGGCGAGTACGATCTGTCCAACCACTTCCACAAAACATCAGGGAGCTTAAACGATTTCAATCTTTGTCCACTTTTAAAATTGTGATAAAAAAGCACTTCCTCTCTCCTTAAACATCATCGTTATATTTTCTTTGCTCCTGTTTCATGTTTATTGTTGTTATTTCGATTAGTATAATATACTTTATTTATGTATTTATTGTATTATGTAAATGGTACACCACAGACTACCTACAGTGTTTGTCTGTCCTTCCCCTTTTTAATCCATCCAAAGGTTGTATTTAAAATATCGCTTTTAGCGATAAGACCGCCCATTGTGTCACCCTTTGTACAGATTCTATACTTATGTCTGTAATTAATATGGTGTACATAATAATAATAATAATAACCCCGCCGCCGTATCTCTACGTTGATGCCGTGGTGGGGCTTGCGCGCTCCGAACTCTAGGCCTATGCCGGAAGAGTTTACTTTGCTGGAACAGGTCTAAGGTGAGGAGCCAGACCAAGAGAGATACAGAAATCCGCAAGGCAGCATGTGGCGAGCTGTTGGGCAGTAGCGACCTCACGGACCCTATCTTCAGGGAGAAGTCTTGTTCCTCACCTCTGGCTTGCCTTTATTGGCCGGCTGGAGTGAACAATGACGAGGAACAGAGCTCCCACCTCATTCTTGCCTTTATTGGCCGGCTTGAATGGAGATTCGCAAGAGCAAACGTGCTCGGTGGAAGGAAGTATTCCAGTAAGATGCTGGTAGGGATCTTGACTGTACTTCCGGGATTGTCCTGATAGCCGTGGAATACCTCTCCATTCCTCATAAGCACCTCAGGACATGTTGCCCCCTTGTTGCTACGTCACTATGTGCTAGCGACCGTTTCCGGGGGCCCATTGTTGAGTGTGCAAGTCACCCCCTGCCATTTTATCCGTGTATATATAAAACATTGATCAGGCAGGGGTCATAGTTATTCCATAGTTCTTGGTAACCAGTCCACTTTAGCCACCCAAACCCATAGTCCAACTTTTTATTTTTCCATATCCTGAAATAGTCCTACACCAACCGGGGGTTATCCTTGGGTGCACTTGCATAGCGCAAACAGGGATAATCGTCGGTTGGTGCCGCATTTCATTAAAATTTCCTAAGGGGCCTCTGCGAGTTGGCTTTGGCCCCTCGTACGCCTTCCAAAGGACCGGCACCCAATGGTTCCGAGATATATAAATTCATAATAATAATAATAAACATAATAAAGAGTATTCTATTCTATTTTATTCTTAAAAGCTCGGCTGAGCGGGAAGATAAAGATAAAGATATATTTATTGCATAACTACAGGAACACATTCTACAGGACACCACGAAAAGCCTGTTGGAAAGCATGTCAAGACGAATACATGCCGTAATCGCTGCAAGAGGCCATAGTCGTTATTTTTTTAATGACTTTTATTAGATACTAGCTGCGCCCCGCGGTTTCACCCGCGTAATTGTCGATCCCGTGGGAATATCGGGATAAAAAGTAGGCTATATATTAATCCAGGGTGTCAGCTACCTCCATACAAAATTTTATCAAAATTGGTCCAGCCGTTTGAGCGTGAAGAAGTAACAAACATATAAACACACACACACTCACACACACACTCACACACACACTCACACACACACTCACAAACTTTCGCCTTTATAATATTAGTGTGATTAAAATACCATAAACATACTCGTAGTCTTCATTTCATTAAGTATACCCATAAAAATGTCCATTTGAACACAACTCTCTGTTGACATTGACTAAAACACCAATTCCAGGATTTATGGATTAACTAGCTGCGCCCCGCGGTTTCACCCGCGTAAATGTCGATCCCGTGGGAATATCGGGATAAAAAGTAGCCTTTATGTTAATTCAGTGTGTCAGCTACCTCTATACAAAATTTTATCAAAAGCGTGAAGTAACAAACATAGAATCACATACACACACACACTCACAAACTTTCGCCTTCATAATATTAGTGTGAACACTAAATTCTCATTGATAATACCTAAGAAATTTCTAGTCATTTATGCTAATGTCATACTAAAAATATAATTAACATCCATAGAAAAGCCAATGACGGTAAGGTGCCCGTTTTTTGCAAAGGAGTGTATGTGCCAATTGTATGTGCCACTTTCATCCAAATCTGTTCAACGGTTTACGCGTGATTGAGTTACAGACATCCAAACATCTTATCAAACTTTCACATTTATAATTTTAGTAAGATAAGAGTATACATTAACAACCTCTTGGTAAAACATTAACAACCTCTTAAGAGGTAATTGTACTCATCATTATGAACGACTTGTTACTATGGGACCAAACCTGAAATCCCGAAAAAAAATCAGCTGTTCCCTACATTTATGTTCGTATAACTCGTCAAAATGTAGGGAACAGCTGATTTTTTTTTTGCGATTTAAGGTTTATGGTTATAAGGTTTGAACTGTAATAAACATTGTTTTCTATTTGTCTTTTACGTCCATGTGAACGTGGGCTTAGTTGCAATACATTTTTTTAAATGAAACAAGACTCAATTGTTCCTAAGACAGTCTCCTCGTATCTCTTATGGTCATGGGTTACCCATACTGACCCAGTACAAAAAAGACCCAATTGTTCCTAAGACAGTCTCCTCGTATCTCTTATGGTCATGGGTTACCCATACTGACCCAGTACAAAAAAGACCCAATTGTTCCTAAGACAGTTTCCTCGTATCTCTTATGGTCAAGGGTTACCCATACTGACCCAGTACAAAAAAGACCCAATTGTTCCTAAGACAGTTACCTCGTATCTCTTATGGTCAAGGGTTACCCATACTGACCCAGTACAAAAAAGACCCAATTGTTCCTAAGACAGTTACCTCGTATCTCTTATGGTCAAGGGTTACCCATACTGACCCAGTACAAAAAAGATCCAATTGTTCCTAAGACAGTTTCCTCGTATCTCTTATGGTCAAGGGTTACCCATACTGACCCAGTACAAAAAAGACCCAATTGTTCCTAAGACAGTTTCCTCGTATCTCTTATGGTCAAGGGTTACCCATACTGACCCAGTACAAAAAACGCTCTGTATATCCCAGAAGGAAGATTAAGAAGTGATCCGCGTTATAGCGTCCTTCTGTTTTAGCAACAGACTATTTTGGATATGTGAAATCTGCCGATCCATTCAGTAAACGTCTCAGTGAAAACTTGGGTGAAGTGAACTGTCAATAGTGTCAATCCCCAGCATAGATATAAGGTCCCTTATATCTATGCTAGGGATTGACACTATTGTTATTGTATTGTAGGATTACCTCGCGTCTGGGTGGACTGACAGCTCACAAGGAGAGTGTGTGTGTGAGTGTAGAACTGCGGTGTAGTGTCTGAGTACCTGTGGGCGGACTTCACGGATCCGTATCGGAAGTGCTTCTCGACGCGGAACAGGTAGATCCAGCAGTCGGGGATGGGGAAGCGGATGGCGACATCCTCGCACGGCACCTGGCCCAGCTTGCGCGACGCGAACCCCGGCACCAGCACGTCTGCGCGCAGCTCCACCTGCGCACACGAGCTCGTCAGCCGCGCGACTCACAGCACAGGGTCGCAGTTGCAGGACACGCACCTTATTCCCGGTGACGCACCACACAGCCTTCAACTGCAGCGGCAGCTCGCGGTTCTTGGGCGGCCGCACGCGGAACCGCATCAGCTCGATGTAGCACGCGTCCGGCGGCTTGAACCTGCGACACAACACGCTCATGCCGACACTGTACTGCTTCGCGCGATAGCGCATGGTTACTACTGGCTAGGCTTACGATTGGCAATTCGGGAGTACAACCTAAATATAGGTAGGTACCTACTTACTGTATGTTAGGACAAAATTTATAATATATTATGACACCGTATGATTGTGAACACATTATTATTTATATAATCTATCTCGCCAGATTGTAAACAGTCGATAATCCAGGCCATTAAAATATTTAAAAAAAAAAAACAGTCGATAAATGGTGAACTGTACCATACTGCTTACAATATTGATCCATGTCAAATCGTCAAATTGTGAACGAACCTGCACCTACCGGCAAGGTTCACAATCTGTCCGATTTTATTATCCGTGAAATTGGGTCGGTGTTGGTGGTGGCCGAATTGGGCGCAGTAACTAAGCCAGGGCACCCTGACCACATTGGTTATGTTAGGTTAGAATTGTGTCCAACCGCGCGCGAGCCGGAGGACGACTTCGACGGGCCGCAACTTCCAAGTTGGCCGCAGTCACTTGGCTACTGAGTACGTATTAGCGCAAGGTGCGATCCTTCGCATGCAAGTTTGATGCCAGTTCACAGTCTGTCGGTTTGCCTAAGACAGATTACAACTATCGAAAAATAATGCGTTGAATTGTAAATTATGAACTGCAGTTCATAATTTATCGGATTCGGCGCACAATGCCACATTCGCAAAATGACATAATCTCGCGAGATAGATTATAAACTAACGATGTTCAAAAACGGTGACATTATAATTATAAACTCGAACTTCGAAGGATATAAAAATTCCATTAGACAACACACAATCACTCAATGGAGTTTCTTTGGAAAGGGTTGATCAGTTTAAATGTATTTGATATAATATTAACTTTAATAACATTTGAGAATGAATTCATAAAATAAAAATAATATATTTGCTTAAAATGATACAGATAAGATTTTTAATAAATAGTAAGTACCGCTACATTTTACTACTGATGGGCAGAACACGGGTTTCACCGAATACGAATAATCGGCCGTTAAAAGATTACCGAACCGAATATTCGGCAGGATTTGGCGCGCTTTATTATAAAATTCAGATCTGTGCTTGTCGAGCGCGTTGAAGCTTCTGATCGAAGCAATGTATCTTACATTGCTTCGATTAGAAGCTTCAACGCTCTACTAATATATTTACATGATTGTATCTCTTTATGTGCAGTACGCCCACTTACATAACGTCGTAGTGTATAAAGACAATGTAGCTAATAGTGTATAAGTTCATCTTAGTATTTTAAGTTATCATTTGTATATAGTAGACACGATCGTGTTCCACTCTCGACAAGTCTAAACTTGTCGAAACCTGTCCCGAACCTGTACAAAAAGCAAACTGCTGTGATTGGTGGACCGAGAGTGGGGCACGAACAAAGGTAACTGTAATTGGCATTTCGAATTATAAGAAATTTACCCCCGCCACTACTTGCGCCCATGTAGAATTGTATAAAGAAAGGGCGCTTTTAGTGATTTGTATTCAGTTCAGATCAAGACCTCACAGTGACAAGAAGAAAATAAATAGTCTTCAAACAACAAGGAGTTTTTTAATAACCAAGCAGTCTCCTCCAACCCAGTGCAACAGTAGAGGTGGGAACACAAGAACTCTCATCCCACACATTGGTCCTTCGTGCCGGATTCGAGGAAAAACGCATGGTAGGAAGACTCCAGCGAACTTCTTGAAGAATATTTAGAAGAATTTATATTGAAACAATGCCAGTTACGAGGTCTACGGGAAAAAGAGGTGGCCAGGCATCGACTGCAGCTACAGAACGAACAGAAACTGCTACGGAAACCACTACAGAAACCACTACAGAGACTACGACCGACACAAGCACTACGGAAGCTACGGGAACTACAACTACCACAGAGACGGCCACAGCAGGGACTTCAGAAGCACCAGCTACTAGCTCGTCTACAGTTAAACGTGTCGCGCCACAACAAGACGTCACAACTGGACATAAAGAGAGTGGTCGCCGCAGCAAACCTACGTCACAGAAGAGCGATAAAACTTCAAAAGCGCGCCGCATAGCCAAGGCCAAGGCGGAGCTAGCACAACGATTAGCAGAGTTAGCGGCCGCACGCCTCGCCGAAATTGAAGCTGAATCTACGGATGAAGATGTATCCTCCGTCGCCTCAGAAACCGGAAATGATCAACGAGTAACTACTTGGCTCCAATCAAGTCAGCTACTCGCCATTGCCAACAGACCTTATCAATCCGAGGCGAAGTCATCGATCAAACCAGCTGTTCCTGTGACCACCGCCGCCATAGCCTGGGACATCCCGGCAACCTTACCGGCGGGAGTCAGCACCATGGACCAGCAACCTGAAAACCTGAACACCGAACCTGAATCCATGAACATCACGCTGCCAGTGAGCACCGCCGCCGCCTGGCAACAGAACACCGCGCCTGCGCAGCCGCACCCGAACCCGCCGCCAGTAATCGCAGCCTGGCAACAGAACACCGCGCCTGCGCAGTCGCATCCGAACCCGACGCCAGGGATCACTGCCGAATCCTGGCCACAGAACTCTACGAACGTGGCACCGAACACATCATGGCAACCGATCTACACCACGGCACCGCATCACAGCTACCCTCCGAGGCCTACCGCCTCGCCCTGGGCGCCGCCGCCTACAGCATCAGCCCACGTCGTGCAACAGCCTACAACACTAGCCGTCCAAGAAGCAAGGACGGACATGAAAGAACTTGCTGCTGCAATCACGCAAGCTGTGCACGCTGCACAGTATCAGCAGCCAATGAAATACACTGAACTACCCTGTTTCAACGGAGCTCATCAAGATTGGCTCACGTTCCGCGCCGCCTACTGTGAGTCAGCGCATCGTTTAACAGCAGTGGAAAACATGTCAAGACTCAGAAGAAGCCTTCGAGGAACAGCAAAAGAAGCTGTACAAGGTCTATTAATCGTGAACGCAGACCCCAACGAAGTCATGAAGACACTAGAGCTACGCTTTGGACGACCAGACTCCATCGCAATGGCTGAGATAGAGCGACTACGAACCTTACCACGCCTCACAGAATCTCCGCGTGATGTTTGCACCTTCGCTACCAAAGTGGAAAACATTGTTGGGACTTTGCAAGCGCTCAACTGCGGGCATTATCTCTTCAATCCAGAAGTCACAAAAGCTATCGTTGAAAAGCTCACACCAACCTTGAAAAGACAGTGGTACCAGTTTTCAGCAGCACAACCCAGAACAGAACCTGATCTTCTGAAGTTTACCCGATTCATCAAGATCGAAGCAGAGATTTGCAGCCCATATGCACTGCCTGAGAACATAGCTGCGACAACTCAAACTACTCAGAACTCGCAGCGACGTCAGCAGCGGGTACATGCCACACAAGAAGCAAGCAAACCAAAGTGTAGTTTATGTGAACATCAAGGACACAGCATCGTAGAATGCGACCAATTCAAGAAGGCAACTACTGATGCAAGATGGGACATCGCAAAGAAGCATCGCCTGTGTTTCCGTTGCCTCAAATTCCGAACAAAGCAACACAGCTGTAAACCAAAGAAATGCGAGATAGACGACTGTGTGCATTTACATCACAAAATGCTACATGCCTCTAGTGCAGCAACCAAGAAGAACGAAGAAACCAACTGCTCCAAAGAGGAACAAGAGAAGGTCCATTCAATGTGGACACCGAAGGTATCATTTCTTAAGATAATACCAGTGCACATTTCTGGACCGGCGGGAGCTATAGATACCTACGCACTCTTGGATGACGGCTCTACCGTAACTCTGATCGACGAGAGCCTAGCCAAGCAAATCGGAGCAGAAGGATCCTATGAACCACTTCGAATAGCATCCTTTGACGGCGAGCCTACAGTCGACGTGTCATCCCAACGAGTGAACTTCTTCATCAAAGGACTTCACACATCTGAACGCAAGCTACGCGCAAGAACAATCAAGCAGCTAGAGTTGGCTGCACAAAAGATCCCTGGAGAAGCAGTCAGGGACTGTGAACATCTTCATGACATAGCCAGAGACCTAGTAACTGAAGATGCAAGACCTAAACTCCTGATTGGCCAGGATAACTGGGATCTACTTATCGCAACGGAGATCCGAACAGGAAAGAAGAACCAACCAGTGGCTTCACTAACACCACTAGGTTGGGTCCTACATGGCAGTCACACACGAGCACTTGGCCACAGAGTGAACTTCATCAGACATGCTAACACAGACAACGACCTACATGAACTGGTGAAGGAATACATCACAATGGATAACATGCAAGTCAATCCAAAGAAACCCATCAATGATCCTGAAGAGAAGGCACTTCGCATCCTTCAGCAATACACAAATAGAACTCCAGAAGGAAGATATCAAACTGCTTTATTGTGGCGAGATGAAAACGTCATAATGCCAGACAACTATGACAACGCTCTGAACAGACTCATAAGCGTAGAGAAAAAATAGACAAAGAGCCCGAACTAAAGAAGAGGTACGTTGAACAAATGGAAGCACTAGTATCAAAAGGATACGCCGAACCAGCTCCAGCCACGACATCGAAGCATCGAACATGGTATCTGCCTCACTTTGCGGTTTTCAATCCCATGAAACCGGACAAATTAAGAATTGTCTGCGACGCTGCAGCCAAGACTAGAGGAGTCTCTTTGAACGACCAATTACTCACTGGCCCAGATCTGTTACAATCGCTGCCAGGAGTGATAATGCGTTTCCGTCAGCACTCAATCGCCGTGACCGCTGACATCACCGAAATGTTTCTGCAAATAGAACTACGACCCGAAGACCGGGACGCTCTTCGTTACTTGTGGCGAGGAGACCGAAGAGATAACCAGCCACCGGAACAATACCGCATGAAGTCACTGATCTTCGGAGCCTCTTGCTCACCAACTACGGCAATATACGTAAAAAACACGAACGCCGAGAGATTCCAGCATGAACATCCAGAAGCAGTCAAAGTTATCAAAAGAAACCATTACATGGACGATTATTTGAACAGTTTTGACACGTTGGAAGAAGCCGTGAAAGTGTCACAAGCCGTGCGCGACATTCACAGGGAAGCGCATTTTGAACTCAAGAAATGGTCCTCTAACTCTACCGCCCTTCTTGAAGCGCTAGGGGAAGATGCCAAAACCGAAGATTCGATCAAACTGGAAGACAGCATCAAGACAGAACGAGTTCTCGGCCTAATATGGAAGCCGACAAAAGACTCGCTTGCCTTCAATTTAAATCTGGCGCGCATACCTCAGAACATCCTACAGAACGACACGCCTACTAAGAGAGAAGCCCTCAGAATAGTAATGTCCCTGTTTGACCCATTGGGACTTGTGTCGCCGGTCACCATCAGAGCCAAACAAATACTACAAGAAGTTTGGCGTCGTGGAACATCATGGGATGAAGCCCTGGACAGTGACCTAGCCGCAAGCTGGAGGAAATGGCTCACCCACCTCAGGAAGTTGGAACACATGTCCATTCCACGAACTTACCCAGGCTTCAGTGCTACAGAATCGCTACAGCTGCACGTGTTCACGGACGCGAGCGAATCTGCATACGCAGCAGCAATATATTGGCGAACAGTCACAAGGGATGGCAGAGTCAACGTCTGCTTAATCACAGCCAAAGCCAAGGTCGCCCCACTGAAGCTAATGTCGATTCCACGTTTGGAGCTACAAGCGGCAGTACTTGGCGCACGTATGGCGTCAGCCGTTAAAGAAGAACACGAACGGACACCAGAGTCAACCACATTCTGGACTGACAGCAGAACTACGCTGTCATGGATCAGAACCGGATCCAGATCCTACAAACCGTATGTCGCTCATCGCATCGCAGCAATCGAGGAACATAGCTCCACCAACGAATGGCGTTGGTTACCGACCAAACTAAACCCAGCAGATGACGCTACAAGAGATGTACCAGAGAACTACAGTCAAGATCATCGATGGTTCAACGGTGCAGATTTCCTTCTCGGTCCCCCGGACACATGGCCAGCCGATGAGAAGAACCCTGTCATAATCACAGGGGAAGAGAGAACCTGTAGCTTTACCGTCAAAAGCAATAACGTACAAATCGGCGAAGCAATACCAGACGTCAATAGATTCTCACGCTGGGAGAGATACTAGCGAGCCACCACACGAATCCTGCAGTTCTTACGCCTCTGTCATCAATCAAGGCACAACATCAACTACAAAAGAACTAAAAGGAATAGCAGCGCAGACCCTGATTGGAGAAAGAACAGAGTACGAACATTACCAATCAAAACGAGAGAGAGGCAAGAAACCACGAACAATTACCTTCCTCTCACCGCTGAGTTTCTACGTAAGGCCGAGAGTCTGATCCTACGAGCTTCACAGGAACAATCTTTTCAGGAAGAAATAGAAGCTCTGAAGAACAAGAAAACCTTACCACGAAACAGTCGCCTGCACGCACTAAGCATACAACTCTCAGAGGGAGAGATTCGCCTGAAGAGCAGAATAACCGCCATGACAGACATCACAGAGAACCTGAAGAATCCGATGGTTCTTGACGGAGACCACCTGGCGACGCGATTGTGGATCGAATATATCCACCGCCAATTACATCACGCGAACACCGAGACGACAGTCAACGAATGCCGTCAACAACATTGGGTGCTCCGTCTACGACCGACAGTCAAGAACATAATCAGTAGATGCTTGCAATGCCGCATTAGGGCAGCCTCTCCAGCACAGCCAATGACAGGGAACCTCCCTCCCTGTCGACTAGCACACCATCAGAGACCATTTACTTTCGTCGGGCTGGACTACTTCGGGCCATTGATCATCACAACAGGACGGAGTCATCAAAAGAGATATGTTGCCTTGTTCACCTGTCTCACGACGCGAGCTATTCACCTGGAACTTGTGGCATCACTCAACACAGACTCGGCGATCATGGCGCTGCGCCGTATGATAGCACGCCGAGGTTGCCCAGCGCAGCTGTGGTCCGACAACGGAACCAATTTTCACGGCGCCGAGAAGGAACTACGGGCCGCCATCTTCGCAGCTACAGCAGAAGAAGCCTCAAAAAAGATGATCGACTGGCGATTCATACCACCTGGTGCCCCATTCATGGGAGGCGCCTGGGAACGCATGGTGAGATCCGTGAAGACAGCACTCGCCGCCACTGTAAACGAGCGATTCCCGAGCGAGGAAGTGCTTCACACGCTGCTCACCGAAGCCGAACACACCGTGAACAGCCGGCCACTTACCCATGTGTCCGTGAACCACGAAGATCCTGAAGCTCTAACACCCAATCACTTCATTTTGGGTGGTCCCGGCCGCATCGCGGCACCAGGAGAATTCTGCGACAGTGACCTGCGTCTGCGAGCCAGTTGGCGTGCGGCTCAGAGACTCGCCGATATATTCTGGGCCAGATGGCTTAAAGAATACCTTCCAGAACTACGGAACCGCAGAGAACCGCACACCAAAGGCGAGATCCCCAAGGTCGGCGATCTAGTACTCATTGTGGACGGCAACCTTCCACGAAACATGTGGATCAGAGGACGCATCTGTGCCACATTCCCCGGCCCAGACGGAGTTGTGCGTACGGTGGACGTTACAACGAAAGGAGGCACCCTACGACGTCCGGTGAAGAAGATAATAGTACTACCAATCGAGAGCGGCGATCCTGCACCATCTTCGACTGCGACGCCAGCAGCAGATGACGACGCACGGCGGGAGGAATGTGCAGTACGCCCACTTACATAACGTCGTAGTGTATAAAGACAATGTAGCTAATAGTGTATAAGTTCATCTTAGTATTTTAAGTTATCATTTGTATATAGTAGACACGATCGTGTTCCACTCTCGACAAGTCTAAACTTGTCGAAACCTGTCCCGAACCTGTACAAAAAGCAAACTGCTGTGATTGGTGGACCGAGAGTGGGGCACGAACAAAGGTAACTGTAATTGGCATTTCGAATTATAAGAAATTTACCCCCGCCACTACTTGCGCCCATGTAGAATTGTATAAAGAAAGGGCGCTTTTAGTGATTTGTATTCAGTTCAGATCAAGACCTCACAGTGACAAGAAGAAAATAAATAGTCTTCAAACAACAAGGAGTTTTTTAATAACCAAGCAGTCTCCTCCAACCCAGTGCAACAGTAGAGGTGGGAACACAAGAACTCTCATCCCACACACTTTACATAGACAGAAGAAATGATAATATACTCTTGATATTGTTGCAATTATGTAATTGTGTTACTTCATATACAGGGTTATTGGTTAAACATTAACAACCTCTTAAGAGGTCATTGTACTCACCATTATGAACAACTTTTACTATGGGACCAAACCTGAAATCGCGAAAACAAAACAGCTCGTCCCTACATTTATGTTCGTACACTTAACTCGTCAAAATGGAGGGAACAGTCGATTTTTTTTTCGCGATTTCAGGTTTGGCCCCATCGTAAAAGTTGTTCATAATGATGAGTACAATGACCTCTTAAGAGGTTGTTAATGTTTTACCAATAACCCCGTATATGAAGTAGAATGTTTGGGCTTTTACGCCGAATAATCGGCCGAGTACGAATGTTCGGTAAGCCTGCCGAATACCGAACATACAACCAATATTCGGCCTATCATTACGTTCTACCGAATGGCATGCAAATTTTTCTAATTGTAGAAATTAATGGACACTATTATCTCCTTTAAAAGCTGACCCGACATACTGTCCTGTCAGTTCAAAGGACAATGCCGTGGGACCGTACCAACTTGCGAGGGAGCGGGTCACAACCAAATGATTACTCCTATTTTTAGGGTTCCGTAGTTCCTACAAGGAACCCTTATAGTTTCGTCATGTCCGTCTGTTTGTCTGTCTGTCTGTCCGGGGTTTTGCTAAGAGACCGTTAGTACTAGAAAGATGTAATTTTGCAGGAGTATGTATATCAATTACGCCGACAAAGTGATAAAATAAAATTTTGGAAAATATTTTTTTAGGTTAGCTCCCATATGTGAAGTGGGGATGAATATTTTTTTCGTCGTCTACCCCATCGTGTGGGGTATCGTTAAATAGGTCTTCTAAAATGACTTGGGGTTTGCTAAAATAATTTTTATACTTATTTAATTCTCCATTTACGAAATATTAAACTTTAAGGTGCAAATTTTTGTTCCAGTAGGGCGTCCCTCTAAAACCTAAAACCTTTATTAGTTTAGCAGTAATAGTTGTTGAACTTGGGTGTTGGATAATTATGTACCAAATACATAATCCTTAGCATTAATCCTTTAAAGTGACTAAGATAAAGTAGTTGCTTGTTTATAATGGGTAAAGACTTGCATTGAAAAACAAAATATATTTTTTTTATATATTTTTTTATATTCAGAATAAAGAACATGTCGGGCCACGCACATTGCAGGGTTCCGTAGTAGCCCGTTATCACAATGTAGTACGATTTTGTTTATTCTGAATATAAAAAATAAAAAATTAAAAAATTTCATATTTTGTTTTTCAATGCAAGTCTTTACCCGTTATAAACAAGCAAGTACTTCATCTTAGGGCTGATTTTTCCATCGCCAGATAACTTTTATTCGAGGAACAAAATTGACGTTTGACAGTTTTTGTATGAAATAACTGTCAAAATTTCAAAATTATTCCTCGAATAAAGTTATCAGATGATTGAAAAATCAGCCCTAAGTCTCTTTAAAGGATTAATGCTAAGGATTATGTATTTGGTACAAAATTATCCAACACCCAAGTTCAACGACTAATAGCTTTTAAACTATTAAAGTTATTTTAACCGCTATAGTTTTCCTTTAGAGTTCATGAAATGCACTGTCATTGTGATTTTTTCCAGATTTTTCAAGCCAGGAGTTTAGGTTTTAGAGGGGGGGGACGCCCTACTGGAACAAAAATTTGCACCTTAAAGTTTAATATTTCGTAAATGGAGCATTAAATCGAAAAATAATTTTAGCAAAACCCAAGTCATTTTAGAAGACTTATTTAACGATACCCCACACGATGGGGTAGACGACGAAAAAAATATTCGTTCCCACTTCACATATAGGGGAGCTACTCTAAAAAAAAATATTTTCCAAAATTTTATTTTAGCACTTTGTCGGCGTAATTGATATACATACGTACTCTTACAAAATTACAGCTTTCTGGAACTAACGGTCTCTTAGCAAAACCTCGGACAGACAGACAGACAGACAGACGGATATGACGAAACTATACGGGTTCCTTGTAGGAACTACGGAACCCTAATTAAATGTAATTGGAAAAGGATAAAATAATTTAAAAACCCCCGACTTAAAGAATTTATGTAACGAGACTAAAACAGATAAATTCATATTGAAGTCGGGGGACCGTTCTGTGGAACACCTACTATTCTAAGAGGTCCCCCGACTTCAATATGAATTTATCTGTTTTAGTCTCGTTACATAAATTCTTTAAGTCGGGGGTTTTTAAATTATTTTATCCTTTTCCAATTACATTTATTTTTTATTATTATTCTGGTCGGGGGTATTTTAAATTTAATTTTTTATTTCTTGCTTTTTGTAGGGACTCCTTAATTTTTGTATTTCATTATAGTCACAACGACCAGTTACAGTTTATAAGTTTGACGTGTCATCCAGACACGTCAAACTTATAACACCCCATCGTTTTTGCGTCGGGGGTTCATCATCACCATTTCAGCCGAAAGACGTCCACTGCTGGACATAGGCCTCCCCCAAGCACCTCCACTTCGACCGGTCCTGTGCTTCCCGTATCCAACGGGTTCCTGCTGCTTTCACAAGGTCGTCGGTCCACCTTGTGGGAGGCCTTCCAACGCTACGTCTTCCGGTACGCGGTCGCCACTCTAGAACCTTTCGGCCCCATCGGCCATCTGTTCTGCGAGCAATGTGCCCTGCCCACTGCCACTTAAGTTTAGCAATTCTTCGGGCTATGTCGTTTACCTTGGTTCTCCTGCGGATCTCCTCATTCCTGATTCGATCACGCAGGGAAACTCCAAGTATAGCTCTCTCCATTGCCTTTTGGGTGACTTTTAGCCTTCTTATAAGGCCCATTGTGAGCGACCACATTTCAGTGCCATAAGTCATCACTGGCAACACGCACTGGTCAAAGACTTTCGTCTTGAGACACTGCGGTATGTGGGACGAGAAGATATTGCGTAGCTTCCCGAACGCTGCCCAGCCGAGTCGGATTCGTCGATTAACCTCTTTCTCGAAGTTAGACCTACACAACTGGACAGTTTGTCCTAGGTAAACATACTCGTCCACGACTTCGAGCGTCTCCGATCTTTATGAGAGTGGGTGTTACATGGGCATTTGACATGACCTTCGTTTTGTCCATGTTCATTTTAAGACCCACTCTTTCGGAGGCTCTACTGAGGTCATCGAGCATTGTGCTGAGGTCCTCCATAGCCTCAGCCATGACTACGATATCGTCGGCAAACCGAAGGTGAGTTATGTACTCGCCATTGATGTTGATGCCAGCCCCTTTCCAGTCCAGAACCTTGAAGACATCCTCCAGTGCAGCGGCGTCGGGGGATTAAAAAGGCTTATAGATAGATTGGTGGTCTTACGCGACGTCATTATACTCTATAGAATTGATATATCTTGTCTCAGCTATTTTCTTTGCGGGGCATTCTTGATCGCCTGTTTTGTGGTTGCTCATTTTTAGGGTTCCGTACCCAAAGGGTAAAAACGGGACCCTATTACTAAGACTTCGCTGTCTGTCCGTCTGTCCGTCTGTCTGTCACAAGGCTGTATCTCATGAACCGTGATAGCTAGACAGTTGAAATTTTCACAGATGATGTATTTTTGTTGCCGCTATAACAACAAATAAGTACTAAAAACTGAATAAAATAAATATTTAAGGGGGGCTCCCATACAACAAACGCAATTTTTTTGCCTTTTTTTGCTCGATATCAAAAATGGCAACAGGTAGGCACTTGAAATATTCACAAAACACTCAGTTGTACTTTAACTTTAATAATAAATAATAAAATTAAAATAAAATAAATATTTAAGGGGGGCTCCCATACAACAAACATGTTTTTTTCGGCGTTTTTGCCTTGTGGTACGGAACCCTTCGTGTGCGAGTCCGACTTGCACTTGGCCAGTTTTTTTAAATCGCAAGTATGTTGCACAATGAGACGGTTCAGCATATTTAGTGCACGCATTCGCCCGATGACCCTGTTCCCCACAATGTCCACACGTAGGTATAGGTAGCTTCCCGACAAGTCTCTGCAGCATGTCCATACTGTTGACATGTAACTAGTGTGAAGTCCCTCACTGGGCAGGAAGTCCAATTAATGAACACTCGAGTTTGGTTTTTATGCGCCTTTCTTATGTTAGCAGTACTTCAAAAATGAAGTTGCACGAAGGTGCCTTTTTTTTTACCTGACTTATGACTTAAATTTAATGAGGCCAAAACAGAGTCACGGGATAAACTAGGCAGCTTTTCGGCTACGTTCTGCTCAATCATAAACTTCTTGATCACTTAAAACGGTCGATACTCCTATAACCACAATTCTTGGACTTCTCTTGTGGGGCTCTTCCACTTTCAGGCCAGAACTACTTAGCTGGGATGATTTCTTGCGCCTCCATAACGTCAGTTATTAGTCGTCTTTGGTCTCCGTGCTTATATTTATAACGCCTCCGTTTTTTGTTTTGCGCAGTCCTCTAACGTGCAATTTCATTTGTTCAGGGCATATAATTTTTTGGAGAAGGGATTTAGTGTCCTCACTAGACTTTAATTTATCCGCTGGATAATTTGCAATAGAACTGACGTTATTGGGGCGCAAGTAATTATTTTATTGGTTTTTCCCATGTCAGCGGACGAAACATTTTCTGCCATCGTTGGTTTAGCGAAGTTTTCTTGAATGGTTTTCTTGATATTTTCGAGGCAATCTGTGAGGTCACATTTTTGTCTCAACACTAGTTTAGAGTTTTGTATTTCTTGGGCCTTAGGCTTCAAGACCTGGTAGTAAACCGCCATTTGTGAAACGCCATGTCCAACCTTGTGCGATAGGGAATTGATCCTCAGCTTTTGCTTGGAGTTCAGCTTTCCTTCCTGAGCAAGACTACTGCAGACTTCATTCAGGTATGATTCAATTGAGATCAACCAGTTACTAATGTCTCTGGTGTCCACAGCTTGAATTTTTCCTTCAGACGCATAGTCAGGTACTTGAGATTTGCTGGCAGGGATGCTCCGAGGGCTATTTTCACTATCTATTTGACATGAGTCTTAAGTGTTTCTCATAATTAAATGTTATTCACTATAGTAAATCACTAACTTAGCAGAAAAATGCGCGATTTGTTTTCTAGGTCAGAGATCACTCGGAAATATTTTAACGATTTAAGTTAAGATAAATAATTTTGTTTATAAAATGATACACACGTCTGCTCTACTTGAGTGTCAATAGAGACATTGATGTTTACCTGTTTCTGTAAATTGATTCAGAAAAACACTTTTACACATAAATAATGTTTTAATAAAATATGTTCATGTTTACATGTTTGAGCTCTCGTAGTTGACACTACTTATAGCTTGTGCAGTCTGTGATACGTACTTGATGATCTGCGTGGCGGTGAACTCCTCGGGTTGCACGCAAGCGTGGAATTCAGCCTCCTCCACGCGGATCCACTCTTCGGTGACCACGGGGATGATGTCGTGGCGCCCCACCACCTCCTTGCCCTGCCGCCGCAGGTCGTTCACTCCCAGCTCCACATCCGGCATGCCTGCGCACACGGACAGCTGTTACGTGTGCTTGATGCTGAGGGACTCGTGAACTCGAGCTGATGGTAACATTACCGCTGAGGAAGCCGAGGAAGAACAGGCGAACGCGCGCGATCTGCTTCAGCACGGAGCCTTCCGCGTCCTGCTCCACGTACAGCTCGTCCACCGCCGTGATTTGAACCTGACACAAGGGATATCTATGCTGACACGCATTCACTTAGGTTCAGATTATTATACAGCTGACACAGCACTTTTGTAAACGAGTTGTTCGTTTAAGTAAGATTTTTTTAAAGAATTGAATGTATTGTAGTACGCGTGGAGTGGGAGAGCCAAGTGTCAGAGGCAGAGGGCCGTCAGTATCGCAGTATACCTCCTCCATCTTGTAGGTGAGCGCACGGTCGCGGTGCGCCGACAGCCGGAACAGCGATTCCTCCACGCAGAAGCTGAACTGCTTCACGTCCTCGTACGTCAGCGAGCCGATCTTGAAGAGCTGCGACACCTGCACCATACGTGCAAACAAACGAGAAAGCTTCATACAAACACGCAATGATAGGAGCACAACTACAAAGGGCGGCTCGGCAGAACAAAAATTAGAAATTTTGCCTTTGTATTGGCGCGACGTTCGTGCTAATTCGGAAACACGAAGATTATCGAAGCCTTTTCTGATTTAATTGTTGTAGTTGTATGAATGTACATGTTAGAGCTGACCTGTGGCGCGTGCTCGACGGGCAGGCCGAGCTTGCGCAGGTCACTGCCGAACTCCTTGACGCCCTGGTAGTCGCCCTGGATGGCGTATGCCGCGAACTGCGACAGCTTGTTGGTGATGCGCTCCGCCTTTGTCACCTGACCTGGCCTGTGGGACGGAACACACATATCACTGTGCTACTTAATAACTGCATGCAACCGTTAGGAGCTATGGTTGCAGAATGTTGTTTTATCTAAAACTCCTTAGATGTGCTCGCAAAGCCTGTCTTTTAAAAATGTCATATTGCTTAAAAGATAGTTTAATTAAACGTAAACAAACCTGACACCAGGGCGCTCCTTATAGAAGACGTACTGCAGCTTTACGGTGAAGATCTTGCCGAACTGGTCGAACTGTTGAGCGCCGATGTCGGACACGGAGTAGCAAGCCTGCAGCGGCAGCTCCTGGAAGGGCTCCTTGTCGCCCGATGCGTTCAGGAGCTGCACCACCGGGTTGTCACCCGCCAGCGCCACGCGCACCCAGATCTTCTTCCAGAACCTGCGCACACCCGCCAACCCGCCTTGTCAACACTTACACTAGTAAATACTGTGTACCACTACTAGGTACTCGAAACACGCCAACAATCCTTTCTAACAATGTATTGATTTCAAATCTTACATACTGTACGAGTATTTATACATTATTCGAGTCGTAACGTCGAGTTTTATTGTACTGGCCTCTGTCCGGTGATTTTCTTTTTGTTCGGCTGCCTCAGATGCATCTCCCAGCCAGGCCCCGTATACTTGGTGCGAGGAAAGTCCTCCAGCGGCTGCGACACGTCGTCGTCGAAAAGCGGTGTGGGCGGGCTCTCGGCGCCGCTACCCGCGTCGTCATCGCCCCGCTCTGACACCACACACTGTTATAAGTATCAACGAAGGTCGACCAAGCGAATGGTTGGGATTGGGTTGCTCCAATAGAAATTCATACCGAACTGAGGCTCGACGCGCGGCTGCTCGAAGCCGCTCTTGTCGAAGGGGTTGAGGCGCGGCGAGTCGGGCAGAGCGTGCGGCCGCGGCGGCGGCGCCAGCACCGGCACGGCCGCCTCCTCGCCACTCGCTGTCTCGCTGTCTTTCGGTCTATGGCAACAGTCAACCGGTCCATAAAGGAGTTACTTATTGCACAACTTATTCGACGTACTTTAAAAAGTCTGTTCTTACCAAATTCTGTTTTACGTGATAATTAATCTACAAGTTGGTTATTCTTTTTGTGATTCAAACATCAAGCACTTTTACTTGAACCACAACAACAACAAGTTGTCAACAATCTTTTGTTTGTTAAACTCTCGATTCTTAAATTATAACTTCAATGGATGAAGAAGAAGGTTTATGTAAGTTAAGTACCTAGCTATGTATGTAAGTATAGTACCTATGTATTTTATTAACATAAATGAACTAATTGTAGATGCCATGCACATGTAAGTTAAGTACACTCAGCATCAGAGAAATGGAACTCCCCCAAGAATTAAAGATTATCGACCGAGCACGCTCGGGCCCGCCGCCGCGTCGTCGCTCGTCGCTCGAGCAGTGGCGGGCGCGTCACGTGAGCCTTCAGCAGCTGCCGCACCCATCTCTGCCCGAGCGCATCCACCGATCCGCCTCAAATATTATTTGCAAGTTTTTAATAATTTTATATGGTATTTTTTCGGCTTCCTTCTGGCAGAACCGTAATACCAAGAATAACTTACAAAAAGCTAAATAATAACAGCCGCACAGGTCGATCGATCAGGTTAAGCTACGCTTGCCGCGGTTGGTCTGTGGATGGGTGACCATCTTTACATACCGTGACCCCTCCGTGCCTCGGAAAGCACGTTAAGCCGTTGGTCCCGGCTGTCATTTGTGGATCTTTGACAGTCGTTACGGGTAGTCAGAAGCCCGAAAGTCTGACAACCAGTCTTACCAAGGGATATCGTATTACCCAGTAACTGGGTTGTGGAGGTCAGATAGGCAGTCGCTCCATGTAAAATACTGGTATTCAGCTGCATCCGGTATAGACTGGAAGCCGACCCCAACATAGTTGGGAAAAGGCTAGGCAGATGATGATGAACTTACAAAAAGATACTTTGCGTGCGATTAAGATACGAACCCGCATCACCAGGCACCAGCCGATCATCTAGACCGAGCCTTATACCACATAGGCTATTGGTTCAGTCATCAACCTCACCGAAAATTAGAATAGCATTACCTACTCCTTTTATCGAACAAGGTTATAACGGTCTAATCTTCTAAATATTAAGGTTTAAATTTCTACTTCCGTGTTATATTTATATACTAGCACCTTACCGTCTTGTTTTACAAAATGCAATACGCAACTCCTCAATTAACTAAAAGATAAGGTTGGAATTAGCATAGATTTCTTGTTTGGTTGAATAGAATGTGTTGATTCCGATTGTTGCACTACCATCATTTTACTCCAGAAACTTAACTGCTGTATGAACTGCGAATTAAGGTTGAATTTAGAATACTTCTTCGTCTTATTTACTAAACTGTGCTTGAGGGTATATTTACTTTTCAAATGGTTTCGTTTTCGTACCGATCCACTTGTGTGCAATTACCTTCGTCGTAATATTATCCAATTTACCTATTCAGTTTTTGACCAGTTGATTTTATTTACCGATGGTATGGTTCGATTCACAACTTTTTTGAAGGCTAAAATTGTTGTTCTCGGGGAACAGGAACAAAGCATAAAGAAAATAGCTCGAGATATGGGCATAACGGTAAGATTTACGTTACTACTTATACATATTACCTGTTTATTCTTGCAATCATGTTGCGTTATTACTTAAAAGTTGGATTTTTTTAAAATGTATTTCTAATATTATTATTTTCATTACAGAGAAACAGTTCGTAGATGGATACAAAGGCATCAAGCGACGGGTGATGTGAAATGTGATCGCCAAGACGCTCTACGCGTTCAAGTGCTGACTTCAAGAAGACTGATACACAGTGACGGCCATCGCTCGGCAGATTGATTGTGTAACCTATGTGATAAAATTGCATTGGAACATATATGAGCAAGTGTTAATAATTCCCAATTTCTGTGGGATCATTACCTCGTAGTTAATCAAAAACAAACAACCTTCATTATTATCAATCCAGTTACTCTTGTTTACAAGTAGTCTTGCAATATGTTAACGATGCACCATCTGACCTCACATATTTTTCTAATGTTGTGTTAAATAATAATAAGTCAAGTATACTAATAACACAACAGTTTTATAATGGTTATCAGAAAATGTGATAAAAGAGATATATTAGGGTATAGTTCTTCAGGGACAAAATTTTCGATTTCTATGGGTATATTTTTGTAACCAACTAACAACAAGGCATGTCATTTTTTTTTCTACAGTTTCGCTTTATCGCTTACTGGGACAAATCATTTTTTTTAATAATTGCTGTTTATGTACAAAATAATAATATTTGAAGTTTGTTCGTCTGATTCATATAACGCGTCCGTTTGCCATTTTCCGGAACAATTTGGTAGATGACGCATTTTCCCTTTGATACATCAAAATAAGTTATAATTATATCGAAAGGAAATGAATTGTCCTCTTACAAAAAAAATATAACTACGTTAGTCTGTTTATAAATAAGTAAATAAGAAGTGTCCGGAGTATAATTCTGATTATTAAAACTTCAATCTGTGTTTCGTGTGATGGTTTTGGTTTATAGATTCGTGTAGAAAAATGAAAATAATGAAGTCTGTATGTATGATGAGTTATGCACGATTGTAGGCAAAATCCTGATTCAGCTGTGCCTGATTCGTATGGTCAAAACCTCATATGAGTTCTAAAATAAATTAGTTTTTCCCCTCTCCAGCACGAATGGAGCGCTTTTGTTGCGTAATTCTCCTTGCCCAATTTTTGACCGTGTAGAAGTCAGTAGTTTTAGTCTTATTTATTATTATTTAGTTAGCTATAACCTTTTGAATAATTAAAAAATGACTGAAGTATATACTTGTTCTAAATATGACACTTTTGATATATCTTAGTCTTGATTAAGAATTAATAGTTATTGTTTAGAATTTGCAATCTTATCTAACGGTGTATTTATTACTTTTTATTTCTGTTTCTGATTCATCTGTAACAAATACTGATTCATCTGGGCACAAAATCAATATCTTGAAAACTACTTTATAAAAACGAGTCCCTCATTCAAATATACGTTATTTGGTATACCTATTTTCATATGAACATGTGTTACAGAGCTGAAAGTGAAATTAAATTTCGGCCATATGGATCAAATTTCGAAGAACTACCCTATACTATTTTAGTTTAGCATGTTGGTTCATCCTCTGTAATTCACAGACACAAATTTATATCTTTTCTCTTTTTCTTCTTTCCTCTGTAATTCACAGAAACATTTAATTTTTTAACCAGGCTTTTTTCCGTTAAGATCATACAGAGAGTATAAAAAATGTATGTTTTCACAACTTTAAATAAATAAATATTATTGTAGTTATGTTCCTAGAAATATCTATAAACGAACCGTTATCTAATGTTAAACGTTCTAAACCTCATCCAGGGTATCTATTTTGTGTTTAGTTAATATTCTAAGTAAATAACCCCAATTTAACACAGATAGAAAACTGTATACTCAACCAGGAAGTGGATTCCATGAAGTCCTAGAAATGTAATTAGAAATATAAATGAATATTCTTTATCAAAATGCCTAGCTTTTATTACAAACCTCCATTTGATTTCTTAAATAATAATGAACGAAAATCACCTATTAAAGAAACTAAGAAAAACTCGTGACCATCGCATTGCTAAGCCGCAGTGTTAACCATTAGACCAACACGCCATTTACGTTACCTTACAAAAAACTTAAATAGGTTTGATGTCAATACCAAAGGGGGTACCTTTTCTCTGAAGCTGACTGTACCTATGCATGTAAGATAAGTACCTAAGTATGTAAGTTAAGTACCTATGTATGTATTTTATTAACATAAATGAACTAATTGTAGATGCCATGCACATGTAAGTTCAGTACCTATGTATTTTATTAACATAAATGAACTAATTGTAGATGCCATGCACATGTAAGTTCAGTACCTATGTATTTTATTAACATAAATGAAGTAATTGTAGATGCCATGCATATGGCATCTAGCCAAAGAAATAAGGAGAACACATAACATATTTTTTAGAAAAACAGAGATGACTGCTATCCTTAGAATAATAAATACGTGTGGTAACCTGATGAAGACAGAGAAGGTGTCGTCGCTGGAGTCCCTGGAGGCCTGGTGGTCGAGACGCGGTGTGGCGGCGGGTGGCGGCGGCGCGCCCATGCTCAGGAACGGGTCGAAGGCCTCCGCCTCGAACCCGCTCGCCGCCGCCTCCGCTCCGCCGTCCTCACCCCACGCTCCTGTGACACATTCACAACTCCACGTTCAGGCATTCAAAGACAAAGTCGTTAATTTCACTTGTATTTTAAAAATCTTACCTGAGTTCAAGTTATTCGCAGCAGTAGCATCGAATTTAGCAGAGAATGCGTCAAACGCGTCCTGGCTGCTGGGGAAAGCATCGTGCATCATAGCTTCGGACTGCGAACCCCAACCAGGATCCGCGGAAGGCGACGGCCCACTCGCATCGAAGGCGTCTTCTGCTCCCATATCGAACGGTTGTGCGACATGCGAACCGTCTTCGAAAGTTTCATTCGGACCCGATGTGAAAAGATCAGCTTGCGTTTCCCCCCTTCCACTCATGGGTGCCGAATCAAAAATATTCTCTTTAACGTTATTGAGCACGTCATTGCTGCCGCCCATTACTACGTCATCCGATTTCATGTCAAATATATTGACAGTAGTGTCAGAAAACTGAGCTGTTGCGTCCACTGGTTCGATTGTATTCTCAAACGGATTCAGCTCCATGTCTAGTCCGGCAGGTTGGGCTGGGAACTCATCTCTCATAACTTCCGCAAATGGAGAGGTGTTAGAAGTTGCAGAGGCGACCTCTGTTTGTGGCTCCGAGCAATCCATGGGTGCCACTGCATCTGTAATCGAGTCTATTGCTGAAGGAAACACACTTTCGGCCGACACGGTTACGCCAGCTGGTTCTTCCGGCTGGAAACCGGTTTGCGCAGTCTCCAACACAATCGGCGTCGGTTCTTCTCCCATGGATTGCGGATTGTCATGGCTTGCTTCAGTGGAGATGTCATCGACTATGTCGTCGCTCAAGAAATCGATTTGCTTTTCCTCTTTTCTTGGAGCCGAATATAAGCTCATAATAGCTTCCTTAGTAGGCTTGATAGGGGCGGGTACGGGCGCATCGAACAGATTGATGTCGTCGACGTGCTGCTCGGGCGGCGTGGGTGGCGCGGCGGGCGGGTGAGGTGGCTGCGGCCGCGGCGGTGGTGGCCGGCCGGCTGGTGGGGGCCGCGCGGGCGGCGGCCGCGTCGGCTTGTTGCGGTTGATGTCGAGGCTTTCGCAGGGCGGCTCTTCAACTGGCTCGGGCTCCGGCGTGGGGCTGGGCGAGTGGATGTCACGCACGGAGACTGGGCTCGGAGTGCGTGTTGGTGGGATACGGTCCAAGAGGTGAGAACTGGTGAATTCCATTTGACCGGTTACACTCAAGATCAAGTTTTGAGTTTCGGGTGGCAAAGGTCTGGCGGGCAGATGAGGCCCTTGCACTTCCTCTTCGTTCAAAAATGAGTGATCGATCGTGGTGGAGACTAAATCAAGTTCTGTTGGCTTGGTTATTCGGTCGTGATCCACCGGGCTACTTGTGAAAATATCCAGCGGGGAAGCCTTGTTTTCAGAAAACTCTTCATAGTGTTTCGCCCCAATCCCAGTTGGTTCTGCACCACCAAATATATCTACGGGCACAGTATCGCCGGCTGGAGGTTCATATCCGGCGCCGAAGTCCGAAAAAGGATTGCTAGTGGCGAATGGATTATCACCAGTGAAGGCGTCCGGTTCCGCTTCTGACATCATAAACGGATTGAGGTCCGCAGTTACTGGAGCCGTTGGCTCATTCATACTTAAGAATGGATTGTACGCCATTGCGACTGCTTTTATTTTATTAATTTAAAAACTCGGATTCCAATAACTTTAACTCGGTTTTTCCCGGATTTAGATCACCCGCAAAGGATGTATCAAATGGATCGAAATCTGCCTCTGGCAATCGGTTAGCGTTTGAGGGCTCCGGAGTCAATGCTTTCCTTTGAAATATATCGTCAGACGGATCTAGTAAGTCGTGCTTGTTTTCTTCTGAGTTATCAGTCTCCTCACAAGAAAACTCTTTAGCTAGCAGTTTCAGTTCAGTTTTGCAAGGTGCGATATTGCTTGCGAACGACGTATCAAAAGGATCAGGTACCGCCGAAGATCGCTGTGGCTCTGATGGTGTTAGTACTTTAGCCTTTATTTCAGTTTGAGCACTGTGCAATAAATCACTAGCTTTTATGTTACTCGTTTGTGAATATTCCGAATGTCTTCTCTTATTTTGGTAGATAACTTTCCGAGCCAAGTCTTCGTCAGACCGCGTGCGAGTCAAGGTATCTGGGACACTATCGGCGGCTTCTGCCTCTTCACTAGCGTCTTCAGTGATTGAAAGTTCTCGTGAATAGTATGGTGTAACTGGTTTAGTTGACTTAACTTTTGCGTCCAAACCAAGAGACACGTCTGCCTCAACGTTAAAAATAACGCTCTTGCTAACAGTAAGGTTTTCAGGGCGTGATGCCCGCCGCTCTGTTTTCTTGGGTTCTTCGGCTCTGGGATCAAAATCTGGATCACTTGGTACTCTGTATATTGGAGAAGGATTGGAAGTTATTAATTCTTGTTCCAATAGTTTTAGTTCTACTTTACCAGGCGCTACAATCCTATCAACAATGGTAGTGTCGAACGGATCTATCTCACAATGATTTACATCCACTGGGTCTAAAGGCGAGTCGCCTAATTGAGTTAAATCTGTGGTACTTCCACCTAATAAATCACGGACCGCTTGGGTGACCTCCTTGACGATTATATCGTCAGAAGTTATGGATTCTCGTACACCTGAAGGATCAGTTAAATGAATACGAACTGAAGATTTACGCCTATTGTTTAATCTTCCGCGTACTTCTTCAGATCGTGGATCGAAATCGTCGTCGTCTTCTAGAATATCTGTCTCTTTATTCGCCTGAAATTTAGTGCTGGGTATCACAGCTTCCGCGAAACTTGTATCAAATGGATCGTCTTGATCTAAATAGGGATCTACGACGTCAATCTGGTCTTCGATAATGCTTTCTGCGAATACAAACTCATTTTTATCAGCTTCAAAAGCTGACCATGATTCTTGTAAAACAGGTTCCGCCTTTATTTCAGTTTCTCCTAATTTCGTAACTTCTGCGTTAACCTCGAGTGATTTTGCAGCAAGTAACGTAAATTCATCAAATTCTTCATCTACTAGCGGGTGGTCAGTGAGAAAAGGATCTTTCGTAGGTGCTCCTGCTTGGTCAGAGCTTTTATTTTGAATCAAAGATGTGTGAAGAGATACACTTAAGTCTATGGGTGTTGTTATGGGAATATCTGTATCAAGGTCCAATATACTCTTTTCAATAGGTTCACTTGCAAGTTTCGATTCGATTGGTCGTTCCTCGTATCTGTCGGTGCTTTCCAACAACAAATCACCGGGAATTACTCTTTTGGGGCGCTTACTGGTAACCGTTACATTATCTATTCTACCGGTAAGAACACCAACTGCTAATCCGATGTCTAATGCCTTTTTCCCTTTAGAAGTTTTGATGTCTTGACCTTGTATTAATGCATCGACATGGGAAGTGTCAAATATATCATCGTCTTGAAATTCTTCCGGTGAGTCAGGGACATACCCAAGCTTCACTTCCCCCCGCTCGACGGCGTCAACATAGGAGGTGTCGAAGATGTCGTCTTGGTCGTCTTCCTCGGACTCGTCGTCTGTTACACCGTATTCGCTTCTATCGGCTTCTTCAGCTTCTGCCTGAGCTTGAACAAGCTGTGGAAAGTCTGCTTCTGTTACTTCGACTACTGGCCTATGCGGAGCTTCCTTTTTTTCAGGTTCAACCTGCTTTGGAGGTATGCGTTGGAAAAAGGAAGTTGATTTGATGCGGTCTAGATCGCCTTGTGTCTTTTTAAGTACAGTATCTATGCCCGTAGTCAAATCTTTAAATTTAGACCACTCTTCATTTTCTTTGGCAGTACCTTCCCCGTTTTCAGCGCTTTGCTGTTGATGCTCTCTTCTGTACTTTTCTAGCTCTTCTTCTGTAAAAAGTTCTTCTTCACCTTTACGTTTAGATTTTTTCCCCTTTTTCTTCTTTTTAAGACCTTTGGGTAGTTTTAGCATTATACGATTTTCTTAGTAATGCTTTGTGTTGCTGAAACCAATTAATAACCACTTATATTGCTTGACCTAAATAACGTAATGAACTTCGATAAAATAAATACTTTGCTATCTAAATAAAAGGACAACTTTATTTTTATTGCGGTTTTTGCGCATGAGCTTTTAAACCCAATTCTACTTAATTGTGTAAAGATTTGCACACAATCTGCTGACACATCATGTGAAGTTACTACGAGTGACCCACTTCAAGGCCAGTCCTATTTTTCGACGCAAATAAGAGAGACCACGCAGAGAATTAAATTATAGTTTATGGAAATACCTAAATATAGCCATACTCAAACGTGTATAAATATAGCTCTACACGATTTAGATACAATACCCCTGTGTCGGGATATATTTAAAGATATTGCTCGTTTGAGAGGTCAGTGAGTTATATTATTGATCGAATCGCCTTTGTCACGAGTAAAGGGCTACTCGGGTGGCTCTTCTCATTTAGTTCAATAATGTCAATCTATTAATAGCTCATCCCTACATCCTAACAATACCCACTCGTTTGCAAAACTACAGGTATGGGGTGTGTCGGGAGATATAACATAATGTAATACGTAGCCAATATTTAGACATTATAACTAGGTAAATGCAATGCAAACAGAAACAAAACGTAATACAGTGACGAAGATGTAATCATTACGATATAGGGTGAGTGGTGACACGGATGCATGGTAATGGAGCTCCTCGGGGAGCCGCGGACAGCGAGCGGGCGAGGCCGGGCGGCGGAGCCCGGCTGTGACACGTACGGGCCTGGCGCCGCTACTTACAGCTAAGGCATACACTACCGCGCTACGGAGGGGCCTCTATACCTTCATCGCAACACTCGGACAGTCGCGGCGGGCTCGGATCGCGCGAGCGGGTGCGCTCGGGGCGCTGCTGGGCGCTGGAGGCCGACTGGATGCGACTGGACTGAGCGCCGCGCCGCGCGCCCCATCGACCCGCGCAGCCGCGCAGCGCCGCGCACTGCCCACGCCCCCTCCCCTGCGCCTCCCGACACAAAGTTCAAGCGTCACCGCTCACGCTCAGCTTCCGAGCTGTGCTTTACGTAATCAACCTCGTAGGACATCCAACCACAGGAACTCAAATTGAAATCAAATATATTCCAAGCTTGTTGTAAGTACTAATTACCCAGTGGAATGGAATATATTTATTACCTACAATGTAAAATAAAAATTACCAGTTGACCTCTCTTATAGTATGAACCACAGCGGCGATGTATCTAATAATGGTAGTTAGATCAATACTTGGGACTGAGTGTCTACAATCTAGGGATGAAAGTGGAATAGTTTCTAAGCTTTACCCATGATAAGGCTTCTACCTCCGCATGTGCGAGTAGGTACCCATGTATGTTTGTTTCATGTAGGTAAACTATATTGCGAGTTACATTATAGCTATTTTACACGGTGCTCTAGCGCTAGCTTATAGTTATTGATTCAGAGAGAGAGATTGACCTTAAGATAGAACTAAACATATTTACTAATTAGTGAGAACTAGTCTACTAAATTGTAAGGTCCACCATTGTATAATTTGTTCAAAAAATATCCTGATGAAAATGAAAACAAACCCTGTTTAGATTAAATTCTTACGCAATAACTCACTTAATTATGAGGAAATGTAAGGTACTCGTAGGTATCACATTCATCTGTATTTATAAGGTATCAACTTTATATCTCACCACTGTCCAATAATTATTGTTTTAATAACATTAAGTATTCCATAAAATTAAAATCAATTTTCAACAAAAATATCTTCAATGGGTTACCTACTTATCAAATAATGTGTTACCTACTTATCAAGTAAGTGGCACTACCAATTGGCATCCTCAGGTATGTTTTCTGATAGATTTATTTACATTTTAATCAGATACTTTTGGAACAGACCTTATGTACAGACGCCAGCACGTCAAGTTATTACAATCTGTCAAATTTCTTTAATAGATTTTCAACTTTATCGCTACAGCATAAGGTTCAAAGTTGACTGGGAAAATTTGTCAGTTTCGGGTAGCTTGATGTGCTGGCGTCTGTACATAAGGTCTGTTCCAAAAGTATCTGATTAAAATGTAAATTGTACTACAATACAACTTTCCCAAATAAAACATTGTTTGGAACATAACATCATGCCTGTATCTCTCGAGAGGAGCGGCAGAGATGTGCATATTAGTAGGCAGGACACATTCTTTTTTTAAAAAATAATAAAAACCAGAAGGTTTGTTGCTATAAATAACACTCTATTTAGTGTTATACTATTGCGTGTTTAATTGCAGCAGGATGTGTTATCAGTCTGCTACATAATTATACCACTGCAAACTGCTACGATATGACGTTGGTAGGGGGCGCTGTTGGTTAAAAGTCGTAGATTTGTGTAATGTCACTTGAAAATGTAAAGCCAAATTCCGATTTTGACCACGCGCCAAAATAACAACAACATATTATAATATAGGTAGCGCTGTACTAGAAGTGTAGTAGCTCCCTACTAAAGCGCTACAATACAACGTCAAATAACAATTTAGCACTGTACTAGAAGTGTAGTAGCTCCCTACTAGGTATAGTGCTACAATACAACGTTAGATAACAATATAGCACTGTACTAGAAGTGTAGTAGCTCCCTACTAGGTATAGCGCTACAATACAACGTTAGACGGTTAGATTACAATATAGCACTGTACTAGAAGTGTAGTAGCTCACTACTAGGTATAGCGCTACAATACAACGTTAGACGGTTAGATAACAATATAGCACTGTACTAGAAGTGTAGTAGCTCACTACTAGGTATAGCGCTACAATACAACGTTAGATAACAATATAGCACTGTACTAGAAGTGTAGTAGCTCCCTACTAGGTATAGCGCTACAATACAACGTTAGACGGTTAGATAACAATATAGCACTGTACTAGAAGTGTAGTAGCTCACTACTAGGTATAGCGCTACAATACAACGTTAGACGGTTAGATAACAATATAGCACTGTACTAGAAGTGTAGTAGCTCACTACTAGGTATAGCGCTACAATACAACGTTAGACGGTTAGATAACAATATAGCACTGTACTAGAAGTGTAGTAGCTCACTACTAGGTATAGCGCTACAATACAACGTTAGACGGTTAGATAACAATATAGCACTGTACTAGAAGTGTAGTAGCTCACTACTAGGTATAGCGCTACAATACAACGTTAGATAACAATATAGCACTGTACTAGAAGTGTAGTAGCTCCCTACTAGGTATAGTGCTACAATACAACGTCAAATAACAATTTAGCACTGTACTAGAAGTGTAGTAGCTCCCTACTAGGTATAGTGCTACAATACAACGTTAGATAACAATATAGCACTGTACTAGAAGTGTAGTAGCTCCCTACTAGGTATAGCGCTACAATACAACGTTAGACGGTTAGATAACAATATAGCACTGTACTAGAAGTGTAGTAGCTCACTACTAGGTATAGCGCTACAATACAACGTTAGACGGTTAGATAACAATATAGCACTGTACTAGAAGTGTAGTAGCTCACTACTAGGTATAGCGCTACAATACAACGTTAGACGGTTAGATAACAATATAGCACTGTACTAGAAGTGTAGTAGCTCCCTACTTGGTATAGTGCTACAATACAACGTTAGATAACAATATAGCACTGTACTAGAAGTGTAGTAGCTCCCTACTAGGTATAGCGCTACAATACAACGTTAGACGGTTAGATAACAATATAGCATTGTACTAGAAGTGTAGTAGCTCACTACTAGGTATAGCGCTACAATACAACGTTAGACGGTTAGATAACAATATAGCACTGTACTAGAAGTGTAGTAGCTCACTACTAGGTATAGCGCTACAATACAACGTTAGATAACAATATAGCACTGTACTAGAAGTGTAGTAGCTCACTACTAGGTATAGCGCTACAATACAACGTTAGACGGTTAGATAACAATTATAGCACTGTACTAGAAGTGTAGTAGCTCACTACTAGGTATAGCGCTACAATACAACGTTAGATAACAATATAGCACTGTACTAGAAGTGTAGTAGCTCCCTACTAGGTATAGCGCTACAATACAACGTTAGACGGTTAGATAACAATTATAGCACTGTACTAGAAGTGTAGTAGCTCACTACTAGGTATAGCGCTACAATACAACGTTAGATAACAATATAGCACTGTACTAGAAGTGTAGTAGCTCACTACTAGGTATAGCGCTACAATACAACGTTAGACGGTTAGATAACAATATAGCACTGTACTAGAAGTGTAGTAGCTCCCTACTAGGTATAGCGCTACAATACAACGTTAGACGGTTAGATAACAATTATAGCACTGTACTAGAAGTGTAGTAGCTCACTACTAGGTATAGCGCTACAATACAACGTTAGACGGTTAGATAACAATTATAGCACTGTACTAGAAGTGTAGTAGCTCACTACTAGGTATAGCGCTACAATACAACGTCAAATAACAATATAGCACTGTACTAGAAGTGTAGTAGCTCCCTACTAGGTATAGCGCTACAATACAACGTCAAATAACAATACAGCACTGTACTAGAAGTGTAGTAGCTCCCTACTAGGTATAGCGCTACAATACAACGTTAGATAACAATATAGCACTGTACTAGAAGTGTAGTAGCTCCCTACTAGGTATAGTGCTACAATAGATAGACACACTCTGCGAAAATTTCAACTGTCTACCTATTACGGTTTTTGAGATTCAGCCCGCTGACAGACAGAAGGACGGACGGACAGACGTACGGATGGACGGATGGATGGTCGGACAATGGAGGCTTAGTACTTTTTTTGAGATGGAACTTAGTTTAGGAGTAAATGGAGTAAACCTGTTTTATATCACTCGAAGAGTTTTCGTCCTATTCATTGCGCTTGCTGCACAGTTCAATAAACTGGTCGCTTAAAAAGTTATAGATAATAATACAAAATAAGTCAAAATATTTTAACTTTAATAAGTAGGTACTTATTAAAACATAATTAAATTAATACAGAATCGTGAAACTACTTATTAATAAATTCAAACACTATGTGGATTGAAAAATCAACCCACTCTAAGTACCTAAGTCCAGACTTCGAACGTGAAATACGTTCGACGGCAAAATGAATTATAATATTATTAGCTTAGATTAAAAAATTTCCAGATTCCGTGTTCGAAACAAAACGCAACGTTTTAAGTGAAGCCACTTTTTTATAAAGGTGTGAGTGAGCGCCACGGTCGGGAGTGTATTACGTATCGTAATTGCGTTTGTGTGCAATGTGCGTGTAATACCAGTGGCAGAGATTTACCCTTAAATGTGGGAGATTTTCAGTACCTATTTTACGTTTAGCGTAAAATATATCATCAACAGTAATGACATGATTTTTTATTATTACGGTTGTTGAGTTTCAACGTTATTTCTTTAATTTGTGTAATTTGTAACTGTTAAATAGCACAAACTTACAAATAATGGGTAAAAAAAATTATGCCCCTGGCAACACTTAACAAATATGGCGTGACAGTAATGTCAAGTTATACTTTTTGTTTACATAAATTTAGAATGCGGTAACAAAGAAATACAAAGTGAAATTGAATACTTACTTGTGAAATGATATACAGGAAAAGTTTTTAACCAGTGCGCAAATTTTTTTTGGTGGCTCAGTGTAAGCAATAGAGCACATTTCCATTTTTAGTTTTTGACTTTATTTTTTTTCATTTTTCCACTTTGTCCCAATTTGAAATAAGCAAGACATGGATATAATTTAATAGTAATACTATGAATGAGCATGAATGAAAACGCGAAGGCCGCCCGCCGGCCGCTGGACGCCCAGCGCACGAGACGGGGCGGGGGTGCGGGGGCATGCGGCGCGGCGCCGGCGTTTGATTTGATAAACAAAACGCATGCACATGCAGTACGTCACTTGCGGAAGCGGAGGTCGGATGTCCCTTCGCCGTTCCTGCGCGCGTGCCGCGTACTAGACTAGCGTAGTGAGTGACAATGTCTCATTTTACTCACCGCGAGTATTATGAAATGGTGCGAGTGTATTTGTTAAGCAATGAAAATTTACGAGCAGCACGAAGAAGATACGAAAGGGAGAGCGTACCTCGTATGCGAGCCCAAAGGATCCTCAATCCCACGGTCCCTAATGAGAGGACAATTTTAGCAGCAAACCAAGGTGTATGAAACAAGTGAAATGCCGGCTGTATGTAGAAAAGGCTCAGAGCCTAGATGACTTGAAAGAAAAAATAATTAACGCTTTCATTGAAGTAAAAAGTGGTGTTAGTGTCCTAAACAAACTAAATGCTTACTTATTTAAACGTGCACGTTTATGCCTTGAAAAAGGAGGAGGTCACTTCGAACAATACCTAAAATTATTGTGATTAATAAAATGTAGAGGTAAGAAGAAATTACAAACAATCTTAGTGTGTTAGGTTCTCTTTGATTAGACATTGACGCAAATTGTATCATGTCTAAGTACCTATCATACCTAAATGTTTTATTTTGAATGGACTAAAACGTATTACTTTCTTACTTATTATGATTTATTTTCTGCATTTTGATGGTCCTAAGCCCATGAAAGTATGAAGGATAAATTGGAATTTACGAAAAATTACGTTTACAAATAACTTTACACAGTCTAAACTTAAAAAATTGTAGCGCTAAACTGGGGTCAATAATCCGCCGTCGCATAGAGCGAGCGCGCGCGCGTGAGTACCGGAAAAGTAATCAGAAGATTCTGATAGCAGCTGGCGCGTCAGGCGACCGGTCGACGCGCGGCGTGAATCGGGCGACCGGTCGACGGACTGGCAAGCGACGTCCATAACATAAATTTCTGAGTAAACAAGTCTCGTAAGCGTTAACTTAATTTTTTACTATTGAAACAAAAAATACGTGTTTATTAAAATATATTCAAGTTTATTATGTCAAAATTTGCGCACTGGTTAAAAACTTTTCCTGTATAGAGGCACATTCCTTTTTTTTAGTGTGATTTCTACACCATTTCACAACACAAACCTTCATTTTAAAATATCAAAACACGGACTCGTGACGTAATTTACGTGGGGAGCGTTACTAGGCGACTGACGTATGGATCGTACGACGCGGGACATTTGTCCCCCGTGTTTTTGGCTTCAATTCTCAGTGGCCTACTATCCATCTGGACATTTTTAATCTAAGATTATTAGTAGATAAAACTAGACAGGTTAGGGTAGTACATAATATCATACATCAGGGCGCTGCTGAATGTCATAGCCGGACAAATGTGCCAAATATTCGTTAGTGAGGAAGTAAAAATGTAATTAAATTTTAAATTCACATTTAAAATTATTTAAAATTTTCATTTTTAGTATACAGTGCAGCAGTGGGAACTAGAACATGACGCGATCAAACCGTGTGCTCATGTCGTGAAGGAATCATTTTAAGGTTTCTTTAAACAAAATACAGGATTCACTCTCAAGAAGACCGCTTGACCTTGTCTTCCATAGAAGTGCCTGTCTCGGAGGCCGAAACACTACAAGCTTAAACATTTATGACGCCCTGTGTAGGTAAGTACTACGTACTTAGGTACTTATGCACTTTGTAACGATTCATTTTCGTCCTGTGTGCGTTTGTAGAGTAGAGGTGCATTATAAGTAGGTACCTACCAGTAAGTAAGCAAAAGATAACGTGACTTGTGCTTAAAAAATATACTTTTTTCTTCTATCTATCAATAAACTGAAGTGTGCCTCGGACTATGGAAAAATTTCTCATTGTTTAGGTTGCTGCGTTGGACACCCCACTACCTACACGTACCCGTGACACTCTTGGACTAACATTCAAGAATTGTACTGGACTTTGAAGATATACAAGCTGGACGAAGCATAAAATGACGACAATGACAACACATGTTATTATAATCACGAGGCCTTTTCTCTGGCGAAAGATCTGGGCCAACGACGACGGCTGGTTCAGCTGGTCGGAGGGCGCTGAGGGCGCAGAGGGCGCAGAGGGCGCTGAGGGCGCAGAGGGCGCGGAGGGCGCAGAGGGCGCGATGTGGGCACGCCGTACCGGACGTGCAGGCGCTTCTTTTTCTAATTCCTGTTTCAAGCTGTTTGCAGTCGGAGCCTCACTCATCTAACTGTTTCAAACAATCTTCGACATTATACCACCTCAGTGATATTATTATACGCAACGACGCCAAAGAAAGGTAACTTGGGATTTTAAGTACCTACTTATACCCACCAATGTTTCACACGACTCCAGAAAATTTTAGAAGTAATTAATTATAATCAGTAAATTGCACACAGTCAACAGTAAGTTCAACTCTTTATTATTGGCTTTTGTGGAAGAGATAACACAATTTTGCCAATATCTTTCAGTCTATTAAAAAGTACTCGGTGCATATATCATGCTGTCGTGCCAATTGTGTCAATTGTGTCAATTTGTACTCGAGGTTGACAGGTTGACGGACTGACTATCAAACAAACCTATCAAACGCTGGCGATAGATCCAAAGCACTGACCCACAGACTACAATATAATGCAGGGTAACCACTGACCTCTATAATAGTACTTGTATTATAGAGGTCAGTGAGGGTAGCATGACCGCTCACACGCCATGTCATATAATACATGAACCTATTATAGAGGTCAGTGGTCCAAAGAGTATGTTTATTAAAAACGTTGTTACAAAAAAAAAACAACCGACTTCAAAAAAACACTAAAAAGTGAGCAATAACTTTAATTTCGCATTTTCGATTTTTGAAAAAAAATATATATTTCGCTTTTTTTTTTTACTTGTACAGTCAACAGCAAAAGTAGCACAGTGAGACGTGAATATCGGGATATTGATAAAACTAAATTGACATATGGATCTGACAACTAACTCATATCGTTTAATTGTAAAAATATCTCGAGGTCAATTGAATGTGTGAGAAGACTGTGTAAACAAGCAGACATCATTGCGCTGCAGGAAACGTGGCTGCTGCATCACGACATTCCTACGCTGGGCAACATTGATGGTGCATTCTCCTTTACTGGAAAGTCGGCGGTAGACCTGTCTGCGGGTGTGCTTCGCGGGAGACCGTACGGGGGTGTGGCCCTGTTGAGGAGATCAGCTGTGTTCCCGGGGGTGGCCGTTATTCCGTGCAGTAGTGTGCGTATCGCTGCTATAAAAATAATGTGTGAAAACCGGTCTTTGCTAGTGATAACGGTATATATATGCCTACTAATTCAAACGAGAGTCTATGTGAATTTACGGAGTGTTTGAGTGAACTAAACGCCATTATTGAAAGTAACGATGTTAACTCGGTGATTATACTTGGGGACTTCAACGCTCATTCGGGTAAGCTGTTTCATTCAGAGTTGTTGTCATTTTGCACGGAACAATCTTGGTCGTGCGTAGACACGGAACTTTTACCTAATGACACTTATACTTATGTGTGCGGTGCGAGTGGCAGTCACAGCTGGCTCGATCATTGTGTAGTGACGAGCGCTGCGCGTTCGGCCATATTAAGTGCGTCTGTACTTAATAAAGATGTATATTGGTCCGATCACTATCCGTTATTGCTTTCTTGTACTTTTAATTTTATACGCTCAACCTGCCAGCAGCCGACAAAGCTAAGTAATAATATATTTTATAATAGTGTAAAATGGAGAGAAAGAGACTCTGATCAAATAGATAAATATCATCGTATTTGTAATTCCAAATTTCCAAACACAAGCAAGTTAATTAACTTTCCCCCGGAATTTCAATGTTGTGCTGACGGTATGTGTGATAGTGACGAGCATAAATTGTTATTAAATGACATGTATGACAAAATAATCTGTATTTTGACAGGGGTGCAAAGGCTAGCTATTATGTGCCTAAACGTAACAAGCATAGGTATGTTACTGGTTGGAACCACTGACCTCCTCTAAGTTGGCCATTAGGAGTTGTAACTGAGGTTTATAGAGGCACGGATAATGTCTCTCGTGTTGCAATGGTAAAGACAAAGTTCGGTAACTTTAAACGTGCCGTCGCTAAATTATATCCTATTCCAACGCAATAAACGTCAACTCTTATACGATTTTCACAGTCTTAAGGTTTAGGAAATACATTAAATTAAATAACTTAATTATATCGTCTGTTTCTCGCATTCAGTCATGAAGTTTGAATGAAGGGCACGCCGCGATAGCGGCGATAAGACCCCTCTTTGAGGAGTGGCTAGAGAGGCGCCACGGCGCCCTCACCTACCGCCTGACGCAGGTCCTCACCGGACACGGAAGTTTCGGGAGGTTCCTGCACATCATCAGGCGGGAGGAAACGCCCGGGTGTCACCATTGCCAGGATCGCCCAGAGGACACGGTGGAGCACACGGTGGAGGTCTGCCCCGCTTGGGCGGAGCACCGCCGTGTCCTCGTAGAGGCGATTGGCAGCGACGGCGACCTCTCGCGTCCGGCCCTGGTGCAAGCCATGGTCCGGGGCGAGAGGGAGTGGGAGGCTGTCACCTCCTTCTGCGAAGCAGTCATGCTAGCGAAGGAGGTGGCGGAACGGCTCAGGGAGAGAGCCTCCCGTCCCAGCCGCCGCGGGAGACGCTCCGGGCGTCGGGAGCCGCGTGACGACTCCCGGCCACCGTAGGCGCGGGCCTGCGGGCGGAGAGTAATGGGTAGCTCACCGCCCGATCAGGACCAGGCCCGTGCCGGACGGCGCGTACGTGTTCCACGCGCGCCTCAAAGAGATGTCAGCATCGAGGAGGGGCCCCCTAGGGCCGAAACCTGCCGGGTCAGCGGGATTGTCCGAAAGGGTTACCGCTGGCCCGGAACATAAAGGGCTAAGGAAGGAACACGGGTGGGTTTTAGTCAGTAAGAGTCTGACACTCCCTTCTGCTCCACCCAGAGCGGGAGGAGTCATTTGATGATTTCCCATCCTCAAAAAAAAAAAAAAAAAAAGTCATGAAGTTTAAACTTTTTCTGATCATAATGTAGTTCAATAAATACTTATAATTTTTTCACTTTCCTTTTTGAAAGTACTTGCGTCCTTCCAAGGACCCCTCCTTGGAAGGACGCAAGTACTTTGAATGTCAGCATGGTGAAGCGTCAATGCTTTTTTTCAATGTAAAAAATAAAGTAATAATATTTTTGGATTTTTTCTTATAATATAGGTAACTAGCTTCTGCCCGCGACTTCGTCCGCGTGAAATTCGTACTTTCCTCTTATAATTTCGAAAATGTATGTTTATGATTTTTATCATTTATTTAGATATAAATAATTATTCGGGCCAATTTTTTAGTTTATAGCTCAAAGGGATCAGATTTTTCAAATAAACTGTATCCCAGCTTTTTACCCCCCCAGAAGAGTAATTTTGAAAAATCGTTTGGGATGTGTTCATAACTTCGCTCAAAGACCCATACCATTTTCGAGTTAATGGAAGCAAGCAGTAGAATTTTCCACCTTCGTAGGAGTCAATTTTTGAAAAACCCTAAATCACTTTTTTTAAGTAGGTATTTTTTGTTTTAGTAGTACCGAGTTTCGAGTTAATCCGACAGCGGGTTAAATATTTTTCTAATCCATCAACTTTGTCACCCCCCAAATCCTCTGTGAGGGATTTTTTAAACTAAAAGTGACAATCTTTATTATTTACTGACCCAAATATTGCCAAGTTTCTAATTTATTAACCAAATAAATAAGATTTTTCATATAAACTATATCCCCTCTTTCTATCCCCATAGGGGTGGAATTTCGAAACATAATCTAGATTATTTATACCAATTTTTCAGTTAATCAAGCCTCGTAATAAAATTCTGCCCTGTGAAATTGACTACCCCTGACATTAGCGGTAGATTTTCGAAAACCCTGAACCACTTTATTATTTATTTTGGTCTTAGATAGTTACTGAGTTTCGAGTTAATTGGACCGCGCATTAAAATTTTTCCATACTAAATTTGACACCCCCAATCTCCCCTTTGGGTTAGTTTAGAATTCCAAAAAAAATCGAACTTTATAATTATTTGTGCCAAGTTTCAAGTCCAAATTTATTTGTACCATTTTTTTTGAGTTTATCAAGGCACTCATTAAAATCCCCTTATAAATCGAATTACCACTTTTTGTCCCGTCAGGGGTCAATAACTTTCGAAAACCCCATACACTTACTATTGATTCTTCATCTGCCTAGCCTTTTCCCAACTATGTTGGGGTCAGCTTCCAGTCTAACGGCAGATGCTGCTGCTGTACAGCTGGGTACCAGTATTTTACATGGAGCCACTGCCTATCTGACCTCCACAACCCAAATACGATACTCCCTTGATAAGACTGGTTGTCAAACTTTCGGGCTTCTGACCACCCCTAGCGACTGTCAAAGATCCACGAATGACCAACGGCTTAGCGTGCTTTACAGACCAACCGCGGCAAGCGTAGCCTGCGTAACCTGATCGATCGATCTGTGCGGCTGTTATTATTGATTATTTTTTTTTGTGTCAAAAGTATTAATACTGAGTTTCGAGTAAATCGGACCGCGGGTTAAAATTCTTCCACACAAACTTTAACACCCCAACACAAGGGGTGTTGGGGTGTTTTGATAAACGAATAATGATAAACTTTATTACTTGCTTAGGCAAGTATTCTTGCCAAGTTTATTGACCAAATGAATAAGATTTTTCTTATAAACTGTATCCCCGTTTTTCACCCCCACAGGGGTGGAATTTCGTAAAATTGTTTGGGATGTGTTCATTACTCGACTCTAAGATTGTTTATACCAATTTTCGAGTTAATCAAGCCACGCAGTAAAGTCTTCCCCTATAAAATTAACTTTTCACCCCGTTAGGGGTAAATTTTCGAAAAACGATGATACACATTATTCTTTATTTTTGGTCTTAAGTATAAATATTGAGTTTCGAGTTAATTGGACCACGCGTTAAAATTCTTCCATACAAACTTTGACACCTCCCAATCCCCCTTCAGGGGGTAGTTTAGAAAAAAAAAGCCAAACTTCATAATTTATTTAGATAAGTATTCGTGCCAAGTTTCATGGTCATTAACTCAAGGAATAAGATTTTTCATACAAATAAAATCCCCTCTTTTCACCCCTTAAAGGTTAAATTTCCAAAAACCCCTTCTTAGTGGATTATCTACTCTTCACAAAGAACACACCCTCCAAAATTAATTTCTCTACCCAGCGGTACCGACCAGCGTTTTAGGCTGTGCGTAGATATATCAGTCAGTCAGGACAAAATTTCATCCCCCTTTTCACCCCCTTAATGGATGAAATTCTAACAACACCGTTGTGTTAGCTTCCAATCATAAGCCTAGATAATTTTAGTGATTTTTACGTCGAAAATTAATGACTTTCTATACACAACTTCACCCCCTTTTTAACCCTTCGGGGGTTGAATTATCAAAAACGCTGAGACACGTATAAATTAATTTTCAATTGTCAGCCTAAATACAAAATTAGAAGATCCTAACTTCAAAACTGTCGGACTTTCATATAAACTTCCATCCCCTATTTTAACCCTTTAGGGGTTGAATTCCCAAAAATCCTTTCTTAGTGGATACTTACTCTTCACAAAGAACACACCTTCTAAGTTTCAAGTCTCTAGGTCCAGCGGTTTGGGCTGTGCGTTGATATATCAGTCAGTCAGTCAATCAGTCAGTCAGGACTTTGAATTTTATATATATAGATATGTTAGTGTTTCAAATTAAATATTTTAACTTCTCAATTGATGAATCCTCGCTCCAATATTCGTTGTCGCAGCACCCATGTATCGGACCTTTCTTGAGTTTTCTCCCTAGATGCCGATAGATGGCCTTCGCGTTTTCAGTGTGTTCCCCGCCTCGGACAGAGACAATGCGGGTGTGAATCGCTCCGCTTTTTGAATATTCCTTTTTTGGTGAAACCTTGATGATACTCGTAAAATAATCGGACCTGCATCTGTGCTTTGTTGAGAACTTATAGTGCAGTGTTGATTTTTGGAGTTTCAACCATTCCAACGGTCGATATAAGAAGATTTGCGAGCCGGCCGGCAGCTATAGACCTACCGCCATCACGCGCTCATGAACGAGATATCTTCCCATCACCCTGGGTCTGAGTGGGATCTCTGGATTGTCAAGGTATGTGGGCATGTTTTGCTGCTGTAAATTTTTGGTATTGGTTAATAAGGGATTCATCAATAGGGAAATTATTTTATTTTTGAGGTCCGCCATTACGCTTGTGAGTTCAGTTCTTATTTCAAATTTTTCTTACAACACTCATTAAAGGTGCAGGCTATTTACACGCCTCTCCAGATATCAATACAATAATATTATTCTATCATAAATTGGCGGGTTTTCGTTATGTTATAGTTATTTTTCATGCATATTATTTTATGGTTTTCTGAAAACCCGCCAAATTTAAATGGAAAAATATTATTGTTTTGATATCTAAAAAGTTTCAAACACAAATTACTTACAACAGAATTGCAAAATAAGGCCGGTGCAAAGAAAATGGTTTAAAACTTGACGTTGTTTTCGATTTCAACCCTTTTGCTTGTCAAACATCTACATGAAGTAAGGAACTTGGTCTTCTTTTACAATATGTTTTTGGTGGGATTTCATTGCTTTTTTCCAAGTGGGTAGATACACTATAGGATTTAATTGGGTTAAAGTCTTATATCAAGTCGCCTCCGTACGAAGATGGGAGGGGCGGAGGGGGGTTGGGGGGGGCGCCCTGTTTCACCCCCCCACTCCTGCCCTGCCGGAGATGCGTAGTTTTTCTATTATTCCACTTTGAACAAAACCTTCTAACCCAACCAACACAAGTCTGTGTGCTCTGGGTAGGATCTGTCACTCATTAGGGTACGGGGAGGTAGTTACTTTCTGGCGCTTCGCCGGCCGCTGCCGCGGCAAGCTCGCTGCGCTCGCTCGGCTCGCGCTAAGTGGTCACCGTTCTAACCTAACCTAACCTACACAACTCGCTTCGCTCACACGGTTCGCGCTATCTAACTTAACCTAACCAACACAAGTCTGTGTGCTTTGGTTACGATCTGTCACTCATTAGGGTGCGGGGAGCTAATAATCATAGCAAAATATAAAATTCACGTAAACTCGAGAGCAACGGAATCACAAAACGAACGCCAAACAAAAGTACCTATTTGTCAATGTAAACAAACCCCGCTTACCGAATTGCGTCAAAAGCGATTATATCGCGAAACCCAACGCGCAACGTCACAATAGTACTCAATAGTCCTTATATTTTGTGACTATTAAATTTGGTTGGATTCGCGATATAATCGCTTTTGACTCAATTCGGAACGCGGGGAAAATGGTTTCTTTTCACGCATTTCGATAAACGCAGTATCGAAATCGCTACGAAATGTATCAAAAATACGTTCCTTCTTAAGCATTTGTAAGATTTCCCAAGATTTTTAAAATAATAATTAAAATATTTTGGCGCGTCTCCGGCAGCAAAAAATACATTTTATCGCTTAGTACGAACCCCCTAAACCCTTTTTTTTTTTTTTTTGGTCTCGGGGGGAAAATTCTCATGGACATCCTCCGCCCTGGGGAAGGCGGAGGGGCATGCCGGACTCTTACCGGCTAAAAACCACCCCGGTGTTCCCTTCCTGTACCTATTGCCGGGGGTACGGGTATCGCTTGCGCATTCATCCGCGCCCCTGGCAGGTATTGGCCCGCCAGATGATTGTAGGCGGGCCCCGTCACCCTCTACGGCCATCACCCGGTGGCCGCAGGAACTCCAACTAAGAGGCGCGCGCGGAACACTGCGCCGCCGCCTCGAGGCCTGTTTCTGATCGGGCGACAGACGCCCCTAGTCTGCCGCCCGAAGGCCGCGCCCTATGGTGGCCGGAGATCGTCCGCCACCCTGCGACGCCCGGTGCGTCTGCTGCGGGCCGGGAGAGAGGTAACAGCTTCTCTCTCCCTTTCCGCCGCCTCCTTTGCCAACATTACGTCCTCACAGAAGGAGGCGACGGCCGTCCAGCCACTGTCGCTCCCGACCATGCATGAAATGACGGCCGGAAGTGAGAGGTCACCCGCAGCATCGACTGCCGCGACTAAGTCACGGCGCTGTACTGCCCAAGCTGGGCACTCCTCCAACGTGTGCAGCGCCGTGTCCTCGCGGCAGCTGTCACAGTGGTGACATTCGGGCGTCGGCTCCCGGCCTATCCGACACAAGTACTTCCCGAAACACCCATGTCCGGTAAGCACCTGCGTCAGCCGGAAGCTGAGGGCGCCGTGGCGTCTCTCCAGCCACTCCTTCATCACGGGTCTTACCGCCGCTATCGCGGCGTGCCCTGCCGTGGGTCGCGAAAGTCGCTGCTCCCATTCCGCCACTAGGACCTGGCGGAGCTCTGCCCTGCGCGCCTCAACTTGTCGAGGCACCAGGCGCTCGCCCCGCCCCACCGCTTCCTCGCGCCATGTATAGAGTGACGCGAGGAGTTCTGCCTCTAGGTCCCACGGCGGGGATCCGGCTAGGAGGCTTGCCGCCTCGAAGGAGATCGTACGGTATCCCCTTATTACCCTGACGGCCATCGCTCTTTGCGGCCTTCGTAGCAAGGCGATGTTACGGGCCGTCAGGGCATCCGCCCACACTGGCGCGGCGTAAAGCGCCATGGACCGTACTGTTATAGGGTCCCTTGAAAGAGGCTTTTTAAAAAAAGAAATTATTTAAAATATAATTAATTTTTATTTAATTATTTATTATAATTCAGTAAAAGGGACCCTTATGCAACCGATCACCGTAAAGGTTCGAAATAGACTGCTTTAGTACCAATGATTATTGCTGACTACGACTATTGTACTGAGATGGCTGAAAGCCATGATGATTAAGCATTTTAGGGTTCAGTGTATGCTTATAACACCTCCCCTATTAGAGTGAACTTTGGGGATGATTACCAAAGTTAACCCTAGAAAGAGGTTCTTAGGGCTGGAGCTGGAATTTCTTGAATGGTTTGCTCCAGTTCCACAGATTCCGATTTAGATTTATCGCATTTGCGGAAACTATATTTGCGAAGGTTGCATTTGGGTTTACAAAAAACTACAATTTTATAAACTAAGTAAAACAAGATAAAACATAATATTAAACTTATAATTACTGAATAATGTGTCCCATATTTAATTATGTGGGGTGTTTCTTGAATTTTATCAACGTCTGATAAGAGGTTGTTAATTGCTTTGCTAACATGATTCATATCATCTAAGTTAATTTGCTCTAAGTGGGTAGGGGACATATTATTCGTTATACTATTTATTTTACAACAACTACTATTTATTAAATTGAAATCTGGCAGATTAATAGGTGAAGTCAAGTTTAAAACATTGCTATATCTCGGTAACAGCGTGGTACCTCTACAATATGCGATACAATTAGTTGGTATTGATAATATGCCGATACCGAATATATTTATTTCCTTTATCTGATTGTGACCTTGGCAATCTAGTGAAAGTTTCGTTAATTCAGATTGAACATATATAAATTTATTATTATTGAGCGATTTAAAAATATCTAGATTACCATGAATAAGTTTAATATTACAGACTGCGGGAATTTCTTTAATTGTTTTAGATAACAGTTCGCTTTCGCAACTTGGTATTGAATCAGTTTTGTAGATAATAGGAATTTCACATAAATATTCTGCCAAACGTAGTAGTTTACAATTTTCCAATGATTCTAATTTACAGTAATTTGACTTGTCCTTTGTTATAGCTAAATACTTAGCGCTTGGTACAATTAAACTAAATGTGTCTGGTTGGTTGACGTCGTGAGGAGTTGGTAATGCAATATTATTAAACAGAGAATATTCTTGGTTGGATATCAAAGGGACACGCAATAGAAATATTAGTTTATCGTTAAAATAATAACACAATAAAGTAGACACTTTTATAATAGTATGAACTGAACTTATATCTAATTGAACAGGTAAGTTTAGATTATTCGGCAGGTGCCTTACGTTATCAGCTAATTCTCGGTACATAGCGGTAGGCGACATAACGGACGGGTGTAGTATGTTTTGACTACAAAGCATTATCGCATTTGTTATGTCTTCAAGTTGAAACGTTAGGGTGACCATGGAAGTTTCCAAGGTATTTCGGACAAAATCTAGTTCTAATATATGCGTAGTTTTAGAAATGTTTTGAATACTGCTCGAGAGTTTGCTGATAGCGTCATTTAACTTTACTTCGTTTTGTTGAATCTTGTGAAACGTATTATTATATGTTGATATAACAGATTTAGTTATTAAAATATTTTTTCTTATGAAAGACTTGAGTTTATCTTGATTGTGTTGTATTGATTCAATAGCTCGGTCATATTGAATAGCATCGTCCTCATCTAAAGTACCAAAAACTTGTTTTAGAATCATTCCAATTCCTCCAATCCATGCTCGTTTGTTTCTGTGATCATCACTATCAGTAAGGTAAGATATGGAACTAAATAGTTTTATTAAATTCTGTTGTTGAACTACTAGTGGTTCCACTGTATTGCGGCATTCTGAGTGTTTTATATAGCCGGTTTGTTTACATGTATAAATTACCGTTTCTAATGCTGAATTTATATTTTCAATATGCGGTTTAATATGTAAAATATCTAACGGCATAATGACATTTAGGATGCCATTATTTATTTTTAATTTCCCTATGTAATCGAAGTATATTCCAGGACTCGCAGTTATCGCGTGGACATACTCGTTAGGTGGTTGGAGTTCCGCTGAGGCACTGCAAGTACATAGGTATGCATGTATTATATATACTAACTAAATATTTAATGTAATAACTAATTACTATTAACCTAACTAGTTTATAAGGATATCATTATGTGTATAATCTATCTATACTAAAATATTGATTATTGAATCGATTTTTATTATTCTAACTTATAAGTTTTCTTTTACAGGTTGTTGGCGACCTCAGCGAGTTTCACTTGGTCATAATGGTGACGGACGTGTCGTCTGTTTATCAATAATGATATAGTGTTATTGCCGTGAACTTTTACGACTTTATACGGACCTTTCCATATGGGTGATAAGGCCTTTCGCATTCTAAGGTGGTTCTTTAAGTAAACATAATCGCCAACTTTATACTGTACTGGTCGACTATGAGAATCATAATACGTTTTAGACGTTATCTTAGATCTGTGGACGTATTCAAGAGCTTTATCGCGAGAATACTTTAAGCGGTTTTGTAGCATACGGACATATTCAGGGTATGTGACGCCAAGGTTTTCGTCACATATAGAGTTTGGGATAAACGGTTTGTTGCCAAACATTAATTCATACGGAGTGTAGTGCGTTACGGTATGAACAGTAGTATTATAAGTAAGCATGGCTGTATATACATAACGGGGCCAATTTGTTTGTTCCATATTGACGAAAGATTTTAGATATTCTTTCAAGGTTGAGTGGCTTCGTTCAAGGGCGCCTTGTGTCTGTGGGTGGTATGGAGTTGACCATAGCTGTTTAATTTTTAGAAATTCACACGTTTTCTTGAATAGGTCTGCTGTAAAGTTAGTGCCTTGGTCGGTTAAAATAAGTTTTGGGAGGCCAAATATTGATATGAAATGTAGTAAACATTCGCATGTTTCTTCGGCTGTCGTGCTGCGCACGGGGTACGCGGTAGAGAATTTAGTGAAATCATCTTGTAGTGTTAATATGAATTTAAGTTTTGCCGGACCGGATTCTGGAAGAGGTCCTACTACATCAAGCGATACGCGCTCACACGGTTTAGTTGACGTACTTGTAATTTGTATTGGTGCGCGATTTATTTTGCGTAAAGCTTTATTTTCTTGGCACGACTTACAACTTTTTACATAAGACTCTATGTCATTGCGCATACCTTTCCAATAATATAACTGTTTCAATCTATCATACATACGACTGACACCAAGGTGACCAGCTATGGGTAAGTCATGGTTGTCGTGGAGAATTTTCTTAACTTCAGACGGTGATGGGTAAGTAACGTTATTATGATAGATATTTATTTGTATGCCAGTATTATGAAATAGGTAGTTTATAATATTATAAATTTTAATGTAACTGTGTTTTTCAAAAGGGTCACGGAAGTCGGATATACTTATTTCTTTAATTTGGTCAGTTATTACAAGTTCATTACGAATACATTTAAGGGTTTTAAATAATTCGTCATATGACGCCTGGTCGAAGTGATGTACTTTTACGTACAGGAAGTAGTAATCCTTATTTCCTGACTGGACTTTATAGAAGGTATGTAGTTGTTTTTCCTGGTTGCGGATTTGGTCTCGATTTTCTAGATTATTTAATATTTCTCCAATATATGGATTTGATTCATCTAAATCAATCGATGTGGGTACTAAGACTATCTTAGAAGTGGTTTTTAGTAAACTGTCATTATGTTCAATAATGTGTGTATTGAATGATTTATTTTTATCAGCTATTTGTTTCAGGAAGTTGGAATAGTCGACCGTGGATAAGTCAGGGATGGAACTGAGGTGCGCATCTTGAGTCCTAGTGTTTTCTGATGGGACTCTTATAGAGGTAGGATCTAGAGATTCTGTATTAAAAAGGTCTGGGGTAGGAATTTCTAAGAGATGATCGGGATTAAGTTCTTCCGACTGAAGGGAAGTAGGTGACGTTATAAAGTCGAACAAATCTCTGTCTGAGTTACTATCAAAATTTTCGGGTGTAATATTAGCTTCGGAATTTAGAAGATTAGGTGTTGTTATTTCGTTAGCAGTAGGTTGAACGGGATTAACGGGGAATCTAGACAAAGCGTCTGCGTTGGCATTTATTTTACCCTTTTTATATTGAATATCATATTCAAATTCTTCAAGTTTCAACCTCCATCGAATGAGCCTAGACCCAGGATCTTTACAATTGAATAGCCACTGTAGCGGCTTGTGGTCTGTCATAATAATAAATCGGCGACCATATAAATATGGTCGGAAGGTTTTAGTTCCAAATACTATCGCTAAACATTCTTTTTCCGTGACACTGTAATTACATTCGGCTTTATTTAAGGTGCGGGACGCATATGCAATTGGAAGGTCACGTCCGATGGGACCTTGAGACAGGATAGCTGATATAGCATAGTTAGATGCATCGCAGGTTAACAAAAAGGTTTGATTAAAGTCAGGATAAGCTAATATAGGTGCTTCGACTAGTTTATTTTTTAGGGTTTCGAAACTGAGCTGTTGTTCATTCGTCCAATCAAACGAGGCGTCCTTTTTAAGGAGCAAGGTAAGGGATTTGGCTAGTTTCGAAAAGTTAGGGATAAAACGCCTGTAGTATGACACGAGGCCTAAGAAAGATTTAATGTCTTTAGCAGACTTTGGAACGGGGTATTGTGTTACAGCTTTCACTTTATCTGGATTTGGTTTTACACCGTTTTGGGTGATAATGTGTCCTAGGTAAGTAACTTCTTTTCTTAGAAATTCGCATTTTTCTGGTTGAAGTTTTAAATTGAATTCTCGAAGTCTGTTGAAAATGGCCTTGAGATTAAAGATTGCTGAATTTAGATCAAATGCATACTGGACTATATCGTCTAAATAAACAAAACAACGAGAGCCTTGTAGACCAGCGAGGCAAGTATTCATAAGCCTCTGAAACGTACTCGGGGCATTTTTTAGACCGAATGGCATTCTATTGAATTGAAAGTGGCCTTGGGGTACAGAAAAGGCTGTTTTAGGTGCGTCTTCTGGTGATATCAATAATTGATGGAAACCTGATGAAAGGTCGAGGGTACTGAAATATTGGCTTTTACCTAATTGGTCAAGAATTTCGGTAATTTGAGGGATAGGATAAATTTCACCTATTGTGACATCGTTTAACTTTCTATAGTCAATTACGATGCGCCATTTCTTTTGGCCAGAAGCGTCTGGTTTTTTAGGAACAATCCATATAGGAGAAGACCATGGGGAATTCGAGGGTTTGATAATATCCTGGTCCAACATTTTATTAATTTGGGTGTCCACTTCCTCTTTATGGCACTCAGGAAAACGGTAAGATTTTGTATGTATCGGAGTGTTACTTGTGGTTTTGATTTCATGTTGGATGGCTGGTGTAAAAGACAGAGCCTCTTCTGGTAAGTGGAATATATCAGAATAATCTGAACATAAATTAAAGAGAGCTTGAGCTTCTTCGTCATTCAGGTGGGAGGTTCTCAGGGAATTTAAAACTTTCCTAGTACGTTCTACTACGTTTTCACTAAGGGGGGTCGACTGAATAGGATAAGCGACAATTGGGTCTAGTCTAAGGTTAAGGTTGCGTTTAATCTTAACAGGTTTATTAGAGGTATTAACAACGGATATATTGACTCTATCATTGTTTTTAACTTTTGCTATACAATTAGCAACTAGAAGAGTACTAGAAAGATGTTGATCTAGGATCACACCTTCTTTTATTTCTGGATTTGTGACGGTACATTCTATTACAGTTTCTGTGCGTGGTGGTATAATGTAGCAAGAGTCAAAGAAATGAATTTTAATCTCATTGCGAGTTATTTTAAGAACATCACGACTGTAGTCGATGTTGCAACTGTTAGCCGTCAGGAAATCATTACCTATAATGCCATCATAAGGTAGATTAATTTCCTTGATCATGTGGAATTTATGGCTAATTGACTTAGAATCGGAAACTTTCAGTTTTAAATTAAAATAGCCCATAGTTTGAGTGGTTTCAACGCCAGGGTCGATACCTTTAATGCTTATAGGTTTATGAATGATTTTTGGCTTGTTTAGGACACTTGATTCTTTTAACAAGCAGATTGCAGACCCTGAGTCTACAAGGAGTGTTAGTGGAATATCAGAGACTTGTGACTATCAACACATGAGGTAGTAGCTTTTTAGAGGTATCGATACTAACCTCATAAATTTTATTAGGAGAATTGAGGTTTCCGTTTTGGGGCTGGTTACCCTGCTGTATAACCTCGAGAGGGTTGAGGTTGCCGTTTTGGGGCTGGTTACCCTGCTGTATAACCTCGAAAGGGTTGAGGTTGCCGTTTTGGGGCTGGTTACCCTGCTGTATAACCTCGAAAGGGTTGAGGTTGCCGTTTTGGGGCTGGTTACCCTGCTGTATAACCTCGAAAGGGTTGAGGTTGCCGTTTTGGGACTGGTTACCCTGCTGTATAACCTCGGGATTTTTATTGGTTGAACTCATGCGGTTCGAATGTGTGCCGATTTTGACTTGACGTCCCGTTCGGCACGGTTGCAGGACGTTTATTCGTTTAAATCTTCCACTTCGGCATTTTCGCCTTCGTCATCGTGGATAGATTCGTCAGAGTCATCGCAATCATCGACAAAACTGACTCGAGGAGATTTAGGATTGGGTTGGAACCCAGAGGATTTACTTTGATCCTGTTGAGGTTGAGAACTCGGGTAACGTTTCTGTCGCTTTTGACAGTTATTAATATCATGACCAATCTCTTTGCAATATTTGCATGTAAGGTTTGGGTCATGTTTAGGATTGCTACCCGACGTACTTGGTTGCGAAGATGATTTCTGCGAGTATTTATTGTTCTGAGCAAAGGTTTTAGGTTTGGACCTATTTTGGCTAGCTTGTTTATCATGTTGTGAGCTATGATTTCGCCTATAAAGAGTTTCTAAAATCCTTTCTTCGGAAATGGCTAAGTTAACGGCCTCATTGAAAGTTTTAGGTGCCCTGCACCTTACCATGTTTGATACGCGAGGGTTTAAACCCATAAGAAAGTGGTGGAGTGTAAGGTCCTCCATGGCCGCTGTACGACCTGGTATTTCTTTGGCCTTATAATTAGAGAGAGATATCTCTGTTAATAATTGAGAAAGGTAAGTCTCCATACGAAGGGCGAATTGTCCTACATTTTCAGACGAAGTTTGTTTGCTTTCCTGGAGGTCATTAAGTAAATGTGTATAGTGTTTTCTTTCTGAAAATTGAGTTTTAAGAAACTCTTTTAACTGTTCCCAAGATGTGAACTCTTTGATCGAGCAAGCGATTTCGGCTTTGTCTGTAAGTTGACATAATATGTATTTTAATATAATTGGCTTTTGTGCCTCGGATGCTAGCTCATATGTATTATTGCAGTTATTAATAAACGAATTTAGTTTCTCGCGACTGCCGTCATATGGTTTTACGAACTTTAATAAAGTATTAAGCTCCATTTCTACTGTTTGCCTAGTAATTCTTGGTGATAAGATTGGAGATTTTAGGTCTGAAGGCTCAGATGGAATATCAATCTGCAATTTGCTATCTTCGTTTTTTGGTACTTTAGGAGGCATAACATGCAAATTCTAGACGTCAAGTAACAAAATATTAATATTAAACTGACAGAGATAAGCTTATAGTTAGCAATTGTTCATCGACTTACAGGAATACGTAGGCGGCGATAAGAGCTAGAGCTGAGAGCGGCTGCATGGCGACACTCGCACGCAGATAACACAACCGACACTCTTAGATTCACGGAACACTTGTTAGACTAAACACAAAACACTCGCGGGTCATAGGACGACACTTATAACGTTTCAGGATCCGCAGGATCCCTGAAGGACGCGTGAGATGCTCGGAGGACTAGCAGGGTGCTCGGAGTGGCTCGCAGGATGCTCGAAGGAATCGCAGGATGCTCGAAGGAATCGCAGGATGCTCGAAGGACTCGCAGGATGCTTGAAGGGCGATTAAAGGATGTCCGCAGGACACTCACAGGATAGATGTAGGCTGCACTTATTATATGCGCTCAGGTGTACACGACTCGCAGAATCGTAACGTGCTACTTATGAACACTTCACTGGTTTTATTACCATTTATTTATTATAGGATTGCAGGATACGGAGAGTCTATTTATTGATTTAACGCAAATATTGTTTACGCGAATCGGCACTGGGGATTTCCGTATCCCACCGCTGCCACCAAATGTTATAGGGTCCCTTGAAAGAGGCTTTTTAAAAAAAGAAATTATTTAAAATATAATTAATTTTTATTTAATTATTTATTATAATTCAGTAAAAGGGACCCTTATGCAACCGATCACCGTAAAGGTTCGAAATAGACTGCTTTAGTACCAATGATTATTGCTGACTACGACTATTGTACTGAGATGGCTGAAAGCCATGATGATTAAGCATTTTAGGGTTCAGTGTATGCTTATAACAGTACGATCCCTGTGTAGGGCCTCCGGCAGGAGGTATTTGGACCCCCCAAGTTGGGCAGCAAGCGCGAGAGCGCTGAAGCGGCGCCCAACAAACGGGGTGCGAGCCGCTGGAAGTGCGGCCCGAAGCTCCACCGACTGTCGAGGACGAGTCCTAAGTACTTCATCGTCGACTCGACAGCTATGGAGACTCCTCCTACCACGATGTTTGAACCCGGAGGTGGCTTATTCCTCGGCCCGTGAAAACAGAGGGCCTCGGATTTGTGCAAGGCCACCTCCAGGCCCAACCGCCGGATCCTACCCACGACATGCGCGACCCCGGCCGTCGCCAGTATGGCCGCCTGCCGGTATGTCTTCCCACGTGCTGTTACTAGCGTGTCGTCGGCGTAGCATGTCACGCCGACTCCGTGGAGAAGAGCACCGCGCAGAGCCCAGTCGTACCCTATGTTCCACAGGGGCGGCCCCAATACCGACCCCTGCGGAACACCGCACGACATCTCTCGCCTACCCCATCCTTCACGACCCGGGTACACTACCGATCTTTCCGATAGATAGGCCCCGATAATGCGGCGGAGGTAACCGGGCACCCCGTGATACCGGAGTGCCTCTCTGATGGTATTCCAGGGCAAGGTGTTGAATGCGTTGGCAATGTCGAGCGACACCGCCAAGACCACCTCACCCCGGGCGACTGCCTCCTCCGCCAGGACCCTTACGCGCATGATCGCGTCCACTGTGGAGCGCCCCTGACGGAATCCAAATTGATTGTCCGCTAGGTCCGGCCCCTCGTTGGTCATGTGCTGGACGAGGCGGTTGGCGATGACTCGCTCGAAGATCTTACACACCTCGTCCAGAAGCACAATGGGCCGGTAGGCAGACGGTGAGTCTGCGGGGCGCCCTTCCTTCTTTAGCAGGACCAGCTTTCCGGTCTTCCATCGGCGTGGAAGTTGGCCCCGCTCCAAACATGCGCTTAAGAGTCCTCCTAGTCGGGGCCCGAGAGCCCTCAAGGCCAGGACCCATGCACGGCCTGGAATGCCGTCGGGCCCTGGGGCGGTGTTTTTTATGCGTGAAACCGCCGCTCTCAACTCTACCCGGGTCACTTCGGGCACGTCGTCGTCGTCGTCTTCCGTGTTGGGCACATTCCAAGGCGGAACCATAGCAGGTGGTGTGTGCTCTGGGCGTAAGGGAAATAAAGCGCTCACCACGTCCTCCAATAACTGTGGCTGAAGACTCCGGGTCAGTGGGGGCGCCCACTGGCGCATCTTGCCCCTCACCATACGGTAGGGGCGTCCCCACGGATCTCGGTCCAGAGTCTCCAGCAGTTCTTTGCGGGCTGATGTCTTTGCCCGCACGATGGCTAATTGGAGAGCGCTCTTCGCCTCCCTGTAGCTCTCGTATATTTCCGCCTCGATGGCCACCGCTGACGGAGAGCGGCGGCGTCTTCTTCGGCACCTGGCATACTGGCGTCGCCTCTCAACGCAGACGATGCGCAAATGCGCAATTAGCTGCGACCACCAGTACACCTGGCGCCTGGATGGTATCGGCCGGACTCGGGGCATCGCAGCGTCGCAGATTTGCGACATGCTCTCCCGGAACCACTCCGCCTCCTCATCGATGTTGACAGGCCTGTCGGGAGCATCCAACCAGGCCTGCACGATAGAGGCCTCCAGGAGAGCCTCCCTGTCCAGCCGCTTTATTGCCCAACGCGGACCGTCTCCAACTCCCACCGAGGCTGCTTGGACCGGCCCGACCGAGGTCTGGGTGGAGACACTGAATCGGATGTATCTGTGATCAGACAGCGTCTCCACGTCCTCCAATACGTGCCAGCCATGGACACGGCGCGCGAGAGCGGGGCTAGCGAACGTGAGGTCCACTATTGACCCGCCCCTCTGTCGCACGCATGTCTGCACGCAACCTCGGTTCAGAAGAAGCAGGCCTTGCTCGACCGCCCACTCCTCCACCAACTCGCCCCGCACATCAGTTCTCGGGAAACCCCATGCCGCAGACTTGGCGTTGAAGTCCCCCAAGACGAGAACGGGACGAGGACGACTACGACTGACGACCGTGCCCAAATCCGAAATGACCTCCTCGAGGTCGGCGAGAGATAGGCTAAGGGCGAAATACACCCCCGCGACCATGATATCACCCCAAACTGCCGCGACATAGCCCCGCCCCCGGGTGACGGCCTCAAAGAGCGGGGTGTCCACGGCAGACCTTCTTATAAGCGCCACCGAACCGTTAGTGTCGCACACCCAGTCATCCCTGGGCGGCACAAAATACGGCTCGGCGACGACTGCCACATCGATTGACCACTGCGCCATGCTCTGGAGCAAGAGATCCTGAGCTCTGGCGCAGTGGTTTATGTTACCCTGGAGGAGACACAGATGATCTGGGGCCATTACTGGGTATCCATTAGGGTTGTCTCCTCCCCAGTCCCCGGCGGATCTGCTGCCGCAACCGGTGGGTGAGCCGGTTGCGAGGAACCGGATGCCTCAATTGGTGAACCTTGAGAAGCTGGCGGATGAATTGGCTGTGTGTTGGTTCCGGATTTCCTCCTTGTAGGCCTGGCGCAGGCCTTAGTCCCGGTCCGGTGATCGGCTGGCTTGCCTGATGCCGCACAAAGTACGCAGTGCGGCGCGGCCGTGCAAGAGCCAGCTTTATGATCGGACTGACCGCAGCGGAAGCACAGCTGGCTGCGGTCGACCCCCGCGGTGCACCGTACACCCACGTGTCCCGGCTCGAGACAACGATAGCACCGCAGGGGCCTGGGCGTCAAGAGCGTCACCTGCGCCGAGACCCATCCTATTAGCAGTCTTCTGCCCTCCTTCAATTTGTTGGCCGCCGCTACAGGACAACTTACTACCACAGTCCCGAGGCCAGAGACACCCCTGCGAATTGTGCCCGCCTTTACTTGTTCTGGCGGGCAGTTGCCGGCCTTCGAGATGGCGGCGGCGACCTCATCACTGGTGACAGAGTCGTCCAGGCCCGAGATTCGCAAATCTGCACACTTAGTGGGCCTGGACACTCTGACGTCGTCGTTTCCGAGAGACGCCCTTAGCTTTTCAGCAAGGGCGTCTGCCTTGGGGGCACTTGTAGCCCCCGAGATTTCCAGTAATCGGGCTCCGGTAGCCGTAGGCTTGCACCGGAGGCCCGTTATGCCGAGATCATTCAATGAGATTTCGGCTTTCGCCTTTGAAAGGATCTCGGCATAAGTTAGGCCCCGCTCCTCCGCGCCTGGCTGCAGTGTCAGAACCACAGCCGTTGATCGCGGGGCACGGAGCCTCGCAGCCTGTGCTTGGGCCGCCGTCTTTGTTTTCTGGGCCTGTTGCCTGGCCTTGCGGTGCGCCTTATTGTTATTTTGTTTGGCGCCCGCAATTGTCCATTCCGCCTCCTTTTGTGAAGAGGCGGATTTAGGGTCGCGCTGGTCTGGGGATTGTGTTAGCGGCGCTGTAGAGGTAGCCGCTGCACCCGACTTAATCTTCTTCTTCTTTTTCTTCTTCCCATTTGCCTTATCTTGAGATAAGGCAATTGGGGGTGCCTCCTCCGTTATAGCAGCAGCCGCTTGTGCCTGTTGTTTGGCACGAGGCGCTGCGGCTTTTGCCGCATAAGATGACGCCGGTGCGCTGCGTTGGTCTGCAGCTAGGGGAGGGCGTAAGATCCTCCCCTCTAACACCGAGAATCGGGCGTTGAAACTCGCCAACTCCTGACGGACAAGGCGAGCTAACTCCGATTCTGGTGGCGGCTGCTGTTGTGTGGGCTGCTGTTGTGGCTGCTGCTGCGGCTGTGGCAAACCCAGCTCCTTCCGGAGGTGCTCGCGGCGGAAGGACGCCATCTCCGCCTTGAGCTCCTCATACTCCTTGCGGAGTTCCGCCATTTGGGCCGCCAGCTTGGCATTTTGGGCCCTTAATAAGGTCGCCTCTTCGCTAGTGGTGCGGCTGAGTAGCACCTCGGCACTCTCCAGTATCGAGGCCGTAGCCTCTTTGAGTGCCTTCTGGCCTACGCCACTGAGGCCCTTTGAAACTTTTTGGACCCTCTTCATGGCAGCCACAGCGTCAACCATTCTTTGGTTGAGGTCGGAGGCAGGTAGGTCTTCCGCCTCGACGACCATGTCGGAGGCAGCAGAAAACGACTCCGTCAGGCGGGTGACCCTCCCTTCCGTCACCCTTTTTGTCAGAGCCGCAATCTGCCGCTCATCCTCCGCTTGCTTGTCGGCGTCGGCTGCAGCCTTCTTGGCAGCCGCAACCTCGCGCCTGGACAAGCCGATGCCAACGTACTTGCCTGTCGACACCGGCCTACCTCTCCCGCCTTTTTTGGCACCGACCTTGGCAGCCGGTACCGAAGTATCACTCAGGGCCGAATCCGACCCCGAGTCAGCACCACTTCGAGGGCGCTTGCTCGGGCGCTTTGAGCTTACACTCGCAGCGCTTGCGACGCTCATCAGACTCGACGCAAAGTCCGAGTCCGACAGCACACCTTCACTCCTCTCGATAAGTACACGAGGTACTTTTTCTCCTTCAACTTCGTTTGGTTTTTGTTTTATTAATTTTTCCATATGATTCCCACGAGAATGGAAGCAAATATTGGGGTCCTTCGCGGGCAGTGGCTCCATGCCCTTTAAAACGTAGCCCTATATACTGTTGGGGTCGGGAGGTACCAACAGGTGGGAGCGCTAACGACCGTACTCCCAACGGCCATTCATCCCCTCGCCGCGCTCCCGAAACTTGGGATTGGGTGGTTTTTTATCTTAGAGGTGTCCTTCCTCTGGGCCAGGCGGTTAAGCCAAGCCCCCGGCGGCGGCATTAAACATGCCTCCGTCCGCTGTCCGGCCAACCCGACTCAGCGGACCCGCCGAAAGGTTTGTTCCTCGATGAACGAGGAGACAAACGAACGCCGCTTCGGTGCGCCTGCACCTGAGCGGCAGTGGCCGCGTCCTTGCCTGGTCGACGAGCGTCGACGGAGCAGGAGCGACCCCTCCCTGTGTCCCTCTTGGTAATGCCCCTCACCTGAACCTCAAGGCGAGATCCAGGATCGGGACACGCAAGCCCCACCACGACGACAACGTGAGGATCACTTCGGTGGGGACCCCCTAAACCCTCCTATATCTACACTTAACTCAGATTCAGGCGACTCGATATAAGACCCAATCCTTTAATTGTATAGCCTAGGTTTTCTTTTTTTTTATATTTGTGGTTTTTTATTTACCTATTTTTTTCTTTTACGAGGTGTTTTTTTTATTAAATGATGACCCCGCTGCAGTCTGAACTGCGGCAATGATTGGACGTATAGATAGACGATTAACTATCAGCTGTTTTTTTAACTTCTTCTTTTTCACACATATGTTTTTTAAATCCGGCCTATAGAGCGACTTTAATCTGTTGTACTCAACAATAGAACTTTCTTGTGCTTTGATCTGGCTAGGATCGGTATTTATCAAATGGACACCACTTAAATTTTTACCCTCGATAATGCTACGTAGGCCTGACCACAAGTGAAAGAAGATCCATTATCAATTAAAGCATTGCCCAAGCTCAAACCTTGACTCTTATGAATGGTGATTGCGTAAGCTAAATTCATACGGGACACTCTGTATGCGAGCCAAACTCACACTTGACCTCTTTTTAATTTTTCCTTTAATTTCATGCTAATGTCTAGCTTCGTCCCAAATTCCAAGTTCCTAGGCCGGTTAGTAGTATATAGTAGAAGTTTCTAGGCCGGCTAGAATAAAAATTTAATACGGAACCCTCTATGCGCGAGTCAGACTCAGAAAGTCAAAGTATTTATTAGTGTGTTTTTTGGTGATACAATAGGTCTTATAAATTAGGATATGGTAATTAAAAAAACTATTAGCAATTTAAGAATATAAAATCAATATTACATAATCTATTTTTATAATAACCATTTTGAATAAAATTAATAAGTTAAGTTTTTGAGTTGTCAAGCATAAATACATAATTATCATTTAGTTTACTTATTACATTTTGTCAAAAACATTTTTACAAAAAAAAAACAACCGACTTCCAAAAAAAACACTACAAATTGAAAAATAACTTTAATTTCGGAAGTCGGTGTCTTTGGTTCCGCGTTTTCGTTTATGGACACCGACTTCCGAAATTAAAGTTATTTTTCAATTTGTAGTGTTTTTTTTGGAAGTCGGTTGTTTTTTTTTTGTAAAAATGTTTTTATTTTTCACTTTTTAGTGGGTCAGTTTGTAATTTATCTAATAGCACAATAGCCTAATGCCAACTGTTCATCACCTTTTACTTTTTTAATTGTTGAGGAGTTCTCCCGGTAAGAACCAGGAGATCCTCAACAATCACTCGCAATACGCATTGTGACGAACATAAATTGCTTAGCAACCATATTAATGTAATCGAATCGCAACCCGTGAAATATTTGTCAATGAGTAGTTCCGATGGCAATCTGTGATCTTCATCATCAGCTCCACTTTACCAAGTGATGATTTCCGAGAGCAAATGCTCCAGTTACTTTAAAAAATATCCAAATCGCTGTAACTTTGCCTATAAAATTTGAGGGTTTCCCTCGATTTCCATGAAATCCTCTCATCAGATTCTAACTTGTTGATAATGGGACCACCTCGAGAGTATACCCTTTCAAATAAAAAAAGAACTTTTGGAATCGGTCCAGTCGTCTTCGAGTAATCGGTGAACATACACAAGGTAGCTACTGTAAACTGTTGAGGAGTTCCCTTAACTGTCCTTCGTCTTCGTCATCAGATCCCTAATGACAGTCGCAACCCATCTAGGTGTAAAATTCACATCAATACAAATTAATCAAGCCCAAACACAAGGTAACTGCTGTAAATCGTTGAGGAGTTCTCTCAACTGTCTTTCGGCTCCATCATCAGATCGACTCCAGGCCTTCATTAAATTGTAGTGCTTTAAAATACTTAATGAAAAAGTTAACAAACGCACTAGGCGCTCCTACGATTTTCGAAAGTTCCCCTCGATTTCACTGGGATGCCATCATCAGATCCTAGTTTCCTTATCATGGAACCACCCTTGGCATATCCCCTTTCCAACAAAAAAAGAATAATCAAAATCGGTTCATAAACGACGAAGTTATCCGCGAACACATATAAAAAAAAAAAAAAAAAAAAACACGGTCGAATTGAGAAACCTCCTCCTTTTTTGAAGTCGGTTAAAAAAGGAATTCGTCAATGGTATAATAGCATTTTTCAGTCAATAAGTTATTTAATCTCCGTTTAAATTGTATCAAGTTAAGATCTTTAATATCATTTGGTATTTTTAACCGACTTCAAAAAAGGAGGAGGTTTCTCAATTCGACCGTATATATATATTTTTTTTTTTTCTGTGTGTTCGCGGATAACTTCGTCGTTTATGAACCGATTTTGATTATTCTTTTTTCGTTGGAAAGGATATATGCCAAGGGTGGTACCATGATAAGGAAACCAGGATCTGATGATGGCATCCCAGTGAAATCGAGGGAATATTCGAAAATAGTAGGAGCAACCAGTGCGTTTGTTAACTTTTTCATTAAGTATTTTAAAGCACTACAATTTAATGAAGGCCTGGAGTCGATCTGATGATGGAGCCGAAAGATAGTCGAGGGGCCTCCTCAACGATCTACAGCAGTTACCTTGTGTTTGGGCTTGATTAATTTGTATTGTTGTGAACTTTACACCTAGATGGGTTGTGACTGTCATTAGGGGTCTGATGATGAAGACGAAGGACAGTTAAGGGAACTCCTCAACAGTTTACAGTAGCTACCTTGTGTATGTTCACTGATTACTCAAAAAAGGCTGGGCCGATTCCAAAAGTTCTTTTTTTATTTGAAAGGGTATACTCTCGAGGTGGTCCCATTATCATCAAGTTAGAATCTGATGAGAGGATCCCATGGAAATCGAGGGAAACCCTCAAATTTTATAGGCAAACCTATAGCGATTTGGGTATTTTTTAAAGTAACTTGAGCTTTTGCTCTCGGAAATCATCATTTGGTAAAGTCATTTTGTCATTTGGAGCTGATGATGAAGACCACAGATGGCCATCGGAACTACTCAATGACAAATATTTCACGGGTTGCGATTCGATTACATTAATATGTTTGATAAGCAATTTATGCTCGTCACAATGCGTATGGTGAGTGATTGTTGAGGAGTTCTTCTGGTACTTACCGGGAGAACTCCTCAACAATTAACGTCCCAGCATCGGGAAAAACAATATTTAGTAAAAGGTGATGAACAGTTGGCATTAGGCTATTGTAAGTTAGATAAATTACAAACTGACCAACTAAAAAGTGAAAAATAAAAACATTTTTACAAAAAAAAAACAACCGACTTCCAAAAAAAACACTACAAATTGAAAAATAACTTTAATTTCGGAAGTCGGTGTCGATAATAGAAAATGCGGAACCAAAGACACCGACTTCCGAAATTAAAGTTATTTTTCAATTTGTAGTGTTTTTTTTTTAATTTAAAAATAAAAAATATTTAGTGCTAAAACCAGTAGCGCACTGTTTGAAATCGCTAGGTGAAAATACTGTGACTAATTGGCTTCATAGCAATTTAATATCATTAAATGCCGACAAGACAAAATATAGGTATTCATTTCTCCATGCGCAACCCTCAACTTAACATTACTTACCCTTATCTAAACGCCATGTGTACCTCTTCCTTTTATCCACAAAACAAGCAACATTTTTTATTTATTTATTTATTTTCCCAACTTACATCTATCCTTACAGGGCAACCTATTGCGATAGTGTACTATTATCTAATCTCTTATCCTAACTTATTACTAACTTCTTATTATAATTAAATTTTGTAACTTATTAGAAACAATGCATTCTTTGTGAACTCACTCAGAGAACAACAGAATAGGTCCGAGTCACTAGCGATGAGGTTGAGAGTGCGGAGCGCACGCGTCAGTGGCGCCTCACAGAAAAGATTTGTCCGAGCGCGCGGCTCCGCCAACAGCCTTGGCTGTCGTCTTCGCCACACGTACCTGTCCGGAACACACAAACCTATGTGCCCTAATATATCCGCATTATATACCTTCCCTCTAAGTACTTTGAATATGTACGAGGTGAGTGCGAGATCCCTCCTGACCCTCAGTTCGTTATATCCAACCATGCCCAAAATAAATAAAGTCGGCTACATAAGCGGATAAAACGGATATACACCATACAAGCGCAAGTACAAGTACCTCACAAACTTGTTCTGTACTCTCTCCAGCATGAGCCTATATTTAGATTCGTGTGGAGCCCAGATGACTGCGTTACATTCTCATTCGGCGTTCCAGCAGGAGGATAAATAAATAAATAAATACATTCTAATTGGCTTCTAACTAAAGCATTATATAAGGCGATAACCGCTTTAATATTATTAAAACCACGTACTATGCGTAGCATAAAACCCAAATTACGGTAAGCTTTTCTGCAGCAGCTTGTGATGTGATCACGAAACGTTAGCCCAGTGTTGAATTTAACCCCTAGGTCCCTGACTTCCGTAGCCCTAGCCATTGGCAACCCGTCTATATTGTAAGTATATAGAATAGGAGTGCGCGCGCGAGAGAAAGTGATTGTTACGCACTTTGAGATGTTGAATGAACATAAAATACCTAGGGGGTAATAATGGACGACACACTTCACTTTTAAAAAACATATTGAAACCCTAGTTAGAAGAGTGCGCAAATTAATATATTGTTGGAAATACCAAGCGAGGAGGCGGGGCCTAGCAGCGCGTCATAGTGACGTCAGGAAGTGGAAGTGGCGCAAGACCCGTCGGCATCGGGCGGTGTGGGGAGCGGGCGCTCACTTTTCGCTTGGCGGTTGGATGCAACGGTCGTGTCTCGTAGCTGAAATATTGTGTATAGGGTGTACCTAGGTTCTAATTAATTGTTTTCATAATTAAATCTTATTTAGCTAATTTGGTCGTTATTTTTAAAAAATTCAACCTCACCTCTGGTTTGTAAAATCAGAAGTGGGATTGACCACGCGTTTTAACCGTTTTTGCCATCTATATTTCTTTTATTTTTGTTTTAAATATTAGTGCAGTGTTAAAAGTCAAGATGACCGGTCGTTCGTCTAGATCAAAAGAACGTGATTATTTTCGTAGACATGAGCGTCGTGATAAAAGTAGATCAGCTAAACGTCGGGGTTGTTCGAATGTCGAACGCTACACGCCGCCGTTAAATGAACGTGAGCATCGAGTTAGGTCATCTAGGCGAAGTGTACGCACTCCGCGTCGTAGTCCTCCTGTTAGGAATCGTGAATATTCACGTAGCCCTCATGGTGATTCTTGTAGGCGCCGTGATAGCTCGTACGGTCACCGGCATAGCTCGCGCGACAATGTGTTGGAGAAAATTTTATCTCGAATTGATTCGCTTGAAAGTAGATTGCAACCGTCAATAACACCGTCCAATATTTTTCCGGAGCATCCAACCAGCCAGCATCCTCAATCGTCTACGCTGGCCAGCGAGCGCGCCACGGTCCAGACGGAGCGTGCGATTGAGGGCGGTTCACGGGCGCCAGAAAGCCGGGACGCAGCGGACAGGATTGTTGGAGCGTTATCTTCGCTGGTTCAAGTAAGGTCTCAAAGTTTTTATATCTCGCAGTTTGATCCAAATATTCATGATTTCGATGCCTGGTGTGCGGAAGTTGACCACGGGCGACATTTAAATAATTGGGATGATCGTGAATGTCTCGGGCGCATAGGGAGGTGCTTACAGGGCGATGCGAAGTTGTGGCTTAACGAATGGGTTACAGATAATAGATCGTGGAGTAACTTTAAGGCAGAATTTCGATCATTGTGTCCGCGTAATATTGATGTGGCTACCGTGTTGTATGAGGTAATGTGTACAAATTCTAACAAGTACGCCACCTATGCGGAATATGCCCGTAGGTCTCTTTTACGGCTAAATATTGTTAAAGGGTTGTCCGACGAATTAAAAGTCGCAATAGTCATACGAGGTATTTCCGATCCCCAAGTAAAGGCCGCGGCAACCAATGCCAAACTGCAGACAAAAGACCTTGTAGAATTTCTGTCGGTTTTTGTTAAGCCTGTAATCGATCATAAGAACTCCAGCAATTCTGTTCGTGCTGCTAAACCGTCGGGATCGCTACATCCCCGAAAGCGCGAGGCACGTCAGGGTGATAAAAATATTACGTGTCTCATTTGCGGCAAGCTTGGCCATAAAAAATGGCACTGCCCAAAAAAACCAAGTACTGAGAATGCGGTCCCACAACACGACACAACTGCTAAATCATCTCCGTCGACATCAAGCGATAAGAGAAATTCTAAATATTGCACGTTTTGTAAGCGTAATGGTCATTTAGTCGATTCTTGCTTTCAAAAACAGCGTTCCGAAGATGCGAGTGAGAAAAAGTCCTCAAACGTAAATTTTTGCTCAGAGTCGAATCTCAGCTCAATAACATAATACCCGCATTAGTTCAAAAATTACCCGTTGATATTTTAATTGACAGCGGGTCGGACATTTCTCTAATTTCGGAACCAGTTTTGAAGCATTTTATTTTTAATAGAATCCCTGCTTATCGTTTGATGCGAGGAATCGGGAGTCAGAAGGTCGAGTCAACCTCGTATGTGACGACTGTCATTGAGTTCCCAGAAGTCTCCCTCGAGGTTGATTTATATGTCGTTCCTAGTAATTGTATCAATGCGCCAATTTTAATCGGTACGGACGTTTTGAATCGAAAAGGAATAACGTATATCCGAGCTAACGATAGGCAACGTTTAACACGATCGAATAGTCCGGTAAGAGTAAGGCATGTGAACACTATAGAGGTCGAGAGCATTAGAACACCTTTGGTTGGCGAGTCAAAGGAACGTCTGTTAGGGATCATTCGCGAGTTTTCTGACACTTTTATTACTGGCACTGCAACCTCTACAGTGAACACAGGTAGTATGGAAATTAAATTAACATAAACTACCCCCATTTGTCATCGCCCTTACAAACTATCGGTAGATGAAAAGAATAGAGTCCGTGATATTGTAAACGACTTACTTGGTAAGGGTATCATACGCGAATCAAAGTCAGACTACGCAAGTCCTATCCTCCTTGTTAAAAAGAAGGACGGAAGTGATAGGATGTGCGTAGACTACCGTGCGCTAAATGCCGTTACTGTGAAAGAGAGGTTTCCTTTACCACTCATAGACGACCATATTGACAAGCTTGGTGGCTTCAAGTTCTTTTCTAGCCTAGATATGGCCACCGGCTTCCATCAAGTGCCATTAAAAGATGACGACTCGATAAGCAAAACAGCGTTTGTCACTCCCGAAGGGCATTTTGAATATTTAAAAATGCCCTACGGTTTAGCTAATGCTCCGATAGTCTACCAAAGGATTATAACAAACACTCTGAAACCTTTTATAGATTCTGGCAAAGTTCTAACGTACATAGATGACGTCTTGATTCTCTCAAATTCGGTCGAGAACGGACTTAATACGTTGCGTGAGGTTTTACGGACATTAACTGATGCAGGATTTTCCGTTAACTTAAAAAAATGCACCTTCTTGGACACCCAAGTTGAGTATCTTGGTCGAGTAATAGGTAGTGGTCAGGTACGACCGAGCCCAGGGAAGGTCGAAGCCCTTGTCAGGTCGCCAAAGCCAACAAATGTTAGAGAAGTCCGCCAATTTTTAGGACTAGCAGGTTATTTTAGGCGCTATATAGCCGGGTATTCTGCTAAAACTGCCCCCATAGCTAAATTATTAAGAAAAGGGGAATCATTTGTATGGGGCGCTGAACAAAACTCTGCGCGCGACTATATTATTAAATGCTTAACAGATGAACCCGTTTTAGCGATCTTTGACCCCAACCTACCCACAGAGCTCCACACCGACGCTAGTGCGGTCGGTTTGGGCGCTATATTGTTACAAGAACACCCCGGCAAAAAGAAAAGAGTTGTTGGGTACTTTAGTAAGGCCACCCTCGACGCCGAAACGAGGTATCATAGTTATGAGTTGGAGACACTGGCCATCGTTCGGGCCTTACAGCATTTCCGCCACTATTTAATTGGCATAGACTTTAAAATAGTGACGGATTGCAACTCTCTTAAACTCACCGAACGAAAAAAAGATTTGATACCCCGAATCGCGCGTTGGTGGGTGTATTTTCAAGATTTTAGGTTTAGTCTGGAATACAGAAAAGGATCTTTAATGCAGCATGCTGACTTTTTAAGTAGGAATCCTCCCGCTAATGTTTCACATATACAAAATCCCAATAATTGGGCAAAGATCGCTCAAACGGCAGATTCAGAGTCGCTGGAATTGATGGCTAGACTACGGGATGGGACATTAGACTCCACTAGGTATGTTATTAAAAACGATCTGTTGTGTTATAAATACACGCCAACGGGGGAAGAATCGCGACTCTTATGTTTCATTCCCAAGGGCCATAGGCTTAGCCTATTAAGGATTTTTCACGACGATCACGACCATATAGGCATAGATAGGACCACTGATTTAATATTACGCCATTTTTGGTTTCCGAGCTTGCGATCATTTGTACGCAAATACATAGGCCACTGTCTTGTTTGTCTGGCTCACAAAAAAGTGCCCAGAGCTCCTCACCAACCGATTCAATCCTGGTCAAAGCCAAACATTCCATTTTCCACGGTTCACACTGATGTCTTGGGACCTATTCCTGAATCCAACGGCTTCAAGTACATTTTGATTATTGTTGACGCTTTTTCGAAATATACCTTGCTCTATCCGATATATCGACAAGACTCTGAAGAGCTTAAGCGGGTATTTACTAACGCCGTGTCATTATTTGGCACTCCAACTCTAATAATATGCAACCGTGGTCGAATGTTTGAAAGCAGTACTTTCCAAAGTTGGGTTAGTGAGTTAGGTAGCTCCTTACACTTTGTAACACCTGGTATGCATCACGAGAACGGTCAGGTTGAACGCTACTGTAGAACCGTTCTCAACATGTTACGCGTCGAGGTTCGCAGTAAAGGATCGAAATGGTCCGATGTACTGTGGAAAGTGCAGCTCACCCTTAATATCACTCGACAAACCACTACCCAGACATCGCCGCTTCAACTGCTGGTGGGCATAGAAGCGATGACACCAGTTATCAGGTCGTTGGTAAGAGATGTTGCATTGGACAACAACAACCCCAATCGAGAAGCATTGCTGTCCCTCAGAAGACAACGTGCGTCCGAGCTGCTCGCTGCTAACCAGCAGCGCCAAGATGACTACGTCAACGAGGGGCGACGGCAGCCACGTAGTTTCGCTGTCGGCGACCTGGTATTCGTGAACAAGGCTTCACAATCTGCTGGGAAGCTGGACTCCGGTATGCGCGGTCCGTATAAGATCGTGCGTGCACTGCCTCATCACCGTTACGAGCTGAAACTGCTTGCCGGGTCGTATGGAAAGAAGACCCAGTCGGCTGCAGAACACATGGTGCTGTGGCGAGGCGAGTGGACGCCGGACACTTGCTTAGCTTTCTTTGAGGGTGGTAAGTGAGTGTGAAGTGTCATGCTAACTTTGGGCCTCTGACATTGGACGACAAGTGTACTCTCTGTGTCGCTTGGTCGTAGTGATTCTTCACGAATGTATAATACTGCAAACGTGGGGCCTCTATTATGCATTCGTGAGGGTGACAAGCAAACGTGGGGCCTCTGTCATTAACGCCGTGCGAAGTATGTAGAGCAGCACACGTGTTGCCTATATACTAGTACGGATTCATTTTTATTTATTTTGTCTTAAATGTGGTGCGAGTGACCGAAGGCCGGAATTCGGTCATTTGTAACACATTTGCTTTATTTTGGTATTCTGTTAGTTTCTTTGCTTTGTTATAAAATAAGTAACTGATCTGATGGTTTAACAACTTAATTTTAGCTAACTTTTCCGAAATCTTTGCTTGTAGGCGCTTGAGTGCACGCTTGCGCCTGTGAGGATGGGTTTTTATCTAGATCTGCTATTTATGACCCTCTAAAGTATATAACGTTCAATTTTTGTTGTCTTTTCCCTTCTGCACGCTGCACTGCATTGTCTTTCCTGTAACTTTAAATGGTTCCAAATGCCTTGCAGATGATGATCAAACTGATCAGGGTGCGGAGGGCCTGTCTCGTGAAGATGAAGAGGAAGCGGGCGAGGACGCCCAGCGGTCAGGAGAGGCCGTGTTGGAAATACCAAGCGAGGAGGCGGGGCCTAGCAGCGCGTCATAGTGACGTCAGGAAGTGGAAGTGGCGCAAGACCCGTCGGCATCGGGCGGTGTGGGGAGCGGGCGCTCACTTTTCGCTTGGCGGTTGGATGCAACGGTCGTGTCTCGTAGCTGAAATATTGTGTATAGGGTGTACCTAGGTTCTAATTAATTGTTTTCATAATTAAATCTTATTTAGCTAATTTGGTCGTTATTTTTAAAAAATTCAACCTCACCTCTGGTTTGTAAAAATATGTTTTTTAAAAATTGCGAACATTAGCAGATTCAAAATTAATCGCACAACTTTATTTGGCCCTATTTCAATCTATAATTCAATGCTGTATCACTTTTTGGGGTAGCGCACCAAAAACTGATTTGCTTCCTCTTGAAAGAGCTAAGAGAGGAATTTTAATGGTAACAAACTTCCATCCCTTCTTTTTTCCCACGGATCTGTTATAATTATGTATAAATCCTGCAATGCACTAACTATTCGCCAGCTTTTCACTATGCACTTAGTATTAAAACAGCACACCATGCTTGCCTTCAATGCAGATAACATTAACAAGAGACGGAATGATTTAGTATGCATATCTAATGCAACCTCAAAACATGTCTTTGTAGAAAGAATTTTAACGTTTTTAGGCCCATTCCTGTACAATATATTAAATAAAACTATTATTTAAATAAAAATAATGAAAATAAGAGTAAGTACAAAACTTGTTCTAAATTATTACGGAAGTGCATGAATAACTTATAGTCCTTGTGTAATGAAAGACACATAACTATCAATCATCACATACTGCATCTCTGCTTGGGGTGGAACGTATAAGACCTTTTTACTTTCCGTGGAACGAGCTCAAAGGGCTATCCTCAAGGTAATGCATTTTAAACGTAGGGACTTCCCCACAACGAAACTCTATTCCGAAGCTCGAGTTCTGACAGTCAGGCAGCTGTTTATACTCCGTGCTGTGCTGCGTAGACACTCCATGTTACCTCTAGCGCCAAAACTTCTATTAAGACGCAAAGGTTTTCCTGTCTGTGAAACTGTCAAGTGTCGAACCGCTTTCGCTAGTCGCCAATTCTTCGCTTCAAGCTCTCGACTGTACAATAAAGTAAATAAGGCTTTATCCATTTATAAATGTCCAAAATATGAAGTAAAAAGTATACTTACTAAGTGGTTGCAGGAGTTGACATATGACGAAACTGAAAGTCTGTTTAGAATGAGTTCTTAATTAATATTGGAAAATAGTTCAGAAATAGTTAGCAAAATATTCAGTTACCTATTTGTACAAAGAAAATTAAAAGTACTTGCACGATGTTTTTGTATGTATATCACCGCTCTTCGGGGAACAAATGGCTTCTAAGACACAGGCTTCTTGCCTAGTTTAGAAGTCAAACGTTCATTCATAGACTGTCTCTGCTGTACAACTAAATCCTGTCACTAAATAGTATTGTTTGGTTTTTGTGTACAAATAAAAATATTATTATTATTCTTATTAACTTTTTCTCGTAGTAAAATTAAGGCCACGTGGGATGTTGTGAAGCGCAACATGGGTAACGAACCTTCTAGGGAATATATCAGTAAAATTATTGATGGTAGTATAACGTTGACATCTGGATCTGACATTGCTAATAAATTTAATAATCACTTTGTTGACATTTCTAATAATAATGACAATTGGTCTACTCTTAAAAATAACAAAACTGACATACATAACTTCGAATCAAATGATAAAAGCATATTTATAGAACCCACTAACGCCTCTGAAATATATCGTATCATAATGTCTTTAAAAAACACGAAATCGGCTGGGTATGATAACATCACAGCCGAGCTCGTTAAAAAAATATCTCAACATATAGCATCGCCATTGGCTCACATTGTCAATTTATCCTTAGAACAGGGCCGCTTTCCTGACAGGCTAAAACTGTCTTTGATAAAGCCGCTATACAAAAAAGGGTCTAAATCAGACGTTGAAAATTATCGACCTATCGCTCTTTCTCCCATTATATCAAAAAATTTTGAAAAAATTATGTACAGGCGAGTGATAAAATTTCTTAATAAACACAACATTCTTGTTGACCAGCAATACGGGTTTAGACAAAATAAATCGACGACTTTGGCAATATTTACGCTAGTGAAAGCAATGATGACGAATATTAATGATGAAATACCTACTTGTGCATTAAATGATAAATGATAAATGATAAATGATAAATGATTTTATTTTTGTAAGTAGGTTTGTACAAACACTTTTACACGTCAATCATGTTTTTTTTAAACTAGATGAGGTCGGCGTTTCCTATCTGACTACTCTGAGAAGAAAGGCCGAAACAAACTCAGAGGTCACAGTCTCTTTTAAAGTCCAGACATAATCTTGGTCAGGTTATATGAAGACCATGTAGATCGATGTCTGAGATGGTCTTTTGAGGAAAGAACCACACAGATTGAGAGGACCTGTCCAGTCAGTGCACGCATTTGTCAGAAATCGTGCAGCTCACTTTTAGACTTAAGTAAGGCGTTCGATCGTGTTGACTATACGCGGCTTCTAGAAAAACTAGAAAGATACGGTATCAGAGGTCCAGCAAAAGAATGGTTTCAATCTTATTTAACTGACAGAAAACAGGTAACGAGGATAACAAAATTGAATAAATTAAGTAACACTTTAGAAGATTTTGATTCTGAAGCACGGACTAATTGCTGTGGTGTACCACAAGGTAGTATCTTGGGGCCATTATTGTTCCTTCTTTACATAAATGATTTGCCTCAGTCAATATAACATCAGTGTGTATTGTTCGCCGATGACCCTTAAGCAAGCATTAAATGACATTATGAAATGGTTAGATATTAATAAATTAAAAATAAATATTTCCAAAACGAATGTGCTCTATTGCAAAACATTTAAAAGTAAACCTGTTCGCCTTAATGTTGCACTTGACAATAATAATATAGAACAGGTACGTAGTGCAAAATTTCTGGGTGTAACACTTGATGAGCATTTTACTTGGAAGTATCACATCGAAATAATTTTCAAAAAAAATCAATCAGTTCGTATTTGCCTTAAAAAGAATTAATAATATCACATCTTTGCGTTTCGCCCTAATGGTGTATCACGCATACGTCTGCTCACTAATACGATACGGTATAGTAGTGTGGGGAAACTCTTCCGAAATGGCGAAGATCTTCATCGCCCAAAAAAAATGTATTCGTGCAATATTCAAAATGCAATGGTTTGACTCATCAGGCCTATATTCAAATCGCACAATCTATTGACTGTCCCATGCATTTATTTATATCTATGAAATTGCCAGGTTTGTGAGGTCCAATCTTTAACTATTTGAACGGAAAGATAACACAAATAAAAGGAAAATTACACATTTAGATTTTGAAATGCCCATTCTAAAGCTAGAACTCTTTCGGCGGAGTTGCGTTTACATGGCTCCCCTAATTTACAATGCTTTGCCTAAATCAATTACTCAACTACCCTTCAATAAGTTTTGTGTTGCGTTGCGGAAGTGGTTGTTACAAGAAGGTTTTTATTCGATAGATGAGTTCTTTCAAAAGTGTCCCTGTAAATTTTATACAATAAAGCACAGATATATTTAACTGTTGAATAATTAATATTTTAAATTTTAAAACTTGTACTATTGCATGCTAAATATTGGCCAAATGTGTGTTACTAAATATTTTATTATAAGAACTTTATGTACCTACCATATTTGATGCAATAAATGAACTGAATTGAATTGAATTAAAAAACATATTTATTTAAAGTGTTTACATAATATAATTAGCTTTTTATATTATGTTCACACTTTAAATAAATCAGTCAGTCTTAAAGTAATAATTATAATATCTGCAAGTAAGTATGTTATGTATATGTATGTAGTATGTTGTGTTATGTTCGTATAACTCGTCTAAATGTAGGGAACAGCAGATTTTTTTTTCACGATTTCAGATTTGGTCCCATAGTAAACGTTGTTCATAATGATGAGTAAAATGACCTCTTAAGAGGTGTTTGGTGTTTTTCCAATAACCCTGTATTTACTAACCATCTAACCATCGACTATGCAGCACAAACAGAAGACCTACTTATTGTCTGCAAATAGAACTGCTAACATTCTAATTAAAAAACTTGACTCTTATGAAATAAGAGGTAATGTTCTCAATTTAATCAAATCTTATTTAGATAATAGAAGGCTAAAAACAGAAATAACTAGAAACAATATAGCTACTAAAAAAGAAGAGATATTTGATTCAGATGAGCGTCACGTTACCTTTGGTATTCCACAAGGTAGTGTATTGGGACCTCCTCTCTTTACTTTATACATTAATGACTTACCAAAATCAACTTCACATCCCATGACTCTATTTGCAGATGACAGTACAGTGACAATTGCTAAAAATAATAATGACATGACCCAATATAAACTTGACATTCACAACTCTTTGACATCTATAATACAATGGTTAGACTATAATAATTTAAAGATCAATTTAAATAAAACTAATATCATGCATTTTAGCCAACGTTTGACGAGTAATAATTTGGACATAAATATTGATAATATTAAAATCATTGAAAGCGTTAATACAACTAAATTCCTCGGACTAATCATTGACAAAAGACTGGACTGGAAATCACACATAGAGAATCTCTGTAAAAAAATTTGAAGTTCTGCTTTCGCCTTGCATTCCCTAGCTGCAGTCGTGAATGTAGATACCTTAATTACGGCCTATCACGGCTTAGCTGCGTCTCACTTAAGACACGGCATAATCTTTTGGCGAAATTCTACCGATTTCAACATCGCATTCAAGGCCCAAAAGAGATGCATTAGGTCAATGTTTAGGCTGAAGACTGTTGATACTTGTAAACCGTATTTTATAAGATACTAGCGGTCGCCCGCGGCTCCGCCCGCGTGGATGTCGGTTACCGCTGCAAAAAGCCTACCCAGGAAAGACACGGTCAACAAAATGATTCCCAGGTCAATTCACAGACACCGACACTAACATCGACGACGCAGTCATTATCCGCAGGCTGCATAGATTGTCTTTATGAGGATGTTAAAGTTGTTAATGATGAAAATATTTAAATGTAAGGTTAGGTGGGGTAAGTGGAACATACTTTATTTTTCAAATTCTATGTTCAGTTCTTGCTACTAAATGTGATGTTTTATTGTGACTTTGATCAACACAACATATACCTACGTGCATCAGTTTTTCATAGTTGAACGACTTCTTAAGCTAATTTCAATGCTAATAGCCAAAAAATGGCAAATCGTTAGGTTAGTGCTATTGTTCCTCTTTCCCCGGTTTTTGGGGCAAGAGGAACAGTCGACATAACTCTGTAATTATCTAACCTGTGCGGTTCATTTTGGGACAATCTCATCATATAAAATTGTATTGGTCTAATGTGAACTCAATGCCATTATAATAAGGTCTACAATAAAAAATACTGAACAAAAATCGGAATTTGGGGCAAGAGGGACATGTGATTTAGAGTCAGGGGTACTAAATTAAAATCAAACTGATATATTCTTATAGATATTATTATTTACTTAATCATAAAATTCAAAAGCCTTAAATCAGTCTTAAATGTTCAGTTGTCTGAGCGTAGGTACTGAGCCTACAGTTCAAGAAATAATTCGATGCAGTAACTTGATAGCTTCTTCTAATAAATTAAAATATGGGTATATAATATATGGACTGCATGCTTGTTTTCGCGCATACTCCACCGGCTGCGGCTTCTTGATAGACAAGCTATGCCTTTTTTTAAATAAAAGAAACCAATCCTCACCACGTATGCCATTTTTAAATGGATGTTTAATAGTATTTGCCGAAACGTACTGACCCACTGTTTCTAGTAACTCTTTTCTAGTCAGACCAAAGCCATACTTTTCCATGAAACGAAGATTTTTTACAAAATCTTCTAGTTCCCGTGACAAGACAGCGGATCTTCCCAAAGAATTTGATTTTAAACCTTTACGATCATATACCTAAAACAACACAAAAGGGATATAAATAAAAGTTTACTGAAATTGCATTTGCACAGTTAAATAAACCTGGTGAAAATAAGTGCAAATGCATGTACAGTCAACAGCAGGTCAAGTTATACAAAACTGTCAAATATCTCCAAATGATTTTAAACCTTAAAACGTTGCTGGTTAAGTTCAAAATCGAATGAGAAAATTTGACAGTTTGTGGTAACTTGATGTGCTGTTGACTGTACATAATGTGACGCACATAACACGTGAGGCGTGGGTATATTATAGGTACACGTTTCATTTCATTACACTTTATACGTACATACGTTTTATAATGATGATATACATACGCGATTTATTATTGTTGATCTGGGTATTTTGTAATGTTTTGAAGCCGCATATCCGGATAAGGCCCCACTTTTAACAGCTCTTACTGCTTCATGTAGTTTTTCTGGCAGGTACGATGCTCTATCGGTTTTTCTTGTATAATTTCGCATAGTTCTGTAACAAATTTAGTACTTTAATGAATTCACTCATAGCATTAGGTACCATAACCAATTCAATATATCAATGAAACTTAAATGTTTGTGACTTCTGACATCGGGAAAGAGAAACATATGTTCCTCTTAACCCGGCGGTGACAGTTTCTCTTGCCCCACTTTACAATTTGTAGGTTACGTGTCGAATCACATCAAAAATAGATATTCAAAGCATAGATTATACAATTTAACATGCAACTTTATCAAAATTGAACTTTAAACAATACTTACATACATTGACAGCCTTCCAGCTTAAGTTTTTAGCACTTAAATGAGCACACAAAAAAAATGCCGCGAACTCGTGCTTTCGTAGTCAGTCAACTGAATTTTTGTTTGTGTCAAACTGCCGGTGTTGATGAGTCCTAGCGCCATCTGTGTTTTTCTTTGGTATTTATTTTATAATACTGTTTTATCGACCAAGTAACCATGGAGCTAGAACCTATAGTTTTTTATTTACAAACTACAGTTTCTCATGCCCCATAGACCCTCTTACCCCAACTGACCTTAATTAATACAAAGTTTTCACTTCTGCCGGCAGCCCCGGAGTGCAACCCGTTGTTTTAGGATAGATAACTAAAGCGATTATTGTAGAGCTTCTCTATAAACAACATTTGACGTTAAATTATTTTCAGGTAACAAAATATACTGATGGTCGGGAGCCCCGACCCGTGATAGGGCAACGTACAGTTGCCCATGCGTAAAACATTCTTTTCGTAAATCAATTCCTACTAATTTGAATGTTTGGCCCTGGGATTTGTTTATCGTTAGTGCAAAAGAAATTTTTACTGGAAATTGGAGCCTTTTGACGGGTATAGACAAATCAGTAGGAATCATGGGTATTCTTGGTATATGAGCTAATTCACCAGCTGCAGGGCTGGTGATAATCTTCGCTACTATTAAATTATCTTTTAGCTCCTTTATAAGAAGTCTTGTGCCATTACACATGTTGGGGGGGCTTAAATTTCTGAGAAGCATTATCGGCGTGCCAACTTTTAACGACAGTTCATGAGGTGGTAGCCCAGCGGGGTTCAGAGAATTTAAAAATTCCTGGGGGTAGTGCACTGCGTCCTCGATGTTAGTGACGGTGTCTATGGATTTATAGCACTTAACTTCACCCGGTACTTTCTGCATAATTAAATTGTTTATTTCGTTGACTGTTTCATTCCTGGGAGAAACTATTGCTCTACAACACAGCCAACGAAAATCATTTTGATGTAAGTTTTCGATGTCAGGATATATAGCATCTATCAGACTATCTAAATTATGGACTATTTGGCCTAGAGACTCATCCAAAGTAACTGCATAATCGGTGCCCAAATTTAAAGATGGAAAAATTCCTTCTCCAAGTTTCAGCAGCTGTTGTGGAAAATTGCTATGTGTATTTCCATGTAGATGAGCTCTCATATTGGTGCGCAAATTCAAATGTTGAACAGATGTCCAAAGTTGAGACGATTTTAAACATGCCTTCATAATATCTGCTCGCGTACCTCTGTTGACGACTGGAAGTGTTTGTCGGAAATCTCCAGCAAATACAAAAGTGATACCACCCATGACATTAGCAGAGCTTCGGAGGTCTTTTAAAGTACGGTCTACGGCTTCCACATGAGCTCTATGACTCATGGTGCATTCATCCCATATTACCAACGACGCGTCTTGCAGTAACTTACCAAGAGGCCCATTTTTTCGAATAGAGCACATAGACCGTTGATCTAAAGATACGGATAGCGGGAGTTTAAACGTAGAGTGAGCAGTTTTTCCTTCGTTCAAGAGAGTTGCAGCAATTCCTGACGAAGCAACTGCAATCGCTATCTTCCCTGATTGCCGTATCTTAGCAAGTATCAAATTTGCGAGAAAAGTCTTTCCGGTGCCTCCTGGTGCGTCCAAAAAAAATAATCTCCCCATGTTATTGTTCACGCTATCCACAATAGTCTCATAAGCATGTCTTTGGTCTGGTACTAATTTTGGCACATTGTCATTTACAAACGCTGTTAGATCATTTCTGTTATACTGTTGTACCATTGTGTCAATAGTATTATTCTGAGTACGAACGGGAGAAGGTAATCCAAAATCACTTAAATTTTTGTCGTTTAATTCTAGAAGTTTGTTTTCTATTTCAATTAACCCTTCATTATAAATGACTTCAGTGAAGGGTAAAGTGTTATCCTGATTTTGTTGTCTGATACGATGTCTTATATCTTCACAGAACTGATCTTTGAAAGTATCCCATAACTTCAATGGTTCCGATGGTTGACAAAATAAAAGTATGACTACGAACAACTCCCTTAGTTTTTTTGGACAATGTGATAACGAAGCTTCGCTTAAAGTGTTACCCCAATGGTCATCGTTTTCAAGTAAACCTCGGTCACGGCAAGCTGCTTGATACGTCTCTTTGACAATACCGTTTACAGTTTTAAGGTATGCAAATGAGGTCGTACCGCGTACGTGGTGCAGTAGAATCCTAAGATAAAAACACTCTGATTGTGATGGATGTATCCCGTAGACTCTACCTAAAGCGGCATCTTTTTTTATCCCCGGATGTCCAACTACATCTTCACCACGCCTCCTTCTAGTGAATTTATTATTTGCCCATGTATAGTATTGCGGAACTTCATGATACAGAAGAGTTTTCGCGAATTCATCTTCATTACAGAGAGCAAAAAATGCCAGCAATGTGGTATTGCGTGGGTTTTGGACAACTTGATGAGCTGTCCCTGGTGTAAAATACACCCTTTGACCGTTCTCTAGATGAACGGCCAAATGCACTACAGTAGGATGCCGGTCGTGAATGGGAAATTCAAATAAGCGCCAGACAGCTTCAGATGTGCTTATGTACCTGCCATTTAAATAGTTTTCGACCTCATCGTGTGGGTTTCTAAGGCTAAAAGTTGCCTGATCTGAACCTTTATTTATATACTTACATATATATTTAATGGCTTGGACACAGTGGCAATACTCCACGTTTATATGAACGTTAAAAGTCTTACATAGTAGCGGGGAGTATGGAACAATCCACCTATTATCTATCGTCACCATGTTGCCCCTGATTTGTAGCGTAGTGCTCCGTCCGCCATTTCCTGTATCGCGCCTACGATAAACTGGATACCCATCCTCTCCGGTCTGGGTATCGTTCATGAAACGGCGAGGGTATTTTTTTGCGCAGACACCGTTCTTCATGCATGGTGCAGCTAAATTATGTTCTCCGCAGGGTCCATGTACCATATTTTTAGTTATAATGTCGTGTAGTACCGGATCAATTTCTTGATCGGGTAGCTCCGCAACTATGACACTGTCGATCTCATCTGGTTGTATTTTAGTTTCTAGCCAGAACAGCAAATGACAATGAGGTAAACCGCGCTTTTGCCACTCCACACTTGCCATATAACATTTTACTTTACCGAATATCTGTTCTTTGACAAATAATTTGATGAATTTCTTCATCTTTAAATGAAATACACGTGAAATTATGTCATGACGGTCGAAAGACCGTTGTCCTGGTAGCAGCTCCGCCTTAATTTCAGGCCATTCGGGGTTACATGCAAAAGTGACAAATAAGTCAGGTCTACCATAATTTCGGACGTAGGTACTTACGTCATCGCGTCCTGCGTTTTCTCGTGCATGAAACGCGGAGAACCCGTAAATGACGATGACAATATGACATGTTGACCGATATTTGATGGGTCAACATTTGCGTCATGATTTAAGGCATCTCTGAGATGAATGTAGTCATCAGCCCTCAGTCTTTGTTGATTCCGAGAAATATAATTTAATCTTTCCGATATCATTTTCGCCATCATGTCAACGCAATATTAACTAAATAAGTCTCTGTAATAATGTAACGGATTAAAAGAGTTAGTTCTAAACATTAATCTAAATGCATAAAATTGCATACACGAAACAGTTTTATTACGCACAGAACCCTGCTGAGGGATAGTCAAATAATAACCGTCTTCTCCTGTCACAAACATTATAGGATACTGTAGTGGATCATAGGACCGATGTAGCTCAGAAACTCTTTTGAGCTGTCCGTCTCTACCGTGTAAGACTATATCCCTGGGACCTTTGTCTTCATCGACTAAGAGAACGGCTACTTCGTTTACAGTAGGAGCATTATATCTGCCTCTGTGTGCTGTCTGTGGAGTGCGATCTGAATGAATAATTAACTTTAAATTATCTGAGGAGTTGAGTTCTAAGTTTTGTTTAAAACTTCGTATATACACGTTATGATTATTCAGAGCGGTCTGTAATTCGCGAATTAAATCCATTTTTAAGGTTGGTGCGATGCTTGATCGCAACGATAACTGGTCTGCATCCGAAATAAAATATATTTGCAAGAACTGTGGGTTTTGGCCTGATGATGGTAAAAGGCTACCAATGAGATGATATACCTGTCCTTCAATTTTAAAAGTGGGCATAAATTACCTTCCCTGATTTCTTTTGCGCCAAAAGAAGTCATTTGAAAAAGACTATTGTATTTACGTATATTTGTTAAAAAATGACCAGATAATGGATGGTTATTAGTTAAAAGGTTTTTTATTGGTTGTGGCGGCTCCTGAAGGTTAGGAAGACAAACTTTACCTGAAGCACAGCACATACCATTAGGTTCGTCCGTCCATTTCTTGGCAGAGCAGTTAGAGCAGATCTTATTCATGACTCCGATTTGGACGGACGCTTGTTGTGCATAATCAACCTGCGGATCATATCTGAAAGCCAGTCTGTTGTTGTTAGCTAAAATTCGATGGCGAACTCTATTTGTGGACAACTGCTGTCTCTCTGCCTGAGCTCTAAGTCGCTGCGAACGCTCGACACTTGACTCTCGTTCGCGTAAGTCAGAGGTCCTTACATTTTGTTCATGAAGTCGTTGGGAACGCTCCAGCCTCGACTCTCGTGCACGTAACTCAGAGGTTCTCAGATTTTGTTGTGCAAGGCGTTGCGAACGTTCGACACTCGACTCTCGTGCGCGTATCTGAGAGTTTCTGTGATTTTGTTCAGCAAGGCGTTGTGAACGTTCAGGTGAAGATTCTCCTATACGACGTATTCTTGCTGCCCGTGCTTGAGAACTATGTTTAGAAAGTTGAGACCTGGCTCTCTTAGGCATTTTCAAATGTTTAAGAAAATGTTAATAGCGTGTAATATTCTAGCTCTGAAAAGAACTGTTGTTTAGCCCTGAAAAGAACTGTTGTTTAGCCCTGAAAAGAACTGTTGGTTAGCCCTGAAAAGAACTGTTGGTTACCCCTGAAAAGAACTGTTGGTTAGCCCTGAAAAGAACTGTTGATTAGCTCTGAGAAGAACTGTTGTTTAGCTCTGAGAAGAACTTTTGCGTAGGTGTAGTTTTAAGAACGAAATCTAAAAAAGTCGCACGAAAATTCTTAGACTTCGCGCACGACCGCTACGTAGGGAGCCGACCTCGCGTCTGAGCCGCGCGGGTACCTTACTCATAGATCTAAACTCCCCCTCCCGCACGCGCACCCCCCGCCTTGGTGACGCTCACTTCGCAACGGGCCGTGCAGCAGAAATCGTAATATTTTAATTTCGCCATAACTTCAAAACCAAACGTCCAATTTTAATCATTCAAAGACCAAACATTATCTACATAAACTGTACTTAGTGATGAAATAATTTATTTTGATAAGGATTAATAGCATGAGTAAAATAAATGCGTTTAAATGTAGTCCAAAAAAAATTCAAGATTTTTAAATAAAAAAATGGTTGTTGTGACTCACTCGACATAGATAGGTAGAGTGTGTCGCAAACTTTTTTGTAGATATTTATAAGATCTACAATTAATTAGAACATTTTATGGTTCTATCTTTTATAGTTTAGGCAGCGTACGCAAAATAAGTAACTTTTCTGGTTGATTTTTTACACCTTGTGTCCGAAAAAACCAAATATCTTACGGAACCCTATTTTTTTCCAAAATAAAATTTAGCCTATGTTACTCGTGGATAATGTAGCTTTCGAATGGTGAAAGAATTTTTAAAAACGGTCCAGTAGTTTTTGAGCCTATTCATTACAACCAAACAAACAAAGTTTTCCTCTTTATAATATTAGTGTAGACAAGATATTGACTTTGCCTTGCCTGTATATCCTCGAAACTGTAATGTTTGTTAAAGCGAATCCCAAATTATTTCCACGCTTACAGGACGCTGTCCCACGTAATAGACGGGATATGAGCATAATTCGCGTATATCCTGCTAAAACTGCACTCATGCGCAAAAGTATCATCTGCATCTGCAACTATCTTTAACAAGCTACCTAAGCATTGGACGGAGCTAAGTATCAATGCGCTCAAACGTCAGTTGATGGTGTTTTAATCGCAAAAGGCATATTATAGTGTGTCTGAATTTTTGGTCGAAAAACTTGTCTGACATTAGTTTTATTATTATGTTTATTAATTCCTATTAATTAAACTAGCAATGTGACTCAAAATATTTGTACGCCAATATATTATAAGGCTAAACATGATTGGACTAAGTACCTATAATGGAATTTATTATCATATTGCATGCTCTTGTATGTATACCACCTAAGTTTTAATTTAGTTTTTACGTTAATTTATTACATTATGCACTTTCTAATTTAGTTTTTACGTTAATTTATTACATTATGCACTTTCTAGCCTGAAGCACAGGTTAAACCTAGTTCAGGCAAATTAGCAAGTGTGCGCTATTTTAATTGTTAAGCTATTGTTTGTAAATATATCCCATTTTTATTATTAAACTCTGTCGATGATAGTGCTACAATGTATTGTGTCGAAGTTCTTTGATTAAAACTCTTGTGCCATTACACGGGCTTGGAGGGTTCAAATTTCTTAATAGATATCATTCGGGGATTCCAACTTTTAACGTGTGGCGGCAGACCAGATGGTTTTTAAGAGTTTAAAAGTTCTTGAGGGTAGTGTACCTACTGTGGGTACAGAGTCTTCGATGTTGCGCACTGTGTCGATGTACTTGTAGTATTTAATGTCTCCTGGTACTTTTTGTGGTATAATATCATAAATTTCATTAACCGAATCATTTCGTGGTGACACTATTGCTCTGGAACAAAGCCCCCCAGGGCTCAATTCTTGGTCCTTTCTTGTTCCTTATTTATATCAATGACTTGCCGTACCTCATAAAGGATAATCATGATATAGTGTTGTTTGCAGATGACACTTCTCTTTTGTTTAAAATCAAACGTCAGCAGCTGGTTACTGACAATGTAAATAACGCCCTTGCAAAAATAGTTAACTGGTTTAATGTCAATAACCTACTTCTTAACGGAAAAAAAACGAAATGTATTAAGTTTACGATACCCCACGTTAGACAAGTAGAAACTAGTGTTCTCATTAAGGATGAAGAGTTAAAACCCGAAGATACCACAGTATTCTTAGGCATAACGTTGGATGCCAAGCTTCAATGGGGCCCCCATATAGATAAATTGTCAAAAAAACTTAGCTCTGCAGCATACGCCGTTAGGAAAATTCGTGATTTGACTGATTTAGAGACAACCCGTTTAGTTTACTTTAGTTATTTTCATAGTGTGATGTCGTACGGTATTCTGTTGTGGGGAAATGCCGCCGATATTCAGACAATTTTTATTTTACAAAAAAGGGCAATTCGTTCTATTTATAAATTAAGTCCTAGACACTCCCTCAGAGACAAATTTAAAGAGATTAATATAATGACTGTGCCTTCTCAGTACATTTATGATAATCTTTTGTATGCACATAAAAATATTAATCTGTTTAAAAATACAGTGATATCCATAACATAAATACTAGGATCAAACACAAATTTGTTGTTCCTACAACAAGGCTCAAGAAAATAGGTGGCTCGTTTAGATGCCAATGTATACATTTTTATAATAAACTTCCTAGCCACATTCAAGAACTAAGCCTAAATAAATTCAAAGCTTTTATAAAGCGAAAACTATGCCAGAAAGCCTATTATACTGTAAAAGACTATATTGAGGACAAAAAGGCTTGGGATTGAGCTGCTCCAATAGGTTTAGACAGTGAATGTTATTTTGCAATTTTTACACTTTAATATTTTCTTTTTTTTTTTTTAAGTATCTATTTACTTACACAATGACATGTACATTTACTGTATAAAGTATTATATTATTTTAATTATTGTGAATGTGAGGACTATGTGGGTCATTGTTTACATTTTAATCGTGGTCTGGCAGTTTGAGTAGTTTATGCGGCCTACCCAAATGTCCTGTCTTTGGTATTGTTCGTCGAATCGTTGAGCTCCTGAAGTTCTGAGTTGAGCTGCACGGTTACTGACAAATGCGTGCACTGACTGGACGGGTCCACTCAATCTGTGTGGTTCTTTCCTCAAAAGATCTTTTCAGACACTAATCTACATGGTCCTCAAAGATTATGTCCGGATTTTTATATACACATTGACATTGATGAATTTTATTTAGACAATGACATGAATATTTACTTTGTAAAGTATTTTTTTTTTCTTTTCATTTAATTATTGTGAATGTGAGGACTATGTGGGTCATTTTTTTTTTCTGTGTTCCTTCTTAGTTTTAATCATGATCTGGCAGTTTGAGTAATTTACGCGGCCTACCCAAATGTCCTTTCTTTGGTATTGTTCGTCGAATCGTTGAGCTCCTCATTTCTGAGTCGAGCTGCACGATTTTTGACAAATGCGTGCACTGATTGGACAGGTCCGCTCAATCTGTGTGGTTCTTTCCTCAAAAGACCATTTCAGACATCAATCTACATGGTCTTCACACGATCTGACCAAGATTTTGTCTGGACTTTAAAAGAGACTGTGACCTCTGAGTTTGTTTCGGCCTTTCTTCTCAGAGTAGTCAGATAGGAAACGCCGACCACATCTAGTTTTAAAAAATATGATGACGTGTAAAAGTGTTTGTAAAAACCTACTTACAGAAAATAAATCATTTATCATTTATCATTTTAAGGCCTTTGACACAATTTCTTGTACTTTGTTTTTGAACAAGCTGGAAATGCTGGGAATACGGGGAGTACAATTGCAACTATTATCTGATTACCTTACCGACCGCCATCAGTGTGTAAAAATAGGTCAGTGCATTAGTTCTGAACTTAAGAATAGCTGTTATGAAATCCCACAAGGCAGTATTTTGGGTCCTACTTTGTTCTTAATCTATATAAACGACCTGTGCAATTTGACACTCCAAAAAGTTGTAATTATCTCCTATGCGGATGAGACAGCTCTACTGTTCGCAGCTAAAAAAAAGGCCGAAATCTATAAGGTAGCAGAATGAACAGAATGGTTTTAATATTGTGTCTAATTGGCTTCATAAAAACATCTTAACATTAAATACAGATAAAACCAAGTACCTATTATTTACAATGAGAAATACTAATCCAATGCTTACTAACTTAATCATTCAAGCGCATATCAATTCCAATTTACATTGTGCTGACATTGCGTGCACTTGTCCCACTTTAGCTAAAACCGACCATAATAAATATCTAGGCGTCACGATTGACACAAATCTGAACTTCCGCAAACACATCGATTTATTATGCACCAGAGTGCGCAAACTAATATACATTTTTAAAAACTTACGTAACATTGCCGACTTTAAATTAATTAGACAGGTTTATTTGGTTTTGTGTCAATCTTATATTACCTACTGTATAACGTTCTGGGGTGGAGCCGGTAAATCAATTTTACTGCACCTAGAAAGAGCCCAAAGAGCAGTTTTAAAGGTTGCTTCTTTTCGTCCTTTTAGATTTCCTACACACCAGCTTAGCATATGGCATGTAAGGTGCTAACAGTACGTCAATTATTTATTTTGAATGTAGTTTTATTTATTCCAACACACTGAACTTACCAATACCTTCAGATAAGAGATGAAAAGATTTGGTTTGTGCTAACTCGCAGACTAAACATGCTTTTGCTAACCGATTTTATTTATTTTTAGGACCCTACTTGTATAACCAGTTTAACAGAGTGCTAAAGATTTATAGTTTAAGTTATAATAGGTGTAATTTACTAGCACAGGAATATTTGGCAAAACTCAATTATGCAGACACGGAAAAACTACTACAAATTTTAAAATAAAATCTAATTACCTAATATAATATAAGTCTCTTCATTTACCTAATTAATAATAGTCTCCACTTTATCTACTTCAATATTATTCGTTAATTTATTTAAACATAATATATCTTACATAATCTAGTTTTAAAATATTATACCCTAATAGTACCTAACTCTTTAAGACATTGAAAATATTATACCTTCTTTTCAATTTAGCTTCTAATACATTTATTGTTAACTTTATAACAGGGCCGTGTAACGAAACGTACGACTCCATTCCCGCCGAAACGCGTAAGTTACTCCTAACCGCCTCCCGGTCCGGTTTGACCAATGAGGGCGCGATAGAACATTCCGGAGCGCTACCCGCCCCCGCGCGCCCTTCTCGCGAGCGTAGACTTCCCGCGCGTTTCCGATAGTCGTGGAGTCGTCGGGGCGCCCGCGCCGAATACGCGAGTAACATTGAATTGTATAGCATAAAAGCACTGAATTGTTTTAAGAGTGTCTGAACTGTGTGTTCTGTGATTCAGTAGGTAATAAACGTTTTGCTAGTGTTACTCTTAATTTCACTTTCCTTCGCCGAACCCGAACACGAACTCTTGTTAAACTGGCTGCCCAACGAGTGGGCGAAGGAACTGTGTCGCGTGTGGCCGTGTACGTATACCTACAATGCCACGTACTACGACTCGTAATCAACGTCGTCAGACGGATTTCTTCGATGTGGAAGCTGAAGAAGAAACGGCAACGCCAAGGTCAACGAGGCGCCGCGCGCCCGGTACCGAAGCGTCAGCGTCAATTACGGCAAGCGACCTAACCGCCATGATGGCGTCATTACAGCAGTCGCAGGCCGATAATTTCGAGCGAATACTTACGAGGGTCCTCGAAACACGCCCGCCATCCTTTTCACCCGCGCAGGCACCAGCCGCGCTGGGCACAGCCACACCCACACCGACGTCCTCTACTCTACCTGCACCTGGCAACTTCGCCACGTGTAAGGCTCGATACAGTGGAGCGACCGAAGAATCTATGGACGGTTTCATCGACGCGGTGGAAGCCTTCAAAGACTGCGCAAACGTCAGCGAGTCGAACGCGCTGCGCGGTCTCTCGATGCTGCTAACACACGACGCCGCTACATGGTGGCAAGGAGTGAAAGCCACAGTAACCACGTGGTCCGACGCCCTACAAAACTTGCGCAGCGCCTTCGGAGACAGCCGCCCTCCTCATGGTACCTACATCGAGCTGTTCTCGAAGCCTCAAACCCTCCACGAAAAGACGGAGCTGTTCGTGGCCAAGGCGCGCGCCCAGTTAGCGCACCTACCTTCCGGCGATCTTAGCGAAAAGGTCCAATTGGATATGATCTACGGACTACTAAACCAAAAGGTCCGTAAGAGATTGAGAAGAGATGAGTTCTCCAACTTCAATCAACTATTTCAGAAGGCGAGATGCATAGAAGAAGCATGTGGGCCATCATCCGCAGCAGCGGCACCATCTAAAGGTACCGCCGGCGCTGGCACACGCGTACGAGGCGCGAAGTCCCCGGGCACCGCCGACAACGGCGCCGGTGCGTCGTCAAGGTCGACAACGCACAATACTCCGCTACCCGTCGGGTCCAAGCCATCGAGTTCAACCGAAAAACATCGTTATTGTGTGTATTGTAAAAAACATGGACATACACGGGACCAATGTCATAAATTAATTAAAAGTGATTCGCGTAACAGTGTTAAAAATGTAAACACAAATAGTGTATCATGTTACGGTTGTGGCGAGATCGGAGTCATACGTTCAAATTGCACCAAGTGTAATTCGCATTTTAGCGCGATCGATTTCTTACAAACTTTACAAACACAAGACGGTAAGCCGATCACGCAGGTGAGTACATTTCCTTCACTTAATGCTGGGTTTGGGATTGACCAGAGTTCTATTTCATGTAACACATTATCTAATACATTCCCCATACAAAGTGTTAATAACGATCCTAACTATACATCTCCGTATAATCATCGTCATAAGTCATTGTTTACATCTAATCATATTCACCGCGTAGAGTCGTATAACCGCACTCAGGTACCTAGTGAATTTGAGTCAGTACCTCCTGGGGAACCTAATAAACAGTGTGTCGTAAATAACATAACTCCATATAATTATTCTTATTCGTTATGTCGTAAAATAGATCGTAATCATTGTGATAACGATAGGTATTGCACTGCGAGTCAGTGTCCGTCACGAAGTAAGGTGACCATGAATTTTCCGGGACAAAGACCGGGAATTTGCGACTCGAGTAGGGCGACCAGGATTTTTTCAGGACAGCGACCGGGAATACAGGGTGGTGAGTTTATAAAATCAGAATTTAAAAAGTTTGCTTGTTCTTCAATAGGTCAGGAGCACAGTGATGTGCCACGGCGTCCTATTTTGGGAATCGAAGTTCTAGGAATCAGAGGAAGGGGTTTGATAGACACGGCGGCTAAAGGTACTATCGCCGGCTCCTCCCTTTACGCATTGCTGCGAGAGCGTAATCAAGACTTCAAGTCCAGTTCCATGCGTGTCAAGCTTGCTGACGGATCAGCACCAACACGTCAGATGCTGTCAACGACTTTAGAAGTGAAGATACAAGGTAAGTGTATTAATGTAGATTTTTTTGTGTTTCCGGAAGCTACTGATTGTGATACATTGTTGGGTATAGATTTTTTAACAGCAGCTGGGTTGGAAATAAATTTTGCTACTTCCACATGGCACTTCCATAGCTCTACCGAAGTGTACCCATTGGAGTATGAGTACCCCAGTAACCTCGCGTCGTGTTCAGCTGCTGAGTTGCTGAGAGAGGACGAGGGGACGATGCTAACCCCTCCCGAGCGTGAAGCTCTAGCCTCCCTCCTACAGCGCAACGAGGATGTCTTCGGACCAGGGGGAGAACCAACACCATATGCTGAACACCACATAGACACCGGGGATCATGCGCCAATTTCAGTCCCACCGTATCGCCTCACGCCTGCGAAGAAGCAGTTAATGAAAACCGAGCTGGATAATATGCTCAGGGATGGTATCATTGAAGAATGCGAGTCCGCCTGGATTTCCCCAGCTGTTTTGGTCCCTAAGAAGGACAATAGTATCCGTTTTTGCGTAGATTATCGCAAATTGAACGCTATAACGAAAACGGATAGTTACCCTCTTCCGCTCATTGATGAGCTCCTCCAATTGACAAAACGTCATTGTTTCATGTCCTCAATTGATTTGAAAGCTGGCTACTGGCAGGTACAGGTACGTCCAGCTGATCGTGATAAAACTGCTTTCGTTACGCCGTTTGGAACATATCGCTTTACGCGCATGCCGTTCGGTTTGAAGAACGCGCCGGCTACATTCCAACGGCTGATGGATCGTTTTCGTTCAGGAGCGAGTTTACAAGGAGTCGTTCTAATAGCGTATTTGGATGATTTACTTGTCATTTCAGAGGATTATCACAGCCATCTAAAAGATCTTCAAAAGGTATTCGATAGGCTGCGTCTATTTAGTTTGCGAGCCAATAGGGTTAAATGTTTTTTTGCTCGCCCTGAGATCAATTATCTTGGACATATAATCACTCCAGAGGGGATCAAGCCAGATTCCTCGAAGATAGATGCAGTTCTGCAGATGGCCAGCCCTAAGGATCTAAAACATTTGAAATCTTTCTTACAGACTTGTTCCTGGTTCAGGAAGTTTGTTCCTAATTTTTCCCAGATAGCTCAACCCTTAACGATTCTGACTCGTAAGAATGAGCCGTGGAGATGGGACAGTCAACAACAGGAAGCCTTCCAGTGCCTGAAGAATAAGCTGACTTCAGCACCTATTTTGGTTCAAGCTGACTACAGTAAAGCATTCGTGTTGCGTACTGACGCTAGCAATATTGCCTTAGGGGCTGTTTTATTACAGGGACAAGGTCACGACGAGAAACCTATCGAATATGCCAGTCGTTTGTTGACCTCCGCGGAGAGAAATTATTCCACGACCGAAAGGAAAGCCTTGGCGGTTGTCTGGGCTACAGATAAGTTTCGTGGGTATCTGGATGGCCATACAGTGGTAATAAAAAGTGACCATCAGCCGCTTAAATGGCTCTTAACCCTCAAAACGCCTAACGGGCGTCTCATTAGATGGGCTATGAAATTACAGGGTTTTGATATTCGTTTTGAATATACTCCTGGTAAAGCAAATGTTGTGGCTGATGCTTTAAGCCGCCCACAGTGTGACGATACCAACATTAAAAGTTGTGATGTCTGTAGTGTGGTCGTCGACTTGCCTCGTGTAAGTTCTGTTGAAATTCGAAAAGAACAGCTCGATGACCCTGAGGTTGCCAAGATCATCAACAACCTCGAAGACAACGGACCAGTCGACACTCAGTGGTTGGATAGAGGCTACGTAATGAACCAAGGTGTTTTATATCGTTATATTCCAGATTCAGACAGTGAACAGCCACAACTCGTCGTGCCCCTCACTATGCGTGATAAGATTTTAAAAGAATTTCATGACGCTCCCACAGCTGGCCACCAAGGGGTTGAACGAACTTACAACCGGATCAGCCAAAATTATTATTTCGTTGGGATGCGTAAGTATATTTCAGATTACCTTAAAAATTGTGAAGAGTGTCAGCGCTATAAGGCGTCTAACCAGAAACCCGCTGGACTCCTACAGACACCCGTTCTCAATCAACGAGGAGAAGTACTCGCCATAGATTTGTTTGGACCCTTACCAGAAGGTGAACATGGTGAGAAGTGGATACTTCTAGTTGAGGATACAGCCACCAGGTGGGTTGAATTATTCGCTTTGACAGAAGCCACCGCTGAGATATGTGCGTCCGTGCTCATCGACGAATATTTCCTGAGATATGGTTTCCCACGGCGTATCATATCTGATAACGGCGTTCAGTTTATTTCAGCCACCATGCAACAATGCATGTATATTCTAGGTATTAAGCAAAACCTCATACCTTTGTATCACCCCGAAGCAAACCCTGCAGAAAGAAAGAATCGGGATTTACGTACACAGCTCTCCATTTTAGTGAGGAATGAACACCGTATGTGGCCTAAGTTCTTGTCATCAGTTCGTTTCTCCATGAATAGTGCTACGTGAGGAGGAAGGAGGAGCTACCCCCGCGCAGGTAATGTTTGCTAGAGAGATGCGTTCTCCATTCGACGCACAGTGTGATTTAAGGGCCATCCTAGAAAAAGAGAATTTCCTTCCTCAGGTTACACCGTATCTCCGCCGATTCCTAGATAACTGGAACGCTATACGTGACAGGGCTGAACGTCACCAAGATGATAGGAAGGATATTGGAGATAAAAACCGCCGGAATACTTACTTTCAGACTGGTGATTTAGTGTTTCTGACCACCCACTTACTCAGTGATGCTTCCAAAGGTAGGTCTCGTAAATTCATGCCAAAACGTGATGGACCCTATCGTATATCTAAAATAGTTAGTCCCACTACCTATGAGGTCACTGACTTAAATTCAAAACTTTTAGGAAAGTTTCACGTCTCTGATTTGAAACCTTACTATAGTAGGTCTGGTCAGCCCTCAGCTCCAGTACAGCCTCGGCGCCTGCGTGGACGGCCCCGTCAGTCTGTTCGTGCCGAGCCACCATCGGGGCGCTGTAGTGACTCGGAGGGGGAGGATATAACAGGGCCGTGTAACGAAACGTACGACTCCATTCCCGCCGAAACGCGTAAGTTACTCCTAACCGCCTCCCGGTCCGGTTTGACCAATGAGGGCGCGATAGAACATTCCGGAGCGCTACCCGCCCCCGCGCGCCCTTCTCGCGAGCGTAGACTTCCCGCGCGTTTCCGATAGTCGTGGAGTCGTCGGGGCGCCCGCGCCGAATACGCGAGTAACATTGAATTGTATAGCATAAAAGCACTGAATTGTTTTAAGAGTGTCTGAACTGTGTGTTCTGTGATTCAGTAGGTAATAAACGTTTTGCTAGTGTTACTCTTAATTTCACTTTTCTTCGCCGAACCCGAACACGAACTCTTGTTAAAACTTCTTTTTAAATGTTTGGTTTAGATTGATGGCCTGAAGCACAGGTTTTCCATAAACCTAGATCAGGCAGGTCTACATTACAGTTAGAATTTAATTTTCGTCGATTGCAATTTATGTAAATCCTATTTGTACTTTACTTTATACTTGAATAAAATTTTATTTTATTTTTATTTTATATTACCTAGGTTTTCACGGTGAGATGGTTACAGAATCGCACCGCTGTGTCCGTTACACCAACTTGCTCGTGAGAAGTAATGAATATTTATCCCTGTTACCTTTATTTACACACACTTCATAACACAAGATAGCACGTGCTTCCACTATTACCATCGTTGTCTATCTCTCAAAGTCTTTCTGTGTGTGAAAGAGAGGATGATACCAATGCGAAAGCAGCACGCGGGCATCAACAAAAGTCGCTTTCATATCTTTACTGTGCTATCAGTGCAAGTCACAGCACATAATATATATAGGTACCCTAGTGCAAGTTCACCTGTCGTTTGGTCGGGATTGTGCACGGTTTTTCACAAAAAGAATGTGGTAAAAAAACTTTTTTACAAAAAAAAACAACCGACTTCCAAAAACACTATAAATAAAGAGAAAAACAACTTTAATTTCGGAAGTCGGTGTCTTTGGATTTGTATTTTAGTTTTTGCCACCGACTTCCGAAATTAAAGTTGTTTTTCTCTTTATTTATAGTGTTTTTGGAAGTCGGTTGTTTTTTTTTGTAAAAAAGTTTTTATTTTTCACTTTTTATCGGGTCGGTTTGTAATTTATCTAAGTTATAATAGCCTAATGTCAACTACTTATCACCTTTTACAAAATATTGCTTTTCCCGATGCATGGACGTTAATTGTTGAGGAGTTCTCCTAGTAAGAACCAGGAGATTTGGAGCTGATTGAGAAGTCACCATCAGCTCCACTTCACCATACGCATTGTAATGAGCATAAATTGCTTAGCAGCCATATTAAAGTAATCGAATCGCAACCCGTGAAATATTTGTCATTGAGTAGTGCCATTTGTGGTCTTCATCATCAGCTCCACTTTACCAAATCATAATTTCCGAGAGCAAATGCTCAAGTTACTTTAATAATAGACTTAGGCAAGAAAAATTTTGCTAAGGGCCAAGTTTATGTTACGTTTAGTCGTGTAAAGACGCTGTATGACATTGTATTATGCGACTTGGAACCTACCAAATTGCTAAATATACCTCATGACGAAAAGGCATTGCGTGAAATGCAACGATTGAGGCTTTTATAAATCATCATCAGCCAATTGCAGTTCACTGCTGGACGTAGACCTCCCGAAGTTTGCGCCAACGTTCGCGATCCTCCGCTTCTCTCATCTAGCCACTACCGGCAACCTTTGTTAGGATAATTATACAGAAGAAAAACTCGCAAAAGTATTTCACTTTAAGAAGTATTTATTAGTTTTTAGACTACATGCTGATAATCCTGGCTGCAGCATCAGGCCAGACTTATGACAACATTGCATTGAACTTAAAATTTAGTCCTGTTTAAAATAAGCCCAAACACGACTTCGGTGCTGTAATTTCAAGGTTTGTACTTTTTCTGATGCTCGACTGGCTTCAGCATCAGGTCTCTATGTACTTCGGTGTTCCTCATTAACAGTACGTTTATCCACACATGGAGCCCTTTTCAATGAGCCTAAACACGATATATCTGCTGTTAGTTGTCGAGGAGTTAGGTACTCTGCAGACTATCCTGACTGCAGCATCAGGTCATAACTTGATGATCATGAGACCAAATGTGGCAAATGCCCTATCAAACATCAAAACAATTTACTAAAACAGTCCTTGCCTGTTCGAGTAACTTCTTAGGTTAAGGAGTTGAACCTTCCATCATCAGCCCAGCTACCTGAGATGGTGACAACCGTACGCAAGTACACAAGATACTTCATAAAATATGCGAAAAACAATAAGTGAGCCTATAAAATTTGAGGGTTGCTCTCGATTTCTCTAAGATCCCATAATCAGATCCTAACTTGGTGACAATGGGACCACCTCAGAACTATCTACTTTCGGACAAAAAAAGAATTTTGAAAATCCGTCGACAATTGGCGGAGTAATCGATGAACAAACATACAAAAAAAAAATAAAAAAAAAATAAAAAAACATACAAACATCCGAACATAGTACCTCCTCCTTTTAGTGAAGTCGGTAAAAATGGAAAAACAAAACCATTTAAAACCAGTTGCTTCGACGAAGACAAAGAATCATAATGATATAAAACTATTCAATGTTACCTAATTATTCTCTAATCATCATTTCAGCCCAAAGACGTCCACTGCTGGACATAGGCCTCCCCCAAGTACCTCCACTTCGACCGGTTCTGTGCTTCTCGTATCCAACGGGTTCTTGCGGCCTTCACAAGGTCGTCTTTCCACCTTGTGGGAGGCCTTCCAACGCTACGTCTTCCGGTACACGGTCACCACTCCAGAACCTTTCGCCTCCATCGGCCATCTGTTCTGCGAACAATGTGCCCTGCCCACTGCCACTTAAGTTTGGCAATTCTTCGGGCTATGTCGGTTACCTTGGTTCTCCTGCGGATCTCCTCATTGATTCGATCTCGCAGGGAAACTCCAAGCATAGCCTTTTGTGTTGGATAGTCCATTTATCGAGGAAGGCTATAGGCTAATTTTACGCTACGACCAATAGGAGTGGAGCATCAATGAGAAATGTTGCAAAAACGGAAAAAAATATTTCTTTTGAGAGCTTCCTAAGCTGAGGTGCAGACATTGCGAGGCATGCGCAGCGCACGGCGCTCATCGCATGTTTCGCAATGTGTGGACGTTGATATTGCGTGGCATGCGCAGCGCACGGCGCTCATCGCATGCTTCGCAATGTGTGGACGTTCATATTGCGTGACATGCGCAGCGCACGACGCTCATCGCATGCTTCGCAATGTGTGGACGTTCATATTGCGTGGCATGCGCAGCGCACGGCGCTCATCGCATGCTTCGCAATGTGTGGACGTTCATATTGCGTGGCATGCGCAGCGCACGGCGCTCATCGCATGCTTCGCAATGTGTGGACGTTCATATTGCGTGGCATGCGCAGCGCACGGCGTTCATCGCATGCTTCGCAATGTGTGGACGTTCATATTGCGTGGCATGCGCAGCGCACGGCGTTCATCGCATGCTTCGCAATGTGTGGACGTTCATATTGCGTGGCATGCGCAGCGCACGGCGCTCATCGCATGCTTCGCAATGTGTGGACGTTCATATTGCGTGGCATGCGCAGCGCACGGCGCTCATCGCATGCTTCGCAATGTGTGGACGTTCATATTGCGTGGCATGCGCAGCGCACGGCGCTCATCGCATGCTTCGCAATGTGTGGACGTTCATATTGCGTGGCATGCGCAGCGCACGGCGCTCATCGCATGCTTCGCAATGTGTGGACGTTCATATTGCGTGGCATGCGCAGCGCACGGCGCTCATCGCATGCTTCGCAATGTGTGGACGTTCATATTGCGTAGCATGCGCAGCGTACGGCGCTCATCGCATGCTTCGCAATGTGTGGACGTCCATATTGCGTGGCATGCGCAGCGCACGGCGCTCATCGCATGCTTCGCAATGTGTGGACGTTCATATTGCGTGGCATGCGCAGCGCACGGCGCTCATCGCATGCTTCGCAATGTGTGAACGTTCATATTGCGTGGCATGCGCAGCGCACGGCGCTCATCGCATGCTTCGCAATGTGTGGACGTTCATATTTCGTGGCATGCGCAGCGCACGGCGCTCATCGCATGCTTCGCAATGTGTGGACGTTCATATTGCGTGGCATGCGCAGCGCACGGCGCTCATCGCATGCTTCGCAATGTGTGGACGTTCATATTGCGTGGCATGCGCAGCGCACGGCGCTCATCGCATGCTTCGCAATGTGTGGACGTTCATATTGCGTGGCATGCGCAGCGCACGGCGCTCATCGCATGCTTCGCAATGTGTGGACGTTCATATTGCGTGGCATGCGCAGCGCACGGCGCTCTTCGCATGCTTCGCAATGTGTGGACGTTCATATTCGTGTGAGGCTACTCGTTACTCGAGGAAAATTAATATCTAAGCATGTGTTGCGAGGTGTGCGCGGCGGCGGTGCGCGGCGCATGTCTTGCAATTTCTGTATCCGCCTTTAAGTTACGCAAAAATCATGTATGACGGAATCGTTCCCCTTTAGCATGCGTCCAGCCAGACTGGGGCGCGGGGCAGGCGCGGCCGCGGGTGCGGGAACGCGCGCTGGCTGCCTGTCCGCACCATTGAGATAGGAAAAACATGGAGAGGCCGCGTTATTCTATACATACATTTGCTTATACAAATATGAGTGAAATATGATTCAGAATACGAAATATCGTTTTGTCTCGTTCTTTCTAATAAGATAATCGTATTTGATAGAAGAGACAACAATATTTTTTGGCAACATTTTGACGTGACGTAGTACAGTTGTAGGTAAGGTGCCGTAGCAGCCATCTTTTGCGACAAGTTTCGTGGTAGTTTTGCTGTCAAATGGTTGTTTACTTTTTGTATTATTGAGATTTGCGAGAAAATTACAAGGATTTTACCTTTTAAAACTGCATGCAAATGTTGGAAAACAACAATTCAACATGTCTGTGTGTTGTATTGTGAAGTGTGGTGCAAGAAAGAATGAAAATCAACCTCTAATGTCTTTGCACAGGTTAATAGCCGGTTTTCATGCAATAATACATTTAATAATACACATTCGATGATACAGTTGTAACGCGATCATGAATTTATGGCTAAAGTATTGATATTTGGGTTCATTTCCGTCTAACAGACCTTTTTAGTATATTTTGTTAATTCATTCGTTTGTTTACAATAATATGTCAAATGGAATAGGGTTGTACCGTTGCCGTAATAGTTTCCGTAAAAATTAAAATATTTTATTTCACATAAAATCCTAGCTTCTCACGTTTCCAAAGTAGCCATGTAGATGGCTACTTTGGAAACGTCAGAAGCTAGGTGCACGGTTCCAATTGGTTGTTTCTTTTAAAAATAATTGGCTTTTACAATGTTTTCTAATTTGTTAAGTACCTGGTACTGATTTTAATACATAAGTAACCCGTTTTTTATTAAATTTATGGACTATCTGTTTCTCTCTTCTCGCCACTGCAGATTCATTACCGAAAAAACTCAGTGAAAGCTGAAGTGACGGTAACAGAGAGTAAATAAGAAATATTTTGTTTTTACATTTGGTACTTACGCTATCAGATGCATTTATAAGTAGGTATCTTATTATACTGCCATTTGTCTTCACAACTGGTTTGTCTTAAGCATAACTATAATATTTTTCTCTGAAAATTCTAACTTTAATAAAAGATTTTCTTTTTTGATTTGTATGTACCTATCGATATATAGTTCAGTAATTAACCATCAGTCTTTCGTTTTACCCATCACAAAAGATTAGAAATAAAGTATTTTCGCACACTATAGTTTTATGCAAAACTATTCATTCATTCATTTCAGCCGAAAGACGTCCACTGCTGTACATAGGCCTCCCCTAAGTTGAGGTGGGTTTGCCATAATCGCCACGCTTGGCAGGCGGGTTGGCGATCGCAGTATAGTTGGTGGTGGAATGCATAGAGAACGCTGTTGCCAAACTATAAAGTATATTTATCGAAAATAAAGTAAGATAAGTTATTATAAAGTATAGTTGGCAACCCTAATTACAACGGACTTTAATTAAGTAAGTTATTATGATCCAAACGTGATAACTAGTAAGACTCATATTTAGTATCGATACTCGATAATAGTAACACCTATGTTCCTTGATTGACACAACCCTAGCAATGGCAGCCATTTTATGCGACAAAACGAGTTGTAGGTATGCACCCTTTTTTTGTAGGTATTTCCAGTCCATACTTTTCTATATCAATGGTCCGCACTTGAGCGCGTTTCGCGTGTTGTCGTGTCCAGTGCAGTGTGACCAGATTAAATTTTAGGAAGAACCGAAGCAGCTCAAAAAATACTGAATATCTTATCTGAATGAAATATAACGGTGTTACCATAGCTTTTTATCCAAAATATACTTCATCATTTCAGCCGAAAGATGTCCACTGCTGGACATAGGCCTCCCCCAAGCACCTCCACTTCGACCGGTTATACTTACTATACTTATAAAATATACTTACTTCCGACAATATACCTATAAAAATACTAAATTACTGATCGACTTGACTCGGAAAAGTCGATAAAATATACCGAAAAAGTATTAAAATACTGAATCTGGTCACACTGGTCCAGTGTTTGCCCGCGCGCGCTGCCCTCGCCACGTGCCCACTACAGACACTTCAATGGAAGTTCCCGAAGTTCATATTATGTTTGAGTCCGCCGCACCGCGCCCGCCCCGCACCCGCGCCCACCCCGCACCCGCGCCCCAGTGTGGCAAAGCCCTTAAAAGTTCAAAAAAAAGTCCGCGACAGCATAATTGGACGTATTTATGCAAAAGGGAACCAACCCACAAGTAGGTCAAAATTGAGTTAAGTAGGTACCTATTCAGAAACATTTTAAAATGCACCTTCTATCGGCTCTATAAAGATCATAGTTGTCTGATGACTCTTTCATATCAAAACATTATGTCGACAAGGATACCAACTCATATACAACGTGCCGCTACAATGGCGACATTAATTTAACACACGGGTAGGGCTAGTGCCCATTAATCATATATATAAGTATAGGTTAAAATAATTCGTAAACGGAAAAAATTTTTTTTTCAAACAAACTAAATAATATAAAAGTAACTAAAATTGGGATCACCCTTGCAAAAATTCATTCATGAAATTACTTACCTACGCTTCGCGCGATCGTACTCGTCGTGATCGGTCCGATTCTTTGTCGGCATTTATCAAACAATCCGAGCGGCGCGGCGCGGCGAAAGTCGTAGGTACCTACAGCGGAGGTGCTTAGTCTAACGTCACCCTTTCTTGTACTATTAGTTATAACTATCATCACATCACTCATCACAGTCATCACTAATCACTGCTTTTATTTTGTCTCGGTTTTGGGTTAGTCTTCGAAATATTGTAGCACATTTTATCGTGTAGGCGGTCGGTCTGGGCGCAAAGACCTAGGATCCACTGGCCGGTTTTCGTGGATGCGCTGAAGAGGTCCTACACCTACAATAGTGCGAGGATTAGTAGGGCATTGTTGTGAATCGCCGTATCTCTCGCGATATGTCCTTATCGCAAGGGCGGCACTTTGATGACATTCTCCATAAATTAGGATCATGTCCGCATATTCAGCTGCTGTGTAGTTCGGATGTGTATTTGCCATCACGATCACAAGTTTACATAAGCACATAACACAAATAACACCGTCTCGCGTCCTCCGTATCACAAGAGATGTAAACGTACCTACTAGATTAGAAAACAAAGCAAAGCATCTTTATCTAAGTACCATAATCTAATTACACAAAAATAAATAAATAAAACAATAGGTAAGCTTACCCAGTTTTGCGTTAAAGTCCCCCATGACAACGGTAAAGTGAGTTTTAGAGCCATGCATGGCTCTGGAAATATCCTCATACATGGTCTCTACCTCATCGTCGGGGTGTGACGAGGTCGGGGCGTAAACCTGTACGACCTTCAGCGAATACCTTTCGGATATTCTGAGTATAAGGTACGCCACCCTGGTCGACACACTCGATCTTCACCACGTTGCTCACAAGGGACCTATGGACGATAAACCCGACACCACCTTGGGACTGCTGGGTGCCCTCCCGGAAATAGAGCAAGTTTCCGGATTTGAGGATTATCGAGTCCTCCCCCTCTCTTCGGACTTCAGATAACCCTACTATACTCCATCGTATCTTGCTCAATTCTTCCTCGAGTTCGGTGATCTTCTCGTCGGTCCGGAGTGTACGCGTGTTGTATGTTGCCAGGTTTTTTTTTTTTTTTTTGTTTGGGAAATCATCAAATGACCCCTCCCGCTCTGGGCGGAGCGGAAGGGAGTGTCAGACTCTTACTGACTAAAACCCACCCGTGTTCCTTCAGTTGCCTGTGCCAGGGGCCACGGTATCTCTTTCGAACAACCCGCGACCCTGGCGGGCATCGGCCCTAGCGGACCCCGTCAGTTGATGCTGACATCTCCTTGAGGCGCGCGTGGAACACAACGCGACGTCGACCCGGGCCTGGTCCTTACCGGGCGGCGAGCTGCCCATTGCTCGCCGTCCGCAAGCCCGCACCTACGGTGGCCGGGAATCGGCTATCGATTCCCGACGCCCAGGGCGTCTCGCGCTCCGCCTCCTCCTTCGCGAGCATCACTGCTTCGCAGAAGGAGGCGATAGCCTCCCATGCACTCTCGCTCCGTACCATGGCCCGGACTAGGGCCGGACGCGAGAGATCGCCGCCGCCGATCGCCTCCGTGAGGACACGGCGGTGCTCTGCCCAAGCTGGGCAGATCTCCACCGTATGCTCCACCGTGTCCTCCGGGCGATCCACACAATGGTGACACCCGGGATGTTGCCAGGTCCAGTTTTCGGTGATTGTGGTAGCCGGATCTCTTCCGGGGATTCTTAGCACCCCTTGCCTCACCGTGGCCTTGGCCGCTACCGTAACCAAGGGAAGGCGGGCCGCCGGGTACTAGGGGCCTAGTGTTTTTGTGCTTGTCATAATCGCCACGCTTGGCAGGCGGGTTGGTGATCGCAGTATAGTATGGTGGTGGAATGCATAGAGAACGCTGCTGCCCATTCTCCAGTACGACCCTTAGTCGCCTTTTACGACACCCACGGGAAGTATGGGGTGGTGCAATTCTTTAAGTCCGACACCACACAGACTACCAGACAACCTATATATTCCTCTAAAAAAATTAGTTCAATCTTGTATCTGCATTGCTGAGTCTCAAATTGCGACACGAAATTCGTGTCAGAAAGTTTCAGGACTTTGGCATAGTAGTTAACTAGGGAAAGAGTAAATACGTAATTTGTGTATTTCACAAAAAGGTAATGCAATAGTTTTAAGATCCTGGAAGAATTTTCGTAAATCTAGAGTACCTACGGTTGAAATACATATCGTAGTCCCTTTTATGCAATTAGAAATTAGTTTTACTTAGGTGTTACACATCGACAAATGTTATGTAGGTATGACTGAATTATAGTGACTGATTAAATTAAATTCAATCAATCTTAACTATAAATTCCGATAAAATGGAGTAAATTATATATTATTGTGATACAGCCATTTAAATCTACTCATTTAGAAAAAAGTTATGTACATTTTAACTTTTTTGGGAATGAGGGTTATAACAGGGGTAATGAGTCTGATTTTGGGAATGAATTATGTCTATGTGAATGAAAAATCACAAATAGCATCTTGATTCAAATAAACATTTATTATTTAATAATATTTTCAATAGTTGCTCTCAACGAGCAAAAAAAAAAAAACAAAACAATTCTAACATGTTTTTCATTTACGAAGATGATCATGATATTTTTCGTTCGACTCAGCAGGTCATTTTTGTTAAGCTAAGTTGATTACACCGTAACCTGATATTTGAAAAACATAAAATTCTTAATTACAATTAAATTAACAATCCTACTAATATTATAAAAGTGTAAGTTTGTATGGATGGATGGATAGATGGATGTTTGTTACGCAAAAACTACTGATCGGATTTGGACGAAAGTTAGCACACAGATGGTTTATAACCAAACCATCTGTGTGCTAACTTTCGTCCAAATCCGTTCAGTAGTTTTTGCGTGAGTAACAAACATCCATCCATCCATCCATACAAACCTCAGGCGGCGCGGTTAGCGCGTACCGTAAAACGCTGCAACTTTGCCAACTAAGCCCAAGTTTGCCTATTTCGTTTCAATTACGATATTTCGCGTTTGCTTAGTTTTTTCTTATTTTCTACCATTTGGTAGTGATTTTACATTATTAGGGCAACAGATTTTTCATTTTTTGTAATGGTAGCTTCATTGTTACTCTGTCAGTTGTGCGACAAACACCGGTGCGCGTAGGTGAAAATTTTGAGTGTCGTGTAACTTTTGAAGTTTTAGCTAAAGAAAAGGTGTTTTCGTGCAGCTATAACATCCCAGGGTAAGAACATACTATCTACTTTCCATATTGCTTGATATTTTTATTAAAAGGACACGATTTCATTAAAATAACTTAGTAGGCAATGTTGTGCACTGTTTTGGAAACTTGAGTGACACAACTTTGCCTGGGTCTAGGGTTGTCACTAGGCGGATTTTAATATTGATAGGTACCTACCTATATTTTTACTATATAAATGTCATATTTGCATGAAATTTTCACAGCTTGGAACCCGGTTATATCGAGACTCAAGAGCTTGCATGCACTAAATTCCCTTCGTTTTACGATATTTTAATTTTATTGCATACATTGTTAATGTTCCGAAATCGGGTGAGACATAGGTATCACCAAGGAGTTAGAGCTTCAATTGAAAATGTTACATTTTTTTATGTCAATAGAACATTCTTATTTTTATTTCGACAGTTATGTTTTCAATCGCCTGTAAGGGTGAGGCAGAGGTGTATCTCTGCCTGACCCTTCAGTGATTACAGGCATGATTTTGTATTTAAGTAAGTCTTAACTTTGTTGCAGTTAAATGCAAAAATGCCGAATAATACACAACGAAGCAGGAGAAAACCAGGAGCTCGTAGTTATGCCGATTACTCTGTAGAAATATCAGAAGTTGTTGCAGATCTCGTACGAAAAAGATCCCGCGTCAGACCATTTTTAATAAATCAAAAAACATGCATAGCAAACCATTTGGTCGACCTACAGAGTTAACAACTGAGGAAGAAGCCCACATCGTTAAAGCCAGCATTGCTAAAAAGCAATACATTTGTGATTTTTACTCATAAGTAGCAATTTGTTTTATTTTTTTACAAAGTGAATAAAAGTTTAAGAAAATAATCCGTATTTTTTTGGGACAACCCTAGAGTCAACGACATTTTTGTATGAAAAGTTTCTGGTACCTGCTACAACATTGCCTATTAGCTGTAAAAAAATATATATTACCGCCATGGCAATAATCTAACTGCTGCGGACAAGCACGGTGTCTCATGTACACGGAAAAAAAATACTAAAAAGATCTACAATATATTTATTGAGATATCGTTCTAGGCAAAGTTGTGTCTTTTACCTACAACTTTGCCTACGACTTTGAGTGCTTGTAATTCTGAATGACGGCATGATTTAAATAGATTTGGGTTCTACCAGGCAAGGCATAAGGTCTGTTTTCCATCTGCAAGTCTTTAGAAGCCGTAATAGTAAATAGGTTCAGAGATACGAACAAAAAACGTCAAAATCCAGGCAAAGTTACAGCATTTTACGGTAGCGAAGTGGCAACAGTGCATCTAATCCAATGCTAAGCGAGGCGCCCGCGCGAGCGCACAAAAATGTAAACAGACGGAACGGTAACGTAACTAAATTAACGGTAAAATAAAGTTACTGATGTATTTTGCGTTAATGTTAATTAACGTTACTTTACTGGTAATGTGATCAAGTAACGTTACATTTTTGTGAACGTTATTAAGGTATCAAATTGAAATTAACGTTACTTAACGGTTATTATTTCGTTATTTGGTAACGTTAACAAGCCCTGGGTACTACTACTATTTCAATGAATATCATCGTCTGCCTAGCCTTTTCTCAACTATAGGTACTACTACTATTTCAATGAATATCATCATCTGCCTAGCCTTTTCCCAACTATAGGTACTACTACTATTTCAATGAATATCATCATCTGCCTAGCCTTTTCCCAACTATAGGTACTACTACTAGTTCAATGAATATCTGAGGAGATAATACAAGAGTTATTGAGGTGAGGGTCATTGCTGAGAGGGTAGATAGTCCTCTATGGAGGCAGTGGATACACATCCACGTTAGATAATATGTTCCTCTCGTATATGTACTAACATTTATTTTTAAGTTCTTTTAAATGTATTTTTTAAGGACACATTTAGTCTGAATTAAAGAAATTGAATTGAATTGAATAATATCATACTTTTAAAATAATCTATAAGTACTAATAATAAAGCTGAAGAGTTTGTTTGTTTGAACGCGCTAATCTCTGAAACTACCGGTCGGATTTATAAAAATCTTTTCGCACTTGATAGCCCAATGAGAGGTTTTTCTTTTCAGTATTAAAAAAAAAACATAGTTTCCAAGAACCCTGATGGCGTTGAACTGACTACGTTACTAGATGCCAAAGTCAAAACGCTTGGAAAAAAAAACATTGCGTCACGTCATATACGCTCGTTGAGTGACAGTTTCGTTTTAAGATCTCAAAATTACATCCAAGCGAATTAATAAACAAGCACATTTTAAATTAAATAAAAGTTGGAAGCAGGCGGGACCCATTATATTTTCAAATTCAAATGGGTCCCGCCTGCTTCCAACTTTTATTTAATTTAAAATGTGCTTGTTTTTAGCTTTTCAGTTTTTTACCGCAGTCGGGTTTTTTTTATTTTTTTAAATAACTTTTTTTATTTCCAGCTTTTTAGTTAACAAAATAAATGTGAAAGATTTCGCAGACGATTTAGCTCTTGGTACGTGTTTTTTACGATTTGTCACTTCGAATTACTTTTAACCATATAAGTTGTATATATTTTTGTAATCACCTTTAAAAGCCCTTTATTTTGATACCCCACTCGATAGGTTTCGAGAAATTTTTTTTTTTTAAGACATAATATTGCGCCAAAAATCGGCCATTTTATATTTTTTCAATTTTGATATACCCAGTGACACTCGCGCTACCAAGACAAATCTAAAGACGTATAATTTATCAAAATCCGTTCATTCGTTTAGAAGTTACGAGGGAACAAAGAAACGGACATACATACATACATACATACATACATACAGGTCAAACACATAACCCTCCTTTTGGGCTTCGCCGCAGTCGGGTAAAAAATTGTGTGACTTCCGTTCCTTGCAGTAACTTACCAAGTTCAGCGCCATCTATCCAGCGACTAGGGCAGCGTTAAAAAAAAAGAAAAAGAAAATCCCTCATTCTTGAGGAAGGCTACGCTACTAAACGTCACTCTAGGACCCTTTTTTATTTTCTGCTGCTGGCTTTATAAATATATTAGGCTCCAAAATACGCAGTGGTTGGGCAGACACATTGGCCATTATTATATTTTCTTCGCAAACATTTTGTCAACAAATAAGACTTCAATTAGTCAGGACTCAGGTTGAAAATGTTTAAATTTTGGGTTTTGTTTTAATTGTTATTTTTTGTCGGTAGGTACTTAGGTACCTATTTGATTTCTTGTTAATATGTATAGTAAAAGTTAAAAATAAAAGTGAAGTTAAGTTGATAATTTCATTGTTTTATTTAAATACCTACCATATTACATATTATTTATTTCTGTACCTATGCGAAATCCCACGGGATTGAAAATGTTTAGTCCCGCAAATACCGAGATGGGTTGCGGGATTGGAAGCCCTAGTAGCGCATACCTACCGAGTTAACATAAGAGGGACCTTAGACGATCAATATGGCATCAGTTCACTCTATGATCTTGGTTCAGATTGATCGTGTACGTTACATTTCGATTCCCACCTATCAGTCAGGTTGAAACAGAACTGATACAAGACCTGCATAGCTATTCACAATCATCAGACACGCTATCGTATCGAAAATTACACATTTCGATAACCTGATTTGCCTTGCTCCCGACATCAAACAGCTGTCGGAAGAATACTGGTTGTCTATTTCATTTCAACTAACAAAATTATCGGGTTTTGGACATAATTATGAACAGTGTTTGGAGGACTCCTACCGTAGACAGAGAAACTAAGTAGTTTCTCTGTCTACGACTCCTACGATAACATTGATTGATGTTCGATACGATACGGAAGCGTATCGAGTGGTTGTGAATAGCTATGCAGATATAGGTCTACAACACTGACCTCTAGCGTACTTGTACTATAGAGGTCAGTGGTCTACAAGAATCTCATGGCAAAAAAAAACAAAAAAGCTTTGTAGCAATGTCAAATCATTGACATAGAAAAGTAAAATGTATGAAAACCACAAAGTTTTTGTTTTTTTTTTTTGCCATGAGATTCTGGTAGACCTATAGACAGGATGTAATGAAAATTTTAATTTCTCGGGTGACCTACAGAAGTTACCGCGCGTACAGTGCGCCAAGACTGGCATGTCGCATAATATGGATTTTTTAATTTGATTATTTAAAACTTTGAGGGTTCGTTTTGATCCGTGTCGCACCTTCACCCTGGACAGCCCCGTGGGACTGCAACAATGACTATCCTACAGTCATAGTGAGGGGGCAGAGAGTCGCTTGATGAGGTCGAATCCATTTTTACCGACTTCAAAAAAGGAGGTATGTAATATTATTGGAACTGCATTCTTTTCACTAAAGACAATCTATTAGGGCTTCCAAACAAATATACAAAATTTTATAGATGTATGTATCTTTGTAAGTATGTATGTTTGTATGTATGTATGCATGTATGTATGTCCACGAATTTCTCCGCAACTGTTAATCGGATCGTGATCATTTTTTTTATTGGCTTACATTTACTTCAACTTAGGGAGCAGTACAAGTTTCATCAAAATTGATTCAGTAATTTTCAAGATAGAAGATAGAAGGACTAATACGTGTAAGTGTGACGGCCTGGCTTATTGATACGAGCTACGGGTGTAGTGTCAAACGGAAAACATCTTAAAACCTTGGCTATATTCTAGTGCAATATTTACAACAAAATTACTATTACCTAATTATTACAAACAAATTAATATTCTAATAAAAATTACGAAATAAAAAAGTAATTTCAAAAAAATTAACCGATTTCAAAAAAAAATTAACTCAAAATTATGAACTATCTTTATTTTCAGAAGTCGGTGGGATATACTAAAATACAGATCCCAAGACACCGACTTTCGAAATTAAAGTTATTTCATAATTTGAGTTCATTTCTTTTTGAAGTCGGTTAATTTTTTTTTTAACCCCCGACGCAAAAACGACGGGGTGTTATAAGTTTGACGTGTCTGTGTGTCTGTGTGTGTGTGTGTGTGTCTGTCTGTGGCATCGTAGCTCCCGAACGGATGAACCGATTTTCATTTTATTTCTTTTATTTGAAAGGTGAATTAGTCTGGAGTGTTCTTAGCTATGTTTGATGAAAATCGGTCCAAGATGGCCGCCGTCACAAAATGGCGGATTACATATTTTTTCACAACACCCTAAATATGGGTATCAAATGAAAGGGCTTGAATAGTAGAATACTATACACTATTACAAATTTCAAATCCAAGATGGCCGCCACCATAAAATGATGAATTACATTTTTTTTTTCACAACTCCTTCAATATAGGTATCAAATGCAAGGGCTTGACAAGTAGAATAATGTACACTATATTGAAAGGAAATGAGGAATATAATCTAACGAAATGAAAACTAAAAACTTGAGAATTATTTTTTTGTCTGATCAATCAATACGACCACTGAGTTTGACCATTTTTATTACGAATGGAATTATCCTACTTAAAAAACGTAGGTAAATTTCTACATAAGATAGTGTCGCAGTCCCATTTTATAAACTAGATCTGAAATACCTAAGATATCTAATAGCTATGAAATACTTGTACGAAAGTTGAATAACTGAAGGAAGAACTAGAAAAAGGATATAATAAAACAAAAAAATCTGTTTAGTCTTAAAAATTATTCTTCAACTATAAATTAATAATTCTTTTTTGACGGATAAAAACTTGATTAAACACAAAATTACCTGAATCTTAAAACGCAAGAAAATAAAAGAAATGAAATACAAACATTAAGGAGTCCCTACAAAAAGCATGAAATAAAAAATTAAATTAAAAATTTAAAAAACCCCCGACACAAAAATAATAACATTAAATGTAAGTAATTGGAAAAGGATCAAATAATTTAAAAACCCCCAACTTAAAGAATCTAGGTAACGAGACTAAAACAGATAAATTCATATGGAAGTCGGGGGACCGTTCTGTGGAACACCTTCTGCCATATGAATTTATCTGTTTTTAATTAAATTAAAGTTATTTCATAATTTGAGTTCATTTCTTTTTGAAGTCGGTTAATTTTTTTTTAATTACTTTTATATTGTGTTACGTCACTGCGTGTGTACCTAGCATTAAATAACGGAAAGTAAAACCCTGCTTTGGAAACTAATAAATAAAACTCTACTCTCAAAAAAGATTAGCCGTAAGGATTATCACAGAAAACCACGAAAACCAATACTCTTGTATTTTTTTTTTATTCATTTTTTTTGTTATTTGAACACGCAAAAAGTTAGGAATGTCCAAAACGCATTAAAAAGTGCAAACAGCGCTAATTATTCCCCTAGTGGCAGACACAACGTACTAATTTGTCAAAATAGGTTATAACGCAACCAAGTATGAAAGAATAGACTGGTATCGAACCTCTCTTTTTCCTACATTGTTTTAGGCGGTTTGTCTCTTTCTATCTGCCGTCAGACAGTGTTGACGTAAACTGTCACTGTTACACCGCGAGGCTACGTACCTACGTAGTACATCGCTTACGTTCATGTTTTTTGAGAAGATAAACGTTGAAATCTGTACACTATTGTAATATCAAGCGAGAAAATGTTCGGTGGCAGTGTGCCCGTGGTGATTCAATCCAGGTGAAACACGCACGGCGAAAGGGGAGTGCAAAACGTGGTGTGTCGAGCACGAGCTTGCGGTTGCCGTAGTTTGTTATCAAACAGCGCTGCCCGAGGCCGCGACCGCGAGACCATGGCGGAGGCGGCGCCCGGGAACATCGTGAAGGAAGGCTGGCTGCAGAAGCGCGGCGAGCACATCCGCAACTGGCGCGACCGCTACTTCATCCTGTTCGACAACGGCGACCTGGTGGGCTTCAAGACGCAGCCGGAGCGGAACAACTACCGCGACCCGCTCAACAAGTTTACGGTGCGCGACTGCCAGATCATGGCCGTGGACAAGCCGCGCCCCTACACCTTCACCATCCGCGGCCTGCAGTGGACTACCGTCATCGAGCGCAACTTCTCCGTCGACACCGAGAAGGAACGGTGAGTGTGCCCCTGCAGCCACAGACCTGGTAGCTGCCAGGTTACAGACCACTGGCCCTCAGGACTAGCTGCTGCTCATCATACTACATGCTCATAGTAAACCAATCATAGTAACAATAGTCAGTGAGGTTTCACAGCACGGTAACTGCTCCGGGTTTGCCCACTGCTTGTGTCATAAGGAAACTAATTGTTGGAGGATGTTTTTATTATTCTCATGTTTTCCTGTTTTAGTGATTATGGATGCAGTCATAGATGAAAATATGTGAAGTTTGCTTGTTTTCCTAATTTCAACCTAGCTATCACATATTAAAATTAGAATCATGAACAATAACAACTAACAAACACGTTTGACATTTACTGTTACAAACACCTGATAGTGGTGCTATCTGAACTTTTAATTATTATGATGATTACATTTCTGTAATGAACAATAATAATTTATGCATGACCTTAGCTCTTGCATATTATACAGGATATGCTGGGATTGGCAAATGGGGCTAAAGCTATAGATAATCTGTATATTACACAGGATATGCTGGGAGTGGCCAATGGGGCTAAAGCTATAGATAATTTGTCTGCATATTACACAGGATATGCTGGGAGTGGCCAATGCTAGCAAGCAAGTGGCCTAAAGCTATTCCAACCAGTAATGTCCCCCTGCAGAGTAAAGGCTGCTAACCCCGCATTTATACCAAAATATAAAATGTGTGTTCTTCCATGTTAAATGTTTTCTTCAATTTATTATTTACATTGCAATTTGTTTTAGATGTAAAAAATAAATAACAATAAATACAGATTTGAAATTGGACCAAATAAAGTAAGAAATAAATGTTAAATCTTATAAGTACATGGGTTGTGTAAAAGAAAAAAGGTGTGAGCCATGAATTAAAAGTCAAATTACAAATTAGTCACAGCTTTTGTTACTATGTTAATGTTTTAGATAGAAGAGAAAGTTTTTAGAGTTTGAGTGCTTAGAGTAGGTATGCAGATGAATGTTATAATGCACTTTGTTTTTGTAAATGATTGCATTTTCAAGGTGTATGTGAATGGCCAAATCCTCTTGAAAGTCTCAGGGCCGATCTTGATACAAACCATAACTGCAAGCTTAAAACTCATTATTGTGCCCGGGAATCGAACCTGTTTGTTTAGTGTATCTCATTGAAGGGTTGTGAAAGTCAGACAGGTAGTTGCTCCATTTAAAATACTGGCATTCAGCTTCACCCAGTTAGACTAGAAGCCAACCCTAACATATGTAGTTGGGAAAAGGCAGTCTAGAGTACATTATACCTGATCAAATTGTTGATTTGATTTTAGTTGATCGCAAAAATCATTCTAATTAATTTATTGTGGATCATAGGTTCATAAGATGGTGTGTTAGTTACAGGTAAGTCTGCTATGTCCCGCCATTAAGGCATACAAAATTCACATTATAAGTTTAGTTCATAGTTAAAATACAATACATCAAATTGTCATGCAATAAATTAAGATTAAATTAGTATAATATTTATGTCAAATTACAAATTAGTCATGAATAATATTTATGTCAAATTACAAATTAGTCCTAAATAATATTTATGTCAAATTACAAATTAGTAATGTTACAAAAATAGTATCATTCAATGTATTGTCATTTGGAAATTCTCTTAGAGTAATAACATAATTACTTATCAATAATTCGTGTAGTTTTTTTTTAAAGGCATTATGTCACTCATTTTCTAAGGAAACGTGGAAGATTATTAAAGATATGTGGGCCCATTCAAAAGATGCTCTGGTGCAAAAGCTTTGTTTTACTGGCTACGGTGCGCAGCTTGTCTTTCTGTCTGGCCCTAGTGCAAAATTCAAATAAGATTGAATTTGATTTTATGAAAATTACAGTTTCATATATGTATACACTAGGGAGAGATAATATTTTTAAATTTGTAAAATGTGGTCTGCATGGATCCACTTGGTGTATATTGCAGTCGATCTCACACAACGTTTTTGAGCTCTAAAAGCACACTCTTTTTCTACAGAGTTGCCCCAAAATATGATGCCGTAGTGTATGATTGAAGCAACATATCCATGGAAGGCAGTTAGTAGTGCAGACTGACTGACAGTGTTTCTTAATCTGTAAAGAGCATAAGAGCTCTAAGTCTTTTGCAAACTTGCTCTATACTATGTGGCTTCTAATTTACTTTGCTATCAATATAGAAACCCAGAAATTTGGTTACATCGATTTCTTCTACAGGGTTGGGTTATTGGTAAAACATTAACAACCTCTTAAGAGGTCATTGTACTCATCATTATGAACAAGACCAAACCTGAAATTGCTAAAAAAAAATCTGCTGTTCCCTACATTTGGACGAGTTATACAAACATAAATGTAGGGAACATCTGATTTATTTTCGCGATTTCAGGTTTGCTCCCATAGTAAAAGTTGTTCATAAGAGGTTGTTAGTGTCTTTCCAATAACCCTGTATATGTTGGTTTTAGAGTAACATATATTTAAATTAGTATTAGGTTGTGTTCTCTGTTTAAAATGCATGATTTTTGTTTTCTCTAGGTTTATTTTTAGGTCTTTTTCATCAAGCCATTTTATAATTGTTGTTAGGGTGCTATTTAAGTCAAGTTTTAACTTACTTCTACCATTACCGGTAAACAATATAGTACTATGTCAGCAAATAAGGTCATACGGTGCATTGTAACTGTCGACATGTCATTTATAACTCAAACTCAAAGCATTTATTTCAATTAAACCTTGTACAGGCACTTTTGAATTGTCAAAATTAAATAGTCTGTCAGTTAGTCAGAAAGTTGAAGCTAGTTGCCCATTCCAAAACGTAGATCTCTATGGAGAAGAACGGGCAAGAAACTCCATGGACACTCTTTTAAATCAAGTTATTACAAAATCCTGGGTACATTATTCTTGTTGCTTCTATATGTGAGAACAATGTAAAAAAAAGACAAATGAAGAAACAATTCAAAATATAAGATTAAAAATAAGCCTTGGCAGTTAAGAGATGACCAGTCTCAACCGACGGCACCCGTTCACGAACATGACGCGTGGATCAGCACCATCCAGCTCAACCATTTTGTAGGGAACCGAATAATCCAACACACGTGCCACCATCGGTGAGACATTTAAGTGAGCATGACACGTTCTCAACTGCCATGCTCTTTCAAGTCAACAACAAAAAAAAATCATAATAAACGGAAACATGGTTCTTACATTTACAAAATTAAAAAAAAAAATGCTTCTAAATAATACAAAACTATAGTTTGCAATTTATTTAAGATGTTAATATAATTTACTACCAAACAGGAAGAGGTATCTAATATTGCAGTATTCAACAATTAAAACTGGATTGAATAAAATAAAAAAGTTATGTTCGTAATGTCAGAAATATTGAAAAAGAAAAAGGGAAGCACCTCTTCCAAATATTGAAATTTTTTTGAATTATATAAATTAGAAAAAATGGTGGGCCTAGAATGCTGCCCTGAGAGACACCGGAAAGGATATTTCTAACCTCAGAAACCACCAGGGACTTGAAACGTTACTCAAAATAACGTTACGCGTATTTCCGGTAACGATAATTTGTACCATTCTACCAGGATCGTTACAAAATTAATTCCTTGGCTATACCGATACTGACAAACGGAACGAAATCTTAAACTTTACTAAAAATATTATCAATATATCGTTGTTACCATAACGATATAATAACGTTAATTCATTTCGATACTCAACTTTGCCAGCTTCATGACTTACAAGATGACGAAAAAGACGAAAAAGTATGACGAATAACGTTACAAATGAATCTGTAACGTTTCTTCTGTAACGTTATTACAAGCGGATAAGCTTAATGTTAGTGATACCTATAACGTTACTTAGAATATTGTTCCACGAAAATGATATTCTATAACGTTTTCTTTTGTAGGTAAAGCTATTGATATTTTTAGGTTTTAGTATTGTTATAAATTTTGGAACATACGATAACATTAGTGGTAAGTTGGTAACAGAACTAAATTCATTTCGTTTCTTCAGTTCTGGTAGCTAAGGAGACTCTTTTCAATTCTACCATCTGTTTTCTGCCACTGAGATATGATTAAATTAATTTGTATATATGTTACCTCTTACACCAAATGCATATAATTTATTCAAGAGTATTTTATGGCTGACTCGGTCAAATGCTTTTGACATGTCCATGTAAAGCGCTATAGCTCGCGACCGATCCATAATTAGAAGGACTTTGTGTAAAATGTTTTTTTTAGCATGGTTTTTTAAGGGGACGGTCCACCACTACGAATCTTGTCTTATTTAATGACTTCATTACCGAAGCTATGGACGATGGCGGGCAGGTCGATGTGGTTTACACTGATTACAGCAAAGCATTTGATCGGATCGACTACGACACCCTAATAAATAAGCTTTATCACATGGGCATCCGTGGAGACCTCCTGAGGTGGTTCTCATCTTATATAGACAATAGGTCGCAAGCAGTAGTGCTCAATAATTATATGTCTAGATGGGTATCTGTGCCCAGCGGAGTACCTCAGGGTTCGTTGCTCGGTCCCTTCTTATTTGTGGTATATGTAAACGACATCGATCAGTGTCTGCATTCATCCCAGTTACTGTGCTTCGCTGATGACATGAAAATTTTCATGAAAATTTCATCTCTGGATGATGAGTTAGCACTTCAGGCTGACTTATATCGGCTTGAAGAGTACTGTCAGGCTAACAAACTCGATCTTAATCCATCTAAGTGTTCAGTGAATACTTATACTAGAAAACGAGCTATCCTAGCCACCACCTATACTTTAGCGGGCCAAACCTTGCCTAGGTGTGATACTATTCGTGACTTAGGCGTCCACCAAGATAGTAAGTTAGTTTATGACACACACATTGACGCCATTGTCAAAAAAGCCTCTAAATTGCTTGGGTTTATAATGCGTCTCTCTAAGTGCTTTACAGATGTTAAAACACTTAAGATATTGTATTGCACTTTTGTTAGAAGCCAGCTAGAGTATGCATCTCAGATATGGAACCCACGTTATCACAAATACATTGACCGCATTGAGAACATCCAAAGGCGTTTCATAAAATATCTTTGTTTCCATCAAAAGATTCCATACCATTCAATCGATTATCTCCGACTCTGTAAGAAATATCATTTATTACCACTCAAAAATCGACGTGAGATTGCTGACTATTTATTCCTATTAAAAATCTTTAACAATAATATTGACAGCCCTGAGTTATTATCAAAATTTTATTTAAATGTTCCAAACAAAACTTTTCGATTTATACAACCCTTACGTGTACCTCATAGTTCTACTAATTATAGGCAGAACAGTTTTATTGTGCGTGCGAGCAAAAATTTTAATAAAATATGTAAACAACACGATTTGGATCTCTTTACAACCAGTGTGACCTCAGCTAGAAGGTGCTTAAGCCTCAATTTTTTTAAATAGCTGCAGTGCTTTTTGTTTTATTTTTTCTTTTTCTCTCTCACTTTTTAATTGCAAACACAAGTAGTTATTTCAATAGTTCTGACTATTAAATAGAGCATAAAGTGTTATGTTACTGCTTGTATGTTCACAACACAAATTCTATTATAAGTCTAAACGTGAAGACTTGTAATTGGCTTTCTGTCGACTATTGTTTTCCTTTATTTTTTGTTATCTTTTAGCTGTAAGTCTTCCATGATGTAATAAATAAATGTAATAAATAAATAAAATGTTATACATTGCTATATTATTACATTTGTTTTTGCTAAAACCATATTGACATGGGGATAATATGTTGTTACTTTCAAAGAATGGGTAGAGGCCAGAGAGCAATTGGCCTGTAGTTACTGATGGAAGATTTGTCATCTTTTTTTATGTACTGGTTTTACTACTGACAATTTTAATTTCTCTGGAAAAATACCACGTTCTATGCACAAGTTGATAATAAAAGGAGCAGCAATTTAAGTTGCTACATACCGTCATATATAGTTGCCGGCACGTAACTTGGCAAGAGTTTTTGAAGTGGGGGAAGTTTGCGCACGCACAATTTCATACATTTTTATATGCGCGAACTTCCCCCACTACGAAAATCTCTTGCCAAGTTACGTGCCGGTAATTGTACCGTCATAACCTGTGCTATTCGTATTCCGCAGAGAAGTTATAATTTTAAGAATGTTTGGTGTAATTGGTGGGGGCATAAATATTGATTTAGGGTTAAATGTCAAGTTATTGTGTTGAGTCAGAAAAAAAATATTGTTAGTATTTTTAACAATGTCAGCAAAATAGTCATTAAAGGTATTTGCCATAGTCATAACTTCCCTTTAGTTCACGAGGGTGGATTGAAAATTACTCGGCCTGGTACAGAAATATTCAATTCTTCAAATTAAAACTACCCACATTATTTACTTCAGTTCAGTCTAGTTAACTGTGTAAAGTTCGAAACGTGTGCGATAATTAGTTGTGATTTTATAAATTTATTAATCCAGCAATTCGCCGTAATTTCCGCAAATGGAGCAAATTGAGCAGCGTGCTGTGATTAAGTACCTCCATAAGAAGGGGTTATCACAAAAGACCATCCATGATGATATGGTCAGTACATTAGGGGATTCTGCTCTGTCATATTCAACCATCTAAAATGGGTAGCAGAATTCAAGCATGGTAGAGAGCGCGTGAAAGACGAACCCCGCACTGGAAGGCCTTCAACGTCGACTACTGACGAAACTAGAGAAAAGGTACTTGATTTAGTTATGCAAGACCGCAGATTAAAAATAAGAGAGATAGCTGAGATTATAGGCATCTCTTATGAACGAACACAAAACGTGATAGTTAACGAATTGTGTTTCCACAAGGTGTCAGCGAGGTGGTCCCACGGCTGCTTTCACTCGAACAAAAAAGAACGCGATTGACAATTTCACGCGACTGTTTGGAGTTATTTGAAGCCGATCCAGATGATTTTTTAAGTCGATTTGTTACTATGGACTAAACCTGGGTTCATCACAGTACACCAAACAACAATCAAAACAGTGGAGAAGACCTGGTTCACCACCTTCTAAAAAGGCAAAGTCTATTTTGTCGGCAAATAAAGTGACGGCTTCAGTTTTCTGGGACTCGAAGGGCGTGATTATAGTTGATTATCTTGAAAAAGGTCAGAATATAAACTCTGATTACTACTGCACCTGTTTTGTAGGTAGTAACCTACATCGTTTGCGAGAGGAAATAAAAGAAAAACGCCAAGGAATGCTCAGAAAAAAGTCCTCTTTCATCAAGACAATGCCCTTGTTCACACATCTGTGCAATCAATGGCTGAAATTCATAACTGTGGCTTTGAACTTTTACCGCATCCGCCTTATTCACCTGACCTGGCACCATCAGACTTCTTTCTTTTCCCTAACCTAAAAAAACACTTAGGAGGTCGGAAATTTTCGACAAACAATGATGTCAAAGCAGCAGTAGATGCGTATTTTCACTCTCAGGAAGAATTATTTTTTTTCAATGGTATAAACGCTTTAAAGGAGAGGTGGCAGAAGTGCATTCAACTTGATGGTGCTTACGTAGAAAAATAAAAATATTATTGATTTTGTGTGTGTCTTTTCTTAGGCCGAATACTTTTCAATCCTCTCTCTTATGAATGGGTTCAATCCCTGGAAAGGAAAATTGATTTTTCAAAAATTCTAATGATTCCATTTAATTTTCATCAAAATAGGTTTGATATTCCTTTGAATTTTATTAAATTTAGTTTAGTTTATGTAATGTTATGGGCGAAATTAAATATAGCCAAATGTTGCATGTGTGTGCAACATGAGTAATAGTAATAGTTGTTTGGATGTGCAGCGAGGAGTGGGTGGCGGCGATCCGCTACGTGTCGTCGCAGCTGAGCGCGGGCGGGCCCAGCGCCGGCGCGGGCGCGCTGCCCGAGAGCGACGACCGCGACATGGCGCAGCTCGGCACCAGCTTCCGGGACCCCCGCCGCATAGTGCGTACACTCACACCCGAGCTCTACTACTGACTGCACGGTGGGAAGTTCTAATAGGCCCTGGATGGAAACTACCCTAACTACTTTATTTTAGACATTTTACAAAAAAAAAAACATTACATATTATAATATACTACTTACCCAACTGTGCGAAGCCCAAATTGAAGATGTTTTAAAAAATAAGTAAAACTGCAATCAAGATTTTTGGAAAGTCAATTGGCTTAACTGGGTCGGAAGGGTATATCACAAAGTTCAAATCTCGCATAAAAACATTACATCTCAATTTGTAAGGAACAGCAAAACCTTAAAAATTCAATGGGCATATTACCTTACCTTGTTTTCAAATAAAATATGAAATACATTGGAAAAGCTTCTTTATTTCTTATTGCAATACACTACTACTAGTTAATATTGGCTAACTTCAATATTTTGGGTTGTTTTCCTCCACCCCGAGCGGACTCTCCACCTTGTAAACTAAATAAGGGCCACTTAGTTTCAGATTAGTTACTTTATTGGCTTATGGTGCTCAAATAATACTGATTGATGGAAGGCATAAAAGAGCTTTGACAGCTTCTAATGCAAACATTAAGTGGCCCTAATTTTTTAATGAGTAGGTTATACCTTAGCTTTCTCTTTATTGTCATTGTGATTGTGACAGTTGTACAGACTACAGACACAAAGTAGACAAACGGAACAGAGGCAAAGCTTAGTAGGGTTGTCACAATAGGTTAAGACAAATTAAACAAAACATTTGTTAAATAGTTTTATTATTCAGTATGATAGAATACTTAACAAATTACTTACTCTAATAATTTTCTTTTTATAATTTTTGTTTTTTAATATATAATTTATTGTTTCTTTTAATGGTGTGGTAAATTATTAGTTATAAGTACCTACAAACGTTTAGTAAAAGCTTTTAATAATAAAATTAAAAAAAGGATCATACTGTAGGGTACAGACGCCAGCACATTAAGCTACTACAATCTGTCAGATTTCTTTAATAGATTTTCAACTTTATCTCTAAAGTATAAGGTTCAAAGTTGATTGGGAAAATTTTACAGTTTCGGGTAGCTTGATGTGCTGGCGTCTGTACATACCATTTCCAAAGTTTATTCATTTACATTTCATCTGCATGTGGTTGCTTTGGAGATTTGAGCTTATTGACAAAACGTCATAATTACATAAATATCTACTAATAATTAAAATAAACTTAAAATATGTAAATCTTTATCATAATACTAACAAAATAAAGGTACTTAGTTGAAAAAGTAATAATCAAATATTTACTTACCTATTGGCACTCTTTGGGATAGTTAAACTATGATACATTTTTATTTTTTCTAGTATTATACACACAGTACAATAAACAACCATTATTAAAGCGCTACCTCGAAAACCTACTAAGCGAGCGAAAATGATGCAATTACTTTTGAAACGCAAAAGATTGGCTATGTATGGCTAACTTGCAACTAAAAAAACAAACAACGTGTGTCGCAACCCTGAGATTGTCAACTGGCTGGGCCAGCGTAAACCGGTTTTGTCCAGTCTCGCCACGTATGCGACAAGCAGCCAGTGGTCACGCACACATGCCCCGCGTGCTTGTAGTAGTGCAACTGATTCGCGCGGTTGTATGAAGCTTTATCTCTGTTCCGTTTGTCTACTTTGTGGTACAGACGCCAGCACATCAAGCTACCCGAAACTGTCAAATTTTGCCAATCTACTTTGAACCTTATGCTTTAGCGATAAAGTTGGAAATCTATTAACGAAATATGACAGATTGTAGTAGCTCGATGTGCCCCGGTCTCGCGTCTGTGCAATCATGTCGCATATAGTGTCGACTGGCGAGCATGCGGGAGAACCCCCCTCTAGGCTCTATGGTCGGTGACTCGCCCGTTAGCACGCACGGCACCCCCCAGGCAAGCATGCGGGAGAACCCCCCTCTAGGCTATGGTCGGTGACTCGCCCGTTAGCACGCACGGCACCCCCCAGGTAAGCATGCGGGAGAACCCCCCTCTAGGCTCTATGGTCGGTGACTCGCCCGTTAGCACGTACGGCACCCCCCAGGTAAGCATGCGGGAGAACCCCCCTTTAGGCTCTATGGTCGATGACTCGCCCGTTAGCACGGACGGCCGCAGCCAGGCAAGCATGCGGGAGAACCCCCCTCTAGGCTCTATGGTCGGCGACTCGCCCGTTAGCACGCACGGCACCCCCCAGGTAAGCATGCGGGAGAACCCCCCTCTAGGCTCTATGGTCGGTGACTCGCCCGTTAGCACGCACGGCACCCCCCAGGTAAGCATGCGGGAGAACCCCCCTCTAGGCTCTATGGTCGGTGACTCGCCCGTTAGCACGCACGGCACCCCCCAGGCAAGCATGCGGGAGAACCCCCCTCTAGGCTATGGTCGGTGACTCGCCCGTTAGCACGCATGGCACCCCCCAGGCAAGCATGCGGGAGAACCTAGGCTATGGTCGGTGACTCGCCCGTTAGCACGCACGGCAGCCCCCAGGCAAGCATGCGGGAGAACCCCCCTCTAGGCAATGGTCGGCGACTCGCCCGTTAGCACGCACGGCACCCCCCAGGCAAGCATGCGGGAGAACCCCCCTCTAGGCTATGGTCGGTGACTCGCCCGTTAGCACGCACGGCACCCCCCAGGCAAGCATGCGGGAGAACCCCCCTCTAGGCTATGGTCGGTGACTCGCCCGTTAGCACGCACGGCACCCCCCAGGCAAGCATGCGGGAGAACCCCCCTCTAGGCTATGGTCGGTGACTCGCCCGTTAGCACGCACGGCACCCCCCAGGCAAGCAGGCACTACATAATCATCCTGCCATTCCCCGGTCAGCGACTCAGCGCTGCATATCTTTACTTACTTCTCTATCAGCTCATCTCTAGACAGATTTCGGCCGACGACGACGGAGATACCTATTGCGTCTCAGTATTCAACCCTAACTCGGTCGCTAACCATATCATGTTTCACACTATTCAATTATCGTATTTATAATAGGTACTTATACACTCGTCTGAAGCGCACATTTATTTAAGTATTAGGTATTTTTAGTATCCACATTAAAAAAAATACGTTTTTTTGCAAAGTTTATAAATATATTATGAATAATATAATGCTAACTAATATAAATGCGAAAGTAAGTTTGTTTGATTGTTTGTTACCTTTTCACGCCTAAACCACTGAACCGATCATCCTGAAATTTTGCATATATGTTGTCAGGTGTACAGAAACGGACATAGGGTAGGTACCTTTCATCCCGAAAAAAAGTGCTGTTCCCGAGGATAACAACAATAACGTTATTATGATAATAGATGGCCCACGTGTCTTTCGAATCATGATTGAATTATATTAGAAATCACGGGATCGAGATTTATGCGGGTGAAACCGCGGGGCGCAGCTAGTATATTATATATTTACAAACTATGCTTTACACCTGTCTCTTGTAGTTGTCATTGCACAATTATGTTGGTATTTTGGTGAGCAGGAAAATTGCACGCGTTAGTCACCCATCACTCAGAATCGCAACATTCACAACCAACAACCAACAGGGCCGTCACAAAAAAACAGACAATACAAACGCATGCACACATAGCCACGTGTCTACGTAGTACCACAAAATACAGATAGTACAGAAGGCAATCACATGTATGTACTTCACTTTTTATACCTACGCTCGGCGGTCGCGCTGGGGTTGTCAACTTTGGCTTATGCACAAAAAACTAACGTGGTAGTGGCATTCGTATCTAGTTGTTTGATTTATTGTTGAACTTATTCTACAATATTAAAACAAAACAATAAACATAGTATTACAATACAAAAAGATTACATAACAAAAACATATACCTACATATTATAACATTTTACATTTGTCAATTTTGACTATCGAAAATCCCTAATAACTTCAAAACGGATTACCGTAATTTACACAATTTATTTTGCCCTATCACTTTTAGACCTAAACCTATCAAATGACACTAAAAACAACACAATATCTACTTAAACAAAAAATCAACTGTTTTCAACTTACGTAATAGTTGGTGGCGTGAATTTACCTTACAAAAAAGTTACTTTGTTTATACTGATTCAAAATAGAAAACTATTATATAAATCGAGCTTAGATAGGCATTTTTTTGTTGCTCCATTTTATTAGAGATGGGACATATCCTTCGATAAAAAAATATTGTATGAACTTTATCGATCGTTATAACCACTGAGAGTACTTAAGTGAAAACAATCGAATCACTCCCAGTTATTTTCATGCTTCATTTTTAGGGTTCCGTAGTTCCTACAAGGAACCCTTATAGTTTCGTCATATCTGTCTGACCGAGGTTTTGCTAAGAGACCGTTAGTACTAGAAAGCTGTAATTTTGTAGGAGTGCGTATATCAATTACGTCGACAAAGTGGTAAAATAAAATTTTGGAATATATATTTTTTTAATGTAGCTCCCCTACATGTGAAGTGGGGATGAATATTTTTTTCGTCGTCTACCCCATCGTGTGAGGTATCGTTGAATAGGTCTTCTAAAATTACTTGGGGGTTGCTAAAATAATTTTTCGATTTAATGCTCCATTTACGAAATATTAAACTTTAAAGTGCAAATTTTTGTTCCAGTAGGGCGTCCCTCCTCTAAAACCTAAACTGCTGGCTTGAAAAATCTGGAAAAATTCACGATGATAGTGCATTTCATGAACTTTAAAGGAAAACTATAGCGGTTAAGATAACTTTATTAGTTTAGCGGTAATAGTCGTTGAACTTGGGTGTTGGATAATTTAGTACCAAATACAAAATCCTTAGCATTAATCCTCTAAAGTGACTATGATGAAGTATTTACTTGTATATAACGGGTAAAGACTTGCATTGAAAAACAAAATATGAACATTTTTATTAAGTACCTATTTAATTTAATTTTTTTTTTTAATTTTTATATTCAGAATAAAGAACAACAGAATCGTACTACATTGTGATAACGGGCTACTACGGAACCCTACACTGTGCGTGGCCCGGCACGCACTTGGCCGGTTTTAAGTAATAGAATAATTGCTGCAAAGGTTAACTGAAAATTCATTAGGGCGCGGTCAGATCGCAAGCTATAAACTATTGTATAGTGTTCTAGTAAAGTTATAGCGCATGACGGTCAGATCAGTGAGCTCTAAATATGAGGATAGGCTTAAAATTTAGCGTAAAACTACTACGGTTGAGCCATAACTGCTTAGTAGAGTCGGTGGGAAATCTGAAATTAAGTATTTTTGTATTAAAGTATGTGCTAAAGTACATTGTAGATGGCAAGTTTTATTTCGATGTTAGGGGTTTACTTTGGAAACAGGTAATCATTACCTACATATAATATTTATCTCTTGAAATTAGAAACTAGTATTGGCTAATTTGTTTTAGCTAATCAAATTGCAGAAATTTCTGGCAACATTAATTTTCTATTTGAAATACGTAAATTTAAAATACTCACTGTCTGAAGAATATTATCGACACATTATCGACATGGAACATTCACAACTTTATTTATTTGAATCGACACAAAAAACAACTGTCATTTTGTATTTAGTCCAGCGTACTTGCTTAAAAAGATATGTTGAAAAAATGTGGTTTTTCTATTTCGTGTAACTTGTTAAGTATGTGGAATAGGGATTTAACATTTTGGTATATGTTTTTGGCTCTTTGGTCTAGTATCGTGTAAAAGGAATACACGATTCCATGAATTTTTCTCGATACAAAAAATTTGCAAAGTTATATCTATTTTTTTACTGTTTTCGACATCACGGCGTACGGAATTTACTTTAAAACATAGAGAATTATCATATCAAAGTTTACTCAAAGTACTTAGTTTTAAATGTAATTCATTTATTTTGTTAAAAAACCGGGCAAGAGCGATTCGGACTCGCGCACCGAGGGTTCCGTAACATCCGCGTTTATGCATAAGGTTTATGTTTATGAAATTAAATGTTTATTTTATTATTTTTATATTTGAGTTGATTGAATAAAAGGTAAATTGCGGTTTACGATTTATGACGTATTAAAAAAAACTACTTACTAGATCTCGTTCAAACCAATTTTCGGTGGAAGTTTACATGGTATTGTACATCATATATTTTTTTTAGTTTTATCGTTCTCTTATTTTAGTAGTTACAGGGGGGGGACACACATTTTACCACTTTGGAAGTGTCTCTCGCGCAAACTATTCAGTTTAGTAAAAAATGATATTAGAAACCTCAATATCATTTTTGAAGACCTATCCACAGATACCCCACACGTATGGGTTTGACGATAAAAAAAATTTTTAGTGTCAGTTCTAAGTATGGGGAACCCCAAAATTTATTGTTTTTTTTTCTATTTTTGTGTGAAAATCTTAATGCGGTTCACAGAATACATCTACTTACCAAGTTTCAACAGTATAGTTCTTATAGTTTCGGAGAAAAGTGGCTGTGACATACGGACGGACAGACAGACAGACGGACAGACAGACAGACAGACATGACGAATCTATAAGGGTTCCGTTTTTTGCCATTTGGCAACGGAACCCTAAAAAGGAGTAATTTCGTTTTGACACATACGTCGTTTTATTGCGAGCGCACAAAAATATATATTCCAAAATTTTATTTTACCACTTTGCACGCACATTATAGCCATCACTCTTTCGAGGTAGTGTAGTCACCGGATTGTGTAATAGCCGTATTCGTATGTCAGAATTCCGCTCTAGAGTGACTGAAAATGAAGTGGATAGGCTTAGAATGAAAAGTATATTTATATGTATATTTTATTTCACTCCAACACCGCTCAACCGATCACAATGAAAATTTGAATGTATTTTTGGTTTTCTGCAAATTTTTTGCACATTATTTAATTCTGAGGCGGTTCGAAGTTCGCCGGGTCAGCTAGTTTGTATATAATAAGTACTTATAACATCTAATGTGAAGTATTGTTGCACGAGTGTACCGTGTGCTGCATCGGCTGCCAGCAGTCGGTACAGTGCGTGTACGATGCGGGTGTTGCGCAGACGCTGGAGAAGTTCGAGTTCGTGAAAGTGCTGGGCAAGGGCACGTTCGGCAAGGTGGTGCTGTCGCGAGAGAAGGGCACGGGCAAGCTGTACGCCATGAAGATCCTCAAGAAGAACCTCATCATCCAGAAGGACGAGGTGGCGCACACCATCACCGAGAACCGCGTGCTCAAGAAGACCAAGCATCCCTTCCTCACGGTACGACACCGCCGACCAAACTCAAATCGCTTATTTCTAATAGACACATTTTGAATGACAACATTTACAAGAAAATAGAGTTGATTCTAGTTGCCCCTGTGTTCCATGTTCTATGTTAGAAGGTTTGGTTTCCGCACTTAGTCCTTCAAGTGGACCATTGTGCTTGGGCCATGGCGGCCTTCGATGGTTATTCCGACCAGCCCATCTCCCCTACAAGTTGATTACATCTTCTGGCCTGTTTAGAACATCTGTGTAAGACCTGGGCGTCCCGAGGGTTTCTGGCTCATCTGGGTGGGTTTCCTCAGTCTCCATGCAAGCCCTGCATAGAGTCTGACTACCCAGTTGCCCTTTCCTAAACAATGGCCAAAAACTTTGTATCTCTACATAACTAGATACTATAAAGCCACCCGCGGCTTCGCCCGCGTGGATGTCGGAAAATATCAGATCTATTCATTGTAACTATTCATATAACTATTGTTTTACCAGCGCACGCCAGAAAAGCTCCCAGTTGGCATGATTTTTTTTCGACATCTTCAACAATCGTCGTTATATTTCAGCCTATTTACATCAACAAAACCTTAATGCATCACTCCTTTCATTGGTGAAAACCGTATGAAAATCCGTTGGATAGTTTTTGAGTTTATCGCGTTCAGACAGACGGACAGATGCGAGGTCTCCCGTCGCATCTGTACCAAGAATAAAATGACTACAATAAGAATTAAAAATGAAGCAATGACAGATAGATTGAATATGTGATATGTACATGGTGCTCATATATTTATAAGTAATAAATCATTGTGTGAGTTAAATAACTTCAAGTGACACCTCACACAGTGACAATTGTCTCAGGGTCAGTACACTCGGGACATACCAAAATCACTGAACTAAAAATATCAAATTAGAATCTAGTGAACCTTTCTCTATATTATGAATTTTTGTTCGTCTTAAACAGGGCTTTTTCGGCGCCCCTTTTAACGGATGCACGCGCACTGTGCACAAGCAAATTTACATCGGATTGCTAAACATCATAAATATTGAAACAGCAGGATGAAGTTTGTGAAGTTAACAGGCAGAACGGTGTAAAGTAGCTTGTGAACTGTGCACGGCCGCCTCGACACTTGCGTCCCCACGGCCCCACGGGTGATTTTTCATTTCACTGCTTAGTGCTGAGAATTGACAATCCAACAGTGTATTCTATTGATGCGCTGAGTGTTGTTCCGCGCAGGCGCTGCGCTACTCGTTCCAGACGGCCGACCGCGTGTGCTTCGTCATGGAGTACGCCAACGGCGGCGAGCTGTTCTTCCACCTGTCGCGCGAGCGCTCCTTCAGCGAGGAGCGCACGCGCTTTTACGGCGCAGAGATCGTGTCCGCGCTCGGCTACCTGCACAGCGAGGGTATCATCTACCGCGACCTCAAGCTCGAGAACCTGCTTCTTGACAAGGACGGCCACATCAAGATCGCGGACTTCGGCCTGTGCAAGGTAGGCAGCTAGCGGGCTCGAGTTCCTCCCCGCTCCCGTCCCGTACTGACGCGCGCCTGTCGCAGGTCAACATCACCTACGGCCGCACCACCAAGACGTTCTGCGGCACGCCCGAGTACCTGGCGCCCGAGGTGCTGGAGGACACGGACTACGGGCCGGCCGTGGACTGGTGGGGCACCGGCGTGGTGATGTACGAGATGGCGTGCGGCCGCCTGCCCTTCTACAACCGCGACCACGACGTGCTGTTCTCGCTCATCCTCAGCGAGGAGGTGAGTGCCTACAGCGTGTGTGCACCTGGCATGCGCTCCGCCCGCTACCGCGACTGTCCCTGCGCAGGTGCGGGCCCCGCACAGCGCCTGCGGGCCCCGCACGCCTCCGCCCGCTACCGCGACTGTCCCTGCGCAGGTGCGGGCCCCGCACAGCGCCTGCGGGCCCCGCACGCCTCCGCCCGCTACCGCGACTGTCCCTGCGCAGGTGCGGGCCCCGCACAGCGCCTGCGGGCCCCGCACGCCTCCGCCCGCTACCGCGACTGTCCCTGCGCAGGTGCGGTTCCCGCGCGCGCTGTCCGCGGCGTGTCGCGCGCTGCTGGCCGGCCTGCTCACCAAGGAGCCGGCCAACCGGCTGGGCGCCGGGCCGGACGACGCGAACGAGATCATGAACCACCCCTTCTTCGCGTCCGTCAACTGGGCTGACCTAGTGGCCAAGAAGATCCCGCCGCCCTTCAAGCCGCAGGTGGAGTCGGAGACCGACACGCGCTACTTCGACTCGGAGTTCACGGGCGAGTCCGTGGAGCTCACGCCGCCCGAGAACGACGCCAGTCTCGCGCGCATTCAGGAGGAGCAGTTCCCGCAGTTCTCCTACCAGGTACACTCGCTTATTAAATATTTTCCTCACCTTTAGGGCTATTTCTGACTGCTCATTGCACGACAGAATCTGTTTTACAGACTCAGCATTATACAATACGTTGTAATTTCAATACCGTAGAATGACATTCAGCCGGTTCTTTACATGTCAGACTGACAATATTTATTTTAACATTTCATAAAATGGTGAGGTGCCTTTAGAGGTTTCAGGTCGATGTCGATGGCTGAGATAGGAGCCTTTTGGCCTCGTATAGGACTTTCTGTTTTATTTTCCTTTTGTTACTTTTTCTTTTTTTTATATAACTTGGATTTTTATTTGACTGTGTTTAGTTTGTGATCTTCCTGTACGAGTCGCAATAAATACTTTTTCTTTCTTTCTTATGTCAACTGTTTAGTTTTATATGCAATAGTGGCTGAATAATAACAGCCGCAAATTAGATCAACCGCGTTCAGATTGTCTAAAGTACAAACTTGTTTTATGGGTTACTGTCTAAAATGTTATAATAAAATTCCACTCGAAATTCTTCAATTAGGTAAATGAGAAGAAGACTGGTCATCTCTTAACTGTCAAGGCTTATTTTTAATCTTATATTATGAATTGTTGCTTCATTTGTGTTTTTTTTTTCATTGTTCTCACATCAGCAAGAATAATGTACCCAGGATTTTGTAATAATATCTTGATTTAAAAGTGTCCATGGCAGTGGCGTGCATTGATTTTCAGAATAGGTAGGCAGGCACTAGGCCCGGTCTAGTCTAGGCAGACGCGGTCACTTGTCGGGAACATAAAACAAACGTATCTAAATATTAACAAAAAATAAGTTTTCAAAATCAAAATGTTTTATTTCACATAAACCTACATGGGCACTTATGAAACGTCAGAAGCTAGGTCCACGGTTCCAATTGGTCGTTTCCTATGGAGAAGAACCGGCAAGAAACTCCATGGTTACTCTTTTTAAAAATTACAGCCGCCATCTTGGATTTTCATTTTCACTTTATTTTCGGCTCCAGCAACCTCGAAACCCATGGAAACGACACCATAAGGAAAAATTTGAAAACGATCGCAGCCGCCATCTTGGATTTTCATTTTGACCTCACTGACTCACTATTGACTTCAGCACCCTTAAAAACCACGAAAACGACGCACATGATAAAAAAATTCGCAGCCGCCATCTTGGATTTTCGTTTGACTTTATTATTGGCTCCAGCACCCTCAAAAACCATGAAAACGATACCCACGATGATAAGTTAAAAAAAAATACAGCCGCCATCTTGGATTTTCATGTTGGCCTCACTAACGGCTTCAGCGCCCTTGAAAACCATAAAAACGACACGCATGATGCAAAATTAAAAAAAAATTACAACCGCCATCTTGGATTTTCTTTTTGACATCACAATCTGGTTTAGCACCTTTGAAAACCATAAAAACGACACCCATGAGTAAAAATAAATAAAACATTACAGCCGGCAACTTGGATTTTCATTTTGACTTTATTATTGGCTTCAGCACCCTCGAAAACCATGAAAACGACACCCATGATGAAATATTTAAAAAAATTACAGCCGCCATCTTGGATTTTCATTTTGACCTCACTATTGGCTTCAGCACCCTCAAAAACCATGAAAACGCCACCCATGATGAAACATTTTTGCAGACGCCATCTTGGATTTTCATTTTTACCTCACTATCGGCGACCTCAACATCCATCCCTATCTTTCTTCGCACGGCCAAATTACGAACGAATTAAACAAATTACGATTTTAACATTCATACTCGGTTGGTTATTTGAGTAGGCATGCCTACTTTAGGGTGAATATTGCATAGAATATTGCATGTAAATATTGCAAAGGTGGAACGTCATGGTATTACGCGTGAGACGTACGTATTTTTAATTTCGTCGTATTATCTTGAACGAGCAAAGACCAATGACAATGTGCGAATAGTTAGGGCGCCGAGTAGGCCGTCTGGCTACTGCCTACCAGCCGCGCGTGGTTGTATGAACATTTTGTTTTTTGTTAAGTTTGATAATTTAGTGAGTTTCTTAACTGTGGGGCACACACACTAAAATGTAATTGACAGGCTCATGGTAATTTAAAGAGGTAGGCACTGCTTCTAAGCCTTTATGCAATGCACGCCACTGGTCCATGGCGTTTCTTACCCGTTCTTCTCTATAGAGATCTACGTTTTAGAATGGGCAATTAGCTTCAACTTTCTGACTATTTACCTGACTATTTAATTTTGATAATGCAAAAGTGCCTGTACTGTACATGGTTTAATTGAAATAAATGCCTTGAGTTTGAGAGTTTGAGTTTGAAGGTTAACCTACGCTTGCCGCGGCAGGTTCGTGGACGGGTGACCACACATTGCATATCGAGACAGTAGTCGTTTGTAGATCTTCGACAGTCGCTACGGATAGTCGGAAACCCAAAAGTCTGATAACCAGTCGCACTAAGGGCTACTGTATTACCCAGTAACTGAGTTGTAGAGGTCAGATAGGCTGTCGCTCCATGTAAAATACTGGTATTAGCTGCATCCGGTTCGACTGGAAGCCGACCTCGACATAGTTTGGAATAGGCTAGGCATAAGATGGAGTCAGCTCAGTGCCGTTGCTCGAAAAGGTATTATGTGTCCTGCCTGACTCGATAAGTGTCTAAACACACTATGCCGAAGATACGCGACCGAAGTTCCGCGGATGATTTTACGTTCCGACGTATTCGGCTGATAAGACACACCATAAGCGCCGAACTTACGCGGCAGAAATTCAGTTGCGCACACGCGCGGCGCGGGCATGCCTGCCTCCCGCTGCTCCCCGCCCCGGATCTTCGTCGGCAATCGAACCGAACTTCGGTCGCGTATAATGTGTGCTCTACAGAATACGTTGCCGCCGAATTGCCACTGAACTTACGCCCGACCGAAGTTCGACTGTAAGCTGTAACGCAACGTAATTTCGGCATAATGTGTCGTCAGTAATTCAAATAGCATTGCAGGCGTAATCATGCCGAACTTCTGTCGCGTATCTTCGGCATAGTGTGTTTAGACACTAAAGGAAAGAATTTGAAAACTGACGAACATGTAAAAGTGGCGTGCTCGTGTTGCAGGACATCTGTTCGTCGGCGCACTCGGCACTGTCGCAGCACTCGGCGCTGGCCGACAAGCGACAGTAGCGCGCGTCACGTCGCGGGGTTCCGTACGGCGCACGCGCTGCAGCACTCGGCGCTGGCCGACAAGCGACAGTAGCGCGCGTCACGTCGCGGGGCTCCGTACGGCGCACGCGCTGCACCACTCGGCGCTGGCCGACAAGCGACAGTAGCGCGCGTCACGTCGCGGGGCTCCGTACGGCGCACGCGCTGCAGCACTCGGCGCTGGCCGACAAGCGACAGTAGCGCGCGTCACGTCGCGGGGCTCCGTACGGCGCACGCGCTGCAGCACTCGGCGCTGGCCGACAAGCGACAGTAGCGCGCGTCACGTCGCGGGGCTCCGTACGGCGCACGCGCTGCACCACTCGGCGCTGGCCGACAAGCGACAGTAGCGCGCGTCACGTCGCGGGGCTCCGTACGGCGCACGCGCTGCAGCACTCGGCGCTGGCCGACAAGCGACAGTAGCGCGCGTCACGTCGCGGGGCTCCGTACGGCGCACGCGCTGCAGCACTCGGCGCTGGCCGACAAGCGACAGTAGCGCGCGTCACGTCGCGGGGCTCCGTACGGCGCACGCGCTGCAGCACTCGGCGCTGGCCGACAAGCGACAGTAGCGCGCGTCACGTCGCGGGGCTCCGTACGGCGCATGCGCTGCAGCACTCGTAGTGACGTCTGGTGCGTCCTCAAATGTTCATTTTTTTTTTTACTATATTCCTGGACGAATTTACTTGGCCCTTAAAATATGCCACACCGTTGCAGTGTTTCCGTAATCAGCATTTATAACATCAAAAGTCATTTTATTCACCAATATAGTATATCATATTTCATCGTCTTTCCACGCTATAAAGTTACTGAAAGTTTAATGTCACCGCCTCACAGTGTATCAATCTTCGACGTTGTTATCCGATCGTGTAAAGTGTCATTGCCGTGATCAGACTTAATGCACAGTATCCGTTGTGACACTCATAATGATGAGGGACTCTAGTATTTCAGGAGGCATAAATAAAACCACTTTGTTACAGTATTAATATTGTATTCTGTTAAAACAATACAAATAGCTGGAATATCCGAAACTGTCATAATTTCTTCACAAATAATATGCTAGAGACAGACGAAAGAGCTTCAGATCTCCGCGGGTGTGCACCCGGCTGTCGTGCTCTCAAGGCACTATAGTCGACGCGACAGGCACGCGTGCAGCCGCGCGCTGCGGCAGTAGCGAGCGAGCGAGCGGAGCGAGCAGTGAGCGGAGCGAGCACGCGCCGCCGTAGGCTAGCGCCGTTCATGTATTTCCTTTTGTATATATTATTAAAGTTAGGATTAAAGCGACTGTGTTGTTTTATTGTCCCGCCCCCCTCCCCCTCCCCTGGACTACTGCCGCTGGCGCTCCCGAGTACACTACGCTTACATATACAATATCTCGGATAAACTTTAAAAACGTTAACAACCAATAAGTATATAACAGGCGCTTCGGACGGTCGAGTCGGTGCACGTCCTAAGAGTATTATATTATATAAGGTGGGCCCGACGATATTACTCGTGCGCCATTTTCGAATAGATATGTATGCACGGTTCCATCGCGTATAGATCGCGTAGTAACAGTACGAGCATTGCGTGCTCGACGATGCCTTACACCTAAGTACATGAAAACTCGTAGCGTATAAAAGTTAGTCGTTGCAGTACAAACTTATTACAAGAGGAGCTCTGTTATGCAACAATATTACGTTATACGTCGCTGCTCCGGTGTCGCTTACTATACGAATCATATCCAATAGTGTACAATGAGGAACGAGTTATATTATACTAAATGTTCAAACAATGAAGAAAGCATTAATGCAGAACAGTGCTATTTTCTAGAGTGTAGAGAAGATATAGCAATCATACAAAAATAGTTGGTCTTCCAAGTGTTATCTGTTAAAGTGAAAATGAACAGTTGAAAATATTGCTTTAAAATGCGAAATATGTAGGTAGGTACTAGAATAGACAATTTGTCTCACTTAATTTAGTAATAATACAATTCTTTACAAATTCGTTTGTTTAGTCCGTCGAGGATTTAGAATCGCTGGCAATCACTCCACCACCGGCGGCGGCGCCTGCTGTCGTACGAGTGCGAACAAGTGCAGTGACGTCATGTTCACAGGTCGGACACGTGATGACGTGCGCGTCGGCGTGGGCGTTACTTCGAACCAGGGGAGGACGCACTGAGTATCAATGTGTCGCTGTCTGGGTGCAGAGGGTCGCCTGGAGAGAAATAGGTTCCTGTTGTCAGCTTCACAACATGTTTATCGCCTACTACGCCGTCGTTAGTGGAATCCTGCTGGTGTGCTATATTTTTTTGTGTACGAGTTGACTAGGAACAGAACCGGGCGCCCGGATAGAAACAGGGCACCGCTGGCTACGGAACATAGCCGGCTGCTTATATGCGACAAAGCCCACGTTCTTCGGTGAAGAGGTTGTAAGTACCTACATATAGCAAACTAGTGAGGGTCGAAGCATGGAAGACAGGGGGTAGAAGTAACTCTCCAAAAATCTGAAGTGTGCCCGCGGGTGCACCTCATGGGCCCGCTTCCACCACAAATCACTAATTCGTATATCTAGGTATACAAATAAATAAAATTTAAGTGGCTGTGTTTAATTGTAATTGTTATGTACCTATATTTGAATTCTGTACCTACTAACATAGTTTATAAGCTCCTGTTGTTACTAACCATTATGGATCATGTTATCTGAGTAATCAATAAATAATAATAATAATAATGTCAAAATAATAGCTTTTACTAAATAGGTAACACTTATAACAAAAAAAAATTGTCTGTTTGTTCCGTCTCATCTCCGAGACGGCTGAACAAATGTGATACCCAGAATTTTCATAGCCGTTGTTTTCGTGTGCGTTGCGCCAGCCAGTAAATATCGAATATCGTCATTTGAATGAATAGATCGTCATTTGAGTGAATAGATAATTAGAGAGTCGCATTACGTCCGCTACGCGTAACGTTCGTTTGGCCCTATTGTATTCTCGAAGGTGATTTCTTCTTGGATCAGTCGCGTTGCGGCCGTTCCACCTAAAGAGTACACTCAACTTAGAACATCACCTTCTGTAATTGTAGCATAGGTATGTTTTTAAACTTGTAGGCAACTAATAGAGATTTAGTTATACATATATGAACTCAGACCAACAAAAAAAGAAAGACGGCGCGCCGCGAACATCAAAAGTGAAGCCATAAAACCGTGCTCCTGCAAGTAAACACGCACACACCTACACTAAAACCATGCTCATCGCTCTTAGCACGTCACGAGTCGTCGTCAAGTTAACATAGATTCAAAAAATATAATTATGCCTTCCTGTGCAGTGAAAAGTTGCAAAAACAACAGCAAATCACATAAAAAGTCTCACGGAATCACTTTTCACTTGTAAGTACTTGAAATAATATCGTTTCTATAATATTAAATTTTAGATTACTTGGAACAAAAAACCTCAACGAACGAAAGTAGTGACATAAGGTGCGGGGGTTGCCATAATACGAATTAAATTTTCCCCATTCGATTAATACATACATATAAATATGATTTGTTACTTCGAGTTATATTCCTATTTTCTTTTTTATGTATTGAATATTTTGGGTTTCCAATTAATACCAATACCAAACTCAACAATATCTTACTCGTACAATATTATACTAGTTCCTACTCGCACAAATATCCCCAAATTATAGGGAAAACATTTAACAAATGGCAAGCCTTCGATACACACATAGATAAAAAGGTGGCTTCAGTTTTAATGTTCGTGGCGCGCTGTCTATCTTTTTTTGTTGGTCTGAGTATATGAACTAAATTTTAGCTACCTACATATTTAGTTCGTTATGTAGTTGTATCTTTTATGGTTGCGAAGATATTCAAGATCGTGCTGGGAGAACGTTTAAGTACTTATTTGCTGGATCCACACGACTTCTTATGAATTAGCTTGAATTTGTTTATTCAATAAAAAACAAAAAAAAATGCACCGTTATTTAAGTAAATAGAAATATACTTTAATCGGTCCTAGCACTTCGAATAAGAGCTCTAAAGACTTACTAGCAACGTTCTTACCTTAGATTACAAAATGTCCAGATTCCGTGTTCGAAACAAAACGCAACGTTTTAAGTGAAGCCACTTTTTTTATAAATGTGTGAGTGAGCGCCACGGTCGGGAGTGTATTACGTATCGTAATTGCGTTTGTGTGCAATGTGCGTGTAATACCAGTGGCAGAGATTTACCCTTAAATGTGGGAGATTTTCAGTATTTTACGTTTAGCGTAAAATATATCATCAACAGTAATGACATGATTTTTTATTATTACGGTTGTTGAGTATGAACGTTATTTCTTTAATTTGTGTAATTTGTCATGTGCGACTATCAGAAATTATTATGTTACGAGTTTTTGTGATATTTGCTTGTAAGTTAGTTAAATGTTTGTTGTTTTGGTGTACTTAAACAGGTAGTAAGCAGAAATAGCACAAACGGTAACTGTTAAATAGCACAAACTTACAAATAATGGGTAAAAAAAAATTATGCCCCTGGCAACACTTAACAAATATGGCGTGACAGTGTAGGAGCGCTGACACATCAGTTTGTATTCGTCGCACGTGCAGCGCTCGGCGACACCAGTTCGCCCGTAACCACTGCAGACTATAAACGCGCTCCCAACCTAATTAACTACTCCATTGTAATTTCGTAACAAGTTTAAATAAGTAAATTAATATACTGATTCCGCCGCATTTCATTTCTCTCCGTACACACACCTAAAGATATTACATCACATTACATCACACACGCACACAAAAACAGTAATATGACTGTTTTGCATTCCAACAAAACAGGTATTATGTGTGAAACTGAATAAAACACACAGTATGTGTGAATAAAACACACAACAAGCAATTCTTGTAACCCTGGCTTAACAAGTTGTCTTTGTTCCAAAATATTGTTGGATAAGACTGCTAATAATTGTTACGTGGAAGCTAAGTAATCTTTGCCATTATTAAAATGGCACAACTCTTCATTAAGTTTAAGACCTACACAACCAGGACTAGCAAAGCAATATTGTACAGCTTTTCTTTTACTCGGGTAACTAATTATTTTAATTGTTTTTTGTCAGCTTGTGTAATAATGGTTTTTTCATAAAACTCGGTACAAGTACACCGAAAAAGAGTTTACAATGTGTCAGATTTCACAAAAAATTTGATGTAGATGGGGTTGAATTCGGCACTCTCTTGTTGTTCCTGCATTGAGGTACTAAGATTACTCGTTAGTAACGGCAAGTTAGAGTAACTAGATGTAAACCCCACTTGTTGCATAAAAGTGTTTACACGCGGATCCGGACATGTCAGTACTTACGTGAAAGTTTTCGTGTTTTGTTGGGCGGAGGTGATGCTATACCCTCCTCCCTCATCCTCCGAGTATGAAGAAGATGATGACAATAAGTCATTAGGTCTCGTATTATTCGAGTGCTGTTCTCCATCCGAAACTTCAACATTCGAACTTTGATCACTTCCAACACTTCGGATACATCGTGAAACACTAATCACAGAACATTAATACTGCCGCGGAGGATTCAGAATCTAAAGGTAACTCAATTTTCCGAAAATCCTTCCTTACTGCGTTTCTAATTAGCGCGGCAGTATACTCCGGACGGAGTTTTTTATGTTGTACACTTATTCACAACGGAAAAACTCGACACGTATACTATATTGACACTGTGTGTTATTTGATACGATAAATTATTGTATTTAACACATAATTTTGAAATATGAAAATTTTTCGATGTTTTGGCGGCAAAATTTACAAACGCTATGACATTGACAGCTTCGCGCCAAGCGTCCTTCTTGATTAGAAAAGGACGCATGCTGGTGAGAGAGAGAGACAGGTATAAAACCATGGATATTTCGGTAAGTTTTAACCATAGATATCAATATAAAGGCAGATTTACATCAGCTTCTTCATCTAGCAACACTGTGTGTTTTAGAAAGCACATAATGTCAAGTTATACTTTTTGTTTACATAAATACCTACCTATAAATTATAACTGCCTACAAATGTTTGTGAAGTTTCATTAATAATCATAGACGTAGGTACCTACCTACTTACTTACCTATAACTAATCAATAAAATATGATAAAATTTAAATTCAGTCCGGGCCATTTAACCACCGATTAACCGAGTTTCTTGTGGAGTTGTTATAGTGAATTTTATATCAATAGGTAATTAGAACATTCTTACTTCAATTTTATGCCTGTATAAAATAGACATGAAGTGCGTGACCGTAGTAACCCGACCAAGTTTAGATGGTTACAGAAAAGCGGCCGCGTAATACATTATGCTAACCTTCTGAAATCATGTGCATCAGGGGGCCTAAAAAGGGTTCGGTTCGTTTCGCAAGAGTTCAAAAAATTGGCCCTCAATCCAGATGCACATTCTGAAATCGATAGGTACTATAAGCCTTATAATATTGCTACAGACGCGTAGATACCTTTTGAGTGAAAATATCTGGGGGCACGGTAGTGCCCCCGCCAAGTCGAGCAAAAAGCGGCACGGGCGTACCATCCTTTTCTCGAAGCAATTTAGGCTATTTTCGACCCCCTGTAACTTCGTTGTGGATAAAACTAGAGGCCTGAATTTTCAGTAACCAAGCAGGCATAGTATAAACACGGTATATTTCAAATTTTATTCAATTTGAACCAGTAGTTTAAGAATTCTAACTAGTCAAAGTTTCTTAATTTTGTCACTCACTCATTCACTGACTGACTGACCGATCATCAAAACTCTAAGGCACTTCTAGCAGACATAGAAGCTTCAAATTTAGAATACAATTAGTGTTTAGTGTATAAAACAAGGAAAAACTAAAATATTTTGCAATTACGTTCCACTTTTCTAGATACACCAACTGCATAAATAAATTTGTAATCCCATATTTTAAATATAGGGAACTAATTTTTTGAGCTGTTATTTAAATATTCGAGATGTTATTATGATCAGTTGAAAAACATATTGAGCAGTTATATAATTTAATGGCGGTTGAATAATTGAGCAGTCCAATAACTGAATGAGCGGTTAAATTGATGGAATGAGCGGTTCGAATGAGCTCGTAATACATTTGTAATGACAACTTAGGATGCATGAGCGAGCGACGCGAGCTCGGGACTTGGGGCACCCCGACTCGGACAGGTTAGGTTCGAAGGGGAGGATGGGGGCTCGAGTGAGCGAGCGAACGAGCCCCCGTCATACCCTTCGTGTTAGGTTCCTTTAAACCCTGTATAAACAGAAATAGACTCGACTACACACCCAAAACTACTTTACCACCTCATTGTTTATAGAATTGCTTAGAATGAGATTTCTTACCGACAAATTCCGATTTATTACTGCCCACACGTAACCGCTCGTTCAATAATTTTTACCGCCCATTTAATTATTTTTCTGCTCAATTATATATTCACTGATCCATTTCATTATTTTTTATTAAGTACTCATTTTTGTTTACTTTACTGCTTAGTTTTAACTGCTAAACTAGTTATTAAACGTGCCATTTATAATTTTTAACTTACCAAAACCGCTATTTACAACTGCCTCTTTAAATCAGTGCCATAAATATATAGGATTACAAATTTGCAGTTAATGAATCAGTGTAGGTACCTGCCTGTATAACACTACATAGTAAGTATAAAACAAAGTCGCTTCCCGCTGTCTGTCTGTCTCTATATACCTATGCTTAGATCTAAAAACTGCGCAACGGATTTTGATGCGGTTTTTTAAATAGATAGCGTGATTCAAGAGGAAGGCTTACATGTATACCTAATACATGCTTATAGTAGAGAAACACTGATTATTTTAGAGGTTTCTAATGTGATGTACCTAAATAAACACATTTTTTGCGCTTATATTGCAAACGCTAGCTGAACCCCACGAGATAGATCAAAATAATGTACCTACTACAGCATTGTACCTACAAGGTGTAGGTCTGTGGGTTCACAAGTACATTAAATACATTGTGCATTTAATATAGATCAATATGGCCCTTTACAGCATGTAATTTAAATGAATATTTTCGAAGATATTACAGATTTAAAATCCTGGGACATAGCGTTTGCGTATTGATGCTTCGAAATTTAATTGGATTTTCTGCGAAATGAAGTTTATGCTTAACTACCTACGCGTTATGCAAAATAATATTGTGACATAAAAAATTCTGTTTTTTTTTAAATATTAATTTTATTTTGTTTTTAGTATTTGTTGTTATAGCGGCAACAGAAATACATAATTTGTGAAAATTTCAACTGTCTAGCTATCGCGGTTCTTGAGATACAGCCTGGTGACAGACAGACGGACAGACGGACAGACGGACAGACAGCGAAGTCTTAGTAATAGGGTTCCGTTTTTATACGGAACCCTAAAAATGAACCATTGCTATAGGTACTTGACAACTTCCAACGATTGAAACCAAAGACATGAAATTATTAACTTATAAATGAAACGATGTGTGCGCTTAGTGATTTGTTGTGCAAACGATTTATGGATTACGGCCCACTCCCTCTCACTGAGGGGAGGCTTGTGTCCCAGCAGTGGGAACATTATAGGCTGATTATGACGAAGCTCTACAATATTATATACTTATCACATCATCGCGCATTCTTTTCCGAAGACAAGCTATGGTATGAGCCGAAGCACATACTTTTCCTCAGTACCTAGTCTGTGTTTTATGCATAGTTTATGTATACAATTACCGGCACGTAACTTGGCAAGAGATTTTCGTAGTGAGGGAAGTTCGCGCATATAAAAATGTATGAAATTGCGCGTGCGCAAACTTCCCCCACTACAAAAACTCTTGCCAAGTTACGTGCCGGCAACTATACCTACGTGCCGGCACACGGCAATTAAATGTCCAAGAGCTATCAATTACAACTTTATGTGTGTAGGTACGTGTCGGCCCTCGGCAGTTAAATGTCCAAAAGCTATCAATGTACAACTTTATGTGTAGGTACGTGTCGGCACTCGGCAGTTAAATGTCCAAGAGCTATCAATGTATAATTTTGGTTGGTGGGGAGATTGCCAGTGAGTTTAGACGACCACACCGCGGTGCTACATGCCTGCCCGGGTTCGGCTCGTTCTCAAAATCACAGCAGAGTCGAGTCCCATGTCACGGTGTCCAAAAGCGTAACGCAGCGTGTCTACTAGTTTCGTGTGTAGCTACATAATATCTACATTGTCATAACTAAATAATTATATACAGTGCGGAGGCGGGCCCCGGGCCCCGGGCTCCCGGCGCCCCGTCGCACTAGTGCGGCCGCGCGCCGGGCGCCGCCGCGCGCTACACGAAGTCTCGGCGCCGCTGCGACGCACCCGGGCTGGCGGGGCCCGCGGGGTCGGCGGGGCCCGCCGGGGCGGCGGGGCTCTCGCTCGGCGTCGTGGCGGGCGGCGTGGGCGCGGCACCCTTGCTCCGCGCCTAAAGGACACGCGAGCGTTAGCGACGGGAACGACTCGTAGCAGTAGCCGCAGACATAGTGTGACTCGTCACCTTGGAGCGTCGCTTGCGGGCGGTGCCGGCGGCGTCGCGCGGCGCGTCGTGCTCGAGCGCGGGCGCGGGCGCGGGCGCGGGGGCGGGCGCGGGCGCGGGCGCGGGCAGCGCGGGCGCTGGACCGGCCGCCGCGCCCGCCGAGCTCTCCGCTAGCGGGTCCGCGCCCAGTCGCGACGCCAACATGGTCAGCAGCTCTTCCACACGACCCAACTGAAACCGTTCAGCCAATAATAATTACATATTTGTAAAGTACACAAAACGCATTATTTTGTACTAAGCCATCAAAGTCGACAACAATTTGGGTTCGGAGATATTATTATTATTACCTGTGATGTCCCACTACAGGGCAAAGGCCTCCCTACTTTCTTTCCACTTATCTCTGTTCAAAGCTGCTAAGGATGGACTGGTCCTTAGCAGCTGATGAAGGAGTCCAACTCATCCCGTACCTCCGTCTGGGTGTGCCACGATGTCGTTTGCCATTAAGAGGGACCCATTGGATCGTGAGTTTGGCCCATTGTTCGTCTGACATGCGGCAGATGTGTCCAGCCCAGTTCCATTTTAGCATGGCAGCTTTCCAAGTGACATCAGTTATCTTTGTGATGGAACGGATGGTCGTATTCCTAACCCGGTCTGTTAGTTTGATACCCAGAATACTCCGTTCCATAGCCCTCTGGCAAACCTCGAGTAAAATCCATCAAAGTCAATGTGTATAATATTTTTAAATATCCGGACATAATCTTTGAGGACCATGTAGAATAGTGTCTAAAATCGTCTTTTGAGGAAAGAACCACACAGATTGAGTGGACCTGTCCAGTCAGTGCACGCATTTGTCAGTAACCGTGCAGGGGCCCAAGTCTGCTATTTTTATAAATTCGTCATTCCAACACGATCCCACCACCATCCCATTGTTATTTTGCTAAAAGTTCGTAATCTGCTAAATTCATAATGGTTGATCATTGGTCGGTCAATGGCACAAAAATTATACGATACTAGTAACGAATTAAAAGCAATGACTGCACAATGACGTTCTAATGGTAGGTCACTGATCAAAGGAACTGTCAAAATTTTAGCAGATTACCGCCTAAGTCAGTAATTCATTTTTCATTTTGTACGAGATTACCATTCTATGCCATTTCTTTCAATGGAGTGTCAGTGGTTGACCATTGGAAAGTCATAATGACGCCATTATATTAGTAGATTACCAAATTTGTCAAAATCAACAATCATGAAATCAATGATAGACCATTCTGACACTATTGTACCTAATAGCAGACTTGAGGCCCAGCTCAACTCAGAACTTAAGGAGCTCAACGATTCGACGAACAATACCAAAGACAGGACATTTGGGTAGGCCGCATAAGCTACTCAAACTGCCAGACCATGATTAAAACGGAAACAATAATGACCCCACATAGTCCTCACAATAATTAAAATAATATAATACTTTATTAAATACAGTAAACGTACATTCATGTCATTGTAGTAAATGGATAGATACTTAAAAAAAAAAACAAAAATAATGTGTAAAATAGCAAAATAAAAACCACATTCACTGTTGGAGCAGCTCAATCCCAAGCCTTTTTGTCCTCAATATAGTCTTTTACAGTATAATAGGCTTCCTTGCACAGTTTTGGTTTATAGCTACACTGTGGTATCTTCGGGTTTCAACTCTTCATCCTCAATGAGAAGACTAGTTTCTACTTGTCTAACTTGGGGTATCGTAAACTTAATACATTTCGTTTTTTTTTCCGTTAAGAAGTAGGTTATTGACATTAAACCAGTCAATTTTTTTCCATTCTGTGTACAGCACGCAAAAGCCCAGACTGGACATAGACGCGGCGGTGGCTGCGAGTGACAGCAGCAGTTCGCGTGTGCACATAGCTCGTCTACACCTGAGCCAGGTACGTGAAGCACTAGCACGACTTAAACCAAAACGTTCCGCGGGCCCGGATGGCATTCCCGCATTTGTTGTTAGGGATTGCCGAGCGGTTGTGGCGGAGCCGCTCATGCATATTTATAATCTGTGTCTTGAGTCATCATACTTTCCTGACCGTTGGAAAACCACGCGGGTAATTCCAGTACCTAAGGGTGAAGCAGGATCGGAAGTGAATGGGTATAGACCGGTGGCAGTTTTGTCGACACCATCAAATATATTTGAGTCGGTCATACAGAAATGCGTATTAGAACAAGTATCTGCTTCTTTGTCTGACGCTCAACACTGGTTTCGACCAGCCCGCAGCACAACTATCAATTTGTTAAATTTTATGACATATGTAGTCCCACATGTGGATGCGGGGGTGCAAGTCGATGTCACATACTTTGATTTCAAAAAAGCCTTTGATTTAGTGGACAACGACATCTTATTGACAAAGCTAGCGACTATTGGATGCACCCCAAAATTGCTAAAGTTCTTTGCGGATTACGCGCGCGTGAGAGCGCCAGCAGTTTGTCGAATATGCTGCCTACAAATCGGAGCCTTATTATACCAGATCCGGTGTGAGCCAAGGCAGAAACGTAGGACCTCTTCAGTTTATCATTATGATTAACGACCTGCCCGATGTAGTCAGGGATGCCGGTTGTCTGTTATTCGCGGACGATCTTAAATTGTTTTTGGCCATTAAGGATGAAAGGGACTGTGTTCGTTTCCAGAGTGACGTGAACAGAGTAGTTGAGTGGAGTAGGAAAAATAAGCTACATTTCAATTTCAATATGTCGAAGTGCTCAATCATAACTTTCAGCCGCATGAGAGTTCCCCTCCACCACGACTATGAGCTAGACAACGCGACGATGAATAGGGTGGAAACGGTACGTGATCTAGGAGTACACCTTAACAAGGAGTTGTCATTTCGCGATCACATCGTCAAAGTTTGCAAAAGTGCGTATAGGAGCCTAGGTTTTGTACTTCGGCGTTCCCAAGAGTTCAAACACATGAAAGCTATTACAACCTTGTACAATGCACTGATAAGGAGTCAGTTGGAGTGTAATGCAATCATTTGGGCACCACATGAAACTAAATATAGTGTCATGTTGGAACGCATACAAAATAAATTCATAAGGTATCTGTACATGAGACTTTATGGGGTATATCCGTATTATCCATTGATGTACCCAACCTTGTTTGTTTTAGGCATTATTTGGGTACAACAAGTTAGAATTAAGAAGGGATATGGCTCTCGCCATTTATATTTTTAAATTAATTAATGGTAAAATAAAAAATCAGGGCGTGTTAAAGGAGGTGAATCTGTGTGTGCCCGACAACTACGTGCTGAGGTGGAGACGGCCGCAGCTACTGGCTGTGCCGCGCGGCAGGACTAACTTGCTTTTAAAAGCGCCAGTTACTCGCGCATTGCGTACACTCAATGAAGTCGCTGAAAGGATTGACATTTTTTCCTGTTCATTGAATGAATTCGCAAGAATAACTGCATACCATTTGTGTTACAATTTGTAAAATGAGTATAAGCAAAGTACCACCCTATCGCTTTGGGATATCCTGTAAATATAGAAGTGTTCTGTTAAATAAATAAATACTTTTGCAAGGGCGGTATTTACATTGTCAGTAACCAGCTGCTGACGTTTGATTTTAAATAAAAGTGAAGTGTCATCTGCAAACAACACTATATCATGTTTATCCCCTATGAGGTAAGGCAAGTCATTTATATAAATAATAAATAAAAATGGGCCGAGAATTGAGCCCTGGGGGACCCCCATTCGTACTACAGATTCGAGTGACCTTTTTCCGTTAACATCAACTCTCTGGATCCTATCACTTAAGTAAGAAGTAAGAAGATCCAGAGAGGCGTTCCGGATTCCGTAGTGGTGCAGTTTCCTGATTAATGTTTCACGAAGAACACAATTGAATACCTTGGACAGATCGCAAAAGATGCCCGAAGCAACGCATTTGTTCTCCCATGCATTATAAATATGTCCTAAAAGTTCAACTCCTGCATCGGTAGTCGAACGACCCCTTGTAAAACCGAACTGTTTGTTATGCAGTAATTTATTTTTATTAAAAAATCTTTGCAATTCATTTAAAATTAGTTTTTCAAAAATTTTACTAAAGGTAGGTAGTACTGAAATAGGTCTATGCCATCAAAACATAACTTGTAAAAAAACCAAGTCTCGCAACTCAGTTCTTCTACCATAAAAAGTTGTGAGATCCATGTCCAAGTCGGTTAATTTAGTCAGTCACTACTTAAGGGACCTTCTGTCTTAAGTTATTACGTACCATGTCAATATTAAAAATCTTTTATGTTTTAAATAAATAGATTGACTTGGCCATCGCATGAAAACACAATGTATCTCACAGTGCGATTGCCAAGTCAATATATTTATTTAAAACATAAAAGATTTTTAATATTGATATGGTCACTACAAGATGTTGTTAGGTTAGCTAATTACGTAATAACTTAAGACAGAGGGTCCCTTAAGTAGGGAGTGACTAAATTAACCGACTTGACACATGGATCTCACAACTTTTTATGGTAGAAGAACTGAGTTGCGAGACTTGGCTTTTTTACAAGTTATGTTTTTGATGGCATCTCACTTCTTTTTGTAGATAGTCCTACTTTTTTTCCTTTCCGGTACCATTTTAACTTTTTTTTTTACCTAATACGTTGACATTCTACAAGTTAACTTTAAACATAATTATATCTAGGTACATTCAATTATACACTAGCTTCCGCCTGCGGCTTCGCCCGCGAGGTATGTCAATAAAAACTATCCCAAGTCCTTCCGCGGGATGCAATCTATCTCTCTGCCAAATTTTATCGAAATCCGTTCAGAGGGTTAGGCGTGAAAAGGTAACATACTGACAGACAGACAGAGTTACTTTCGAATTTATAATATTAGTAGGTATGGATAATTGTTATTTTCCTTGCTAGAGAGCTCCGATAAACGCGTGCGATCGCTGCTAATCATAAAGTGCTATAGACATTTACACTCCAAGGCGGAGTCGTCTATGAATCTCCACCTTAACAGGTTCTCCTGGCTTCGGCCAACCTGAGTCCGGAGTCTGTTTAAAGACAACCAGGTTACCCAAGGGAAACTCATGTCCAGGTGGGAGGTCTTCAGCGGGTGGGGCGAACGGTTTGGGTAAGGAAGCACTGTCTCGCCACAGCTTCAGTCTCTCTTGTTTCGACTTTTCAGCCTTTGTGGCACAAGGATGTTGTCTTGCAAAGGGTTTTGTGTGTCGGAGACCATTTTGGCTCTTTCGCTGGAGTTTGCCACCGCTCTGCGAAGCACTGGTGGCGCTATTCCTGCTAGTGGATACAGCATTTTTACCGGGTTTGGTTTTAGGCGGCCAGTTATGATCCGGCACGTTTCATATCCACCAGCTTTTCATGAACGGCTCCACACGGGGCACGCGTATTCTCCCGCAGAAAAAGATTGATGAGACCAGTCGACGAAGAAGACTGTTGCGAGTGTGCACCTTCTGCTTGATATTCTTGCAGTTTTTGCTGAATGTTAAAGACCTGTCCAGGCTAACACCCAGATATTTAGGGGAGTTGCTGTGCTCGATGGACACCCCACCCCAAACGATGAAAGATCGTGACCACTTAACCGGACTATCCTGTGGTTGCCTTAAGTAAACTCACCAGCGCAACCGCTATGTCCCTACATTTTAAATCTGTAATATCTTCGAAAATATTCATTTAAATTACATGCTGTAAGGGCCAAATTGATCTATATTAAATGGACAATGTATTTAAGGTACTTAATTGGATAAGGATTTATGCTGTATTGCTTAAAATCGCTTCGTAAATAAGCCATTATTTCTCGTAAAAATTAAAGGATAAAAAATGGTTATTGTGGGTTATCCCTAAGAGATAGACATATACCATCGCGGACTTTTTTGTAGACCTGTTTAAGGTGTACAATACTGCAGTACATTATTTTGAGCTATCTCGTAGGGTTCAGCTAGCTTTTGCAATATAAGCGCAAAAAATGTGTTTATTTACGACATCACATTAGAAACTTCTAAAATTATCAGTGTTTCTCTACTATATTATGCATGTATTATACATATAAAATCGCATCAAAATCCGTTGCGCAGTTTTAAAGATCTAAGCATACATGCGGACAGACAGACAGCGGGAAGCGACTTTGCTTTATACTATGCAGTGATAAACAGGTACACTGATTAATTAACTCCAAATGTAACTTTGTAATACTATATATTTATATGGGATTACAAAGTTATTTATGCAGTTGGTGTATCTAGAAAACTGGAACGAAATTGCAAAAAAAATAATTTTTCCTTGATTTATACACTAAACACTAATTATATTCATAGGTAAGTATACATATACATAAAAAAGTTATTTAAAAAAATAAAAAACCCGACTGCGGTAAAAAACTTAAAAGAAACTGAAAAGCTAAAAACAAGCCTATTTTAAATTAAATAAAAGTTGGAAGCAGGCGGGACCATTTGAATTTGAAAATATAATAAAAATGGTATGGGTCCCGCCTGCTTCCAACTTTTATTTAATTTAAAATAGGCTTGTTTTTAGCTTTTCAGTTTCTTTTAAGTTTTTTACCGCAGTCGGGTTTTTTATTTTTTTAAATAACTTTTTTTATTTCCAACTTTTTAGTTTACAAATGTGAAAGATTTCGCAGACGATTTAGTTCTTAGTAGGTGTTTTTTACAATTTGTCACTTCGAATTGCTTTTAAGTATATATGTTGCATATATTTTTGTAATCACCTTTTAAAACCCTTTATTTTGACACCCCACTCGATAGGTTTTGAAAAAAATAAAATAAAAAAAATATTTAATATGGCGTCCAGTAGTCGCCATATTGAATGTTCACTAACGTCATGTCTTTAGTGACACTCGCCGGACTAAGAGGAATCGATTAACGTGTGAATCATAAAAATCGGCTCAGGCGTTTGGTCTGTATAGTGCTTCAAAGGAACATATAAACATACATACATACATACATACATACATACATACATACATACATAGGCTGATGAACACATTACCACTCCTTTGCGTCGCGCAGTCGGGTAAAAACCATACTTTTACACGACAGCTCTAGTATTCAGCAGTAATTAACAGAAATCAAAATGAAAAAAATATGGTTTTTAGGGTTCCGTATAAAAACGGAACCCTATTACTAAGACTTCGCTGTCTGTCCGTCTGTCCGTCTGTCCGTCTGTCCGTCTGTCTGTCTGTCTGTCTGTCACCAGGCTGTATCTCAACAACCGCGATAGCTAGACAGTTGAAATTTTCACAAATTATGTATTTCTGTTGCCGCTATAACAACAAATACTAAAAACAAAATAAATTAAATATTTAATGGGGGCTCCCATACAACAAACGCGATTTTTTTGGCCTTTTTTGCTCGATATCAAAAATGGCAACAGGTAGGCACTTGAAATATTCACAAAATATTCAGTTGTATTTTAACTTTAATAATAAATAATAAAATTAAAATAAAATAAATATTTAAGGGGGGCTCCCATACAACAAACACGTTTTTGCCTTGTGGTACGGAACCCTTCGTGTGCGAGTCCGACTCGCACTTGGCCAGTTTTTGTTGAAGTAACAAGAGGTAGAGATTTCGTAAATAAAAAAACAAAAAAAATATTTTTTCGGAACCCTTGGGTAAAAAAAATTAAATTAAAATACCTCATAGAATAGAAGGTGTTCCACAGAACGGTCCCCCGACTTCCATATGAATTTATCTGTTTTAGTCTCGTTACCTAGATTCTTTAAGTTGGGGGTTTTTAAATTATTTGATCCTTTTCCAATTTTTTACATTTACTTTTATTATTTTTTTGTGTCGGGGGTTTTTTAAATTTTTAATTTAATTTTTTATTTCATGCTTTTTGTAGGGACTCCATAATTTTTGTATTTCATTTCTTTTATTTTCTTGCGTTTTAAGATTCAGGTAATTTGGTGTTTAATCAGGTTTTTTATCCGTCAAAAAATTATAAGTACCTAGTTGAAGAATAATTTTTAAGACTAATCAGATTTTTTTGTTTTATTATATCCTTTTTCTAGTTCTTCCTTTAGTTATTCAACTTTCGTACAAGTATTTCATAGCTATTCGATATCTTAGGTATTTCAGACCTAGTTTATAAAATGGGACTGCGATACTATCTGATGAGAAATACGTTTGCTATGTAGGATAATTCCATCCGTAATAAAAATGGTCAAACTCAGTGGTCGTAGGTACCAGTCATCACTCCACTTTCCTCATTATTCTACAGCATTGATCAGACAAAAATTTTTTTTTTTTTTTAGTTTACATTTCGTTAGTTAATATTCCTCATTCCCTTTCAATAAAGTGTACATTATTCTACTTGTCAAGCCCTTGCATTTGATACCTATATTGAAGGAGTTGTGAAAAAAATTATAATACGCCATTTTGTGGTGGCGGCCATCTTGGATTTGAAATTTTTAATAGCATATAGTATTCTACTAGTCAAGCCCTTTCATTTGATACCCATATTGAGGGATTTGTGAAAAAAAAAATGTATTTCGCCACTTTGTGGTGGCGGCCATCTTGGATTTGAAATTTATCATAGTGTACAGTATTCTACTATTCAAGCCCTTTCATTTGATACCCATATTAAGGGATTTGTGAAAAAATATGTAATCCGCCATTTTGTGGCGGCGGCCATCTTGGACCGATTTGCATCAAACATAGCTAAGAACACTCTCGACTAATTCACCCTTCAAACAAAAAAAAACAAAATCAAAATCGGTTCATCCGTTCGGTAGCTACGATGCCACAGACAGACAGACACACACACACACACACACACACAGACACACACAGATACGTCAAACTTATAACACCCCGTCGTTTTTGCGTCGGGGGTTATAAATGGTTAAAATTGAAATATGTTATAGTAAATTATCTGGTATTTCGAATCCTTAACGGTGGACCACTATTTACGCCACACACTGTATGTCCAACCATAAAAAGCCCAAACACAACCATGTCCATTCCATGTTAGGTAGACCTATTGAAAATTAAATGTGAATTAAATGCGAGTTAGATGTAAATTAAGTCAATCAAATGTAAGTTAAATGTCAACGAAATTGAATTAAATGAAAATTTAAATGCCAAATCAATATAAATTAAGTGTCAATTAAATTACCAATTGCATAATTATCCAACCACATCAGCTCAAAACAATCATATCTATTCCATGTTGCGTATATTTAAAGAGAATCAAATGTAAATTAAATGTCAGTCTAAATTAATTAAATGTCATTTAAATGCAAACTAAATGTCAATTTAATGTCAAATAAATTAAATTTCAATACCATATCAAATAATTCATTAGGTATTACGAGATGTAGTCTTAAATAACATTATATTTGTTTTATTTGTATTAATTAGTAAATTATTTGCTGTAAACCATTCAGAAAGATTATCTAGACTTTTATTTACTTTTGTGGACAATTCTTTTAAATCATGCGCTCCACTTATTACGTTTGTGTCATCAGCAAAAACAACACACGAAACGTCCGGCTGAACTGTGTTCATGAAATTTAATAAATCGTTTGTGAATATAAGATACAATATTGGACCTAAAATTGAGCCTTGAGGTACCCTGCGTCGTCTTATCTTTGATTATTATATTAACGGACAATGTCTTTGGAATGAATGTGTTATCAAATTGTGTGCAATACATATTAAAAAAATCATTAAGTATATTGTTGATCAGAGTCATCATTAGTGAACAAAAGTGATAATTTACCCAAGAGTTTAGTTTTAAGAGTTTAGTTTAGTTTTAAATGTTCGCTGATTTGTCAAAGACATAGAAATGTAAAAAACAGGAGAAGTGGCAAGGGGGCGTGTCTGTGTCCACGCGCTATGAGCAATATGGGGCTGTACTAGGAAAATGGCCGTCACCGCGAACTAGTGTGCTTTTGACCATGATTGTGATAAAATATATAAATGCCGTAGTTCATTTTTCAATTTGTCAACCGTTTTAACCCGGTTTTTAGAAGTCCTGAAAAGATACCCTTGAGAAGATGTAAAATAATGTTAATTTTTTTTATTTACTACAATTATTTTTTTAGCTACAGTTTTTATAATTTAATATGCTCTGGACTTACCGTTTTTTTTTTATTTTTTTTTTCATGACCCTACGTTTTTTTAGTACAATATTGAATGGAAGAATCGATAACTTTCCGATTTAGTCAATCAACAGCGTATATGTAAAATAAATGGCTTTTGCACAGCAGAACGATAGCGCTAGATGTTTTTGTGTAAGTAAGTTGTACGGTGCATGGTAAATGCATGCTATGTGTGATGAGATGAGTTAAGGTTTATAATTGATTGTGTAGAACGTTCTGATTTATGAATTGCAAGTGTGTACGCAACTTTGTATCTATTGCTTAATTGTCCTAGGTTCCAAAATGAACCAGTTGTAACCTGCGAAATTCAATTTTTCTTGAGTTTTTTGCCATTTTCAGGACAGTGTCAGGTTGTAGCTTGATCAAAATATGATTCGCGACTATAACAGGTACAATTTACAGAATTATAATTATTCGAAGACAAAGACATTTATTCGTAGTATATGGTAGGTACAAAGTTGGTAGGTATAATGGATAAGTTCAACACATCCCGATATTTACAATGTGAACCTAATGTACCCGTGAGTAGGTATAAAACCTAAATTGTTAATTACATAAACTCTAATTGGCAATACAAAATACTTATAAAATGGACATTTTATACTCTTATAATAATATGTATAAATATCAAATAAAAACATAAATCATTAATACATCTTTCTAAGCTAGATTTGTTCCATAAGAACAAATCTCTTATGTATTTTTTATTTTACATAACACGGGACCATGCGGTCCCGGTCCTTTGGAAGGCGTACGAGGGGCCGAAGGCAACTCGCAGAGGCCCCTTACGAAATTTTAATGAAATGCGGCACCAACCGACGATTATCCCTGTATGCACTATGCAAGTGCACCTAAGGATAACCTTCGGTTGGTGTAGGACTATTGCAGGATATCCAAAAATAAAAAGTTGGACTGTGGGTTTGGGTGGCTAAAGTGGACTGGTTACCAAGAACTATCGAACAACTATGACCCCTGCCTGATCAATGTTTTATAAAAACACGGATAAAATAGCAGGGGTGACTTGCACTCTCAATAATGGGCCCCCGGAAATGGTCGCTAGCACATAGTGACGTAGCGACAAGGAGGCAACATGTCCTGTGGTGCTTATGAGGAGTGGAGAGGTATTCCACGGCAATCAGGACGATCCCGGAAGTTCGGTCAAGATCCCTACCAGCATCTTACTCGAATGATTCCTTCCTCCGAGCACATTTGCTCTTGCGAATCTCCTCAAGCCGGCCAATAAAGGCAAGAATGAGGTGGGAGCTCTATTCCTCGTCATTGTTCACTCCAGCCGGCCAATAAAGGCAAACCAGAGGTGAGGAACAAGACTTCTCCCGGGAGATAGGGTCCGTGGGGTCGCTACTGCCCAACAGCTCACTACATGCTGCCCTGCTGGTTTCTGTGTACCTCTTGCTCTGGCTCCTCACCTTCGACCTGTTCCGGCAAAGTGAACTCTTCCAGCACAGGCCTTGAGTTCGGAACGCGCAAGCCCCACCACGACTTCAACGTAGAGATACGGCGGTGGGATTATTATTATTTATTATTCACCTAAAACTGTCCGTGGTCCCTCCCGGAACCAAACGGAAAAGACCCTGACTGGCATTCTATTATTGCGGATTCTCACTTAACCAATGTATAATCCTCTGCCAATAGTACTTTCCTTATTAACTAAACTACAATTTGTCATACGACAACACACTACAATCAGTGTAAACATTATTGAACATTATTTTGTGTTTATCAAAGAGTATAGTATGTAAGGTGTTTATACCTTGTATGATAGAGGTATATAGGATAGAGGTCAGTGGTTTATATCTACATATATTTTTTCTTGCTGTTTAGCGGTTTTGTCAGAGCCTGTATTTACACCTGCACGCGCATCGCTAGCGCGGCGCGCGGAAAAACAAAACCAGCGCGCCATTTTCCCTAAAACTTTTTTTTTTCTACTTTTGGCTTCGCACGGTTTGTGCATTTAGCCAATGCCACGTTTTGTTTTTTATTACGAAGGAAATAAAGGTAGGGAAACAAAAATATTATTATTCGAATTAGAACGGGATGTAGGGATAATAACTATAGGATAAGTATTTATATAAGTATATATAAGTATTTATATATAGCTGTCCGTGTGGTGCCGGACTTAAAGAATACCACCACCCCTTACTACCCCTGGGTGTCGTAAAAGGCGACTAAGGATCGTACCGGAGAATGGGCAGCAGCGTTCTCTATGTATTCCACCATCATACCATACTGCGATCGCCAACCCGCCTGCCAAGCGTGGCGATTATGGCAAACCCTCCCAAAATTGGGGGAGGCCTATGTCCAGCAGTGGACGTCTAACGGCTGAAACGACGAAGTATTTATAACGGATAGGTATGTTGAGCTATGAGCTAAATACAATGACGAAACATTATAACTTAATATTATTTAAAATAATGAATGAGACTATACATTTATATATAGAAAAACTATTTGTACAAAGTAAAGAAAGTATTGAGGTAGGAAAAGGAATACTGAGGGACAAGAGGTTAAGTACTAAGAAAGGATGAACGTTCATATAAGGATTAGCTTGATTTTTGTGGATTAGAAAACGGTTACGAATTTTTAATCACGTCTACGTCTAAATATGTATAGAGTAGAGTCAGGCACTGATTAATTTGACAGGACTAAACTAAAATTTATTTTGTGTCCTTTTCTTATTGAAATAGAAATAAAAAGATGCACTGAACTTAAATTTAGTTTAGTTTGTGAGCAAGGGAATCGGCACCAATATCATAAACAAAAACAGTCCATATTGTAATTAAGACATAAGGAACCAAACGTTCATGTAAGGGACAAGAGAAAAAAATGTCATTTAAGTCGCCTACGTCTGTGCCACACAGGCAGATGGGCTTATCGATGATATAAAGTTTGGCAAGATGGGCTGGAGAGCAGACATGACCCCAGTCTCATCCGTATTAGAATGGAGGTCTCCGTCTTGCCAAACTTTGCCCTGCCAAACCACGGTTTTTTCGGAACGTCGCGTTGGGTTGAATAAGAGAAAAATAACGACCCTTCGATTTGCTTCCGATATTCCAAGCTACCTTCCAGGTGTATCAAAGAAAAATCTTTGGTAACGTCATGAGGTCGTAGCGAAAATTTATATATGGAACTAGGTCCCCACATTGCACCGCATCACCGGCAAGTGTATCAGCCACTTCATTCCCATGGATTCCAGCATGGTCTGGAATCCACACAAATTGCAGTGTATTACCCTCAGAGATGGTTCTGAACGCAAGTTCTCTTATTAAATAAATTATAGGAAATTGTGATTTGTGTTCAAAAGGGGATTTATTGATGGCTAGAAGAGCACTTTGAGAATCAGTAAAAATTATAGTATTTTTAAGTTTTAAAACACGAATAATATATTCAATGGCTTTTAAAATGCCGAAACATTCCCCCTTAAAAACAGAAGTCTCAGGAGGTAGTTTTATTTTTTGTACGATGTTGTATTGAGAATGGTAAGTACCTATCCCAACACAACTCGTCGGAGAATGCTTCGCAGCCAGAAAATTATTAAAACTTGAATGGCAATCGGGATCGGATTTACTTTTTTTTTTTTTGTGGATTTGAAATCATCAAATGACTCCACCCGCTCTGGGTGGTGCAGAAGGGAGTGTCAGACTCTTACTGACTAAAACCCACCTGTGTTCCTTCCTTAGCCCTTTATGTTCCGGGCCAGCGGTAACCCTTTCGGACAATCCCGCTGACCCGATCTGATTTACTTACACAGTTATATTTTATGATGGGACTGAATTATAAACTCTCATAACTACTGCTAAATATAGGAAATTTATTTGAACGGTGAATAGGAGAAGAAAGTGAAAGGATTTTTTTATAGCTTACAACTAAACAAGGAGCACGTTTATGGGACCAGTAATCTGAAGATTCAATCTGCAACACTACTGAGTCCAGTTTAGGAATGAAAGGATGCGTTGAGATCTGAAGAATCCGGAACAAATATTTGTTAGATAGGAATTATTGTCTTCTAAGATATAAAGGAGCTTCCCCGCATTCAACTTGTAGTGCATTAATAGGACTAGACTTCATGGCACCCGAAATAATTCGTAAAGCCTTAGACTGGATACGATCCAACTTTTTAAAAGCCATAACACTACCTGGTTCCAGAACGAACGATCCATAATCCAGAGTGCTTCTGATGATTGCATTGTAAATGAGTTTCAAAGAAAAGGGCACCCCACCACACACCAGAGAGACACCTAAGCATGTTTATATGATTTTCACATTTGTTAACAATATAATCACAATGAGGAACACTACTTAATTTACAGTCAAGTAAACCTAGATATCTGAATTTATCTTTCACTGGAATAGGTACTTCCTTATAAAAGAGATTTACTAAAGGAATATTTCTCTTCCGGGTGAATAAAACAGCTGCGCTTTTAGACGTGGATAAATCCAAACCGTTTAGATATAACCATGACTCCAAAGAAGATAAAGCAGTATTAATAGCATAGCTAGCTTGATCAATAGATTGGCTTGAAGAATATAATAATAAATCATCAGCACATTGAAGAACCTTAACATTGTTAGATAATGAAGAGTCTAAATCAAAAGTGTAAATGTTGTAAAAAATGGGACTGAGCACAGAACCCTGTGGGAGACCTCTCCATACAAGACGAGATACCTCATGTTTTCCTATTAACATATTAACAGAGCGTTCAGTCAGGATATTAATAATGAAATTTGATAAATTTAATGGGACTTGTAAGGCTTTTAATATATTTTGTAAAACGGATAATACAACATTATCATAAGCTGCATTTATATCAAGGAAAACTGCAACGGTGGATTGGTTATTAGAGAATGATAATCGAATATCGGATGTTAAAATACTTAAACAGTCAGTTGTACTTTTACCTTTTCTAAAGCCATAATATGGCTTTAGAAAAGGTAAAAAGTAAGGGTTTTTCGGCAGAGTCACAATACTATTGTGACTCTGCCAAAAAACCCTTACTTTCAACATACCATTCTAGGCGATTTTTAATTAAGTGTTCCGCTAATTTCATCAAAGTTGAAGACAAAACTATGGGACGGTATTAGGAAGCTTCAGATGGAATTTTATTTGGTTTAAGGAATGGCAACACCCTTTGACGTTTCCATTCAACATTCCCTAAAAGTTAATAATTATTTAAGGCGAATGGGTAGTGGTAGAGCGCGAAATTCAAATTTTCTTACGTTTTTTTGAAAGCAGGACAGTGTCAGGTTGTATCTTGATCAAAATGTGATTCGCCACAATAACAGGTTAGAGAATTAGGACATATTTAGAGAATTATAATCATTAGAATCATTAAAAATACATCTTTTTGAGTTACATTTCTACCATAAGCACTTTTCCGTAATAGATCGGTAGAAATCTAACTCAGAAAGATGTATCCCACCAAAAACATTCTGTAAAAAACTAGCCAAGTCTCGATGGAGCTGCTTGTTTATCTCTAAAAAGTAATGAAATCTAGACAAAGTCGTGCCATGTCTAAGGTTCCTTACTGCGATTTCTTTATTATTATAGTTAACTAGCTTCCGCCCGCGACTCCGTCCGCGCGGATGTCGGTCTTCGCGTGGATGGTTTATTTCTCCATTTTGAGTAACTCTGACAATGACATCTTATAAATATCTATTGGACCCAAATACGGCTAAGCCTATAATAATTAAGGAGATCCCTCTATTGAGCTACTGCTGTTGAGCTCGCGTTCTGTAGTAAGTTTTTTTTTCATAGTAATTCCGACCTTGATAAGTAGCATGTAGCAGTAAATTACTGACAGTGACGAAAAGTTTGCAATAATAAAAAAGTGATCGTGACAATGCGACAGAAAGTTAATTGAGAGCTTCAGCATACACAACATTGTTAGTGAGCTCGTCCGGAATATGAACATGAAGATTTCTTGGACTGCTCACACGGGAAAGAGCTACGTAAAGTTGCCCGTGTGAAAAACAACTCGCGGTAAGATCTACGCCAGCAACTCCTAGGGTCTGACCTTGAGCCTTATTTATTGTCATGGCGTAACATAAAGCTACAGGAAACTGTATTCTCTTAAATTGAAATGGAAAATTATCCACTACGGGTAATGCAACGTGTGTTCGCGGTTCTACAGAACAACGACTATGAATAAAACCGAAAAATAAGATTTTTTTTTCTACGTATTTTTCCAGGATAAAAAGTATCCTATTTTATGCCCAGGATAATAAGGTATAATTATACCAAGTTTCATCGAAATCGAACTGTTAGTTTTCACGTGATGCCTGCATATACAGACAGACAGACAGACAGACAGACAGACAGACAAAAATTTTTTTAATCACATATTTGGGTTTGGTATCGATCCAGCAACACCCCCCGCTATTTATTTTTTCAATATTTTCAATGTACAGAATTGACCCTTCTACAGATTTATTATATGTATAGATGTTGTGTGACTTGGCCGTTGAACATTCTTTATACGTTAGTGGGTACAAGTCAATTTTATTAACACGTAATATTATATCTGTTGTAACTACCTATGTTTGTTAAGCGAGATAATAGCCCGTAAAGGTATTTGTAATTGGACGCTAGTGTCTCATTTTAGGCTGTTGTTGATTGTGCAACACATGCATTCTGCATTGACAATGCTGACTTCTGCTCTCTTCTTTTTGGAGCGTCAAACACCGCGACCACCGATCTAACATAAAATAGAGGCTCGCCTATACATAATTAAGTATTATTGAAATACGCAGCTTTTTCAAGCCTACAATTGACTGGTTATGGAATCAACGTTTTCCAAGTGGCAATTTTCCATCGTCAATGGGTAGCGGTTCTGGCGACAGATTGGTGCAATGGTGTCATGGAGCACCTGGTTTTGTACCCTTCAACGGCCAAGTCACACAACATTATCTATAATAATAAAGAAATCGCAGTAAGGAACTTCAGACATGGCACGACTTTGTCTAGATTTCATTACTTAGAGATAAACAAGCAGCTCCATTGAGACTTGGCTAGTTTTTTACAGAATGTTTTTGGTGGGATTTCACTGCTTTTTGTAGAAACGTGGGCCATATTTATTTATTTAACACAACACTTCTATCATTACAGGATATCCCAAAGATATATAGATATTGATTTATTTTATTAGATTTTCTTATTTGACACAGTTTTTTTTTTTTAGGAGTAGTTTTTTTTATTATTACTAATCTTTCTTTTCTTTTTTTCCGGTTCTGATTCTTGTACAGTAGCAACAGTTTTTCGTATTGCCCATTCGCGTTCATTATTTATTCTTTTAGACGGTTTAATTTCTGAAAGATCGGCGCGGTATTTACGCCTAAGCCGGTTGTATTCGGTGATCGCTAAAGCTTGAGCTTTTATACTCTTGAAGTCAACATTTATGAGGTGCACCCCATGAAGATTGGTTACTCGTGAAAGCGCCACGTAGGCTTGGCCACAAAAGAATATGGAGGTGCCAATGTCCATGAGGGCATCTTTCAGACTTAGACCTTGGTTCTTGTGAATTGTTAGGGCATACGCCACCCAGATTGGGAATTGTTCTCTGTACACGTATGCCCGGGGTATAATCTCAAATTTTTACTTAATCACACTATTTTGAACAATCCAAGGAATCTTTAGCAACTAACTTTATCTCGGGGTGCGGAATCGCTTTTAACATAGCATTATTTAACTGCATACACATATTTCTAGTCGGTAGTAAACAAACAGTATCTTCTGGTAAGTCCCTCAAACATTGTGCTATTTCCATTAACCTTCCTTCATTGGAATGCGAGAGAATCGGTTAGACAGTATATCTCTAGATTAAATTAGAAGATTTGTCCCACTACGATGGATTTTTGCAATGACAGTCGATTTTTTGTATGTACCAATAGTAGAAGGGGGCATTACCATATCTCTAATACAGCTGAGACCAGCCGAGGGTTCTGCATCAGATACTTCAGACCTTCGATTTTTGACATCAAATGAAGCGGCCCACCAAGTTGAATATTTTTTGTAAAGGCGGTATGTCGATCTCTAATAGTTTGGTTAGGCTCTTGTGTTTTCTAATCAGGGTCACCAAGTACTCCAGATCTTCGATTATCCTAATTTTTATAGTTTTCCCTTTATGTGGCCATTAAACTCTAACTCTGTACCAAATTTCAGCTCTCTGAGTTTTGGGAAGTACTAGTTCTATTCTGATGATCATGAGTGAGTGAGTGTCATAAATGCGAAACTTTGCTTTCGCTTAACTTCGGAACTAAATGACCTACAGACTTGAAATTTTGTATTTTAAGTATGTGATTATAGCTTACCGGATGACGAAAATTTCTGCGTTCTGGTCTTATCCAGAGGTTCTCAAATAGGGGCCTGAAAATGCGGCGAAATGGTTCCAGTAAAGGATGGTACGGCACTCTTTGCTTCGCGCTCGACTTGGCGGGGGCACTGCCGTGCCCCCGATTACCTAAGGATTCTAATGATAAGGAAGCCGAATGTGTGAGAACATAGCACACATGCATGTATCTTAATGTGTTATTATTGTATGGCGTAATAAGGTGATGTGTGGTGAACATTTCTAAAATATACATCTGGCTTAGTGTATATAGGTACCCGTAATTGATAGGTAGTATTTAGATTTTATGTAACAAAATTCAACATATTGATTCCATGACACAATGAATCCTGACAACCCAGTGCGAAATAGACCGTCGTCACCGTTGTCGTGCTCAAGGTCAGCCACATCTCTAAGTTAAAAAAAAAATCCAAACTAATTTTCTAATACGCGCGGTGGTAAGGTCTATGTGCTGGCGCCAGATTAGTTTTTCGTCTAGTATAACTCCTAAATATTTTACTTTGACCGATTTCCCTAAAGCCGGCCACGAAAAGTTTTTATTGTCATGAGGCGAGTTACACACATGTAATTTGATGTCAATTTTTTTGCATTGCTCTGAAGGCTCCTACACAATATGCCGGCGGCCCAGCCGGCGGGCATGCCGCCAACTTGCCTGGCGGCATACCCGGCGGGTATTTGAGCAACCGGGCTTGCCGCACAAACGAGCTGCAAAACTGAAATGATGCTGGCTGCACACCCGCGCGGCAAAACCCGCCGGCTGTGCCGCCGGCATTTGTGTAGGAGCCTTTAGAAAAACTGAATTGAATTTGCTTCGATTTCGGAAGATTCTGAGTCAAGAACTGCTCACCCTATGTAGTTCCACATCAGCGTTTTGTCTGACCTGCTCCCTGGTCCCGCCATGACATGCAAGAGCTGTATCATCAGCATACGTGAAAATTTTGCCTTTTGGAAGCATTTGCTGACACAAATCATTAGTATATCAGTATAATTAAGTTTATCAGGAAGAAAATCGGTCCGAGTTACTGCCCTGTGGTACGCCATATACAACCCGAACGTCTGAGCTAACGTGTCCTCCAATTTTCACTTTCTGTGTCCTGTCGTAGAGGAAGTCTCTAAAAATCCCTAAAGCGTTTCAAAGTTTGGAGATCAGTCTATAGTTTTCAACGCTGTCCTTAGGTCTTTTTTATGAATTGGCGTTATATACGCCGACTTCCAGATTGCAGACACCATTCCCATGTCGAATGACCGTTTAAATAACAATGTCAATGGAATGGATAGACATCCGGCACATTTGGTTATAAAAATCAGTGAAATATTATCCGGACCAGGGACTTGTTAATATCTACTTGCTTGAGCAAGCGAAATACCTCCTCCACCCGCACATCAATAGAGCAGATGTCTCTGTCTGTCTCTCCGAGGTTTTGCTAAGAGACCGTTAGTACTAAAAAGCTGTAATTTTGTAGGAATGTGTATATCAATTACGCCGACAAAGTGGTATAATAAAATTTTGGTAAATATATTTTTTTAGGGTAGCTCCTCTACATGTGAAGTGGGGATGAATATTCTTTTCGTCGTCGTCCCATCGTATGGGGTATCGTTGAATAGGTTTGACTTTTGGGGTTGCTAAAATTATTTATCGATTTAATGCTCCATTTACGAAATATTGAACTTTAAAGTGCAAATTTTTGTTCCAGTAGGGCGTCCCCCCCCCCCGCCCTCTTAAAGCTAAACTGCTGGCTTGAAAAATCTGGAAAAATTCACGATGATAGTGCATTTCATGAACTTTAAAGGATTAAGATAACTTTTTTAAATTATAGCGGTTATGATAACTTTATTAGTTTAGCAGTAATAGTCGTTGAACTTTGGTGTTGGATAATTTTGTACCAAATACAAAATCATTAGCATTAATAATTTAAAGTGACTAAGATGAAGTAGTTGCTTGTTTATAACGGACAAAGACGCATTGAAAAACAAAATATGAAATAAAAAAACTAAAAAAAGCATAATAAATTATCATAAGTTTCACAATACTGCCACTAGATGGCGCTGTACCAACGAGTTACGTTTTCATTCGAGTGATCGACATCCCCGCACGTCTTAGAAATGATAATTCAAATTTAAAGTCGATTTTTGTTATTATAACTATTAACTCCTAATATGTTTAAGTACCATTACTTATATTCAGAATAAGAACAACAGAATCGTACTGTATTGTGATAACGGGCTACTACGAACCCACACTAATAATAATAATAATAAAACTTTATTGGCCGGCTGGGGAGAACAATGACGAGGAACAGAGCTCCCACCTCATTCTTGCCTTTATTGGCCGGCTTGAGGAGATTCGCAAGAGCAAATGTGCTCGGAGGAAGGAAGCATTCGAGTAAGATGCTGGTAGGGATCTTGACCGAACTTCCGGGATTGTCCTGATTGCCGTGGAATACCTCTCCACTCCTCATAAGCACCTCAGGACATGTTGCCTCCTTGTGGCTACGTCACTATGTGCTAGCGACCGTTTCCGGGGGCCCATTATTGAGTGTGCAAGTCACCCCCTGCCATTTTATCCGTGTATATATAAAACATTGATCAGGCAGGGGTCATAGTTATTCCATAGTTCTTGGTAACCAGTCCCCTTTAGCCACCCAAACCAATAGTCCAACTTTTTATTTTTCTATATCCTGCAATAGTCCTACACCAACCGGGGGTTATCCTTGGGTACACTTGCATAGCGCATACAGGGATAATCGTCGGTTGGTGCCGCATTTCATTAAAATTTCCTAAGGGGCCTCTGCGAGTTGGCTTCGGCCCCTCGTACGCCTTCCAAAAGACCGGGACCCCATGGTTCCGAGATATATAAATAATAATAATATATTGTTGCGAACGAGAAGAACTCATGAACCAAGCCGTATATAAAGGAGCGCTGTCCCACAGCGCGCCCAGACCTTCCTCAAGCCCAACCACCGAAACCCTTCAATTGCAAACTATCGCATGGTGCGCAATGACAGGTCGCGGTGTCACAAAGGCGGCACTCTCATTTATTACAAAAAGGAGCTATACTGCATCCCATTAGATCCTCCCCCACTGTCACGACTTGAAGTGTCCATCTGTAGGCTAGGCATGTCTGGTCATCAACCGATTACCCTAGTTTCAGTTTACCTCCCACCCCAAATGTCGACAGAGAATTCCCAACTCTTGTCAGACGACCTCTCCGCTATCCTAAGCTTGAGTGACTCCGTTATCATAGCGGGTGACCTCAACGCTAAGCACCCAGCCTGGAACAGCACCAGGATCTCGACCAGAGGCAAACTCCTGTTTGACCTCTCCCCAATCCTAAACTTCGACGTCATCGGGCCGATGACTCCCACCCACTTTCCACATGACCCCAATCACACCCCCGACGTCCTCGACGTGGTGCTTCTAAAGAATGTCAACCTTCGGTTAGACGCTATAGAAGTGGTACAAGAGCTATCCTCAGACCACCGACCAGTCATCATCAGAATGGCCCCCCGCGTTGGTCTTTCAGACCCCAACCAACCTCCCCTAACAAAAGTGGTAACGGACTGGAGGAAAGTAAGCGAACGCCTGAAATCCACCACATCCCCCCACTTAGACTCTATCCCCGACCAGTTCAATTCTATCGCGGACACGACGGCCGCGATCGACTCACTCACGGAACACGTACAGTCAGTCCTGAGCGACTGCTCAAGGGAAATTCCAGAGATGGACGACCATCGCTGGAAGTTGCCTGACGACTTGCGTGAACTGCTGACTGAGAAGAACGCGGCTGTCCGTGCGTACAGCAGCTTTCCCTGTGATGCGAACAAAACCCATATGCGTTACTTACAGAGATCTGTAAGGACTCGCATAGCGGAGTGGCGTGAAGTCAAATGGGACAAGACGCTGAGCGATCTCGAACCAAATCACCAGGCCTTCTGGGAACTTCAAAGGAAATTAAGATCCCGAGACACAGTCTCTATGCCCCCACTGGTCCGCCCCGACAAAACCATCGCCTTTGACGATGCTGACAAGGCCGAGTGCCTGGCCGACAGTCTCGAAGCCCAATGCTCACCGAGCTCCCAACCTGTAGATCAAGCCCACCTCTCAGAGGTCGACGCTGAAGTCGAGCACAGAGCCTCCCTCCCTCCCGTCGAAGACCCTGATAACCCACTTCCTCCTGTCACTCCAGAAGAAGTACAGGACATCATAAAGGGTCTCAAACTTAGAAAAGCCCCTGGTTCAGACGGAATCACCAATAGAGTGATTCAGTTATTCCCTGCCCAATTAATAATGCTTCTGGTCACCATCTTCAATGGTGCCTTGAACAACAACATTTTCCCACAATCGTGGAAAGAAGCCACAGTAATTGGCATTCCCAAACCCGGCAAGCCCAAATCCGAACCTTCGAGTTACCGCCCCATCAGTCTGCTCAATGTCCTAGGTAAGGTCTATGAGAGGCTTATTTATAAGCGTCTTAGAGACTATGCCGAAACAAAGGGCCTCATTCCCAACGAACAATTTGGTTTTCGAACCCAACATTCTTGCGTACAGCAAGTCCACCGAATCACCGAGCATATCCACGCAGGATTCCTACGTGGAAATATGACAGGTGCAATATATTTCGACATAGCGAAAGCGTTTGACAAAGTCTGGCACAACGGCTTATTATATAAGCTATACAAACTCGGTGTGCCTGACCGCCTCGTGCTCATCCTACGAGACTTTTTGTCGAACCGCACTTTCCGCTACAAAGTTGAAGGAGCAATATCCTCCCCACACCCCATCCGAGCAGGAGTCCCCCAGGGCTCTGTGCTAGCCCCACTCATTTTCACGCTGTTCACTAGCGACATCCCCAAAAATAAAAAGGCCCAGCTGGCTCTGTTCGCAGATGACACAGCCATATTCTACACTGGCCGCAGCCTAGTCCAGATGTCTCACACACTCCAAACCGCAGTCAACAAGCTCGCTGCTTGGTTTAGGAAGTGGAGAATAGAAGTTAATCCCGATAAGAGTCAAGCGGTTCTCTACTCGAAACCGCGGCACCGACCCATCCCCCCCCGACCCATCACCATATTCGGCAAGCCGATCCCTTGGGAAAAGCGAGCCAAATACCTAGGTGTAGTCCTCGACAGGCACCTCTCCTTCGCAGAGCATATAAAGACGGTCCGTTCGCGCGCCGCCTTCGCTCTCGGCAGACTCCACTCCGTTCTCAATGCACGCAGCAAATTGTCACTAAGGTGCAAATTGCGCATCTACACAGCGTGCATTCGACCAATAATGACCTATGCCTGTGTAGTCTTCGCTCACGCAAAGCCCCACCATATCCATAGGATGCAGACCCTCCAAAACCGTTTCCTCCGAAAGGCTACAGGATCCCCATGGTTCGTCCGTAATGAGATCCTCCATCTTGATCTCAAAATCCCCACTATCCATCAATTCATGAAACGCCTCTCCAAGCGCTTCTTCGATACCGCCGCCAAACATCGCAACCCTCTGGTTGTCGAGGCCGCCAGTTATACTCCCTCTAAAATCAGTAAAAGTCGCCGTCCAAGGCATGTTCTCGCCGACCCAGATGACCCCATAACCCTCCTCCAGGAGAGCAATAGGGCAACCAGTACAGTACACAAATACAAAAACAAAAAACCGTCATACCGACCTCGCCGACGAGGTCCCTCGCGATGCCCCCAAGTAAATGCCCCCGACCGACCCTTGCTCGATGTAGTGCCAGCCCGCGCCGCAGCTGAGCCTGTAGAACTAAATTCCCGACTGTGACCTCTGAGTTTGTTTCGGCCTTTCTTCTCAGAGTAGTCAGATAGGAAAAGCCGATCTCATCAAGCTTAAATAATAAAAATCTGATCCAGCCTGTCCCATCTTGCTGCCCTCTCCCCAGCGACGCCCTAAGCCGAGGTTCGTACCCCACAGGGGGTGCCCTTAGCGTGTAGTCGCTTAGTATAGTAGATAATTGCCCCTGGCTGGAGGCTTTGAGTTTACTTAAGGCAACCACAGGATAGTCCGGTTAAGTAGTCACGACCTCTCAAGGTCAACTACGAGATGCCATATTCTAAAAAAAAAAAAAAAAAAAAAAAAAACAGCGCGCCCCTTTCGCTCGAGAGCCGTCGGACTATCAACACGCGCCGCCATAGCGACCGACATTTTTATTTTCTTAATTTCGTGTGTATTTGATTTGTTTTTGCTAATTGCTAAATTTATTAAATTATTGTTGTACTTAAGTGTGATATTTTTGCTTTTTATAAAAAATAACTTGCCATTTAATTTGCAAGATCAGAAGTGGGATTCGATCCAATTTCTGTTTTTGTTAATTGGCTTTGTGCTTAAAAAAAAAAATAACGAAAAAATGTCGTATCGCTGTCGAAGTCGTCGCCATAGCCGTGAGTCAGGTAGGAGACATAGCAGACGTAGGGATCGCACGCAGACTCCGGAGGGTGACCTACAGCGGGAACTGCAGGTCATGCGCGCGCGTTTGAAGATGTTAGAAGATCGAGCATCGTTCGTACAGCCTAAACGCTCGCGCAAACGGAGGGTATCTTCACATAAGTCACCGCGAGCCGAGTCGTTCGAGCGTGGCGCGTCGCCGCCGCCGCCTGCCCGGCGCCAGACGACCCCGACATCGCGTCACCATACCGAGCGCGTCATGTCGCCGTTGCCAGGACGATCTGCGCGCGCGCCGCGGTCATGTCCGTTTCAACCGCGCGGCCACCTCATAATATTTGATGAAACTTTGCCAGGAATTAGTGCTAATTTGTTACTTTACACACCTCTTTTGCTGAATTTGTTACAAAAAAAAAAAAAATCAAAACTATTTACGTTTTGATTTTTTTTTTTTTTTGTAACAAATGTAACAAATTAAGACCTTTCTTTTGATGCATCATTCGTCTATCTACATTATATAGTTTCTGTGTAATCACGAGCGATGACTACGGCAAGTGGCGGTTCTAGCGGCCAACTATTCTTTGTCATAGCGTCTTAGTTTTTTTTGTAACAAATTCAGGAAAAGAGGTGTGTAAAGTAACAAATTAGCACTAATTCCTGGCAAAGTTTCATCAAATATTATGAGGTGGCCGCGCGGTTGAAACGGACATCCGCGGTCACGTACGCCACCCCTGCCGCCGTCTGCGCCGCCTAGCGTGCTCCGTGCCGGTCATACGACAGAGTCCTTATTAGAACACGCCGGTACAGCTAGTGACACCACCGCAACGGACCGTATAGTGGACGCGATCCGTTCCATCAACAACCGGGCGAGATCTGACCAACATTTCTTTATTTCTTGTTTCGATCCTAGTCTGAATAATATTACTGATTGGTGTAACGAAGTTGATCGGGCAAAACTTTTAAATAATTGGAGCGATCATGAGTGTCTTTCGCGAATAGGTAATTGTTTAAAAGGTGATTCTCGTACGTGGTTACGCGAGTGGGTTACGAGTGACCGTACGTGGAGTAATTTCAAAAAGGAATTTACGCCTTTGTGTCCGAAAACGCCAGACATTGCAAACATTTTATTCGATGTAATGAACACAAATTCGGATAATTACTCTACGTATGCGGACTACGCCCGACGTTCGTTGCTTCGATTACGCATTGTGCGCGGACTCAGTGACGAGCTTATCTCTGCAATTGTTGTCCGGGGTATTGTGGACCCTCACATTAGAGCATCAGCTATTAATGCTAAGTTGTCCCCTAACGACATAGTTGAATTTTTGTCGATTTATATAAAACCGTCTACTTCTAAGACACAAAATTCACGTCCTCATACTTCACAAAATAATTCTGTTAAAAGTAATCATGCGAGTAATTTAATTAGAAAGCGTAGACTTGAGGAGGGCAAGTGTTTTTCGTGTGGTGTGGCCGGACATAAACAGGCTGCTTGCAATAAGAAAGCTAAGTTCGATTCAACCGAGAGTTTGAACCCCAGTGGTTCAAATAATTCCGCCTCCAAACCAGTGTTCGTGCCTTTAAAATCTGAACCTTGTTCTTTTTGCAAAAAGCCTGGCCACAAGCTAGATAACTGTTTCGCAAAACAAAAATCAGAGTCGCGCAATAAAAATAACGTTAATTTTTGTCTAGAAAATATGACTACCCACAATAATGATGTTGTAGTAGCCGTTATTCAGGGTATACCGGTGGACGTATTGATCGATAGTGGATCAACCATAATAATATCTCTTATATCATCGCCGTTGCTGAAACATTTCAACTGTGCGCACAAGCCAGCATTTCGCGTATTACGGGGATTGGGAAGTCAAGAAATCGAGAGCACCTCTTATGTTACTCTACCGATTGAGTTCGATGGTTTAACACTCGAAGTAGATTTATTTATTGTGGCACCCCAGTTTATGAATACGCCAATTATTGTGGGAACCGACGTGCTCAATAGGGAGGGTGTTCGGTACATTCGCACGCGCAATTTTCAATCGCTTACTAGAAAGGTAGACAGTGAGGAAAATGTGATGACTGTTCGGTACGATGAGCCAATACCAATTAACACGCCTCTCGTAGGTGATCAGCTACAACGTTTACTCAACATGATAAATGAGTTTTCTGCATATTTCATATCCGGTACCGCGACATCGACTGTCAATTCAGGGTGCATGACGATTAAACTGAGCGATACTACTCCCGTCAACTACCGACCTTATCGAATGTCTCATGCAGAAACCCTTCGTGTTCGTGAGATAATTAAAGATTTGATTGTCAAAGGTGTTATTCGCGAATCGGAATCCGACTACGCAAGCCCAATTCTTTTGGTTAAAAAGAAAGACGGATCGGATAGGATGTGTGTAGATTTCCGTAAGTTAAATGAAGTCACGGTTAAGGATCGTTTTCCGCTGCCACGAATTGACGACTACATAGACCGATTAGGACGTAATAAGTACTTCACCAGCCTCGATATGGCAACTGGCTTCCACCAGATTAAGCTTCACGAGGAATCTGTTCCACTCACCGGATTTGTTACGCCTGAGGGGCATTTCGAATATCTGAAAATGCCTTATGGTTTGGCGAATGCTCCGGTGGTATATCAACGCATTATCTCAAAAACACTGCGCAAATTCATCGATTCTGGTGATGTACTTGTTTACATAGATGATGTCTTGGTTTTGAGCCAGACAGTCGACCAGGGTTTTGACCTTTTGTATCAGGTACTTAAAGCTTTAACACAATCTGGGTTTTCTGTCAATTTGAAAAAATGTTTCTTTTTGACGACTGAAATTGAGTATTTAGGACGTAGAATTAGCCAAGGTCAGGTACGACCGAGCCCCAGTAAGATAAAGGCCCTAATTGATTCCCCTGAACCGAAAAATGTGAGACAGGTTCGTCAGTTTCTGGGCTTAGCCAGCTATTTTCGTAGGTATATACCGGGTTTCGCTCAGAGGGCTGCTTGTATCGCTGCTCTTACTAAAAAAGGGATAGAATTTAATTGGGGAAAGGAACATCAGGCCGCTCGTAAAGAAATAGTCGAATGTCTTACTAATGAACCTGTCCTAGCGATATACGATCCTTCCCTGCCTATAGAAGTCCACACGGACGCTAGTTCCATTGGTTTTGGAGCTGTCATGTTCCAAGTGCATGATGGCGGTCACAAGCGAGTGGTTGCCTACTTCAGCAGGCTGACACAAGGCGCGGAAAATAGGTATCACTCATATGAGTTAGAAACCCTCGCTGTGGTTAAAGCTTTGCAGCATTTCCGACCTTATCTTGTGGGTGTGCGTTTCACTGTTGTTACAGACTGTAATGCATTGAAGCTCACACAGCGCAAGAGAGATTTATTACCCAGGGTAGCCCGATGGTGGGTCTACCTTCAAGATTTTGATTTTGGCTTAGATTATCGCAAAGGCACACTTATGTCCCACGCCGATTATCTCAGTCGGAACCCTGTGAATTCTGAGGTTTCTGAATTGTACACACATTGACATGTGTGTACAATTCAGAAACCTCAGAATTGGGCACAGATTGCGCAGGCTGCCGACGAAGAAACTCGGGCTCTTATTCAGAAACTAAATGACGGGCAATTGGATGCCACGCGATATATTGTCAAGAACGATGTTCTTTACGTAAAGTATTCCCCTACCGGCGAATCCTCACGTTTCCTTTGTTACATTCCTAAAGGACATCGGCTTAGTTTACTTCGTGTGTTCCACGATGAACATAATCACTTTGGGGTTGATAAAACGGTTGATTTAATTACAAAGCACTTCTGGTTCCCTGGGTTGCGAAATTTTGTTTTAAAATATATTTCACATTGCCTAGTGTGCATTGCGCATAAGAAGGTCGCACGAGCCTCATACCAACCTATTAGTTCTTGGGAAAAGCCCGACCTACCCTTTGAAACCATTCAGATGCCTTGGGACCTCTCCCTGAAGCCGATGGGTACCGTCATGTCTTAATAGTTATTGATGCATTTTCCAAGTTTTGCCTCCTTTACCCTATGTATCGGCAGGATGCAAATGAGTTAAAGCAACATTTTAATAATGTGATATCCCTATTTGGAACCCCCAAATTAATAGTAGCCGACAGAGGCCGTATGTTTCAAAGCGCTGAATTTCTTAACTGGGTTAAAAGTATGGGTTGTGATACACACTTTATAACGCCTGAGATGCACCATTCTAATGGGCAAGTCGAGCGTTATTGTCGAACGGTTTTAAATATGATACGTGTCGAAAGTAACTATCGACAAAACGCATGGCCGGCTGTTATTTGGAAAATTCAGTTGGTACTAAATATTACCAAGCACAGAACTACACAATACTCTGCTCTCAACCTGCTGGCGGGTATTGAGGCAGCAACTCCGCTTATAAGAAGTTTGGTACGTGATGTTGCGCTCGAGGGTTCCAGTGCTAATCGAGAGACCCTACGTGAAATGAGTAGACAGAGAGCAACGGAACGGCTTAGGCAGAATCAGCGTCAGCAAGATGCTTACGTTAATCAAGGGAGGAAGCCTCCCCGAGCGTTTGACCTAAACAGTTTGGTTTTTGTGAGAAAGCAGGCTCAATCGACCGGGAAGTTGGATTCCTGTATGCGAGGCCCCTACCGCATCGTGAAGACGCTGCCACAAGGGCGCTACGAGCTCCAACTCCTGGCCGGCTCCTATGGGAAGTACACGCAGGCGGCTGCGGAGTACATGATTCCTTGGCGTGGAGAGTGGACTCCTGAAGTATGTGCTGCTTACTTCGATGGTGAGTGCTTTATGCCACTTTTGTATATGAAGCTTCATATGTGTTTGTGTTGTGTTGGGATAAGCTTCACGTAGTGCCTCTATCCTGACCAAATCGAGTTACGAGTACGCCTCGCGGCTAGCCTCTGACTCCGCTAAGTTATGCCACACTGTGGGGCTTTTTCTTAGCTGAATATCAAGATGTGCCTTGATATATGACTCACCCGCTAATTTGTCGAGACAAGCTTCACGTCGTGCCTCTATCTCGATAAGCTTAGCGTGTACCAGACAACAATCAATGATGTGCGTATACGCAATGCGTAGCGTTGTGCATAGAGCACATGTTTTTCAATGTCCTGTGCAGATGCAGACCATGACGATGAGGAGTCTACACTTGAGTTAATCTTGCCAGCCGACCAGTCTGTCTCCCAGCTACAACCTGGCACCTCCGGGACCCAGGCTGAGACTTTGCAGCCCGTTGAGCCTGAGCCGGTGCAGCTTCAGGTGGAGGCTGAGCCGCTGCAGCTTCAGGTGGAGCCTGAGCCGGTGCAGCTTCAGGTGGAGCCTGAGCCGGTGCAGCTTCAGGTGGAGTCTGAGCCGCTGCAGCTTCAGGTTGAGCCTGAGCCTCTGCAGCCTCAGGTCGAGCCTGAGCCACTACAGCTTCACGACGAGCCTGAGGGACCTCCAGCAGAAGAAGAGCTCTCCATGCCCGTGCTGGAGACCGACCACCAGAGCTGAAGACATCGAGAAGGAGCCCGGGACGGCCTCCTGTCAGGAGAGGCCGTGTTGCGAACGAGAAGAACTCATGAACCAAGCCGTATATAAAGGAGCGCTGTCCCACAGCGCGCCCCTTTCGCTCGAGAGCCGTCGGACTATCAACACGCGCCGCCATAGCGACCGACATTTTTATTTTCTTAATTTCGTGTGTATTTGATTTGTTTTTGCTAATTGCTAAATTTATTAAATTATTGTTGTAAGTGTGATATTTTTGCTTTTTAAAAAAAATAACTTGCCATTTAATTTGCAAGAATATTTATTCAAAATTATAAGGCATGAAAATTACAGTTTTTCTTAAATAAAAATTATATTGCTAAGACTTACGTGCCTGAACTAGGTAGTCCTGTGTTTCAGGCGAGAAGAGCTAAAATAGTCTTTTAAAATGAATAAATAATCGAAAGTTGACAACAGACAAATAATTATATGTTGAGTAGCTTAACACTTAGTTTCTAAACTTGATAAATATTTAACATAAGTGAAATTTGTATACCTATATTTACTTTAATACAGTTAGTAAATTTTCTGTTTCTTCATAAGACATACTTTGGAGAGCATCCTTGAGGATTCTCTTACAATTTGTATAGTTCACAGAATAAATGTTTGCTTTCAAGTTTAGTCTATTATATAGGAGAGGTCCAAGGTACAGGTAAAATTTGGATATAAAAGCATGCTTTGTTGAAAAACTATATCTTTACGTCTTTTATTAGTATATCTAGCGCTGTAGGGTAGAGCTTTGTGTTGTTTTAATACAATGCTCATAATAAATAGCTGTCTATTACTAACTGTCGAACTGTTAATACTTCACAAGATTTGTACAGGAGGTTAGTAGGGAAAAAGAAAGGGCGGAAAGTAGAGACTTTGAGAATCGCCCTCTGAGCTCTCTCGATGGTTAGTAACTTTGTTTTACCCGCTCCACCCCATGTGGTAATACAGTAAGTTAAAATCGATTGACATAGAGCAAAGTAAACTTGTCTAACTAATTTTGGGTCAGCAATACAGCGTAACTTTTTAAAAACAAATATCAACTTGCGAATTCTATTATTTAAAGCTTCTATATCTGGGGGCACGGGAGTGCCCCCGCCAAGACCAGCCAAGCGAAGCGCAAGGGCACTACCTACCTTTTCTCGAAGCACTTCGTCGTATTTTTGAACCCTCTTAACTTGGGTTTGGATTATACCAGATAAACAAAATTTTCGGAATATGATGCCAGTGGTTGACTTATTAAACCTATAAAGTTTCAATTGCATAGCTCTTATACTTTGGATTTTATTGATATCTAAAATACCCCGATTTCGTCACTGACTCACTGACTGATGATCATCAAAATTCTTAAGGTACTTCCTGAAGTCCTAGAAAGCTGAAATTTGGTATGTAAGCTAGTAATAGTACACAAACAACAAAAAAATATTAAAACTTGAAACTTTTACCCCCCCCAAAAAAAAAAAAATTCCGTAAATTTTGATGCTAGAGGTCTGAAAATTTATATAGGGGGTCCTTGTTATAAATAAACCCCAAAAAAAGAAAGAAAAAATGAACAACAGCAAAAATACTCGTATAAATATCATAAGCAACTTACAAAAAGAAATGAAATCCCACAAAAACATTTCATGTTAAATGTTGCCAAGACGAGACCATGTAGCTCGCACTGTCAAAAAGTAATCAGATCTCATGTAGAGCCAAGCTTCTAACTCTACACGCCCTAACTCTACAAGGCCTGACTTCGCAAACTCTACACCTTAGTCAAAATAATATGGCTTGGCCATTTCGCTACATTCACATGAGCGTAAGGTGAAAAACTCTCATACTGTTAATGGTTCTTGTAGTAACGAAACGGCCAAACCAGATATTTTGACTAAGGTGTAGAGTTTGCGAAGTCAGGCCTTGTAGAGTTAGGGCGTGTAGAGTTAGAAGCTTGGCTCTACATGAGATCTGATTACTTTTTGACAGTGCGAGCTACATGGTCTCGTCTTGGCAACATTTAACATGAAATGTTTTTGTGGGATGTTGTTTAAACAAAAGTGAATCTATCATAACACCAAGGTATTTTGTTGTATTTGCCATTATAATTTTATGACAAACACATTCTGATTCAGAAAATCTATTATAACACCAAGGTATTTTGTTGTATTTGCCATTTTAATTTTAGGACAAACACATTGGTTATCTGTTGGAATTGTGCAATAATGAGCATATAATGTCGAGGTAGAGCCAGTTGATGTTTGCTTGCGCATCGAAAACTTAATATAATTTGTCTTGTCTGCATTTAGTGTTAGTGAATTAAGTTGAAGCCATTTATTAACAATATTAAGTCCGTGTTGCGCAACTTTGTAGACATTTTTTTCTGAGTCAGCCGAGAATAGAAGGGCAGTGTCGTTGGCATAAGAAACAATTTGGCCATGATCTAGACTTAGATTACAAAGATCGTTTATGTGTATCAGAAATAATGTAGGCCGTAAAATGCTTCCTTGTGGGACTCCGAAGGACGTGTTTTTTTATCCTCGCTGAGAACATCTCTAATTCTTACACATTGGGTACGATCTTCTAGATAGCTCTTAAATAGTTTCAGCTGGGTGCCTCTGATACCTATGGTTTCCAGCTTGTGCAACAGAATAGGAATAGAAACCGTGTCAAAAGCTTTGGCGAGGTCCAGGAAGATTCCTACTGTGTGGTTACCATTATCAAGTTCTTGTCCTAGATAGTTAGTCAGATGATGTACGGCATCGTCTGTTGACATTTTAGGCCTAAATCCAAACTGCCGCTGAGACAAATTTATCCTCCAAGTATTTGTAAAGCCTTTTATTTATAATTTTTTCTAATATTTTAGACATAGAAGGCAGTAACGAAATAGGTCTATAATTTGTGACTTGATCTTTTCTACCTGATTTATAAACGGGGACAACAACAGCTTTTTTTAGGCACTCGGGAAAAACACCTGCAGATAAACATTTTTGGAAAATTTGTACCAGCCCTTTCTAGTGCAGTTTTATCGTAGTTGTGTTTACTTTTTTTAGAAGATCATTACAAAAGTTACGATACCGTTTATACGACAGTTGCAAAATTAAATTATCTGGATTGGATTTCGCTTTAATATGCAGTTTATCTCTATTTTTCATACAGCGAATGAGTCCTGTCGTGATCCATGGTTTTATATTGTATTCTTTGTTTTTTAGCCGAGATGTGACAGTATTCTTCTGAATTGCATATTGTACATGTTTGATTAAGTATAACATACAAAACTGCGGATCAGCGGAATCGTAGACTGGGTCAAATTCGATATTGCGTAAGTCTTCTTCAAGTTTGTTTACATTTAAATGTGAAGTTGTGCGAGTGACTACTTTTGGTAATTTACAATTTAAAATAAGTAGGTTAGCACTGTGATCGGTTATTGTTGAATTAGTTACAAGGGCAAGTGCGGGGAAATTCGACTTGAGGATATAAATTCGACTATATATACAGAAAAGGCAACAACATTTTATAAAAAATTATACTCAGTAAAAGATACCACGGAAACCGAAACGACCTACCAGGACTCTACTACTCTAGATAGATTCTCTACTTACGAGATAATAAAGAAAATCGAATCTCTAAAAACCGGCAAGAGCAACGGACCAGATGGAATCCCAAACGAAGCACTGAAATTGGGGAAAATGATACTAGCACCATACATAACAACTTTGTTTAATAAAATTCTAAATGACAGAGCTATACCGAAAGAATGGGCGACATCGGACATAATTTTACTTTACAAGAAAGGAGACCCTGCCGATATTGGAAACTACCGACCAATAAGCCTACAACCAAATATGTATAAATAATTTGCTTCATGTCTTGAGGATCGTTTAGCAATGTTCATAGAGAAGCTTCAACCACCGGAGCAAGCAGGTTTTAGGAAAAACTTCTCAACAACAGATCACATCCACACTTTAAATCTGATTATAGAGAAATACGCAGAGCACAATAGACCACTCTACTTGGCTTTTATCGACTACGCCAAAGCCTTCGAGCGCCTTAAGAGCATGTGGAAAGCTCTATATGAGTGCAAAATACCATCGGAGACTATAGATCTTATAAAAGACATATACTACAAAAGCAAAAGCCGTGTAAAATTAGAGAGACAAGGCCCTGAAATAAATATTTGTAGAGGCGTCAGACAGGGTGACCCCCTATCACCTAGAATTTTTATAGCTGTGCTTCAAAGCATAATGAAAACTCTGAACTGGGAAAAGAAGGGAATTTATATCAATGGGAAACACCTCAGCAACCTTCGATTTGCGGATGACATCATACTCTTCTCTGAAACAGCTTCTCAATTACAGGTAATGATTAATGAGCTAAATGATGTAAGCATTAAGATCGGCCTAGAACTAAATGCTACCAAGACTAAAGTCATGACGAACCACCATACTATACCAATACGGGTCATTAACAATATCTTAGAATACGTTCAAAGCTATGTTTACCTAGGACAACAAATATCTTTCTCTAAGACAAGACATGAAGATGAGGTTAAACGACGAGTTAACATTACCTGGAATAAATTCTGGAGCAATAAAGAAACCCTAAAATCTAAACTCCCTATAAAACTCAAGAAACAGGTAATGGACTCATGCCTGTTACCCTGTCTTACCTATGGCTGCCAAACATGGATATACAATAATAATACTAAAAAAAGAATACAAGTATGCCAGAGAGCGATGGAAAGGAGCATACTAAACATACAAATAAAACATAAAAAAAGAAACACAGAAATAAGAAAAACAACAAAAATAATAGATGCTTTGGAACATTCTCAAAAACAAAAATGGAAATGGGCGGGTCACATTGCACGTATGGATAAGGAAAAATGGACACAGAGAGTAACCACCTGGCAACAAACAAAAGGAAAAGAGGTAGACCGAAAGAAAAATGGGTTGATGAAATAGTAAGAAAAGCCGGTGAAAATTGGATCACAAAGGCAAAGGACAGACAAACGTGGAGCAAAATGGGGGAGGCCTCCACCCGTTGAGGGGTCCATATTGAAATATTTATATGAAATTTTAAATCGTTTTTTATAAATTACATTTATTTAATATTTTAGAAATCTATATAAAAAGTAAAGTAATGATTTAATTTAATTTAGAAATTATATGTTATGCGATTGAAACTTTATAATAATCATGTTATGAATTGTATTAATTTTTTGTTATTTTATGCATGCACATTTATGTAATAGTAATCTTATGATATATTTGTTTTTTTTAAGTCATTCATTATGGAAATAAAGAGGCTATAATAATAATAATTATATATATATATATATATATATTTTTTTTTTTGCCGTCACGTAAAAGGTGTTGCAGTAAACACATTAAAACAGTTGCACTTTACAAATGAACACTGGTATACAACATAAATGGTTGGGGTACTGTCCCCTTAGGTAGGCTACATAATAGCCTGTAGTAAAGAGAAACAGTGCCGTATCCCTCAAGAATGGAGAAATCAATTGCTTAGTGTTTAAAATAAAAAAATGATGATATTAGTTTTAATAACATAAAACAAACAAATATGGAATATGCCTGAAAGTATTAAAGTCTATATCAGATATGAGTAAGTTTGCTGTATGGGTGTATGTGTATGTGGGTGTGGGTGTATGTGTGTGTGTGTGTGTGCGTTTTTGTGTTTTGAGAGTATGAGAGCGTGTATACTTATGATAGTGTAAAAGACAAATGATTCAGTGTGGAAGATTCAGTTTCGTCATACGTTTTGTCTAGTAGGAAGGAGCGGACTGCTGATTTACATTCTTGAACGGATAAACAGTATACTGAAATATTTTCATTAATTTTGTTGTACAAGAAAGGGCCAAGGTAATAGAAACATTTTTTCGTAAAGGAAAAGCGGGGCTGTGGTAGGGAACAAATTAAATCTTTACGTCGTTTTTTAAGTTTAACAAAGGGAGTAAGGTGATGTTGAGATAAGATTGCATGGAAAATAAACAACTGTCGTACATTAAGAACATTGCATTCTTTATACAACAGAGTGGTTGAAAATAAAATAGGACGAAAGGTTGCAATTTTTAATATCGCTCGGTGTGCAATTTCCAATGGAAGCAATGTGGTTTTAGAAGCACCACCCCAGCAAGAAATGCAGTAGGATAAAATTGACTGACAGAGCGCATAGTAGACATTGCGGATAATAAATTGGTTAGCTACAATTCTAAGCGTTTTGAAAATAAACATCAACTTACGCACTCTGCCGGTCAATACATCCACATGGGCCTTAAAGTTTAAGGTATTGTCTAAAATTACGCCCAGGTATCTAATATTATTTACAGACTCTATTTGAGCGCAGTTACAATTTAGTGTAGTTTGTGTGAGACATGTGTGAGCTGTGAGAGTAAGATTATTTTTTGGCTGGGATTTTGAACTAACAGAAAAAGTGATATATTTAGTTTTGCTTGTGTTGAGTGTTAGGGTGTGAGCCAAATGCCAGTCAAGGGTGGAGTCGAGACCCCTTTGAGCTTTAATTTGAAGTTCTGACCAGGAGTCTGCGGAGAAAGTTATTGCGGTATCATCTGCATAAGTTACAATACTAGAATTAGGAATACTTAGATTGCAGAGGTCATTTATAAAAATCAGAAACAGTGTAGGACCAAGGATACTTCCTTGTGGCACCCCATACTCAATAGGAAGCTCGTTACTAACGGTGTTTCCTATTTAAACCACTTGCGTTCGACCTGTGAGGTAACTTTGGAAGAACTGGAGTTGTGGACCTCTGACACCTATGTTTTCGAGTTTTTGTAGAAGGGTTTTAATGGGAACGGTATCAAACGCTTTCGCGAGGTCTAAAAATACTGTAAGTACTTTTTTATTATTATTAAGGTTTGAAACAATAAAAGTCGTCAATTCGTGTACAGCGTCAGAGGTGGACTTATTTTGCCGAATTGCTGTGGTGAAATAAGATTAAAGTGCTCTAAGTAACCTCTTAACCTCTTATTGATGAGGCGTTCCATTACTTTGGACAGAGCACTTAGCATTGCAATTGGTCGATAGTTGTTAACTAAGTTCCCATCGCCACCCTTGAGGATGGGGTGAATAACTGCCCTTTTAATGATGTGGGAAAGACGGAGGTCTGAAAAGAGAGATTAAAAATATGGCACATAATAGGTACCAGAGTACCAGAGTACCTTTTCAAAATGGTAGGTGAGATCCCGTCCCAGCCAGTTGCTGCACTAGATCTTAAAGAATTGATAGTTTTCAGGATCTCATCATTGTCGGTTTCTTCGAGGACAAAGGAAGACAAGCTGGTAGGAGTCTGTGACGAGATCGTTTGTGATGGCTGTACAGTATTTCTGGTGATTTTATCAGCGAGCTCCTTTCCGATGTTGACGAAAAAATCATTTACTTTGTTATATGAATCAATTGGGGAATGTGAATTAAGTAATAGTTTAGTAGATGAGTGCTTTGATTTGGTAGAGTAAGTTATGTTTTTTATTACAGTCCAGAGCGCCTTAGAATTTTTACCTGCATTTTTTAGTTGTTCGCTGTCGTATTGCCTTTTGGCTTTTTTTAGGAGTTTAGTACAGAAATGTCTGTAACGTTTATAGGTCATATTATTATGGAGGATTTCGTTGTTTGGCGACACTTTAAGCCTTTTGTGAAGTGTATCTCTGTTGCGAATACATCTCAACAAATATATATGTATTATATGGTCCAAACAGGAGCCACTTTGATGTGTAGGAAGCGTGTGAGCGGGAAGCAAGCCATGGAAAGCGCATAGGTTAAGGTATTCCTCAGCGGATGCGTCAGCACTTTCTGGAAGAATATTGATATTATATTATCTCCAATTAGAATTGTATTTTTTAAAGGTGATAGGTTCTGCAAGGTGTCGTTTAGAGAGTCCGTGAAATTGTTTATATTTCTAAAAGAGGGAGGTCGATATAAGCCAAGTATCGCTAATTCTGACCCAATTTTAATTAACAATCTGTTACAGTCGTGCATATTTGGTTCCTCGACAGACACATTGAGATGGTTTCTTGCGTAAACTACCAACCCATCGTTTTGATTGTAATTTATATTACTTTTATACATATTATATCCCGGAATTAGTGGTATGTTATATTGTTTGGAAAGCCAACATTCTGTTAAGACAATAACGTCACAGTTTATGTCTAGACGTTGTATAAAAATGTTAAAATTGTCGAAATTCTTTAAAATACTGCGAATATTTTGGGTTAGAACGGTTAGTGGACTAGTGTAGGAGGAGAGATATTGTTTACAATGCTCTACGTCACAAACACGGCATTCAGATACAGAGAAATTATCTATGTCACTAATTAAATTATTAATCATAATTATAACTAAATATAAAAAGTAAAAGTAACAAACAAAACAAACAAGGCTAGAAAGATACGTTATTAACGGCGCTCTTAGGCGCCTCCATAATCAATAGTATTTATGTACCTCTTTTCAGCCATTAGTTTCGCCGGACAGTCAACTGCACTTGTCTTGTGATTGCTCGGCTTTTTGAAGTGCAAGCAAGTAGCGCATTTCGGTTCCTCAGCCTTCTTTGTGCATTCTTTAATGGAATGACCCAGATTACCACAGTGGCCACAGGTAGGTGTGGTTTCCCGGCATTATTTGGCTGCATGCCCCTACAGCTGGCACATATAACAGCGTGTGACTAGAGTAAAGTCTCTTACAGGGCATGACGACCAATTCACAATCTCTCTTTAGATATCAGGGCTTTGCTTATGTCTGCAGATACTTCTATTATATAATTACAGGTCTCAGCGTCCTTCTTACCTGACTTATGGCTTAACTTAATGGAGGTCAAAAAGGTCTCGAGGCTGTAGTCCTGTAGGTTCTCGGCTAAATTCTGGTGGAACAAACAAGTAAAAACTTCCTTCTCTTGCATGGACGAGGGCACTCCGATAACCACTACTCTAGGCTTCCTTTTTGGGAGCTCGAATTTGATAACTGCATCGATTTTTTCACCTTCTCAATGTCGTCTTTTGTTTCAATGCTGATAATGACACCGCCATTTTTCGTCTTACGCAGTCCTCTTACCTGAAGTTTCATTTGGTCTGGGCATATAATTTTTTGGACAAGTGTTTTTGTCTCCTCACTCGACTTCAGTTTGTCGTTAGGGTATATCGCCACTGAGCTTAAATTTATTGGCTGTATGTAATTGTTGGTACCTTTTTTAACCATATCAGCAAAGGAAGTTCCGGTTTTTGGTTTGATAGAAGCTCCAATTATCAGCTTAAGGTCTTGCAGTTGCTGCGACAGTTCAATTTGGTCTTCGAGTGTTTGGAAGGTGGTGTGCGCATTCATCTTCAGGGACTGATACTGAACGGCCATCTGCGATGTGCCGTGATTAACTTTTCGGCATAGGGTACTTATACGCAGTTTTTGCTCCATGTTTAATTTGCCCTCTGCTGCTATAGAGCACACTTCACTTAGGCACTGCTCAATAGACGACATCCAGTTCTGTAATTCCGGCGTCGATATCGCTTCCAACATGACATCGTCTCTCTGGCTGGACGGTTGAGGGTGAGGTGCTGGTGCTGGTGCGGGCACAGGTGTAGGAGGTGGGCTCCGAGGACATCTGCCACCCCGGCTGAAGGGACTGGATGCCATTGTGATACAAGTTATGCACTTGTTAATCACTTATTACACATTTTCACAGAAACGATTTACACATATTATGCCTACGACAACAGTTTGCTTTACTACCGGATATTTGGTAGATCTAGGTCACGACTCAGCAAGTGATTATTTATTGATTTATAAATATAATATATTAATAAATCTTCGACACGTCCGTTCAGAACAAGACTGCATTAATGTGCGAGATTACCAAGAGATTACCACTGTGCGTGGCCCGACACGTACTCGGCCGGTTTTTTAAATTTCCTCGACGCCGATATGAAATCGTTCTTAAGGTAGCTGTTGTGTACAGAGCAAATAATGTTCTTATTTAGTTTATCATTACGTGTCGGCACATTTGCTATGTAGTTAATCTGTTCCTTCTGTACGTGAAAATCAATCGCTTTACCAATCTTGGCCATTATGTAAGATAATGAGTTAGAATTAGAGATTAAATGAAATGAAATGATGATTTATTTGCAAGAATGTAGGTACAAAAATATGGTGTTAAGTAAAAGAAGGATCCAGAACATTCTACCGTCAGGCATGCAAAATAGTTTTTTTTTAGTAGAATGAAACAATCTTAAAAAAAAACAAAAATTTAACTAACATCAAATTATTAAATAATCCATAAAAAATATAAATCATTCAATTTGTAAGTTCAATTTTTGGTAAACAATGTAAATAATACAGGGTGTTTGGTGCATCGTTTGCCAAATGGAATTGGCCGAAAGGAGAGGTCATTTTCTATCTTTTAAGGTCCAGTAACTCATTCCTTGTTACACCGGTTTTTTTATAATGACTTTATAATTTTTATTTAGAAAAATACAAGAACTCTGCATTTAAGCTAAATTTAAAAAAAAATTATGTATATAGCCTTCAAATTTCATTTTAATTGTTATGTTTACTCTTGTATGGTTCTATGAAATTCAAAATTACTTGCTAATAACATCTAGTTCCTTTTTAATAACTCACAAAGTTTTTGAAAAAAGGAAAAATACTCTTAAGAGCAAACTAGTCGCGAGCTCGAACTCACTGGTGGTCATGGCCAAAAATCACGTTGTCTTATCTGGCTTCGTGCCCGACTGAGCTAGTATCAGTGATGAGCAGTTAGACGCTAGTCTACATGAAAAAAGTCTAGTTCTCACCCACAGAAATACCATTCCGAACTGATAGGCGCAGAAAAAAAAATTAAAAGTGCTTCGGAAAAAAGTGTTTTATGAAAACAATAATGCGTAAATCAATTAAAAATAAAGTTTATTGAACTCTTCGATAACTGAGCTTTGTCGGTACGGACTTGGTTTTGAAGATTTTACAGTTCTTATATTACTTATTTACACCCAAAGTTACGTTAAAAATAGCAAGAAAAACGAATCTTTGTTGGCTCATAACTTTTTAATGGCTTTTTATTTTACTATTCTGTTTCCGTACAGACAACATTGATAATAAGACAAAACGATATCATGCTTAACTTTGGATGCACAATGTCAAACAGTGGAGTAATACACTCCCGAAATTTGTATGGAAAAAATATCGACTAGAGTCACCTTAACGCTCAACTTTAAATTGCTGTAAAAAAAAACTAAAAGCTATCGTCGTTTCAGCCGATAGACGGCCACTGCTGGACATAGGCCTCCCCCAATTTTGGGAGGGTTTGCCATAATCGCCACGCTTGGCAGGCGGGTTGGCGATCGCAGTGTGGTATGATGGTGGAATACACAGAGAACGCTGCTGCCCATTCTCCGGTACGATCCTTAGTCGCGTTTTATGTCACCCACGGGAAGTAAGGGGTGGTGGTATTCTTTAAGTCACGGCACCACACAGACTAAAAAAAACTAAAACAGACTAAAAAGCGATCGGGATCTTCGAATTATTTCAAAAAGTTCTCTAGCTTGTCCCCTTTCCAACGGTGTGCAATATACAAAAAAAAAACTTTTAATAACTTCAGTAATTCGCTAAATGTGTAATCGAGACACATCAGGCTGATATTCGATATTACGGTAAGAACACTAGTTTTCACATAAATAACATTATTTAAGGAGATGGATAGTGTTATCTCACTCTTACGCAGTCTGTTATCTCTTTCTAGGGTTCTAGCTTTCCTCGAACTTGCATTAAAAAATAAACTTTTATTTAATAAGTACCTAATTATAAATTTTGTTCAAATTGTCCTCCACTATAGCGTACGCACGCGCGAAATCTTCGTCTTATCTCGACTGTAGTGGTGTATAAACGTATTTCTGCTTTGATAGTGACTTATAACCCGTATGGTTGTTGAAGGTGGTGCGCGTGTGGACGCAATAGTAGAGGACAATTTGAACAAAATATATAATTAGGTACTTATTAAATAAAAGTTTATTTTTTATTTCAAGTTCGAGGAAAACTAGAACCCTAGAAAGAGATAACAGACTGCGTAAGAGTGAGATAACACTATCCATCTACTTAAAGAATGTTATTTATGTGAAAACTAGTGTTCTTACCGTAATAATATCAGCCTGATGTGTCTCGATTACACATTAAGCGAATTACTAAAGTTATTAAAAGTGTTTTTTTGGTATATTGCACACCGTTGGAAAGGGGACAAGCTAGAAAACTTTTTAAAATAATTCGAAGATCCCGATCGCTTTTAGTTTTTTTTTTTACAGCAATTTAAAGTTGAGTGTTAAGTGTATTTTATCTTTTTTCAAAAACTTTGTGAGTTATTAAAAAGGAACTAGATGTCATTAGCAAGTAATTTTGAATTTCATAGAACCATACAAGAGTAAACATAAGAATTAAAATAAAATTTGAAGGCTATACTCATAACTTTTTTTTAAATTTAAGCTTAAATGCAGAGTTCTTGTATTTTTCTAAATAAAAATTAAAAAGCCATAATAAAAAACCGGTGTAACAAGGAATGAGTTACTGGGCCTTAAGAGATAGCAAATGACCTCTCCTTTCGGCCAATTCCATTTGGCAAACGATGCACCAAACACCCTGTATAATCAATAATTAGTCAATATTACAATGTGAAAAAAAAAAAATAGTCCATATTACAATAATAATAATAATAATTAATAAAAATGTGTAACGAAATAAACAATGCGCACACGACCAATATACGAAATCCCAGGATTTTTTTATGGTTTTAGGTACTTATCAATTTTGACATCATTTTCTTGGGGCCTCCGCATGTGTACCGAACAGGACAAACACCATTCAGCAAACTACCTACTGCTGTTCGGCGTGTGGAGGGCCCTTAATAATATATCTGCAATAGTCCTGCAACAAACGGGGTTTGTCCTTGGGTGCACTTGCATAGTGCAATAATCAATAATCGTCGTTTGGTGCCTCCTCATTATTTAAAATTGTCGAAAGGGCCTCTTCTTCTTAGCATGTCGATAGCAATCTAAATGGACTCGGCCCAGAATTAGGCTACTTGTTTGGCGCCATTACCAGCGTCCACCAGTTCCTGTAACGTGCAACTGAAAGGACACGCAGGACAAAAAAAAAAGATGATAGATTCTAAAAGACTTAACCGAAATAGAGTTTCTTTTCAAAACATCAATGTTGTTCAGGAAAATGTTAATATTTTTCAAGTCCTCACAGCTGAAGAATTTAATTTATTCGCAGTAGGTTCATACCAAATAAAACTCGCTCCAAGTTATTATAGCGAGCATATACGCAATAATTAAACATATATAATACAACAATATAACGGAACCCTCAACGATTTATCTGCATTTAATATACCGTCTGCTAATGTTTATCTCTTTAGAATCAACATAAAGAGTAGACATACATCATCGAAAGTTGTTCAATGTTACATTTGGACATTGACTCAGCACTCGGCCTGGCTCAAACGCGGCCCAGTTAAAATAATGATTCGGTTGCATCTCACACGCATAGGACACATAGAATTTGTATAACAGTGTGTGTTAAGAAAAAGTAGTATACAAGCAGAACATTTTGTAAATAAACCATATTTGAATTTTATATTCTTGTCTCATTACCCCTCACTGTGGCCAAGACACCTTTAGCCATCTCTGATCAGTCTTGTGAGTCTGCTTGACTGGCAGTGAGTTTACCCTTCCCGAACCTGGAACTCCTGTCTACTATCCGTCTGTAACCTTAGGTCACATGGTGCAGACATCGTGAACTTATTTATATATTTATTTATCACGCACGAGGTATATGATAGGTTAGGGCTGTAGGGCTTGTAGGGCTTAGGGTCGTAGGGACTGTTAGGCCTGTAGGTCTTTGTAGGTTCCATTAACTTATCGTATACTTTCATGTACCGTCACACCCTTGACAGTATTGCGGCAACCCTTACGTGACGTCTGTTAAGGGTGGATGTAAATTTTGGTCCTTCGAGCCGGATTTACCGACACACCCTTGACAGTATTGCGGGCTTACGTGACGTCTGTTAAGGGTAGATGTACAAAAGTATATCGTTGCTATGTATTAGTTGATGTAAACAGTGATGGACTAGAGGCCATAAAAACTACTGTTGTTTATGTTTCATGGGTAGGAGGACAATTGGTTGTTGTGCGCATACTATGTATCTAGTTTGGTTTTTAGGATGGGCTATAAGGCACCAAGCTGTTATAAGTCGCCCTGCGTCATTCCTTGACACAATTATAATATTAGATAACGATGAAAATGATTAAACTACTTTCCTTTTTAGGGTTCCGTACCCAAAGGGTAAAAACGGGACCCTATTACTAAGACTTCGCTGTCTGTCCGTCTGTCCGTCTGTCCGTCTGTCTGTCTGTCTGTCACCAGGCTGTATCTCAAGAACCGCGATAGCTAGACAGTTGAAATTTTCACACATGATGTATTTCTGTTGCCGCTATAACAACAAATACTAAAAACAAAATAAAATAAATATTTAAGGGGGGCTCCCATACAACAAACGCGATTATTTTGCCCTTTTTTGCTCGATATCAAAAATGGCAACAGGTAGGCACTTGAAATATTCACAAAATACTCAGTTGTATTTTAACTTTAATAATAAATAATAAAATTAAAATAAAATAAATATTTAAGGGGGGCTCCCATACAACAAACATGTTTTTTTCGGCGTTTTTGCCTTGTGGTACGGAACCCTTCGTGTGCGAGTCCGACTCGCACTTGGCCAGTTTTTATTGTACAGTCGGTGATAGCAATTAACTGACCCCCTTAAAAATTAAACGAATTTGAACCTTCTGCTTGTTAACAGTAAGCTTGTCGAACTAGAACAACTGGTCGTCTATGATTAATAAAATAGTTATTCGAATTTGAACTTTAACACGCAGTGTCAAGGTAGGTATGATCTTGAATATTGTTTTAACTTGTAATATAATTGCTAATTTCAACGACGTTCACTATGTTCGTGTGGTCTAGGAGTAGCTGTAGTAAGCTGACGAGAACGAGGTTGTGAGTTCGAAACCAATATATTATTGTCTGTTACGCGTTCTGTTTTACAATATTTTTTTAAGTCATAAATTATAAATTTACTATAAAAAAAATCTGAACAGAAATAAAAAACGATAATGATGGTAAAAACGATTTTATTTTATAAATAAAATTATTATAAGAATAACGTAAATGATATAGGTAACATTTACCTGCTTACTAATAACGTTGTTACATACTTTACAGAGTTTAATGTAGTGAATCAACATGTTAGAATATTTAGAAATATAGGTATTTCTCTTTATTTCATAACAATAACATCACCACATTAAATATCATTTAACTGAATAAAATAGCATTATGTGTTAATGTTTTACCTATATCAATTTGTTTTGTAAGTAGTTATTTTTAGTTATAAATAAGGTTTTGACAAAAACTAGGTATGCGAAATACTTCGTTAAAAATTATAACAATAGTTAATTTAACACACACACTGACACGTTAGTATTGTTTGTGGCCAACACTGGTCACTGAAGTCATTCAGTGGTGCTTTTAATAGCGAAGTGGAGCACCATTTTTTCTACTACTTGTTGCAAGCGGCTCCGCATACCGCGCACCATATTGCAACAACAGTCACTTCCTCTCATGAATTCCCATGTTGATGTCACAAGTTGGACCATATTTTCCAGGACGATCCTTTTGAATATTCCCTGTCTCTTCAATACGTCTTAGCCACAATCTGAATGTATTTCTCTGAAACAACACAATAAGCATAGTTTTAGTAACGAAGTAAGCATAATTTTTCGAATAAGTTTAGATAAACCACATTAGACCTATACATGATCTCATAATGAAACACAGTTAATTTTCCATTATTCATTCCCAAGTTTTTAAGCCAACTAACAAATTAAGGAATAGCTATAAGTATAAATGAAGCATAAAAAATAATACACTTACCGTTATATTAAGTTTCCTAGCAATCGCTTTAACACCAACATTCTCCTCATGCAAATAGATTATTTTGTATTTTAAATAATCACAACTGAGACATGACGATTAAACTGTATCAAAACTGATAATTAATAAAAAGGAAAAAGGCGTGGATTTTCGCAATTTGTAAGGCAAGGTAAAAATGTTCGCGCGTATTCACTGCTATTTGTGCATAGAATGTCTTGGTCAATTTATTCTTCTACCCCATGTTCTTAATATCATCTCAATAGCAGTTTTTGTTGAATACGCATAATGACGTCTAACTACCCACTTATTGAAAAAGATGAAAATTTTATTAATTTAATTGATGTGCTTGTTCTTTACAATAATGCAAGAAATACTTAACGAACAATTTATATACTTATTGAAAACAAAATTAAACATTGAGACAGGACTTGAACTTGCATCTTCCACGTCTCAGCCTTACACACAAACCACGACACCAGATTAACTTGGGTAAGACAGATGAAATAAGGTATCAGTAGCAATGACACAAATTATCAGAACATTAACCTAACCTTTAAGTCTTGCTGCATAAAAATGAAAATTGAGTAACAAATACCCATATACATAGTAAATGACCTAACACCAACATCTTAAAGCTCAAGTTTGCGTATCAAAATTATTTATTGTTGCTGTTCATCGAGTAGTGTTAGTCTGATAAACTCATACATATTGAATAACCTTTAATGTTATGAGCAGAGGGTGCAAAATCGAGTAATTTTTAGGGGGGTCAGTTAATTGCTATCACCGACTGTACACTAGTAGACCCGGCAGATGTTGGCCTGCCCGAACGTTGGCTTGTTTGCTATACCTACCTTACCCTATCCCTAATAATGACTAATATAACACACTACCAGTTTACAGTTTAGTTAGTATTAATAGATTACAGTGATTACCAATAGTTTATTGTCAGTGATGATTAAAAATCATTAATAACAGCTATTATTAATAGTTTATTATTAATAATGATTAAAATAGTCCATTTATTGGTTTTAGATCATTAATTTTGGTCGACAAATAATTCACAACGAAAAACTTGTTTTTCTCTTGACTCCCTGAACAGAATTTGGAGAGCTTCGGTTTATAGGTTAGTAATGACTTATGGAACAAAATGCACTATGTGTTAATTCTGGGCAGCACTTGGTCCAACATCCATACATAGATTGTCAATGTCCTTTTGCAACATTTGTATTGTCTACTTTTTGTCCATTATATGCTATAGTCAAAGTGTCTGGACGTAAACGCTGGTAAAAATGCATTATTTTTGTTTTTTTCAAATTGATAATTAAATTATTGATAGAAAGCCAATTTATTATATATTTTAATGTGTCATTAATGTCTGTTTCATAGTTCCGTTTTTCTGTACATGTGACTATAGCCGTGCTATCGTCAGCAAATAATACCATTGGCTGTTGAATATGTCTAGGCAGGTCATATCAAAAATATTAAGGATCCGACCACAGTGCCTTGCGGTACTCCGAATTTGACTTCCCTACTATCCGATAAATACTTATATTGAATCTTACTTTTGGGACATATCGTAGTTATTTCGGTCTGTTGTTTGCGATTGCTTAGGTAAGATTCAATAAGTCTCAATACTTTTCCTCTAATGCCGTACCTGTCAAGTTTGTGCAGAAGAATGTCATGTTTAACAAAGTCAAAGGCTTTAGTCATGTCAGTATATATTGCACAAACTGGTGTTTTGTTGTCAATATTCATCATTATGTTATGTAACAAGCCATAAATAGCCATGTTAATGTTTTTATTTTTTCTGAAACCTTTCTGCTCAGAGGAGTTGATTATATTAGACTAAATTGCATTCATTATTAACCTTTTGCTGAAGTCTCTGCACCTCGTTGCGCACGTCTCTGCGCAGCTCGGCGAGCGCGGCGTCGTGCGAGGCATGCGCCGCCTGCGCCGCGTGTGCCGCGTGCGACGCGTGCAGCGCGTGCGCCGACACGCTCGGCCGCCGCTCGTCCAGCTCCTCCTCGATGGTGTCCTGCCGCGCACTCGCGCTGCCCACGCTCAATGCGCTCGCCGAGCGGCCCTTCGCGAACGTAGCCTGCCCAGTGATAATCAATTCTATAATCAACCGAGTGGCTCATCCGCACTCGGTACACGTGACGCGTTCCGCCGTTCACCTTCAGCGTGAGCGCGGTCGTCGTAGACGCGACGGTCACGGCCGGCGCCGGCGCCGCGGACGACGCGGGCTCGGCGGAGGCCGCGCTCGCCAGGGGCCGGTCGCGCGCGCTCAGGCTGCGCGTGAAGGCGCCGCGTGCTGGCTCGGGCGCGCCCGCGTCCAGCGAGCCCGTGGCCAGCAGGCGACCCCACTTGCCGCGCGCGGACGCGGGCGCGGAGGGCGCGGGCGCGGGGTCGCCGCGCTCGGGGTCGGGCGCGGCTGGCGCGGGTGCGGGCGAGGCACGCGCGGGCGTGGGCGCGGGCGCGGCCGCCACGCTCCGCTCGCGGCGAAAGCGCGAGAAGATCTTGCGCACGAGGTGATCCTGCGCCTGCTCGAGCTGCGGCTCACGCTTGCGGCGCTCCATGAGCTCGCGCTCGCGCCGCACGTCCGCCACCTTGCGGAAGATGAGCCGGTGGCGCAGGTTGTAGGTGAGCGTGAGGTTGCGCGCGAAGCTGTTGGCGAAGGCCTGGTAAAAGTCCAACACCTCGAGCAGGCGGTCGCGCTTGATAGTGTGCAGGTCGCAGTACGTGAGCGCGCGCACGTTGGCTGCCGACTGCCCCACGGCGCTGTCCTTCCAGAACGAGTCGCCGAACACGTCGCCCTTGCCTGCAACGCGAGCGCCGGAGCCGAGCATCAGTACGCTGATTCTCCCCTCCCTGATACAACCCCAAAACACGAGTAGGTACCTACTAGATATATTACACCATCACAGAGTAGGTCCGGACCTAATGTAGTGTGATTGATGAGAGATCAGAGATCGGAGATGATGTGTGATTTATCATCTGAATATAATGGAAATCCGTACCGAGAATGGCGACGACCTCGTCGTCCTGGATGACCTCGAGGCTGCCGGTAACGATGAAGCACAGGGAGTCGATGGACTCGCCTGTGTGGTACAGCAGGTCGCCGGGCGCCGAATGTGACATCTGGAAGTGCATGGCGAGCGCGCGTAGGCAGCCGTCGGATGCGAGACGAAAGGCGGGGTGCTCGTTGAACACCTTGCGGTTCAGGTGCACGCAGATATCCGCCTTCATGTCCTTGGGGCAGTAGTTCAGCACCTGCGGGCACGCGGAGGTGAGAGCCTGCGCCGGCGGCGGCAGGGAAGAGGGTGGCATGGCATACCTTGTCGGTGTCCAGTCCCTTGGTCATCGCCCACGTGGACACGACGTAGTCCATGACGCGCTCGCTCAGCGCCTTGGGCACCTCATGCAGCTTCATGAACTCGCGCACGTTGTTCAGCATGTCGTGATACTTGGCCGTGGCCGACGTCATTTGTTGGATGATGGTGGTCACGTGGCCGAATATTGTGGCGTACAGCAGGGCTGGCAACATTAAAACGCTTCGCGGTGAGCGGGAGAAGGCGCCCCGCTCCTCGCTCAACGTATGACAACGATTACTTCACAAAGTACATACAAATAATTGTCTAACAATTAACTCTTCTCAAATGTATGACACACCGATATTTTGTGACATGAGCAGAAACTATTTGTCGTACTGCGTGCAGTAGGTATCCGTGTAAAATTGAGCGTATAACATATCAAAACGTACGAAATTATTTTATGTTTTTTTTTGTCTCCTTTACTCTCTATTTGTCCTATCGCAGGTATGCTGTAAGAGATTTCTTTTGAAATAAGCATCACCTTTGTACCTATTTTTCTGTTCTGTTTTTTCTTGTCTGTTATAAGTGTGTACATAAATGGTAAAACAAAATAAATAAATGAATTTGAATGGATCAATAATATACGTTTGTACGGGTGATCCAACCAAACGATGACGAGCGTCATGTACGATACGACTGCCGAAGCTTCGCATCTCTATCTAACATTCAGTCAGGCGGCACATACCGACAAAGACGAAGAGACCAAAAAGAGGGTTATGATTTTACAGGCTATTCAGGTATGTATTTACAGAGACAGTTTTGGCAGTTGATAGGCCAACACTAACAGACAAAAAGTTTATATCTAAGAAACCGGAATTGTTACAAAACTGTCATTACGACGAAAGAGTGGTCATCGGCAGCCACGCAGCACTTATTGCGTGTCGTTACATGTGTACCGTGAGGTCCATGGTAAGGTTGCGCAAATGAATACGGACGATACGCAGAAAGTGCTATCGTGACCTCATCGAGAGTAGACTGATCTTTCTTCGCACAATCATATTTATTATGATTTGACACCAAAGCAGTACATACAAATACATTACCTAATTCAAAGTTTATAAGTATGTACGTATAGTGTGATCCGGGCTCTTGCCGTACATGACGCTCATGACCTCGTATATGACGCGCCGCGACGCTTCGTGGGCCTGCACGGGGATTTGGGGTGGGGGCGGACAACACAACTAAATACCAACAAAATATACACAGGTCTGTGGATGGAGTACAGGACTGGGCTGGGGTGGAGGGTGCAGCGATGGTGCGCAAGAACAACACACACCGTGCGCACGCAACAGTGAGGACACAAGGAGTGCGGGAGGCGCGGCCCCCGCCGCAGAGGGGCCCTGCTCGGGGGTCGCGCCGTGCTCCGGCTAATAACAGAAGAATTCCGGCACCTGCCACGATCATCATGCAGATGGTGAAGATCTTCTCGTTATCGGTCTCGGCGGCGACGTTGCCGAAGCCCACGGAGGTCATGCAGGTCATGGTGAAGTAGAGCGCGGTGACGTACATGGTCTTGCGCGACGGGCCATTGACGAGCTCGGGCCCGTCCGACTCGTTGGACCACACATACGAGTACGGGCTCTGCGTGACGTTGGCGAGCTTCCACAGCCACGAGTACTGCAGGCCCGAGTCGGCGTCCGAGCGGCCTATGGAGTACCACACGCACGCCAGCCAGTGCGCCACCAGCATGTAGAAGCACAGCAGCAAAATGAGCATGGCGGCACCGTACTCCAGGTAGCGGTCCAGCTTGCGCACCACGCGTCCCAGGCGCAGCAGCCGCACCACCTTGAGCGCGCTGAACAGGCTGCCGATGCCCTGCCAAACCAGACACAGGCGATGTACCGCGACAGATAACGAGGAAGAAGTAGGTACAAGCAAGGTGGTGTTATTCTGATTATTGGTGAATGGAGAGTGTGTTGTGAGGGTTGTGCAGGACACCGGGAGGCCGGGTAGTACTCACGTCCTCGTCGTGGTCGAAGGCGTTGAAGACATCGTAGGGCAGGCACGACAGCAGGTCGATGAGGAACCACGACTTGAAGTAGTTCTTGCGGATGACCTTGGGGTCGCTCACGACCTCGCCGCCCGGGCCTACGAACGTGGTGTGGAAGTTCAGCACGATGTCGATGAAGAACACCACGTCCACGATGGAGTCGATGACCAGCAGCGACACGTCCTCGCTCGTCTTGTTCTTGAAGGCCACGTTGTACGGCACCATGATGGCCGTGTAGAACGTGAGGCACAGAATGATCCAGTCCCAGATGGCCTTGAAGGCGCAGTAGTGCAGCAGGATGTGCGGCGGCGTCTTGGGCGCCTCCTGCCGGTACTGTGGCAGCACATCGCCCGACAGCGACATCACCTGCGACACACGCACGTCACACACACAGGCACGCCACGCGCGCAGCTAAGCAGCCCAGCAGGTAACGCGATTCTCAAAAATGTTTTATCATAAATCGTCAAGCAGACTCCACACTGCGAAACATGACGTTTCTCGATCTATTATAAATTTATCGTCAAAGTACTCGTATTATTGACGCCATGTTGTAACGCAGTGTGTTGTGTTGCTGCAAGCTCGTACAGACGGAGCGCTTCGTTAGCTCGTCGCCAGAAGCACGCACACATACGCGTGGCGTGCTTAGGGCTCAGCGTGTGAGGGTGCGCTGTGTAGGTGTGCGTGCGTTCCGTGCAGGGGAGTTATTCCGTTGAGATGAGTCAGTATCATGTCCCCATCTCTACAGAGGTAGGAATATATTGTTCTTAGGAAACACGTCATTTATTAACATTCTAAAATAAAAAACCCGATAAAACACCCCATACAGCGCTTTTTGGTCACAGAATCTTCAAAGCAGTTACAAGTTGTCGCAGTTTTGTAACTGCTACGAAACATGGTGACTGTGTTGTGTTTGGTCTCTGTGTGTGGTAATAGTTAGCACACAATTTGACTGGAAAACATTTCAAAAATGATATGTAGTCTTTGTGTTCACACGTTACGTATTCATTTGTGTTGACTTATTTTTAAACACTTAGTTTTCAATTTGTAACATGCGCACAGTCGAGTAAAAATGCGTACATAATCAGCCTATTATGTTCCCACTGCTGGGACACAGGCCTCCTCTCGGTGAGAGGGAGTGGGCCGTAATCCACCACGCGGGCCCAGTGCGGGTTGGCAGATGTCACATGTCTTCGAATTTTTGGTTCTAGAACATGCCGGTTTCCTCACGATGTTTTCCTTCACCGTTTTGAGAGCAGTGGTGATGAAATAATTTACACAAAGTAAAGCGCCTGTCTAGGTTTGAACCTACGACCTACAACTCGTAAGTCGCGGCCGTTACCACTGGGCCACCACTGCTCCCAAAAAAATGTGTAGTAGTAATTTATATTTACACGAGATCGTGTAAATATAAATTTTTAGTTATTATTCTAGTAACATGGTGACCACACAACTACTACTATTCACATTTTTGCAATATATTGTGTACTGAACAATATATTGCAAAAATGTGAATAAAAACGTCATTATAAGATACTGTTTCTCAAACTGTTTCGACAAGCGGTCAAATGATTGCAGTTGAAAATGAGTAAAAAACCGATAAAACGATTCCGTCTCACATCGACTTTCTACAGAAAAGTAGACAAATTAATGGTTCCACTAAGCCTATCTCCAAGTAAGTACATAAGTTTTCAGATAATTATCAGATATTAAATTTATTCAGTATAAATTGTGTTTTTTATACAAAATCTTATATTATTTAATTGAAATTTTATTAAAATGAACTATTTCTATTATTTTTTCATGTACACAAGTATTCTTCTAATCTAAGTCCTTCAGCAAAAGTATTTATGCCTTGTAATTTTACGACACATTTTAATTACCTCCAGTTTTCCGACGGCACACTATTTTCATTTCTTCTTAATAGTTCAAGTTCGCTGTTTTTTCTCGTCCTTGGCCAAAACAGGATAGTCTTTATTGACCCATGTACTAGGCACAACCGATATAAGGTGGGACGAGCCTCTTTAGTTAGTAGGTGCTATACAAAACATTTTGGTATATAGGACCTATATTATAATTATGGCCTCCAAGTCAGCAGCTCCAGATTGTTCTTCCGCCGAGATCGGAAATGATTGTGCCGGTTAGTCTTCCTCGGAATCCTGGGCAAACGCATCGTTGTGTACTCGTGGAAAGGGTAGACAATGACCTTCCATGGAAAGTGGCACGGACTTTGGTCAGAGCCACTGACATCTCAGGGGTATGTGTGCTGAACCTTTGTGATCAGGAACAGATAAAAGAAAAAGGCACACTAGTTGGTACTTGCGAGGAAGTGGATTGTTTGCGTCGATGCCAATATCTATCGGCTGGGATCCTCAGCAAGGATGCACAAACGAAAGTGACCACACTTTTAGAAGACGCAGCGCTCTGTCCCAAAATGAAATGGCCCAGGCGAAGAAGATGGTACTCAAGTACGCCGATGTTTTCTCGTCAAACGAGGCTGACATCGGGAAGACTGGCTTAGGTGAAGGATGGTGTTATTGAACCTACATCTAGTCCATGGTGTTCACCTGTAGTGCTGGTAAGAAAGAAGGACGGCAGCATGCGGTTTTGTGTTGACTATCGTCGTCTGAACGACGTTACAAAGAAGGACAGCTATCCTTTGCCAAGAATTGATGACACGCTGGACATGCTTACTGGAGTAAAGTGGTTTAGCACACTGGACCTGAAAAGTGACTACTGGCAAGTTGAAATCGATCCTAAGGACAAGGAGAAAACTGCATTCTCGATAGGAAAGGGTCGTGGCAATTTAAAGTTATGCCGTTTGGATTGTGTTTGAAAGGTTGATGGAACTTGCACTTACTGGGCTAATTGGCGATGCCTGCTTGGTCTACTTGGATGACATCATCATCGTAGGCCGCACGTTTGAAGAACATCTTCAAAACCTGGAACGCGTGCTCATGAAGATCCAGAGTGCCAACCTCAAGTTAAGTCCGAAGAAGTGTTCACTATTCAAATGACAAGTTAGCTTTTTGGGATATGTAGTGTCTGAAGAAGGTATCGCACGGATCCAGAAAAAATCGCCGCTGTCGAGGATTGGCCAGTTCCAAAAGACAAGTCGCAGGTCAGAGCATTTTTGGGTTTGTGCTCCTATTATCGGCGATTTGTCAAGAACTTTGCAGATATAGCCAAACCCCTGCATAAGCTAACCGAGGAGAAGCAACATTTCTGCTGGGATGAAAGTTGCGTCATCGCATTCCAGGAGTTAAAGGGCCGTCTGTGCAGAACACCTATTTTGGGGTACCCTGATGCGGGCAAGGAATTTATAGTTGACACAGACGCAAGCGACATAGGACTTGGCGGTGTGTTGTCTCAGCGAAATGGCGATCAAGAGTTTGTGATAGCGTACTTCAGCAAGTCGTTGTCGAAACCTGAAAGGAACGATTGTGTTACGAGACGGGAACTGCTTGCTGTGGTAAAGTCATTGCAGCACTTTAGCAAATATCTTCTGGGGAAGAACATATTATATGCTGCACTGAAATGGCTATTGCAGTTCAAAAATCCAGAAGGACAAGTTGCAAGATGGATGGAACTACTGCAGGAATACGACTTCGAGGTCGAACATCGCAGCGGGAAATCTCATGGCAACGCAGATGCATTATCAAGAAGACCTTGTCCTGAAAACTGCAAGCATTGTACTAGGCAAGAAAGTAAAGAAGTCGTACCTGTGAGGATGCTCAAGACAGACCTCAGCAACCAGTGGAAGGAAAGCCTACAACGTGCACAGCAGGATGATTCGGACATCAAGCCGATTCTGGAGTAGATGAAGGCCAGATCTCCTAAGCCCAGGTGGAGCGACGTCTCAGCAATGAGTTCGATCACAAAAAGCTATTGGGCCCAATGGAACAACTTGGTGATTCAGGATAGAGTCCTGTGCCGTAAATGGGAAAACGCTCGGGGAGACAGCTGTCATTTGCAAATGGTTGTCCCTAAAGCTCAAGTACCGAATGTTCTACAGCTGTACCAGAATGGTTGTTCAGGAGGTCATCTGGGAGTAAAACGGACTCTACTGAAGATAAAATAGATAAGATAAGTCTTTATTTGCCTTAAACATGGTATAATGGTGTTAGTCTTATTTAAATACAATGTCCACATGTTTAGCTACACAGAATATGTCAATTGCATGCAAAAATTTTAGGTCCAAGAGGAAAAATCAAACAGTAATTAGTAAATAAGTCATTCGAATAAATAGATGGATATAATATTATAGTTTTATGTCAAAGAAATCATTAATGTCATAGAAATTATGTCCATTCAGCCGTTTATACAGCTTGTTTTTAAATGAATTTGCATTATTTATACATTTTAATTCTTTCGGGATTCTGAAGATACGAGAACGGTTTTACTGGGTCCATTGTCGGGACGATCTCGAGGACTGGTGTCGCAAATGTACAAGTTGTGCAGCTGTAAAGGGACCTCAGACTCGTAGTAGAGGTGCATTGAAATTGTACAATATTGGTGCACCTTGGGAGAGGATAGCCCTTGACGTCGCGGGGCCGTTTCCGGAAAGTGGAAGTGGTAACAAGTATTTCATGGTTGTGATGGATTACTTCACTAAGTGGCCGGAAGTCTTTGCCATTCCAAACCAAGAAGCTTCAACAGTTGCAGATAAACTGGTTCATGAAGTCTTCTGCCGTTTTGGAGTACCCTTGGAGATTCACAGCGATCAGGGAAGGAATTTTGAGTCCCAAATATTTCAGGAAACTTGCCGAATCATCGGTACTCACAAAACGAGAACAACTTCTTACCACCCACAATCGGATGGAATGGTGAAACGATTTAATCAGACACTGGAGAGGTACCTAGCCAAAGTTGTGGAAAATCGGCAACGAGATTGGGACAAGCACATTCAACCGTTTTTGTTGTCATATCGAAGCGCTGTTCACGAAAGTACATCGGTGACACCAGCTTTCGCAAACTTTGGAAGAGAATTACAGCTGCCTGCAGACCTGATCACCGGAATACCACCTGATGCCCCACGCAGTATAACCGATTATGCGAGTGACTTGCGGAACAAAATGAATGACATTTATGAGCACGTCAGACAATCGGGCCAGCAAATGTCTGAAAAGATGAAAACCCGTTATGACCGTAAAATGAACAATAAAGGGTTGACGAAGGTTCACTAGTGTGGTTGCACAATCCAGTCTGCAGCAAAGGGAAATCACCTAAGCTTCAGGCTAAATGGGACGGACCGTACCGGATTGTGACAAAGATCAATGACGTAACCTACCGGATACAGAAAGGTGCAAGAGGTACTCCTAAGATCGTCCACGTGGATCGACTGGCGCGTTATTATGGGGCCGGTAATGCTCGGGACGAGCATGTCTTAGGAGGGGGCAGTGTTGCGCGCCACAATTAATGCCTGGTACATGGTGACATTAGTTACCACTAGCGCCATCTAGTATCGAGTAGCGGAACTAGTAGTCAAGATCCTTCTAGAAATTTCGATGCGAGAACTTTATAGAACTTTCTTGAACTATCGACATTTTGTCAGTCGGGACCGACATGTTCTCGAACATTCTAGATGTTTCTACAATGGAAGGTTCTAGAACTATCTTCGGCGCTACATAAGGCCGAGACCGCCACGTAACCGGCTAGCTCTGGAGGGCGGGCGGAAGCAACTCACCCATACTCTGTAGGAGCGTCGAGTCGGCACCTTTGTCGCTGGTCGTCCCCCGCCGGGCCTCCCCCAGGTAACTGGGGGTCTCACCTGGCGGGGACTGACCGCCAAGGTGTTGTGAAGAAAGCGGCGCAGTGAGACAGCGTCGCGGCGCGCCTACAGAGACACAATATGCAACCACACACATGGGTGCGCGTCACTCACGCGCGCCCAACAATCTTCTGGCCATGTTAGCCACCCCAATGAGGGGCCTGTTTTAACAGGCCAACGTGTTGCCTCCGCGGCCGGGGGGCTCAGCCCCGGTATCGCGACCTCTCCGAACGACCGACACAGTTTGAATACAGCTACAGAAGCAAACAACATCGAAGTGATCTTCAAGTGCGACTTAGAGCGATCAGTAGTGCAATTGGACGTAGTTAAGCAGAAAGGACTCAACCCACAAAAACTTATTTTTGAGTTATCGAGATTTTAAGTTTAGGTGTGTATTGCTGCAATGATGTTCTATCTGGAATTATTTGAAATATTGTCACCTATGGGATAATATACTAACATTTTCATAAGTCAAGTTGTATTACACAGACTAACGCTTTTTTCTGCTTGTCATTTTTTTTTTACTTTTTGCTTAACTACGTCCAATTGTGTTTCATAATTAGTGTGTTTGAGTTGTAATTAGTGTTGTTGTTTAAAGTGTAGTTTTTTTTTGGTTATTAAATCGGCAGTTTTTATTGTCACGAACCCCAAGCTCGTAACACTATGTTCACAAATAAATGAATTGAATTGACTTGCTTCTGCGTCGACATAATGAAGTCAATCTCATTTTTAGTGGCATCATCCGGACTACCAGGTCCACTTTCTGTGCTCACGTTTTCTGAAGAAGGAATTCATCATAAAGAGGCCTTACTTCTCCATAAAACTGGCCAGTAGGTGGCCTTGGTGGTTCCGGCGTCCAACTCCAAATTGCCTCACTCGCAGCTCATCTTCGCTTCGTTTGTCCAGTTTCGCGCTAAAGTCCCCCATGACAACGGTGAAGTAAGTGTTTGAATTCACTTGGAGAAAAAGAGAAGAGTATTTCCTCAAATATCTTTTTCTCCAAGTGAATTTAGACATGCTCTCCTAGGATTAATTAAATACATGCTACATTTTTTTTTTGGTGCTCTGCCCATACGGAAATATCCATTGTCCTTTATTTCAGTTTTTACCCGACTGCGTCAGAAGGAGGGTTATGTTTTTCGAGTATATGTATGTATGTTTGTATGTATGTATATTTCTTTGGCACGCTCTGCAGCCTAAACAGCTTGATCGATTTCAGCTTGAGAGGTGCCGTTAGATTCGTCTTAATTGTGAGAGTGACACTGGGTATATTAAAATTGAAAAAAAAATTTAAATGGCCCATTTTTGGCGCAATATGTCTTCAGAAAAAATTTTTTTTTTCTCGAAACCTATCGAGTGGGGTATCAAAATAAAGGTTTTTAAAAGGTGATTACAAAAATATATTGTATACCTTCTATGGTTAAAAGTAATTCGAAGTGACAAATCGTAAAAAACACGTACCAAGAACTAAATCGTTTGCGAAATCTTGCACATTTGTAAACTAAATACCTTCTATGGTTAAAAGTAATTCGAAGTGACAAATCGTAAAAAACACGTACCAAGAACTAAATCGTTTGCGAAATCTTGCACATTTGTAAACTAAAAAGCTGGAAATAAAAAAAGTAATTTAAAAAAAAAGTAATTTAAAAAATAAAAAAGCCCGACTGCGAAACTGAAAAGCTACAAACAAGCCCATTTTAAATTAAATAAAAGTTGGAAGCAGGCGGGACCCATACCATTTTTATTATATTTTCTAATTGAAATGGGTCCCGCCTGCTTCCAACTTTTATTTAATTTAAAATGGGCTTGTTTGTAGCTTTTCAGTTTCGCAGTCGGGTTTTTTTATTTTTTAAATTACTTTTTTTATTTCCAGCTTTTTAGTTTACAAATGGGAAAGATTTCGCAAACGATTTAGTTCTTGGTACGTGTTTTTTACGATTTGTCACTTCGAATTACTTTTAGCCATATAAGTTATATATATTTTTGTAATCACCTTTTAAAAGCCTTTATTTTTAATAATAATAGACATGTTCTCGAACATTCTAGATGTTTCTACAATGGAAGGTTCTAGAACTATCTTCGGCGCTACATAAGGCCGAGACCGCCACGTAACCGGCTAGCTCTGGAGGGCGGGCGGGAGCAACTCACCCATACTCTGTAGGAGCGTCGAGTCGGCACCTTTGTCGCTGGTCGTCCCCCGCCGGGCCTCCCCCAGGTAACTGGGGGTCTCACCTGGCGGGGACTGACCGCCAAGGTGTTGTGAAGAAAGCGGCGCAGTGAGACAGCGTCGCGGCGCGCCTACAGAGACACAATATGCAACCACACACATGGGTGCGCGTCACTCACGCGCGCCCAACAATCTTCTGGCCATGTTAGCCACCCCAATGAGGGGCCTGTTTTAACAGGCCAACGTGTTGCCTCCGCGGCCGGGGGGCTCAGCCCCGGTATCGCGACCTCTCCGAACGACCGACACAGTTTGAATACAGCTACAGAAGCAAACAACATCGAAGTGATCTTCAAGTGCGACTTAGAGCGATCAGTAGTGCAATTGGACGTAGTTAAGCAGAAAAGACTCAACCCACAAAAACTTATTTTTGAGTTATCGAGATTTTAAGTTTAGGTGTGTATTGCTGCAATGATGTTCTATCTGGAATTATTTGAAATATTGTCACCTATGGGATAATATACTAACATTTTCATAAGTCAAGTTGTATTACACAGACTAACGCTTTTTTCTGCTTGTCATTTTTTTTTTACTTTTTGCTTAACTACGTCCAATTGTGTTTCATAATTAGTGTGTTTGAGTTGTAATTAGTGTTGTTGTTTAAAGTGTAGTTTTTTTTTGGTTATTAAATCGGCAGTTTTTATTGTCACGAACCCCAAGCTCGTAACACTATGTTCACAAATAAATGAATTGAATTGACTTGCTTCTGCGTCGACATAATGAAGTCAATCTCATTTTTAGTGGCATCATCCGGACTACCAGGTCCACTTTCTGTGCTCACGTTTTCTGAAGAAGGAATTCATCATAAAGAGGCCTTACTTCTCCATAAAACTGGCCAGTAGGTGGCCTTGGTGGTTCCGGCGTCCAACTCCAAATTGCCTCACTCGCAGCTCATCTTCGCTTCGTTTGTCCAGTTTCGCGCTAAAGTCCCCCATGACAACGGTGAAGTAAGTGTTTGAATTCACTTGGAGAAAAAGAGAAGAGTATTTCCTCAAATATCTTTTTCTCCAAGTGAATTTAGACATGCTCTCCTAGGATTAATTAAATACATGCTACATTTTTTTTTTGGTGCTCTGCCCATACGGAAATATCCATTGTCCTTTATTTCAGTTTTTACCCGACTGCGTCAGAAGGAGGGTTATGTTTTTCGAGTATATGTATGTATGTTTGTATGTATGTATATTTCTTTGGCACGCTCTGCAGCCTAAACAGCTTGATCGATTTCAGCTTGAGAGGTGCCGTTAGATTCGTCTTAATTGTGAGAGTGACACTGGGTATATTAAAATTGAAAAAAAAATTTAAATGGCCCATTTTTGGCGCAATATGTCTTCAGAAAAAATTTTTTTTTTCTCGAAACCTATCGAGTGGGGTATCAAAATAAAGGTTTTTAAAAGGTGATTACAAAAATATATATACCTTCTATGGTTAAAAGTAATTCGAAGTGACAAATCGTAAAAAACACGTACCAAGAACTAAATCGTTTGCGAAATCTTGCACATTTGTAAACTAAATACCTTCTATGGTTAAAAGTAATTCGAAGTGACAAATCGTAAAAAACACGTACCAAGAACTAAATCGTTTGCGAAATCTTGCACATTTGTAAACTAAAAAGCTGGAAATAAAAAAAGTAATTAAAAAAAAAAGTAATTTAAAAAATAAAAAAGCCCGACTGCGAAACTGAAAAGCTACAAACAAGCCCATTTTAAATTAAATAAAAGTTGGAAGCAGGCGGGACCCATACCATTTTTATTATATTTTCTAATTGAAATGGGTCCCGCCTGCTTCCAACTTTTATTTAATTTAAAATGGGCTTGTTTGTAGCTTTTCAGTTTCGCAGTCGGGTTTTTTTATTTTTTAAATTACTTTTTTTATTTCCAGCTTTTTAGTTTACAAATGGGAAAGATTTCGCAAACGATTTAGTTCTTGGTACGTGTTTTTTACGATTTGTCACTTCGAATTACTTTTAGCCATATAAGTTATATATATTTTTGTAATCACCTTTTAAAAGCCTTTATTTTGATACCCCACTCGACAGGTTTCGAGAAAAAAAAATTTTTTTTGAAGACATATTGCGCCAAAAATCGGCCATTTTAATTTTTTTTCAATTTTGATATACCCAGTGTCACTCTCACAATTAAGACGAATCTAACGACACCTCTCAAGCTGAAATCGATCAAGCCGTTTAGGCTACAGAGCGTGCCAAAGAAATATACATACATACATACATACACTCGAAAAACATAACCCTCCTTCTGACGCAGTCGGGTAAAAATAAAAAAACCCGACTGCGAAACTGAAAAGCTACAAACAAGCCCATTTTAAATTAAATAAAAGTTGGAAGCAGGCGGGACCCATAAGTACCATTTTTATTATATTTTCAAATTCAAATGGGTCCCGCCTGCTTCCAACTTTTATTTAATTTAAAATGGGCTTGTTTGTAGCTTTTCAGTTTCGCAGTCGGGTTTTTTTATTTTTTAAATTACTTTTTCATAACTCTAATATCGATGACGTGGTTCCTTAGAACACTACAGTTAGAGTATTAGCGAGCAACCTCAAGGGCTCTGCATAGTCTGCATAGCGGCTAGCAGTAGTGCGTACAGTGAGTAGGTGCGTGTTTACATGGTGTGCGGGAGTACTGACATGCGCCAGGTGACTCGCGCGCTGCGGCTCCTTGAGCGCCGGCAGCGCTGACACCAGCACCGAGCGCGAGCGCGTCACCGAGCGCGCCAGCTTCGCGAACTTCGACAGCCCTGCGAGCAGGTATCAGTAGCATCACACACCGAGAGTTTCGCATCTTTACGAAGTTTATTAGTTTGGTTTTATGTACGAGATGCTCGCTCTTCCAACACTGTCAAGGCAAGGATTAAGCAAATAATTGTTACTGCCACGGATCTTCAGCGCAGGCGAAAGGCAGCGCTCAAGATCCGAGTGGATTACTGTAATGTTGAGGAGAGTTGTATGTCCCCTGTGAGTGTAGTGCGTCGTGTGGTGTACTGGCCTCCTTTGGGGTCGTCGGCGTCGATGGGCTGCTTGAGCGCCGTGATGTCGCGGAACGTGAGCAGGAACAGCACCACCAGCTCGCGCTCGTTGCGGATGGGCGCCACGTGCACCAGCAGCCACAGCGGCGTGCCTGCACAGGGAGACTCGTGTCAGTACTGACCACTCGCCGCTGCGACACTGCGCGCGGGTACGTACGGTTCTTTTTGTAGAGCAGGATCTCGAACTGGTCGGCGAGGTGGTGGTCGAGCGCGCGGTCCACGCGCTCCACCGCCTCCTTCTCCGTCAGCTCGCCGTACATCCACGTGCACCTACAACACGCACACGTCACCGCCACGCCACCTCCACCACACACATGCACACGCACTAAACTGTTACTTCCCATAATAATAAACAAGCACATCGAAGGCCGACACAACATTACTGCATCATATGCAATGCTGGCCTCGTGCTGGCAGACTTGTAGCATTGTAGCGCTGCCGATTATGTATACCAAGCGATGTGGCCTCAAGCAGGTAAGTTTGTCCGGGAAAACGCAATCCCACATCGGCGTAACCGGCATGCTAAAGCCGGTGCTCACTAGACCGTACGGCTCGGCATGGCACGGGAATGAATTAACATTTGTACGCAGAAGCCTTCAGCGGCCATACGAGTACCGCAGCTTACCTCGGTATGCTCAAGTGACGATATTAACTCGTAACACAGGTATTTTATGTCTTTTTCGGGCACCAGTCTCTCACAAATGTTAAGCTTATTAGGGTTCCGTACCCAAAGGGTTAAATCGGGACTCTATTACTAAGACTTCGCTGTCTGTCCGTCTGTCTGTCACCAGGCTGTATCTCATGAACTGTGATAGCTAGACAGTTGAAATTTTCACAGATGATGTATTCCTGTTGCCGCTATAACAACAAATACTAAAAACTGAATAAAATATATATTTAAGGGCACCCATACAACAAACGTGTTTTTTTCGGCGTTTTTGCCTTGTGATACGGAACCCTTCGTGTGCGAGTCTGACTCGCACTTGGCCAGTTTTTTTTTAGATAAAGCACTTCCTGTTTACACCAACATTTGTGATGAGAAATAACTTCATTTATTATTATATTATGTTATCGAAATGTGTTATGTGAGTGCTAGGAGTAGGTATAAAATGAGATTTTAAAATCATTTCCGCTTCCGAACCTCTTTGGCATGCCATGCCGCGCCGTGCTACCTCGTGAGCGCCGGCGCCGGTCCGTCCGTTGGTCGGTGGTGTGAGTGCCTAGTTCAACGAGTTAAAGGGCTTTGAAGGTCCATGCCATACCTACTTGACCATTTAGTTTTTTTTTCAAAATGTTTTCTACGCCTGAAACATTAATATTTTATTACATACATTTAATATCTCGGAAACTTGACACTTTACGGGGTTTGATCTTAATATGTTTTCTGTTTAGTAGGTGTATCATATGGCGCGACAGTAGGTAGGTATGCCAGGCTCCAAATCAAAGTGTTGTGTCCCCTTTGGGTTTCCTCACCCATCACCCATCACCCAGCGACCAGCGCGCAGCGCTTACAGCAAAACATAAAACTGCTTGTATTCCACACTTGTAGAAATGAGAGCAAAATACTTAGCAAAACATGTCTGAAACAATGTATGATCATACGAAGAAGGCATGAGCTGTGAGTCGGTGAGCATTCAGGTTGATGCGGCGAAACATTCTGATATAGGTAGTTCATGTATGCAGAATTTACAAGACACTTATATACTCACGCCTTTTTCCCATGGGGTTAGGCAGAAACGACACCAGCTACGATCCTAACATAATTATGAAGTACTCCTTATTGCTTCGATTATAATAATATCATAAGCGATGCAAAACGGAGTACCTACCTACCTACCTACTTACTATTACTAAATTTGAATAAGATGATCGGGTAGTTTTTGAGACATGGATATTTTTGCTTCTTTGAGGAATCATTATGCAATATAAACTTATTTTTAGTGTCGATAAAATCAATATTCTGCATGACAACAAAAGAGATAAGTATGCAGGATCGTCGATTCATCGTGACTACGTAGGTACGGAACTCTTGCGAGTTGTCCGGGCCGGTTTTTATTTGAGCATTTAGGACCCACATTGTAAAAGTTGGGTTTTCCTATCGGAGTACCAGGCCACTCGGAAAGTATTTCAAAATATCCCTCCACATTGTTTGCGACCTAATTTAAATTATCGTGTCTTAACTGCGCCGGGAACATTTTCGCGCTAAGATTTTTTACGATTTCAAGTGTCGCCTGAAACCGGACGAATCGTACGATAGATTTCAAATGGCATTCATGGATGAAGGCCCTTCTAAGGCAACCGTGTATCGTTGGTATAACGAATTCAGGCGCGGTCGACTAACTTTGGGGGATGAAGAAAGAAGTGGTCGCCCTTTGACGGCTGATAAGGAAGAAAACGTGCTAGCAGTGAAAAATTTAATCCAAGACATAGGCGAGTTACATATCAAGACGTCATTTCGTTTTTTCGTCGCCGGAAGATGCGCTGTTAGCGTTCGATCAGGCTGTAAACGAGTGTTTCAAGTGTTTCAAAAACTGGTTTAGACGCATGAAACTTTGTATAGAGGCTAGTGGTGAGTACTTTGAAAAGATTTAATAAAAAAATATTTACATAAACTTAGAACATTTATTTTTATTTTCGCAAAACTTTCCGAGTGTCCCACGTATTTAGCGGTTTAACACTGGGGGGATAAAAATAATATAATATTATAGAATTTCTCCAGCATAACAAGATTAACAGTTTTACCTAATTTCTCAAAGAGAACTTGTGGCTGAGAATCCACAAGTGTAAAAAAACCTAAATGTTGAGAACATTTATGTTTTTGATGACAGTTATGGAGGATTCCACATAAAGAAAAAGATTTGGGCTGAATGGATTTTGATGAAACTTGGCACATAGTTAGGTAGTAGACACACACACGTGGTGTTAGGTTAGGGAATAGGGTCCTTTTTATCCCGGTATTTATTCCTGTAGGATAACTTCCGATTTCAATGTGGGCAAAGCTAGCGAATACTATAGTTGCTCATAACGATAATCTAGATAGCTGACCATAGAAGTGCCATACCTGCATGACTTCTGCATGACCTCGGCGCGGTTGTAGCCGCTCATCTTGCAGAAGGTCTCGTTGCAGTACACGATGGGGTAGTCCACGATCTGCGCGTTCGCCAGCAGGAAGCTGCTGTCTGCTGCAGGGAAGCGGCACACGTTACAGAACGTCCTGGCGACTAGTAGCACCATGCCCATTCCCACCGCCGACCCGCGTTGCCGAGTTCCGGGCTGAAGGGTGCCTATGGGTGCCGGTAATTACAGGCACAGGAGATATTCAGCTTGGTATAGACCAAGCTGAGTATCTCCTGTGCCTGTCACCACCTCCAGCCAGCCAGCGTCAGCGTCAGTGTCAGCGTGCCATCTCATGGGAGATGGCGGCGTGGCGGTGATGAGCACAGAGCATCAGGTGGTCAGGGACGGTAACAAGTGACTCACGCTGCGAGGAGGAGCGGCGGATGATGTTCTCGAGGAAGGTGTTCTGCGGGGCCACAAGCCCCCGGCGGCCGCCCGGCATGCCGCCGCGCGCCGCGCGCCGCTAGCGCCGCCCAGCCGGCCGTCACATGCCGCGCCTGTCACACATTTACTTTCAACAACTGCTTAAGTGGTGGATACGCACCCGTGCATGCTCCGTGGCGAGCGCTACACGCTGTGGCGGTCTTGTCTTATGGAAACCAGGAATCTCCTTAGATACCTACTAGGTACTGATAGTAATAATCTCAGATGCGCGGAGCAAAGTTGGTGCCCGAACACAATGTAATAGCCTAGCTTGAAAGGCCATGTTTCCGGCGATGCCCGACTTGCGCCGGATTCCGCGGAAGCGTTATTCATGAGCATGGATACGCGGCGAGATCGCGAGCCAATCTAGCGATCTAGCTGGCATCCCCGAAAATGTGAACATAAATAAAAACCAGAATGATTCAGTAGTGTATCCGCCGACTCCGTGAGTTTGTATTGTCAGACAGATGGCTCGGACATCGACGTGCAAACTGTAACTATGCATTCAGCACAATGACATGATTCTAGACTCTAGTGTAGTTTATCGTCGGTTAGCAAATAAATATTATCTTATCTTAGAAAAAAAATCTGCTGTTTCATAGAAAAGTGCAATACCTACGCGGTCAAAATGTATGGAACTGCTTATTTATTTCTCCGGAGCAGAACACGAACATAATCTGTAACTTTCATTCTCCAAACCCCTTAAAAAGAGGTGCTTGGGTTGGTTCTACATTAGATCTGAATTTTGTTTAATAGTGAAAGCGTTGTGTACAGTGGCGAAACTATAGGGTGGCATTGAAGCAAAATGCCACGGGCCCGCAGCCAGAGGGGGCCCCCGGCCCGAGAAGGCCATGAGCACAGGAGAATCCTAACATAAGTTTAAAACTGCAAACTTTTTTTGAAAATGTGCTACAAAGAACAACATTCAGGTTACGAATATTTTGTACAGTCAGCGTCACAGAAATGGAACCCCCCCCCTAAGACTTAAAGAGTATCGCCCGAGCACGCTCGGGCCCGCCGTCGCTTATCGCTCGAGCAGCGGTGGGCGCGTCACGTGAGCCTTGAGCAGCTCCCTCCGCCGCCGCCGCACCCATCTCTGCCCGAGCGCATCCACCGATCCGCCTCAAATATTATTTGCAAGTTTTTAATAATTTTATATGGTATTTTTTCGGCTTCATTCTGGCCGAACCGTAATACCAAGAATAACTTACAAAAAGACACTTTGCGTGCGATTAAGATACGAACCCGGCGCCAGCCGATCATCTAGGCACTTTATTTAATACTAGCACCTTATTGTCTTGTTTTACAAAATGCAATACGATACTCCTCAATTAACTAAAAATTAACTAAATCTATAAATGAACCGTTATCTAATGTTAAACGTTCTAAACCTCATCCAGGGTATCTATTTTGTGTTTAGTTAATATTCTAAGTAAATAACCCCAATTTAACACAGATAGAAAACTGTGTACTCAACCAGGAAGTGGATTCCATGAAGTCCTAGATATGTAATTAGAAAATTAAATGAATATTGTTTATCAAAATGCCTAGCTTTTATTACAAACCTCCATTTGATTTCTTAAATAATAATTAACGAAAATCGCCTATTAAAGAAACTTATAAAAAGGGGAAATAAATAAATAAAATAAAGAAAAAAATCTGCTCATCCGCGGATTTGAACTCGTGGCCATTGCATTGCCAATGCCTCAGTGTTAACCATTAGACCAACACGCCATTTACGTTACATTACAAAAAACTTAAATAGGTTTGATGTCAGTACCAAGGGGGCTACCCTTTCTTTGCAGCGAACTGTACTTAGCCAAAATTAAAGTAGCCTAAAATTTATTTAAATTAGCCATTTCCGCTGACGGCAAAGTGCGATCCTCTATGATGTTGTGTTATCACTCTTTTTTGTGTGAGTGTATGTCACAGAGGTCCCAAGTCGATGTTATATATACCGACTACAGCAAATGTTTTGATCGGATAGATCACGTGATCCTGTTGCGTAAACTTTTATCGGTGGGCACCAGGGGTGACCTTTACCGTTGGTTCAAGTCCTATGTGGAGAACAGATGTCAGACTGTAGTCCTGAATGGATACCGCTCTAAACCTATGAATGTCCCTTCGGGGGTTCCCCAAGGATCATTGCTAGGGCCACTATTATTTAATATTTTTATTAACGATATCTCTTCTTCTTTCCGGTATTCAAAATTGTTACTATATGCTGATGACATGAAGATAATGAGACAAATAAGTACCGTGGCAGATGCTCATCTATTACAGACAGACCTTAATAATTTTCAGGATTATTGTATTAATAATAAGTTGGACTTGAATGTCTCCAAGTGTTATGTTTGCTCCTTTACACGGAAACCTATCCCGATCATCCACAACTACATGCTATTGGATACAGCACTGAATAGGGTCAACACTATTAGGGATCTGGGAGTTACTTTTGACGCTAAGCTCCTCTTTGATGCACACATAGACAATATAGTCAAGAAAGCGTCAAAAGCTCTTGGTTTCATTTTACGGGTGTCCTCAGAGTTTAAAAATATAAAGACTATTAAAATATTATACTGTTCTTTTGTTCGCAGTCACTTGGAGTATGCCTCTCAAGTCTGGAACCCCAATTATAATGTCTACATAAATCGTATTGAGAGCATACAGAAAAGCTTTTTAAGGCACATTCAATATCGATCTAAAACGTTTTTATCGAATTATACGTACCGTTGCAAAAAAATTCATGTACTTCCACTTTATGAAAGGCGAAAAATATCAGATCTTGTGTTTCTTTTCAAAATTGCCAATGGAACAACTGGTGTTACCGAGTTGTTTCATAAAATCGGGCTGCGAGTGCCGTCTGTGTTCTTACGTAGACCTAATTTATTGCACACCCCGGTGGTAGCCACCACATACAGACGGAACTCGTACATGGTGAGAGCGAGTCGTATGTACAACGCAACCTGCCAGGAAGCTGATATCGACATTTTCAATACTAGTGTTGCTAAATTGAAGAAAATTTTATCTAATTGCTTCTTTGGGCGTAAATAGTAGTTTTTTTTTTCTGTTTTGCCATAGAGTTTATTACTTATATTTTTTTTTTCTGTTTCATAATGATTTAAATATTACATGTGGAAACTTGTAATTGGCCTTATTTTGTATAAATTATTACTTACTGTATTTGTTTAGCTGTAAGTTTTCCTAAAATAAATAAAATAAAATAAATAAAATAAAATAAATAATTTTTACCGACTTCACAAAAAGGAGGAGGTACTATGTTCGGATGTTTGTATGTTTTTTTTTTTTTTGTTTGTTTGTTCATCGAATACTCCGCCAAATTGTCAACGGATTATCAAAATTTTTGTTCGAAAGTAGATAGTTCTGAGGTGGTTCCACTGTCACCAAATTAGGATCTGATGATGGGATCTTAAAGAAATCGAGGGCAACCCTCAAATTTTATAGGCTCACTTATTGTTTTTCGCATATTTTATGAAGTATCTTGTGTATTTGCGTATGGTTGTCACCATCTCAGTTGGGCTGATGATGGAAGGTACAACTCCTTAACAGTAAAAAGTTACTCGAACAAGGAAGCAAGGACTGTTTTAGTAAATTGTTTTGATGTTTGATAGGGCATTTGCCACATTTGGTCTTATGATCATCAAGTTATGACCTGATGCCGCAGTCAGGATAGTCTGCTGAGTACCTAACTCCTCGACAACTAACAGTAGATATATCGTGTTTAGGCTTATTGAAAAGGGCTCGATGTATGGATAAACGTACTGTTAATGAGGAACAACGAAGTACATAGAGACCTGATGCTGAAGCCAGGAGCATCAGAAAAAGTACAAACCTTGAAATTACAGCACCGTAGTCGTGTTTGGGCTCATTTTAAACAGGACTAAATTTTAAGTTCTATGCAATGTTGACATAAGTCTGGCCTGATGCTGCAGCCAGGATTATCAGCATCTGACTAGATGCTGATAATCCTGGCTGCAGCATCTGAGCAGATGTTTTTAGACTTAAAAACTAATAAATACTTCTTAAAGTGAAATACTTTTGCGAGTTTTTCTTCTGTATAATTAACCCAACAAAGGTTGCCGGTAGTGGCTGGATGAGAGAAGCGGAGGACCGTGAACGTTGGCGCAAACTTGGGGAGGTCTACGTCCAGCAGTGAACTGCAATAGGCTGATGATGATTTATAAAAGCCTCAATCGTTGCATTTCACGCAATGCCTTTCCGTCATGTGGTCTATTTAGCAATTTGGTAGGTTCCAAGTCGCATAAAACAATGCCATCCAGCGTCTTTACACGACTAAGCGTAACATAAACTTGGCCCTTAGCAAAAATTTTCTTGCCTAAGTCTATTATTAAAGTAACTTGAGCATTTGCTCTCGGAAATTATGATTTGGTAAAATGGAGCTGATGATGAAGACCACAAATGGAATCGGAACTACTCAATGACAAATATTTCACGGGTTGAGATTCGATTACTTTAATATAGGTAGCTGCTAAGCAATTTATGCTTATTACAATGCGTATGGTGAAGTGGAGCTGATGGTGACTTCTCAATCAGCTCTAGTTCTCCTGGTTCTTACCAAGAATTAACAACAATTAACGTGCCTGCATCGGGAAAAGCAATATTTTGTAAAAGGTGATAAGCAGTGGACATTAGGCTATTATAAGTTAGATAAATTACAAACTGACACGCTAAAAAGTGAAACCGCCTTTGTACCTTTTTTGTGCGAAAAGTTTAAATAAGTAAGTTAAAAAAGTTTTTATTTATTTATTATTTATTTAATAATAAATAAATAAAAACTTTTTTACATAAAAAATCAACCGACTTCCAAAAACACTATAAAGTGAAAAATAACTTTAATTTCGGAAGTCGGTGGCAATAAACTAAAATACAAATCCAAAGACACCGACTTAAGAACCACTTAAGACTTAAGAACCGAAATTAAAGTTATTTATCACTTTATAGTGTTTTTGGAAGTCGGTTGGTTTTTTTTTTTGTAAAAAAGTATTTATGTCATCTATGCTCCCGTCAAAAAAGTGACGTTAAAACGGCCGTTTGCACCATTGATGACAAGACGAACATAGATGGCACTGTGACGTAGGGACCGCGCGTTTCGTAAATGACATGTCCAGTTTCTGCCCTCTGGTAATTCTGGTATTGATAAATGTTCATGATTTAAATTTTTACAGTAAGATTTAAAAATTTAGATCTAAATTACTATGGATTTATTATTTCAGTATTACTTGCGTAACATAATTCTCAAAAAAACAGTACTCAATCGGAGCTTCCGCTTTGCTATTTTTAACTGGAAGTAAGTACTAAAAATGTTTTTGACGTTCCATTTATCCCGTAATTACCTTTAAAGAGTGTGAACAATAACTATGCCGCTTATTTTAGATCAAAGGATTATATTAACGTATTTGCGTATAAAATACGACAATATTACTAAAATATGTTTGTTTACACATAATGTATGTTTTTTTTTTTTGAATACCCACTTCCTAACATGAAGGTAAGTATTTATTACTTGTTTGACATGAGATTGACATAATATTACCAGTTATTTTTTCAGTGTTTTAAAAGTCGTCTGGGATTCTCGCCACGGTGTTCGGAGTTATCACGTGTGTCTAGAATTTTTAGGTGTTTTTGTGTTATTGTTGATACTTTTGTGACTTGTTATTTTTTAAGTGTGTTGTTCTTGTGTTCGTAACTAGGTTTGTATAGTGATTAACTTGTTTTTAACCTCTTTTTAGTCAAAATGGATGAGAATAAACCCCCTGATCCTGACCCCCCAGATATTCCGGTTCCTTCAACTTCTTTCTCTCCTTTCTCTCCGAATCCACTAACCCAATTCGCTGATGTTGTTTGTAGTGTTACAGAAATGGATGTAACACAATCTCAACAAAATTCACGCAAACGTCCTGTTAGTGAAGAAATCTTGTCACCTACCCCCCCAAGCAAGCAACCAAAAAGTCAAATTGGTCGTACCAAGTACTCCGCAATGGATAAGACTCCCTTTATTGTCCACGTTTCTCGTATTGAGAATCAACCAAATGCTGGCACCACCCTACATCCTGTTAATTTTGGTAAATTCCTTATCAATAACAACATTGCGAACATTGTTCGTGGTGGTGTTAACAGAGTCGGTAGAAACCGTGTTTCAGTGGAGTTTACTTCCCCCCAAGACGCTAACTCTTTCTTGGTAAACAGCCTGTTGTCCAAGTATAGTTATACTGCATCAATCCCTACATTTAATGTCACAAGGATGGGTGTTGTTACCGGTGTTCCTTCAGATATTACGGAAGAAGAAGCGATAACTTATTTGACTGTGCCCTCAGGCTGCGGGCAAATACTGAAAGTCCGTCGCATTAACAGGAAAACTCAACGAGACGGTGTTAATGAGTGGAAACCCACTGAGACATGTGTTCTGACGTTCGATGGACAAGTTTTACCAAATAGGATTTACTGTTGTTACACATCCCTCCCTGTTGAGCAGTACATATACCCGACAATTCAATGCCGTAAGTGATGCAGATTCGGACACGTGGCGAATGTATGCAGGTCTAAACCACGCTGCAGTAAATGTGGCCACGATCACCCTGGTGATGGTTGCAGCATTTCTGAGGGCGAGGCCTTCTGTGTGCTTTGTTCGGGTAATCACTTTGCCAATAGCAGGTCATGCCCCGAGTATGGTAGACAGAAGGCTATTAAGACTGCCATGGCTGAGAAATCCATTCCCTATGCCGAGGCTAGTAAAATTATACCAATAGCTTCCCGTAATTATGCCAACATTGCCAAAACTCCGATTTCTCAGTCATACCGCAAAACTGTGACACTTAAACCCAGGACCCACGCCCCTCTTTCCCCATCTTATGACAAAGTTGCTCATCAGCAGATAGTTAGTTCTCCCCTACCTTCACAGCCTAATGGCTGCGCTCTTAATTATAATAACGTTTCCTCTAATAATACCGGTTCTATTATTGAACTTCTTTTAAAACTCTTACCTACTATTATTTCTTCTTCACCTGCTAGTTCCCAATCACCGTCCAACGTTGCCGATCAACTTATTTCAATTCTTCTACAAATTAAAAATGGCGTCTCGCCAAGTATTCCTACAGTGGAATGTGAGGAGCGTGTGGCATAAAAAGCACGACCTCATATTTCTTTTAAACAAATACAAGCCATTGGCTTGTTCCATAGCTGAGACCTGGCTCACCCCAAGTCTTAGCTTTCGTATGCCACACTACAACATTCTCAGATGTGACAGATCTGATGGCTATGGAGGATCGGCTCTCCTTGTTAACAATCGGGTCCCTCTTTTGCCCTTCTCTTTGCCTTCACTCACAGGTGATATGAGTATTGTAGCAGGAAGAGTGGAAGGCATTACAGTGTTCTCGATATACATTGCTCATCCTCATCACGATTTTTTGGCTATTTTAAAAAACATTTTTTCCAACATTCATGGTCCAATTTTAGTCATGGGTGATTTTAACTGCCACCATTACAGATGGGGGGCCGAACGCTGTGATGCCTTTGGTGTAGCTTTGGTTGAGATCTTGGACGATCTGGATCTCTGCATTCTCAATAATGGTTGCCCAACTCGCAGATCTCCTCCTGGTCAACAAAAAAGTTGTGTGGACTTAACATTTTGTTCCGTTGAGTTGGCAGCTTCAACCCATTGGGAATGTACGACTTTGTCGCATGGTAGTGACCATTACCCTATTATTATATCTTTAGTTAATAAGACTTATTTACAGAAAACTTCCCCTCCACTTTTGAAATATAACCTGTCCAACCCAGATTGGGCAAAATTTGTCTCATTATTGGAGGGCAAAATTGATGTTCTTCCAAATTTAAATTCAAGTTTATTAGATCCTTCTGGTCACTGCCTTGCCAAAAGCTGTTATGATGGATTTGTTACGGCCATTACCTCCAGTGCGGATTCCTGCTTTCCGCTGAAAAACAGTGCCCGTGACAAAATACCTTCGCCCCCGTGGTGGGATCCAGAATGCACTTCGGCAGTCAAGGATAGAAATGAGGCCGAGCAGCGTTACAATGGAGATATGAGCACCGAAAACCTATTGACATATCTGCGGATAAATGCCAGATCCAAGCGTCACCTTCGCAAGAAAAAACGTGTGGGTTGGGTTAAGTTCTGTACCTCCTTATCTCCCTCTACTCCAGTCTCGTTAGTTTGGAAAAGCATCAACAGGTTTAGACGTGGGTGCTCTCCATCAGTCTCTTCACCGATCACTAGGGAAACAGCTGACCTTTTCTTTGACAAAATTGCTCCACCATATGTTCCTCTCTCTTCTGAATGTTCCAATAATATGTCCCTGCAAAGTGTTTCAGAGGATCCTTTTGATATGCCATTTACTTTGAAAGAATTGAATGTGGTACTCAGTCATGTTCGGGACTCAGCCCCCGGTATTGACGGTGTGCCATATTCTTTTATTGTTCATTCTGGAGACAAAGCTAAACAATACTTCCTTGACATCATTAATTTTTGTTACAGTAATGGTTGGGTTCCAGATCAATGGAAGTTACAAATTATTATTCCCCTATTGAAGCCAGGCAAACATGTAGATGATCCGAATGGCCTTAGACCAATTGCATTATCCTCAGTCTTGGCCAAACTATTGGAACATCTTATTAAGAATCGACTCGAATGGATAGTCGAATCGAGAGATTTGCTGCCGAATTATCAATTTGGTTTCAGGAAAGGTCTCGGCACTATGGATAGTGTTGGCGTTTTAGTTGCAGATATTCGCTTAGCGTTTTCCAAAAATGAATCCGTTGTTGCCGCCTTCCTAGACATCTCCTCTGCATACGACAACGTTCTTCTTCCCGTACTCAGGCAGAAACTGCACCAGCTGAGTCTCCCGGTTAAGATGATCGAATGCATCTGTGCCCTTCTCTTGTCTCGTTCGTTAGTTCTGAGGGTCCAGGGCGAGGATTTCGATGAAAGGCAGATTTGGAAGGGCCTCCCGCAAGACTCCGTGCTGAGCCCCCTTCTTTATAACTTATATACAGTGGACATTGGCTCCTGTCTAAACAATAATTGTCACATCCTCCAATATGCCGACGACTTAGTCTTGTATGTGACAGATTTCTCCATCGTAGACGCTGCGTCATCTCTATGCCTCTCTCTGGACTCTCTGAACCAGTGGCTTTTAAGCCATGGTATGTTGTTATCCGCACCAAAAAGTTCGGCAGTAATCTTCTCTCGTAAAAGATTGATCCCACACATCTCAGTGAATATCTCGGGTAATAATATTCCGTTAGTTAACAAAGTAAAATTTTTAGGCGTTTTTCTAGATTCAAAATTAAATGGTAAGCATCATATTAATTTATTAATTCAAAAATGTGAAAAAATTGTTTCGATTTTAAAAGCTCTCGCGGGTGTCTGGTGGGGTGCCCATCCTTACACTATGAAATTGGTTTATAACGCTCTAATTCGTAGTGTCTTAGACTATGGTACGTTCCATTTAGTTCCATGCAACAAGGGTGCTTTGGCTGGGCTGGATAGGATTCAGTCAAAATGTCTTCGGATCATCTCTGGTTGTATGAAGTCTTCTCCCATCAACGCGTTGCAGGTTGAGTGTGCTGAACCGCCCCTGGCCTTAAGACGGCAGTATCTGGCCTCCCGTTTTCTGGCTAGGTTAATATCTAGATCTTCCCATCCCCTTTTAGCAAGATTGAATGAGTTAGATGCCTTATGTAGAAGCTCAAATTTCTGGAAAAACAAAGAAATTACCTTAATCATAAAAGCATTCCGTCAAATACATAATCTAGGATGTCCAATAGAACAGAACCCCCGATTACCTCTTTTTAACTTTCCCTATGAAGTCTTATGTTTCACCCCAAAAATTTTCTTTGACATCGGTGTTTCCAAAAAGTCCCCTTCAGCGGATTCAGCCTTCAATGCGGCGGTGGGAGAACGATGGACCGGGTTTCAAAGGTTTTTTACAGATGCTTCAAAATTTAATGACCTCAGTAACACTGGCGCTGCGGTTTATTACCAAAGCTCCAGAATTATCTTACAGTACAAATGCCCTGGGGAGTCTTCTGTGTTTACGGGCGAGTGTGTGGCTTTATTGGAAGCTTGTCTTTTCATAGAGTCACATCACAATATTGACAAAGCCGTAATTTTCACTGACTCTCTTAGCTGTCTGCAAGCCTTAGTACAGAACCCTTTCAAAAGTAAATTGCACAGTTCCCTTGTTTTAAAAATTAAAAATTCTTTATTTTCTTGTGCTAGTAGTCAAAGGGAAGTTCAGTTAGTTTGGATACCTAGTCATTGTGGCATTAAGGGCAATGAGTGTGTTGATGCTTTGGCCAAGGACGCTTGCTCTTCAGCAACAGCTGATCTCACCTACAATACTCATCAGGGGTATGATCTACTGAGCCTTCCAAAAGTTAAGCTCCAATCCTCATGGCAAGAACAGTGGAATAACACTGGAAGGAAAAAGGGCAGATTTTACTACGCAGTACAACCAATAATTAAATCAAAACCTTGGTTCTATGGCTACAAAAAAGCCTCCAAAACAACTATTTCTACCCTTTGTAGAATTCGCTTAGGTTTCTGTTGTACTCCAGTTTTCTTGCATAAGATTCGTGTTCGAGACTCCTCTCTCTGTGAGTGCGGGTTGGAAGAGGGCACTCTGGATCACATCTTCTTTGAATGTTTCAACAACATTCCACCTTTAGATTTATATAGACGACTCCCAAAATTTAAGATCCCTCTTCCGACTAACTTCCCGTCTTTACTAACATACTCCTCTCCAGATCTGCTTGTGGCGCTGATGACCTTCATCCGTCACAACAACATAAAATTATGAAATATTCTGTGTGGGTGTGGTATGCGTGTATTTTATGTTTTAACCATTATAATATTTATTTATTTCTATTTTTTGTTTGTTTCAGTCCCGTACTAACCCAGCAAGATCTACATTGTATCAACTGGCTCAATCAATCTTTATTTGTTTATTCAATTTTTTTTTTTTTTTTATGCACACTTGTTTTTTCAGCTCACTTTTGACATTGGCAGAATAGTCGACATCGGCTTTGTTTGCCATTTATTAAAAATAGAATAGAATAGAAAAGTCGTCTGTGTATTTTTTGCTTGCTTTCCTTGCATTGCGGTTCCAAGTTGCGTGTATGCTTACTGTGCGATTATTTTGTATTATTGATATATTCTACACGGACTGACATTGATTCTAGACACCATTACTATTGCTATTCTTATAGGATTCTGCTTTTCGTTTCGATTTGGATATTATGATGAGGATTCGCATACATATCGTGTGAGAGGGCTCGCGTTACGCCTGCAAGTGGCACGATGGTTTCATCAGGTAGGTACTCCTCTATACTACGGTAGTCGCGTAAACCCTGCAGTAAAGGCAGTTATTGAGTACATTGAGTACATTGTGTTATAATTTGAAAAATACAATGGCATTTGTTATTGTTCCAGCTCCCATTAGATGGATACGCTTGTCACGATGGTTATAATTTATTAAATACCGAAGCTGCTGACAATGAGAGATTACTAGGTCATACAATGGTCTGCCGTGTACCTCAGTCGGACTCAGAAATCCAAGAAGCTGACGTTTCTATACTGTTGCAGTGAACAACCCTTTGGTACGCCTTATTTCCAATGATACTAATTATCAGGTAAATTATTTATGTTTATAATAAGTAGGAAAGGTAAGGTCTTAGAAAGAAAATGGGTAAATGAATTGGATAGATCCGTCAAAACTGGAAAGACGAGCAATGGTAACGACTGTCAAGAAAAATGAGTGTTTCGTCATATAAAACATAACATCACGCCAGCGATCCCCGGAGGATTTAGGGAAAGTGAACTAGTGTACACCCCACATTTCGCCAGTTATGTCATGCCATGTAATAAAATGTTATAATATTTTCAGGATATAGCAACAGTTTATGCATGTCAAACCTGTTAGGTTCGAGCAAATCGACACCTGATTCATGACTCATCAAGGGACTTACAAGAGGATGTTGTTCCATCTGTGGAACATAAATCACCAACACCGCCGCCACCACAGTATCTTCCACCAACACCACCACTACCACGCGGCGTCCCACCAACACCGCCGCCGCTACCATTACCACCCCCATTATCACCAGTAGCACAACGAGGTGCTCGTACAACATTAGCTGTAAGCCTACCAAATAACAAGCGAGCCAGTAGGTAACACTTCAAGCCGCTGTATATTTAATAACAACAATGTTTTGGTGTCTCTAGAATACTTTTTTTTTTATCATTTTATTTATGTATTAGTTATCTACAATATAAGAATTTGTTTGGCAATAAATACATACATAGTTTTATTTATTATAATCCCGATTCAGTACCTACAAGTAGCTAATATAAATAATATTATGGGTGTTGCATGAAGATAGAAACTAAAATACGGAATCAGAGATGATACCAATATCATATTACTTATGTGCACAATATAGATGTGTGTACAATATAGATTATGATTGCTTTGTGATGAAATGAAAACAAAAATGTAAGTTTTTAATAGATAAACAATAGGAGCCTTACATTTTTGTTACACAAATATAGAAATATCCAAAAAAAAAAACTGCAGACTATGATCTCAGACCAACAAAATGTTAAATGTTTCATTAACCTCACAAAGGCATACCACCAATTAGTACCTGTATTCGCTCACAGATGGCGTTATACTAAAAAAAACTAAGAAAAATCACCAGCATATAAACCTTATTTTCACCAGTTTTCGCAAGAGCCTGACTCCTGAAACTTATTAATTGATAAACTATAAAATACGACGATTATAATAATATAACAATTGTTACTGAACATTTTGTTTGACTACCTAGACAATCGCCCATTGCTGCAAAGTCAAAGTCAAAGTCAAAGCATTTATTTCAAATAGGCACTTAACAGGCACTTTTGAACGTCAAAAATTACTAAAATAGAATTGATTCTAGTCGCCCATTCCAAAAGGTAGATTTCGTATGGAGAAGAATGGGCAAGAAACTCCACCGTTACTCTTTTAAAATGTTTTACAATATTTTGCATGTACATTAATTATATAATATATATGTGAAGACGATGCACCTAAAATAAAATTACTGTACCACAATAGGTAAAAGAATTAAAAATGAAACCATAACATATAAATTAATTATCTGATAGATACATGGTGCTCACATATTTACAAGCATGGTAAAAATAAACGATTGTCATTTAAAAAAAAAATAATAATAATAGTAATAAGTCAGGGTGTGAGTTAAAGTAATTACAGAATGTAAATCAATGTAAAAAAAAAAAAATAGAAGAACAAAAATAAATTTTGCAATTAAATTAGCAACCAGTTTGATTTTGTCTTGACTCTAGATTGTCCTATGGAGCAGGACCAGCATGTTTCCAAGCGTTCTTATCTTGGATATAATCTTCTAATTTATAGTACGCTTGTTTACAAAGTGTACGTTTAATGTGAGTTTTAAATTTTCTTTCATTTAATTGCAATATATCATTAGGTATTTTATTGTAACATTTAACACAGTACCCCATAAAAGATGTATGTACTTTGGCTAATCTGAAAAATGGTTGATGTATTTTATCTTTATTTCTAGTGTTAAAATTATGTCTATCGCTTATTTTATTAAAAAGATGTAGATTTTTTCTTACATACATAATATTTTCATAAATGAATTGGCAAGGTACCGTCATAATATTAATCCTTTTAAAAAGTTCCCTGAGAGATTCGCGGCGACGTAGATTATAAATGGCTCTGACAGCTCTCTTTTGCAAAATAAAGATGGATTCAATGTCAGCAGCTCGACCCCATAGTAAAATGCCGTACGACATAATGCTGTGAAAGTAGCTAAAATAGACTAAACGCGCGGTTTCTACGTCAGTTAACTGTCTTATCTTTCTAACAGCATAAGCGGCCGAGCTAAGCCGCCCCGCAAGAGATGTTATGTGAGGTCCCCATTGTAATTTCTCGTCTAGCGTGATTCCCAGAAAAACCGTTTGATCAACAAAATCCAGTTTTTCTCCATTCAGTATGATGTCACATTCGCTACTTCTAACATTAGGTAATTTAAATCTAATGCATTTGGTTTTCTTTTCATTTAGTACCAGATTATTTACCGTAAACCAATCATGGACCTGAAGAATAGAGTTATTCACGTCGTCAAGACTTTGTGCACGTCTGTCTATCTTAAAGATCAATGAGGTGTCATCTGCAAATAACACCATCTTCGGTTGATTTTGAAGTAATTGGGGTAAATCATTAATGTAAACTAAGAAGAGGAATGGACCCAATATCGAACCTTGAGGAACGCCCATTGCCATTTCAGACCCTAATGAGTTTACGCCGTTTACTTGAACTTTAAGCTTTCTGTCTTTTAGGTATGACCTTAGTAAATCAAGAGCTAAATTCCTAATCCCATAGTGCTCAAGTTTCAGCAAAAGTGTCTCATGGTTTACGCAATCGAACGCCTTAGAGAGGTCGCAAAAGATTCCAATGGCATCTTGTGCTTCCTCCCAGGCGTTGAAAATGTTCTTTATTAGGGTGACACCGGCGTCAGTGGTACAACGCCCTTTGGTGAAACCGTACTGTTGTTCATGAAAGATGGAATTTTTATTAAAGTGTCGTAACATTTGATTGAGCATCAACTTTTCAAACACCTTACTGAGAACTGGCAGAATCGACACAGGCCTATAATTGTTGGGTTCTTTACTATCACCGGATTTGAATAAAGGAACAACTTTACTGTGTTTCATGAGATCCGGAAAGACTCCTTGGTCTACACTGATGTTAAATATGTAAGCTAAATAGGGCGCAATCGTTTCGATGATAGATCTACAAACTTTTACAGACATTCCCCAGAGATCTTCTGTTGATTTAATTTTAAGATCTTTAAAAGCTTTTATAACAGCCTGGGGGTTTGTATGCTGAAACCTAAACTCCGAAGGGCATGCCTTAACATTCTTTCTAACTAAGTTAGCAGAAAGCGCGGGTGAGGAATTTAAAGTTTCAGTAGTTTTAATGGGAATATTAGCAAAAAAGTTTTCGAATTCCTGAGCAATTTCCACATCTGAATTGATGGGGCCATGTGCAGTCTCTAAATTAAATTCAGTATTACATTGTTTTTTCCTACCTGTTTCACTATTTATTATTTGCCAGGTAGTTTTTATTTTATCATCGGCTGATTTTATTTTATTGCTAATATAAAGAGCTTTAGCTGTTTTGCATACACTTTTGAAAGTCTTAGAATATGTTGCAACATACTGATGAAAGCTTGTGTTATTCATATGATGCTTCAGGCCATAAAGTTCAAAAAGGGTTTCCCTGCTTTTACGAATACCTGGAGTCGCCCAATCACTAAATAAGAACTTTGTGTAAATACTTTTAGTCTGTAGTGGGAAAGTGTTATTAAATTGAGTGTTTAATAGTGAAAAGAACTCGGCGTATAACTCATTTGGGTCACATTGATTATTAAAACTCTGAACGCATAATTTACTAGCCAAAGAATTATTTAATTTCTCTAAATTTTTACATGTGATTGGCCTAAACCTTATTATTTTTTTTTGTAAAGGCATGTAGGAGCAAAATGTTATTGTTTGTCCACTGTGATCAGAAGGCAACTTATTTACAATTTGTTTGTGTAAATAATCACAGTTACAGAAAATATTATCTATACAAGTGGCAGAGGAAGCTGTCACTCGGGTGGGTTCAATAAAAACATTTGACAAATCAAATGACCTAAAAAGACTTAATAATCTGATAGTATTAGAGTTATTTTCTAACAACTGCACCAGACATCTCCTTTAAAAGGGATCGTATCTACTGATGAGAACTGGACACTATTTAAAGCTGCAAGGAATAGATGTAATCAAGCGATATGCAATGCTAAACGCCGCCACATTCTAGAAACTATCAATTCATTCTCTTCTGCCGAAATTTATTGAAAATTTCTTGAAACTTTTGGTATCGGCAAACCACGACATTTAGACCGTCTTAATTTAATTGACTTGGACAAACTCAACCGTAATTTCTCTCCACTGTTGCTGTCATGGATCGTCTAACCAAGCAACAAACTCTGTCCCTAATTTCTGGTTTAACGCGTCCTCTTATTAATCCTTTCAGTTTCATAACAGTTGAAACGGGAGAGATCAAAAAGATAATTTTATCTATTAAATCAAAAGCGGTGTGATCACTATATCACCCGTGCCTTATTATGATCATAACTATTCTGGGTGATCTCCTACCCACGATTACGATTACCCTACGGGACGAAAAAAATCCCTATACACCGGAATATTCCCTTCCCTGTGGCTTTGGCCTATGTTCGTCCACTACCCAAGGTTTCTAATCCCTCTCTTCCTACCCACTTCCTGACTTCCACCCCAATTATATCCTAAGTGCTCCAGGCCTGCGACCACAAACAATTCTCCAATTTTCTTCATCGTAACTCACTCATAGGGAAGAGGGTTACTCTTCATTCTGGGTTCAGGCCCATGGACAGTACTGTTTCCGCCCTCCTAAAGTTACTGGCGATATAAAAGCAAGACTGGAAGACGCAAGAGCAGAGAGTAAAGGGCGTTGACCACCTTGTTTTCATTTCTTGACTCTCCCGCTTCCCTTAGTTATCTAGCCCTATCTAGCTACTTTCAGTACATTTCATTTCTTGACTCTCCCGCTTCCCTTAGTTATCTAGCCCTATCTAGCTACTTTCAGTACATTTCATTTCTTGACTCTCCCGCTTCCCTTAGTTATCTAGCCCTATCTAGCTACTTTCAGTACATTTCATTTCTTGACTCTCCCGCTTCCTTTGGTTATCTAGCCCTATCTAGCCACTTTCAGTACATTTCATTTCTTGACTCTCCCGCTTCCCTTAGTTATCTAGCCCTATCTAGCTACTTTCAGTACATTTCATTTCTTGACTCTCCCGCTTCCCTTAGTTATCTAGCCCTATCTAGCTACTTTCAGTACATTTCATTTCTTGACTCTCCCGCTTCCCTTAGTTATCTAGCCCTATCTAGCTACTTTCAGTACATTTCATTTTTTGAATCTCCCGCTTCCCTTAGTTATCTAGCCCTATCTAGCTACTTTCAGTACATTTCATTTCTTGACTCTCCCGCTTCCCTTAGTTATCTAGCCCTATCTAGCTACTTTCTGTACATTTCATTTCTTGACTCTCCCGCTTCCCTTAGTTATCTAGCCCTATCTAGCTAATTTCAGTACATTTCATTTCTTGACTCTCCCGCTTCCCTTAGTTATCTAGCCCTATCTAGCTACTTTCAGTACATTTCATTTCTTGACTCTCCCGCTTCCCTTAGTTATCTAGCCCTATCTAGCTACTTTCAGTACATTTCATTTCTTGACTCTCCCGCTTCCCTTAGTTATCTAGCCCTATCTAGCTACTTTCAGTACATTTCATTTCTTGACTCTCCCGCTTCCCTTAGTTATCTAGCCCTATCTAGCTACTTTCAGTACATTTCATTTCTTGACTCTCCCGCTTCCCTTAGTTATCTAGCCCTATCTAGCTACTTTCAGTACATTTCATTTCTTGACTCTCCCGCTTCAATTAGTTATCTAGCCCTATCTAGCTACTTTCAGTACATTTCAAATAAAAATCTCCGTTCACCAAATAATCAATCGCCTTCATCAATGAAATCAGGATGGCAACCAACCGATTATCCTTTAAACTAAAAGTTCACGAGCACATTCGTAAGAAGCTGGCAGTATCATCACAACGTTAATGTTTTCCCATTGTTTGTCTATTTTTTTGGACAGGACCTCATGCTCTGCAGTAGCGCTTGCGGACAGGACCTCATGCTCTGCAGTAGCGCTTGCAGACAGAAGCTCATGCTCTGCAGTAGCGCTTGCGGACAGGACCTCATGCTCTGCAGTAGCGCTTGCAGACAGGAGCTCATGCTCTGCAGTAGCGCTTGCGGACAGGACCTCATGCTCTGCAGTAGCGCTTGCGGACAGGAGCTCATGCTCTGCAGTAGCGCTTGCAGACAGGAGCTCATGCTCTGCAGTAGCGCTTGCAGACAGGAGCTCATGCTCTGCAGTAGCGCTTGCGGACAGGACCTCATGCTCTGCAGTAGCGCTTGCAGACAGGAGCTCATGCTCTGCAGTAGCGCTTGCAGACAGGAGCTCATGCTCTGCAGTAGCGCTTGCAGACAGGAGCTCATGCTCTGCAGTAGCGCTTGCGGACAGGACCTCATGCTCTGCAGTAGCGCTTGCGGACAGGACCTCATGCTCTGCAGTAGCGCTTGCAGACAGGAGCTCATGCTCTGCAGTAGCGCTTGCAGACAGGAGCTCATGCTCTGCAGTAGCGCTTGCAGACAGGAGCTCATGCTCTGCAGTAGCGCTTGCGGACAGGACCTCATGCTCTGCAGTAGCGCTTGCAGACAGGAGCTCATGCTCTGCAGTAGCGCTTGCAGACAGGAGCTCATGCTCTGCAGTAGCGCTTGCAGACAGGAGCTCATGCTCTGCAGTAGCGCTTGCAGACAGGAGCTCATGCTCTGCAGTAGCGCTTGGGGACAGGACCTCATGCTCTGCAGTACCGCTTGCGACCACTAGACCAACGAAGCAGTCAAGTGTTCAGTTTAGTAGGGGAAAATATTAAATCTACGTAATTTCTGCATACCAAATTTCAGCTTTCTAGAACTTTGGGAAGTGCCTTAGAAAGCCATGAGTGAGTGAGTTAGTCGGTCAGATGACAAAATCGACGTTTTATTAATAATAATATAATAATTGTTTTATTTTGGAACAACATAGGAACCACTTTTGTTAGTACACACCTTAAATACTACAACATAAACACTAGGGTTAGTAACAAACTTTAGGGATGAACTCTTAATGTACTTACGAGGCATTTCATGCGGACAATGATTTCGCATGAGATACCTCAGCACAGGAGCTCTCGGATCCTCAGCCACGACCCTCAGGATGCTATTGCTACTCCCTCGACTCCTCCTCACAAGCGATGCTACCTTTTTCCTGATGATTGCATGGAAACCATCTGTACGCGAGTTTCAACATCATCCTAAAAACATGATTGTACTGGACGCGCAAGGCATTTGGCGTCCCCGTGAGCAGCTGAACCACAGACTTCCCGTGTACAGGCCCTGGCAGTATGCTTTAAACAAGGCTAATCGGTACAACGGAAAAATCTGCACGCCAACATGTTCCCGCGGACCGCCAACGCCCTTTAAGATATTAATAAAATTCAAAGTGTAAAAGCTAGACAAATTAAACTGTGTGTTTTATAAGTTGGTATGTAGTCCATACCAATATTTTAATGCTAGCTACCAAAGACGGTTACCTATATTCTCTATGTAACACACGCAGCGGCTCGCTGTCTATTCGAAAATACGTTCACACACATATTTTGACAGCTAATTTGTCGTTAGTGATGTCAAAATCTGTGTAAAGGCGTGAGGTTTCGAAATCAAGCAAGTCGCTAGAGCATAAAAGAACCACATCGTCAATTTTGGAGATAAGAAAAAGTGCGTTCATCCACGACCCAGCTCACTTCATCTAATTGCCAATAGTGTCCATCCCTAGTACAGTGGAAGGACAGCTCACTTCACTTAAGTTTCCACTAGGGCTTCCAATACCGGGATCCCGGTATCAGCCAATACCGGGATCCTGGTTATTTTACAAGTTTTGAATACCGGTATTGAAATGTTCATAACCGGGATCCCGGACTTAGTGATTTTATTTTAATTTTAGTACAAAACACAAAATAATGACTATCACTACCGCACATAGACATTTTTATCCATTTATTTTATTTTGGAATATTTTAAGTCGGTATAATATCAATGATTTAACGACATGGCAGATACACGCACGCAACGCAATAAATTTAAGTCGTTCTCAGTCTTAGAGCAACAGGGACTTCCCGGAAGTCCCGCGTTGCTCTAAGTTTTAAATACAGTGCGGAAGGCGGCGGCGCCCACCAGGGGTGAGGAGAAAATTCCCTATACGCCCCGCCCGCTCAGCCTTCCTTCAGGTGCATCAGGTGCATGCAACGCGAAGCTGTTATAGTCTGTCAACGTCGTGCTTACCGTTCGCTAGGGGTACAGGGACGCGGTAATAGGTCTCAGAGGGGGTGCGGGTGGTGTAGCGGAAGGGTGATCCGCACGCGTCATGCTCGCTCTAAATATCATCATCATCTGCCTAGCCTTTTCCCAGCTATGTTGGGGTCGGCTTCCAGTCTAACCGGATGCAGCTGAATACCAGTATTTTACTTGGAGCGACTGCCTATCTGACCTCCACAACCCAGTTACTGGGTAATACGATACCCCTTGGTAAGACTGGTTGTCAGATTTTCGGGCTTCTGGCTCGCTCTAAATATGCTCGCTCTATATTATTATGATATATTTTGTCGGCTAGATATTATGTGTTGATTACGGAGTACGTAAAAGTTTTTATTTTCAGTGTTATTGTCTATCTTAGATGCTAAATTAAAACCCAAATATCGCTGAGATTCTTATTACTTACAGAAATGTTGTTAGACAAGTTTTGTGAAATTCTATAATAATACATGTGATTAGTCATAATTTTTATAACGCGAATTACCGTAAAAAAATACTGACCTCACTGACACTTAATATTATTGTTATATAAAAAGATAATTGTACCTGTAAATAATATATGATTTGACATCAAAACATTGTTTATTAATTTAACCCCCGACGCAAAAACGACGGGGTGTTATAAGTTTGACGTGTCTGTGTGTGTGTGTGTGTGTGTGTGTGTGTGTGTGTGTCTGTCTGTGGCATCGTAGCTCCCGAACGGATGAACCGATTTTGATTTTGTTTTTTTTGTTTGAAAGGCGAATTAGTCGGGAGTGTTCTTAGCTATGTTTGATGAAAATCGGTCCAAGATGGCCGCCGCCACAAAATGGCGGATTACATATTTTTTCACAACTTCCTCAATATGGGTGTCAAATGAAAGGGCTTGAATAGTAGAATACTATACACTATGATAAATTTCAAATCCAAGATGGCCGCCACCACAATGTGGCGAATTACATTTTATTTTCACAACTCCCTCAATATGGGTATCAAATGAAAGGGCTTGACTAGTAGAATACTATACGCCATTACAAATTTCAAATCCAAGATGGCCGCCACCACAAAGTGGCGAATTACATTTTTTTTTTCACAACTCCCTCAATATGGGTATCAAATGAAAGGGCTTGACTTGTAGAATAGGTACTATTCGCTATTACAAATTTCAAATCCAAGATGGCGGCCACCACAAATTGGCGAATTATATATTTTTTTCACAACTCCTTCAATATAGGTATCAAATGCAAGGGCTTGACAAGTAGAACAATGTACACTATATTGAAAGGGAATGAGGAATATTAACTAACGAAATGAAAACTAAAAACTTGAAAATATTTTGTTGTCTGATCAATGCTCTAGAATGATGAGGAAAGGGGAGTGATGACTGGTACCTACGACCACTGAGTTTGACTATTTTTGTTACGAATGGAATTATCCTACTTAAAAAGCGTAGGTATTTCTACATCAGATAGTGTCGCAGTCCCATTTTATAAACTAGATCTGAAATACCTAAGATATCTAATAGCTATGAAATACTTGTACGAAAGTTGAATAACTAAAGGAAGAACTAGAAAAAGGATATAATAATATATATAAAAAAATCTGTTTAGTCTTAAAAATTATTCTTCAACTTTAATTCAATTAATACTTATTATTTTTTGACGGATTAAAAACCTGATTAAACAAAAAAATACCTGAATCTTAAAACGCAAGAAAAAAAAAGAAATGAAATTCAAAAATTAAGGAGTCCCTACAAAAAGCATGAAATAAAAAATTAAATTAAAAATTTAAAAAACCCCCGACACAAAAAATTAAATTAAATTAAATGTAAATAATTGGAAAAGGATCAAATAATATAAAAACCCCCAACTTAAAGAATCTAGGTAACGAGACTAAAACAGATAAATTCATATGGAAGTCGGGGGACCGTTCTGTGGAACACCTTCTATGCTAAGAGGTCCCCCGACTGCCATATGAATTTATCTGTTTTAGTCTCGTTACCTAGATTCTTTAAGTTGGGGGTTTTTATATTATTTGATCCTTTTCCAATTATTTACATTTAATTTAATTTAATTTTTTGTGTCGGGGGTTTTTTAAATTTTTAATTTAATTTTTTATTTTACCTTCTAAATACGTAGAAACTTCCAAAAAAGAGTAAAATTAAAAGTCTGAAAAAAATAAGGTTTCTTATTTTACAATACTGGTATCCCGGAATCCCGGTATTTAGAAAAAATCTTTCGGTAGTTATACCGGTGTTGAAAAAATCCGGTATTCGAAAGCTCTAGTTTCCACGGTGCGATTTTAACAGAATAGATCAGCCGATGTATTCTGTAAAAATCTCACCGTGAGAATTTAGGTGAAGTGAGCTATAAGGGAGCTGTCAATAGTGTCAATCCCCATCAGGTGGAATGACAGCTCCGCACTTCAAGCTAACTTCACCTTAGCATTCACGGAGACAGCTCACTTTAAGCTCACTTCTCGTAAGTTTTCACGGTGAGATTTTTACAGAATCGACGGCTGCTCCTGAAGTGGAATAAGTTTAGTGTCCAAAGGTTATGTTACGAACGGTACCGCCCGCCAGCCGCCAGCGCGCCAGCGACCATAATACAATTAACAGTTTAGTAGAGGTGAGTAGGTGAGCTGTGAGACGCCGACGCCGCGCGCCGCTCTCCATTTAATTGACTGGTACCAAAACCAAACACATTGTTCGATTATTCAATTAAATTGGAACAGAATGGTTATAATATTGTTAGGTTTAAAATAGGATACCTAAAAGATACCTTTCAAATATCAAGACTTGATTGGATACCCTGCCGCGCCAACTTCTTCTGGTAACACTATTGTCGAAGTCAAAGTCAAAGCATTTATTTCAAATAGGCACTTAACAGGCACTTTTGAACGTCAAAAATTACTAAAATAGAATTGATTCTAGTCGCCCATTCCAAAAGGTAGTTTTCGTATGGAGAAGAATGGGCAAGAAACTCCACCGTTACTCTTTTAAAATGTTTTACAATATTTTGCATGTACATTAATTATGTAATATACAACATGTCCCAAAATTCAACGATAAGCCAGCACCGGAGGATAGACCTGCCCATGACTACTCGGGGAAAAAAAGAAAAAAAATATATATCTCTTTTTTTTTGAAGTTATAAAAAAAAAGAAGAAATTCTTAAAAAAGTGAGACCTTTTATGATATTTTTCACTACCATGACCACACTTTTTTAAATATTTCTGTTATTTTTTTTTATAGGCAACCTGAATAGCACTGCTATCTACCACAATTCTTAAAAAATCCAGAATACCTCTAGTTTTTTCACGTAAATTAATGAAACTTAATTTATTCCCTAAATTTTTTGAAGATTTTTACTTTTAATCAACTTTAACTCATCGTGGTGTAAAAAAAAAGTATGAACACTACTATGGCAAGTTTTTTTATAAATTGACGCAACTAATCAAGATTCCAAAATGGTATAATACTCTAGGCAAACAAGTTAAAAAAAAAAATGTTCCTATTATTTCTAAACAGGGGCCAAATGACGGTCTGGTAATAAAAAGTATTAGTTCTTGGAAAATGTTTAATATTTAAATAAATGGTCAAACAATTTCTCATGTAATTTATTAACATTATAACCAATGTTCAAATTGTTTGCCACCAGCAATAATACATGCACGACATCGCCTTAAAAATGACCGTTTTATTTGTCTTGCATATCTTCTGCGATTAATATGATCCGCAGCCTGACTGATATTTCGACGAAGCTCGTCCAATGACGCAATGGGTTTTGAGTAGACCCTGTCTTTAAGACAACCCCAATAGAAGAAGTCCAGGGGGTTCAAATCGGGTGAACGAGGTGGCCATAAGATAGGACCAAGTCGCCCGATCCAACGCCCTGGATACTCTTGATTTAAATATTCTCGCACAGGGCGGGCATAGTGTGCTGGGCAACCATCATTTTGGAGCCACATGTTTTGGAGATCATTTAAGGGCACGTCGTCTAGCAATTCTTGCAAGTCATTTTGTAAAAAGTTTAAATAACTATTGCCATCTAAGTTTCCTTGTAACTCAAAGGGCCCAATTACTTTTCCATTTAATATGCCGGTCCATAAGTTAACCTTGAATTGATATTGGGATCTGTCTTGTCTCATCAAGTGCGGATTTTCATTGCTCCAACTATGTAGGTTGTGTAGATTTAAATATCCATCTTTCTTGCATGTTGTTTCATCCGACCATAGAATTTTGTCCAGGAATTGGGGATCTTCCCTGTGCCTTTGCAGCATCACACGGCAAAATGTGACTCTTAATGGATAGTCCCGCGGTAACAACGTCTGCACACGCCTGTAATGATATGGGTGAAGCTTGTGACGTTGTAAAATTCGATGTGCAGAACTTTTCGGGATTCCTGTAGCTTCTTCTATGGCGCGTACCGAAGTAGTCGAATCATTTTCTATCTCATTGAGAACTTCTTCATCACGATCCGAACTAGGTCTTCCAGCGTTTCTCCTACTGGATGGCATACGACCCTCCGAAAACGCTTGATGCACATTAATAAACACTCGATAATCAGGATATCTTTGAGCATTTGGGTACCTTTCTCGATACAGTCTGCTAGCAGCGTTAGCATTGCATCGGGTTTCTCCATAGATGAGGTGCATATTTGCGTATTCCTGTGGTGTGTATGGTTGCGGCATGTTGATCGTTAAACAGTCCAAAATGCGCCAGAACTCCAAATCACAAAACTCACAATCGTAGTCACAAAACACACAATCGTAGTCCAAGATAATGCCAGGTCAGTTCAGTTTGCAGATCGATTCCAGTCCAAAAAGCCAAGCCAAAAGTCGTTAGTACGTACGAGAGCCACGTCAGTTGAATACGGAACGGTGCGCAGTAAACAAAGGAGCAGAGCGTACTGAACTGACTTGCTCTGAGAATAATAACAGCTTCTCTACCTGCCCTGTTGTTGTCTCTTTTTAACGTAAATATCTCTGTCTATCTATCTCTCTCTAACTTCTAAGGTATGTATGCCCCATTCAAATTCCTAGAAATTGTAACAAGAACCCACTACCTGCCCTGTTGTTGTCTCTTTTTAACGTAAATATCTCTATCTATCTATCTCTCTCTAACTTCTAAGGTATGTATGCCCCACTCAAATTCCTAGAAATTGTAACAAGAACCCATTTTGGGCACGCAGTGAAAGTGATTACTGTCAACTATAATTTAAGGAATTTGGTTCTTGTTTTGAACTAGTATGGATATAATTTTTTTGTGGTTGATTTTCCTAGAGTATTATACCATTTTGGAATCTTGATTAGTTGCGTCAATTTATAAAAAAACTTGCCATAGTAGTGTTCATACTTTTTTTTTACACCACGATGAGTTAAAGTTGATTAAAAGTAAAAATCTTCAAAAAATTTAGGGAATAAATTAAGTTTCATTAATTTACGTGAAAAAACTAGAGGTATTCTGGATTTTTTAAGAATTGTGGTAGATAGCAGTGCTATTCAGGTTGCCTATAAAAAAAAATAACAGAAATATTTAAAAAAGTGTGGTCATGGTAGTGAAAAATATCATAAAAGGTCTCACTTTTTTAAGAATTTCTTCTTTTTTTTTATAACTTCAAAAAAAAAGAGATATATATTTTTTTTCTTTTTTTCCCCGAGTAGTCATGGGCAGGTCTATCCTCCGGTGCTGGCTTATCGTTGAATTTTGGGACATGTTGTATATGTGAAGACGATGCACCTAAAATAAAATTACTGTACCACAATAGGTAAAAGAATTAAAAATGAAACCATAACTGTACGGTCTCATCAACCGTACATTTACTTTGCGAACGCAGCAACCTACTTGGATGTCGTGCGTCACAAATATTATGCTATAATTAGAACGTTTTAAGCAATACACATCGAGTCAGACAATAACTGTGGAATTAACTACTTGTCAAGGGTAAGAATCGCTACCACATTAACTTGTTAACCTTCTATATTTTAATATACTTAACTTTAAACTCAACTGTGGTTCTTTCTGTGTACTCCATAACTAAACTAACATTAACAAAGTGATAGTGTACGGGGCCTACAACCATTGGCTCCTACATTAAATGGTCCTTCGAGCCGGATTTGGACCCTTTTCCATTAAGCTATTCAAGCTGTACCCAGTTGTTGTCCTCTGTGAGGCGTTGAAAACCACTCTTAGTTTGGTGGTAGTGGACTGTTCTCGCAAAACACCATAGTGCGGAAGATAGCATTCAGACATAGAAGTTAATATAGGAGATACGGACCATCTGGTCGCTCAAAACAAACTAAGAGTCATCCAACTGCGAACAATCAGCTTGAAGAGATTGAACTGCAACCGATACAACACAGAAGGCAAGAAGAAAACATTCATACGGCGAGCCAAGCAGAACTGCAAGCGGGACGTCCACGTCATGCGGACAACATCGCGTTCAACTTTGAATAATTTAATTTATTATTTGTATCTTTGTAATAGGGTTCCTTCTCTTGACAATCTTTCATTAATTTTCTTCACATCTTTGTGGGGTTGCCAACATGTACGGTCTCATCAACCGTACATTTACTTTGCGAACGCAGCAACCTACTTGGATGTCGTGCGTCACAAATATTATGCTATAATTAGAACGTTTTAAGCAATGCACATCGAGTCATACAATAACTGTGGAATTAACTACTTGTCAAGGGTAAGAATCGCTACCACATTAACTTGTTAACCTTCTATATTTTAATATACTTAACTTTAAACTCAACTGTGGTTCTTTCTGTGTACTCCATAACTAAACTAACATTAACAAAGTGATAGTGTACGGGGCCTACAACCATTGGATCCTACATTATCCAGAGGCCGCCAATACATTACTCAACGAGTTCTACGTTGATGACGTGATTAGCGGTCACTACTCTCTGGACAAAGCTAAAGACCTACAAAGTTCCCTTATAAACTTACTGAAGGGCGGCGGCATGAACTTACGGAAGTGGTCAGCCAACCACCCGGCGCTACTAGAGAGTTTGACTGACGATCAAATATCGACTAAAAGCATGTTTGATTTCAAAACTGAAGACTCGACAAAAACTCTCGGACTGGGCTGGAACCCAAACATCGACACGTTCATGTTCAACTGGAGTCTGGAAGGAAAATCGAAGGATCGGACAACGAAAAGGCACCTACTTTCCGAAATATCGAAACTGTACGATCCTTTGGGATGGTTGGCTCCCGTAACTGTGTCGGCAAAACTATTATTTCAAAGAGTATGGAACAGCAAACTGGCCTGGGATGAAGAACTACCGAGCGAAATACTAAATGATTGGGTCAAATTGAAAACTGAACTTCCAAACGTAAGGAAAATAAAACTAAATCGATGGATTGGTGCACAACAATCAATAGAATTGCTGGGGTTTTGCGATGCGAGTGAAAAGGCGTATGCGTGTGCCATATACAGCCGAGTAAGAAACGAACAAGATACACCGACTGTAACTTTACTCGTCGCTAAAACCAGAGTTTCGCCTTTATCACAAAAAACTACGTTGCCGAGATTGGAACTATGTTGCGCACTACTGTTGGCTAAACTCATGGAAAAAACTACGGAAGCTTTAGCTGGATACAAATTGACGATACAGGCATGGTGTGACTCTCAAGTAGTCTTAGCGTGGCTGCAAGGAGATGCATCAAGATGGGATAAATACGTGTCCAACAGAGTTGACAAAATAAAACAAATTATTCCTTCCGACAAGTGGCGCTACGTCAAATCGGCACAAAACCCCGCTGACTGTGCATCTAGAGGAATGTTGCCGAGCAAACTAGTAAACTTCGATCTCTGGTGGCAAGGTCCGGAATTTCTAAAAAGGACAGAAGACCTCATGACAAACTCCATATGTTTGTTTACAAACAACCTGGAAAGTGCCAACTTACCAATGGCAACCACAACGGTGCCGCAAAACAATGAACATTTTATAAATAACTTGTTACATAAATATAGTTCATTGAACAAAGTAATTCGAGTAACGGCTCAGGTACTGCGTTTTATCGCGACAGCACGCTCCAAGATGAAATACGAAACCAACTACCTAAGTGTGAGCGAACTCAAGCTAGCAGCCGACCGAATAATTACATATGTGCAGAGTACGGAGTTTGAAAATGAATATAAACAACTGAAAGCAAACGGAACTGTAAACAATAAGAGCATTATCTACAAATTGAATCCTTGTATGGATGAAAAAGGGGTCATAAGAGTCGGTGGAAGACTGAGAAATTCCTACCTGCCCTTCGAGATGAAAAATCCTATTATACTTCCACGAATGGGACGACTAACGCAGCTCGTAATTGAACAAGCACACCTTACAACACTTCATGGAGGTGCGCGGCTAACTTTGGCCCAAATCCGACAGCGATACTGGATTGTCGGAAGCAACAGGGCTGTAAAAACTCAACTGCGACGTTGCGTGCGATGTCACCGCTATAAACCAACAGATAACTACCAACTTATGGCGGACTTACCTCAACAGAGAGCGATCCCATCCCGACCTTTTACACATACTGGTGTAGACTTCACTGGACACGTGCCAGTCAAACTAAACAAAGGAAGAGGGGTAAAGACTACGAAGGGATACATCGCTATTTTCGTGTGCATGGCTACTAAAGCTGTACACATTGAACTGGTGTCTGATCTAAGCACCGAAATGTTCATTGCCGCTTTTCAGCGCATGTGTGCTAGGCGTGGTACACCCAAACATGTGTACTCAGACTGCGGCACTAATTTCATTGGAGCTTCGAAGATGTTGCGCAATGAATTCGAACATTTTAAACTAGAGCTTTCGCCGGACTTCTTCAACGAGATCGGAAAAATGGAGGTAGAATGGCACTTCAATGCTCCCGCGTGGCCAAGTGCTGGTGGGCTGTGGGAAGCGGCCGTAAAGTCAATGAAACATCATCTCCACCGTGTACTAGGAGATCAGAAACTAACATTCGAAGAGTTTACGACCCTACTGGCAAAAATAGAAGCCTGCATGAACTCAAGACCCCTCTGTCCACTCACTGAAGATCCCGATGAATTTCAGAACTACCTAACACCTGGTCATTTTCTCACTGGAAGCCCAACAATGTCACTACCAATATCAACGTACTGTGACGCAAATAACGTTGATTTACGTCAACGGTGGCAGCTAACAGAGCACATGCTGCACCAATTCTGGAAAAGCTGGTCGAGTGAATACTTAACACAACTTCAGATCAGGAGCAAATGGAACAAACCAAGAAACAACATCCAGGAAGGCGATATAGTCTTGATCAAGGACAACAACTTGCCACCAGGAAAGTGGGCCATGGGACGCGTACTTGAACTGCATCCCGGTTCCGACGCCTATGTTCGAGTGACCACGGTTAAAACTCAATCTGGTATCATCAAACGTCCAGTCGTGAAACTGTCACCACTTTCTATCGAGAACAGCGTCCAAGATCACTCAGAAAAGAGAACTCCAATTATGCCAAAGACGGGCGGGAATAAGTGTTTTTCCACTATTCTTACAATGTTATTAATTGTATTTACGTTAATATCTGGGTCATACGGCAAAATCGTGACGTCAGGCGTTCAAATTACTAACTTCGAACTTGAGCGGCCGATTTATTACGACGCAATAGGAAACGTACAAGTGATTCATGACGAATGGACACTACTCATGTACTATAACTTAACAACTTACTGGGATGGAGTACGTCGAATTGAAGCTTACCTCAAGGGATTGAACGAACTGTGCCAAAAAACCGACCCAAGATACTGCAAGACAACTTTAGAACAGCTTAACCACGAAATGGAAATACTGAGCTATTACAACACTATACTACTAGCTCCTCATAAGCACTTGAGTAATCGGAAGAAACGAGGACTGATTGATGGAATGGGATATGTTGCTAACAGCCTCTTTGGTATACTAGATCAACGGTTCGCAGATAAATACCATAACGACATACAAGCTGTCCAAAATAATGAAAACTATCTACTTGATTTGGTAAAAAATCAAACTTCAATAGTCGAACTACAAAATAATATGCTGAAGAAAAATGAACAAAATATTATACGCCAGTTTGGTTTAATAGACGACTTCATGGCGCAGACTAACACCAACCTAGCCAAAGTGGAGTCTGAAATGGAAATAGTGATGGCTACTAACTATTTCAACTCGGCCTCACTAACAGCATATTTGCTGATTACCAATTTAGAGAGGGTTCAAGAGATGCTGTTTGAAAGCCTAACTGATGTCTACAAAGGGCACATAGACATCCATCTACTGACACCTGTCAACTTGATCGAGCAACTAACTGAAATCGCGGGCAAGCTCCCGAGGACCACGTCGTTGCCTATCCGAAACATCAGAAACGATATCAAAGACCTCTACAAACTGCTATACGTAAAAGCACGAGTGACCACTAACTACTTTTTGTTCGAGATACACATCCCATTGATCTCCGATGAAGACTTCACTCTATACCAAGCTACTCCGTTGCCTATGCAAACAAGCACAGGAACAGTCATCGTCAAACTAGCTTCGCAGTACATAGCAGTAAACTTCGGGAAGAGCACTTACGTCTCTTTATCTGAAGATGATATGAAGCGGTGTAGTCACATTCAACCAGGCAAGTTGATATGCAACAAGAATCTACCGATATTCAACTTGCATAGCAACAATGCCCCCTGTGAAGCAAAACTATTGGGTCATCGAACGACCTCACCTTGTGACGTAAAAAATGTGCTATGTAAGCAGGAGTGGATCGCGTTACACACAGCGAATACTTGGCTGACGATTTGTTGCGGAACTTGCACAATACGAATTGTTTGTGAAAATGATATCACTACGCACTCCATGACGTCTGGGATACTGACCTTGGCACAGGGTTGTTTGGTGCAATCGAAGGAATTAACAATTCACTCGCGTAACCAATACAATAGCAACATGAAGATGGATCTTTCTATGAACATACCGTCACTTAACTCGATGGTAAATAACATTGTGAACATAACACATAATATGTCACACGTGATGTTGCCAGAAACTGCAGAACTAGAGGAAATCGACAAGCGATTAGCTATTATGAAAACACAAGAAAACCACCTCCCATCAACCATCTCCACTCATTACATACACCAATACGTCGTCTCGTATACCATTGTGGGCGTAATAATCACTGTCTCTGTGGGGTGGTTAATAAAGAGATACGGACCATCTAGTCGCTCAAAACAAACTAAGAGTCATCCAACTGCGAACAATCAGCTTGAAGAGATTGAACTGCAACCGATACAACACAGAAGGCAAGAAGAAAACATTCATACGGCGAGCCAAGCAGAACTGCAAGCGGGACGTCCACGTCATGCGGACAACATCGCGTTCAACTTTGAATAATTTAATTTATTATTTGTATCTTTGTAATAGGGTTCCTTCTCTTGACAATCTTTCATTAATTTTCTTCACATCTTTGTGGGGTTGCCAACATGTACGGTCTCATCAACCGTACATTTACTTTGCGAACGCAGCAACCTACTTGGATGTCGTGCGTCACAAATATAATGCTATAATTAGAACGTTTTAAGCAATGCACATCGAGTCAGACAATAACTGTGGAATTAACTACTTGTCAAGGGTAAGAATCGCTACCACATTAACTTGTTAACCTTCTATATTTTAATATACTTAACTTTAAACTCAACTGTGGTTCTTTCTGTGTACTCCATAACTAAACTAACATTAACAAAGTGATAGTGTACGGGGCCTACAACCATTGGCTCCTACAATAACATATAAATTAATTATCTGATAGATACATGGTGCTCACATATTTACAAAAATGGTAAAAATAAACGATTGTCATTAAAAAAAAAAAAATTATAATAATAATTAATAGTACCTATCTAATAAGTCAGGGAGTGAGTTAAAATAATTACAGAATGTAAAAGAATAAATTTTACAATTAAATTAGCACCCCGTTTGATTTTGTCTGGACTCTAGATTGTCCTATGGAGCAGGACCAGCATGTTTCCAAGCGTTCTTATCTTGGATATAATCTTCTAATTTATAGTACGCTTGTTTACAAAGTGTACGTTTAATGTGAGTTTTAAATTTTCTTTCATTTAATTGCAATATATCATTAGGTATTTTATTGTAACATTTAACACAGTACCCCGTAAAAGATGTATGTACTTTGGCTAATCTGAAAAATGGTTGATGTATTTTATCTTTATTTCTAGTGTTAAAATTATGTCTATCACTTATTTTATCAAAAAAATGTAGATTTTTTCTTACATACATAATATTTTCATAAATGAATTGGCAAGGTACCGTCATAATATTAATCCTTTTAAAAAGTTCCCTGAGAGATTCGATGTTCGAAGAGTTCGATGATGTGAAAGAGCATTTTAGGTTTATAAGCGCCTTTACGGCATTGTTACAGGGCATCTCTCATTGGGCAACAAGAAGCTACATACTGCACCGAAGGCTGTTGCTAAAGGGAAACACGAGTTCGACTGGGTCCGTGGAGGTCGAGTTTTAGTGCGTAAGGATATATAATCACGTCGTTGTCCGTCTGTCTGTCCGTCGGTCAAGACCCTTTTTCTCAGGAACGTGTGGAGTTATTAAGTTAAAATTAATATAAAATACTCAGGGCTGCAATCCCTAGAAGCCGTGAAAAACTCAAACTTCTAAGTCAACGCAATCAAAATATTCGGGCGTTTATGTTCCGGAATCAAAACCTATAGGGTACTTCCCGTTGACCTACAATCATGAAATTTGGCAAGAAGCAATGTCATGTACGGTCTAAGATCATTTATTCTCATAAGAATTACAAAAATTCACTTACATGAGAATATTAAAACTAAACACTTGCATCAGCTAACTATAAATAACTATAACAAGTCATTTTTAACGATAATCAAAGCTTTGACAGACGTCAAATCTCCGGTTAAGCGAAGTTCGCGTTGCATCGTTTTAATTTTGACAAAATTGTTAAAATGACGTCACAAATAACCATAACATTAATCGCCCACCTTTGGGCGGTTAAGGGCTATAGTTACGGTTTGTGTCATTGTATATGTCATCTGCTTTGCAGTTGTAACCTATAAAAATATTGTGTTATTGAATAAAGTACCTACTAAAACAAATTAGGTAGGTATGTCTTTACTCCGCGGCATACTCGTATTGTGGAAATAAAGCTCTTCTAGCGATGAAAGTGACAGTGAATCCGATTTGCCAGTTAGGAAGAGAAAAACATTCACCCTCGCATTGATCGATTTCATAAGTAGGATGAGAATTAATTTTTGGACATATTCCGGGTTCTAAGACCTTAGCAAGGGCTTCTAACTTTCCTAGTTAGAAGCCAGAGCCCTTGCTAAGGTCTTAGTTCCCTTGCTGAAAACAAGAACCCCTGAGAACTCTACATAGTATATAAATTATTACCTAATTGCCCCGACTTACGAGTTGAGTAAAACCCAGGCAAGCGATTTACTTTGCGTAAATTATATCACCACCACTGCTCTCAAAACGGTGAAGGGAAACATCGTGAGGAAACCGGCATGTCCTAGAACCAAAAATTCAGAAGAATACGCGAGAGCTTGAGCTTCTTCGGCAATTAAAGCAACACAGTGAAGAGAAGTATAAGATATAACTAGAAAAACTGAAATTAGAAATCAATATTCTCAAGTAAAATGTTTACTGTAGCAAGTGTATTGTGAATATCGATTACTAATTTCAGTTTTTCTAGTTCCGACGTTATACTTCTCTTCATTGTGTTGCTTTAATTGCCGATGAAGTTCGTCTTGGTTCCAAATGCTTTATCTGATTTGCTCCATTTCAATTTCGTTAAGTTCTTATAAGACAGATTGTTTTTGTTTGGTCATATTATGTTTTTAAAATTGTATATACTTGTTTTTTTCCTCCTTATTTTAATACTTATCAAAATTAATTTAGAATGTACTAGTAGCGCTCCGCGATTTCACCCGCATCAGTTTCGACCCCGTGGGAATATCTGGATAAAAACTGTCCTATGTCCTTTCCCGGGACTCAAACTATCTCTATACCAAATTTCATCTAAATGGGTTCAGCGGTTTAAGCGTGAAGAGGTAACAGACAGACACACTTTCGCATTTATATGGATGTAGGTCTTCCTCACGATGTTTTCCTTCACCGTTTTAAGAGCAGTGGTGATGAAATGTTGCAAAATGTTTAAAAATAATATAGCTCATAGAATTACACCATCTTTAGTAGAACAAGAGGATCCTAATAAAATTTATGGTGCCCTTTTTGATGTTGTGCAAAAAGAGTACCAATCTACTTTCAAGATCAAAACCATTAACATTAATGGCTCCTCCGTTGGCTTTAACCAATGGGCTACTCCAGGTATTTATAAAAGTAGAGCGAGACTATACGAGTTACTTATATGGTTTGAAAAAATACAGGTTTGATACTCCTTTCCTAGATTATGTCAAAAATTATTCAAAATTATTCAAAAAGATTAGTGCTTTTGCTAAATCAAAATTTTTAAGCGATACAATTAAAAACTCTAATAATAAAGTAAAAACAACATGGAAAATTATTAAACATGAAACTGGTAAATCGATTAAACAAAAAAAACAACTTGAGATTATGGGCTACAACAAATTAGTTAATAAAGCAGCTGACGTAGCTGAGGCAGTTAATGAGTTTTTTGCCAACATACCTATAACTACGACTCCCTCCTTAAATTCCTCCCCGTTTAAAGCTGAAAACCTTTTGCATAGCAGTGCACCTAAATTTAGTCGCTTATTTAGCTTCGAACATGTAACCCCGCGTGATGTAGTTAATGTTTTTAACACACTTAAATCTAAAAACACCGGTGATTACTGGGGCATCTCCATTAAACTTTTAAGTAATATAATAGACATCGTAGCCACCTATCTAGCTGTTACTTTGAATAAATGTGTTGATATAGATAAAAAAGTTACTCAAGTAGACTTTTTTGGGCCTAAATATTGCCTGCATTTTAAATTGGAAAACACACATTGAAAATGTATGTTTAAAATTAAACCAACAATCGTATGCTTTGCAAAATGGCAGATATGTCGACTGTACTATCTGCAATACCATGGTTATGTTGGATCTTTAATAAGGTATGGTATAGTGTTCTAGGGACATTCTGCTTTCAAGGCTCAAGAGAGATGTGTCCGATCAATATGTAAAATAAAATAAACAGATCACTATCTGTTGTTTATTTGTTTGTTTATTACACATAATTATTTAAAATCTCAAATTACTGACACTTCCAATCTTCCATGCATATACATTAATTATACATTTTGTGAGATCTTACTTTGCTTTTTTGTTGTTGAATTTAAGAAAATAAACGACACAATTGTCAAATAATTTGCCCTAATAATAAAAGGGATATTATAAATTGCATATCAAATAAATAATCGCCTATCAATACATACTCATCATTTATATTCTTTTTTACATCAAACAACTTACTTCACTACAAATAAACTAAATGTTTAACAAAACTCAAACTGCAGATAATTCGAAATTATACATCAATATGACATTACTTTTTCCTCGTAATGCAATACAGTTAAATTTATTTTTGTACAAAAACACTACATACATAGCATAAATACTGACTGCACAGCAAATTTTCCATATTTCATAGCAAAATAACTATCCCAGTCGCATATTAACCAGTAAGTACAACAAAACCTGTTCATCATATTTGTCTTAATTTTCAAGAAGCCATGCTCGGCAAATTTAAAGATTATTATAACAACAAAAATTCTTTTGCATTGCATTATTTCTAAAAGCAGAACAAATTAACTGAAAAAAAAAATCAAAAAAAGCAATTTTATTTTAAAATAATCATTTATTTAATACAAAATATTTGTAACTCACTATTTAAAATTTTTTGCAATGGACATTAGCAATTTTATTTCGGAGAATTCAGAATTGTGTTGCAGAATTCGATTAATTCTGTCGTCTTTTTCCATTTTTTTTTCTTTTTTTTCCGGCGGGCGTGAAACGACCAGATTATATTTAAAAAAATATATGGAAAAAGAGATTATTTTTAGCAGGCTATCACGAACCATATTAGTTAGACGAGGTTAATTATTTAAAAAAAATGCTTAGGTTAGGTTAAAACTGTGACCTCCACACGAGCCGAGCGAGCGAAGCGAGCGGTGCCGCGGTAGCGGCCGGCGAGTGCCAGAAACGACTAGATTATATAGAAAAAAATATGGAAAAAAAGAGATTTTTTTAGCAGGCTATCGAGAATCAAATTAGTTAGACGAGGTTAATTATTAAAAAAAATGCTTAGGTTAGGTTAAAATTGTGACCACCTACGACTAGCCACTGCCAGAAACGACTAGATTATCTATATAGAAAAACAAGGGTAGTATTTAAACGCAAATCAAAAAAGCGAAGCGAAAGCAAGACCCGCTTTAATAATTCAATAAATTACAATTTTGTATCTAATTTTATATTTTTTTTGCTAATCTCATTATGTGGTAATTAATAAATAATAAGACGACTGTGACTAATAAATGCTGTTTTATTTAGAAAAACTACTGTAAACAATATAAAAATAGAAGCTATATTTAAAAGAAAAAGAGTTAACATGTATAATGTGCATTAAGATTATTAGCTGTGCATTGATGAATAAGCTTTTGCTTTAGGAAAAATCGCTGTATGCTGCGAAAATAAATTGTAGGTAGTGTGTTTAGTGATATTTTGAGTTGAATATTTTGCTGTGCAATCAGTAATTTTGATGGGAATTCGGAATCTTATTGCATAGAAAAAGGATACTTTTTGATTTGCGTTTAAATACTACCCATAATAAAACAGTTCTTTTTCAAAGACTTTAATGGAGGCATCACACACGCACACGGAGACACATTCTCACACACAATACCATCAATCAATTGTTGACGACCTTTACTATGTGATTTAATATGGGGGATTGGGGGGCGTGGAGTTCTAAAATACAGGCCTAGGCTTAGTTTTGACTCGAGATCTCCCACAAATCACAACACTTTAATTAAATACATATCAACTAACCTTGTGAGTGTAATTTGTGGAGATAAAATAAACATTAGTTGTTATTATAAGGTCCCATTAAAATAGATGGACAAACGTTTAGAAATCATTCAGACCACCAAAATAAGGACGATGGTACAAAAATATATAAGAAAAAAAACCGGCCAAGTGCGTGTCGGGTCACGCACAGTGTAGGGTTCCGTAGTAGCCCGTTATCACAATGTAGTACGATTCTGTTGTTCTTTATTCTGAATATAAAAAAAATATATATTTTCTTTTTCAATGCAAGTCTTTACCCGTTATAAACAAGTAACCGCTGGCCACTTAATGCTCAATTCAACCAATGGGTGTGGTTTCGGAACTCCCGTAAACAACAACAACAAGGCAGCCAAAGCCAGCAATAAATGCATTCGAGTGTATTACCAGAACGTTCGAGGTTTGCGAACAAAAACAAATACTTTCTTCACAAATAATTTGGCATCCTCGTATGACCTTGTTGCCATCACAGAAACGGGCCTTAATGATTCAATCCATGATGGCGAACTTATTCCACCAGATTATAAAATACTACGGTGTGATCGAGCAGATGGGCGCAAACAAGGAGGAGTGTTTTTAGCAACATCGCCGCGCTTTCATTTAAGGCGCGTTCCAATCGCCGATGTGAACTCAGCCTTATTTGAAATTGTTTGTGCTACCGTACACCTGGGAAATAATTGTTTGTTTTTATGTTGTGTGGTTTATATTCCTCCGAAATGTGATAGTAATGAATATATGCGATTGTTTAATATTTTAGAAACTGTTTGTGTAAATTATGAGAATGTATTAGTGATGGGTGATTTTAATATGCCATCTACATCAGTGGAGGTGCAAAGTTACTTGGAGTATGTAAACGCTTTCTGTGGATTTCAGCAGGTAAATAATGTTTGTAATATAAATAATCGTACTTTGGACTTAGTACTGACTACCTTTTTGGCGAGTGAGATGGAGGTAGAACTGTCGGGGGAACCGTTGGTGGATATTGACGTTCAGCATCCTCCACTGATAGCTACAGTGAAGTTTGGAGGTCGTTTCAATGAGCTATTGACGGTACACAAACCGAGTTCTGATTGCGAAGAGAAATCCGTATTAAATAGTGAACCGAAATGGATATTTACCAAATGTGACTTTTCCAGACTTTATCGTATTTTACAATCAGTAGATTGGGAGGCGTTGTATGGGATTTTGGATCCTGATAAGGCATTAACGTTTTTTTATAGCGTAGTTAATGAAGCCATTAGTGAATGTACACCGATGAAAAAAAAAAGCGGGAATAAAAGCAAATATATGTATCCAACCTGCAGGGTCATTGCGTAACACACTATTAGTAGTAATGGGTTTCGTTTTGACAGTTGAACAACATCCATTGCGTCATTTACGTTGTTGATCCAACACATTTTTCGAACATAAGGAGCAATAGATTAGCAATATGCTTCAAAATTATTCCAATTGATAGTAATAGTGTGTTACGCAATTAGGGTGCTGGTACACATCTGATTTAAAGTTCATTTCAAATAAACTTGCGATAAAGTTTGTTCACCTCCTTCTACTAATGTATCCCAATATTTCCAAACCATACGAAAAAAATGAATGGGCAGTGTCGGTAACACGATTAAAACATTGACTTACTCCGTGTTTGGTATTATGAAACTCAACCGATGCAATGTTAGCGACAGTTTTGTATGACGAACGATATCTATCGTAAGTTATTTGGAATTTTTGGTACAGGGTGGTTGAATGACATTTATCGCAAGTTTATTTGAAAAACACTTTAATACGCGACATCAAAACAAAGTGGCGGTATCATAAGTTATTTAAAATGAATGGTTCCAATAGTGACTATGAATGTTTTTCTTATTATCGAACCCAAGTTAAATATAAATTAGCGTCAACATATGAAAATTACCAGCGTAGGCTACAGACAAATATTAAAAACGATCCTAAATCTTTTTGGAATTTTGTTAGAAGCAAGCGTGCTAGACGCAACAAAACTCGAGTCACAAAAGATGGAAAGGAGTTGAGTGACGAAGAATGTTCGGAGTGTTTTGCTTCCTTCTTTCATTCCGTGTATAACGAGGTGCGCCCGGCGCTGAACCCCGCTGAGGCGGAGCGCGCGGCAGGCGCGAGCGCGGGCGCGGCGCGCGTGCACGTTGGCCAGGTCGACCTGCGTGAGCTGCGTACCGCGATCCGCCGCCTCAAGCCCAAGTATTCGGCGGGACCAGACGGGATACCTCCTTACATAGTAAAAGACTGTAGCGCGGTATTTGAAAGGCCATTACTGCACATTTTAAATTTGTTTTTAAAGTTAGGTCAATATCCCAACCAATGGAAAATAACTAAAGTGATCCCAGTCCCTAAGGGAGGTCCGGGAACTGATGTTAGTGGCTACCGACCGGTGGCAGTGTTGTCGGCGTTTGCTAAGGTGTTTGAGTCGGTATTGCACATGTAGTGTATTTCTGATCAAGTAAGTTCTCGTCTGACTGACGCTCAACACGGTTTCCGGACTGGTCGAGGTGTGGGGAGCAACTTGTTGTCTTTCATGACATACCTGGCGCCGGTTGTTGACGCTGGGGGGCAGGTGGACACTGCGTACTTCGACTTTCGGAAGGCGTTCGACCCCGTCGACAACGATGTGCTGTTGGCTAAGTTTGCGGCATTTGGTTTCGCACCCCACCTTCTGCAATTCTTCGCGAACTACCTTAGCGATCGCCAGCAGTACGTTGAATATGGCGGACACGTCTCCAAGCCTTATTTCACGTTTTCTGGCGTGAGTCAGGGAAGCAATATCGGTCCATTAGGCTTCATTCTCATGGTCAATGATCTCCCGGAAGTCGTAAGAGAGGCGAAGTGTTTGCTATTCGCGGACGACCTCAAGGTGTTCCTGTCGGTAGCTAATACTTCGGACTGTGAACGGCTTCAACAGGATATTGATAGGGTGGTGCAGTGGAGTGTAGATAATAAGTTAGGTTTTAACGTTTCCAAATGCGGTATAATGAGCTACACTCGCGCGCGGGAACCTCTGGTACATCGGTATGGGATGGAAGCCACGGTCATGTCACGACTTACGCATGTACGGGACCTCGGGGTGGAGATGGTTCCGGAATTAACGTTTCGTGAGCACATCTTAGACATATGCGGCAAGTCGTTCCGAAATCTTGGATTTATAGGTACTCAGACAGTGCAAAGACTTTCAGAGTACAGCAGTGGTTAGAATTATGTACAATGCGCTAGTACGGAGCCGTCTTGAAACGAGTGCTATCGTTTGGAACCCCCATGAGGCTAAATACAGTATTATGGTTGAAAGAATCCAGAACAAATTCACTCGTTTTTTGTTTTTTAAGCTGTACGGTGTCTATCCCTTCTTCCCACTCATGTACCCGAGTCTCTTTGTAATAGGGATGGTAGGGTACAGCAGGCTGGCGGTGCGGAGGGACATCGCTCTGGGTAGCTTAGTGTTTCGGGTGTTGCGCGGCTGGCTTCACCACCCCGATATATTAGCGGGGCTGGGGCTGCGCGCGCCACCCGGCTGCGGGGGCGCGCGTCGCCCCACGCCAACGCTACTGGAGCCATTCTCTAGGACTAATCTTAACAAGTTTGCCCCCTTATCACGCGCCATAAGGTTGTTGAATATTATTTCAAATGAGGTAGATATATTTCACTGCAGCCTGATGAAGTTCACAGAAGTAGCATTGAAGTGCATTGAAAATGTTGGGAAGGGATTTTAATTGTATTTTTAATGGTATTTATATTTTAATTGTATTTTAATGGTATTTGTATTTTTAATTGTATTTTAATGGTTTTTGTATTTTTGATTGTATTCTATTTGTGTTTTTTATTTATATTTTTTTTAAATGTATTTTAAATTGTATTTATGGTTCTATTTTTAATTGTATTTTTGGGGTACCTACCTACTACCTACTCAATGTAAGTTAGATGTATGTGTATCTTTGTAGTAGTAACATTGCATTGGCGTTTTAGCTGTTATGGTGTTATTTACGAAATTTTGAATAAATAAATAAATAAATAAACTACTTCATCTTAGTCACTTTAAAAGATTAATGCTAAGGATTTTGTATTTGGTACAACATCGCTATACTTTTCCTTTAAAGTTCATGAAATGCACTATCATCGTGAATTTTTCCAGATTTTTCAAGCCAGCAGTTTAGGTTTTAGAGGGGGGGGGGGGACGCCCTACTGGAACAAAAAATTGCACTTTAAAGTTTAATATTTCGTAAATGGTAGGTACATTAAATCGAAAAATTATTTTAGCAACCCCCAAATCATTTTAGAAGACCTATTCAACGATGCCCCACACGATGGGGTAGACGATGAAAAAAATATTCATCCCCACTTCACGTGTAGGGGAGCTACCCTAAAAAAAAATATTTTCAAAATTTTTATTTTTCCACCTTGTCGGCGTAATTAATATATGCACTCCTACAATTACAGCTTTCTAGTACTAAAGGTCTCTTAGCAAAACCTCGGACAGACAGACAGACAGAGATGTACAAAATGGTTTTAAAAAAGCATTTAAATACAAAATGCAAAATACTTTTCAGATTTACGATTTCAAATGCAAAATACCAAATAGTTTTGCGTTTTGTATTTCAAATGCTAAATGCAAAATAGGTATTTTCAAAATACTTTTTCAAAATAAAATACCTTTCTACCACAGATATTTTTATTTATTTTAGGTATATATCATGAGAAATAGAGACACAATGCCGAGCCGAACTAAAACGTCTAATAACATGGCACCTTATGCATGACATTTTGGTCATATTTATCAGTACGTGTATCAATAAATTCTGTTATGTTATTAATAATAATAAATCCGCAGGGCAGCATGTGGCGAGTTGTTGGGCAGTAGCGACCCCACGGACCCTATCTTCAGGGAGACCCTATCTTGTTCCTCACCTCTGGCTTGCCTTTATTGGCCGGCTGGAGTGAACAATGACGAGGAACAGAGCTCCCACCTCATTCTTGCCTTTATTGGCCGGCTTGAGTGGAGATTCGCAAGAGCAATCGTGCTCGGAGGAAGGAAGTATTCCAGTAAGATGCTGATAGGGATCTTGACCGTACTTCCGGGATTGTCCTGATAGCCGTGGAATACCTCTGCACTCCTCATAAGCACCTCAGGACATGTTGCCCCCTTGTTGCTACGTTACTATGTGCTAGCGACCGTTTCCGGGGGCCCATTATTGAGTGTGCAAGTCACCCCCCTGCCATTTTATCCGTGTATAGGTATATATAACATTGATCAGGCAGGGGTCATAGTTATTCCATAGTTCTTGGTAACCAGTCCACTTTAGCCACCCAAACCCATAGTCCAACTTTTTATTTTTCCATATCCTGCAATAGTCCTACACCAACCGGGGGTTATCCTTGGGTGCACTTGCATAGTGCATACAGGGATAATCGTCGGTTGGTGCATGGCATTTCATTAAAATTTCCTTAGGGGCCTCTGCAAGTTGGCTTCGGCCCCTCGTACGCCTTCCAAAGGACCGGGACCCCATGGTTCCGAGATATATAAATTCATAAAAAAATAATAATAATACTCACTTTAAATAATGTAAAAAACTAGACTAACGAAAAGAGAGCCATGGCTCCATTTTGTGAATTGTGGGGCCATTTATTTCGGTTGATTGTGTATCTAGTTCTTATTTGATTATTATTAATTACACTTTTCTTTTATTAATAACAACTTAATCACAAAGTATTTTGCATTTTGAAATGAATAATAAAAATGCAAAATACATCTCGAAAGGCATTTCAAATAAAATACAATTTTTTTTTTACTAAAAGCCATTTAAATGCAAAATACAAAATAGGTATTTTGCATTTTGTATTTGCATTTTTAATAGAAGTATTTCAAATAAATCGCATCTCTGCAGACAGACAGACGGACTTGACGAAACTATAAGGGTTCCTTGTAGGAACTACGGAACCCTAAAAACGCAAAGATACTTACAAGAAAAATAATCAGCTAACGAAAATACGCTAATGTGCCGGCAATTTATTATTTTAGGTCAAAATAAAATCACTTTAATCAGTGTTTTTTTTTTGCTTGGATATCTTTAGTTAAACGTAGGTACTGAGCGCTGTGTTAAAATTTGTCCATCTATTTGAATGGGATCCTGTATATAATATCATCACCTAATATGTTCAAAAAATAGCTAAAAAGTTTTTTGATAAATAATGCTTATTACAGTGTATCTGAATATTTGTACTTTACTTTCAAACTATAGTTATTATCCTTCCGAGGATAATAACTATAGTTTGTAGTACGAGTCGGTCTCGCGGTCCGAGGGTTCCGTATACCCTCGGACCGCGAGACCGACTCGTACTTACTTATGTGGTTGTCTTATATTTGATTGGATTTGGATTTTTTAATCAATACCTATTTTCCCAGTTTAGGCTGGCCGCATACGTCCGGTTTCCTGATTCGGAGACCCTGAAAGCAAGCATTTTATACAAAATTGTCTCTAAATGCATACGTTCAATTTTCCGTTCGGAAACCCTGACGGAAAATATAGGTAAGAACGTTTTCGTCGTCGTCATGCTTTCAGGGTCTCCGAATCTGAATTCCTGATCAGGAAACCGGACGTATGCGGCCGGTCTTAACAAATCAAAGCTTTGTTTACCTTTAAGAGTACATTTCATGTGTAAATGAACCTACGTACTAACAAAGGATCGATCGATCTGTAAACAGCGACAAAATATCGGGGGGCACAGCAGTGCCCCCGCCAAGTCGAGCGCGAAGCAAACAGTGCCGTACCACCCTTTACTGGAACCATTTCGCCGCATTTTCAGGCCCCTATTTGAGAACCTCTGGATAAGACCAGAACGCAGAAATTTTCGTCATCCGGTAAGCTATAATCACATACTTAAAATCCAAAATGTCAAGTCTGTAGGTCATGTAGTACCGAAGTTAAGCGAAAGCAAAGTTTCGCATTTATGACCTCACTCATGATCATCAGAATAGAACTAGTAAACTCAGAGAGCTGAAATTTGATACAGAGTTAGGGTTTAATGGCCACATAAAGGGAAAACTACAAAAATTAGGATAATCGAAGATCTGGAGTACCTACCTTGTGACCCTGATTAGATAACACAAGAGCCTAACCAAACTATTAGAGATCGACATACCGCCTTTACAAAATATATTCAACTTGGTGGGCCGCTTCATTTGATGTCAAAAATGGAAGGTCTGAAGTATCTGATGAAGAACCCTCAGCTGGTCTCAGTTGTATTAGAGATATGGTAATGCCCCCTTCTACTATTGGGTACATAAAAAAATCGACTGTCATTGCAAAAATCCATCGTAGTGGGACAAATCTTCTAATTTAATCTAGAGATATACTGTCTAACCGATTGATACCTCTGCTCTCTCATTCCAATGAAGGAAGGTTAATGGAAATAGCACAATATTTGAGGGACTTACCAGAAGATACTGTTTGTTTACTACCGACTAGAAATATGTGTAGGTATGCATTTAAATAATGCTATGTTAAAAGCGATTCCGCACCCCGAGATAAAGTTAGTTGCTAAAGATTCCTTGGATTGTTCAAAATGTATGATAACGAAAGCCCGGGCGTGTTTACAAAAATATGAAGATGATGCATCGATGACTGCTAGACTGGAAGAAACTATAATCATTAAAGAGGGAGCTAAAGTAATGCTTAGGAGAAACGTTGATGTTAGTTTAGGTTTAGTGAATGGGTCGACAGGCGTTGTACAAAAAGTGAGGTGGGACCCGGAAGACCAAACAAAGCCTAAACAATTGGTAGTAACATTCGCTAATAATTTGATTCACGAATAAAATTTGAGATCATACCCCGGGCATACGTGTACAGAGAACAATTTCAATCTGAGTGGCGTATGCCCTAACAATTTACAAGAGCCAAGTCTAAAAAATGCCCTCATGGACATTGGTACCTCCATATTCTTTTGTGGCCAAGCCTACGTGGCGCTTTCACGAGTAACCAATCTTCATGGGGTGCACCTCATAAATGTTGACTTCAAGAGTATAAAAGCTCAAGCTTTAGCGATCACCGAATACAACCGGCTTAGGCGTAAATACCGCGCCGATCTTTCAGAAATTAAACCGTCTAAACCGTCTAAAAGAATGAATAATGAACGCGAATGGGCAATACGAAAAACTGTTGCTACTGTACAAGAATCAGAACCGGAAAAAAGAAAAGAAAGATTAGTAATAATAAAAAAACTACTCCTAAAAAGAAAAAACCTGTGTCAAATAAGAAAATCTAATAAAATAAATCAATATGGCCCACGTTTCTACAAAAAGAAGTGAAATCCCACCAAAAACATTCTGTAAAAAACTAGCCAAGTCTCGATGGAGCTGCTTGTTTATCTCTAAGTAATGAAATCTAGAAAAAGTCGTGCCATGTCTGAGGTTCCTTACTGCGATTTCTTTGTTATTATAGTTAATGTTGTGTGACTTGGCCGTTGAAGGGTACACAAGGGTACAAAACCAGGTGCTCCATGACACCATTTCACCAATCTGTCGCCAGAACCGCTACCCATTGACGATGGAAAATTGCCACTTGGAAAACGTTGATTCCATAACCAGTCAATTGTAGGCTTGATAAAGCTACGTATTTCAATAATACTTAATTATGTATAGGCGAGCCTCTATTTTATGTTAGATCTGTGGTCCATTTGACGCTCCAAAAAGAAGAGAGCAGAAGTCAGCATTGTCAATGCTGAATGCATGTGTTGCACAATCAACAAAAGCCTAAAATGAGACACTAGCGTCCAATTACAAATACCTTTACGGGCTATTATCTCGCTTAACAAACATAGGTAGTTACAACAGATATAATATTACGTGTTAACAAAATTGACTTGTACCCACTAACGTATAAAGAATGTTCAACGGCCAAGTCACACAACATTAACTATAATAATAAAGAAATCGCAGTAAGGAACTTTAGACATGGCACGACTTTGTCTAGATTTCATTACTTTTTAGAGATAAACAAGCAGCTCCATCGAGACTTGGCTAGTTTTTTTACAGAATGTTTTTGGTGGGATCTACTTTTACGGGTACAGATTAGGAACCTACTTCAAAATGTTACCTCAGTATAATTGAAAAAAAAAATAGCATAGAGCACGTACACAACGCCGTTCGTAGCAGACGAGATCGATATTAATGTTTACGTGGTCGAGTGACCATCCAGCGGACGCAAGCGGCCGCAGCACTGCTGACCGCCGCGGTCGAGCGGGCCCCAGGGCCTCGGCGCGCGCTAATCCACTTAGGAGCCGCGAGCCCCACGCGCTCCCCGCGGCTCCAGCGCGAGCATCGCTCGATACGACCGTCGTCACACGACACTATGTACCGCACACGCGATCGAACATCTTACTGGCACCGACGAGCACACCCATGAGCACACCGCACGGGGCTCCGCTCGCCACTCGCCAGACGGCTCGGCGCGGCCGTCAGCGGCACCTACCTCGCTGTCCGGCGGCGCATCGGACGCGCGAGCGCTGCGGGACCGAGGAGCGCGCACTTCTGACGCTGCAGCTGGTCGCTCGCTGACTTGGAACTATTTCAGGACGATCTAGAAGGGCTCATGTTTTGAGCGGGGTCGCGTGCGTCGCGGAGTGCTCGGGGCGCGGGGCGCGGGACTGTCGGTGCGGCGGCGTCGGCGCGGCACGGCTCACTGCCGCACGCGGGGCGGCGCGCGCTGCGCGGCGGCTCGCGCACGCGCGCTTTCGGGACGAGCGTTACGTAAGGCGCGAGTGCTGCGACCTCTCGGCTCTTGTGTTCCGACAGCGCCGCGCCGAGGCCGCAGTCCGCCAGATACGATACTGACACGAAATTACGGACCTACTCTTTAATATTAATTATACCTACGTTGCACACCTCACCTACCAAGGTACTACTTTATCAACCTACCTTATCAAGGTACCGTTTGCGAATTTGCTGGCCTCTTTTTTCAACCGACCCCAAAAAGGAGGTTTAGGTTTCCGAACTTCAAACACCAACGGAACTTGTATAGGGAACATCATTTTTGTCCGTCTGTCACAGAGGTTTTACTCAAGAACGCAACGACGCTCGCTCACCCAGATCGGGGCTCTTTTTATCGCCTAGATTTAATTGATGAATCCATAATATTAATGACTTGCCGTACCTCATAAAGGATAATCATGATATAGTGTTGTTTGCAGATGACACTTCTCTTTTGTTTAAAATCAAACGTCAGCAGCTGGTTACTGACAATGTAAATAACGCCCTTGCAAAAGTAGTTAACTGGTTTAATGTCAATAACCTACTTCTTGTCTTGTCTGTGTGGTGCCGGACTTAAAGAATAGCACCACCCCATACTTCCCGTGGGTGTCGTAAAAGGCGACTAAGGGGCGTACCGGAGAATGGGCAGCAGCGTTCTCTATGCATTCCACCACCATACCATACTGCGATCGCCAACCCGCCTGCCAAGCGTGGCGTTTATGGCAACCCCCCCCCCCTTTTGGGGGAGGCTTATGTCCAGCAGTGGACGTCTTTCGGCTGAAATGATGATGATGAACCTACTTCTTAACGGAAAAAAAACGAAATGTATTAAGTTTACGATACCCCACGTTAGACAAGTAGAAACTAGTGTTCTCATTAAGGATGAAGAGTTAAAACCCGAAGATACCACAGTATTCTTAGGCATAACGTTGGATGCCAAGCTTCAGTGGGGCCCCCATATAGATAAATTGTCAAAAAAAAAAAACCCGACTGCGGTAAAAAACTTAATTTAAAAGAAACTGAAAAGCTAAAAACAAGCCCATTTTAAATTAAATAAAAGTTGGAAGCAGGCGGGACCCATTTGAATTTGAAAATACAATAAAAATGGTGTGGGTCCCGCCTGCTTCCAACTTTTATTTAATTTAAAATGGGCTTGTTTTTAGCTTTTCAGTTTCTTTTAACTTACTTATTTCATTTAATTCTTTGATTTCAATAGGAAGCATATTACTTATAGATTTTAGGTGCCATTCCAAACTTTCTTTTCGAAAATAATGCAGTTTTGTGTGGAATTGTACATATTTCTCTGTTGCGACGTTTAGATTTCAGTGTTTTAAATATATGAAAGTTGGATTTGACTGTTTCAAAAATGTATGTAAAAAAAATTAAACTCCTAACATTTCCTTGTATGTACAAGGAAATGTTAGGAGTTTAATTTTTTTTTAAATATGGGATACAGCTGTCAGTAGGTTTAAGTTTAAATACAGAACGCACACATCTCTTTTGAGCTTTGAACACAGTTAACCTTTCTGTGGAATCTCACGTGGGGGTCGTGTCAAAAACTGCCTCTCACCCCCTAATTGCGAACTGGACCTAATTGCGAATTGGACTAATTGCGAACTGGACCAATTGCGAACTAGACTAATTGCGAACTGGACCAATTACGAACTGGACCAATTGCGAATTGGACCAATTGAAAATTGGACAGTTGGACATTTTGCTAATTGGACATAATGCGCCCAAACGGTTACTGGAACGCTGCGGGCTCTGTACCGGTTGAAAAATCTATTACCATCAAGTACGAAGACAATGCTTGTACAGTCCCTTATTTTCCCTATCATCGATTATGGTGATGTGTGCTACTATGACCTGAATGCAGATCTCCTCAACGAACCGCCTTCTCAATAATTGCATTCGATTCGTTTTCAATCTGCGTAAATATATGATCATGTCTCTGCGCATCGGTCGCTTCTAAAGTGGTTACCCATACGCCAGCGCAGAGAGCTTCGGGCGCTGACCACCTTGTTCTCATTTCTTGATTCTCCATCTTCCCCTAGATATCTAGCCCTCCATTTTCAGTACATTTGCGCCAACCACAATAGAAATCTACGTTCATCACACAATCGTCTTCTCCTATGTCCCACTCACCGCACAGACTTCATTCACTCTTCCTTCTTCGTTCAGTCTATCTCTCTGTGGAATGCGCTCCCCCAGGAAATCAGGATGGCAACCAACCGATTATCTTTTAAAGTTAAGGCTCGCGAGCACATTCGCAAGAAGCTGGCAGTATCATCACAACGGTAATATTTTCTCATTGTTTGTCTTATTTCTTTTTAGTAAGTATATTCATGTATTTATGTATATTTATTTGTTCTTATATTTATATGTAATTAGGTATATATTATATTCATAGTTTTAATAGGTATATGCGTATTTTTATATTTAAAATATTTATTCCTCAATGTTCTTGATTGCACCTACCACTCTTTGTCTCTGCATCACCCAAAGGTTGACTGGTAGAAAATGCCTATGGCATTAAGTCCGCCTCTGTACATTTATGTGCTTGAAGTATTAAATAAAATAAATAAATAAATAACTTTTTAAAAACAAATATCAACTTGCGAATTCTGTTATTTAAAGCTTCTATATGTTGTTTAAACGAAAGTGTGTCATCTATTATAACACCAAGGTATTTTGTTGTATTTGCCATTTTAATTTTAGGACAAACACATTGGTTATCTGTTGGAATTGTGCAATAATGAGCATATAATGTCGAGGTAGAGCCGGTTGATGTTTGCTAACGCATCGAAAACTTAATATAATTTGTCTTGTCTGCATTTAGTGTTAGTGAATTAAGTTGAAGCCATTTATTAACAATATTAAATCCGTGTTGCGCAACTTTGTAGACATTTTCTTCTGAGTCAGCCGAGAATAGAAGGGCAGTGTCGTCGGCATAAGAAACAATTTGGCCATGATCTAGGCTTAGATTACAAAGATCGTTTATGTATATCAGAAATAAAGTAGGCCCTAAAATACTTCCTTGAGGGACTCCGAAGGACGTGTTTTTTTTATCTTCGCTGAGAACATCTCCAATTCTTACACATTGGGTACGATCTTCTAGATAGCTCTTAAATAGTTTCAGCTGGGTGCCTCTGATACCTATGGTTTCCAGCTTGTGCAACAGAATAGGAATAGAAACCGTGTCAAAAGCTTTGGCGAGGTCCAGGAAGATTCCTACTGTGTGGTTACCATTATCAAGTTCTTGTCCTAGATAGTTAGTCAGATGATGTACGGCATCGTCTGTTGACATTTTAGGCCTAAATCCAAACTGCCGCTGAGACAAAATTAATTTATCCTCCAAGTATTTGTAAACCCTTTTATTTATAATTTTTTCTAATATTTTAGACAAAGAAGGCAGTAACGAAATAGGTCTATAAACTGTGACTTGTATTTACTGCCTGATTTATAAACGGGGACAACAACAGCTTTTTAGGCACTCGGGAAAAACACCTGCAGATAAACATTTTTGGAAAATATAAGTTAGTGGCGGTACCAAAATGTGCTTGAACTGTTTAATAATTTTATTTGATATGTTATCCCAGCCAACTGCACAGTCGTCTTTCAAACTCATAATTATCATTTCTACCTCAGTCTCGTCAGTGTCTAGCAATGCAAAGGATGATAAAATAGTGCTACACGTATGGTGTGCTTGTTATTGCGATTGGCCCCGAACTTTTTCAGCCAAACACTTTCCCACGTTAACAAAGAAATGATTTGCAATGTTGGCAGATGTTAGCTGTGATGAGTGTGCTTGTAACAAACCTGAAGATGACTGATTTTGTTTCGAATTAAACGTTACACTTTTAATAAAATTCCAGATTTTTTTACTATGTGTACCAGCCTTTTCTAGTGCAGATTCGGATTGTGACCGCCGAAGGGGACGGACGTGTCGGGTCCAGCCTTTGTTTATACTTGATGCAACGTGCGTACCACGTGGCACTAACCAAACTGGCGTAACTCTCAGCTTGAAACTCAAATTTGAAATTCGAAACGGTGTATCGTGTGCGGTTATTGTGGGTGCATACTAAAACGAGTGGCATACGTGTGTTCCTGATATAAAAGCCTGAGGCCTAGGCCTCCCAACCGAGGATTTGGTGAGATCTTTCCGTATATTTCAGGGATCTCCATTAGAAGCTGTTTCCGGCTGCGCTTTGTTTTCTTAATTTGGATTTTTAAAGCCACGCGTGAATTTGACATCATTGTAAGCTATAAATAGGCTTTAGGGAAATGTTTTCATATTATATCTAGGAGCGAGGGATAAAACTAAGATACTCTATTACTCTAGCCTAAAATACGGTATCGCTCTAGAATTCGTACTCCACGATTTTCTTCATTTAACATTGTACTAAATTACCAAAACTGCCTTGAACAAGCAACTTATTTCATAGCCTGTAAGTCAAGTCTTGTACATAAAGGAGCTGTTTCTCTCGTTTACCCGTATCCCAATTCTGCGCCCACGACTGTATATCTGACACTATGTATGTCAATATGTCTGATCACAATCTGTGTAGCTGGATTCGAACATGTGCGAAAAATTGGACTCGAAGTTAAAAAAGGTTAAGTGAACTCGCTTGCTATTTTGTTTTTTCTTCTACCCGCACTGTTATAATATAATTAGTAATAAGATTTATTGTTCTCATGTAAGTGACGATTGTCTTAATGGGAAATAAAGTTCTTTAAACCGAAAAAAGGTTAAGTTAAGAAACAAAAATAGCAAAGCTCATAAATTTGAGGCGTCCCCTGTCAGCTTTATTGTTTCTCAAAAACAAACCCACGCACATGTTTGCTGAGAAGGTCTTGCAATACCATAAAAACAAAAGGCTTTTTCTTTAAAAATGGGCATAATTTTGCGTATGACAAAAGACGGCAATTGTCTAGTTCGAGCTATAGCCCATCAAATAAATATTGTAATGGGTTTGACGTTCGACCACGTGTCTGTCCGACCTTGCTTCTTCATAATATCGCTCTTAAATAATATACAAGAATTTCTCCCTAACAGCAATCTCTCCCAGGAACAAAGGATAACAAATACACAATCACGCAGCATAACAAGACGTTCTGAGGAGGAGAGGATATTATATTAATCGCCGCGTCCGAGTTCTATCTTGTAAATTTGCACGTGCACACGGATACAAAACACACACTAGTGTATTCACCTACCGGCGAACCAGTACCCAGCAACATGCACATCCTCTACAAGGACCAGCACTATGATAGCTGGGCCATGACCGACGACGACCATTACAACAGCAGCTCGATAGATCTAATGAAAAATCAAACAACGTCAAAACAACACAACATAATAAGCCTTTAATTAACCAATTAACTAAGACGCGGAACTCTCAATTAGGGGCATTCATGAAGCCTGCATACAAGAAACAGGTAAAAACTCAGGAGCTCTACAACCAACAGAGAAAAACTGCAAATAGAACAGACAAAAGAGAGATCATCATGCAGGACAACATGGTCAAACGGCACTCCAATTGGATCACATTATCGCCACATGCAACAGAAAAACTCATCGAACTTATTACAGGCGAATGGGCAGCTAGGGGCACATCCGACCATAAAATAATCTGCGATCTGCTAATAACAAACCGAAACAAGGGTTTCAATTACAAACAGAGCCATTATGTCACCCTCAATAGTAAATTCACGAATACAGAATACCAAGACTACATATCAAAAACTAAAAGATATGTAGGAATCTACTCAACGGACAAAACATCGAAATATTCTGGAATACCATAACGGAGGTATTAAAAGCGGCTGCCCAGAAAACTCTGATTCTGCAGCCAGTTCTCTCCAGAGATCATCGATTAGCTCTTGCTAAACTACAAAAAGCTAAACTCCTACAGAATAGGCAACTAGATAATCCAAATAGGTACAACCTAGTTAAAGAGTGTCAGACAACACTTCAAAAGGTTAAAGATTAGGAAGAGCAAAAAGCATGTAGGGCCTGCCTCAATGAATGGGGGAAAAACCACCCTGCAAAATGCACGCAGATGCTATACCTTTTTACAGTAGAAACAAACTTCAAACAAAACGCCGAAAAAGATCTACTTAGATACCGATAACCAAATGGGAGCAAACATTTAAAAAATCCGAGGGCCATCCTATACCAACACTTAATACAAACAATCCGATAACCAAAGTACAGTGTGATGGACCTATCGCGGATGACGTAATGGAAATCATTAATAAAATGCGAAACGGGGCAGCTCCCGGAACTGACCAAGTGGTAATCGAGCTTTACAAAACAATTCCAAAAATACTACAAGAAACCGTCACCAAACACATGAACAAAGCTTGGACACAGAACGAAGCACCCGACACGTGGCTGGAGACCGTACAAGTACTAATTGCAAAAAAAAAAACAACAATAACTCTAAAGATGCGAATGAATATCGCCACATATCGGTTTGCAACACGGGTCAGAATTTACGCATCCTACGCACTTAAAAAATAGACGAGGTAATAACGGACTTGGACAAATACCAACCGACCTTTTTAAACAATAGATCAACAGACGACCATTATATTTACGCTTAAAAGGGTCTTAGACGAAGAACAGCGTGCAGGTAAAAGATTTTTTTTTTTTTTTAGTTAGAAGAAGAAATTAGAAACTTGATTAACCACTCTAGGAATAAACCAAGACAAAAGAAAATGCATGAAATCTTAGACGGAAAAACAGTATCCAAACCCATCAAGAACCACAGGATGTGCTACCTCGCACATGACTACAGGCGCCGCAACGACACCTACTGCATGCAGCAATGCAGTACAAGGCCAAATCCAAGAAGGCCGACCCATTTACACATGGAACGACAATCTAAAACAGGACATGAGGTACTTCGACAAGGGAATCAATTTTTGGACGGACACAGCTGGAAAAAGGCTAGGCAGATGATGATGACGACAGCTGAAGATAGAAGTAAGATCAAGATCGCTGCTAGTGAAACTTACAAAAACCGGAAACGGATAGTAGCGAAACTTCCGTCGAAGACATTGAAACAGCAACATCTGACACAACAAAACAAGCAATTACATACAAAAGAACCGAGAAAGCAGTAGAAGCCCGCCAAAAGACGCACCGATGAAGCTCGACCGGAACCAACCTGGCGGCTAGGTCGATAAAAGATGCCCATCCATAGATAATAATTACCCATCTCTCCACTAGTCCAATGCTTACTCTAGGATGCATATCCGGTAGGCTCTTAAATCCTTACCTATCCTACGGGCACGTCTTCCCTACCATTACCGCGCCCCCCGGTCTATTCCTTGATATGCAATGGTCGCTGTAACACCATGAACATGAGGCTACAGGAGCTAGTGCGAATCTTGGGGTTCATTCGATTAATCGAGTCTGGTTTAACCACGCTGGGATCGGTGCAATTCATTCATTCATTCATATGTGTACCAGCCTTTTCTAGTGCAGTTTTATCGTAGTTGTTTTTTACTTTTTTTAGAAGATCATTACAAAAGTTACGATATCGTTTATACGACAGTTGCAAAATTAAATTATCTGGATTGGATTTAGCTTTAATATGCAGTTTATCTCTATTTTTCATACAGCGAATGAGTCCTGTCGTGATCCATGGTTTTATATTGTATTCTTTGTTTTTTAGCCGAGATATGACAGTATTCTTCTGAATTGCATATTGTACATGTTTGATTAAGTATAACATACAAAACTGCGGGTCAGCGGAATCGTAGACTGGGTCCAATTCGATATTGCGTAAGTCTTCTTCAAGTTTGTTTACATTTAAACGCGAAGTTGTGCGAGTGACTACTTTTGGTAGTTTACAATTTAAAATAAGTAGGTTAGCACTGTGATCGGTTATTGTTGAATTAGTTACAAGGGCAAGTGCGGGGAAATTCGACTTGAGTAATATATGGTCCAAACAGGATCCACTTTGATGTGTAGGAAGCGTGTGAGCGAGAAGCAAGCCATGAAAAGCGCATAGGTTAAGGTATTCCTCAGCGGATGCGTCAGCACTTTCTGGAAGAATATTGATATTAATATCTCCAATTAGAATTGTATTTTTGATAGATGATAACACAGCACAATGGGGGTGAGTCGCTCCGCCTTTTGAATATTCCTTTTTTGGTGAAACCTTGATGATACTCGTAAAATAATCGGACCTGCATCTGTGCTTTGCTGAGAACTTATAGTGCAGTGTTGATTTTTGGAGTTTCAACCATCCCACCTGTGGATCTAAGAAGATTAGCCCGCCGGCGGCAGCTATAGACCTACCGCCATCACGCGCTCATGAACGAGATATATTCCCATCACCCTGGTTCTGAGTGGGATCTCTGGATTGTCAAGGTATGTGGGCATGTTTTGCTGCTGTAAATTTTTGGTATTGGTTAATAAGGGATTCATCAATAGGGAAATTATCTCATTTTTGAGGTCCGCCATTACGCTTGTGAGTTAAGTTCTTATTTCAAATTTTTCTCACAACACTCATTAAAGGTGCAGGCTATTTACACGCCTCTCCAAATTTCTTTTTTATTGATTTGCGAACGTAGGAGTGAAATTGGGATACGATAAATTCATAATTCTTATAGGCGCATACGTTTTATTATTTATTCAATAATAGTACAATTATTATACAAGCTATCGCGTCGCTCGTATTTATAAGCGGCGTCGGTCGTATAAGCGGCGGCCCTAGTGCGGGCGGTCAGCCCGCGACAGCAGGCGCAGGCCCCGCCGCAACAGCACGGGCCGCCCGGGCCGCACGGTCGGGCCGGTGCGCACGGGCGGGCCGGGCCGCACGGGCGGGCCCGGGCGGCCGGGGCCGGGCCGCAAGACGCGCGCGCCGCGCGACGCCACGATGACGCGCGTGTAGCCGCGCGAGCCCGACGTCACCGTCACGGGGCTGGCGGCCGGCTCGTCCAGCGCGGGCTCGTCGTCCGCGAACACGATGGGCAGCCGCATGATGTCCGCGACCTGCAGCGCGGGGGGCGCGGGCGCGGGGGCGGGCGCGGGGCGCGCGGGCTCGGGGGGCGCGGGCGCGGTGGGCGCGGGCTCGGGCGCGCGGCGCCGCGGCGGCAACAGCGCCAGCGGCGTGGCGCCCGAGCCGCGCGACACCACGCGCCCCGCGTGCGGCGCCTCCGGGCAGGGCGCGGGCCCGCGCCGTCCCGACGGCTCCCCGACCGGTTCCGTCGGCCTTTCAGATCTAGAATCGTGTCATTAATGCGACGGGTTCTCGAGTCTTAAAATGTTGTCGAGCGAAGATTTATAATGCATATGATGGCAGCCTCACCCGGCGGGTCCGGCTCGCGGCGCGTCGGGCGCGGGCCGCGCGGCGCTGGGCAGGTGCGCGTAGTCCTCCTCGTCGTCGGCGCGCTCGCCGCGGGCCGCGCGCGTGTCGCGCCTACGCACGCGCTCGCGCGCGGGGCTCGCGCGGCACTCTTCGGGCGCGCTCGTCGCTGTCTCGATCGCCCAGCGCGCGCACTCCTCCTGCAGCGCGGCGAAACGTGAGTGTCGTGCGATGTCGAAGCTTATTGTGTTACTAGCTGCCCGCGACTTCGTCCGCAACAAAATTTTACCCTCCCCCTATTCACCCTCTTAGGGGTGGAATTTCGAAAAACCCTTTCTTAGTGGATACCTAGGTACTCTTCACAAAGAACGCACCCACCAAATTTCATGTCTCTATGACCAGCGGTTTAGATTGTGCGGTGATATATCAGTCAGTCAAGACTTTGAATTTATAGGTCTAAGTATAAGTACCGAGTTTCGAGTTAATCGGACCGCGTGTTAAAATTCTTCTGTACAAATTCTGACACCCCCCAATCCCCCTTTAGAGGGTAGTTTAGAAAAACAAAAAATGCCAAACTTCATAATTTAGTGTGAAAAACCCTGAGTGCTTGCCCAGACTGGCAGCGCAGGCGCGGGGCGGCATATACGGGTATATAAGAACTTCATTTGAGTGTCCATCGTGGGCATGCGGGCGCGGTGAGCGACGCGGGGAGCGCGCGGGTAACTCACGTCATAGGTCGTTGCCAAACTTCATAATTTACCTAGATTCGTGGCAAGTTTCAAGTTTTTAACCAAATGAATAAGATTTTTCATATACACTGTGTTCCCGCTTTTCACTCATACAGGGGTGGAATTTCGAAAAATCGTGTGGGGTATGTTCATTACTTGACTCAAAGATTATTTATACGAATTTTCGAGTTAATCCAGCCACGCAGTAAAACCCTCCCCTGTATAATTAACTACCCCTTTCACCCCGTTATCGGGGTAGATTTTCGAAAAACCCTGATGCACCTTATTCTTTAATTTTGGTCTTAAGTAGGTATAAATACAGCGTTTCGAGGTAATCAATTTTGACACCCCCAATTCCCCCTATAGGGGGTAGTTTAAAAAAACGAAAAATGCTAAGCTTCATAATTTACTTAGATAAGTATTCCTGCCAAGTTTCAAGTTTATTAACTCTAGGAATAAGATTGTTCATACAAACTTTCATCCCCTATTTAACTCCTCTAGGGGTAGAATTTCGAAAAATCCTTCCTTATTCCTTGTTTACATTATAAAGGGAACCTCTGTGCAAAATTTCAGCTCTCTAGGTTCAAGGGTTTGGGCTGCGCGTTGATGAGTTAGTCAATCAGTCAGTCAGTCAGGACTTTTCTTTTTATTTATACAGGGTTATTGGTAAAACATTAACAACCTCCTATGAGGTCATTGTACTCATCATTATGAACGACTTTTACTATGAGACCAACTTTGATTATATAAATGTCTAGATGGAGCGTCGCCCTACAATCGTATCAAAGAAAACGAGTCAACATTTTCAAGTATGTGTGCGTGCAGGCGTCGTTTTACACTGTGCGTCTACGTCTCTGTGTGCGTAAATAATGATACCAGCTACTACAATTCTCCCACTTATTAATAATTACTAAAATGTGAACAAGAAGTCGGTACCAGGTACATTATTTACCTAGCAAATAAAACAATACTTACACGACAATTTTTACATGGCACCGACTTCAAAATCATGTAAAGAAAGAATTAATAAATTAATGTTATTAAATTAGGTACTCTAGGCACTTTTGAAATCGGTTACCCAAAGCAAATATAATCATTAAAATGGGCTCATAAACAAAAAGTTATACGCGAACATTATGTTATTTATTATAAAATCAAATCATTTAAATAAAAATTATAATATAATTTAATTTTATAATTTAATTTATAATTTAATTTAATTTAATTATAATTAAAGTCAAGACATTAAAAAAGAATGTCTTGACCAGGAAAATAATAAATATTAATATTATCTACGATTTAAAAATTAACATTGTAAAAAAAATGTTTTACGAGTAATTCGGAACCTCTTGCACGCGAGTTCGATTCGCACTTGGCCAGTTTTTTGTAAAAGTACACGAACGAAATTGTATAAACGTAACCATAAACCAACTAATATGTACCCACAAAAATGACGTTAAGTTGGGAGAGTAAAAAAAGAAACTGGCAAGACTTATAAAATATGGTGTGATTTGATAATCATAAAAACAAAAAATAAATATGTAGTTTCTTGGTTACTTACCGATGGTAGGTGATGTGTTTGGTATTTTTTATCCTTCCTTTATAATTCCGGCACAATTTAATAGCACATACCGTCATTTTGTCGCTGATATTTGTTTTTTACTTGGCGCGCGTAATACGTATTGACAGTAAAGCGACATGATCTGCACTGATCGGCGGGTAAGCACTTGTGGGCCAATAGTTGGCTGACACTTTTTGACACGTTTGCGCGCACTTGACGCTCCATCTAGACATTTATATAATCAAAGGGGACCAAACCTGAAAACGCGAAAAAAAAATCAGCTGTTCCCTAAATTTTTTTTTATTTTTTATTATTAAATGGGCCCGCTCTTGACCCCGATCACGCCTGACGTTAAGCGATAGATGAGGTCTATGATGGACCGAGAGTGCCCAGAAGATGCCTGTTCACTCTTGCTTTGAAGGCAGAAGGGTTAAATGTGGGAGCCCACACAGATGCTGTGCGCATAATAAAAGTGGATAATATAATATCATTTATGTTCGTATAACTCGTCAAAATGTAGGGAACAGCTGATTTTTTTTCGCGATTTCAGGTTTGGTCCCATAGTAAAAGTTGTTCATAATGATGAGTACAATGACCTCTTAAGAGGTTGTTCATATTTTACCAATAACCCTGTATAGATAGATAGATTAGACGACTAGCTGCGCCCCGCGGTTTCACCCGCGCAAGTGTCGATCCCGTGGAAATATTGGGATAAAAAGAAGCCTATTATGTTAATCCATGGTGTCAGCTACCTCCATACAAAATTTTATTAAAATTAGTCCAGCCGTTTGAACGTGAAGAAGTAACAAACATACAGAGTTGATATGACAGAGGGGCGTTAAATTACACTACGTATACTATACGTGTATAGTATTTGTATGATCCCTTGCTAGACCATACATTACTTTTAGATGAGGGATGAATGGAATAAAAGAAGGTAAGTACTGAAACACTACTGTATTGTCCCAAAGGTACTTATAGGTAAAATGAGCTTAATGGACTGATGGTGTGGAAATGAAGTGAGTGACGCGGCCCTTGTTGGCTGTAACGAGAACGCCTGGCTGACTTGATAGCCCAACGCGAACTGAACTAATTATAATGAGTTGAAATGAATGTGTGGCGTGAACTGCTGAATTGCAGAATGTGCGGTTGCACCGTACAGTATTAATTCGATATGATACAAAAATAAAAACCGCCAAAAATGAGTTTTTTTTTTCAAACAATCTAAATAGCTTACAAATCAAAGTAAAACGCAATCACCCTTTATAAATAGATTTGACTGACCTTAGATGCCTAGGTAACAAAGTGGCAACGTCGCGTGCGCGCCGGAGCGCGGCGTGTGTTATCTCTGTGGCGTGGCGGGCGGGCGGCTTAGGCCGCTCACGCTGGCTTTTATGTTAGGTAAGGTTGTAAAGTACGCACACACAAAAACACAAAAATTTTAAATTCTCGATGTGTCTGCCATACATATTAATGTACAAATTATTCCAACGAAGAATATTGTTATTTATTTTTCAAATTAAATCACTGTCCGTCGCTAAGCACTTTAATTTGTGAAATGCTAAAATAATCCTATTTTTTAGTTCAACAATTGTATTTACCTCTGAGGCATACACTTCACCCTTAATGCACCCCCACAAAAAGAAATCCATGTGAGTGAGGTCCGGAGATCGTGGTGGCCATCGAACAGGTCCGATTCTACCAATCCAGTGCTGCCCAAACATTTCTGTGAGCCGATTCTGTGGTGGCTTCGAGGAAACGGAGACTGGAGACGCACCGTCCAGCTGGTACCGGTACCACAACTTGCGATGAACGGCTAAAGGCAGTTGGTCAGTATCATGTCAGTGTATTCTGACGCCGTGTAAGTTACACGAGGCATTGTTGAACACTTTAATTACACACACACAACCAACGTTTATACCATACCACCATACCCCATACTTCCCGTGGGTGTCGTAAAAGGCGACTAAGGGTCGTACCGGAGAATGGGCAGCAGCGTTCCCTATGCATTCTACCACCATACCATACTGCGATCGCCAACCCGCCTGCCAAGCGTGGCGAACCGTGGCCCCCTTTTGAAGGAGGCCTATGTCCAGCAGTGGACGTCTTTCGGCTGAAATCGTTGGTTATCATCATCATCATCATGATGATGATAACCAACGTTTAATTACGTGTCCTATCATAATAAAAGAACAGTCGATCACAAAAAAAACACTAACACTAAATAATAATAAGTAATCCCAAGTTTCGTGTCCTGTCACAATAAAAAAAAAAAGAAATACTGTTTTAAACTTATTTAGTCTTAGCACAAAAACAAAATCATAATTGTCAGCGCGCGAGTTCGACAAAACAATAGCGGCGACGCGGCGCAAGAGCTTCCGTGTTACGTGACATACGTTCCGAAAGGATAGCGTCGGCGCACTGAAAAAACAAGTTTTTTATCAAATTCGCAGGGATCTAGGATGCAATAGCAACAGACTGACCTATTTCTATTTCTTTTACGCGCGGGATGTTTTGCTATGATTGTCAGTCTCGTAATGAAAGTGCAAGTGTGTGTGTACTTATTGCTTCCTTAACTTTTTAGTGAAATATATGGTTGTACTTGTGACTTGCGTCAGAGCGGCAACAACGTATCTTAGATTCTATTCAGATTATCGTTTTAAGGTGCATGACCTATGCGTGTAGACATAATCAGCTGTTAGGAAAGATACAGCGTGTTCAAACGGGGCAAAAACTTAAAAAATCATTTGCCACTAAACTACTGCTCCTATTTAATTGATTTTTTACAGAGCTTGAAAATGGTGGTACCTAGTATAGGCAGTTTAAAGGAAAGCCCCTCTGTCGTATCAACATTGTATAAACACAGACACTCACAAACCTTCGCCTTTATAATATTAGTGTGATGGAACTTTATACGGGGCGGACTACGGTCGCGGTATTAAATCTGGGACTAAACGGTCGGCAGACTGGTGCGTACGACGCACACATTTCGTACGGAACCGAACCATATCTAGCTACTGCTCACCGCTACGGCCGCGTCCAGAGCGTGCTGCGGCAGGCGGCGGCGGCGGCGCTGCTCGGCCGGCAGGCGCAGCGCGTCGTCCGCGCCGCGCAGCTCCAGCACGCGCCGCGCGCCGCCCCCGCCTCCGCCCCCGCCCCCGCCCCCGCCCCGCGCCACCTCGCGCGCCGCGCCGCGCCAGCACTGCGCCGCGCCCGTGCCCGCCACCAGCAGCAGCGGCAGGCGCAGCTCGGCCAGCGCGTCCTCGGGCGTGTCGCGCGCGCCCTCCGCCGTCAGCAGCGGCGGCGCCAGCAGCAGCAGGCCGCGCACGCGCGCCGCGCCCGCGCCCGCGCCCGCGCCCGCCAGCGCCGTCGCCAGCGCCGCGCCCGCGCCGATGCCGCCCAGGATCACCGGCCGCTCCCTGCGAGTGACGCTCGCCGGTCAAAATGTTACGGCGGTTCTACGGTACCGCGTCGCCCTCGCACTCACCCGGCCTCCGCCAGCGTGTCGGCCAGCGCGGCGCGCGCGCTGCCCGCCAGCGCCGCGCACCACGCGTCCGGCGCCGCGCCGCCCGCGCCCTCGGAGCCGCCCAGCACGCGCGTGTACACCAGCGCGCCCAGGCGCCGCGTCCAGCGCGCGTCCAGCTTCGCTCGCCCGCAGCTCAGCCACACTAGCCACGGGCTCGAGTCGCAGCCCAGCGCCGGCCCCACCGCCGCCAGCGGGTCGCGGCGCGGCGGCGGAGCGCGCCCGCCCATCGCGCGCTCCGCCAGGCGCGGCGCGACGCGGCGCAGCTCGCTCGCCAGCTCGTCGTACAGGCGCCGCTCCGCGCGCGGCATGTAGGCGTGCAGCGTGGCGTGCAGCCAGGCGCCGGGCCGCTGGGCGTGCGCCGCCGGGTGCGCCGCCGCGGCCGCGAGCGCCAGGCGCAGGCGCCGCGCGGCCGTGCGCGCCGCGTCCCCTGCCGCGCCGCGCGGGCCCGCCAGCCGCTCGAGGCGCATGCGGCGCAGCGTGTCGAGCGCTTGCTCGGCGAGGCGAGCGTGCACGGCGCTGGGCGCGAGCGCCGTGACGCGCGCCTCCCAGTCGTCGTCGTGCTCGTTGTCGGAGTCGTCGCGCTCGGGCGAGCGGTCGGCGGGCAGCTCGGGCGGCGGCGGCTCCACGCGCTCCACGTCCACGTCGCTGCGCTCGACGGACAGGCGCGGCCCCAGCAGCACACGCACGTGCGCGGCGGGCCCTTGAGAGGCGCCCCGCGCGCGGGCGTACGAGTGCTCCACCCACACGCCGGAGCGCGGCTCCTGCGGACGACGGGGGTGAGTGTCGTGCGCACTCGGCTGCCCTCCGGCGCAGTCGGGCGCACTCGGCTGCCCTCGTGCGCAGTCGGCTGCCGTCGGACGCAATCGGGCGCACTATTATATATACTCGATATACTCACATGTCCGCCGGCGAGCGCGTGCACGTAGGCGACGAGGCGCTCGTGAAGCGCCGTCGCCTCGGCACTCGCGGAGTCTGTCGCCTCACCCGCCTGCATCGAACACATCTTAGATAAACATAAAACTCAACACAAATCGCTCAACTAGGTTTTAATACTGTGAATAATTGGCTTCATAGCAATTTACTAACATTAAATGCTGACAAAACAAAATATACTCACTTCTCCATGCGCAAGCCTCAACTTAATATTACTAACCCTTATCTATACGCATATATCAATGTGGAAACCATACAATCACCATGTGTAATTGTCCTTTTATCCACAAAACGAGCAACATAAAATACCTGGGGGTAATAATGGACGACACACTCTCTTTTAAAAAACATATTGAAAGCCTAGTTAAATGAGTGCACAAACTAATATATGTTTTTAAAAAATTGCAAACATTAGCAGATTCAAAATTAATCACACAAGTTTATTTGGCCCTATGTCAATCTATAATTCAATACTGTATCACTTCTTGGGGTGGCGCACCAAAAACTAACTTGCTTCCTCTTGAAAGAGCTCAGAGAGCAATTTTAAAGGTTTTTCCCACAGATCTGCTATATAAATCCTGCAATGTACTAACTGTTCGCCAGCTTTTCATTATGCACTTAGTATTAAAACAGCACACCATGCTTGCCTACAATGCCAACAATATTAACAAGAGACGGAATGATTTAGTATGCATATCTAATGATACCTCAAAACATGTATTTGTAGAAAGATTTATAACTTTCTTAGGCCCATTCCTGTACAATAGATTTAATAGAAAACTAAGTATTTATAAACTAAATTACTATAGCTGTACAAATTATACTTAAATATTTATTAACCATTGACTATGCACAGACAGAGGACCTGACCTGACATGCTATTTTACTTTTATTTACCTATGTTTTAATTTAGTTTCTACCACAGACTTATACTGATTGTTAATTTATTACATTAAATACTTATATGCACTTTCTAGCCTGAAGCACAGGTTCAACCTAGTTCAGGCAAATTAGCAACTATTTTGCGGTATTGTGCGCTATTTTATTTTAATTGTTAGGCAATTCATTGAAAATCTATCCCCATTTTATATTATTATTATTTATTATTATTATAAAGGGTGATTTTATCTACCTATCTCATTTCTTATTCTATCCATTCATAACACCACACATCCCTCTTAGCGTTCTCATCTCAGCTACATGCAATTGCTCTTCATTCATCTCTATTGTAGCCCAACATTCTGTCTGATCTATACAAGACAGCAGATCTCATTAAATATGGTTTTCATCCATCCAGTGTAAATTCTGTACTATAAATATCCAATCAACATCGCCATCGCTTTGCACGAGTGAACCGAGATACCGACAGTCGGAGCAGACAGACAGGGAGAAGCGCCCCATCAAGCGCTTTGGCTCCAGAACTGGAGAGACTACCGAAATCGCAGAACATAATATATTCCGTTTTGGTTCTGCTGATTTACAAGCCAACATTCTCCAGCTTCTGTTGCCATTTCTCCAATCTGCTCTGGATTCCAGGTCCACCTTCACCGACAAGAACATTGTCATCACATACCAAAAAGGTGAAAGTATTGCGAAAACAGATCGCCAATCACGTCAAGTTTTCGGTCGCAATACTGCGCCAAATGAATCGACACAAACAGTTGAACATCATGAGGCGCTATTGGTGAAATACAGCCACAGTTATTCGAAAATGATATTCAAAATATCAACAAAAGAATATCATCAGGCAAATGGCCACCACAAAACCTCTGGCACAGGGTCCAGAGGTTTTGTGGTGGCCATTTGCCTGATGATGTATTTCACCATCAGAACTATTTTTCTTTATGTTGAAGTAAATATGTTTGCTTAATTCAAAAATACACATTTATTTTTGAATTATGCAAACATTTTTATTTTTCTTTAAAATTAAATCCGGCGTTCTTGTTGGGACATCCTATGCAACTTCTCCTGCGCCTTAGCCCTCGAAACAGCTACCACCTATTTTACCTTTCTCTTCCATTCTTTATAAATCTTCTGCTTATTTTGTTTCAAACCATCATTCTCGTTCTCTACACCCTGCCACTCTTTAAACGCAATTTTCTTTTCTTTAAGCATCTTTTGCAAGTCTTCATTCCACCACCAAAATGGGCTTGTTTTTAGCTTTTCAGTTGTTTTTTAACTTATGTTTTTTTACTGAAGTCAGGTTTTTTAGTTTTTTTAATTGTTTAAATTTAACAATTTTAACACGTCCCGTTCCATATTGATTTAGTAGTTAATTAAGGTAATGAACATGATAATATAAGCAACGGCTGCGGATCTTACCTCATGCGTCAGCTCGCCACCGGAGAATTGTTGACACACGGTTCCAGTGGCCATCACCATTTGTACCCCTGCTCGGTACTATGCTTTCACACGTTGAAATCAGAACGTGATTTTGTTCTAGAATTGACTAAACTTTTGTTACTGAATTAACCTTTGCAACTTCATCTCAAGTGACTTTTACGGAAAATTCATTTTATGTAGTGTCTCTACAATATTTCAAGCTTATTGGTCTCACGTAGGTCCTTAGATTATTTATGTATGTACTCAGTAACTAGAAAAGCCGATAAATCGAAAAAGAAACCGCGCGCATTACGGTCTCTGTGATTACCTACTTCGACTTTGCAAAAATTGCAAATCTGACATCTGGGAGCTGTCACAGTGACAGTTTGGTGACAATGTGAGTGAGATATGGAATTAGTACGTACCAAATAGTGTCATGGAATTAGTTAGTTCCACAGATATATCGGAATGAGGGATTTTCTTTTTCTTTTTTTTTTAACGCTTCCCTAGTCGCTGGATAGATGGCGCTGAACTTGGTAAGTTACTGCAAGGAACGGAAGTTACATAATTTTTTTATTAATTCACTTGGATGTAATTTTAAGATCGTAAAACGAAAGCAAACGAAACTGTCACTCAACGAGCGTATATGACGTGACGCAATGTTTTTTTCCAAGCGTTTTGACTTTGGCATCTAGTAACATAGTCAGTTCAACGCCATCTTCAGGGTTCTTGGGAACTATTTTTTTTTTAAATACTGAAAAGAAAAACCTCTCATTGGGATAAAACACTGACCTCTATAATACAAGTACGCTGGACTAACGATACTCAACGAAATGACAGTTGTTTTTTGTGCCGATTCAAAGCGCCCCGCTCGTAGCCCCAAGGAACTAAAATTGACACGTTCTTTCAAATGGACGTTGATTTGTTTACTTCGTCTCTGATGATTTAGGTCTAAATCGATTTTTTGCTATTGTCTTGGTGAGATTAAGCACGCGTTTCTTAACCTCATACTTTATTTTGATAACAAAATCTGTTTGAAATTTGTTTATAGTGTTGTGATTGTTCTGTGTGGTCTGGTTTGGGTATAAGGTAGGTATTTTAAGCTTTTTGGCACTCATTTCCTTAGGAAATGAGTGCCGAGGAACCCCCTGATGGGGGTGGAGGGATTCCTCCAGATATTATGGAGGTTGTGGAGTGTTCCCAAAACACTGTTCGCGTGAGATCAGATGTTCGAAAGCGCCCCGGAGGTCCTGATCTTTCTGCTAGTGACGCGAAAAGAAATAAACCGCCGTCTGACTCTATTCAGTCGGTATTCATTAAGCCAGGTTTTGAGAATGACTCTAAAATGCTATATAGTGAGAGTGACAGAGCCCCCTTCACGGTTTTTGTCTCAAGGGTGGAAACAGACCCTAAGCAAGGCCTAACTTTGAACGCTCTTAAGTTTGCCCAATTTATTTTTAATAAAGGTTTTAAAGGTGTTGTCCAAGGCAGTGTCAGGTCTTTGGGCCGTAACAGGATGTCTGTTGACTTTATTTCTTTAAGTGATGCCAACAACTTTGTCAGCAATCCAACCTTAACCGAATTTAATTACACAGCATCTATCCCTCGCTTTCATGTGAGTCGCATGGGAGTTGTTAGGGATATTCCTACGGACTGGACTCTAGAGGAGCTAGTCCTCGGGATAGAAACCCCTCGCAATTGTGGAGAAGTAGTTAGGGCTAGAAGGCTCAATTTTAAAAACAAAAAGGAGGACTCTGTTACTTGGTCCCCATCTTCGACTGTGGTTCTCACTTTCTCTGGCCAAATCCTCCCAGAGAAAGTGTTTTGTTACAATGTTTCTCTCCCTGTCTCTACCTATCAACTCCCCACTATCCAATGCCGCAACTGCTTACGATTTGGCCATATAAGCACTCAGTGCAGATCTAATCCACGTTGTTACCGTTGCGCTCAACCTCATCCTGGAGATAGCTGTAATGTTCCCGACTCACAGGTCTCATGTCTTTTGTGTGATGGCGGAAGCCATAAGGCCACTGATACCAAATGCCCTGAACACTCAAGACAGAAATCAATTAAAATGGTAATGTCTCAAGAAAATTTAAGTTACCGTGAGGCATCAGCTAGGTTTCCCCGTCCCCGTAAATTGCCATACTCCAATGTTACTGCAGGTCCCTCCCAATCTAAACTCCCTCAAGGTTACCCTTCTGAACCCGTTCTTTTCTCGTCTCCTCTTAACACTCCTTCTTCTTCTCCATATGCATCCCCTGTTAAAACCTCCTATACCAAGACGGTTTATCGTTCCCCAAGACCTAGGCCAGAATTAGGCAAGTCATATGACACTCAAGCCCATAACTCAATAGTTTATACCCCTAATTCTTCTCAGCCTAATGGCTGTGCTCTGAATCCCCCTCTTGTTGATTCCACTCCCCTTCTCACACCTAATGACAATTTGATAGAGCTTCTGACTTGCTCCCTTATAAACATATTGTCTAAATTTAGTGATGCAATACCGAACAATGTCATTATTTTAGTTCAACAACTCCTCGAAACTTGGATTCGCCAAAACGGAAAAAATCCTTCAGTGGAACTGTAGATCCATTCGCATGAAAAAACACGACATAATCTATCTTATAAATAAATATAAACCCGTTGTCTTTGCTGTGTCGGAGACATGGCTCAGGCCTGGTTCTCTCTTTAGGGTTCCTGGTTATTCATGTCTTCGGGACGATAGAGATGACGGATGGGCGGGTTGCGCCCTTTTGGTTAACAGATCTTTCACTTTTTCCCAGATTCCTCTTCCCCATCATGACCCTGGTCTACAAGTTGTGGCCATTAGAGCCATGGATATATCCTATGTATCTGCCTACATTCCCCATCCCAATGCTAATATTTTGTCTGAATTTAACTCTATCCTTTCTTCTATTCCTGGCCCTTTGATTGTGTTAGGTGATTTTAATTGCCGTCACACCCTTTGGGGCTCTCACTGTAATGACCCTTCATCCAGCTTTTTGCTAGACCTTTTAGATGATCGCAACCTTTGTGTTCTTAATGATGGATCTGCTACCCGCCGGGTTTCCCCTAACCAAAATATTAGTGTCCCTGACCTTACTTTTTCTTCCCCATCCTTAGTATCAACTCTTTCCTGGTCTGTTCTCCCTAACTCATATGGGAGTGATCATTTTCCTATCCTAATCTCTTTTCCAAGTACTCACCCGCGTTCTCCTCCCACCCAACCCCTACAAAAATATCGCCTTCCCCAAGCTGACTGGACTAAGTTCTCGTCCAATTTGGACGCAGAACTTCAAAATTTTCCCCAAATAAATTCATCCAATTCTTTAATTCTATACAGTGATTTTGTTGAGTGTCTGTTGAGAGCGGCCAATTCCTCAATCCCATTAAAAAACTCTGCTCGTCACCTAATACCTTCTCCACCTTGGTGGGATGCTGAATGCACTGAGGGCGTCCGTAAACGTAAAGAAGCCGAAAACACCTTTTCCTCTAGTATAAATATGCCCGACTTTTTAAATTTTAAAAAGACTTCTGCAACTACTTGTAGGTTATTAGCAAGAAAGAAAAGATGTGGCTGGCTCAAGTTTTGCGAGTCACTGTCTCCACGCACTCCAGTTTCCCTTGTATGGAAAAAAATTAAAATCTACCGCAGAGCTTGTGACAGCCACTCTCCCGATGTTTCTACCAATGACCACAGTACCTGGTTGGAAGACTTTATATCCAAATTAGCCCCCCCCTTTGTTCCTAGCTCCGATTGCCTTTCCATTATAGATCCTCCTCCTTCTACTCCCTCTGATAGATTTGATGACATCTTCTCTTATTCGGAACTCATTTGTGCCTTGGATCATCTCCGGGATTCTGCTCCAGGGGTCGATGGTATTCCCTACTCCTTTATTTCTAAATCTTCTTCCAACTGTAAACTTATCTTTCTGAACCTAATCAATTCCTTTTTCGTTACTGGCCAAGTTCCAGAGTCTTGGAAAACCCAAATAATCATCCCAATTTTGAAACCTGGGAAAGACCCAAAAGATTCTACTTCCTACCGTCCTATCGCCTTATCTTCTGTCTTGGCTAAAATTATGGAGAATCTTATCAAGAACCGACTTGAATGGATCTTAGAGACTAAAGGCTTCTTATCCAGTTCTCAGTTCGGTTTTCGAAGAGGTATGGGAACTTTAGATAGCCTAAGTGTCTTCATGTCTGATGTCCGCATTGCCTTTTCCAATAATGAAAGTGTTCTCGGTGTTTTCCTAGACATAGCTTCAGCCTATGATAATGTCCAACTTCCAATACTCAGGCAAAAGTTGCTACAGCTGAGTATCCCTGTGAGGATGGTCAACATCATTTGTAGTCTCCTTATGTCCCGTTCTATCTCTGTCCGTCATCAAAACTATCTCTCCCCATCCCGTCTAGTGTGGAAGGGTCTTCCCCAGGGGTCGGTCTTAAGCCCCATCCTTTATAATATATACACACATGATTTGGAGTCTTCAGTGAGTTGTTTCTGCAAAATCCTACAATATGCCGACGACATTGCTCTCTACTTTAATTCAGCTTCCTTTTCAGATGCCTCATCTCGCTTAAACTCTGCCCTTTACTACTTAAACCAGTGGCTGATCGATCACGGCTTAAGTTTGTCAGTCTCCAAATGCAGTGCAGTTGTCTTTTCTCGCAAGCGTAATATTCCCCTTATTAATCTGTATGTAGAAAATGAACCCATTTTGATCCGTGACAAAGTAAAATTTCTTGGCCTCATTCTTGACTCAAAATTATCTGGTCTCTATCATCTGGATTACATCTTAAAAAAATGCGAAAGAGGCGTTAATGTCTTACGCGCCCTTTCTGGAGTTCGCTGGGGAGCTCATCCAACTTCTCAGAAAATTTTATATAACGCCATAGTTCGTAGTCACTTTGACTACGGAATCTTTCTGTTGGAACCATGCAATAAAATAGCCCTGGCCAAACTGGAAAGGATTCAATCCAAATGCTTGCGTATTATCACGGGTGCTATGAAATGCTCACCTATTAATGCCCTTCAGGTAGAATGTTTAGAGCCGCCCCTACACTTACGTAGACAATATCTCTGTGACAGATTTTTTTATAAAGTCATCCAGAATAAATGTCATCCTCTACTCCCTCGTCTTCGTACACTCTCTCAGTTAATTCCAGCATCTCGCTATTGGTCCCATAAAAATCCTCCACTTCTCGTTAACAGCTTCAGTAAATTCAATAATTTGCACATTTCTTTAGTCCAGTTAGATAAAAACCCCTTATTTGAAGTAAATTTTGATTCCTTGCTCTTCCAACCAAAAATTATTTTTAACTTTGGTATATCCAAACATGACCCTGCTGGTAATGCCAAATTCAATAGGATACTGGCAGAGGACTGGCACGATTGGCTCACATTATTTACGGATGCTTCTAAGTTGTCCGATAACAGTAATGTCGGATCAGCTGTGTGGATACCAAAATACAAAATTATTCTTAATTTTCGTAGTTCTGCTTTTGGCTCGATATTCACAGGGGAAGCAATAGCTCTTTTGGAGGCAGTCTCCTACATTGAATCACATGGTCTCAACAAAAGCCTTATTCTCTCGGATTCTCTTAGCTGTCTACAGGATTTAATAAAATCGCCTTTTCGCTCTCGTGACAATTCCCCCCTTACCCTGAAAATAAAACAACTCCTGTATAGATGCCACTGCTTAGGCATAGAGATAGTACTGGCTTGGATCCCCAGCCACTCTGGAATTGCTGATAATGAGTTTGTGGATTCGATTGCCAAACTGGCTACTCGGAATGGGATCGAATCTCATCCGTCTTGCTATCCCCGAGATCTGCGCTGTCTTGTTAAACCCGAGATGATGAGGGATTGGAATGAGCATTGGCAAAAAACGCGATTATTGAAGGGTAGATTTTATGGCTCTATACAACCATCCATCCCACCCAAATGTTGGTTCAGCAAACTAAAATTTTCTAGCAAAATAGCCACCTCTGTCATAATTAGGCTCCGACTTGGGTTTGTTTGCACACCAGTTTTTTTGGCCAAAATCCGCGTGAGGGACTCTTCTTTGTGTGAATGCGGTCTGGAGGAGGGTACATTGGAGCACTTGTTTTTCTCCTGTCCTCGTTTAACCACTCCTCTCTACGACATACTCCCTTCTGATGTTCCCCGCCCAATTAACATTCCTTTCCTATTATCTTTGGCCCATTCCCCTGCAGTTAAAATCCTTTATAAATTCATTAGCATTAATAAAATCCAATTATAGTTGATGTATCTATTTAAGTACTTAGGTATTTATTTACTGAATGTTCTAACAGTTATTTTGTGACGTCTTACATATACTAATCAAAAATGTTTTGTCCTTTTTTAGCATGGGGATCCATGGTTGCCACCGCTACAAACACTGATCAATAGTTGTGTAACAGTTTACGTTCATTAAATATCTTCTCATACCTTGACATTGGCAAAATCATCGAACGTTACCGATGGAGCCAGAACCTTAAAAGAATAGAATAGAATAGGTCTAAATCGTGAAAAACTAATTTATTTGTGTATTTTGTGTTTACTACGTGATATTTGGAACATTTTTATTATGAAAGCATGCGGATTTTGTAAAACTCGCTGCCAAAAAGACAGCGGATTAACCTTTCACAAGTAAGTGAATTTTACGACTATAAATGTTTCGATTGCTTAGGTGAGCATTTTTATTACTATCTTATATTTAGAATAAATGTTTTCATTAATATCCCTTCATATTTAAGTGTAATTAGGGCTCAGTTTTCACATTTAGTGAATACAATAATTTAAATAGGGTTGTAAATGTTCCATGTCGATAATGTGTAGATAGTTTTCTTCAGACAGTTAATAATTTTAAATTTACGTCTTTCAAATAGAAATTTACTGTCGCCAGAAATTTCTGCAATCTGATTACCTACCTAAAACAAATTAGCAAATACTAGTTTCTAATTTCAACAGATAAATCCATACTAATATTATAGGTAAATTCGAAAGTAACTCTGTCTATCTGTCTGTCTGTATGTTACATTTTCACGTCTAAACCACTGAACGGATTTCAATATTTGGCAGAGTATGGTTTTTATCGACATAATATCTCGCGGGCGAAGCCGCGAGCGGAAGCATAGTATTATATGTAATGTGTACTTGTTTCCGAAGTAAAGACCTAACATCAAAATAAAACTTGTCATCTACAATGTACTGTATACTTTAGTCGGTTTTACTTTAATTAAATACTTAATTTCAGATTTCCCACCAAATCAACTAAGCTGGGCTCAAAAACATGAAAATGGACAATTGGAGTCCTAAATCGAATTATCATCTTTGTAGCAATTTCACTGCGGACTGTTTCGTTAAACACTCTACATTTACGCTCTTCTCCATACGAACACGGCCTTTTGGAAGACTAGAATCAGTTCTATTATATTGTATGTTTGACGTTCAAAAGTGCCTATGTACAGTACGCCTCAAAAGTGCTTAGGCGCGCTATGGTTGAAATTTCTGTGAACATGCTTCGCGCCGTCCCCGCGCCCGCGCCGCAGGCCCGTATTTACATCTGTGTGTGTACACTTGCTAACGTCAAACGAAACAAAACATATCGTCATCGCTTTTTCACACGCGCGGCGTAATTACGTATGACCTTGGTTGGTTCATACCTGCTAAAATTCACAACTTCATAACAAGTGCTGCTAGCGGATAACGTAGCGTATAGGATTAGTAAACACGTAGGCCTGGGTTCGAAACTCGAGATGGAACTTTGAATTATCTTTTCAACAATAATCTTATCTTTTTTTATTATTCGATAAATTAATACACGAGAATAATAATGTAATATTTGTTTTATTTGTATTATTATATTGTTATTGAAATATGCGGGGTAAAAATAAAAATAAAATTAAGTGATTTCAAAAATTTTATTCGTTATAATTTGATAAATAAACTTTTAAAACAGTTTATTTTCTCATAAAGAACAATTTATTGAAGTAAAGCAGGTAATCGGTGAGCTACGACCATTAGACTTAAAATATTGTAACTATCTTAGTAATAAAATAATATTGTGCTTTAATTGCGGATATAGCTTAAGTATTCATTTTCAAAATTCATTTTGAAAAGAAGATTGAAACTATAAACCTCAAAATAATCCTTATTACGGATATGACACAATAATATTTTATTTAATATTACTAAAATCAATTTGTAATTTATAACTTAATACGTTGTATAACCCCCATTATTATCCATGCTATCAAGTAAACGCTGGCGTATGGATCCTGTAATGTTTAAACATATATCTTCATATTTCCTTGCAATGCAACTTCATCTGGTAGGTCACTGGTTGGTTAAAACCACTTGTTTCTTATTCACTGACTGTACTCTTCCTTATATCTTTTGACCCTCCGACTCACAGTAGGTAATTTCTCTAAAACAAAAAAGGAATATTGTAAGGCTACTAGCAAAATTATAAAATATTAAGTAGATACCTACTTATTACTTTTTTAAACAAAATTATTTTGAAAATAGTTCAAATGTTACAAAATAATTATATTATAATTTATACATAATGCTAGATTCATCATTCCAAAAGTAAATAAATAAACTCTTGGAAATATTATTTTTTTCTTCTATTTAGACCCTATGGTAAATACAAAACGTTTAATAAAATAACTACAAGGATCAGCAGTTAAACTTTAATTAGCTAAATGTTAGATAAAATAATTAAATCATAATACTCACAGTCAGTCCGGTTTCATCAATTATTTGTGATATAATAATATATTAAAACCACTTTTACGCTGCGCGATAATATCCGCTTTCATCTCAAAGCTTACATTTCAAAATGAACTATTACACAGCTATTATAATAGATTAAACACACGTCACTAACCCACAATATCAAAAACCAATCAAGAACGAACAACATTCTATTAGGCGCGGTGAATGAGCCGTAAGTTACCTACATCTGTCTACCATACCTAATTTATTTATTTAGATTTCTGTGGGTATACTCAAAGTTTTACGAATTATGTGAACAAGACGAACATGACACGGAACTATATTCAAAAGCGTGATTATTCGAGTAATATGCGGGTGTGTGTGTCAAATTACTCATTAAAAGAAGGTCGTAAGTCAAACTAAACGTTAAGCAATTAGTTTTGAAGTTGCGTATGGACTTTTGGCGTGGATAGTACCTATTTGAAATAAAATAATGACGTTCAAAAGTGTCTATTTCATTTGAAATAAATTATTTGATTTAGACTTTGTTATTTCTTGTGTTTTTTTTCCAATAGTACGCACGCAATAATGAAAATGGAATCCCTCTCCTTTTCGCTAGTAATGACTACAGACATGGTAATGTTACAAGGTTCACTTTAGGCATTCAATTTGAGTGAATTTGATTGAATCTGTATGGACGCTGTTTGTTGCTTTTTGTTTCCTACATGGTTCAATTCTTCCAAATTGAACACCAAAAGTGACAACACAAAGTCACGAAGAATACAGCTGCCATTTGATTTACTAGGTTAGAGCGAAATGGCAACATAGTTTTTAGTTCATATTGCGAACTAATGTGACCCCAGTTCAGATTGTAAAACTAGTGTAGTTGAGCCAGGAGATATTAGCTCAACCATAGTACTTTTTAGGCTAAATTCTAAGCCTAGCCTCATATTTAAAGCTCACTGATCTGAACGTCATGCGCTATAACCTTACTAGGACACTATCCACTAGTTTATAGTGTGCGATCTGACCGCGCCCTAATGAATTTTCATATAGGGGGCCGGCGAACTACGCATGCTAATGCCTAGTTCATACAAACGTAATAACAAAATCATTTGTAATTCAAACATATTCTTAAGGTAGTGTGTATTTATTCCGATTAGATTACAGAATATCTAGGTTCCCAAATATATATTTTGAAAGGACTCTGATATAAAGACGAGAGTGAATTTCAAATTTCTATAGAAAATTTATTTTTCTCATAACTCGTCTTTAAATCAGTGTCCATTCAAAATATATATTTGGGAACCTAGATATTCTGTAATCCAATCGGAATAAATGCACACTACATTAAAAATATGTTTGATTTACATATTTTATTATTTTGGTATTACGTTTGTATCAACTACGCATGCTCCGCCGGCCCCTAAACTTTTGCAGAGCAATTACACTATTACTTAAAAACGAAGCATAAAAATAACTGGGAGTGATCCGATATTATTCTCTTAAGTAATAAATTACTCTCAGTGGGTATAACGGTCGATAAAATTCATAAAAGTATTTTTTTATCGTAGGATATATCCCATCTCTAATATTAGTTCTATGGTCCCTTCCTTTGAGTATTAAAATACTCAAAGGTCCCTTCACATTGCCGTCAGCGCCAAAATGGCGAAAATCAAATGGCTTCAATCTGTCATCCATAGTCTGCAGTCCAGCGTACTTGTATTATAGAGGTCCTTGGGATAAAATCTGCCACTTGCTCACTTCAGATGTCGCTTTTGATATATTTTTTTATTTATCACATCTATTCAAAAAGAGCTATTGTATTCTTCATCGTACACAGTATTTAAAGTCTATATTACCAAGCCGCGCACAGCAGCTTGCCCCCACAGAGCATGTAACGTTTGCTTGCCCGCGGGTGACTTCGCTCGTATCGTCGATCGTAGCCGAAAATGCTGCGACGCGCGATCGGCTCCGTTCGCCGTTCGTCGTATCCGATCGAATCCTTTCGGAGGTCGTCCAAATAATTTTTCTTTTCCCCTTTCTTCAGTGTTTTATGATAATTTTCCTCTTATAATGCAATAGCCAACAATACTACGTCAACTTCAACCATTTAAAAAAATTAGAATACGTCAACACCGTAGGAATGAAACTATTTGACTACTAAACCGACTAGCGGCCAGCTGAACTTCGCCGCCGGAAAGAGGTCGCAGGTAGGGCCCGGCACTAGCCGACCTGCGCCCAGTCACCCGCCAACCGGCATTCCGAAGGATCAAACTGAAGGTAACTCCAAGACACAGCGACCCGATTGGAAGGATCAGGCCGCGGCCAAGCGAGCTCTCAACGAGACTTCAACACCTCGGGGAGAACATAAGCGGCCGCGTCTTGATCAACCCAAACTCGTCCCACAAAGAAGCTATGCCCAAGCTGCCAGCGCAACCCTGGACGTTGCGATTACCTGCGAACTCACAGGGATCCTCAGCAGGGAAGTATCGGACCAGGTACTCGCTGCCATCCAGAGGCAGATCATCCTTGAGGCCTGCTCCCCCAAACCAGACACTCCGGGGCCGACGTTCAACGCCAAAGCGCTGGTCGCCGGTGTCGTGAAACACCACATCTTAGCCTGGCTAAGAAAAACAGTCTTCGATCTTTCTCTCCCTACCAACATCTCGTTGGTAGTCAAGAGTCAGTCGGAGATCCAAAAACGCACGAGATGTGGCATCGTGGTCCCAGACGAGCAGGGGTACATACATGGAGAGTCGACCAACATTGACCGCGCTCTCAGTTACCAGAATCCCTGGGTTGACATTAAGAGGTGGGTACTCCTTTTTGCCGACAAGCAGGCCGAGCAATGGTTCGTAGGGGTCGGCGTCCCTGTGGACCAAATCCCGACACTGATGGAGGCCGGACGCCGGCTCTCAATTGGACTAGGGGCAGTGTACGTGAAGTTCCAGGGTCGGAACTGTAGGTACACCGACGCGCCTCACGAATGGGACCCCACCACGGGAACCTTCGGTGAGGTGCCAGACCAGCCGCAGACACCAGTGGGGGAGTCATCTAGGCTCCCATTAAAAACAACCCGGAGGCATCCGCGACTGAACCTGCTCCGGCAGGGTCGGCCACCCCATGCTGCCGCCACCTTAGGCGCCGTCCCTTCATCTGGTACGGCGCTGGACGACATGATCCTGTCCCCGGCTTCGACCCAGGAGGGAGACGGCTTCGACGAGGGCGACCTGTTTGCTGGGCTCAGACTGGAGCGATGGCGTCCCTTTCGTCGGCCTGTAAAATCATCCAGGCAAACCTCCATCACAGTCAGACCGCGACGGCTCAGCTTCGACTTAGACTTCTACGACATAAGGGGCAATGCCTATGAATGGATATCTAGTTATTTAAGAAATAGGAAGCAATGTACAGAGATATCCAAAGTTATAAAGAAACCAGACGGAATATATTCTAATTTAAATCAGTAGCAATAATAAAAAAGTGTGGTGTGCCTTGTGAAGGCCGCAGGAACCCGTTGGATGCGGGAAGCACAGGACCGGTCGAAGTGGAGGTGCTTGAGGGAGGCCTATGTCCAGCAGCGGACGTCTTTCGGCTGAAATGCTGATGATGATGATGTGTGCCTCAGGGGGGTGTGTAATGGGCACGCCACAATTGCGGCGATAAGTCCCCTCTTTGAGGAGTGGCTAGGGAGGCGCCACGGCGTCCTCACCTTCCGCCTAACGCAGGTCCTCACCGGGCACGGCTGCTTCGGGAGGTTCCTGTCCAGAATAGGGCGGGAGGAAACGCCCGGGTGTCACCATTGTGTGGATCGCCCGGAGGACACGGTGGAGCATACGGTGGAGATCTGCCCAGCTTGGGCAGAGCACCGCCGTGTCCTCACGGAGGCGATCGGCGGCGGCGATCTCTCGCGTCCGGCCCTAGTCCGGGCCATGGTACGGAGCGAGAGTGCATGGGAGGCTGTCGCCTCCTTCTGCGAAGCAGTGATGCTCGCGAAGGAGGAGGCGGAGCGCGTGAGGGAGAGGCAATCCTTGCGCCCTCACGCCCCTAGCCGCCGCAGGAGACGCCCTGGGCGTCGGGAATCGATAGCCGATTCCCGGCCACCGTAGGCGCGGGCTTGCGGACGGCGAGCAATGGGCAGCTCGCCGTCCGGTAAGGACCAGGCCCGGGTCGACGGCGCGTTGTGTTCCACGCGCGCCTCAAGGAGATGTCAGCACCAACTGACGGGGTCCGCTAGGGCCGATGCCCGCCAGGGTCGCGGGTTGTTCGAAAGAGATACCGTGGCCCCTGGCACAGGCAACTGAAGGAACACGGGTGGGTTTTAGTCAGTAAGAGTCTGACACTCCCTTCCGCTCCGCCCAGAGCGGGAGGGGTCATTTGAAAAAAAAAGGGGGGTGTGTAATGTTTGGTATAAAAACAGATAGTCTAATTTTATTTGACATACCTTTCATATGATATAATTTTCATATGCTATAAAAACCTTTTAACCTAATATCATATGATCTAATGTTATATTTGATATAATTTTCTTTTTCTCTAATTTCATTTAGTATAACGTTCATTTCACATAGTTTTCATATTGTATAATGCTCCCTTTATATACCTAATGTTTATTTGACCTAGAACATCTAATTTTCTGCCCTTCGCTCGCTCTTGCATTCTATGTCGACGGAGCGGGTCCATATTGGCTCACCTAAAGTTCTTTACCCGAAATTGTTCTTCCTAATGATTTGTAATCCGAATGATCAGTCTTCCTAAAACTTTTCATCCTAAAGTTTTCATTCATACTATTTGTAGTTCTACCGGCGATGTTCACTCATGTTTCCGAAAATTGTAATTAATAATACCCACCAAAAACATTCTGTAAAAAAACTAGCCAAGTCTCGATGAAGCTGTTTGTTTATCTCTAAAAGTAATAAAATCTAGACAAAGTCGTGCCAAGTCTAAGGTTCCTTACTGCGATTTTTTTATTAAGTATTATAGTTAATGTTGTGTGACTTGGCCGTTGAACATTCTTTATACGTTAGTGGGTACAAGTCAATTTTGTTTACACGTAATGAATGCTGAATCTTCTGCTCTCTTCTTTTTGGAGGGTCAAATCGACCACCGATCTAACATAAAATAGACGTACAGACTGACTTCTATCAATGATTATAAGTCCGTCTGTACTGTACTGGAAATAATTTTTTATACTGTTTGTTACAGGCTCACCTATACATAAGTATTATTGAAATAGGTTCGCAGCTATATCAAGCCTACAATTGACTGGTTATTGAATCAACGTTTTCCAAGTGGCAATTTTCCATCGTCAATGGGTAGCGGTTCTGGGGACAGATTGGTGCAATGGTGTCATGGAGCACCTTATTTTGTACCCTTCAACGGCCAAGTCACATAATAATAATACAAGCGCAGTAAGGAACCTTAAACTTGGTGTTGGGGCGTAACTCCCAACAGTGAAAATGTTATGGTTTTGTTATGTAAGGTGCGTTATGTTATGTTATGTTATGTAAATGAGTAGACGAATGATTTCCCTTGATGGATTTATTGCTACTGAATGTAATTACATAATTGTTCTACTTAAATGCTATGTTGAAGGAATGCACAGCTAAACAATATTGATGTGCATAAAGAAATGTGTGACGTACAAACTACCACAAAGGTCAATGTACAGCGTAGCTCGTACATATTGCCCACTCAGAAAGAGTAACTGTAAGAGCGTGAACAATAAAAATGAAAATGTTATTGTTAAATAATAAATGTTAAAAAAGAAGATAAAATGTATAAGAAAATAATCTAATCCGAGCCTTATACTATTAAATCACAACGCGCAATAGGCGACGTTGCTTTGTTGAGTGTATGTGCACTCGATAAGTGCGCTACGCTGTCGTCTGTGTGACGTCAAATACAGCTGTGTTGTCCACGATGCTTGTAGTCGACCTCTTTCGAGGCGGTGGATTGGGAACAGGCGATGTCTCAGGTTTTTCTTGACTCGTGCAATGTTGGCGAAGTCGGTGGTAAGCATATATTGCACCTGCTGTCGCTGCTACTGCTGCCAATGTGTATATGACAACATATTGGTGAACATCGTGGAATGTTGCCCGATCAGAGATGATGTCTTCTGCGGTCGCGGCTTTCATCTGTTCTATCTGTTTTCCCAGATCTTGCAGTAATGATCTTTGCTCCATTACCGTCTCATTCTCGGGTTCGTGTTTCAAAACCGGTACCGATAGGTTGAAGATCCGATTAATTGGAGGGATTTCCAGTGTAAGTTCTTCCACCTGGGCATGCATTATGTCCATCAGTTGCCTGTGGGAATGTACAGTGAACGTCTCGCTTTTCATAGTGCAGTCGCGTTGGGCTATCAAGTCAGCCAGGCGTTCTCGTTACAGCCAACAAGGGCCGCGTCACTCACTTCATTTCCACACCATCAGTCCATTAAGCTCATTTTACCTATAAGTACCTTTGGGACAATACAGTAGTGTTTCAGTACTTACCTTCTTTTATTCCATTCATCCCTCATCTAAAAGTAATGTATGGTCTAGCAAGGGATCATACATTCTTTTTGGTCCTTCGACTGTGAAATCGTACGCTATATAGACCATTTCGCGCGCGTAGACAGTATAGCGGGAAGCTATCCAGTGACTCAAAGTGTGTGTTGTGTTGAGTGACTATAAAACTTTGGGACTAACAATTGTCTCAGGGTCAACAAGGATCCGTAAACTATCAGGAGTTCAGTGCAGTCATTTTAAACATTGGGACTAACAAGTGTCTCAGGGTCAACAAGGACCGTAAACTATCAGGTGTAATTGGAGGGATTTCCAGTGTAAGTTCTTCCACCTGGGCATGCATTATGTCCATCAGTTATATGGGAATGTACAGTGAACGTCTCGCTTTTCATAGTGCAGTCACTTTCGAGTGTCATTACCCCTGCGTTGTTAAGTACTTAGTTCAGTTGAAACTTGATTCCCGCATATGACGCGTATTTTGCAAGCGTCACAGCAAAAGTATAGATAGCTGTTTATGTTGCTAAGTGCCAACCACGTGTTTTGACAGCTCTCATGTTTTGTTTTGCAGCCAGACGAATCTTGCGTCTTCTTGCAGAGGCTCTCATCAGACTGCATGTTGTATATTGGTGACTTCATGGTGCACAGTTAGTTACACCCTACTGCCGATAGTTCCGCTATCGGCAGTAGGGTGACCATGTCAAAGCCACTCTTTTTTGGGACAGGAATGACGTGATAAACTTCGTAGTTTTCTCTACTGATTAACGGTATCCGTATCTCAATAATTAGGTATTTCTCTGTCATTTTTGCCTTCACTTGTAAAAGTTGATATAGGCGGAAGAAATCATCTTGAATGTTGTTGATGGGAAGTGCCACATCCTTTGAGAGCTGACCGGATATGACGTTCAATTCGTCCCGTAGCTGTTCTGGCGCAATGAGGTGTAAGTTCATCTTGCCGTTGTAAATGTTGGTTACGGTATCCAATAGAATCTCTTGAACATTTCTTAGATGCTCTATAAAGCTGTTTGCAGAGATTGCCGACATCACAAAGTCGATTGATAGTTCTTGAGATTCAATTTCTTGCTGAAGGCTGCTCGTTAGCTTGTCTAGTCTTAGCAGATGTTGATTGAATAGTTTGTATTGTTTTTCGATTGTTTCTTCCGATCTTCTTAGCACGTTGTATTCGGCTTCTATTATAGTTGTCTGATTCTTAGACAAAAGGGCCAGATGTTTCTCATTTTCTTTGATGAGTTGTATATCCCGTTGATATTGTTCGGCGAATTGGTCATCCAATACTCCGAACAGGGAACGTGCGATTGAACCGACACCGTTGATAAGGCCGCGTTTGCTTCTCATATTCACCCGACCTTGCGGATTCAGCAAAATTCGGTTGTAGTGGTCGAGTTCAGCGAACGCGTGATGTAGTTGTAATGAAATAACGTCACATTGAGTCTTCTGTTTAAGTTTTGAACATATAGTTTCGAGATGATCGTTGAATTTGGTGAACACTGTTGTACCATGCCAGTAGGGTTTGACGTCGTAGTATACAACTATCTTCCACTCGTCGCGAATCAATTTCATGTCGGTGACTTTGTCGAAATATAGACCTTGTTGCAATTCGATAAAGTTTGTTGTTGTGTTTGTTGTCGCGCTTGCTGGACTTAGTAGGTATAGCAGGGTCATTACTAAACCGATCAAGTTGATTTTTCCTGTCTTGGCAGTTTGTTGACGTTTTGTTGTAGTCTCGTTAGTAGCTTGATTTTTGTGTTCATTTTCGGTGTTTTGTTCAATAGAGTTTTCCTCGTTGTCTATTGGTAGAATAGATAGCTTTGTTATGGGTCTCTTTATGGAGCCATTTCTTGTTTTCAGGGTCACGATACGAACATATCCGTCGTTTCCTGGGTGAAGATCTGTTACTCTGCCCATCAACCATTTTCCTGCGGGCCGCTGGTCATCATGTACAACAACCAAATCACCAATCTTCACGTTGGTTCTGAGGTTTGTGCCACTTTGTTCTTGCTAACAGTTGGCACAAGTACTCGTTTTTCCACTTCTTCCAGATTTCTGAATATATTTTTCTAGTCAGCTCCCATCTTGTTCGGGCGTCTTCTCTTGTTTCGATGACGGTCAACCCTGACCTCCCTGTTAGGAAGTGTGCTGGCGTCAGACAGTCGAGGTCTTCCACATTTTCACTCAGCGCACACAGAGGTCTGGAGTTTAGACATGCTTCTAGTTTTGTTAATATTGTGGTGAACTCCTCGAATGTTAACCTTTGCTCACCGACCACTCGTTTTAAATGGTGTTTCAAGCTTCTAACGGCTCGTTCCCACAATCCGCCCGCCGAAGGCCATGCAGGAGCATTGAAATGCCACTGTATGAACATTTCGGCGACTTCCTTCTGTAGTTGTTCGTTCCTGTAGGTGTTCTCTATTTCCTCGTATTGTTCCATGAGCAGTCGATTAGCGCCGACAAAGTTTGTGCCATTATCGCTGTACATGTGGCGGGGCGGGGTACACTACATAAATACGAAAAACTTTATTCCGACAGTCACAAATACGAATTTCAAAATACCGATTTTCATAATTCCGAATGGTTCAAAATTCCTAATATAACAACTCCGATTTATCATTCATCCTATTTTTATAATTCCGAAATTTCAATATTCCTAACGTTTATAAGTACTATTCTCAAAATACCGAGTTCCAATAGATCGAATAACAAAACGTCCGAATTAATGAAAATTCGGAACATCAAAAATACGAATTCCGATTAATTAGAATTCCGAATTAATTATAATTCCGAAATAAAAACGCCTTGTAAAACTGAATAACAAGACAAATATACGAGTAGAATACGGAATATCGAAGCACAAAATATCGATAAATGCTAATACGATGCTACAATATTGCGATGCACGTAACTGTGAAAGACCCGTCTCTGCGACGCCACTACACTTCCATGCACGTTACTGCGATAGATCTTCACTGCGACACTACTAGACTTCGATGCACGGTAAAGGTATTTATATTGTCATTCGCTTGCTCTTGCATCCTAGTATCGACGGAGCCCCGCTTCGCGGGGCCCCTATTTCTGTGTAAAGGGTTTAAAGTAACATGCATGCAGCAAGCATGCAGCATGGAAGCAAACACGCAGCATGCTGCATGCCAGCAAGCATTCAGCATGGAAGCAAACACACAGCATGCAGCATGCAAGCAAGCATGCAGCAAGCATGCAGCATGCAGCATGGAAGCAAACACGCAGCATGCAGCAAGCATGCAGCATGGAAGCATACACGAAGCATGCAGCATGCAAGCAAGCATGCAACAAGCATGCAGCAAGCATGCAGCATGCAAGCGAGCATGCAACATGCAGCAGGCATGGTTTCTGTCACGGCTCCGGCGCTGCGGTTCTCCGGCGGCCCCACGTGTGCTAATCGTCGCAGACGGCTTTCGCTCACCACCACGGCTTCGGCTTGTTGGCCGGCTTCGCCGGCCAACCTCAGCCGCGGCGGCTCGCTCACAGCCTCCTGCTCCTCAGCCTGCGGGCCGCCTCGCCCCTACGCGCCTACGCGATTTTAAATTACACTCTAGGGGTAGGGCAGACAAGACTGCGTGGAGTCGGATTTACAGCGATTCGTTTCTGTCACTAAAACCTAATTTTTTTTAGCAAATGTTTTAGAGCTAACAATTTTATTATAAATGAACATTCGGAATAATACACATTATACAGGGTGTTTGGTGCATCGTTTGCCAAATGGAATTGGCCGAAAGGAGAGGTCATTTGCTATCTCTTAAGGCCCAGTAACTAATTCCTTGTTACACCGGTTTTTTTATTATGACATTTTAATTTTTATTTAGAAAAATCTAAGAACTCTGCATATAAGCTCAAATTTAAAAAAAAGTCATGAGTATAGCCTTCAAATTTCATTTTAATTCTTATGTTTACTCTTGTATGGTTCTATGAAATTCAAAATTACTTGCGAATAACATCTAGTTCCTTTTTAATAACTCACCAAGTTTTTGAAAAAAGGAAAAATACACTTAACACTCAACTTTAAATAGCTGTAAAAAAAAAACTAAAAGCGATCGGGATCTTCGAATTCTTTTAAAAAGTTCTCTAGTTTGTTTCCTTTCCAACGGTGTACAATATACAAAAAAAACTTTTAATAACTTCAGTAATTCGCTAAATGTGTAATCGAGACACATCAGGCTGATATTCGATATTACGGTAAGAACACTAGTTTTCACATAAATAACATCATTTAAGTAGGTGGATAGTGTTATCTCACTCTTACGCAGTCTCTTATCTCTTTCTAGGGTTCTAACTTTCCTCGAACTTGAAATAAAAATATACTTTTATTTAATAAGTACCTAATTATAAATTTTGTTCAAATTGGCCTCCACTATTGCTTACACACGCGCGACATCTTCATCTTATCTCGACTGTATTGTATTTCTGCTTTGATAGTGACTTACAACCGTACGCGCTAACATGCAATGCAAACCCATTTTAGCTCTACTTCGTACCTCACCGATGTTCTAGGTAACGGCTTTGACGTCACTCTGCCAGATGTCATGTTATCCCGCACGGATTGTACTTTCTTATTCATTACGCAATAGTGGAGGACAATTTGAACAAAATATAAATTTTGTACAAATAGTCCCCTTTAGGTACTTATTAAATAAAAGTTTAATTTTTATTTCAAGTTCGAGGATAGTTAGAACCCTAGAAAGAGATAAGAGACTGCGTAAGAGTGAGTTAACACTATCCACCTACTTAAAGAATGTTATTTATCTGAAAACTAGTGTTCTTACTGTAGTATCGAATATCAGCCTGATGTGTCTCGATTACACTTTTAGCGAGTTACTGAAGTTATCAAAAGTTTTTTTTTGATATATTGCACACCGTTGAAAAGGGGACAAACTAGAGAACTTTTTAAAAGAATTCGAAGATGCCGATCTCTTTTAGCTTTTTTTTTACAGCAATTTAAAGTCGAGTGTTAAGTGTATTTATACTTTTTTCAAAAACTTTGTGAGTTTTTAAAAAAGGAACTAGATGTTATAAGCAAGTAATTTTGAATATCATAGAACCATACAAGAGTAAACATAAGAATTAAAATAAAATTTGAAGGCTATACTCATAACTTTTTTTTAAATTTGAGTTTATATGCAGAGTTCTTAGATTTTTCTAAATAAAAATTAAAATGTCATAATAAAAAAACCGGTGTAGCAAGGAATGAGTTACTGGGCCTTAAGAGATAGCAAATGACCTCTCCTTTCGGCCAATTCCATTTGGCAAACGATGCACCAAACACCCTGTATAATACAATACTTAGGACATATGACTTTATTTCATGCAAAATTAGGAGATTCAATTATTATAGTACTCGATATTATGACAGAATAGATTTAGAAGTAAAGATAATTATGTAAAACAAAATTTCGAATTTTTGAACATTATGGTTATTGAAGTTTATAGCAAACGTGTTATGGATAATGACTTTCGGACAAACAATTTTAGGAGAAGAAAGGGAGTACCAATTTTAACAGGTTATTCGGAAAATTGAAAATCGGAATGACGTTTTTCGGACCGAGAACCCATCGAGCATTTGATTCTTCGAACATATGAAAATCGGAAAACAAGCAAATCGCATTTACGACTTTCGGAAACATAAATTTCGTGATTTTTAATAATAGAGATTATAATTCTTAGGTATTATGAAATTCGGACTTTTGAAAATCGGAACATCGAAATTCGGAATAAAATATTTCGGAATATTTGGGTGTTCCCGGCGGGGCGCCCCTCTCCTTGCTGCCATTCTGTTAAGGGCTGCCAAAAATGCCGAGCTTGTAAGGTCAGAGACCAACTCAATGTGCACTGCCTTTGTTACCATGCAAACAAAGATGGCTATGTAACCTTTAGTGGTTTTAGCTCCTCTTCCTTTATTCATCTTAACATCGACAAATCCCGTGTAGTCCACTCCTGTATGGTGGAATGGCGGGGCAGGGTTTATTCTTGCAGTCGGCAGTTCACCCATGATTTGTTGTTGTTTGGTTGGACTGATTTTTCGGCATGTTACGCATTTTCTGACTTGCATTTTCGTGGCTCGCACGCCACCGATGATCCAGTATTTTTGGCGAAGGTACGACAAAGTGAGTCGCGGTCCGCCGTGAAACGTCATCTGGTGAGCTTGATCGATGAGCAAATGCGTTAGGCGGCCGTCGTGAGGGATGATCATCGGATGCTTCATCTCTTCAGTTATTGTGGCGTTGTTCAATCTTCCTCCGACACTTAGCAAGCCTTCTTGATCAATGTAAGGACTGAGAGGCAGTAACTTGCTATTTGATGTCACTCTGCCGTGTTTACGTAAATGACTCATATCCGTTTCAAATACATTTTGTTGTTTCTGTTTTACAATTGCCTTAGTTGCACTGTTCAATTCTTGCAACGTAAGGTAACTTGGTAATTGGCGACGTTTCGAGTCCAATGTTCGAACTGTTAAGTTCAATGCTCTGTGTATCCATGCGACTATTCGAATGACACGATTAATAGAGCTATGTTTTTGCAATAGTTTCTGTGTTGGTTTGGACAGCATTGACTTGTTTCATTGCCGTTGTTTTCATCTCTTGGTCTGACGTATAGACTATTTTGACTAGGTTCCTCATTTCAAAGGATGATAGCCAAATAGGACCTTGCCACCACAGTTTGTTTTCCTTCAATTGACCGGCGTACTGGCCTCGGCTTGCGGCGTCAGCGGGATTCTCACTTGACTTGACGTAATCCCAACACGAACGCGGTATTGCTGTGTTGATTTTTTGGACTCTGTTCTCTACATATGTTTTCCACCGTGATGGGTCTCCTTGTATCCAACCCAGGACCACCATGGAATCAGTCCAGCCATAGATTCGAATATCATGTTGATGTAAGGATTCCTTAACCTTTTGCATTAGTTTGCATAGTAGGTGCGCTCCATTTAATTCCAGTTTAGGCAATGTTGTTGCTTTTCTGTGTGGTACAGTTTTTGATTTTGCAGCGACAAGTATAACATCTGTTGATGGGTGAACTCGTGCGTAAATAACACACGCATAGGCATCCAGAGAGGCGTCACTGAAGCCGTGTAGTTCTATAACTTGTCTTCCGACACATCTAAGCCATCTTGGCACTTCACAGAAGTTTATCATCCTTATGTCCGCTTGTATTTTGCACCATTCTTTGTGTATGCTGTCGGGAACTTCGTCGTCCCATTGTAATTTGACCTCCCACAATTTTTGGAATAATAATTTTAATTTTGTTGAGAAGGGAGCCAGCCAGCCAAGTGGGTCAAACAATTTTGATATTTCAGCTAATAAGCTGCGTTTTGTCTGCGGACTTGTCTGTGTGGTGCCGGACTTAAAGAATACCACCACCCCTTACTTCCCGTGGGTGTCGTAAAAGGCGACTAAGGGTCGTACCGGAGAATGGGCAGCAGCGTTCTCTATGTATTCCACCATCATACCATACTGCGATCGCCAACCCGCCTGCCAAGCGTGGCGATTATGGCAAACCCTCCCAAAATTGGGGGAGGCCTATGTCCAGCAGTGGACGTCTATCGGCTGAAACGACGAAGCTGCGTTTTGTATGGTTTTTGTTGACGCTTGAAATCGAACATTGGAATGTAAATTTGTCCTCCTTCGAATTCCAGCATAGGCCCAAAGTTTTTGATGTTTGATCTGTTTTGAAATTGAAGACCGTGTTTTCATTGTTATGTTGAGTTGTTGCATTTTCCAAGAGTGCCGGTTCGTTTGATGACCATTTTCTAAGGTTGAATCCTCCACTCTTGAGCAATTGTTTTAGATCCGAAATTAGCTTCTGTCCTTGTTCGATGGTATGCGATCCGTGAACGAGATCATCGACGTAGAATGACTTCTCCACTACCTTAGAAGCTTCCGGGAAATTCTGACGCTCGTCCTCTGCCAGTCTTCGTAGTGTCATTAGGGCCAGGAACGGAGCAGTTTTTGTGCCATAAGTTACTGTAGCGAGCTGATATGAACGTAGAGGTTGTTCCGGTGAGTCTCGCCAGACAATCTAGGCCAGACAATGTAGGCTTTGGTCACCTTCGGCCACTAAAATTTGCCTATACATCTTTTCGATGTCAGCTGTGTAAGCATATTTGTATTGCCTCCACTGTATTAGTGTTGTTTGTAAATCTTGTTGTAGGTTGGGGCCCTTGTACATAAGATCGTTTAAGCTCCAACCGGTAGTTGTTTTTGCGGATGCATTAAATACAACCCTGTACTTGGTTGTTGTTGACTCGGCGCGTTCGACGCCGTGGTGCGGCAGATAGCAGTCGCGTGTCTTGTTACATGTTGATTGTTTCATATGACCTAAGTCAATGTACTCCGCTATAAATTCTTTATAGGCTTTTGCTAAATGTTGTTGTTTTCCTAATCTTCGTTCTAACGTTTTGAATTGGGCCGTGGCCATCTGTTTGGAAGAGCCCAGCTTGCATTCCCAGTCGTTTATCATTGGAAGTCTCACTTCGTATCTTCCATTTTTTAAGCGTTGTGTGGTATCAGTGTAGTACTCAACGCATTTCTGTTCTTCCGCTGAGAAATCGGTTCGGTCTTTGATGTCTTCGGAATCCCAGAACTGTATCATATCCTCTAGATTGTTCAATACTACGTTGCATTGTAATGATGTAGTTTTGACGTGTCCGCATAGCAGCCAGCCTAAGTATGTTTGTTGTGCGATGGGCCGTGTGACGTCATCGCCTTTAATGATTCCTCCTAGCATGATCTGGAGTAAATGTCTGCTCCAAAGAGCAGATCTACTGGTCGGCTGCTGTTGAATTCCGGATCCACTAAGTTGATATTTTGTATTTGAGGCCATGACGGTTTTGTAAAAGTTTTGTTCGGTAGATTCTTGATTAGGTTTTTCATTATGTATACTGATTTCCTGAACGTGAAGTCATCGAAGACAGAGCTGCATGAAATGTTATCATGCCCTTGCAATGGCTCTCCTTTTCTCCAACTCCAAAGACAGCTCCTTTACATTTCTGTCGTTTGATCCCAAGAAGTTGTGCTGCTCGTTCTGTTATCAGTGATATCTGTGACCCTTGGTCTACAAGAGCTCGCATGTTGTACTGAGTCCCATCAGCTCCCTCTACCTTTACTATGGCGGTCGCTAATAGAATCTCCGATGCGTCTTCATCATCTTGAGAGACATGAGATGATGAATTTGCTTGGTTTTGTTCATTGTTTTTTGATGCAGCCTCGTGCAATAACGTATTGTGCTTAGCTTTGCACTTGCGACATCGGTTGTTTGACGTACATTTTTTGCCCTTATGACTGAACAGGCAATTTATGCAGACTTGCAACTTGTTTATTGTGGCAAGTTTTTCGTCGTTCGACATTTCTAAAAACTTTGCACAAAAATAGAGGCCATGTTCGTCGTTGCAGAGTGGACAAGTAAACGTTGACGCATGGTACGATTTCGTAACCTGGTTATTACTAGCCACTTGATTCTTGTTGTTATGATAGCTGTGTTTGTTGTTATGGGATGCTTCTTGATTCTGATTTGTCGCCGAACTTGTCTTCTGACCGTTGTCTTGTTTACGCTGCGACGATTCCATTGAAGTAAACTTCGCCTCTAGGTAGTCTAAGAAATCCTTTAATACAGGTAATTCTCGCGAGTTTTTCAGTGATTCAATGTAATCTGAGTATGTTTCAGCGTCCAGTTTTTGTGCCAAAATGTGCACTAGTAGCGGATCCCAGGTTCTGATATCCACTTCTAAATTCTTGATGGCGTGCAAACATTCTATTGTGACGTCATGTATTTTTTTGATAGGTGCTAATGACTGTTGTTGCATAGTAGGCAGATTGAAGAGCATGTTGATATGCGATGTAAAGATAAGTTTCTTGTTGTTGTAGCGATTGTTGAGAATGTCCCAACACACTAGTTAATTGTCCGAGCTTATTTGTAAGTGTTGTATCAACCTTTCAGCTTCTCCTTGGATCTTGCTTTTCAAAAATTGCATCTTCTGCGCATTAGACAAGGATGTATTGTTATGGATTGCTTCCGTGAAAAGGTCTTTGAACGGTATCCACTGGTTAAACTTTCCGTGAAATGCTGGTATTTCCAACTTTGGTGTCGTTTTTTCTCGATAGGCTCCGGACCACATCTTGGTGTTTAATGCCTTCTTCAGATCGATATATTGATTTACGAATCTTGTATAGCGCTCTTCATATATTGCGTTCTTGTCCCCGTTGAGTTCGCACTCGAGTTCCCAATGGAGACAGTCAATAGCAGACCAACGCGCTTGTAACGTTTGCAACGCATCCTGGAATTCCCATTTTTCTGTGATAAATTCCACTTGAGTGTTGGCAACAGCTCTCATGAAGGCCTTGAAGTTCGCCGATTGTTTGCGTAAGAGGTCGTCCAGTTTGCTGTTGGACCCCGTGTCCCTCTTGTTAGGGCTTTGTTGTTGCCGAGGAGGCGATTGATCTCTGTTGTTGCTCTCAGTTATGTTATTGGTTTCTCCTTCCTCCTCGCCGTCTTGTTGCTCTTGCAATTTCTTGCTCGAAGTACTTGCTTGACCTTGTTCAGAGGTACTTTCTATCGGTGTTGGCTGCACCGCCGGTCCTCCTGCGGACCGTTTGTGCGCCGATAGTTCCTGATTTCGTTGGAGAATCAACTCCTTGACTTCCTTATAACATTTCAATGGCGTGTTATATAATGTTAGAGTTAATTCACATGGAAAGACATATTTTATAATAGCGATTTATTCAATACGTGTTGACAATACAATATATGTGACAGCTACTAAATCTATAGAACATGAAACATGTCATCGAGTATTTGCGACAGTGATGTGGCCAGTACTCACACTCCTCTTCACGGCACTATCGCGATCATCAGGAGAGCCCTAGGCTGCTGCGCAACCTCATCACTCGCGGACCAGCTAGAGCCTTGGTCAGCAAGTCTGCTTCCATATCTTCGGTTCGCAGATATTTCAGTTCTAATGCTCCTTCTTGGATACAGTTCCTTATGAAGTGCATTTTCAAATCAATGTGTTTCGATTTTGAAGTCACCATTTGATTTTTACTGAGTTTGATAGCTGCTTGATTATCATTCAAGATAACTATGCGTTCGTAGTTAGCTCCCAAGTCGTTAAAGAAGTTCTTCAAGTGGATAGCTTCTTTTGCAGCTTCGGTTATAGCTACGTAGGTACTCTGACTCGGCTGTCGATAAAGCGATGCTCTTTTGTTTTTTCGACATCCAACTTATAGTCGTTCCAGCATATTTAAAACAGTAGCCCGAAAAAGACTTTCTGTCTAGCTTGCAGGCGCCCCAATCTGCATCTGCCATTCCATACAGGTCTTTCCCTGTTTTCGTGAATGTTAAGCCCATGGTTTTGGTGGCTTTTAGGTACCGGAGCACTCTTTTGGCACACTTGAAGTGCTCTTCCGTATAGCAGTCATTAAACTGTGATAGGTAACTAATAGCAAACATGATGTCTGGGCGAGTTGCTACGGCCAAATACATGAGTGTTCCTATTAGGTTCTTGTATGGGATATGCTGGTTGGTATTTTTGTCTCTCTTTTCTAATTTTAGTCCAGGCTCCATGGGCGTTGAAACTGATTTACAGTCTTCCATTTTGAACTTCTTTAGCGTATCTTCAATGAATTTATGTTGATTTAATTTTATATCATCTCCATTGTACGATACATCTATGCCAATCAGCCGTTTCGGTTTTCCCAAGTCTTTTAATTCGAATTTTGAATTTAGCAGGTCTTTAACTATTTTTAATGTTTTCGGACACGAGTAGGCAATTAACAAATCGTCGACATAAATCGCTAATAAAATTTTGGCTCCTCTTTTCTCCAGAATGTATATACATGGGTCAGCTTCTGATGCTCGAAACCCTATGTGTTTCAATTCTTTGTCGAGTTTGATGTACCATTGCCTCCCTGCCTGCTTGAGTCCGTAGAGAGCTTTGATAAGACCGCAAACCTTTTCTTTTGGGTTGCACTTAATGTCTTTTAGCATCTCTTTAGTTTTGTTGTAGATGGTTAAGTCCTCTTTTGTACTTTCATCGACCATGATTTCAGTCAAGTATTCTTCTAAGTAGCCGGGGTATTTCATGACTATCTTTTCTTCCAATTCGCCGTTTAGGTACGCAGTTGTTACGTCCATTTGGTTCAATTGTAATCCCTCTTCTACGGCTATGCCGACGACTGATCTGATCGAGCTTAGTTTAGCAACGGGAGCGTAAGTCTCATTAAAGTCAATCCCTGGTCGCTGGGTAAAGCCCCGTGCTACGAGTCTGGCTTTTCTTGTGACGCTATCATCAGGTCCAATTTTTAACCCCCGACGCAAAAACGACGGGGTGTTATAAGTTTGACGTGTCTGTGTGTGTGTGTGTGTGTGTGTGTGTGTGTGTGTGTGTGTGTGTGTGTGTGTGGGTGTGTGTGTGTGTGTGTGTGTGTGTGTGTGTGTGTGTGTCTGTCTGTGGCATCGTAGCTCCCGAACGGATGAACCGATTTTGATTTTGTTTTTTTTGTTTGAAAGGTGAATTAGTCGGGAGTGTTCTTAGCTATGTTTAATGAAAATCGGTCCAAGATGGCCGCCGCCACAAAATGGCGGATTACATATTTTTTCACAACTCCCTTAATATGGGTATCAAATGAAAGGGCTTGAATTGTAGAATACTATACACTATGATAAATTTCAAATCCAAGATGGCCGCCACCACAAAGTGGCGAATTACATTTTTTTTTTCAAAATGGGTATTAAATGAAAGGCTTGCCTAGTAGAATACTATACGGTATTACAAATTTCAAATCCAAGATGACCGCCACCACAAAATGGCGAATTATATTTTTTTTTTCAGAACTCCTTCAATATAGGTATCAAATGCAAGGGCTTGACAAGTGTACTATATAGAATGGAAATGGATGAGGAATATTAACTAACGAAATGAAAACTAAAAACTTGAAAATTATTTTTTTTGTCTGATGAATGCCCTAGATTGATAAGGAAAGTGGAGTGATGACTGGTACCTACTGATGACCATTTTTACGAATGGAATTATCCTACTTAACAAACGTATTTCTACATCAGATAGTGTCGCAGTCCCATTTTATAAACTAGATCTGAAATACCTAAGATATCTAATAGCTATGAAATACTTATACGAAAGTTGAATAACTAAAGGAAGAACTAGAAAAAGGATATAATAAAACAAAAAAATCTGTTTAGTCTTAAAAAAATATTCTTTAACTACTTATAAATTAATAATTATTTTTTGACGGATAAAAAACCTGATTAAACACCAAATTACCTGAATCTTAAAATGCAAGAAAATAAAAGAAATGAAATACAAAAATTAAGGAGTCCCTACAAAAAGCATGAAATAAAAAATTAAATTAAAAAGGAAATTGCTCATTTCTCTACTGACCGCCGTTGCGCATCAAACAATTTTGTATGCTACCATAAATTGGATATAAAAGCGGGGTAATGTCGTACTTTCGTAGGAAATTAAAATTATCCATTTATTTTGTGGGGTTTTTGTTGTACTTTGATTTTCTGCTCAGTTTTGAGGTTAGTTTTGTAACAAATCTTCCAACAAAAAAACAGTATTTTACAACAATATGATTTGATTCACATAAAACAACAGAAAATAGTTCCAATAAATCGACGAATGATCCCAATTAAATAATATTACAAAGGTAGGTCATGCTAAATGTAGGTTTTGATAGGAAATAGAAAATAAAAATGCTTGAATATAGGAATGCAATAGTTTCATTGGTCCATATTATCATCATATTCATAAAATATGTCGTCTAAAAGCGGAGCCGGTGGCTCCACAGACCTAAATCGAGCCCAACTAAGATACCACAAAATGGTCATAATGAGAGCACATCATCCCATTGTCTGATTACCCACCAAACAATTGCAATAATAGCTATTAATATCACCTACTGAGTTACTTATTAATTAAAATGTAAGCCTAACCTTTGTCCCATTGCCATTGCCATTGTAACCATTGCCAGGATGCCCAGAGGACACGGTGGAGCACACGGTGGAGGTCTGCCCCGCTTGGGCGGAGCACCGCCGTGTCCTCGTAGAGGCGATCGGCAGCCACGGCGACCTCTCGCGTCCGGCCCTGGTGCAAGCCATGGTCCGGGGCGAGAGGGAGTGGGAGGCAGTCACCTCCTTCTGCGAAGCAGTCATGCTAGCGAAGGAGGTGGCGGGACGGTTCAGGGAGAGAGCCTCCCGTCTCAGCCGCCGCGGGGGACGCCCCAGGCGTCGGGAGCCGCGTGACGACTCCCGGCCACCGTAGGCGCGGGCCTGCGGGCGGTGAGTAATGGGTAGCTCACCGTCCGATCAGGACCAGGCCCGTGCCGGACGGCGCGTACGTGTTCCACGCGCGCCTCAAAGAGATGTCAGCCTCGAGGAGGGGCCCCTTAGGGCCGAAGCCTGCCGGGTCAGCGGGATTGTCCGAAAGGGTTACCGCTGGCCCGGAACATAAAGGGCTAAGGAAGGAACACGGGTGGGTTTTAGTCAGTAAGAGTCTGACACTCCCTTCCGCTCCACCCAGAGCGGCTCCTCCCGCTCTGGGTGGAGCGGAAGGGAGTGTCAAATGACTCCTCATTTGATGATTTCCCATCCGCAAAAAAAAAAAAAAAGCCTAACCTTTGTGCTGACATGTCGTGATTTAATTCTTCCCCTTACTAAATACGTGTCCGTTCCCAGTACCAACGGCAAGTCAACCTCAATGTCTTCTGCTAGTTCAATTTCGCATATTTCGTTCCTACTTACATGCTCCCAATAATACGACTAACATCTAAAAATAAATATAATAGATATATCATATTCAGTAAAGAAATTGATCTTAGCATTAGTTTAATAGAAAATATACACATTGTATTAGTTTAATAGAAAATACACATATTGTCACAGAGGCAAAAGTCACAAACAAAATCAAATCGAACTAAGTAAAGTATAACTGGTGGTTCTTAATTCTCATCTCATCTTCCTCTTAGCGTGTCGATAGCAATCTAAATGGACTCGGCCCAGAATTCAGCCACTTGTTTGCCGCCATCACCAGCGTCCTTCAGTTCCAGTAACGTGCAGCAGACGGGACACGATATTAAGTGTCCCATCGTTTGTGGAACAGCACAACATTTACACTCCAAGGCGGAGTCGTCTATGAATCTCCACCTGAACAGGTTTTCCTTACTTCGGCCAACCGTGGTCCCAAGCTTACCCAAGGTAACCCATGTCCTGGTAGGAGCTCTTCAGCCGGTGGAACGAATTGTTTGGGTAAGGAAGCACTGTGTCGCCACAGCTTCAGTCTTTATTGTGATCGTTCGCAAGTGAGTGGTACAACACACTTTCCCACTTTCTCATCATGATGCATTTAAATGTATATTTTGAATATAGTTAAACTGCTTCTAGTATTAGCTGTAAACAACAAAATACAAATGTGCTGAAAGACTTCCATTATATCCGTTGCCTCTCCGACTTGATGACGGGGTAGACACAACTCCCACAGCGTGACATTTTTAACGAAATCATTGGTGATTTACTGCACTGAGAACACAAGCCGTAGTCGTAAAAACGTTCTACACAATCCACATCACAGAAACAGTACAATGGTCTCTATAAGAATTCTTGACCGTGCAGAAATCTGAAGACTCAACTGGACACGATGTTAACGCAATGATAAGTTATTTTTTAGCACAACAAACTCAACAACTATCAATACACAAGTAAAAACAATGTTCGCTGCGGAGTGCTGGTCGGCAGGTCGGCCGACATGAGATGTTTTGTTTGACAAATAATTATTGACAGTGAGTGACACTATTGACACTTTTGGCAGTTCACCTTTCACATTGCCCGTGATAGTGTTACCAACAGTTAATCTTAATCACCCTGACCATGTGATTTGTCAATAATAGAAATAGTTTTAATTAGTAAAGTAATGTAATTACACTAACAAGTATGGACAAATAATTAGTCTGAAATAAATGGATTTAATTTATTATTATTTTAAAGATGTTAAAAATATATAATTATATTAAGTTGATTATGTTAATTAAAAAATAATAAGGAGGACAAATGATAAAAAAAAAACACTTTTACACGTCAAACATATTTTTTTAAACTAGATGAGAAGGGCGTTTCCTATCTGACAACTCTGAGAAGAAAGGCCGAAAGAAACTCAGAGGTCACAATCTCTTTTAAAGCCCAGACATAATCTTGGTCAGATCATGTGCAGACCATGTATAAAGGTGTCTGAAATGTTCTTTTGGGAAAAGAACCGCACAGATTGAGTGGACCTGTCCAGTCAGTGCTCCCATTTGTCAGTAAACGTGCAGCTCAACGCAGAACTTAAGGAGCTCAACGATTCGACAAACAATACCAAAGAAGGGACATTTGGGTAGGCCGTACTCCAACTGCCAGATCATGACTAAAACGGAATCAATGACCCAGGAAGAATGTCATAGTTGAAATTATTTTTAAAACTCAGCGTCTGTCTTTATACCTACTAAGCGTTAAGACCGATTATGGGGATGTTCTTAAAATTGGCAACACTGCTTTTACAAAAATATTCCATTTAAAAAAGTATGCAATAAAATCGAATTAATAACTAATTAAATACAAAATATTAACCTCACATACGATTTCAATCAACTGAACTCAGAAAAGATAAAAAAATATTTTATAATTTATAAGTATATTTTTATGGCCATACTCTATTGCTTTAAAGCGGTACTGGTTATGGGCAATTTCCTTTAAAAAACCCCCGACTCAAAAAAATTATAAAATTAAATGTAAATAATTGGAAAAGGATCAAATAATTTAAAAACCCCCAACTTAAAGAATCTAGGTAACGAGACTAAAACAGATAAATTCATATAGCAGTCGGGGGACCTCTTAGCACAGAAGGTGTTCCACAGAACGGTCCCCCGACTTCCATATATAAATTTATCTGTTTTAGTCTCGTTACCTAGATTCTTTAAGTTGGGGGTTTTTAAATTATTTGATCCTTTTCCAATTATTTACATTTAATTTTATTATTTTTTTGTGTCGGGGTTTTTTTAAAATTTTAATTTAATTTTTTATTTCACGCTTTTTGTAGGGACTCCTTAATTTTTGTATTTCATTTCTTTTACTTTCTTGCGTTTTAAGATTCAGGTAATTTGGTGTTTTTTTATCCGTCAAAAAAGAATTATTAATTTACAGAAGAATAATTTTTAAGACTAAACAGATTTTTTTGTTTTATTATATCCTTTTTCTAGTTCTTCCTTTAGTTATTCAACTCAAACTCAAACTCAAAGCATTTATTTCAATTAAACCAATTACAGGCACTTTTGAATTGTCAAGGGGTCGGTCAGTCAGAAAGATGAAGCTAGTTGCCCATTCCAAAGCGTAGGCGTAAGCGCGTTCCAACTTTCGTACAAATATTTCATAGCTAATAGATATCTTAGGTATTTCAGATCTAGTTTATAAAATGGGACTGCGACACTAGAAATACCTACGCTTTTTAAGTAGGGTAATTCCATTCGTAATAAAAATAGTCAAACTCAGTGGTCGTAGGTACCAGTCATCACTCCACTTTCCTCATCATTCTAGAGCATTGATCAGACTAAAAAATATTTTTAAGTTTATAGTTTTCATTTCGTTAGTTAATATTCCTCATTCCCTTTCAATATAGTGTAGGTACATTATTCTACTTGTCAAGCCCTTTCATTTGATACCCATATTGAGGGAGTTGTGAAAAAAAAATGTAATTCGCCACTTTGTGGTGGCGGCCATCTTGGATTTGAAATGTATAGTGTATAGTATTCTACTATTCAAGCCCTTTTATTTGATACCCATATTAAGGGAGTTGTGAAAAAATATGAAATCCGCCATTTTGTGGCGGCGGCCATCTTGGACCGATTTTCATCAAACATAGCTAAGAACATTCCCGACTAATTCACCTTTCAAACAAAAAAACCAAAATCAAAATCGGTTCATCCGTTCGGGAGCTCAGACAGACACACACACACACACACACACACACACACACACACACAGACACGTCAAACTTATAACACCCCATCTTATAGTCTACAACCTTCATGTTATTGCTTTTCTTTTCTATTTTCCACGTCCCGTTTTTAACGTGTGCTCTTATTTCAGATTTAATGGCCTCGTGCCAATACTCATCGTTTTCATTTTCATCAGACAGGTGAGATATTTCCGTGAGTAAATGGTTCTCTTCAGAATCTCCTAATACAAAATCTTTTGTCCATGCTGGTGGGTGCCGTTCTCTTTGTGGCCTCCCATTTTCAGGTACTTCTGCAGTCTCAGATGCGTCGTCAAATGATTCGATTTCATCTGCGTCGTCAAATGATTCGATTTCATCTCCGTCGTCAATTGGACTGTCCGGAATTTGTAAAGGTATATCATTTTTCTGTTTTCTGAATTCAATTTCTATTTCCTGTCTGTGTTTATCTTTCTTTAATTTTTCTTTTTCAGGTATGTTCGTGCGAGGTTCCTCTTCTTTTACAAGGTTTTCATAGTTCGTGTCTTTTTCCCCGAAATACATCTTGTCTATAACCTTGATGTCTCTGCTCGTCACCACGTCATCTTTTTCAGGTATGTATACTCTATAGCCCTTTGAAGATATCGAATAACCCATGAATACACCCTCCTTCGTTTTATTTGTCATTTTTCCTTGTCTTTTCTTTTTCAGAACGAAGGTTTTCCTGCCAAAAACGTGGAGGTGATTTCCAGATGGGGTTCGGCCTAACCACTTCGTGAATGGAATGTCGCCGTTTAATGCTTTTGAAGGGCTACGGTTTATGAGATAATTTGCCGTAGCTACTGCTTCCGCCCAGAGCTTTTTAGGGGCGTTAGCTTCGATCAACAGGCATCTGGCTTTTTCTAATAAAGATCTATTCTTTCTCTCACTGATTCCATTTTGTTGTGGTGTGTAAATTGTGGTCAATCTTCTTTGGATGCCATGCAGTTTAAGGAAATCGTCAAATTCCTTGTTAAGATACTCAGTTCCGTTGTCTGACTGCAGGTGTTTTATTCTTTTGTTGTGGAACGTCTCGACTTCATTTTTATATTGTTTGAAAGTGTTGAGGACATCACTTTTCTTTTTTATGAAATAGACGTGACAATATCGTGTGAAATCATCTATAAATATGACGTAGTATCTTGAGCCTGCTAGTGTCTCACACTCAAAAGGTCCACAAACGTCGCTGTGAATTATCTCCAGCTCTTGCGTCGTGTAGAGTTCATCATGTTTTATAAAAGGTAATCTTGAGAGCTTGCCTTTGATGCAGGTTTCGCATGTTTTCAATTCTTCGTTGTTCAGGTCTAATCCGTACATTAGGTCATTCTTCGCCATCTTGATCAAGTCCTTTTCATTTATATGGCCAAGTTTACGATGCCATTCCATGATGTCACCTTTTTCTTCTTTTGGTATGTAGTTTGAAGTCTCTTTCTTGTCAAACTCAAGGTAGTACAGTCCATTTTTCCGTTGTGCTGTCAGTGTCGCTTCGCCGTTTTTGTTTACGATGTATGCTTGATCTTTTTCGAAAACGACTTTGTTTCCTCTATCTGTTATTTTGCTTACAGACAGGAGGTTCACCAACATATCAGGAATGTATAAGGTATCATTAAAGTTGCAACCTACTTTTTCTGCGGTTACTTGAACTCTTCCCTTGCCTTCAATTTGGGTTGTATACTTGTTTGACGCTAATTTCAAGGTACCACTTTCTGAGCTTAGTGTCGAGAATCTGGCTTTGTTTCCGCACATGTGAGAAGAGCATCCGCTATCAAGACACCATGCATTTTCTTTGATGTTTAGATTTGCGGCATTCAGACAGACGAAGTTTAGATGTCCGCTTGTTTTTTCATTTGTGCTTTTCTTCTTGTTGCTCCAACATGCTCCTGTAGTGTGGCCCTTCTTCTTGCATGTTTTGCAGAATGACTTCATTTTATTTCTCTTGAGGAGATACGCTTCGGAGCTTTCTGGCTGTTCACTAACATTTCTGGCCTGGTATTCTTCAACAATTTTTACTTTTAGCTCGTCAGGATTTGGTAATGTATCTCGTGACTCAATAGCGATCCGAAAATTTTCAAATGTTGCTGGCAAACTATACAACAGCATTATACTTAGCAGTTCTGGAGGAATTTTTATGTCCATGTCGGCGAGCTTATCCACAATATCCATATAGTTATTTATATGGTCACGGATATCTTCGTCATTTGACATTCGCTTTAAAACTAATTGTTTCAATAAAGTTGCCTTTCTTGCGGGCCCAGTGCTTTGATAAATTGTTTTTAGTTTGTCCCATACGGCTTTAGCTGACGTGCAGATCTTTATTTGTTTCAGTTCTGACGGTGACAGGAGAAGAAATATTTCAGCTCTTGCCTTTAAGTCTTCCTTGATAAATGCCGATTTTACCGCCGCATCCGCATCTGGCGACAACACTTTTTCGCCGCTTACGATGTCCCAATAATCGTTTTTAATTAGAACAGCTTGCGCTTGTAGGCACCATGTGTAGTTCGACTTTGTTAGCGGTTCTATATTTCGATAAATCGTCGATGCCATTTTTGCGTATCTAAATTTAGAATCGACGTATTTTTCGCCAACCACGCTCTGCTACCACTTGTTAGAGTTAATTCACGTGGAAAGACATATTTGATAATAGCGATTTATTCAATACGTGTTGACAATACAATATATGTGACAGCAACTAAATCTATAGAACATGAAACATGTCATCGAGTATTTGCGACAGTGATGTGGCCAGTACTCACATATAATTCGCTTGTAAAGTAAGGATGACCCGCACTTGCTTCTGCAGAAAGACGATCATGGTTGAACTGGAATTCACTCCATAAGTTTTCCAGCATTTGCATACGCCGTTTGAAGTAGTCCAAGTTCTTCCTGTCCCAGCCATCCTTCTTGATGTTGATACCGACCTTCTTGATGTTTTCGAAAAGTTCGCGCTGATTCTCGTAAGTATTTGCTGCTGACGTCATGTTGTCAAATTTTGAGAAGTAGACTGTTGCTCCACACTTCTGGTTCTTGGTATCGTATAACCTTTCTCTTCTACGATATTCGCCTTCACAATAATTGGTTACTGATTCGCGACCGTAAAAGATATAAATCACACAACACTAAATTGCTCGAAGGACCAAATGTTGGGGCGTAACTCCCAACAGTGAAAATGTTATGGTTTTGTTATGTAAGGTACGCACTTGTAAGGTGCGTTATGTCATGTTATGTTAATGAGTAGACGAATGATTTCCCTTGATGGATGTATTGCTACTGAATGTAATTACATAATTGTTCTACTTAAATGCTATGTTGAAGGAATGCACAGCTAAACAATATTGATGTGCATAAAGAAATGTGTGACGTACAAACTACCACAAAGGTCAATGTACAGCGTAGCTCGTACACTTGGCACGACTTTGTCTAGATTTCATTACTTTTAGAGATAAACAAGCAGCTCCATCGAGACTTGGCTAGTTTTTTACAGAATGTTTTTGGTGGGATTTCACTTCTTTTTGTAGAAACGTGGGCCTATTGATTTATTTTATTAGATTTTTTTATTTGACACAGTTTTTTTCTTTTTAGGAGTAGTTTTGTTATTATTACAAATCTTTCGAAATTCGGCTCTGGTCGTGTCAGAGGGTGGACGTGTGTCAGTTTCTGATTCTTATTTAATTTTTAATTAATCCTATTGGCTACTTGTTGAATTTTTAATTTCTTGTCACTCTTGTGGAAGTTTTATGGACCGACTCCTCCTAGTGGGCGGTCTAAGAGAAGGACAATAATACTCATCAGTGCTCGGCGTGATAAAGTAGTTGCCGATTGGCTACTTGGATTTGAACCCGAGGCGCGCTGCGTGTGACGTATGAACCTCGATGCCTTAACCGCTGCGCCACCGTGCAAGCTAACGTGAGTGTTAAAATTATACAGATCGGACTAACTTACCTAGTGACGTCCGATCCTCAATTATGTGAAGTAATCTCGTCCTCATTGTTTACTTTGTAGTTTACACTCATGCACTACTAGCCAATCACATTATTTAAAGATGAAAGCCTTCATCATAAGAAAAAGCAAATGTTATCTGTGGTTCAGTCGTTGGCGCGCTCTCCTGACATCTGTCAATCATTCTTTCAAAGCATAAGAACGGGACTTCATGATGACCGATATGGGCATCATATAGTGCATTCAACACAACACAACTTTTAGAAGGGGTTTAATAAGGGAATCCAATACACATATAAGTAGGATGATTATCTGGGAAGGGTTGGGATACAATGAGGACGAGATTACTTCACATAATTGAGGATCGGACGTCACTAGGTAAGTTAGTCCGGTCTGTATAATTATGCTTCGTAATCTCGTCCTCATTGTTTACTTTGTAGATGTTCAAAGAATAAAGTTGTGTAGGTAATACATAAAAGGAGCACTGTTCAATAGTTGAACATTGTAACCTAACATGATATTCCAAGTTTGTTACTTATAATCAAACAATTAACATTGACATCTAATAAGTTCTATGAACAACCACTCTATAGAGTACACAGCTGGTGCAAAAGCATTAGAATCACTAATAAAAAGGTGTTGTTCCTAAAGTAATTTTAATGGGATGCCGTTATACGCACAGCAGTCTCGAGAGTTTTCACGAGAGGTTAACCATGAGAACGTAACTGTGCCGTATACTTACACAAGAACGACACCACATGAGCTTTCACGAGAGGTTAGCCGATGGTACATACGTTCAGTATTATAAACACGTTCCTGCTGGATCCCTGGCCGTCTCTAAGAGTTTTCACGAGAGGTTAACCATGAGAACATTCAACTGTGCCATCGATACCACACAAACTTTCATGAGAGGTTAGCCAATGGTCTATAATAATAATTCATTTATTTCAGGTAAATAACCATTGTCACACAACATAAATTAACAGAAAACATAATATATTATTCAAATAAAATCAGATAAAAACCAGTCTGTCATGTCCAGTGTTAAAAACACATGCCTGCTGCATCCCTAGAGCTATCACGAGAGGTTAGCCGTGGATTTAGATCTAAGCTTCTGGGACCTAACTCTAATTATTCTTCGTAGACGAGTGCGAAGGTCAGATAGGCAGTCGCTCCATGTAAAATACTGGTATTCAACTGCATCCAGTTAGACAGGAAGCTGACCCCAATATAGTTGGGAAAAGGCTAGGCAGATGAGGAGATGAGTACGAAGCCCTCTTCCATGGAAGACACAACAGTTGGTGTTATATGACCGAGGTCAACACAGCTGGACTGAGAATATTCATACTCAAGGCCGCTATTTATAATCTATTTCCAAAATACTTCATATTTCTAGATGTTAGTATACAATTTTAGGTTAGGTTAGGTTAGGTTGTGGGGATCGTGCGATCGATGGCCCTATATGGGGCCCCGATCTGGGCGACTGACCTGACGGCCGGTAGCATCGCAGTACTGCGAAAGCCGCAGAGAGCGATGGCCGTCAGACTCGTCCGCGGATATCGCACGATCTCCTACGAGGCGGCTTGCGTACTGGCTGGATCCCCGCCCTGGGACCTGGAGGCGAAAGTGCTCGCGTCGCTGTACCGGTGGCGCGAGGAAGCGCGGGCGCGAGGCGAAGGGCTGACGCAGCGCCATATGGAGCTGCGTCGGTCTCAGCTTCGCGAGGTCCTGGTGGCGGAATGGCGGGACAGGCTCTCACGCCCTACCGCCGGCCTCAGCACTATCGAGGCGGTCCGGCCAGTACTCGAGCCCTGGCTCGGGAGGAGGCACGGCTCCCTGTCGTTTCGGGTGACGCAGGTACTTTCGGGGCATGGTTGCTTCGGGAAGTACCTGTGTCGCATAAACAGGGAGCCGGACGCCCGGTGTCACCACTGCGTCGACTGCCGGGAGGACACGGCGTGGCATACGCTGGCAGAGTGTGCCGCTTGGGAGGAGCCGCGCCGTGCCCTCATCACAGAAGTAGGCAGTGACCTGTCGCTGCCGGCCGTGGTCGAGTCGATGGTCGGCAGCGAAGAGTCCTGGGACGCGGTGGTTTCCTTTTGCGAAACAGTCATGTCGCAGAAGGAGGCTGCGGAAAGGGAGAGGGAGATCTCGTCCACTCACCCTGCCCGCAGCAGGCGCACCGGGCGTCGGCGGAGGGCGGACAACGCCCTCTTCCAGCCCCCCTAAATGGGTCCAGGGGCGACGGACTCGGGGACGTCCGCCGCCCCCCACACATCAGGACCCGAGGTGGCGGCGCGTAGTGTTCCACGCGCGCCCCTCTTAGACGTCACGGGGGGAGTCAAACACCTCACTCCCCCCCCTGACCCGACGAGGCCCGCAGTGGTGGGCCGGCACCAGCCGGGGGTTGCGGAAGGATCAAACGTTCCCGCGACCCCTGGCGTAGGTGTGAGATGGAACACCGGGGTGGTTTTTAGTCAGTAAGAGTCTGACAGACCCCGTCGCCCGCCCCAGGGCGGCGGACATCCATGAGGATTTTCCAACCCGGAACAAATAAAAAAAAAAAGGTTAGGTTAGGTTAGGTTCCCCCCCCCCCGGTGGGTTCCCGCATTGTCGAGGCGGGGGGGCTCAGTAGCCGTGGCTTGGACACCCACGGTGAAGCGAAGAGGAACCCGAGGAGGGGCCGCTCGTCAGGGCTTTTGCCTGTAAGCCGACGACGTAGCGGCCAACAAGTAGGTTGCGGTGCCGCTTCGGCGACATCGCAACTGAGGCGGGCCGCGATGTCGTTGTAACGGAGGCATCGCGGCTGAGGGTTGAAGGCCGCGGCGGGAGAGGAGTGCCGGTATTACGGTGCGCCGCTCTCCCTACCTTCCGCGGCCTTGACGGGGTCGCCACCGTTCGATGGCGGACGCGGTGGGGCCGCAGGGGAGGAGGAGTGTCGGTATGACGTTGGCCGCTCTCCCTATCCTCTGCGGCCGAAAATTGGCAGGCGGCGGGGCCAATGTCCTGACCCGTCGCAGGGGGACCAAGGGTGCCCAGACACGGGGTCGTCTGGCGCCCATGTGCTGGTTTGGTCCCTGGGGTGGTCACGGCGTGCTATGTGTTCTGGTGCGCCGGTGATGGGGAGTACTCCCCAGAGGAGGGTCCGGTAACGGACAGCCGCGGCGGGTTCACGGATGAGTGCTAACGCGTGCCCGTGTTCCCGCCGTAAGCGGCAGAGGAGGACACCGTGGAGTTTTAGTGGGTTAGAGTCCCACATAACTGCACTACCTCCCCGTGGTAGTGCAGAATGCATGAGCATTTCTCCACGTTAAAAAAAAAAAAAAAGGTTAGGTTCCCCCGGACCCGAGGTGGCGGCGCGTAGTGTTCCACGCGCGCCCCTCTTAGACGTCACGGGGGGAGTCAAACACCTCACTCCCTCCCCTGACCCGACGAGGCCCGCAGTGGCGGGCCGGCACCAGCCGGGCGACCCCTGGCGTAGGTGTGAGATGGAACACCGGGGTGGTTTTTAGTCAGTAAGAGTCTGACAGACCCCGTCGCCCGCCCCAGGGCGGCGGAAATCCATGAGGATTTTCCACCCCGGAACAAAAAAAAAAAAAAAAAGGTTAGGTTCCTCCCCGGTGGGGTGCATGTTAAAAGCCTCCTCGCGGCGCACCCTGGGCAACGTCAGCACCAATTGCCCACTGGTTCTGGTGGACTCTTGGGGCTGGCGGCTAATTTTCAACACACGGGGAAAGGTCATGGTTCCAATCACCGATCATCCTTGATGGTCGGTGAAGGGAACCGGGCTACAGACGGACGGTCATACGTCCACTCCACCTCTGCTTACAGAGGGCCGTGAGTGGGCGTAGGCTGGGAAGGAGCGGTTCGCGCCGCTGTACCCACGGGAAGGTGGGTGGTGGAAGGTGTCCAATGTCCGCGCTGCGTCTGTCCGGCATCCGGCGGCAGCGCGGGGACGCCGGGGCGGCGGTTGGTTCTGCCCAATCGTCGGCCACCCCGTAATCCTGAGTTCAGGACCGGGGGTCCGGGCCACTGAGGCTCGGGCCGCGAGGAAGACAACCTCTCTAAAAAATTACCCCAATCCCAAGGTCTAGCGTTCCGAGGGGATGAATGGCCGGAGGGGATCCGGTCGTTAGCGCGACGAAAAGGGACCTCACCCTTAAAAAGGAATCATGGACAAGGCTGATGACAAAACTATTCCCCAGGCGGGTACCCTCCTACCCAAGGAGGGACAATCCCGCCCTTCTTCGGAAGGCAGCCCCTTCGTATCTGGGGGGGCACCATTAGTCTCGTGGGCCGGCAGACCACTGCCGACCTGCGTCAACCGCTTGCGTCGCAAGAAAAGGAGCTCCGGGTTAGCCTGGAGCGACTGTGCGACGCAACAGAACCGTTTGCCGTCGTTGGCGGCAACAAGAGCCGAGGAGGCTCAGGTCCTGGTGAGGACCAACTGCCCGATCAGGGCACGCGCGGGTTTAAACGCCCGCGAAGCAGGGACTCGGGGTCGATGGGCCTCTCCTCTAGTGAGGAGAACCTGTCTACGTGGGGATCGTGCGATCGATGGCCCTGTATGGGGCCCCGATCTGGGCGACTGACCTGACGGCCGGTAGCATCGCAGTCCTGCGGAAGCCGCAGAGAGCGATGGCCGTCAGAGTCGTCCGCGGATATCGCACGATCTCCTACGAGGCGGCTTGCGTACTGGCTGGATCCCCGCCCTGGGACCTGGAGGCGAAAGTGCTCGCGTCGCTGTACCGGTGGCGCGAGGAAGCGCGGGCGCGAGGCGAGGGGCTGATGCAGCGCCATATGGAGCTGCGTCGGTCTCAGCTTCGCGAGGTCCTGGTGGCGGAATGGCGGGACAGGCTCTCACGCCCTACCGCCGGCCTCAGCACTATCGAGGCGGTCCGGCCAGTACTCGAGCCCTGGCTCGGGAGGAGGCACGGCTCCCTGTCGTTTCGGGTGACGCAGGTACTTTCGGGGCATGGTGGCTTCGGGAAGTACCTGTGTCGCATAAACAGGGAGCCGGACGCCCGGTGTCACCACTGCGTCGACTGCCGGGAGGACACGGCGTGGCATACGCTGGCAGAGTGTGCCGCTTGGGAGGAGCCGCGCCGTGCCCTCATCACAGAAGTAGGCAGTGACCTGTCGCTGCCGGCCGTGGTCGAGTCGATGGTCGGCAGCGAAGAGTCCTGGGACGCGGTGGTTTCCTTTTGCGAAACAGTCATGTCGCAGAAGGAGGCTGCGGAAAGGGAGAGGGAGATCTCGTCCACTCACCCTGCCCGCAGCAGGCGCACCGGGCGTCGGCGGAGGGCGGACAACGCCCTCTTCCAGCCCCCCTAAATGGGTCCAGGGGCGACGGACTCGGGGACGTCCGCCGCCCCCCACACATCAGGACCCGAGGTGGCGGCGCGTAGTGTTCCACGCGCGCCCCTCTTAGACGTCACGGGGGGAGTCAAACACCTCACTCCCCCCCCTGACCCGACGAGGCCCGCAGTGGCGGGCCGGCACCAGCCGGGAGTTGCGGAAGGATCAAACGTTCCCGCGACCCCTGGCGTAGGTGTGAGATGGAACACCGGGGTGGTTTTTAGTCAGTAAGAGTCTGACAGACCCCGTCGCCCGCCCCAGGGCGGCGGACATCCATGAGGATTTTCCACCCCGGAACAAAAAAAAAAAAAAAAAAAAGGTTCCCCCCCGGTGGGTTCCCGCATTGTCGAGGCGGGGGGCCGCGAAGGCCGCGGCGGGAGAGGAGTGCCGGTATTGCGGTGCGCCGCTCTCCCTACCTTTCGCGGCCTTGACGGGGTCGCCACCGTTCGATGGCGGACGCGGTGGGGCCGCAGGGGAGGAGGAGTGTCGGTATGACGTTGGCCGCTCTCCCTATCCTCTGCGGCCGAAAATTGGCAGGCGGCGGGGCCAATGTCCTGACCAAGGGTGCACAGACACGGGGCCGTCTGGCGCCCATGTGCTGGTTTGGTCCCTGGGGTGGTCACGGCGTGCTATGTGTTCTGGTGCGCCGGTGATGGGGAGTACTCCACAGAGGAGGGTCCGGTAACGGACAGCCGCGGCGGGTTCACGGATGAGTGCTAACGCGTGCCCGTGTTCCCGCCGTAAGCGGCAGAGGAGGACACCGTGGAGTTTTAGTGGGTTAGAGTCCCACGTAACTGCACTATCTCCCCGTGGTAGTGCAGAATGCATGAGCATTTCTCCAAGTTAAAAAAAAAAAAAAAAAAAGGTTAGGTTAGGTTCCCCCCCGGTACAGCGACGCGAGCACTTTCGCCTCCAGGTCCCAGGGCGGGGATCCAGCCAGTACGCAAGCCGCCTCGTAGGAGATCGTGCGATATCCGCGGACGACTGTGACGGCCATCGCCCTCTGCGGCTTTCGCAGTACTGCGATGCTACCGGCCGTCAGGTCAGTCGCCCAGATCGGGGCCCCATACAGGGCCATCGATCGCACGATCCCCACGTAGAGCCGCCTACAGGCGGCGCTCGGGCCCCCCAGATTGGGAAGCAGCGTTGACAGCGCCCCAGCCGCGCCCAACAATTTGGGCGCCAGCCGCCGGAAGTGGGGGCCGAAATCCCACCGGCTGTCGAGCACCAATCCCAGGTACTTCATGGTAGACTCGACAGCGATCCGAGCCCCCCCGACCACTATATGCAAGCCGGGCGGCGGCGCCCGCCGACCACGTCACGAGGGGGAGGAATTGCAATCCTCCCCCTAAGCGGGGCAAAGCGCAGGCGCCGACCGGGCCTGCTGCTGCTGCCAAAAGCACTGCGGTGGCTGCGGTGGCGGCGGAGGGGGGTGCGATGTCCGACTGATGGATAGGGTCGAACATCGCATACTCCAGGCGAACGCCAACCACTGCCGGGCAGCCCAGGATCTGCTGATGCAGACCATGGCTGAGTGGTTGGTGGACTTGGCGGTGGTCGCCGAGCCTTACTCGGTCCCTGGCCGTTGGCTGGGCGACCGGGACGGCTTGGTGGCGCTGGTGTCGCGGTCTTCCACGGACTCCCCTCCCCTCTCGCTCTTAGAGAGGGGACCGGGATACGTGGCCGCCGCGTGGGGAGACATGGCCCTGGTTGGGGTCTACTTCTCCCCGAACCGCCCTCTCTCGGACTTTGAGGATTTCCTCGAGATCCTCACCGCAGTCGTAGGGAGGGCGGCGCCGCGCCAGGTCGTGGTGCTGGGCGACCTGAACGCCAAGTCGGTGGCCTGGGGCAACCCGGCTGCCAGTTGCAACGTCCGGGGACGCGCCGTCGAGTTTTGGGCGGCCTCATGCGGTGTGTCCCTCCTCAACAGGGGGGCGGTCCACACGTGTGTGCGGTAACAGGGTGGGTCGGTGGTGGACGTCTCGTTTGCCACCCCTGCGCTAGCCGCCCGCGTCGTCAACTGGCGGGTGGAGATGGTGGAGACCTTGTCGGACCACCGATATGTGCGGTTCGACATCTCCACCCAGGGGGGGGGGATGGCCCGCGCCAGGCAATCTCCCTTCCCGCGGTGGGCACTCACCCGCCTGGACCGGGAGGCAGCTGAGGAGGCGGCCTTCCTCCAGGACTGGCTGTCGCCCCCTGTCGATGTCCTGGACGTGGACGCCGCAGCGGTCCGGCTCAGGGGGTCCCTGACCGAGGTGTGCAACTCCAGCATGCCTCGGTCTCGCCGTCCGCCTCCCCGTCGCGCCGTCTATTGGTGGACGGAGGAGCTGACGGGTCTCCGGGCCGCCTGCGTGGTGGCCAGAAGGGCCTACGCGCGGAGCCGACGGCGCAGCGCCCAAAACCGAGTCCGGGCAGAAGAGGACCGCCTATACGTCTCTTACGTAGAGGCGAGGACGGTCCTCAAGTCTGCAATGGGCGCTGCAGAAGACTCGGCGAGGGCCGAGATGCTGGAGGGTCTCGACAGGGATCCTTATGGGAGACCATACAAGGCGGCGCGGAACCAGCTGCGCCCCTATGGTCCCCCACTGACGGAGACCCTCGAGCCAGCGTTGCTGGATGGGGTGGTCCGGTCCCTGTTTCCGCGCAGGACCGACGACTTCACCCCACCAACGATGAATCCCCCGCAAGGGGCGGCTTCGCCGGAAGAAGACGGTCCCCCGGTGACGGCGGAGGAGGTCCGCGCGGGGGTTCTCAGCCTCCGCGCGAAGAAGACGGCCCCCGGACCAGACGGCGTCCCCGCACGTCACGTGGCGATCGCCGCCTCCCAAATGGAAGACAGGTTTCGGGACCTCTTCAGCGCGTGCCTTGCGGCTGGGAGGTTCCCGAAACTTTGGAAGGAGGGGCAGCTGTGCCTCCTCCGAAAGGAGGGACGCCCGGAGGATTCCCCCTCGGTATACCGGCCCATCGTCCTGCTCGATGAGGTCGGTAAGATGTTCGAGGGGATCGTCGCGTCCCGGCTTGATAGCCTTTTGCGGGGGGTAGGGCCGGACCTGTCGGACGCCCAATTCGGTTTCCGTCGAGGGCGTTCGACGATCGATGCGCTGGCCCTACTCAAGGGCCAGGTGAGGGAGGCGGTGGAGGCGGGGGACGGAGTGCTGGCGGTGTCGTTCGACATCGCAAACGCCTTCAACTCCGTCCCCCACTCGACGATATTGGAGGCGCTCCGGTATCACGGAGTGCCCTAATACCTGCGGAACCTCCTGGCCAGCTACTTGGAGGGCCGAGAGGTCCTCCTCGTGGACAAGACGGCCACGGTGAGGCGGTACGGCGCAGAGTCCGGTGTTCCGCAGGGGTCAGTGCTGGGGCCCCCCCTGTGGAACATCGGGTTCGACTGGCTACTGCGGGGAGACCTCCTCCAGGGCACGAGTGTCATCTGCTACGCGGATGACACTCTCCTCACTGCCCGGGGGAGGAACTTCGGGGACGCGGCCTGTCTGGCCTCGGCTGGCGGATCCTTGGTCGCAGAGAGGATCCGCCGCCTGGGATTGAAGGTGGCGCTGCACAAGACCGAGGCCGTGTTCTTTCACGGGCCTCGGCAGCGCTGCCCTCCCGACGCCCACATTGTCGTAGAGGGCGTCCGGATAGGGGTCCAGCCCCAGATGAAGTATCTGGGCCTGGTGCTGGACGACAGGTGGCGCTTCGGCCCGCATTTCAGCGGGCTGTCGACGCGCCTCTTGAAAGCTGCGGACGCCCTCTCCTGGCTCCTCCCGAACCTGGGGGGGCCCAAGGCGAAATGCCGGCAGCTGTATGCCGGCATCCTTAAGAGCATGGCCCTATACGGGGCCCCCATCTGGGCGGACTCCCTCCACAGGAGGGAGAACGCGACCGCCTTGCGCAAGCCCCAAAGGGCCATTGCACTGAGGGTGGCGAGGGCCTACCGCTCGGTGGGCTTCTCGGCGGCGTGCGCTCTGGCCGGTACCCCTCCTTGGGAGTTGGAGGCTTGGGTGCTCGCCAGAGTCTACGAGTGGACCGCGCACCGGAGGGCGCTCGGGGAGCGCCCCGTCGCCGAAGAGCGGGAGGCCGTGCGGCGGGAGGCGAGGGACGCAATCGTCCTCCACTGGACGGAGGACCTCGCCACCGCCGCCTTTGGCCGCCGGACGTTGGACGCGCTCGGTCCGGTCCTGCGGAGCTGGCTCGAGCGGTCCCACGGTTTCCTCTCGTTCCGTCTGGTGCAGGTGCTATCCGGCCATGGCTGCTTCGGAACGTACCTGCACCGGATCGGGAGGGAGGAGACCCCGGCGTGCCACGACTGCGGCGCGGCGGAGGAGACCCCGGCGTGCCACGACTGCGGCGCGGCGGAGGACACGGGACAGCATACTCTCGAAGTGTGCCCGGCTTGGTCCGAGCTGCGCCGCGGTCTGACCGCGGTGGTCGGACAGGACCTCTCGCTTCCCTGCGTGGTCAGCGCCATGCTGGAGAGCGAGGGGTCCTGGTCAGCGGTTGCCTCCTTTTGCGAGGACGTAATCTCGCAAAAGGAGGAGGCGGAGCGCGCGCGGGAGGATGACCCTCTCGCTGTGCCGCTCCGCAGACGAAGAAGGGGTCGGAGAGGGCGACATCCTCCCCCTCCTCATGGTGGCGATGGGCGGGCGACAGGCGCGGGGGCGCCATCTCCCGCATTGCACCCATCACCACCTTCTTCGTCGGTCACTCCCGGGCCCGTCCCCCTCCCCACGAGGGGGTGTGAGGGGTCCGCCCTGAGGAGCAATCGTCGGCGGAGGACTGGACGTTAAGGCTGTGCCGGTTTCCCAGTCCCCCGCCACTCGGACGAAGCGGGAGTGCCGCTGGGTTATTTTAGTGGGTATACCGGGTCAGACCGGGGAGTCCCACATAGCCCCCCATCCCCCGATGGGAGGGTATGCGTAACGCATTTTTTCCCAGCGCAAAAAAAAAAAAAAAAAAAAAAAGGTTAGGTTGGGGGGGGGGACCACCCCACAGTGCTTGCGTCCACGTCGCGTCCCCTGGAAACGGCCCAGTTCTGACCACCGTAACGGAGTGGCAGACTGGGTACGGCCAAAGTGCACTGTGCATTCGCAACTTGTTTTTAACCCTATTGTCTTGTTTGTTTGCGAACCCGCGGGAAACATGTCGAGTCCTGCGCGGGACGCCTGCGGGCGTTTTTTAAAACAAAAAGGCCCTTCTCAGGGCCAACCCAAAGGCCCTTCTCAGGGCCAACGCAAAGGCCCTTCTCAGGGCCAACCCAAAGGCCCTTCTCAGGGCCAACCAAAAGGCCCTTCTCAGGGCCAACCAAAAGGCCCTTCTCAGGGCCACTCCGACGCTTCAGCGTCAGAGACTAGCCGCGCGCCGTCTGCGGCTAGTTTCTTCGGAGGGGCGGACGAGTCGTCCGACAACGACTCACTGATCAGTGTGTCGGACGCGGACGACTCTCGTCCGCGGAAGCGAGTCCACCGGAGCGGTGGGTCCGAGGGCTCCTCGGCTTCGGGGTCGACGCGGTTGTCGAAGGCTAAAAAGCCGACGGTGGCCGCGGAGACCCATGTCGTTGGGCTGGCGAACGCCCAACGCCAGCTGGACCTGGCTCGGCGAGCTCAGCTCCAGCAAGAGCTGGAGGAGCGGGTTGCCGCCACAGAGAAGCGGGCGCACGCCGCCCGGGCCAAGGCCGGGTACGGTGCGTCCCGCGTTCTATACGCGGACCACTCTCTGGCCGAGCTGCGCAAGACCACCGACGAGACGCGGCAACTGCAGGCGAAGGTGGATCGCCTGCAGTCGGAGGTCAGCCAGCTTCATCAGAAGCTGGCCGAAGCCACGGCCCGGCCACAACAGGCCAAGTCGAGCCCTGCGGCAGAGGGCCCCGCCTCCAACCTTGAGGATATCATCCGCAAGGTCGTAATGGAGGAGAGGGCCTTCACTAGAGCCTGCTTAGCAGGGATTGAGGACCGGCTCTTGCCCGAGAAACGCCTCCGACCGCCGCTTGCGGCGGATACGAGGCAGAGCGAGCCGGGGCCGTCCTCCTCCCAGGCGGAAGACGCCCTTCTCCCTTCCACGACCCCGTCCAACGAGTGGACGGAGGTGGTCCGTAAGGGGAAGGGCAGGGGCAAGAAGACGACGACGGCCGTCCCTGCCGTCCCCGCCACCACCGCTCCCAGCCAAGCTCAGAAGGCCGGCAGTGGAAAGGGGACGGGGAAAGGGAAGGGGAGGGGAAAGGGGCGACCAGTCCCCCCAAAAACCGCGGCCGTCGTGGTGACCCTCACCGCGGAGGCTGCTGACCGGGGGGAGACGTACGCGTCCGTTCTGTTGCGGGCGCGTGCCAATGCGGATCCCACCCAACTGGGGATCGGCAGCGTCTCTTGCCGGCGGACCCAAGCCGGGGCTCGAATATTCGAGTTCCCGGGGGCAGAGGGGAGTACCCATACTGACCTCTTTGCAGCCAAGCTGCAGGAGGTCATCGCGGATTCCGCCAAGGTGGCCCGGCCGGTCAAGTCAGCGGCCATAGAGGTGGCTGACTTGGACCACTCCGTCACCAAGGAGGAGGTGGTGGCGGCGGTCGCGGCGATAGGGGGCTGTGGCGTCGCAGCGGTCCAAGGCCGGGACATAAGACCCGGCCGCGGCGGCATGGGCACCATTCGCCTCGAGTGCCCAGTCGCTGCTGCCAAAGCCGTCCTTGCCAAGGGACGGCTGACAGTCGGGTTCAGCTCGGGTGCAGTCCGGGCACTCGAGGACCAGCCTCTGCGGTGTTTCCGGTGCTTCGGCATCGGACACACCCGGGCCCTGTGTCCGTCCTCTGTTGACAGGACGGACACGTGCTTCCGTTGTGGCAAGGAGGGCCACAAAGCCGCCTCCTGCGAGGCCGCCACGCCGCACTGTGCGGTGAGTGCCGCCAGTGGCTGCCCGGCGGACCACGTCACGAAGGGGAGGAACTGTAATCCTCCCCCTAAGCGGGGCAAAGCGCAGGCGCCGACCGGGCCTGCTGCTGCTGCCAAAAGCAGTGCGGTGGCTGCGGTGGCTGCGGAGGGGGGTGCGATGTCCGACTGATGGATAGGGTCGAACATCGCATACTCCAGGCGAACACCAACCACTGCCGGGCAGCCCAGGATCTGCTGATGCAGACCATGGCTGAGTGGTTGGTGGACTTGGCGGTGGTCGCCGAGCCTTACTCGGTCCCTGGCCGTTGGCTGGGCGACCGGGACGGCTTGGTGGCGTTGGTGTCGCGGTCTTCCACGGACTCCCCTCCCCTCTCGCTCTTAGAGAGGGGACCGGGATACGTGGCCGCCGCGCGGGGAGACATGGCCCTGGTTGGGGTCTACTTCTCCCCGAACCGCTCTCTCTCGGAGTTTGAGGATTTCCTCGAGATCCTCACCGCAGTCGTAGGGAGAGCGGCGCCGCGCCAGGTCGTGGTGCTGGGCGACCTGAACGCCAAGTCGGTGGCCTGGGGCAACCCGGCTGCCGGTTGCAACGTCCGGGGACGCGCCGTCGAGTTTTGGGCGGCCTCATGCGGTGTGTCCCTCCTCAACAGGGGGGCGGTCCACACGTGTGTGCGGCAACAGGGTGGGTCGGTGGTGGACGTCTCGTTTGCCACCCCCGCGCTAGCCGCCCGCGTCGTCAACTGGCGGGTGGAGATGGTGGAGACCTTGTCGGACCACCGATATGTGCGGTTCGACATCTCCACCCAGGGGGGGGGGGATGGCCCGCGCCGGGCAATCTCCCTTCCCGCGGTGGGCACTCACCCGCCTGGACCGGGAGGCAGCTGAGGAGGCGGCCTTCCTCCAGGACTGGCTGTCGCCCCCTGTCGATGTCCTGGACGTGGACGCCGCAGCGGTCCGGCTCAGGGGGTCCCTGACCGAGGTGTGCAACTCCAGCATGCCTCGGTCTCGCCGTCCGCCTCCCCGTCGCGCCGTCTATTGGTGGACGGAGGAGCTGACGGGTCTCCGGGCCGCCTGCGTGGCGACCAGAAGGGCCTACGCGCGGAGCAGACGGCGCAGCGCCCTAAACCGAGACCGGGCAGAAGAGGGCCGAGATGCTGGAGGGTCTCGACAGGGATCCTTATGGGAGACCATACAAGGCGGCGCGGAACCAGCTGCGCCCCTATGGTCCCCCACTGACGGAGACCCTCGAGTTCTCAGCCTCCGCGCGAAGAAGACGGCCCCCGGACCAGACGGCGTCCCCGCACGGGTGGTGGCGATCGCCGCCTCCCAAATGGAGGACAGGTTTCGGGACCTCTTCAGCGCGTGCTTTACGGCTGGGAGGTTCCCGAAACTTTGGAAGGAGGGGCAGCTGTGCCTCCTCCGAAAGGAGGGACGCCCGGTGGACTCCCCCTCGGCATACCGGCCCATCGTCCTGCTCGATGAGGTCGGTAAGATGTTCGAGGGGATCGTCGCGTCCCGGCTTGATAGCCTTTTGCGGGGGGTAGGGCCGGACCTGTCGGACGCCCAATTCGGTTTCCGTCGAGGGCGTTCGACGATCGATGCGCTGGCCCTGCTCAAGGGCCAGGTGAGGGAGGCGGTGGAGGCGGGGGACGGAGTGCTGGCGGTGTCGTTCGACATCGCAAACGCCCTCAACTCCGTCCCCCACTCGACGATATTGGAGGCGCTCCGGTATCACGGAGCGCCCCAGTACCTGCAGAACCTCCTGGCCAGCTACTTGGAGGGCCGAGAGGCATCCTTAAGAGCATGGCCCTATACGGGGCCCCCATCTGGGCGGATTCCCTCCACAGAAGGGAGAACGCGACCGCCTTGCGCAAGCCCCAAAGGGCCATTGCACTGCGGGTGGCGAGGGCCTACCGCTCGGTGGGCTTCTCGGCGGCGTGCGCTCTGGCCGGCACCCCTCCTTGGGAGTTGGAGGCTTGGGTGCTCGCCAGAGTGTACGAGTGGACCGCGCACCGGAGGGCGCTCGGGGAGCGCCCCGTCGCCGAAGAGCGGGAGGCCGTGCGGCGGGAGGCGAGGGACGCAATCGTCCTCCACTGGACGGAGGACCTCGCCACCGCCGCCTTTGGCCGCCGGACGTTGGACGCGCTCGGTCCGGTCCTGCGGAGCTGGCTCGAGCGGTCCCACGGTTTCCTCTCGTTCCGTCTGGTGCAGGTGCTATCCGGCCATGGCTGCTTCGGAACGTACCTGCACCGGATCGGGAGGGAGGAAACCCCGGTGTGCCACGACTGCGACGCGGCGGAGGACACGGCGCAGCACACGCTCGAAGTGTGCCCGGCTTGGTCCGAGCTGCGCCGCGGTCTGACCGCGGTGGTCGGACAGGACCTCTCGCTTCCCTGCGTGGTCAACGCCATGCTGGAGAGCGAGGGGGCCTGGTCAGCGGTTGCCTCCTTTTGCGAGGACGTAATCTCGCAAAAGGAGGAGGCGGAGCGCGCGCGGGAGGATGACCCTCTCGCTGCGCCGCTCCGCAGACGAAGAAGGGGTCGGAGAAGGCGCAATCCTTTCCCTCCACATCACATGGTGGCGATGGGCGGGCGACAGGCGCGGGGGCGCCATCTCCCGCATTGCACCCATCACCACCTTCTTCGTCGGTCACTCCCGGGCCCGTGCCCCTCCCCACGGGGGGGGTGTGAGGGGTCCGCCCTGAGGAGCAATCGTCGGCGGAGGACTGGACGTTAAGGCTGTGCCGGTTTCCCAGTCCCCCGCCACTCGGACGAAGCGGGAGTGCCGTTTTTTTTTTTTTTTTTTTTTTTTTTTTTTAGGTTAGGTTGGGGGACCACCCCACAGTGCTTGCGTCCACGTCGCGTCCCCTGGAAACGGCCCAGTTCTGACCACCGTAACGGAGTGGCAGACTGGGTACAGCCAAAGTGCACTGTGCTTTCGCAACTTGTTTTTAATCCTATTGTCTTGTTTGTTTGCAAACCCGCGGGAAACATGTCGAGTCCTGCGCGGGACGCCTGCGGGCGTTTTTTAAAACAAAAAGGCCCTTCTCAGGGCCAACCCAAAGGCCCTTCTCAGGGCCAACCCAAAGGTCCTTCTCAGGGCCAACCAAAAGGCCCTTCTCAGGGCCAACCAAAAGGCCCTTCTCAGGGCCACTCCGACGCTTCAGCGTCAGAGACTAGCCGCGCGCCGTCTGCGGCTAGTTTCTTCGGAGGGGCGGACGAGTCGTCCGACAACGACTCACTGATCAGTGTGTCGGACGCGGACGACTCTCGTCCGCGGAAGCGAGTCCACCGGAGCGGTGGGTCCGAGGGCTCCTCGGCTTCGGGGTCGACGCGGTTGTCGAAGGCTAAAAAGCCGACGGTGGCCGCGGAGACGCATGTCGTTGGGCTGGCGAACGCCCAACGCCAGCTGGACCTGGCTCGGCGAGCTCAGCTCCAGCAAGAGCTGGAGGAGCGGGTTGCCGCCACAGAGAAGCGGGCGCACGCCGCCCGGGCCAAGTCCGGGTACGGTGCGTCCCGCGTTCTCTACGCGGACCACTCTCTGGCCGAGCTGGAGAGAATGGCGGAGGAGGACGAGAGGGAGATCGTGGAGGTCGCCTCGAAGTCCTCCAACCTAAAGGGCACCCTACAGAAGGCCCTGAAATGCAGGGCCGCGAGTATGCGCAGTGTCGTCGCGGAGCTGGTCCAGCGCAAGACCACCGACGAGACGCGGCAACTGCAGGCGAAGGTGGATCGCCTGCAGTCGGAGGTCAGCCAGCTTCATCAGAAGCTGGCCGAAGCCACGGCCCGGCCACAACAGGCCAAGTCGAGCCCTGCGGCAGAGGGCCCCGCCTCCAACCTTGAGGATATCATCCGCAAGGTCGTAATGGAGGAGAGGGCCTTCACTAGAGCCTGCTTAGCAGGGATTGAGGACCGGCTCTTGCCCGAGAAACGCCTCCGACCGCCGCTTGCGGCGGATACGAGGCAGAGCGAGCCGCGGACGCCCTCTCGGCTCCTCCCGAACCTGGGGGGGCCCAAGGCGAAATGCCGGCACCTGTATGCCGGCATTCTGAAAAGCATGGCCCTATACGGGGCCCCCATCTGGGCGGACTCCCTCCAAAGGAGGGAGAACGCGACCGCCTTGCGCAAGCCCCAAAGGGCCATTGCACTGCGGGTGGCGAGGGCCTACCGGTCGGTGGGCTTCTCGGCGGCGTGCGCTCTGGCCGGCACCCCTCCTTGGGAGTTGGAGGCCTGGGTGCTCGCCAGAGTCTACGAGTGGACCGCGCACCGGAGGGCGCTCGGGGAGCGCCCCGTCGCCGAAGAGCGGGAGGCCGTGCGGCGGGAGGCGAGGGACGCAATCGTCCTCCACTGGACGGAGGACCTCGCCACCGCCGCCTTTGGCCGCCGGACGTTGGACGCGCTCGGTCCGGTCCTGCGGAGCTGGCTCGAGCGGTCCCACGGTTTCCTCTCGTTCCGTCTGGTGCAGGTGCTATCCGGCCATGGCTGCTTCGGAACGTACCTGCACCGGATCGGGAGGGAGGAGACCCCGGCGTGCCGTGGTGGGTTCCCGCATTGTCGAGGCGGGGGGGCTCAGTAGCCGTGGCTTGGACACCCACGGTGAAGCGAAGAGGAACCCGAGGAGGGGCCGCTCGTCAGGGCTTTTGCCTGTAAGCCGACGACGTAGCGGCCAACAAGTAGGTTGCGGTGCCGCTTCGGCGACATCGCAACTGAGGCGGGCCGCGATGTCGTAACGGAGGCATCGCGGCTGAGGGTTGAAGGCAGCGGCGGGAGAGGAGTGCCGGTATTGCGGTGCGCCGCTCTCCCTACCTTCCGCGGCCTTGACGGGGTCGCCACCGTTCGATGGCGGACGCGGTGGGGCCGCAGGGGAGGAGGAGTGTCGGTATGACGTTGGCCGCTCTCCCTATCCTCTGCGGCCGAAAATTGGCAGGCGGCGGGGCCAATGTCCTGACCCGTCGCAGGGGGACCAAGGGTGCCCAGACACGGGGTCGTCTGGCGCCCATGTGCTGGTTTGGTCCCTGGGGTGGTCACGGCGTGCTATGTGTTCTGGTGCGCCGGTGATGGGGAGTACTCCCCAGAGGAGGGTCCGGTAACGGACAGCCGCGGCGGGTTCACGGATGAGTGCTAACGCGTGCCCGTGTTCCCGCCGTAAGCGGCAGAGGAGGACACCGTGGAGTTATAGTGGGTTAGAGTCCCACATAACTGCACTATCTCCCCGTAGTAGTGCAGAATGCATGAGCATTTCTCCACGTTAAAAAAAAAAAAAAAAAAAAAAAAAAAAAAAAAAAAAAAAAAAAAAAAAAAGGTTAGGTTAGGTTAGGTTGGGGGCACTGAAGAGAACGCCATCAGCGTCCCAGAGGTGACAGAGGCAGAGATGGGGGCAGCCGTGATGCGGCTCCGGGCCAAGAACGTGGCTCCGGGGCCCGACGGGATCCACGGCTGCGTATTAGCCCTCGCTCTGAAGGAGCTTGAGCCCCAACTGAGAGGACTCTACACAGCGTGCCTTGAGCAGGGCCAGTTTCCCACTTTGTGGAAATCTGGTCGTCTGGTCCTGCTCAGGAAGGCCGGGCGCCCCGCGGACTCGCCGTCCGCGTACCGGCCCATAGTGTTGCTAGACGAGGTGGGTAAGCTGTTTGAGCGGATAATCGCAGCCCGCCTCGTCGGCCACTTGTGCGGAGAGGGGCCGGACCTGGACGGTAATCAGTTCGGTTTTCGGCAGGGGCGCTCCACCATTCACGCTGTGTCGCGGGTGAGGGTCCTGGCGGAGGAAGCGGTGGCCCGGGGCGAGGTGTTGTTGGCGGTGTCCTTGGACATCTCCAACGCCTTCAACACCATGCCCTGGAGTACTATTCGGGAGGCACTGCGGTATCATCGGGTGCCTCTCTACCTCCGCCGCATCATTGGGGCTTATCTGTCGGAGAGGAGTGTCACCTACATGGGACGCGATGGCGAAATCCAGCACCGCATGTCGTGCGGTGTTCCACAGGGCTCGGTCGTTGGCCCGCCCCTGTGGAACATCGGGTACGACTGGGTGCTGAGGGGTGAGCTCCAGCCGGGCGTGGAACTGACGTGTTATGCCGACGACACGCTGGTCACTGCCCGGGGGAGCTCGCACAGGGAGGCAGCGTTGCTGGCGACGGCTGCGGTGTCACAGGTGGTGAGCCGCATACGTCGCCTGGGCCTGGAGGTAGCCCTCAACAAGTCGGAGGCCATGGTGTTTCATGGCCCCCGGCGGGCGCCGCCGCCCGGCTTGCATATAGTGGTCGGGGGGGCTCGGATCGCTGTCGAGTCTACCATGAAGTACCTGGGATTGGTGCTCGACAGCCGGTGGGATTTCGGCCCCCACTTCCGGCGGCTGGCGCCCAAATTGTTGGGCGCGGCTGGGGCGCTGTCAACGCTGCTTCCCAATCTGGGGGGCCCGAGCGCCGCCTGTAGGCGGCTCTACGTGGGGATCGTGCGATCGATGGCCCTGTATGGGGCCCCGATCTGGGCGACTGACCTGACGGCCGGTAGCATCGCAGTACTGCGAAAGCCGCAGAGAGCGATGGCCGTCAGAGTCGTCCGCGGATATCGCACGATCTCCTACGAGGCGGCTTGCGTACTGGCTGGATCCCCGCCCTGGGACCTGGAGGCGAAAGTGCTCGCGTCGCTTTACCGGTGGCGCGAGGAAGCGCGGGCGCGAGGCGAGGGACTGATGCAGCGCCATATGGAGCTGCGTCGGTCTCAGCTTCGCGAGGTCCTGGTGGCGGAATGGCGGGACAGGCTCTCTCGCCCTACCGCCGGCCTCAGCACTATCGAGGCGGTCCGGCCAGTACTCGAGCCCTGGCTCGGGAGGAGGCACGGCTCCCTGTCGTTTCGGGTGACGCAGGTACTTTCGGGGCATGGTTGCTTCGGGAAGTACCTGTGTCGCATAAACAGGGAGCCGGACGCCCGGTGTCACCACTGCGTCGACTGCCGGGAGGACACGGCGTGGCATACGCTGGCAGAGTGTGCCGCTTGGGAGGAGCCGCGCCGTGCCCTCATCACAGAAGTAGGCAGTGACCTGTCGCTGCCGGCCGTGGTCGAGTCGATGGTCGGCAGCGAAGAGTCCTGGGACGCGGTGGTTTCCTTTTGCGAAACAGTCATGTCGCAGAAGGAGGCTGCGGAAAGGGAGAGGGAGATCTCGTCCACTCACCCTGCCCGCAGCAGGCGCACCGGGCGTCGGCGGAGGGCGGACAACGCCCTCTTCCAGCCCCCCTAAATGGGTCCAGGGGCGACGGACTCGGGGACGTCCGCCGCCCCCCACACATCAGGACCCGAGGTGGCGGCGCGTAGTGTTCCACGCGCGCCCCTCTTAGACGTCACGGGGGGAGTCAAACACCTCACTCCCCCCCCTGACCCGACGAGGCCCGCAGTGGCGGGCCGGCACCAGCCGGGGGTTGCGGAAGGATCGAACGTTCCCGCGACCCCTGGCGTAGGTGTGAGATGGAACACCGGGGTGGTTTTTAGTCAGTAAGAGTCTGACAGACCCCGTCGCCCGCCCCAGGGCGGCGGACATCCATGAGGATTTTCCACCCCGGAACAAAAAAAAAAAAAAAAAAGGTTAGGTTGGGGGCGGGGTGCATGTTGAAAGCCTCCTCGCGGCGCACCCTGGGCAACGTCAGCACCAATTGCCCACTGGTTCTGGTGGACTCTTGGGGCTGGCGGCTAATTTTCAACACACGGGGAAAGGTCATGGTTCCAATCACCGATTATGCTTGATGGTCGGTGAAGGGAACCGGGCTACAGACGGACGGTCATACGTCCACTCCACCTCTGCTTACAGAGGGTCGTGAGTGGGCGTAGGCTGGGAAGGAGCGGTTCGCGCCGCTGTACCCACGGGAAGGTGGGTGGTGGAAGGTGTCCAATGTCCGCGCTGCGTCTGTCCGGCATCCGGCGGCAGCGTGGGGACGCCGGGGCGGCGCACTATGGGACCAAACAGTATTTTCCATCTCGAAAATGGTTTTGATAAAAGTCCTAAATCTATAGATTTATTTATGGTTTTATACTCTCAAAGGATGGAACTTACAAATGATTTACAAAAATAATTAAATAACTTAGGTTTAAGTATATAAAATGGACCTCAAACATTGAGCATAAATATTTTCATGCCAATTAAATTACCGTTAAGGAAGTTCAACACAAAATTATTCGGAAGTTTTCCAAGGAAGTATATTAGTGTTATATATCATTAGATAGCTTAGAGTGTATACTTTGCAACTACGTCGATTTTTGTGAAAAAATATTTTTATTTTATTTTTTATTACTTTTTTTAGTGATGTAAAGAAAATTTAGTTTTTATTTATTTCAATTGGAGTTTTCATTGTTGCCGAAAGCTGCCGGTGTCAAGTTAAGCACTCTATTAGATACCTTACCTATTCAGTAATATGAGGAATAAAAAAAAACTTGCGCGTTTTTTGCGCCAAAGGTGATTTCGAGGCAATATGTCAATCGGGGGAAAATAAAAAAATACCCGAAAATTACGGTTCTTTTTTTTATTACGAAATATTATATTTAATCATTACATTTTGATGTCTGTATTGTTTTCTTTTTTCATTTCTATGATAGAAGCATACATGACTACTACTAAATTTGAAAGAATCTTCCCATGACACTTTTATTTGCGGTGATCACCTTAACCACAAATATTATAAACTATATTGCTACGGAAGTTCTATTTATCTATTGTGGTAATTAATTATAATCGGTACCTACTGATTTTGATGAGAACTGTCATACTCAATTGTCCCATGGTTTTTGCACGAGGCACTAAAATATTGGTCCTTTAAATTCCCGTGTTTTCAGCATACTATTCATCAAAGTATTCAGATACTTCTTTTCAGTAACAATTACGAGTAATAGACAAAAACATATTTTTACTAAAAATGAGTGAATTCGTTTGTGTTCGACGCTATCTTTGTGATCAAATAATAAAAGGGAAAAGTACTTCAGACCTCAAACAATATTTGTTGGACAACTTTCAACTATCGGAAACTGACGTTAATACTGTATTAGACAGTATTCAAAAAAATCTAACATCAAGTTGCAACCAGAAATGGACCAAAGCTCAAAGAAAGCCAGACAGGTTTGAGAGCCTATACTCAAATTGGTTAAATGGTGAGTTTAAAGTACCATTGAATTCTTGAAGTACCTCAACATCTGAAAATTCTGGCTTGAATACTTCTGGTGATCGTGGTAGACCAACAACACCATATGATGAGTGTTCAGAAAACACAAAAAAACGAAAAAATATGGAACTGGTCCAGGAGTACGGAATGGGACATGTCCGTAACGCTTATGTACAAGGTTTACGATCCATGGGTGAAAATGACGAAGCGTCGATTGTGACTATTATCCGAAATAAGGAAAAAGAAGAGAAAAAGCTAATTCTACAAAAAATACTCAATCCAGATAGTGCACTTTCCTTTACAAAAGAAGAGGCATTGAGTATGTATATTGAGACGGATCTAACTAAAGCCCAATATGCGTACCTAAGAAAAAGGCTCATTGATAAGAATTTAAGTTCTGTATTACCTTCTTATCAAATACTAAGTGAAGCAAAAAAGGCTTGCTATCCGCCTGCATCCAGCATAACGGTGACAAATATAAGCGCAAAAATAAATCTGCAAGATCTCTTAGACCATACAGTTTGCCGTATTATAAAGATAAAGTCAGAATCGATGAATAACAATCGTCTCAAGCTATTTACTAAATGGGGATGTGATGGATCTTCCGGGCAGAGTGAGTATAAACAAACTCTACCGGAAGAAAACGAAAAAATATCAGATGCCAATTTGTTAATTGTGTACCACTGCGACTAGTAGACGAAGAAACTTCTGCAGTTATATGGCAGAACCCGACTTGCTCGTCTGTTAGATATTGCAGACCAATTTCATTAGAATTCGCAAAAGAAACACCCGAAAAAACTACAGCGGTTGTCAGTGAAATTGAAGCCAAAATTAATCAGTTGATTCCAACTCTTATGTCAATAGACGACAAAGTCATCGAAGTTAAACATGAATTGTTTATGACGATGATTGATGGGAAAGTTGCTCAAGTGTTAACGAACACATCATCCAGTGCTACCTGTACTGTTTGTGGAGCAACTCCCAGACAAATGAATGATCTTTTAAAAGTTACAACGAGAGTTGAAAATTAAAATGCATTTAAATACGGATTGTCGACAATACACGCATGGATAAGGTTTATGGAAACGATCCTCCATATTTCTTACAATTTAGGTTTTGAGAAGTGGTCTGCAACAAGTCCAGAAAACAAGCAACTTAAAGAACACAAGAAAAAATATGTCCAAAAACGTTTCCGATAAGTGCTTGGTTTGCACATTGATAAACCACGTCAAGGTTCCGGTAATAGTAATGACGGAAATACGGCAAGGAGATTTTTCCAAAATTATCAATGTTCTGCAGAGATTACTGGAATTGATGAAGAATTAATCAAGAGATTATATATAATTCTTCAAACTATGTCATCTGGATTCCCTGTAAACGCAGAAAAATGCGGCCAGTATACATTGGTAACCGCGCAATTATATGTAAGCAAATATAACTGGTACTACATGCCATCTTCGGTCCATAAAGTACTTATACATGGTGCTAAAATAATAGAGCATTATGCAGTTTTGCCAATAGGACAATTATCCGAAGATGCCCAGGAAGCCCGAAATAAAGATTACAAGAAATATAGGTTACATCACGCTAGGAAGTGTTCCAGATCAGCAACAAACGAAGACGTTCTGCATATTTTGTTATATACATCTGATCCTTATATATCTAGCTTAAATAAACCAAGTTTTCTAATATCTAAAGAATTGTTTGACGAAGCTAAAGAATTGTTGGAAATAGAAAGTGATGAATAGGATAAGTGCTAATTTTTTTTATCTCGTAAATGTTTGTTTAATAATAATAATTTAGATTTAAACTTATTTTAACCAAAAGTGTAACTTTTATTGCTGTTTTAATACAACAATATAATTTTTTGTATGAAATTTTATGAAACTTTATCTTTGTAATTTTTTTACGAAAAATATATAATTTTTAAAATTATGATGTTTGATTTCTTTTATTGCCTAGGTATTCATAAATACATGAAAAAAAATTCAAGAAGAAAAATCACAAAACAACAGAGTTATCGATTTTTGAGATGGAAAGTACCGTTTGGTCCCATAGTGCGGCGGTTGGTTCTGCCCAATCGTCGGCCACCCCGTAATCCTGAGTTCAGGACCGGGGGTCCGGGCCACTGAGGCTCGGGCCGCGAGGAAGACAACCTCTTTAAAAAATTACCCCAATCCCAAGGTCTAGCGTGCCGAGGGGATGAATGGCCGGAGGGGATCCGGTCGTTAGCGCGACGAAAAGGGACCTCACCCTTAAAAAGGAATCATGGAAAAGGCTAATGGAAAAACTATTCCCCAGGCGGGTACCCTCCTACCCAAGGAGGGACAATCCCGCCCTTCTTCGGAAGGCAGCCCCTTCGTATCTGGGGGGGGCACCACTAGTCCCGTGGGCCGGCAGACAACCGCCGACCTGCGTCAACCTGCGCCGCAAGAAAAGGAGCTCCGGGTTAGCCTGGAGCGACTGTGCGACGCACAAAAAACGCCACTTGCCGTCATTGACGACAACAAGAGCCGAGGAGGCTCATGTCCTCGTGAGGACCACCTGTCCGATCAGGGCACGCGCGGGTTTAAACGCCCGCGAAGCAGGGACTCGGGGTCGATGGGCCTCTCTTCCAGTGAGGAGAACCTGTCGGCCCCCAAGGTGCCAACGGCACACAGAGGCAGGGGGCGTGCGATGGCGAGCGGAGCTCCCGCTCGGCTGCCGGGCCGTGACCGAGCGGGTCGCTTCGTGCCGATTTCTCGGCCCCCAACACCAGCTCCCGTAGAGCGTCCGACGGAGGGCGCGGAGAGTGACCCCGGGCCCTTGCTGGGGTCCAACAAGGCGGAAGCGAACGCTGCCAAGCGGGCGCAAAGAAAGGCTGTCGCGGCTGACGAAGTCAGCGAGTTGGCCCGACAGGCCCGAGAGCGGCGATCCGCTCGGATGGCTGCTGGGGGGAGCGTATCGGCGGTGGCGCTCAGCCGCCAAGTTATGGACGGCGTGGATGTCGTCCTGAAGGTTGCCACCAAATCCGGCAGCCTGAAGGGCACGTTCACGCGCGCCCTAAAGGAGGCGGCTGATGACATTAAAGAGGCGGTTGGGGTCCTCCTTAATCGCACGAGCACGGAGGAGACGGCGAAGTTATGGGAGGAGAATAGCCGTCTCCGATCCGAGCTGGAGGACCTCAAACGGCAGTTTGCCGCCCAGAGGGCCACTCCCCCGGCCGCTAGCACCTCTCCGGGCGCGGTCCCGGCGCTGGCCCCGTTTTCGACTCCGTCATCGGCTCCTGCACTTGCGGATGCGGAGGTCGAGAGGATCGCGCGCATCTGCATGATGCAATGCGGGAGTATGGTGGGTGCCCGGCTGGAGGCCATAGAGGCTAGACTCCTCCCGGCCGAAAACCTTCGCCCACCGCTCGCTGCGGACAGACGGAGGGAGGAGGGGCCAGCAAAACCGGGGCCAAAAGCCGCGGTGGCTGGGTCGAGTCAGGCCGGAATGGGGGCCAAAAAGTCCGCGTCCACCTCCCGGACGGCCGCGCCCCGGGCGGCCGCGGCCCCGGCGACCGCAGCCCCGGCGACCGCACCCTCGGCGACTGCGTCCGGGTCCACCACGGAGACCTGGACGACGGTCGTTAAGAGGGGCCGCCGTAAAAAGAAGAAGACGGCCAACGGTATCAGCTGGAGCACCGGCACCGGCACCCAGAAAGGCTCAGGGGCCGCCTAGGGTCAGAGCCCCACGCTCCGCGGCTGTAGTGATTACGCTGCAGCCCGGAGCCGTCGAAAGGGGCATCTCCTATAAGGCGGTCCTTATGGAGGCAAAGGCCAAAGTCGCGTTCCCCGACCTTGGCATACCGTCCGGCCTCAGAATGAGGCCGGCGATTACGGGGGCGCGACTGCTAGAGGTGTCGGGTGCCTCTAGCGGCGAGAAGGCGGATGTCCTGGCCGCCAAGCTGAGGGAGGTCCTCAACCAAACCTGCGCGGTGTGTGCCGCCAGTGGCTGCCCGGCAGACCACGTCACGAAGAGGAGGAACTGCAATCCTCCCTCTAAGCGGGGCAAACCACAGGCGCCGGCCGGGTTTGCAGCTGCTGTCAAGAGCACCGTCGTTCCTGCGTCGGTGGCTGCGGAGGGGGGTGCGATGTCCGACTGATGGATGGGGTCGAACATCGCATCCACAGACTCCCCTCCCCTCTCGCTCTTAGAGAGGGGACCGGGATACGTGGCCGCCGCGCGGGGAGACATGGCCCTGGTCGGGGTCTACTTCTCCCCGAACCGCTCTCTCTCGGACTTTGAGGATTTCCTCGAGATCCTCACCGCAGTCGTAGGGAGGGCGGCGCCGCGCCAGGTCGTGGTGCTGGGCGACCTCTCGCTTCCCTGCGTGGTCAACGCTATGCTGGAGAGCGAGTGGGCCTGTGCAGCGGTTGCCTCCTTTTGCGAGGACGTAATCTCGCAAAAGGAGGAGGCGGAGCGCGCGCGGGAGGATGACCCTCTCGCTATGCCGCTCCGCAGACGAAGAAGGGGTCGGAGAAGGCGCAATCCTCTCCCTCCTCATGGTGGCGATGGGCGGGCGACAGGCGCGGGGGCGCCTTCTCCCGCATTGCACCCATCACCACCTTCGTCGGTCATTCCCGGGCCCTTCCCCCTCCCCACGGGGGGCGTGAGTGGCCCGCCCTGAGGGGCAATCGTCGGCGGAGGACTGGACGTTAAGGCTGTGCCGGTTTCCCAGTCCCCCGCCACTCGGACGAAGCGGGAGTGCCGCTGGGTTGTTTTAGTGGGTATACCGGGTCAGACCGGGGAGTCCCACATAGCCCCCCATCCCCCGATGGGAGGGTATGCGTAACGCATTTTTCCCAGCGCAAAAAAAAAAAAAAAAAAAAAAAAAACAAAGGTTAGGTTAGGTTGGGGGACCACCCCACAGTGCTTGCGTCCACGTCGCGTCCCCTGGAAACGGCCCAGTTCTGACCACCGTAACGGAGTGGCAGACTGGGTACGGCCAAAGTGCACTGTGCATTCGCAACTCGTTTTTAATTTTTATTGTCTTGAGAGGGTCTTGTCTTTGGGAAGGCCCTTCTCAGGGCCAACCCAAAGGCCCTTCTCAGGGCCAACCAAAAGGCCCTTCTCAGGGCGAACCAAAAGGCCCTTCTCAGGGCCAATCCGGCGGATACGAGGCAGTGTGAGCCGGGGCCGTCCTCCTCCCAGACGGAAGATGCCCTTCTCCCTTCCACGACCCCGTCCAACGAATGGACGGAAGTGGTCCGTAAGGGGAAGGGAAAGGGCAAGAAGTCGACGACGGCCGTCCCTGTCGTCCCCGCCACCACCGCTCCCAGCCAATCGCAGACGACTAGCAAGGGAAAGGGGACGGGGAAAGGGAAGGGGAGGGGAAAGGGGCGACTAGTCCCCCCAAAAAACCGCGGCAGTCGTGGTGACCCTCACCGCGGAGGCTGCTGACCGGGGGGAGACGTACGCGTCCGTTCTGTTGCGGGCGCGTGCCAATGCAGATCCCACCCAACTGGGGATCGGCAGCGTCTCTTGCCGGCGGACCCAAGCCGGGGCTCGAATTTTCGAGTTCCCGGGGGCAGAGGGGAGTACCCACGCGGACCTCTTCGCAGCCAAGCTGCAGGAGGTCATCGCGGATTCCGCCAAGGTGGCCCGGCCGGTCAAGTCAGCGGCCATAGAGGTGGCTGACTTGGACGACTCCGTCACCAAGGAGGAGGTGGTGGCGGCGGTCGCGGCGATAGGGGGCTGTGGCGTCGCGGCGGTCCAAGGCCGGGACATAAGGCCCGGCCGCGGCGGCATGGGCACCATTCGCCTCGAATGCCCAGTCGCCGCTGCCAAAGCCGTCCTTGCCAAGGGACGGCTCACAGTCGGCTTCAGCTCGGGTGCAGTCCGGGCACTCGAGGACCAGCCTCTGCGGTGTTTCCGGTGCTTCGGCATCGGACACACCCGGGCCCTGTGTCCGTCCACGGTCGATAGGACGGACACGTGCTTCCGCTGCGGCAAGGAGGGCCACAAAGCCGCCTCCTGCGAGGCCGCCGCGCCGCACTGCGCGGTGTGTGCCGCCAGTGGCTGCCCTGCCGACCACGTCACGAGGGGGAGGAATTGCAATCCTCCCCCTAAGCGGGGCAAAGCGCAGGCGCCGACCGGGCCTGCTGCTGCTGCCAAAAGCACTGCGGCGGCTGCGGTGGCGGCGGAGGGGGGTGCGATGTCCGACTGATGGATAGGGTCGAACATCGCATACTCCAGGCGAACGCCAACCACTGCCGGGCAGCCCAGGATCTGCTGATGCAGACCATGGCTGAGTGGTTGGTGGACTTGGCGGTGGTCGCCGAGCCTTACTCGGTCCCTGGCCGTTGGCTGGGCGACCGGGACGGCTTGGTGGCGCTGGTGTCGCAGTCTTCCACGGACTCCCCTCCCCTCTCGCTCTTAGAGAGGGGACCGGGATACGTGGCCGCCGCGTGGGGAGACATGGCCCTGGTTGGGGTCTACTTCTCCCCGAACCGCCCTCTCTCGGACTTTGAGGATTTCCTCGAGATCCTCACCGCAGTCGTAGGGAGGGCGGCGCCGCGCCAGGTCGTGGTGCTGGGCGACCTGAACGCCAAGTCGGTGGCCTGGGGCAACCCGGCTGCCAGTTGCAACGTCCGGGGACGCGCCGTCGAATATTGGTCGGCCTCATGCGGTGTGTCCCTCCTCAACAGGGGGGCGGTCCACACGTGTGTGCGGCAACAGGGCGGCTCGGTGGTGGACGTCTCGTTTGCCACCCCCGCCCTAGCCGCCCGCGTCGTCAACTGGCGGGTGGAGATGGTGGAGACTTTGTCGGACCACCGATATGTGCGGTTCGACATCTCCACCCAGGGGGGGGGGGGATGGCCCGCGCCGGGCAATCTCCCTTCCCGCGGTGGGCACTCACCCGCCTAGACCGGGAGGCAGCTGAGGAGGCGGCCTTCCTCCAGGACTGGCTGTCGCCCCCTGTCGAGGTCCTAGACGTGGACGCCGCAGCGGTCCGGCTCAGGGGGTCCCTGACCGAGGTGTGCAACTCCAGTATGCCTCGGTCTCGCCGTCCGCCTCCCCGTCGCGCCGTCTATTGGTGGACGGAGGAGCTGACGGGTCTCCGGGCCGCCTGCGTGGTGGCCAGAAGGGCCTACGCGCGGAGCCGACGGCGCAGCGCCCAAAACCGAGACCGGGCAGAAGAGGACCGCCTACGTAGAGGCGAAGAAGGTCCTCAAGTCTGCAATGGGCGCTGCAGAAGACTCGGCGAGGGCCGAGATGCTGGAGGGTCTCGACAGGGATCCTTATGGGAGACCATACAAGGCGGCGCGGAACCAGCTACGTCCCTATGGTCCCCCACTGACGGAGACCCTCGAGCCACGCTCGAGGTTTGCTGGATGGGGTGGTCCGGTCCCTGTTTCCGCGCAGGACCGACGACTTCACCCCACCAACGATGGATCCCCCGCAAGGGATGCCTTCGCCGGAGGAGGACGTCCCCCCGGTGACGGCGGCGGAAGTCCGCGCGGGGGTTCTCAGCCTCCGCGCGAAGAAGACGGCGCCTGGACCAGACGGCGTCCCCGCACGGGTGGTGGCGATCGCCGCCTCCCAAATGGAGGACAGGTTTCGGGACCTCTTCAGCGCATGCTTTGCGGCCGGGAGGTTCCCGAGACTGTGGAAGGAGGGGCAGCTATGCCTCCTCCGAAAGGAGGGACGCCCGGTGGACTCCCCCTCGGCATACCGGCCCATCGTCTTGCTCGATGAGGTCGGTAAGATGTTCGAGGGGATCGTCGCGTCCCGGCTTGATAGCCTTTTGCGGGGGGTAGGGCCGGACCTGTCGGACGCCCAATTCGGTTTCCGTCGAGGGCGTTCGACGATCGATGCGCTGGCCCTACTCAAGGGGCAGGTGAGGGAGGCGGTGGAGGCGGGGGACGGAGTGCTGGCGGTGTCGTTCGACATCGCAAACGCCTTCAACTCCGTCCCCCACTCGACGATATTGGAGGCGCTCCGGTATCACGGAGTGCCCCAATACCTGCGGAATCTCCTGGCCAGCTACTTGGAGGGCCGAGAGGTCCTCCTCGTGGACAAGACGGCCACGGTGAGGCGGTACGGCGCAGAGTCCGGTGTTCCGCAGGGGTCAGTGCTGGGGCCCCCCCTTTGGAACATCGGGTTCGACTGGCTACTCCGGGGAGTCCTCCTCCAGGGCACGAGTGTCATCTGCTACGCGGATGACACTCTCCTCACTGCCCGGGGGAGGAACTTCGGGGACGCGGCCTGTCTGGCCTCGGCTGGCGGATCCTTGGTCGCAGAGAGGATCCGCCGCCTGGGATTGAAGGTGGCGCTGCACAAGACCGAGGCCGTGTTCTTTCACGGGCCTCGGCAGCGCTGCCCTCCCGACGCCCACATTGTCGTAGAGGGCGTCCGGATAGGGGTCCAGCCCCAGATGAAGTATCTGGGCCTGGTGCTGGACGACAGGTGGCGCTTCGGCCCGTATTTCAGCGGGCTGTCGACGCGCCTCTTGAAAGCCGCGGACGCCCTCTCCTGGCTCCTCCCGAACCTGGGGGGGCCCAAGGCGAAATGCCGGCAGCTGTATGCCGGCATCCTTAAAAGCATGGCCCTATACGGGGCCCCCATCTGGGCGGACTCCTTCCACAGGAGGGAGAACGCGACCGCCTTGCGCAAGCCCCAAAGGGCCATTGCACTGAGGGTGTCGAGGGCCTACCGCTCGGTGGGCTTCTCGGCGGCGTGCGCTCTGGCCGGCACCCCTCCTTGGGAGTTGGAGGCCTGGGTGCTCGCCAGAGTCTACGAGTGGACCGCGCACCGGAGGGCGCTCGGGGAGCGCCCCGTCGCCGAAGAGCGGGAGGCCGTGCGGCGGGAGGCGAGGGACGCAATCGTCCTCCACTGGACGGAGGACCTCGCCACCGCCGCCTTTGGCCGCCGGACGTTGGACGCGCTCGGTCCGGTCCTGCGGTGCCGAGGGGATGAATGGCCGGAGGGGATCCGGTCGTTAGCGCGACGAAAAGGGACCTCACCCTTAAAAAGGAATCATGGAAACGGCTACTGGAAAAACTATTCCCCAGGCGGGTACCCTCCTACCCAAGGAGGGACAATCCCGCCCTTCTTCGGAAGGCAGCCCCTTCGTATCTGGGGGGGGCACCACTAGTCCCGTGGGCCGGCACACAACCGCCGACCTGCGTCAACCTGCGCCGCAAGAAAAGGAGCTCCGGGTTAGCCTGGAGCGACTGTGCGACGCACAAAAAACGCCACTTGCCGTCATTGACGGCAACAAGAGCCGAGGAGGCTCAGATTCTCGTGAGGACCACCTGCCCGATCAGGGCACGCGCGGGTTTAAACGCCCGCGAAGCAGGGACTCGGGGTCGATGGGCCTCTCCTCCAGTGAGGAGAACCTGTCGGCCCCCAAGGTGCCAACGGCACACAGAGGTAGGGGGCGTGCGATGGCGAGCGGAGCTCCCGCTCGGCTGCCGGGCCGTGACCGAGCGGGTCGCTTCGTGCCGATTTCTCGGCCCGCAACACCAGCTCCCGTAGAGCGTCCGACAGAGGGCGTGGAGAGTGACCCCGGGCCCTCGACAGTAGTGGACCTGTGCGAGGACTCCTCGTTATCCTTGCTGGGGTCCAACAGGGCGGAGGTGAACGCTGCCAAGTGGGCGCAAAGGAAGGCTGTCGCGGCTGACGAAGTCAGTGAGTTGGCCCGACAGGCCCGAGAGCGACGATCCGCTCGGATGGCTGCCGGGGGGAGCGTATCGGCGGTGGCACTCAGCCGCCAAGTTATGGACGGCGTGGATGTCGTCCTGAAGGTTGCCACTAAATCCGGCAGCCTGAAGGGCACGTTCACGCGCGCCCTAAAGGAGGCGGCTGACGACATTAAGGAGGCGGTTGGGGTCCTCCTTAATCGTACGAGCACGGAGGAGACGGCGAAGTTATGGGAGGAGAACAGCCGTCTCCGATCCGAGCTGGAGGACCTCAAACGACAGTTTGCCGCCCAGAAGGCAACTTCCCTGGCCGCTGGCATCTCTCCCAGCGCGGCTCCGGCATTGGCCCCATTTTCGGCTCCGTCGTCGGCTCCTGCACTTGCGGATGCGGAGGTAGAAAGGATCGCGCGCATATGCATGATGCAGTGCGGGAGTATGGTGGGTGCCCGGTTGGAGGCCATAGAGGCTAGACTCCTCCCGGTTGAAAACCTTCGCCCACCGCTCGCTGCGGACAGACGGAGAGAGGAGGGGCCAGCAAAACCGGGGCCAAAAGCCGCGGTGTCTGGGTTGAGTCAGGCCGGGAAGGGGGCCAAAAAGTCCGCGTCCACTTCCCGGACGTCCGCGCCCCTGCCGACCGCACCACAGGCGACCGCATCCCCGGCGACCGCACCCTCGGCGACCGCACCCGGGTCCACCACGGAGACCTGGACGACGGTCGTCAAGAGGGGCCGCCGTAAGAAGAAGACGGCGGCGCCGCCACCGGTACCCGCTGGAGCACCAGCGCCGGCATCCAAGAAGGCTCAGGGGCCGCCTAGGGTCAGAGCCCCACGCTCCGCGGCTGTAGTTATTACGCTGCAGCCCGGAGCCATCGAAAGGGGCATATCCTATAAGGCGGTCCTTATGGAGGCAAAAGCTAAAGTCGCGTTCCCCGACCTTGGCATACCGTCCGGCCTCAGACTGAGGCCGGCGATTACGGGGGCGCGACTGCTAGAGGTGTCGGGTGCCTCTAGCGGTGAAAAGGCGGACGTCCTGGCCGCCAAGCTGAGGGAGGTCCTCAACCCGGAGGACGTTCGGGTGTCCAGGCCGATGAAGACCGCTAAACTGCGCGTCGACGGTCTGGACGACTCGACGACTCCGGCCGAGGTCGTGGCGGCCGTCGCCAGAGCCGGTGGATGTCCGCCCGCGGACGTGCGGACGGGCGAGGTTCGCGTCGACGCTTCCGGGCTCGGCGCGATCTGGGTGCGGTGCCCGGTGACGGCGGCGAACAAAGTCGCCGACGCTGGGCGTCTGTTGGTGGGGTGGGTTGCAGCGAGGGTGAAGCTGCTGCAACCCCGGGCCTTGCGGTGCTACCGTTGCCTCGACGTTGGGCATGTCAGGGCACGGTGCACCTCCGTAGACCGCAGCGAGCAGTGCTATCGCTGCGGCCAGGTCGGTCACAAGGCGGCCCAGTGCTCCGCGGCGCCAAACTGCAGCCTCTGTACAGCTGCAGGGAGGCCCGCTGGGCACAGAGCGGGCGGAAAGGCCTGTGGCGTGCCAGCCAAGAAAGGGAAGAGAAGGGGTGCCAAGGCTGCCGGGGGCTCTTTACCCCCCCCTCAGCCTGGCTCCTCTTCGGCCGACTCCCGGCCTAGGAATGGTGCGGAGGGAATGGATTGCGCATAAATGGCGCTGTACCATTTCCTCCAGGGCAACATCAACCACTCTGCTAGAGCTCAGGATCTATTGCTCCAGAGCATGGCAGAGTGGTCGATTCACGTGGCTGTGGTTGCCGAACCGTACTTTGTCCCCCCCAGGGATAACTGGGTGGGAGACCTGGACGGTTTGGTAGCCATCATTGGCGGGGCTCTTGCCAACCCGTCCCGAGGTCACGGCTGGGCGGCCGCCCTCGTGGACGGCATTGGCACGGTTGGGGCGTACTTTTCGCCCAACAAGAGCCTCGCCGACTTCGAGAGGTTCCTTGTCGAGTTGGGTGCCGTCGTGGGCCGACTCCACCCTCGCCCTGTGCTGTTGCTGGGGGATCTCAACGCCAAGTCTGCGGCGTGGGGATCTCCAGTGACCGATGCTAGGGGCGAGGTGCTGGAGGAGTGGGCGGTCACGACCGGCTTGACCGTCCTAAATCGGGGATCGGTGCACACGTGCGTGCGGCAGCGGGGCGGGACTATAGTGGACGTCTCGTTCGCTAGCCCCGCTGTCGCGAGCCGTGTCCGCGACTGGCGTGTCGCCGCGGAGGTGGAGACGTTGTCGGATCACCGATACATCCGTTTCGACGTCTCCGCCCAGACCGCCGGCGGCCGCGGTTTACCGGCCCCGCGTACGGACGGTCCGCGCTGGGCGCGTAAGCGCATCGACAGGGAGCTTCTCGAGGAGGCCGCTGTTGTCCAGGCCTGGTTCCGGGAGTCGGCAACGGATGGACCCGTCGACGTCGAGCAGGAGGCGCTGTGGTTCCGCGGGGCGATGACGCAAATCAGCGACGCGTCCATGCCCCGGGTCCACACACAGTCGGCAAGGCGCCAGGTGTACTGGTGGACCGCCGAGATCGCGCAGCTGCGCGTCGCGTGCGTGGCGGTCAGGCGCCAGTACACCCGATACCGGAGGAGACGTCGTCGGGTCCTTGACGAAGAAGCCGCGCTGTATGAGGTGTACCGCGCGGCGAAGAGGACTCTGTGGCTGGCCATCGGCGAGGCGAGGACGCGAGCCAGGGAGGAGATGTTGGAGACTCTAGACGGGGATCCGTGGGGACGCCCCTATCGCGCGGTTCGAGGGAAACTTCGAGCCGCGGCGCCCCCACTTACGGAGAGTCTCCAACCCGAGCTGCTGGAGGAGGTGGTCGCAGCCCTCTTCCCGGCTAAAGCGGAGCACACACCGCCGCCGATGGCTTTGCCCACAGCCGCAGAGTCCACTGAAGAGAACGCCATCAGCGTCCCAGAGGTGACAGAGGCAGAGATGGGGGCAGCCGTGATGCGGCTCCGGGCCAAGAACGTGGCTCCGGGGCCCGACGGGATCCACGGCTGCGTGTTAGCCCTCGCTCTGAAGGAGCTTGAGCCCCAACTAAGAGGACTCTACACAGCGTGCCTTGAGCAGGGCCAGTTTCCCACTTTGTGGAAATCTGGTCGTCCGGTCCTGCTCAGGAAGGAGGGGCGCCCCGCGGACTCGCCGTCCGCGTACCGGCCCATAGTGTTGCTAGACGAGGTGGGTAAGCTGTTTGAGCCGATAATCGCAGCCCGCCTCGTCGGCCACTTGTGCGGAGAGGGGCCGGACCTGGACGGTAACCAGTTCGGTTTTCGGCAGGGGCGCTCCACCATTCACGCTGTGTCGCGGGTGAGGGTCCTGGCGGAGGAAGCGGTGGCCCGGGGCGAGGTGTTGTTGGCGGTGTCCTTGGACATCTCCAACGCCTTCAACACCATGCCCTGGAGTACTATTCGGGAGGCACTGCGGTATCATCGGGTGCCTCTCTACCTCCGCCGCATCATTGGGGCTTATCTGTCGGAGAGGAGTGTCACCTACATGGGACGCGATGGCGAAATCCAGCACCGCATGTCGTGCGGTGTTCCACAGGGCTCGGTCGTTGGCCCGCCCCTGTGGAACATCGGGTACGACTGGGTGCTGAGGGGTGAGCTCCAGCCGGGCGTGGAGCTGACGTGTTATGCCGACGACACGCTGGTCACTGCCCGGGGGAGCTCGCACAGGGAGGCAGCGTTGCTGGCGACGGCTGCGGTGTCACAGGTGGTGAGCCGCATACGTCGCCTAGGCCTGGAGGTGGCCCTCAGCAAGTCGGAGGCCATGGTGTTTCATGGCCCCCGGCGGGCGCCGCCGCCCGGCTTGCACATAGTGGTCGGGGGGGCTCGGATCGCTGTCGAGTCTACCATGAAGTACCTGGGATTGGTGCTCGACAGCCGGTGGGATTTCGGCCCCCACTTCCGGCGGCTGGCGCCCAAATTGTTGGGCGCGGCTGGGGCGCTGTCAACGCTGCTTCCCAATCTGGGGGGCCCGAGCGCCGCCTGTAGGCGGCTCTACGTGGGGATCGTGCGATCGATGGCCCTGTATGGGGCCCCGATCTGGGCGACTGACCTGACGGCCGGCAGCATCGCAGTCCTGCGGAAGCCGCAGAGAGCGATGGCCGTCAGAGTCGTCCGTGGATATCGCACGATCTCCTACGAGGCGGCTTGCGTACTGGCTGGATCCCCGCCCTGGGACCTGGAGGCGAAAGTGCTCGCGTCGCTGTACCGGTGGCGCGAGGAAGCGCGGGCGCGAGGCGAGGGGCTGATGCAGCGCCATATGGAGCTGCGTCGGTCTCAGCTTCGCGAGGTCCTGGTGGCGGAATGGCGGGACAGGCTCTCACGCCCTACCGCCGGCCTCAGCACTATCGAGGCGGTCCGGCCAGTACTCGAGCCCTGGCTCGGGAGGAGGCACGGCTCCCTGTCGTTTCGGGTGACGCAGGTACTTTCGGGGCATGGTTGCTTCGGGAAGTACCTGTGTCGCATAAACAGGGAGCCGGACGCCCGGTGTCACCAAAGGGCCATTGCACTGCGGGTGGCGAGGGCCTACCGCTCGGTGGGCTTCTCGGCGGCGTGCGCTCTGGCCGGCACCCCTCCTTGGGAGTTGGAGGCTTGGGTGCTCGCCAGAGTGTACGAGTGGACCGCACACCGGAGGGCGCTCGGGGAGCGCCCCGTCGCCGAAGAGCGGGAGGCCGTGCGGCGGGAGGCGAGGGACGCAATCGTCCTCCACTGGACGGAGGACCTCGCCACCGCCGCCTTTGGCCGCCGGACGTTGGACGCGCTCGGTCCGGTCCTGCGGAGCTGGCTCGAGCGGTCCCACGGTTTCCTCTCGTTCCGTCTGGTGCAGGTGCTATCCGGCCATGGCTGCTTCGGAACGTACCTGCACCGGATCGGGAGGGAGGAGACCCCGGCGTGCCACGACTGCTGCGCGGCGGAGGACACGGCGCAGCACACGCTCGAAGTGTGCCCGGCTTGGTCCGAGCTGCGCCGCGGTCTGACCGCGGTGGTCGGACAGGACCTCTCGCTTCCCTGCGTGGTCAACGCCATGCTGGAGAGCGAGGGGGCCTGGTCAGCGGTTGCCTCCTTTTGCGAGGACGTAATCTCGCAAAAGGAGGAGGCGGAGCGCGCGCGGGAGGACGATCCTCTCGCTGCGCCGCTCCGCAGACGAAGAAGGGGTCGGAGAAGGCGCAATCCTCTCCCTCCTCATGGTGGCGATGGGCGGGCGACAGGCGCGGGGGCGCCATCTCCCGCATTGCACCCATCACCACCTTCTTCGTCGGTCACTCCCGGGCCCGTCCCCCTCCCCACGGGGGGGGTGTGAGGGGTCCGCCCTGAGGAGCAATCGTCGGCGGAGGACTGGACGTTAAGGCTGTGCCGGTTTCCCAGTCCCCCGCCACTCGGACGAAGCGGGAGTGCCGCTGGGTTATTTTAGTGGGTATACCGGGTCATACCGGGGAGTCCCACATAGCCCCCCATCCCCCGATGGGAGGGTATGCGTAACGCATTTTTTCCCAGCGCAAAAAAAAAAAAAAAAAAAAAAAAAAAAAAAAAAAAAAAAAAAAAAAAAAGTTAGGTTCCCCCCCGGTGGGTTCCCGCATTGTCGAGGCGGGGGGGCTCAGTAGCCGTGGCTTGGACACCCACGGTGAAGCGAAGAGGAACCCGAGGAGGGGCCGCTCGTCAGGGCTTTTGCCTGTAAACCGACGACGTAGCGGCCAACAAGTAGGTTGCGGTGCCGCTTCGGCGACATCGCAACTGAGGCGGGCCGCGATGTCGTTGTAACGGAGGCATCGCGGCTGAGGGTTGAAGGCCGCGGCGGGAGAGGAGTGCCGGTATTGCGGTGCGCCGCTCTCCCTACCTTCCGCGGCCTTGACGGGGTCGCCACCGTTTGATGGCGGACGCGGTGGGGCCGCAGGGGAGGAGGAGTGTCGGTATGACGTTGGCCGCTCTCCCTATCCTCTGCGGCCGAAAATTGGCAGGCGGCGGGGCCAATGTCCTGACCCGTCGCAGGGGGACCAAGGGTGCCCAGACACGGGGTCGTCTGGCGCCCATGTGCTGGTTTGGTCCCTGGGGTGGTCACGGCGTGCTATGTGTTCTAGTGCGCCGGTGATGGGGAGTACTCCCCAGAGGAGGGTCCGGTAACGGACAGCCGCGGCGGGTTCACGGATGAGTGCTAACGCGTGCCCGTGTTCCCGCCGTAAGCGGCAGAGGAGGACACCGTGGAGTTTTAGTGGGTTAGAGTCCCACTTAACTGCACTATCCCCCCGTGGTAGTGCAGAATGCATGAGCATTTCTCCACGTTAAAAAAAAAATTAAAAAAATTTTTGTTTTGGCAGGAGTGGGAAATCCTCATGGACACCCAGACTGTCTCACTTGTAAGGCAGTCTGGGTAGTGCCGGACTCTTACCGGCTAAAACCACACTCCTGCCTTTGCTAAGTGTCCCTCTGACATGATCAGAGACCTTATTAGACTAATGAGTTTTAATTCTTGTCATTCGATTAGGTTTTTTATTTAGGTGCAGTCCCGTACTGTGAATTAGGGAGTTCCTGGAAGCATTCTACGCCTCACTACATCTTATTTTATTTATTTATTTTATTTTATAATTTATGTACACACAGTAAAATACATAGAGATATGACATGATTATAATTTGAGTACAAAGGTACTGCTTATTTCTTAAGAAATTTCTTCCAGCAGACCTGCGAAAGGAGAAGTAAAAAAAGAAATGTAGACAGTAGTGTGTGAGAACAAGAAGAGAAAATATGAATGTGTGAAGTCTAAAACTAGAATATTAAATAAACCTACACAAATAATGCAAAATAATAATAATAACATAAGTATACTTAAATAAATACATAATGCTAAAATATATAAACATATATACTCACGGTATAGAGGAAAGGTAATGCTCTTTTAATCGACATTTAAATAGAGAAATAGTTTTTAAATCACGAATGCTAGGCGGAAGTGAGTTCCACAATCTTACAGCATGGACAGAGAAGGAATAAGAATAGTAGCTTGTTTTATGAGGATGAGATTTAAGGAGGGATCTTAGGTGTGACCTACACGGTGCGTCGCTAGGGCGAGCGTAAGAAAAACGCTCACGCAAGTAGGAAGGATAAGACGGGTTGTGTAAGATGTTGAAGAGGAGACATAAAATCCGAGTATTCCTGCGAAGGCGGATTGGGAGCCACTTGAGTTCTTTGCGAAGGTGAGAAACATGGTCATACTTTCGAAGACCGAAAACAAAGCGAATGCACAGGTTTTGCAAGCGCTCAAGCTTGTTTAATAGCTCCTCAGTAGCATCCAGGTAGCAGGCGTCGGCATAATCTATAATCGGCTGAATAAGTGTTTGTGCCAAAGATATTTTAGTCTTCAAGGGCAGAAGACTCTGAAGGCATTTCAGCGAATGAAAGGAGAAATGCACCTTTCGGCTGACCTCATTGACCTGAGCACGCCACGAAAGGTTGGAGTCAATAACTACACCCAGATCTTTAGCGGTTTCAGTATAGTCAATGCGGACACCATCGAGATATAAAGGCATCAGAGATGTTACATCAGCCGCATTGCGAACGAATCTACTGCCTATGATCATGGCCTGGGATTTAGTTGGGTTAATTTGCAAACCAAATGACTTAGCCCAATCGCTGATGCGAGCCAGGTCATGATTCATTGCAGCAATTGCAGCACTCGCGTTAGCTACAGTAAAATGTCGATAAAGCTGCAAGTCATCTGCGTAGAGATGAAAACTTGAGGAGATTACTCTGGTAACAAAGTTTATGAAAATTGAAAAAAGAAGAGGAGAGAGAACGCTACCCTGAGGAACACCCTCAGTGAGATTACACCAATCAGAGAAGGACTCCTCCAGGCGAACACACTGAGAGCGTCCCCGAAGATAAGAACTGAACCAAGCTAAAGCGGAAGAAGAGAAATTGAGAGATTTGAGGAAACCTAGTAAAATGTCGAAATCTACTGAGTTGAAGGCGCTACTAAAGTCAAGCAGTACAAGAACAGTAAGGGACTTATTCTCCATAGCCCAGCGGATGTCATCAGTCACCTTCAAAAGTGCGGTTACAGTACTGTGACCCGAGCGAAAACCGGATTGAAAAGGGGATATTATCGAGTTTGACGCCAAGAAATATGATAATTGTCTATGGACTATGTGCTCAAAAACTTTAGAGAGAAATGGGAGAATAGAAATAGGTCTAAAGTGGGTTAATAAAGTAGGATTGTTAGTTTTAGGTAAAGGTATTATGTGAGCCTGTTTCCAAACTGTCGGAAAGGAGCAAGAGGAAAATGAGTGATTGAAGATGTGAGTGAGAACAGGAAGTAATGAGGAAAGGATAAGAGTTATCATTCTTGAACACAACTTATCATTACCGACTGCTGAAGAAGTAATCGAAAGTATAGACTTCTTAACGTCATCCTCAGTAACATCGGTAAGCTTAAAGTGAGAATACTGTGGTAACGGCAAACTAGCAAGACTCTCAAGTGTCGCAGCCTTGACAGACGGATCAAGAGAAAAGGGAAGGAGAGAGAAATGCTTATTGAGATCATTGAGGTTCACATCCTTACACTGGTTGGCAGGTGACTTGCCTATGCCTACAGATTTGAGAAATTTCCATACATCGGAAGAACTGCGGTTGTTGAGTTGGTCGTGGAAATAGCGTCTCTTAGCATCCCGACACAGATGACTGCAGCGATTACGTAAAGATTTATAATAAGCGAGATTCAGCTCTGAAGGCCTGCGCTTATATCTGCTCTTAGCTTTATCCCTGCGAGCCATAAGCTCTTTAATTTGTGGCGTTATCCATGGTGCAGGGTTATGTCTAACTTTAACACGTCGGATAGGGGCATGCTGATCATATAAGTCGAGGACGGTTGCGTTAAAACATTTCACCTTATCGTCGATGTCGTCGATCTCAACCAGAGGGGATTTCATCTTACTTTTTTATGTTTCCTTTATGTTGTTGTAAAGGTGGTTTTAATATCTAACTATATGTACTTAATATTAAAGTTACTTATTTTCCTATATTATTATGTTTTTTTGTATTTTTGTGTTTTCATGTATAAACTACCTAAGAACTAATTTTAATAATGTTTTCATCATAAACTTAATCTTATAACTAACACATTTCTTAGTTAACACATTCTTAGTTAATATATAAGTAATTGGTTTCCTATATTATTTATGTATTTTATGTTTTCATGTTTGAGTCTTATCTAATTCCAATAATATCTTTATCAAAAATGTATTTAATAGGTAACCTATTTCTTAGTTAATATATAAGTAACTTATTTTCCTATATTATTTATGTATTTTTATGTTTTCTTGTTTGAGTCTACCTAACTAATTTCTATTATATTTTATCTTCAACTTACTCTACCCTATGTTTATGCTATGGCTATCCTAATATATATACAACTAGCTGACCCGCGCCCACTTCGTTGGGCGGTAAACATTTTAACTTGTGAGTGCACGGGCCTGCGATGTTCTCCCGCTTTGGCTAGCGAGCCGCTGCGAGCGCTCAGCGCTAGACTCCCTATCCCTTGTTGCAGAGACATGCTGCCTTAAATCAGAAAGACGCTGCGCACGTTCAGCGCTAGATTCCCGAGCACGGACCTGCGATGTTCTCCAGCTTTGGTTAGCAAGCCGCTGTGAACGCTAGGAGCTAGATTCCCCAGGGCGTGCTTGCGAAATATTTTCTCTATTCCTCGAGAGGCGCTGATGATTTTCAAGAGCAGACTCTTCCGTACGGCGTTACTCGAGCTGCTCTTGTCTGGGATGTCTGACGGGAAAGTTGTGATTTCCTTTTAGGCATGACAAACAATCGCTGAAACTGTCCGATATCCCAAAAATAGAAATACCACAGCTGGCACAGCTTCGAACTCGAAGAATGAGAACGAAGAAGTGTTTGTGTTTTAAGAAACCGAGCAACCAAAACAATTTTAAGACCAACAACCAAAACAATTTTAAAGACCAACGATATCCAACTAACCGCGTACAACACACCTACCTAACGACGAAACTTAAATAATAACTGGAGAGGGTCATTAATCCTCAGAAAATCTGAACAACGCGATTCAGAAAAATGACGTAATTGCACAACGCCATCTATGGGTAAATGGATAAAACGTCCGTACAAAGCATGTTCTAATGCGGTTCGTGAATGGACGCCGGCATTTTGTGATTTACTAATTTTATAATATCTTCGAAACTATTTAACCAATTGACATACTTTTTTGGGCAAATCGTATCTCTATGATGTTCTTGTGATCAAAATAATATTTTTTTCGATAAGCTTTAATATTTTGTTGTTTAAAAAATCGGCCAAAGGTAAGTACGTCGAAAACTATTTTTTTTTAACACATAAAAGCTACTATATCTCCTAAAATATAAAAGATAGAAATATGGTGTCGCGGACTTTTTTGTAGAACTATTCAAAGCGGACCAGGTTGCCATACATTGTTTTCAATTATATACAACTGTTAAGGCAGCGCATGCAAATAACTCTGTTGTAAGAGCTATTTTTTTCCGCCTGGCTAGACAAAAATTGAGATAGTTCGGCTAATATGCATGATATCTGTATAATTTATAGCCTATAGCACTCACGAATAATGTAGCTTTCTACCAGTGAAATAATTTTTAAAATTGGTTCATTACTTCCGGAGATTACCCCCTACATACAAACTTACAAACTTACAAACAATGTTACCTCTTTATAATATTAGTATAGATATATCATATAGACATAATATTTCTTATTCTAATTGTTTATATTTATTTCTTGTCCTATACATTTTTGCTATTAATTTAATATTCAGTTTCTTGTGTTTATTTTCAGTAAATCCTGGCAGACCCTGAATCCTGAAAGCTGCTATTTCAACTATATTTTTTCCTTCAACGAGCTCGTCAAACCACAACGGTAAGGTAAGCTTATCAATAATATTTTTTCTATTGCCTGATTTCATAAATCCGTATGGTCTGTTTCCTAAAACAGTTGTATTGTACACTTTGCGATTAATTATTGAATTTAATTTAGATTCGGTTTTTAATTGGGCCAATTTCTCATGAAATTGGCTCCAATTTACTATTTCATGATATCTTGTGGCTTTATTAGTGTTTGTCGGTTTGGATTTCTGTATGCAAATTTTGAATTTAGTACCGTTGTGGTTCTCTGTGGTTGGGAATGTTGACTCCTCCTTAGCAGTATGCCACCGACAGGCGCGCTAATGCATCCCATTTAATACGTACAGGGCACTCACTGTCGAAGGCATTGTGGTCAGTCTTCTCCATTTTGGATGACAGGCAGTTGTGGCACCTTGGCACCTCCGCTGCGATACGTGACGGACAATCAGCCCACATGTGGGGGTCGCCGCAGTAGATGCAGAGGTCGGCGGGCTGCGTGCACACTTTCCTGCTGTGGCCGAAGCATAAACAGCGAGTGCACTGCACCAGTGGTGACTGGTCCAGGACTCGCACTCGCTGTAGGTCAATGTGCACGCGACCCACCATCGTCAGTCTCTGCCACACAGTAGGGGATACCCGCAGGATGACGTGGCTCATATGTGGGTTTCTTGTCCTGCGACGGTACTTAACCTCCAACCTCAGATCCTCTGCAGGTATGTCCCCAATTAGGTGAGTGTTTTGTCGCTGTATGGATTGAATAATCTCCGCATCTGTGTGGCAGGAGAGGACGTCCTTGACAATGACAAGGGGGTCCTTGTTTTTTACCTCCTCTACCACCAGATTACCCGTTTTTCTGATTCGTTCAGTCACCTTCGTCATCTCTTCCCTAGTTTTAAAACCGACCACTACCTTCTGGTCCCTCGCCTTGCGCAGCCGCTCCACCCTGGTCCCTTCATTTCTGGCATCAACCGCCGTCCTGAGCTTCTCAAGAACCTCTTCACCGGTGTCCTGATCATTCACAGATGATACAACCACCGAGTGAAGAGGTTCCTGGATGTTCAGCTTCGGGCCGGCAGCGATCTCTGCGAAAGTTGGACCTTGGCCTGCGACGTAGCGAGGGGCCAGCTGGAGACGGTCCGACAGAGCCCGAGTATGGTGTTGGCACTCCTGCATTGCCTGTTTGTGGTCTTTGAGACCCTCCACAAGACATTTCATAAGCTCCGTCGTTTCATTTGTGGTAGGCCCTAGGTCATTTCGGGCCTTTTCGGGTTCAGTTACCACCTCAGCTCCATTTCCTCTTTCGATCTCTGCTTCCTTCACCAGCTGGTAAAGCCTCTCAACCGCTTTTGTGATCTCATCTTTTATTTCCTTTTTTAGGTTTCTCGAGCTTAATAGTTGGATTTTCGCCTTTTGGAGACACGCCTTTGCCTCCGTGGTTCGGTTTAGGTACTTCACGGGTGGCGCGTCTCGTGGCGAGCTCTCTTCAATCCCTTCAGGCTGTTTTGGTCCATATAGCGTACTCTGGTGGAAAAGTGTGCCTTTGGACTTAAGTTTAGGGGGGCTAGACAGTGGGGCCCTCTTCGGTGGCGTTGGTGTTTTAAGAAGCTGACCAGATTTTAGTCTGTCAGCCTCCGACTCCCCGATACTACGCCTTTCCGAAGTGCTAGCCTGTTCCGGTTGTGGCCTCCCGGTGTCGGAAGTCTCCGAGACCTTTGCTCTGCCAACTGGTGTCCTAAAGCCAAACATTTTTTTGATAGATCTAAATTTCGGGACTGCGCAACAAGCCAAATATCAGAGGACACTCAAATGTCAATACTGAATCCCTGTAAAGGGGGGATCAGCAAGAAGATAAATATAATGAAATACAAGTCCTATATCAAGGACTCCGTCGGGTCAACTAAGGATAAAATAAAAAGAAAAGTCAATTAATATGCCTTCAGGACGCGCATATGTGTCATAAAGACCGTCGATTCCATTATTTATAACTACTATAATATGTAAATGTAGCTGGAGGAGCAAAAAGATTTAACTAAATTTTTACCAAAAATTGAAATTCTACCTGGCCTGTGACAACAGGGAGGGTTTCTATGTGAGCTAGGCGCACGTGCGAGGTGTCAAAAGACGCGTCTCGGCGCGGGCCAGCGATGTATGAGGTTTTCAGAATTTACGCTGAAGAAAATTTTTGAAAAATGCTGAAAAAACGTGTTTTTCGACCAAAATGTATGTAAAAACCCGGAATAACACCACCAAACGTGACTCGAGCTAGCGGAACGCGCGCCGGAGTGCAGGTAAGGCAGGTAAGTAACGATTAAAATTGTAAGGCTGTAAATTTTGAAATAAAAATTCTTAAAGGGAATTTTTGCTGAAAATTTTGCAAAGTCAATAACCGGGAAATGTTTTTCGCGGATTTGTCAATTTTCACTAGTGGGATAGTTAGAGGGCGCCTGAAAACGATTTATTTTGCTGAAAACAGCTTCGAAATGCGTCACCGGGATGCAAAGTTATTGTGGTGGTTAGGTTAGGTTAGGTTAGGTTGGGGGCCCCCCCCGGTGGGTTCCCGCATTGTCGAGGCGGGGGGGCTCAGTAGCCGTGGCTTGGACACCCACGGTGAAGCGAAGAGGAACCCGAGGAGGGGCCGCTCGTCAGGGCTTTTGCCTGTAAGCCGACGACGTAGCGGCCAACAAGTAGGTTGCGGTGCCGCTTCGGCGACATCGCAACTGAGGCGGGCCGCGATGTCGTTGTAACGGAGGCATCGCGGCTGAGGGTTGAAGGCCGCGGCGGGAGAGGAGTGCCGGTATTGCGGTGCGCCGCTCTCCCTACCTTCCGCGGCCTTGACGGGGTCGCCACCGTTCGATGGCGGACGCGGTGGGGCCGCAGGGGAGGAGGAGTGTCGGTATGACGTTGGCCGATCTCCCTATCCTCTGCGGCCGAAAATTGGCAGGCGGCGGGGCCAATGTCCTGACCCGTCGCAGGGGGACCAAGGGTGCCCAGACACGGGGTCGTCTGGCGCCCATGTGCTGGTTTGGTCCCTGGGGTGGTCACGGCGTGCTATGTGTTCTGGTGCGCCGGTGATGGGGAGTACTCCCCAGAGGAGGGTCCGGTTACGGACAGCCGCGGCGGGTTCACGGATGAGTGCTAATGCGTGCCCGTGTTCCCGCCGTAAGCGGCAGAGGAGGACACCGTGGAGTTTTAGTGGGTTAGAGTCCCACATAACTGCACTACCTCCCCGTGGTAGTGCAGAATGCATGAGCATTTCTCCACGTTAAAAAAAAAAAAAAAAAAAAAAAAAAAAGGTTAGGTTGGGGGACCACCCCACAGTGCTTGCGTCCACGTCGCGTCCCCTGGAAACGGCCCAGTTCTGACCACCGTAACGGAGTGGCAGACTGGGTACGGCCAAAGTGCACTGTGCATTCGCAGCTTGTTTTTAATCTTATTGTCGTGTTGAGTTTGCGAACCCGCGGGAAACATGTCGAGTCCTGCGCGGGACGCCTGCGGGCGGTTTTTAAAACAAAAAGGCCCTTCTCAGGGCCAACCCAAAGGCCCTTCTCAGGGCCAACCCAAAGGCCCTTCTCAGGGCCAACCCAAAGGCCCTTCTCAGGGCCAACCCAAAGGCCCTTCTCAGGGCCAACCAAAAGGCCCTTCTCAGGGCCAATCCGACGCTTCGGCGTCAGAGACTAGCCGCGCGCCGTCTGCGGCTAGTTTCTTCGGAGGGGCGGACGAGTCGTCCGACAACGACTCACTGATCAGTGTGTCGGACGCGGACGACTCTCGTTCGCGGAAGAGAATCCACCGGAGCGGTGGGTCCGAGGGCTCCTCGGCCTCGGGGTCGACGCGGTTGTCAAAGGCTAAAAAGCCGACGGTGGCCGCGGAGACCCATGTCGTTGGGCTCGCCAACGCCCAACGCCAGTTGGACCTGGCTCGGCGGGCTCAGCTCCAGCAAGAGCTGGAGGAGCGGGTTGCCGCTACTGAGAAACGGGCACTCGCCGCCCGGGCCAAGTCCGGGTACGGTGCGTCCCGCGTTCTCTACGCGGACCACTCTCTGGCCGAGCTAGAGAGAATGGCGGAGGAAGACGAGAGGGAGATCGTGGAGGTAGCCTCAAAGTCCTCCAACCTAAAGGGGACATTGCAGAAGGCATTAAAATGCAGGGCCGCCAGCATGCGCGGTGTCATCGCGGAGCTGGTGCAGCGAAAGACCACCGACGAGACGCGGCAACTGCAGGCGAAGGTTGATCGCCTGCAGTCGGAGGTCAGCCAGCTTCATCAGAAGCTGGCAGAAGCCACGGCCCGGCCACAACAGGCCAAGACGAGCCCTGCGGCAGAGGGCCCCGCCTCCAACCTTGAGGACATCATCCGCAAGGTCGTAATGGAGGAGAGGGCCTTCACAAGAGCCTGCTTAGCAGGAATAGAGGACCGGCTCTTGCCGGAGAAACGCCTACGACCGCCGCTTGCGGCGGATACGAGGCAGTGCGAGCCGGGGCCGTCCTCCTCCCAGGCGGAAGATGCCCTTCTCCCTTCCACGACCCCGTCCAACGAGTGGACGGAAGTGGTCCGTAAGGGGAAGGGAAAGGGCAAGAAGTCGACGACGGCCGTCCCTGTCGTCCCCGCCACCACCACTCCCAGCCAATCGCAGACGACTGGCAAGGGAAAGGGGACGGGGAAAGGGAAGGGGAGGGGAAAGGGGCGACTAGTCCCCCCAAAAACCGCGGCCGTCGTGGTGACCCTCACCGCGGAGGCTGCTGACCGGGGGGAGACGTACGCGTCCATTTTGGTGCGGGCGCGTGCGAATGCCGATCCTGCCCAACTGGGGATCGGCAGCGTAACTTGCCGGCGGACCCAAGCCGGGGCTCGAATATTCGAGTTCCCGGGGGCAGAGGGAAGTACCCATGCTGACCTCTTTGCAGCCAAGCTGCAGGAGGTCATCGCGGATTCCGCCAAGGTGGCCCGGCCGGTCAAGTCAGCGGCCATAGAGGTGGCTGACTTGGACGACTCCGTCACCAAGGAGGAGGTGGTGGCGGCGGTCGCGGCGATAGGGGGCTGTGGCGTCGCGGCGGTCCAAGGCCGGGACATAAGACCCGGCCGCGGCGGCATGGGCACCATTCGCCTCGAGTGCCCAGTCGCCGCTGCCAAAGCCGTCCTTGCCAAGGGACGGCTGACAGTCGGGTTCAGCTCGGGTGCAGTCCGAGCACTCGAGGACCAGCCTCTGCGGTGTTTCCGGTGCTTCGGCATCGGACACACCCGGGCCCTGTGTCCGTCCACTGTTGACAGGACGGACACGTGCTTCCGCTGCGGCAAGGAGGGCCACAAAGCCGCCTCCTGCGAGGCCGCCACGCCGCACTGCGCGGTGTGTGCCGCCAGTGGCTGCCCGGCAGACCACGTCACGAAGGGGAGGAACTGCAATCCTCCCCCTAAGCGGGGCAAAGCACAGGCGCCGGCCGGGTTTGCTGCTGCTGCCAAGAGCACCGTCGTTCCTGCGTCGGTGGCTGCGGAGGGGGGTGCGATGTCCGACTGATGGATGCGGTCGAACATCGCATACTCCAGGCGAACGACTTGGCGGTGGTCGCCGAGCCTTACTCGGTCCCTGGCCGTTGGCTGGGCGACCGAGACGGCTTGGTGGCGTTGGTGTCGCGGTCTTCCACAGACTCCCCTCCCCTCTCGCTCTTAGAGAGGGGACCGGGATACGTGGCCGCCGCGCGGGGAGACATGGCCCTGGTCGGCGTCTACTTGTCCCCGAACCGCTCTCTCTCGGACTTTGAGGATTTCCTCGAGATACTCACCGCAGTCGTAGGGAGGGCGGCGCCGCGCCAGGTCGTGGTGCTGGGCGACCTCTCGCTTCCATGCGTGGTCAACGCTATGCTGGAGAGCGAGTGGGCCTGTGCAGCGGTTGCCTCTTTTTGCGAGGACGTAATCTCGCAAAAGGAGGAGGCGGAGCGCGCGCGGGAGGATGACCCTCTCGCTGTGCCGCTCCGCAGACGAAGAAGGGGTCGGAGAAGGCGCAATCCTCTCCCTCCTCATGGTGGCGATGGGCGGGCGACAGGCGCGGGGGCGCCTTCTCCCGCATTGCACCCATCTCCACCTTCGTTGGTCATTCCCGGGCCCGACCCCCTCCCCACGAGGTGCGGGGGCGTGAAGGGCCCGCCCTGAGGGGCAATCGTCGGCGGAGGACTGGACGTTAAGGCTGTGCCGGTTTCCCAGTCCTTCGCCACTCGGACGAAGCGGGAGTGCCGCTGGGTTGTTTTAGTGGGTATACCGGGTCAGACCGGGGAGTCCCACATAGCCCCCCATCCCCCGATGGGAGGGTATGCGTAACGCATTTTTTCCCAGCGCAAAAAAAAAAAAAAAAAAAAAAAAAAGGTTAGGTTAGGTTGTGGTGAGCCGCATACGTCGCCTGGGCCTGGAGGTGGCCCTCAACAAGTCGGAGGCCATGGTGTTTCATGGCCCCCGGCGGGCGCCGCCGCCCGGCTTGCATATAGTGGTCGGGGGGGCTCGGATCGCTGTTGAGTCTACCATGAAGTACCTGGGATTGGTGCTCGACAGCCGGTGGGATTTCGGCCCCCACTTCCGGCGGCTGGCGCCCAAATTGTTGGGCGCGGCTGGGGCGCTGTCAACGCTGCTTCCCAATCTGGGGGGCCCGAGCGCCGCCTGTAGGCGGCTCTACGTGGGGATCGTGCGATCGATGGCCCTGTATGGGGCCCCGATCTGGGCGACTGACCTGACGGCCGGTAGCATCGCAGTACTGCGAAAGCCGCAGAGAGCGATGGCCGTCAGAGTCGTCCGCGGATATCGCACGATCTCCTACGAGGCGGCTTGCGTACTGGCTGGATCCCCGCCCTGGGACCTGGAGGCGAAAGTGCTCGCGTCACTGTACCGGTGGCGCGAGGAAGCGCGGGCGCGAGGCGAGGGGCTGATGCAGCGCCATATGGAGCTGCGTCGGTCTCAGCTTCGCGAGGTCCTGGTGGCGGAATGGCGGGACAGGCTCTCACGCCCTACCGCCGGCCTCAGCACCATCGAGGCGGTCCGGCCAGTACTCGAGCCCTGGCTCGGGAGGAGGCACGGCTCCCTGTCGTTTCGGGTGACGCAGGTACTTTCGGGGCATGGTTGCTTCGGGAAGTACCTGTGTCGCATAAACAGGGAGCCGGACGCCCGGTGTCACCACTGCGTCGACTGCCGGGAGGACACGGCGTGGCATACGCTGGCAGAGTGTGCCGCTTGGGAGGAGCCGCGCCGTGCCCTCATCACAGAAGTAGGCAGTGACCTGTCGCTGCCGGCCGTGGTCGAGTCGATGGTCGGCAGCGAAGAGTCCTGGGACGCGGTGGTTTCCTTTTGCGAAACAGTCATGTCGCAGAAGGAGGCTGCGGAAAGGGAGAGGGAGATCTCGTCCACTCACCCTGCCCGCAGCAGGCGCACCGGGCGTCGGCGGAGGGCGGACAACGCCCTCTTCCAGCCCCCCTAAATGGGTCCAGGGGCGACGGACTCGGGGACGTCCGCCGCCCCCCACACATCAGGACCCGAGGTGGCGGCGCGTAGTGTTCCACGCGCGCCCCTCTTAGACGTCACGGGGGGAGTCAAACACCTCACTCCCCCCCCTGACCCGACGAGGCCCGCAGTGGCGGGCCGGCACCAGCCGGGGGTTGCGGAAGGATCGAACGTTCCCGCGACCCCTGGCGTAGGTGTGAGATGGAACACCGGGGTGGTTTTTAGTCAGTAAGAGTCTGACAGACCCCGTCGCCCGCCCCAGGGCGGCGGACATCCATGAGGATTTTCCACCCCGGAACAAAAAAAAAAAAAAAAAAAAAAAAGGTTAGGTTAGGTTAGGTTGGGGGACCACCCCACAGTGCTTGCGTCCACGTCGCGTCCCCTGGAAACGGCCCAGTTCTGACCACCGTAACGGAGTGGCAGACTGGGTACGGCCAAAGTGCACTGTGCTTTCGCAACTTGTTTTTAATCCTATTGTCGTGTTGAGTTTGCGAACCCGCGGGAAACATGTCGGGTCCTGCGCGGGACGCCTACGGGCGGTTTTTAAAACAAAAAGGCCCTTCTCAGGGCCAACCCAAAGGCCCTTCTCAGGGCCAACCCAAAGGCCCTTCTCAGGGCCAACCCAAAGGCCCTTCTCAGGGCCAACCAAAAGGCCCTTCTCAGGGCCAACCAAAAGGCCCTTCTCAGGGCCAATCCGACGCTTCGGCGTCAGAGACTAGCCGCGCGCCGTCTGCGGCTAGTTTCTTCGCAGGGGCGGACGAGTCGTCCGACAACGACTCACTGATCAGTGTGTCGGACGCGGACGACTCTCGTTCGCGGAAGCGAATCCACCGGAGCGGTCGTTCCGAGGGCTCCTCGGCCTCGGGGTCGACGCGGTTGTCGAAGGCTAAAAAGCCGACGGTGGCCGCGGAGACCCATGTCGTTGGGCTCGCCAACGCCCAACGCCAGTTGGACCTGGCTCGGCGGGCTCAGCTCCAGCAAGAGCTGGAGGAGCGGGTTGCCGCTACTGAGAAACGGGCGCACGCCGCCCGGGCCAAGTCCGGGTACGGTGCGTCCCGCGTTCTCTACGCGGACCACTCTCTGGCCGAGCTAGAGAGAATGGCGGAGGAGGACGAGAGGGAGATCGTGGAGGTAGCCTCAAAGTCCTCCAACCTAAAGGGGACATTGCAGAAGGCCCTGAAATGCAGGGCCGCCAGCATGCGCGGTGTCATCGCGGAGCTGGTGCAGCGAAAGACCACCGACGAGACGCGGCAACTGCAGGCGAAGGTTGATCGCCTGCAGTCGGAGGTCAGCCAGCTTCATCAGAAGCTGGCAGAAGCCACGGCCCGGCCACAACAGGCCAAGACGAGCCCTGCGGCAGAGGGCCCCGCCTCCAACCTTGAGGACATCATCCGCAAGGTCGTAATGGAGGAGAGGGCCTTCACCAGAGCCTGCTTAGCAGGAATAGAGGACCGGCTCTTGCCGGAGAAACGCCTCCGACCGCCGCTTGCGGCGGATACGAGGCAGTGCGAGCCGGGGCCGTCCTCCTCCCAGGCGGAAGATGCCCTTCTCCCTTCCACGACCCCGTCCAACGAGTGGACGGAAGTGGTCCGTAAGGGGAAGGGAAAGGGCAAGAAGTCGACGACGGCCGTCCCTGTCGTCCCCGCCACCACCACTCCCAGCCAATCGCAGACGACTGGCAAGGGAAAGGGGACGGGGAAAGGGAAGGGGAGGGGAAAAAGGCGACTAGTCCCCCCAAAAACCGCGGCCGTCGTGGTGACGCTCACCGCGGAGGCTGCGGACCGGGGGGAGACGTACGCGTCCATTTTGGTGCGGGTGCGTGCGAATGCCGATCCTGCCCAACTGGGGATCGGCAGCGTAACTTGCCGGCGGACCCAAGCCGGGGCTCGAATATTCGAGTTCCCGGGGGCAGAGGGGTGTACCCATGCTGACCTCTTTGCAGCCAAGCTGCAGGAGGTCATCGCGGATTCCGCCAAGGTGGCCCGGCCGGTCAAGTCAGCGGCCATAGAGGTGGCTGACTTGGACGACTCTGTCACTAAGGAGGAGGTGGTGGCGGCGGTCGCGGCGATAGGGGGCTGTGGCGTCGCGGCGGTCCAAGGCCGGGACATAAGACCCGGCCGCGGCGGCATGGGCACCATTCGCCTCGAGTGCCCAGTCGCCGCTGCCAAAGCCGTCCTTGCCAAGGGACGGCTGACAGTCGGGTTCAGCTCGGGTGCAGTCCGGGCACTCGAGGACCAGCCTCTGCGGTGTTTCCGGTGCTTCGGCATCGGACACACCCGGGCCCTGTGTCCGTCCTCTGTTGACAGGACGGACACGTGCTTCCGTTGTGGCAAGGAGGGCCACAAAGCCGCCTCCTGCGAGGCCGCCACGCCGCACTGTGCGGTGTGTGCCGCCAGTGGCTGCCCGGCGGACCACGTCACGAGGGGGAGGAACTGCAATCCTCCCCCTAAGCGGGGCAAAGCACAGGCGCCTTCCGGGTTTGCTGCTGCTGCCAAGAGCACCGTCGTTCCTGCGTCGGTGGCTGCGGAGGGGGGTGCGATGTCCGACTGATGGATGCGGTCGAACATCGCATACTCCAGGCGAACGACTTGGCGGTGGTCGCCGAGCCTTACTCGGTCCCTGGCCGTTGGCTGGGCGACCGAAACGGCTTGGTGGCGTTGGTGTCGCGGTCTTCCACAGACTCCCCTCCCCTCTCGCTCTTAGAGAGGGGACCGGGATACGTGGCCGCCGCGCGGGGAGACATGGCCCTGGTTGGGGCCTACTTCTCCCCGAACCGCTCTCTCTCGGACTTTGAGGATTTCCTCGAGATCCTCACCGCAGTCATAGGGAGGGCGGCGCCACGCCAAGTCGTGGTGCTGGGCGACCTCTCGCTTCCCTGCATGGTCAACGCTATGCTGGAGAGCGAGGGGGCCTGTGCAGCAGTTGCCTCCTTTTGCGAGGACGTAATCTCGCAAAAGGAGGAGGCGGAGCGCGCGCGGGAGAATGACCCTCTCGCTGTACCGCTCCGCAGACGAAGAAGGGGTCGGAGAAGGCGCAATCCTCTCCCACCTCATGGTGGCGATGGGCGGGCGACAGGCGCGGGGGTGCCTTCTCCCGCATTGCACCCATCACCACCTTCGTCGGTCATTCCCGGGCCCTTCCCCCTCCCCACGGGGGGGGCGTGAGTGGCCCGCCCTGAGGGGCAATCGTCGGCGGAGGACTGGACGTTAAGGCTGTGCCGGTTTCCCAGTCCTTCGCCACTCGGACGAAGCGGGAGCGCCGCTGGGTTGTTTTAGTGGGTATACCGGGTCAGACCGGGGAGTCCCACATAGCCCCCCATCCCCCGATGGGAGGGTATGCGTAATGCATTTTTTCCCAGCGCAAAAAAAAAAAAAAAAAAAAAAAAAAAAAAAAAAAAAAAAAAAGGTTAGGTTAGGTTGGGGGACCACCCCACAGTGCTTGCGTCCACGTCGCGTCCCCTGGAAACGGCCCAGTTCTGACCACCGTAACGGAGTGGCAGACTGGGTACGGCCAAAGTGCACTGTGCTTTCGCAACTTGTTTTTAATCCTATTGTCGTGTTGAGTTTGCGAACCCGCGGGAAACATGTCGAGTCCTGCGCGGGACGCCTACGGGCGGTTTTTAAAACAAAAAGGCCCTTCTCAGGGCCAACCCAAAGGCCCTTCTCAGGGCCAACCCAAAGGCCCTTCTCAGGGCCAACCAAAAGGCCCTTCTCAGGGCCAACCAAAAGGCCCTTCTCAGGGCCAATCCGACGCTTCGGCGTCAGAGACTAGCCGCGCGCCGTCTGCGGCTAGTTTCTTCGGAGGGGCGGACGAGTCGTCCGACAACGACTCACTGATCAGTGTGTCGGACGCGGACGACTCTCGTTCGCGGAAGCGAATCCACCGGAGCGGTGGGTCCGAGGGCTCCTCGGCCTCGGGGTCGACGCGGTTGTCGAAGGCTAAAAAGCCGACGGTGGCCGCGGAGACCCATGTCGTTGGGCTCGCCAACGCCCAACGCCAGTTGGACCTGGCTCGGCGGCCTCAGCTCCAGCAAGAGCTGGAGGAGCGGGTTGCCGCTACTGAGAAACGGGCGCACGCCGCCCGGGCCAAGTCCGGGTACGGTGCGTCCCGCGTTCTCTACGCGGACCACTCTCTGGCCGAGCTAGAGAGAATGGCGGAGGAGGACGAGAGGGAGATCGTGGAGGTAGCCTCAAAGTCCTCCAACTTAAAAGGGACATTGCAGAAGGCCCTGAAATGCAGGGCCGCTAGCATGCGCGGTGTCATCGCGGAGCTGGTGCAGCGAAAGACCACCGACGAGACGCGGCAACTGCAGGCGAAGGTTGATCGCCTGCAGTCGGAGGTCAGTCAGCTTCATCAGAAGCTGGCAGAAGCCACGGCCCGGCCACAACAGGCCAAGACGAGCCCTGCGGCAGAGGGCCCCGCCTCCAACCTTGAGGATATCATCCGCAAGGTCGTAATGGAGGAGAGGGCCTTCACAAGAGCCTGCTTAGCAGGAATCGAGGACCGGCTCCTACCGGAGAAACGCCTCCGACCGCCGCTTGCAGCAGATACGAGGCAGCGCGAGCCGGGGCCGTCCTCCTCCCAGGCGGAAGATGCCCTTCTCCCTTCCACGACCCCGTCCAACGAGTGGACGGAAGTTGTCCGTAAGGGGAAGGGCAAGGGTAAAAAGTCGACGACGGCCGTCCCTGTCGTCCCCGCCACCACCGCTCCCAGCCAAGAGCAGACGACCGGCAAGGGAAAGGGGACGTTGAAAGGGAAAGGAAAGAGGGGAAAGGGGCGACTAGTCCCTCCAAAAACCGCGGCAGTCGTGGTCACGCTCACCGCGGAGGCTGCGGACCGGGGGGAGACGTACGCGTCCATTTTGGTGCGGGCGCGTGCGAATGCCGATCCTGCCCAACTGGGGATCGGCAGTGTGTCTTGCCGGCGGACTCAAGCCGGGGCTCGAATTTTCGAGTTCCCGGGGGCAGAGGGGAGTGCCCATGCGGACCTCTTTGCAGCCAAGCTGCAGGAGGTCATCGCGGATTCCGCCAAGGTGGCCCGGCCGGTCAAGTCAGCGGCTATAGAGGTGGCTGAACTTGACGACTCCGTCACCAAGGAGGAGGTGGTGGCGGCGGTCGCGGCGGTAGGGGGCTGTGGCGTCGCGGCGGTTCAAGGCCGGGACATAAGACCCGGCCGCGGCGGCATGGGCACCATTCGCCTCGAGTGCCCGGTCGCCGCTGCCAAAGCCGTCCTTGCCAAGGGACGGCTCACAGTCGGTCTCAGCTCGGGTGCAGTCCGGGCACTCGAGGACCAGCCTCTGAGGTGTTTCCGGTGTTTCGGCATCGGACACACCCGGGCCCTGTGTCCGTCCACTGTTGACAGGACGGACACGTGCTTCCGCTGCGGCAAGGAGGGCCACAAAGCCGCCTCCTGCGAGGCCGCCACGCCGCACTGCGCGGTGTGTGCCGCCAGTGGCTGCCCGGCAGACCACGTCACGAAGGGGAGGAACTGCAATCCTCCCCCTAAGCGGGGCAAACCACAGGCGCCGGCCGGGTTTGCTGCTGCTGTCAAGAGCACCGTCGTTCCTGCGTCGGTGGCTGCGGAGGGGGGTGCGATGTCCGACTGATGGATGGGGTCGAACATCGCATACTCCAGGCGAACGACTTGGCGGTGGTCGCCGAGCCTTACTCGGGCCCTGGCCGTTGGCTGGGCGACCGGGACGGCTTGGTGGCGTTGGTGTCGCGGTCTTCCACAGACTCCCCTCCCCTCTCGCTCTTAGAGAGGGGACCGGGATACGTGGCCGCCGCGCGGGGAGACATGGCCCTGGTCGGGGTCTACTTCTCCCCGAACCGCTCTCTCTCGGACTTTGAGGATTTCCTCGAGATCCTCACCGCAGTCGTAGGGAGGGCGGCGCCGCGCCAGGTCGTGGTGCTGGGCGACCTCTCGCTTCCATGCGTGGTCAACGCTATGCTGGAGAGCGAGTGGGCCTGTGCAGCGGTTGCCTCCTTTTGCGAGGACGTAATCTCGCAAAAGGAGGAGGCGGAGCGCGCGCGGGAGTATGACCCTCTCGCTATGCCGCTCCGCAGACGAAGAAGGGGTCGGAGAAGGCGCAATCCTCTCCCTCCTCATGGTGGTGATGGGCGGGCGACAGGCGCGGGGGCGCCTTCTCCCGCATTGCACCCATCACCACCTTCGTCGGTCATTCCCGGGCCCTTCCCCCTCCCCACGGGGGGAGCGTGAGTGGCCCGCCCTGAGGGGCAATCGTCGGCGGAGGACTGGACGTTAAGGCTGTGCCGGTTTCCCAGTCCCCCGCCACTCGGACGAAGCGGGAGTGCCGCTGGGTTGTTTTAGTGGGTATACCGGGTCAGACCGGGGAGTCCCACATAGCCCCCCATCCCCCGATGGGAGGGTATGCGTAATGCATTTTTTCCCAGCGCAAAAAAAAAAAAAAAAAAAAAAAAAAAAGGTTAGGTTAGGTTGGGGGACCACCCCACAGTGCTTGCGTCCACGTCGCGTCCCCTGGAAACGGCCCAGTTCTGACCACCGTAACGGAGTGGCAGACTGGGTACGGCCAAAGTGCACTGTGCATTCGCAGCTTGTTTTTAATCTTATTGTCGTGTTGAGTTTGCGAACCCGCGGGAAACATGTCGAGTCCTGCGCGGGACGCCTGCGGGCGGTTTTTAAAACAAAAAGGCCCTTCTCAGGGCCAACCCAAAGGCCCTTCTCAGGGCCAACGCAAAGGCCCTTCTCAGGGCCAACCCAAAGGCCCTTCTCAGGGCCAACCAAAAGGCCCTTCTCAGGGCCAACCAAAAGGCCCTTCTCAGGGCCAATCCGACGCTTCGGCGTCAGAGACTAGCCGCGCGCCGTCTGCGGCTAGTTTCTTCGGAGGGGCGGACGAGTCGTCCGACAACGACTCACTGATCAGTGTGTCGGACGCGGACGACTCTCGTTCGCGTAAGCGAGCCCACAGGAGCGGTGGGTCCGAGGGCTCCTCGGCCTCGGGGTCGACGCAGTTGCCGAAGGCTAAAAAGCCGACGGTGGCCGCGGAGACCCATGTCATTGGGCTGGCGAACGCCCAACGCCAGCTGGACCTGGCTCGGCGAGCTCAGCTCCAGCAAGAGCTGGAGGAGCGGGTCGCCGCCACAGAGAAGCGGGCGCACGCCGCCCGGGCCAAGTCCGGGTACGGTGCGTCCCGCGTTCTCTACGCGGACCATTCTCTGGCGGAGCTAGAGAGAATGGCGGAGGAGGACGAGAGGGAGATCGTGGAGGTCGCCTCGAAGTCCTCCAACCTAAAGGGCACCCTACAGAAGGCCCTGAAATGCCGGGCCGCGAGTATGCGCGGTGTCGTCGCGGAGCTGGTCCAGCGCAAGACCACTGACGAGACGCGGCAACTGCAGGCGAAGGTGGATCGCCTGCAGTCGGAGGTCAGCCAGCTTCATCAGAAGCTGGCCGAAGCAACGGCCCGGCCACAACAGGCCAAGTCGAGCCCTGCGGCAGAGGGCCCCGCCTCCAACCTTGAGGATATCATCCGCAAGGTCGTAATGGAGGAGAGGGCCTTCACTAGAGCCTGCTTAGCAGGGATTGAGGACCGGCTCTTGCCGGAGAAACGCCTCCGACCGCCGCTTGCGGCGGATACGAGGCAGTGTGAGCCGGGGCCGTCCTCCTCCCAGACGGAAGACGCCCTTCTCCCTTCCACGACCCCGTCCAACGAGTGGACGGAAGTGGTCCGTAAGGGGAAGGGAAAGGGCAAGAAGTCGACGACGGCCGTCCCTGTCGTCCCCGCCACCACCGCTCCCAGCCAAGAGCAGACGACCGGCAAGGGAAAGGGGACGTTGAAAGGGAAAGGAAAGAGGGGAAAGGGGCGACTAGTCCCCCCTAAAACCGCGGCCGTCGTGGTGACGCTCACCGCGGAGGCTGCGGACCGGGGGGAGACGTACGCGTCCATTTTGGTGCGGGCGCGTGCGAATGCCGATCCTGCCCAACTGGGGATCGGCAGTGTGTCTTGCCGGCGGACTCAAGCCGGGGCTCGAATTTTCGAGTTCCCGGGGGCAGAGGGGAGTGCCCATGCGGACCTCTTTGCAGCCAAGCTGCAGGAGGTCATCGCGGATTCCGCCAAGGTGGCCCGGCCGGTCAAGTCAGCGGCCATAGAGGTGGCTGAACTTGACGACTCCGTCACCAAGGAGGAGGTGGTGGCGGCGGTCGCGGCGGTAGGGGGCTGTGGCGTCGCGGCGGTCCAAGGCCGGGACATAAGACCCGGCCGCGGTGGCATGGGCACCATTCGCCTCGAGTGCCCGGTCGCCGCTGCCAAAGCCGTCCTTGCCAAGGGACGGCTCACAGTCGGTCTCAGCTCGGGTGCAGTCCGAGCACTCGAGGACCAGCCTCTGAGGTGTTTCCGGTGTTTCGGCATCGGACACACCCGGGCCCTGTGTCCGTCCACTGTTGACAGGACGGACACGTGCTTCCGCTGCGGCAAGGAGGGCCACAAAGCCGCCTCCTGCGAGGCCGCCACGCCGCACTGCGCGGTGTGTGCCGCCAGTGGCTGCCCGGCAGACCACGTCACGAAGGGGAGGAACTGCAATCCTCCCCCTAAGCGGGGCAAAGCACAGGCGCCGGCCGGGTTTGCTGCTGCTGCCAAGAGCACCGTCGTTCCTGCGTCGGTGGCTGCGGAGGGGGGTGCGATGTCCGACTGATGGATGGGGTCGAACATCGCATACTCCAGGCGAACGACTTGGCGGTGGTCGCCGAGCCTTACTCGGTCCCTGGCCGTTGGCTGGGCGACCGGGACGGCTTGGTGGCGTTGGTGTCGCGGTCTTCCACAGACTCCCCTCCCCTCTCGCTCTTAGAGAGGGGACCGGGATACGTGGCCGCCGCGCGGGGAGACATGGCCCTGGTTGGGGCCTACTTCTCCCCGAACCGCTCTCTCTCGGACTTTGAGGATTTCCTCGAGATCCTCGCCACGCCAGGTCGTGGTGCTGGGCGACCTCTCGCTTCCCTGCGTGGTCAACGCTATGCTGGAGAGCGAGGGGGCCTGTGCAGCGGTTGCCTCCTTTTGCGAGGACGTAATCTCGCAAAAGGAGGAGGCGGAGCGCGCGTGGGAGGATGACCCTCTCGCTGTGCCGCTCCGCAGACGAAGAAGGGGTCGGAGAAGGCGCAATCCTCTCCCTCCTCACGGTGGCGATGGGCGGGCGACAGGCGCGGGGGCGCCTTCGCCCGCATTGCACCCATCACCACCTTCGTCGGTCATTCCCGGGCCCTTCCCCCTCCTCACGGGGGGGGGCGTGAGTGGCCCGCCCTGAGGGGCAATCGTCGGCGGAGGACTGGACGTTAAGGCTGTGCCGGTTTCCCAGTCCTTCGCCACTCGGACGAAGCGGGAGTACCGCTGGGTTATTTTAGTGGGTATACCGGGTCAGACCGGGGAGTCCCACATAGCCCCCCATCCCCCGATGGGAGGGTATGCGTAACGCATTTTTTCCCAGCGCAAAAAAAAAAAAAAAAAAAAAAAAAAAAAAAAAAAAAAAAAAAAAAAAAAAAAAAAAAAAAAAAAAGGTTAGGTTGAGGACCTCAAGCGGGAGCTTGCCGCGCAGAGGGCAGAATGGCAGCAGAGACGTCCTGCGGCCACCGGTTTCGCTCCCAACACTGCCCCGCCACCGTCGGCCCCGTCGTCGGTCCCTGCCCCTACACCTGCGGATGCGGAGATTGAGAAGATCGTTCGCATCTGCATGCTGCAGTGTGGGGGTATGGTGAATGCCCGTCTGCAGGGCCTAGAGTCGAGGCTCCTCCCGGCGGAGACTCTCCGACCGCCGCTAGCTGCTGACAGGCGGAGTAAGGGGGAGCCCGCTAAGCTGGGCCCGACAGCCGGGAAACCCAAGGGGGTTAAAAAGCCCGCGGAGGGGTCCAAAAAGCCCGCGGAGGGGCCGAGGAAGCCCGTGGAAGGCACGTCCGCGCCCCTGCCGACCGCACCCCCGGCGACCGCACCCCCGGCGACCACATCTTCGGCGACCGCACCTGGGGCCACCACGGAGACCTGGACGACGGTCGTCAAGAGGGGCCGCCGTAGGAGGAAGACGGCGGCGCCGCCACCGGTACCCGCTAGAGCACCGGCACCGGCATCGAAAAAGGCTCAGGGGCCGCCTAGGGTGAGAGCCCCACGCTCCGCGGCTGTAGTGATTACGCTGCAGCCCGGAGCCGTCGAAAGGGGCATCTCCTATAAGGCGGTCCTTATGGAGGCGAAAGCCAAAGTCGCGTTCCCCGACCTTGGCATACCGTCCGGCCTCAGACTGAGGCCGGCAATTACGGGGGCGCGACTGCTGGAGGTGTCGGGTGCCTCTAGCGGCGAAAAGGCGGACGTCCTGGCCGCCAAGCTGAGGGAGGTCCTCAACCCGGAGGACGTTCGGGTGTCCAGGCCGATGAAGACCGCTGAACTGCGCGTCGACGGTCTGGACGACTCGACGACTCCGGCCGAGGTCGTGGCGGCCGTCGCCAGAGCCGGTGGATGTCCGCCCGCGGACGTGCGGACGGGTGAGATTCGCGTCGACGCTTCTGGGCTCGGCGCGATCTGGGTGCGGTGCCCGGTGGCGGCGGCGAACAAAGTTGCCGACGCTGGGCGTCTGTTGGTGGGGTGGGTTGCAGCGAGGGTGAAGCTGCTGCAACCCCGGGCCTTGCGGTGCTACCGTTGCCTCGACATTGGGCATGTCAGGGCACGGTGCACCTCCATAGACCGCAGCGAGCAGTGCTATCGCTGCGGTCAGGCCGGCCACAAGGCGGCCCAGTGCTCCGCGACGCCAAACTGCAGCCTCTGTACAGCTGCAGGGAGGCCCGCTGGGCACAGGGCGGGCGGAAAGGCCTGTGGCGTGCCTGCCCAGAAGAGTAAGAGAAGGGGTGCCAAGGCTGCGGGGGGCTCTTTACCCCCCCCTCAGCCTGGCTTCTCTTCGGCCGACTCCCGGCCTAGGAATGGTGCGGAGGGAATGGATTGCGCATAAATGGCGCTGTACCATTTCCTCCAGGGCAACATCAACCACTCTGCTAGAGCTCAGGATCTATTGCTCCAGAGCATGGCAGAGTGGTCGATTCACGTGGCGGTGGTTGCCGAACCGTACTTTGTCCCCCCCAGGGATAACTGGGTGGGAGACCTGGACGGTTTGGTAGCCATCATTGGCGGGGCTCTTGCCAACCCGTCCCGAGGTCACGGCTGGGTGGCCGCCCTCGTGGACGGCATTGGCACGGTTGGGGCGTACTTTTCGCCCAACAAGAGCCTCGCCGACTTCGAGAGGTTCCTTGTCGAGTTGGGTGCCGTCGTGGGCCGACTCCACCCTCGCCCTGTGCTGTTGCTGGGGGATCTCAACGCCAAGTCTGCGGCGTGGGGATCTCCAGTGACCGATGCTAGGGGCGAGGTGCTGGAGGAGTGGGCGGTCACTACTGGCTTGACCGTCCTAAATCGGGGATCGGTGCACACGTGCGTGCGGCAGCGGGGCGGGTCTATAGTGGACGTCTCGTTCGCTAGCCCCGCTGTCGCGAGCCGTGTCCGCGACTGGCGTGTCGCCGCGGAGGTGGAGACGTTGTCGGATCACCGTTACATCCGTTTCGACGTCTCCGCCCAGACCGCCGGCGGCCGCGGTTTACCGGCCCCGCGTACGGACGGTCCGCGCTGGGCGCGTAAGCGCATCGACAGGGAGCTTCTCGAGGAGGCCGCTGTTGTCCAGGCCTGGTTCCGGGAGTCGGCAACGGATGGACCCGTCGACGTCGAGCAGGAGGCGCTGTGGTTCCGCGGGGCGATGACGCAAATCAGCGACGCGTCCATGCCCCGGGTCCACGCACAGTCGGCAAGGCGCCAGGTGTACTGGTGGACCGCCGAGATCGCGCAGCTGCGCGTCGCGTGCGTGGCGGTCAGGCGCCAGTACACCCGATACCGGAGGAGACGTCGTCGGGTCCCTGACGAAGAAGCCGCGCTGTATGAGGTGTACCGCGCGGCGAAGAGGACTCTGTGGCTGGCCATCGACGAGGCGAGGACGCGAGCCAGGGAGGAGATGTTGGAGACTCTAGACGGGGATCCGTGGGGGCGCCCTTATCGCGCGGTTCGAGGGAAACTTCGAGCCGCGGCGCCCCCACTTACGGAGAGTCTCCAACCCGAGCTGCTGGAGGAGGTGGTCGCAGCCCTCTTCCCGGCTAGAGCGGAGCACACACCGCCGCCGATGGCTTTGCCCACAGCCGCAGAGTCCACTGAAGAGAACGCCATCAGCGTCCCAGAGGTGACAGAGGCAGAGATGGGGGCAGCCGTGATGCGGCTCCGGGCCAAGAACGTGGCTCCGGGGCCCGACGGGATCCACGGCTGCGTATTAGCCCTCGCTCTGAAGGAGCTTGAGCCCCAACTAAGAGGACTCTACACAGCGTGCCTTGAGCAGGGCCAGTTTCCCACTTTGTGGAAATCTGGTCGTCTGGTCCTGCTCAGGAAGGCGGGGCGCCCTGCGGACTCGCCGTCCGCGTACCGGCCCATAGTGTTGCTAGACGAGGTGGGTAAGCTGTTTGAGCGGATAATCGCAGCCCGCCTCGTCGGCCACTTGTGCGGAGAGGGGCCGGACCTGGACGGTAACCAGTTCGGTTTTCGGCAGGGGCGCTCCACCATTCACGCTGTGTCGCGGGTGAGGGTCCTGGCGGAGGAAGCGGTGGCCCGGGGCGAGGTGTTGTTGGCGGTGTCCTTGGACATCTCCAACGCCTTCAACACCATGCCCTGGAGTACTATTCGGGAGGCACTGCGGTATCATCGGGTGCCTCTCTACCTCCGCCGCATCATTGGGGCTTATCTGTCGGAGAGGAGTGTCACCTACATGGGACGCGATGGCGAAATCCAGCACCGCATGTCGTGCGGTGTTCCACAGGGCTCGGTCGTTGGCCCGCCCCTGTGGAACATCGGGTGCGACTGGGTGCTGAGGGGTGAGCTCCAGCCGGGCGTGGAACTGACGTGTTATGCCGACGACACGCTGGTCACTGCCCGGGGGAGCTCGCACAGGGAGGCAGCGTTGCTGGCGACGGCTGCGGTGTCACAGGTGGTGAGCCGCATACGTCGCCTGGGCCTGGAGGTAGCCCTCAACAAGTCGGAGGCCATGGTGTTTCATGGCCCCCGGCGGGCGCCGCCGCCCGGCTTGCATATAGTGGTCGGGGGGGCTCGGATCGCTGTCGAGTCTACCATGAAGTACCTGGGATTGGTGCTCGACAGCCGGTGGGATTTCGGCCCCCACTTCCGGCGGCTGGCGCCCAAATTGTTGGGCGCGGCTGGGGCGCTGTCAACGCTGCTTCCCAATCTGGGGGGCCCGAGCGCCGCCTGTAGGCGGCTCTACGTGGGGATCGTGCGATCGATGGCCCTGTATGGGGCCCCGATCTGGGCGACTGACCTGACGGCCGGTAGCATCGCAGTACTGCGAAAGCCGCAGAGAGCGATGGCCGTCAGAGTCGTCCGCGGATATCGCACGATCTCCTACGAGGCGGCTTGCGTACTGGCTGGATCCCCGCCCTGGGACCTGGAGGCGAAAGTGCTCGCGTCACTGTACCGGTGGCGCGAGGAAGCGCGGGCGCGAGGCGAGGGGCTGATGCAGCGCCATATGGAGCTGCGTCGGTCTCAGCTTCGCGAGGTCCTGGTGGCGGAATGGCGGGACAGGCTCTCACGCCCTACCGCCGGCCTCAGCACTATCGAGGCCGTCCGGCCAGTACTCGAGCCCTGGCTCGGGAGGAGGCACGGCTCCCTGTCGTTTCGGGTGACGCAGGTACTTTCGGGGCATGGTTGCTTCGGGAAGTACCTGTGTCGCATAAACAGGGAGCCGGACGCCCGGTGTCACCACTGCGTCGACTGCCGGGAGGACACGGCGTGGCATACGCTGGCAGAATGTGCCGCTTGGGAGGAGCCGCGCCGTGCCCTCATCACAGAAGTAGGCAGTGACCTGTCGCTGCCGGCCGTGGTCGAGTCGATGGTCGGCAGCGAAGAGTCCTGGGACGCGGTGGTTTCCTTTTGCGAAACAGTCATGTCGCAGAAGGAGGCTGCGGAAAGGGAGAGGGAGATCTCGTCCACTCACCCTGCCCGCAGCAGGCGCACCGGGCGTCGGCGGAGGGCGGACAACGCCCTCTTCCAGCCCCCCTAAATGGGTCCAGGGGCGACGGACTCGGGGACGTCCGCCGCCCCCCACACATCAGGACCCGAGGTGGCGGCGCGTAGTGTTCCACGCGCGCCCCTCTTAGACGTCACGGGGGGAGTCAAACACCTCACTCCCCCCCCTGACCCGACGAGGCCCGCAGTGGCGGGCCGGCACCAGCCGGGGGTTGCGGAAGGATCGAACGTTCCCGCGACCCCTGGCGTAGGTGTGAGATGGAACACCGGGGTGGTTTTTAGTCAGTAAGAGTCTGACAGACCCCGTCGCCCGCCCCAGGGCGGCGGACATCCATGAGGATTTTCCACCCCGGAACAAAAAAAAAAAAAAAAAAAAAGGTTAGGTTAGGTTAGGTTAGGTTGGGGGACCTGTGCTGTTGCTGGGGGATCTCAACGCCAAGTCTGCGGCGTGGGGATCTCCAGTGACCGATGCTAGGGGCGAGGTGCTGGAGGAGTGGGCGGTCACGACCGGCTTGACCGTCCTAAATCGGGGATCGGTGCACACGTGCGTGCGGCAGCGGGGCGGGTCTATAGTGGACGTCTCGTTCGCTAGCCCCGCTGTCGCGAGCCGTGTCCGCGACTGGCGTGTCGCCGCGGAGGTGGAGACGTTGTCGGATCACCGATACATCCGTTTCGCCGTCTCCGCCCAGACCGCCGGCGGCCGCGGTTTACCGGCCCCGCGTACGGACGGTCCGCGCTGGGCGCGTAAGCGCATCGACAGGGAGCTTCTCGAGGAGGCCGCTGTTGTCCAGGCCTGGTTCCGGGAGTCGGCAACGGATGGACCCGTCGACGTCGAGCAGGAGGCGCTGTGGTTCCGCGGGGCGATGACGCAAATCAGCGACGCGTCCATGCCCCGGGTCCACACACAGTCGGCAAGGCGCCAGGTGTACTGGTGGACCGCCGAGATCGCGCAGCTGCGCGTCGCGTGCGTGGCGGTCAGGCGCCAGTACACCCGATACCGGAGGAGACGTCGTCGGGTCCCTGACGAAGAAGCCGCGCTGTATGAGGTGTACCGCGCGGCGAAGAGGACTCTGTGGCTGGCCATCGGCGAGGCGAGGACGCGAGCCAGGGAGGAGATGTTGGAGACTCTAGACGGGGATCCGTGGGGACGCCGCTATCGCGCGGTTCGAGGGAAACTTCGAGCCGCGGCGCCCCCACTTACGGAGAGTCTCCAACCCGAGCTGCTGGAGGAGGTGGTCGCAGCCCTCTTCCCGGCTAGAGCGGAGCACACACCGCCGCCGATGGCTTTGCCCACAGCCGCAGAGTCCACTGAAGAGAACGCCATCAGCGTCCCAGAGGTGACAGAGGCAGAGATGGGGGCAGCCGTGATGCGGCTCCGGGCCAAGAACGTGGCTCCGGGGCCCGACGGGATCCACGGCTGCGTGTTAGCCCTCGCTCTGAAGGAGCTTGAGCCCCAACTGAGAGGACTCTACACAGCGTGTCTTGAGCGGGGCCAGTTTCCCAATTTGTGGAAATCTGGTCGTCTGGTCCTGCTCAGGAAGGAGGGGCGCCCCGCGGACTCGCCGTCCGCGTACCGGCCCATAGTGCTGCTAGACGAGGTGGGTAAGCTGTTTGAGCGGATAATCGCAGCCCGCCTCGTCGGCCACTTGTGCGGAGAGGGGCTGGACCTGGACGGTAACCAGTTCGGTTTTCGGCAGGGGCGCTCCACCATTCACGCTGTGTCGCGGGTGAGAGTCCTGGCGGAGGAAGCGGTGGCCCGGGGCGAGGTGTTGTTGGCGGTGTCCTTGGACATCTCCAACGCCTTCAACACCATGCCCTGGAGTACTATTCGGGAGGCACTGCGGTATCATCGGGTGCCTCTCTACCTCCGCCGCATCATTGGGGCTTATCTGTCGGAGAGGAGTGTCACCTACATGGGACGCGATGGTGAAATCCAGCACCGCATGTCGTGCGGTGTTCCACAGGGCTCGGTCGTTGGCCCGCCCCTGTGGAACATCGGGTACGACTGGGTGCTGAGGGGTGAGCTCCAGCCGGGCGTGGAACTGACGTGTTATGCCGACGACACGCTGGTCACTGCCCGGGGGAGCTCGCACAGGGAGGCAGCGTTGCTGGCGACGGCTGCGGTGTCACAGGTGGTGAGCCGCATACGTCGCCTGGGCCTGGAGGTAGCCCTCAGCAAGTCGGAGGCCATGGTGTTTCATGGCCCCCGGCGGGCGCCGCCGCCCGGCTTGCATATAGTGGTCGGGGGGGCTCGGATCGCTGTCGAGTCTACCATGAAGTACCTGGGATTGGTGCTCGACAGCCGGTGGGATTTCGGCCCCCACTTCCGGCGGCTGGCGCCCAAATTGTTGGGCGCGGCTGGGGCGCTGTCAACGCTGCTTCCCAATCTGGGGGGCCCGAGCGCCGCCTGTAGGCGGCTCTACGTGGGGATCGTGCGATCGATGGCCCTGTATGGGGCCCCGATCTGGGCGACTGACCTGACGGCCGGCAGCATCGCAGTCCTGCGGAAGCCGCAGAGAGCGATGGCCGTCAGAGTCGTCCGCGGATATCGCACGATCTCCTACGAGGCGGCTTGCGTACTGGCTGGATCCCCGCCCTGGGACCTGGAGGCGAAAGTGCTCGCGTCACTGTACCGGTGGCGCGAGGAAGCGCGGGCACGAGGCGAGGGGCTGATGCAGCGCCATATGGAGCTGCGTCGGTCTGAGCTTCGCGAGGTCCTGGTGGCGGAATGGCGGGACAGGCTCTCACGCCCTACCGCCGGCCTCAGCACTATCGAGGCGGTCCGGCCAGTACTCGAGCCCTGGCTCGGGAGGAGGCACGGCTCCCTGTCGTTTCGGGTGACGCAGGTACTTTCGGGGCATGGTTGCTTCGGGAAGTACCTGTGTCGCATAAACAGGGAGCCGGACGCCCGGTGTCACCACTGCGTCGACTGCCGGGAGGACACGGCGTGGCATACGCTGGCAGAGTGTGCCGCTTGGGAGGAGCCGCGCCGTGCCCTCATCACAGAAGTAGGCAGTGACCTGTCGCTGCCGGCCGTGGTCGAGTCGATGGTCGGCAGCGAAGAGTCCTGGGACGCGGTGGTTTCCTTTTGCGAAACAGTCATGTCGCAGAAGGAGGCTGCGGAAAGGGAGAGGGAGATCTCGTCCACTCACCCTGCCCGCAGCAGGCGCACCGGGCGTCGGCGGAGGGCGGACAACGCCCTCTTCCAGCCCCCCTAAATGGGTCCAGGGGCGACGGACTCGGGGACGTCCGCCGCCCCCCACACATCAGGACCCGAGGTGGCGGCGCGTAGTGTTCCACGCGCGCCCCTCTTAGACGTCACGGGGGGAGTCAAACACCTCACTCCCCCCCCTGACCCGGCGAGGCCCGCAGTGGCGGGCCGGCACCAGCCGGGGGTTGCGGAAGGATCGAACGTTCCCGCGACCCCTGGCGCAGGTGTGAGATGGAACACCGGGGTGGTTTTTAGTCAGTAAGAGTCTGACAGACCCCGTCGCCCGCCCCAGGGCGGCGGACATCCATGAGGATTTTCCACCCCGGAACAAAAAAAAAAAAAAAAAAAAGGTTAGGTTGGGGGACCACCCCACAGTGCTTGCGTCCACGTCGCGTCCCCTGGAAACGGCCCAGTTCTGACCACCGTAACGGAGTGGCAGACTGGGTACGGCCAAAGTGCACTGTGCATTCGCAACTTGTTTTTAACCCTATTGTCTTGTTTGTTTGCGAACCCGCGGGAAACATGTCGAGTCCTGCGCGGGACGCCTGCGGGCGTTTTTTAAAACAAAAAGGCCCTTCTCAGGGCCAACCCAAAGGCCCTTCTCAGGGCCAACCCAAAGGCCCTTCTCAGGGCCAACCAAAAGGCCCTTCTCAGGGCCAACCAAAAGGCCCTTCTCAGGGCCACTCCGACGCTTCAGCGTCAGAGACTAGCCGCGCGCCGTCTGCGGCTAGTTTCTTCGGAGGGGCGGACGAGTCGTCCGACAACGACTCACTGATCAGTGTGTCGGACGCGGACGACTCTCGTCCGCGGAAGCGAGTCCACCGGAGCGGTGGGTCCGAGGGCTCCTCGGCTTCGGGGTCGACGCGGTTGTCGAAAGCTAAAAAGCCGACGGTGGTCGCGGAGACCCATGTCGTTGGGCTCGCGAACGCCCAACGCCAGCTGGACCTGGCTCGGCGGGCTCAGCTCCAGCAAGAGCTGGAAGAGCGGGTGGCCGCTACTGAGAAACGGGCGCACGCCGCCCGGGCCAAGTCCGGGTACGGTATGTCCCGGGTTCTATACGCGGACCACTCTCTAGCCGAGCTAGAAAAAATGGCGGAGGAGGACGAGAGGGAGATCGTGGAGGTCGCCTCGAAGTCCTCAAATCTTAAGGGGACCTTGCAGAAGGCCCTGAAATGCAGGGCCGCGAGCATGCGCGGTGTCGTCGCGGAGCTGGTCCAGCGCAAGACCACCGACGAGACGCGGCAACTGCAGGCGAAGGTGGATCGCCTGCAGTCGGAGGTCAGCCAGCTTCATCAGAAGCTGGCCGAAGCCACGGCCCGGCCACAACAGGCCAAGTCGAGCCCTGCAGCAGAGGGCCCCGCCTCCAACCTTGAGGACATCATCCGCAAGGTCGTAATGGAGGAGAGGGCCTTCACAAGAGCCTGCTTAGCAGGAATAGAGGACCGGCTCTTGCCGGAGAAACGCCTCCGACCGCCGCGTGCGGCGGATACGAGGCAGTGCGAGCCGGGGCCGTCCTCCTCCCAGGCGGAAGATGCCCTTCTCCCTTCCACGACCCCGTCCAACGAGTGGACGGAAGTGGTCCGTAAGGGGAAGGGAAAGGGCAAGAAGTCGACGACGGCCGTCCCTGTCGTCCCCGCCACCACCACTCCCAGCCAATCGCAGACGACTGGCAAGGTAAAGGGGACGGGGAAAGGGAAGGGGAGGGGAAAGGGGCGACTAGTCCCCCCAAAAACCGCGGCCGTCGTGGTGACGCTCACCGCGGAGGCTGCGGACCGGGGGGAGACGTACGCGTCCATTTTGGTGCGGGCGCGTGCGAATGCCGATCCTGCCCAACTGGGCATCGGCAGCGTAACTTGCCGGCGGACCCAAGCCGGGGCTCGAATATTCGAGTTCCCGGGGGCAGAGGGGAGTACCCATGCTGACCTCTTTGCAGCCAAGCTGCAGGAGGTCATCGCGGATTCCGCCAAGGTGGCCCGGCCGGTCAAGTCAGCGGCCATAGAGGTGGCTGACTTGGACGACTCCGTCACCAAGGAGGAGGTGGTGGCGGCGGTCGCGGCGATAGGGGGCTGTGGCGTCGCGGCGGTCCAAGGCCGGGACATAAGACCCGGCCGCGGCGGCATGGGCACCATTCGCCTCGAGTGCCCAGTCGCCGCTGCCAAAGCCGTCCTTGCCAAGGGACGGCTGACAGTCGGGTTCAGCTCGGGTGCAGTCCGGGCACTCGAGGACCAGCCTCTGCGGTGTTTCCGGTGCTTCGGCATCGGACACACCCGGGCCCTGTGTCCGTCCACTGTTGACAGGACGGACACGTGCTTCCGCTGCGGCAAGGAGGGCCACAAAGCCGCCTCCTGCGAGGCCGCCACGCCGCACTGCGCGGTGTGTGCCGCCAGTGGCTGCCCGGCAGACCACGTCACGAAGGGGAGGAACTGCAATCCTCCCCCTAAGCGGGGCAAAGCACAGGCGCCGGCCGGGTTTGCTGCTGCTGCCAAGAGCACCGTCGTTCCTGCGTCGGTGGCTGCGGAGGGGGGTGCGATGTCCGACTGATGGATGCGGTCGAACATCGCATACTCCAGGCGAACGACTTGGCGGTGGTCGCCGAGCCTTACTCGGTCCCTGGCCGTTGGCTGGGCGACCGAGACGGCTTGGTGGCGTTGGTGTCGCGGTCTTCCACAGACTCCCCTCCCCTCTCGCTCTTAGAGAGGGGACCGGGATACGTGGCCGCCGCGCGGGGAGACATGGCCCTGGTTGGGGCCTACTTCTCCCCGAACCGCTCTCTCTCGGACTTTGAGGATTTCCTCGAGATCCTCACCGCAGTCATAGGGAGGGCGGCGCCACGCCAGGTCGTGGTGCTGGGCGACCTCTCGCTTCCCTGCATGGTCAACGCTATGCTGGAGAGCGAGGGGGCCTGTGCAGCAGTTGCCTCCTTTTGCGAGGACGTAATCTCGCAAAAGGAGGAGGCGGAGCGCGCGCGGGAGAATGACCCTCTCGCTGTGAAGGGGTCGGAGAAGGCGCAATCCTCTCCCACCTCATGGTGGCGATGGGCGGGCGACAGGCGCGGGGGCGCCTTCTCCCACATTGCACCCATCACCACCTTCGTCGGTCATTCCCGGGCCCTTCCCCCTCCCCACGGTGGGGGGCGTGAGTGGCCCGCCCTGAGGGGCAATCGTCGGCGGAGGACTGGACGTTAAGGCTGTGCCGGTTTCCCAGTCCTTCGCCACTCGGACGAAGCGGGAGTGCCGCTGGGTTGTTTTAGTGGGTATACCGGGTCAGACCGGGGAGTCCCACATAGCCCCCCATCCCCCGATGGGAGGGTATGCGTAATGCATTTTTTCCCCCCCGAAAAAAAAAAAAAAAAAAAAAAAAAAAAGGTTAGGTTAGGTTAGGTTAGGTTAGGTTTTTTTTTTTTTTTTTTTTTTTTTTTTTTTTTTTTTTTTTTTTATTAACTAGCTCCTCCAACTAGCGTCGGAGACCTTTTCTATCTAATTCTCTTTCACTCCAGTTCTCGCGGTTATTCCTCTCGCACTTTCATGCCACATACTGGTTCTTTCTCACAACCATCCACATTCATTCAATGGGTGGGATTCCCATTTTTACTATTCTGTACTACTCTACTCTATATATTCTTTCTTATTTCTATTATGTCTATTTATTTCTGGGAAAAATAAAAACAGAGCAATACTTTATTAATATTCGACCTATGTACAACTGGTTTCTTAAAATCTTTCTATTTCTATTTATTTCTTGGGAAAATAATTCAGGGCAGTACTTTTAATAACTTTGTTTCTTAACCTATGTACACATTGTTTTCTTATTTAACATGTATCTTATATATACTATTCTTATTTCTACTTATATCGATTTACAGACTATTTTTATTCTTAATTTTCTATGTTTACATTAATATATGTAACAATATATTTGAAACATAGTTTACACACCTCACTTATTTTTATTTCTTTCTATTACTTTACAGCAGATTTTAATACAATAGTTTATAAATGTTTGGCTTTCTTTTCCCGACATTATTTCCCTAATGCTACCTCTCTCGAGTTTTTTATCTATTTTCATCTCCAATTCGTACCTTTCCGTCGCGTACACCGGGCAGTCCAAGATTAGGTGTGGGACAGTTTCATTTTCTCCGGGGTCACAGATGCACGATGGGTTCCCCTTACACTTGAAGCGATGCAAGTATTCGGAGAACCCACCGTGCCCCGTCAGGATCTGTGTTAGCATCGGGTTTATTTCAATCTTTTTGACCGTCCTGTACGCCGCCACTGCGTCCGGGAAAAACATTTTTGTTACAGAGGCCGTGTGACCCGCCGTGTATCTTTGATTCCATTCATCAAGCGTCACCGTACGAATGTGACGCCTGATGAAAGAAACCGGACACAGGTCGTAGTCGGGCCTCCTCTTGCTATTCATGGCGGCCTCCTTTGCCAGCTGATCCGCTCTCTCGTTGCCTTCAAACCCTGCATGAGCCTTTATCCAAAACAAGTTAACCACCTTGCCTTGGTGGGATATTGTTGCTAGATTATCCCTGGCTTCCACCGCCAGGGGATGAAGGCAGCTGTGGTTTTTCACTGTCTGGAGGGCCGCCATGGAGTCGCTGTACACTCCGAAGCTGGATGCCGAATGCTTCTGGATTTCCCTGGTTGCCCGGCATATCGCCAAGAGTTCCGCCTGGTAGACCGTGCAGTAGTCTGGCAGCGCCAGTTTGATAGCACGCGCCTCGGCGTCGCCCCTCCAAATGGAAAGTGCGGCCCCGACGCGCCCGTCTATTTTACTCCCGTCCGTGAAAATCTTGACTTCCAAGTTTGCGCTGGCGTCGACTTGCTCACGATCCGCCAGGCTTACGAACTCCAGGTCAATACGCCTAGCTGGATGCGGGGATTCCATAGCGGATGCCACCCGCTCCACCTCACGGCCCCCTAGCACTGCCTGGGGTACTCCTCTCCTGGTCTCATAAAGTGAGGCCGCCTCGCGGACCCGGAGGTCTAGAGGGAGCATCCCAGCCAGAAGCAGTGCCGAGTTCAGGGAGACGGTGCGGTAGGCTTTGCACATTTTCTGTGCAATCCCGCGCTGCACGACACCCAGCTGCTTTATGATTCCCAACTTACTTGCTGCTGGGGCCCATACACTGGCGGCGTACAGGACGATCGGCTCTACAGTTGCTGTGTATATGATCCTGATCACCTCTGGATTTAGTCCCCAGCTCACCCTTGCCGCTCTACATAATTGCTTGTAAACACCTATGGCCCTGCGGCACACATTGGACACATGAGTGTTAAATGTTAACTTATCATCGATGGTGACACCCAGAATCTTGATTTCATTGGAAACGTTTATGTCAATCCCGCCCATGCTCAGGCGTGGGGTATCATACTTTAACTTCTTTGTAATGACCATCGCATTGGTTTTTTGTGGTGCAAATTTAAGTTTGTTTTTAACACCCCACGCCCGAACATGGTCGAGGGCGGCGTTGGCTTTCCGCTCGATTTCTATTGCTGTGTCACCATCGAAGACAAGAACAACATCGTCCGCGAATGCCTGGGAATAGTCCCCTCTCCTCTGCAGAGTCCTCAAAAGTGGGTCCAGGAGCAGGTTCCAGAAAAAGGGGCCTCCGATGGAGCCCTGTACACAGCCTTTATTTGTGCCTTTTGCATGTTCCTCTCCGCCATACCGGACTCTGACCCTTCTGTCCCTCAAGTAGCTGTCAACGACCCTCCTCAGGTTGACCGGACACTCTTCCTCAGCCAGTCGGACTCTGATAGCCGGCCACCAGGCGCTGTCGAATGCTCCCTCTATGTCTAGAGATACAAGTACTACAATCTTCTTTTCGTGTATCTTTTTGCGGATGTGCTGCATAAGGGCATAGAGGGAGTCTTCGGTGCTCCTCTGTGGCATAAATCCGTACTGGCGAGTACTCATCCTAGGTAGAATGTGAAACCTGAGGCGGGCCACCAGCATCTTCTCGAATATTTTTCCTAGAACGGGTAACAAGCCGATTGGTCTGTATGCTTTCGGGTTAGTATAATCCCCTTTTCCTGGTTTCCTTAGTATCACAACCGTAGCCTCCTTCCAAGGTTGTGGGAAGTATCCATGTTCCAGGCATTGGTTCAGCAGGGCCAGGAATGTCTCTGGTGCACTGCCAATGGCACGGCTACAAATGTCGGCTGTGAGGCCGTCCATTCCCGGAGCTTTCTTGGGGTTGAAGGAATCTCTGGCTGTTTGTAATTCTGCCATGGTGAAGGGCGGGTCGTGGCTATCACTGTTCTCCTCTACGTTGACTTGGTCTGCTTTCAGTCGGATGTGGCTGTGGTAATCATCGTCAGCACCGACCAAGTCATCCGGGTAAAAGGTTTCCGCGATATATTTTACGGAGCCCTTAGCGTCTAATACTTCTCCGTCCTTCACCATCGGCAAATCCTCTTCTCTACGTGTAGTCCTTCCTATTACTCTATAGATCCCCTCCCAGACACCTTCCCTATCCTGCTTGCAGCAAAACTCTTTCCAACTCTCGGTTGCAGCTTTTGCCTCCTCTAATTCATACTCTTCTTTCTGTTTCAGGTACTCTCCAACGACTTTCGACCTTCGGACAGGAGCAGCGCACTGGATTCTTCGCTTCTTGGTGGCGACCTGTTTCTTTAGCCTCTCAAGCTTTTCCGACCACCACGGCAAGGAAAAATTTTCTTTAGTGGTTTTCGTTGGCATTGACAAGTTGCATGCTTCTTTAATTGCTTTGGTTAAGTTATTTGTTATTATGTCTATTTGTTCAATGTTGTTAACCTTATCTATATCCAATTTTGTGACTTTATACTCTGTTGCCAATTGGTTGAGTTTCTCATGAAAGTCGTCCCAGTTGGCTTTTTTGGTATTATAAATTCTTGTCGTTCTTTCTATTCTAATGCCTTTGGATTTCCGTAATCTAATATTAAAAGTTATGCCGTTGTGGTCGGAACTCGTTAGACCTTCATCTACTCTCCAGTCATCCACCAACCCAAGAATGTTCGTCGAGCAGGCTGTGATGTCGACATAGCTCATGTATCTCTGTCCTCCTCTGATAGTATCGAAAGTCGGGATTTCCCCTGTGTTGAGTAAGTGGAGCCCTAGCTCTCCGAGAGTTCCACACACGTCTTCGCCTCTATTGTCGATGACTGGGCTTCCCCACCACGTGCTCTTCGCGTTGACGTCTCCTCCAATGATCAGTGGCTTGGAACCATTGACAACTTCAATTTTCTTGAGATGTTCTAAATATGCCTCTATCGGCTTGTCTGGCTCAAAATAGAGTGAAACGAGTGTGATCTCCCAAGCACTGGTTTGGATTCCCACCACAGAGATGTTGTTTATGGTGAGTTTCGGGTATTGTATTACGTTAATGTCATTATCAAAGACGGCAATTGCCGCCTTAACAATCCCTTCTCTTACATCAGTGCTTTGGAAGATCCTCACTCCTCTTTGGCTCTTCACAGTCTTGAGGCTGCCAACGTAAGGCTCTTGAATAAGCGCAGCCGCTATTCCCCGTTTTCCTGCTTCTAAGAACATCTCATTTGTCGCAAGTTTCTTTCGCTGGAGGTTAGCCTGTGCGAATTTGTAAGCGTGATGTTCCCCCTGGGTGCCCTTAGCAGTACGCTACTGTCGCTCGCGCTATGTCATCCCATTTCTGACGCTGCGGACAACCGGCGCTAAAGGCATTGTGTTCTGTCTGGGTGCTGTTTGCTTTCTTGCAGTTCCTGCAAGCTGCTGGTATTCCTGCCATGCAGTCCGTGCATTCAGCTCTCAGGTGGGGGCCGCCACAGTGGCTACACATGTCCACTGACTCTTCGCAATATTTTTTGCTGTGCCCAAAACCCAGACAGCGCGTACACTGCATAAGTGGGGTCTGGTCTTCGGCCCTGATGCGCTGGAGGTCGATGTGCACATATCCCTTTGCAGTAACCTTTTTCCAAATAATTGGCGAAACGCTAAGCACAATGTGGCCGGTAAGCGGATTTCTAGCCCTTTTCCTATATTTTATCTCTACCTTGCCCGTCCCACCGCTGAGGCCGTGGAAAACATCCTGGTTCTGGTTCCTGAATGCCTTAAGGACGTCCTCATCGGTATTTACCAATAGGACGCCCCTGAGGATCAGCAACGGATCCTTGTTTTTCATCTCCTCAACGGTGAGACTGGCTCCATTCTTCCTCAATCTTTCCTTCACCTTGTCTCTTTCTTCCGTCGTCTCAAAACCCATAATCACCTTTCTATCCTTCGCCTTTCTTACCTTCTCCACCTTTATCCATCCCTCTTTCGCATCTATTGCCTTTCTCACCCTATCAAGAACCTCTTCTCCCGAGTGCTCCTCATTGCTGGAGGTGACCACGATTGAGTGCAGCGTACGCTTTCCCAGCGCGCCGCCGCTCCCACCCGCGGTCACTCCCGCATATGTAGGAGTCTCCACACTATCCACTCTTTCCTTCTGCGCCTCTATTACACCCTTGAGCTCCTCCATCTGTTTGTTGCTTTCCAGCAACAGCTTAGAGTGCTCCTCAATCTTCTCCATTAATCGGCTCGTCTCTTGGTTAGCTGTGCGTGAATTTTCCTCTGTATTAACTGAGAAGGTAGCGTCAATAGCGGCAGCTTTAGGCTCTAGGTTTTCCTTAAACCTTCCTACGGTTTTCGTTTTGGATTCCCTTTCAGCTTCTTTGACCAGCTGAAACAGGCGATCCAGCACTTCAATGATGACGTTCTTTATTTCATTTTTTGTATTTCTTGAACTGCTCAGGTGTAGTTTGGCTTTGTTCAAGCAGGCCCTTGCTTCCGCTGACCGATCCGCGTACTGTAACATTGGCGGCATATGGACCTCTGTCGATTTCACGTGCTTTGGTAGCGTTTTATTCTCCTGCAACTCTAGTGGCTCTTTCTCTGCAGATCGCGGAGGACTTTTGGAGATCTGTATATTGGTGTCCTTTTTAGCCGCATCAACGCTTTCGTGTCGTTTCGTTGCTTCGGGCTTTGCCTCTTGCGAGAGCGTCGTCACTGACTTCAGTTTAGGAGGATATGTCAGACGGATAGACTTATTCGGGGGCGATGGTGTTTTGGGGGGTGGGACCATTTTGGGTCTCTCGGCCTCCAACTTATCAATGCTGCGCCTCACCGACGGGCCAGCCCGATCTTCCTGGTTCCTTCCCAGGTCCGGACTCTTCGTGGGATTTGCCTTTTTAGCTGGTGTGCGTAACCCCATCATCATTTGTCAAGGAACTCTGCTCAGGAGCTAGTTAAACGTCAGAACCTGCTGGGTATTGTAAAGGGATACCCAGGTCAATTGAAATAGCGTGTATATATAAATAAAAGTATAAATAATAACCCTAGCAATGTCAATTGGATTCAATTGAGTCAATTGTATTGGTCTATATGCTGATTTCCTGCTTTTCTCTTCAGTTGGTGTACGCGACTTGGAGGTCAACGGCGTGCTTTGGCAGTTCAACGCAATGCAGACGATGGTATAGACGGGAAAAGAAAGCAAGAAAAGAAAATACACAAAAACAACAAAAGGAAACAATAATTTACATAAACTTTGGTCTGGAGAACATTTGTAACAAGTTGTATACTGTCTCTACAAATACCCTAGCCTGACTCAAGATTTGTTAGGGCAGTGGTCAAGAGCTCTATATAGGCCCCAGGTTAGTTATAGTTCGTCAAAAAACTATTTTCGACTTTTTTGCAAAAATGGCTCTATGTAGAGTCGGTCCGATGATAGAGACAGATAGAGCTCTCCAAGCCCTTTCTAATGAACCCAAACTCGGTACAACTCCGCCAAGGGGTTCCGGAGATATTGCAATCTAAAAATTTTGGTTTTTTGCCAAGATGGCGGCCGAAAAGTGGTTACAGGAGGTTATCTCCGGAACCGCTGGCCCAAAAACCGCCGTGCTTGGGCTTCTCGCACTTGGCTCAATAAGACCTATCCACCGAGACGGTTTTCAGGCTGAAAAAATTTTTTCTCCTGAAAACGACTGAAAGCCAGTCCACTCGCACGACGAAAGTCAGAGAAACCTCGCAAAACAAGTCCTGTCGCTCTACGACCCTCCGTTGCGGAGATATGGATGTTTAAACTTTTTCAAAGATGGCGGTGCAGCTGTCAAAGTCAATCTTTGACAGGTGATATCTCCGCTTTGACTGGTCGCAGAACACCCGAGTTTGGACTTTTCTGGCTTGCCCTGACTCCCTCCCGCGCGCAAGATGGCCTCCAGATTCCTGAAAATTTTCAGCCCCGAAACGCCTGAAAACTATTTTGCACGATAGGATTTGTCACCACAAGCATAAATGTTAAAACGGCAACTCTCTGCGACCACTGAGTCCGGAGCTACGTAGGGTCAAAGTTTTCCAATATGGCCGCCCAACTGTCAGATGCCAACTTCAAGTGGCTGCAGCTCCGCAACCGCTTATCGGAGAGAGTTGCGGTTTCAAATGTGGGACTTGCCCTGACCTCCCGCGTATGTCAAGATGGCTTTCAGCGCTGAAAATTTTCAGGCCTGAAAAACGCCTGAAAGCAATTTTCTTATGTTCCCACAATTTTCCCGCCCCGAGATGTGCAAATCCGGGTCTTCTACGCCCAATAACTTTAAAGATATTCGCAGTTGAAAATTTTAACCAATGAAACCAAGATGGCTGAAAAAGCTATTTCCGCCACTTTTAAAGTTATTGGGGGCAACTTTGGGCTTAAACTAAACACAATATACGTACAGAAGTCAATTCTATTGTCAAAATTTAAATATTTCTATTTAATTCTATTTAATATGAAAAAATGACTAAAAATTTAATATCTTTGGAACCTTTTATCGGAAAAATTTGAAATAAATACCTAAATAATCTACAAATCATACACTACAAGACAGTAATATGAAATTTTTTAAATTTTAAATTTTTCTTGTCGAAATTAATATTTATACAAAATTTTTAGTTTTTTAATTTCTACGCTAAATCTAATAAAGCTAAAAATCTGGTTTTTTCAGTATGTCCTCTTCTGATGAGCGCGCAAAAGATAGCAGTTGAGGATTTTTAAAATTTTAATTGCTTCAGGAGTTATAGATGTCCAAAGTTTGAGTTTTTAAATAATAATAATACCGAAAGTACAAAACAAAAAATTCATGTACTTGCAGAAATCATCCTTTTTCAGGGGTTTCTTGGATACTGCAAAATTTCCAGCAGCTGACGTGTCGCGTTCAGGTTTTTCAGACCACGTGCTTTTTGCTTTTTCCTGAATTACGCTGGAAATACTGATCGGAGAAGTCTTCTGAGTAGTCCGGAATGGAAATGGAACTGCTCCGCTATGTTTTCCAAAAGAAAAACATAGGGTCGTCGATCTGGTTTCGTGGTAAATTCGTCAAATAGTATTATTTTCAAAAACTTAACCTCTAAAAAGAGGGTTTTTCAGTAATTACACTGCACAGCACTGCAATCCGGTTCTCGTTTTAACTTGGGGGTATGGGGGCAACTTTCCTCCACACGCCAACACTTAATTTTTTAAAATCGGAGCACTTTTTACCACTTTTTTCAATTTTTAAGCGCGGAGCGACTCTAAAAACGATCCGACCACCGCGAGGGCTGGGGGGGGAACTGGGTTAGGTTAGGTTAGGTTAGGTTGCTGCGTCGGTCTCAGCTTCGCGAGGTCCTGGTGGCGGAATGGCGGGACAGGCTCTCACGCCCTACCGCCGGCCTCAGCACTATCGAGGCCGTCCGGCCAGTACTTGAGCCCTGGCTCGGGAGGAGGCACGGCTCCCTGTCGTTTCGGGTGACGCAGGTACTTTCGGGGCATGGTTGCTTCGGGAAGTACCTGTGTCGCATAAACAGGGAGCCGGACGCCCGGTGTCACCACTGCGTCGACTGCCGGGAGGACACGGCGTGGCATACGCTGGCAGAATGTGCCGCTCGGGAGGAGCCGCGCCGTGCCCTCATCACAGAAGTAGGCAGTGACCTGTCGCTGCCGGCCGTGGTCGAGTCGATGGTCGGCAGCGAAGAGTCCTGGGACGCGGTGGTTTCCTTTTGCGAAACAGTCATGTCGCAGAAGGAGGCTGCGGAAAGGGAGAGGGAGATCTCGTCCACTCACCCTGCCCGCAGCAGGCGCACCGGGCGTCGGCGGAGGGCGGACAACGCCCTCTTCCAGCCCCCCTAAATGGGTCCAGGGGCGACGGACTCGGGGACGTCCGCCGCCCCCCACACATCAGGACCCGAGGTGGCGGCGCGTAGTGTTCCACGCGCGCCCCTCTTAGACGTCACGGGGGGAGTCAAACACCTCACTCCCCCCCCTGACCCGACGAGGCCCGCAGTGGCGGGCCGGCACCAGCCGGGGGTTGCGGAAGGATCGAACGTTCCCGCGACCCCTGGCGTAGGTGTGAGATGGAACACCGGGGTGGTTTTTAGTCAGTAAGAGTCTGACAGACCCCGTCGCCCGCCCCAGGGCGGCGGACATCCATGAGGATTTTCCACCCCGGAACAAAAAAAAAAAAAAAAAAAAAGGTTAGGTTAGGTTAGGTTAGTGCTTGGGTGGCGCGGTGGAACAACGCAACCACTGCTACTTGGGTGGCACTGGTTCAAATCTCGTTGAAGCAAGTACACTTTTGGGGGACCACCCCACAGTGCTTGCGTCCACGTCGCGTCCCCTGGAAACGGCCCAGTTCTGACCACCGTAACGGAGTGGCAGACTGGGTACGGCCAAAGTGCACTGTGCATTCGCAACTTGTTTTTAATTTTTATTGTCTTGAGAGATTGCGAACCTGCGGGGAGAAATGTCGAGTCCTGCGCGGGACGCCTGCGGGCGATTTTTAAAACAAAAAGGCCCTTCTCAGGGCCAACCCAAAGGCCCTTCTCAGGGCCAACCCAAAGGCCCTTCTCAGGGCCAACCAAAAGGCCCTTCTCAGGGCCAACCAAAAGGCCCTTCTCAGGGCCAACCAAAAGGCCCTTCTCAGGGCCATTCCGACGCTTCGGCGTCAGAGACTAGCCGCGCGCCGTCTGCGGCTAGTTTCTTCGGAGGGGCGGACGAGTCGTCCGACAACGACTCACTGATCAGTGTGTCGGACGCGGACGACTCTCGTTCGCGTAAGCGAGTCCACCGGAGCGGTGGGTCCGAGGGCTCCTCGGCCTCGGGGTCGACGCGGTTGCCGAAGGCTAAAAAGCCGACGGTGGCCGCGGAGACCCATGTCGTTGGGCTGGCGAACGCCCAACGCCAGCTGGACCTGGCTCGGCGAGCTCAGCTTCAGCAAGAGCTGGAGGAGCGGGTCGCCGCCACAGAGAAGCGGGCGCACGCCGCCCGGGCCAAGTCCGGGTACGGTGCGTCCCGCGTTCTCTACGCGGACCATTCTCTGGCGGAGCTAGAGAGAATGGCGGAGGAGGACGAGAGGGAGATCGTGGAGGTCGCCTCGAAGTCCTCCAACCTAAAGGGCACATTGCAAAAGGCCCTGAAATGCAGGGCCGCGAGCATGCGCGGTGTCGTCGCGGAGCTGGTCCTTCGTAAGACCTCCGACGAGACGCGGCAACTGCAGGCGAAGGTGGATCGCCTGCAGTCGGAGGTCAGCCAGCTTCATCAGAAGCTGGCCGAAGCCACGGCCCGGCCACAACAGGCCAAGACGAGTCCTGCGGCAGAGGGCCCCGCCTCCAACAACCTTGAGGATATCATCCGCAAGGTCGTAATGGAGGAGAGGGCCTTCACTAGAGCCTGCTTAGCAGGGATTGAGGACCGGCTCTTGCCCGAGAAACGCCTCCGACCGCCGCTTGCGGCGGATACGAGGCAGTGCGAGCCGGGGCCGTCCTCCTCCCAGGCGGAAGATGCCCTTCTCCCTTCCACGACCCCGTCCAACGAGTGGACGGAAGTTGTCCGTAAGGGGAAGGGCAAGGGTAAAAAGTCGACGACGGCCGTCCCTGTCGTCCCCGCCACCACCGCTTCCAGCCAAGAGCAGACGACCGGCAAGGGAAAGGGGACGGGGAAAGGGAAGGGGAGGGGAAAGGGGCGACTAGTCCCCCCAAAAACCGCGGCCGTCGTGGTGACGCTCACCGCGGAGGCTGCGGACCGGGGGGAGACGTACGCGTCCATTTTGGTGCGGGCGCGTGCGAATGCCGATCCTGCCCAACTGGGGATCGGCAGCGTAACTTGCCGGCGGACCCAAGCCGGGGCTCGAATATTCGAGTTCCCGGGGGCAGAGGGGAGTACCCATGCTGACCTCTTTGCAGCCAAGCTGCAGGAGGTCATCGCGGATTCCGCCAAAGTGGCCCGGCCGGTCAAGTCAGCGGCCATAGAGGTGGCTGACTTGGACGACTCCGTCACCAAGGAGGAGGTGGTGGCGGCGGTCGCGGCGATAGGGGGCTGTGGCGTCGCGGCGGTCCAAGGCCGGGACATAAGACCCGGCCGCGGCGGCATGGGCACCATTCGCCTCGAGTGCCCAGTCGCCGCTGCCAAAGCCGTCCTTGCCAAGGGACGGCTGACAGTCGGGTTCAGCTCGGGTGCAGTCCGGGCACTCGAGGACCAGCCTCTGCGGTGTTTCCGGTGCTTCGGCATCGGACACACCCGGGCCCTGTGTCCGTCCACTGTTGACAGGACGGACACGTGCTTCCGCTGCGGCAAGGAGGGCCACAAAGCCGCCTCCTGCGAGGCCGCCACGCCGCACTGCGCGGTGTGTGCCGCCAGTGGCTGCCCGGCAGACCACGTCACGAAGGGGAGGAACTGCAATCCTCCCCCTAAGCGGGGCAAAGCACAGGCGCCGGCCGGGTTTGCTGCTGCTGCCAAGAGCACCGTCGTTCCTGCGACGGTGGCTGCGGAGGGGGGTGCGATGTCCGACTGATGGATGCGGTCGAACATCGCATACTCCAGGCGAACGACTTGGCGGTGGTCGCCGAGCCTTACTCGGTCCCTGGCCGTTGGCTGGGCGACCGGGACGGCTTGGTGGCGTTGGTGTCGCGGTCTTCCACAGACTCCCCTCCCCTCTCGCTCTTAGAGAGGGGACCGGGATACGTGGCCGCCGCGCGGGGAGACATGGCCCTGGTTGGGGCCTACTTCTCCCCGAACCGCTCTCTCTCGGACTTTGAGGATTTCCTCGAGATCCTCACCGTAGTCATAGGGAGGGCGGCGCCACGCCAGGTCGTGGTGCTGGGCGACCTCTCGCTTCCCTGCATGGTCAACGCTATGCTGGAGAGCGAGGGGGCCTGTGCAGCAGTTGCCTCCTTTTGCGAGGACGTAATCTCGCAAAAGGAGGAGGCGGAGCGCGCGCGGGAGGATGACCCTCTCGCTGTTCCGCTCCGCAGACGAAGAAGGGGTCGGAGAAGGCGCAATCCTCTCCCTCCTCATGGTGGCGATGGGCGGGAGACAGGCGCGGGGGCGCCTTCTCCCGCATTGCACCCATCACCACCTTCGTCGGTCATTCCCGGGCCCGACCCCCTCCCCAGGGGGGGGGGGGGGCGTGAAGGGCTCACCCTGAGGGGCAATCGTCGGCGGAGGACTGGACGTTAAGGCTGTGCCGGTTTCCCAGTCCTTAGCCACTCGGACGAAGCGGGAGTGCCGCTGGGTTGTTTTAGTGGGTATACCGGGTCAGACCGGGGAGTCCCACATAGCCCCCCATCCCCCGATGGGAGGGTATGCGTAATGCATTTTTTCCCAGCGCAAAAAAAAAAAAAAAAAAAAAAAAAAAAAAAAGGTTAGGTTAGGTTAGGTTGGGGGACCACCCCACAGTGCTTGCGTCCACGTCGCGTCCCCTGGAAACGGCCCAGTTCTGACCACCGTAACGGAGTGGCAGACTGGGTACGGCCAAAGTGCACTGTGCTTTCGTAGCTTATTTTAATTTTATTGCGTTGTCGAGTCTGCGAACCTGCGGGGAAATGTCGAGTCCTGCGCGGGACGCCTGCGGGCGATTTTTAAAACAAAAAGGCCCTTCTCAGGGCCAACCCAAAGGCCCTTCTCAGGGCCAACCCAAAGGCCCTTCTCAGGGCCAACCCAAAGGCCCTTCTCAGGGCCAACCAAAAGGCCCTTCTCAGGGCCAACCAAAAGGCCCTTCTCAGGGCCACTCCGACGCTTCAGCGTCAGAGACTAGCCGCGCGCCGTCTGCGGCTAGTTTCCTCGGAGGGGCGGACGAGTCGTCAGACGACGACTCACTAATTAGTGTGTCGGACGTGGACGACTGCCGATCGCGTAAGCGAGTCCACCGGAGCGGTGGGTCCGAGGGCTCCTCGGCCTCGGGGTCGACGCGGTTGTCGAAGGCTAAAAAGCCGACGGTGGCCGCGGAGACCCATGTCGTTGGGCTCGCGAACGCCCAACGCCAGCTAGACCTGGCTCGGCGGGCTCAGCTCCAGCAAGAGCTGGAGGAGCGGGTCGCCGCCACAGAGAAGCGGGCGCACGCCGCCCGGGCCAAATCCGGGTACGGTGCGTCCCGCGTTCTCTACGCGGACCATTCCCTGGCCGAGCTGGAGGGAATGGCGGCGGAGGACGAGAAGGAGATCATGGAGGTCGCCTCAAAGTCCTCAAATCTTAAGGGGACCTTGCAAAAGGCCCTCAAATGTAGGGCCGCGAGCATGCGCGGCATCGTCGCGGAGCTGGTCCAGCGCAAGGCCACCGACGAAACGCGGCAACTGCAGGCGAAGGTTGATCGCCTGCAGTCGGAGGTCAGCCAGCTTCATCAGAAGCTGGCCGAAGCCACGGCCCGGCCACAACAGGCCAAGACGAGCCCTGCGGCAGAGGGCCCCGCCTCCAACAACCTTGAGGATATCATCCGCAAGGTCGTAATGGAGGAGAGGGCCTTCACTAGAGCCTGCTTAGCAGGGATTGAGGACCGGCTCTTGCCCGAGAAACGCCTCCGACCGCCGCTTGCGGCGGATAAGAGGCAGAGCGAGCCGGGGCCGTCCTCCTCCCAGGCGGAAGACGCCCTTCTCCCTTCCACGACCCCGTCCAACGAGTGGACGGAGGTGGTCCGTAAGGGGAAGGGCAGGGGCAAGAAGACGACGACGGCCGTCCCTGCCGTCCCCGCCACCACCGCTCCCAGCCAAGCGCAGAAGGCCGGCAGTGGAAAGGGGACGGGGAAAGGGAAGGGGAGGGGAAAGGGGCGACTAGTCCCCCCAAAAACCGCGGCCGTCGTGGTGACCCTCACCGCGGAGGCTGCTGACCGGGGGGAGACGTACGCGTCCGTTCTGTTGCGGGCGCGTGCCAATGCGGATCCCACCCAACTGGGGATCGGCAGTGTCTCTTGCCGGCGGACCCAAGCCGGGGCTCGAATTTTCGAGTTCCCGGGGGCAGACGGGAGTACCCACGCGGACCTCTTCGCAGCCAAGCTGCAGGAGGTCATCGCGGATTCCGCCAAGGTGGCCCGGCCGGTCAAGTCAGCGGCCATAGAGGTGGCTGACTTGGACGACTCCGTCACCAAGGAGGAGGTGGTGGCGGCGGTCGCGGCGATAGGGGGCTGTGGCGTCGCAGCGGTCCAAGGCCGGGACATAAGACCCGGCCGCGGCGGCATGGGCACCATTCGCCTCGAGTGCCCAGTCGCCGCTGCCAAAGCCGTCCTTGCCAAGGGACGGCTGATAGTCGGGTTCAGCTCGGGTGCAGTCCGGGCACTCGAGGACCAGCCTCTGCGGTGTTTCCGGTGCTTCGGCATCGGACACACCCGGGCCCTGTGTCCGTCCACGGTCGACAGGACGGACACATGCTTCCGCTGCGGCAAGGAGGGCCACAAAGCCGCCTCCTGCGAGGCCGCCACGCCGCACTGCGCGGTGTGTGCAGCCAGTGGCTGCCCCGCCGACCACGTCACGAGGGGAAGGAATTGCAATCCTCCCCCTAAGCGGGGCAAAGCGCAGGCGCCGACCGGGCCTGCTGCTGCTGCCAAAAGCACTGCGGCGGCTGCGGTGGCGGCGGAGGGGGGTGCGATGTCCGACTGATGGATAGGGTCGAACATCGCATACTCCAGGCGAACGCCAACCACTGCCGGGCAGCCCAGGATCTGCTGATGCAGACCATGGCTGAGTGGTTGGTGGACTTGGCGGTGGTCGCCGAGCCTTACTCGGTCCCTGGCCGTTGGCTGGGCGACCGGGACGGCTTGGTGGCGCTGGTGTCGCGGTCTTCCACGGACTCCCCTCCCCTCTCGCTCTTAGAGAGGGGACCGGGATACGTGGCCGCCGCGTGGGGAGACATGGCCCTGGTTGGGGTCTACTTCTCCCCGAACCGCCCTCTCTCGGACTTTGAGGATTTCCTCGAGATCCTCACCGCAGTCGTAGGGAGGGCGGCGCCGCGCCAGGTCGTGGTGCTGGGCGACCTGAACGCCAAGTCGGTGGCCTGGGGCAACCCGGCTGCCAGTTGCAACGTCCGGGGACGCGCCGTCGAGTATTGGTCGGCCTCATGCGGTGTGTCCCTCCTCAACAGGGGGGCGGTCCACACGTGTGTGCGGCAACAGGGAGGGTCGGTGGTGGACGTCTCGTTTGCCACCCCCGCCCTAGCCGCCCGCGTCGTCAACTGGCGGGTGGAGATGGTGGAGACCTTGTCGGACCACCGATATGTGCGGTTCGACATCTCCACCCAGGGGCGGGGGATGGCCCGCGCCGGGCAATCTCCCTTCCCGCGGTGGGCACTCACCCGCCTGGATCGGGAGGCAGCTGAGGAGGCGGCCTTCCTCCAGGACTGGCTGTCGCCCCCCGTCGATGTCCTGGACGTGGACGCCGCAGCGGTCCGGCTCAGAGGGTCCCTGACCGAGGTGTGCAACTCCAGCATGCCTCGGTCTCGCCGTCCGCCTCCCCGTCGCGCCGTCTATTGGTGGACGGAGGAGCTGACGGGTCTCCGGGCCGCCTGTGTGGCGACCAGAAGGGCCTACGCGCGGAGCCGACGGCGCAGCGCCCAAAACCGAGACCGGGCAGAAGAGGACCGCCTATACGCCTCTTACGTAGAGGCGAAGAAGGTCCTCAAGTCTGCAATGGGCGCTGCAGAAGACTCGGCGAGGGCCGAGATGCTGGAGGGTCTCGACAGGGATCCTTATGGGAGACCATACAAGGCGGCGCGGAACCAGCTGCGCCCCTATGGTCCCCCACTGACGGAGACCCTCGAGCCGGCGTTGCTGGATGGGGTGGTCCGGTCCCTATTTCCGCGCAGGACCGACGACTTCACCCCACCAACGATGAATCCCCCGCAAGGGGCGGCTTCGCCGGAGGAAGACGTCCCCCCGGTGACGGCGGAGGAGGTCCGCGCGGGGGTTCTCAGCCTCCGCGCGAAGAAGACGGCCCCCGGACCAGACGGCGTCCCCGCACGGGTGGTGGCGATCGCCGCCTCCCAAATGGAGGACAGGTTTCGGGACCTCTTCAGCGCGTGCTTTACGGCTGGGAGGTTCCCGAAACTTTGGAAGGAGGGGCAGCTCTGCCTCCTCCGAAAAGAGGGACGCCCGGTGGACTCCCCATCGGCATACCGGCCCATCGTCCTGCTCGATGAGGTCGGTAAGATGTTCGAGGGGATCGTCGCGTCCCGGCTTGATAGCCTTTTGCGGGGGGTAGGGCCGGACCTGTCGGACGCCCAATTCGGATTCCGTCGAGGGCGTTCGACGATCGATGCGCTGGCCCTACTCAAGGGCCAGGTGAGGGAGGCGGTGGAGGCGGGGGACGGAGTGCTGGCGGTGTCGTTCGACATCGCAAACGCCTTCAACTCCGTCCCCCACTCGACGATATTGGAGGCGCTCCGGTATCACGGAGCGCCCCAGTACCTGCAGAACCTCCTGGCCAGCTACTTGGAGGGCCGAGAGGTCCTCCTCGTGGACAAGACGGCCACGGTGAGGCGGTACGGCGCAGAGTCCGGTGTTCCGCAGGGGTCAGTGCTGGGGCCCCCCCTTTGGAACATCGGGTTCGACTGGCTACTCCGGGGAGTCCTCCTCCAGGGCACGAGTGTCATCTGCTACGCGGATGACACTCTCCTCACTGCCCGGGGGAGGAACTTTGGGGACGCGGCCTGTCTGGCCTCGGCTGGCGGATCCTTGGTCGCAGAGAGGTTTCGCCGCCTGGGATTGAAGGTGGCGCTGCACAAGACCGAGGCCGTGTTCTTTCACGGGCCTCGGCAGCGCTGCCCTCCCGACGCCCACATTGTCGTAGAGGGTGTCAGGATAGGGGTCCAGGCCCAGATGAAGTATCTGGGCCTGGTGCTAGACGAAAGGTGGCGCTTCGGCCCGCATTTCAGCGAGCTGTCGACGCGCCTATTGAATGCTGCGGATGCCCTCTCCTGGCTCCTCCCGAACCTGGGGGGGCCAAAGGCGAAATGCCGGCGCCTATATGCCGGCATCTTGAGAAGCATGGCCCTTTACGGGGCCCCCATCTGGGCGGACTCCCTCCACAGGAGGGAGAACGCGACCGCCTTGCGCAAGCCCCAAAGGGCCATTGCACTGCGGGTGGCGAGGGCCTACCGGTCGGTGGGCTTCTCGGCGGCGTGCGCTCTGGCCGGCACCCCTCCTTGGGAGCTGGAGGCTTGGGTGCTCGCCAGAGTCTACGAGTGGACTGCGCACCGGAGGGCGCTCGGGGAGCGCCCCGTCGCCGAAGAGCGGGAGGCCGTGCGGCGGGAGGCGAGGGACGCAATCGTCCTCCACTGGACGGAGGACCTCGCCACCGCCGTCTTTGGCCGCCGGACGTTGGACGCGCTCGGTCCGGTCCTGCGGAGCTGGCTCGAGCGGTCCCACGGTTTCCTCTCGTTCCGTCTGGTGCAGGTGTTGTCCGGCCATGGCTGCTTCGGAACGTACCTGCACCGGATCGGGAGGGAGGAGACCCCGGCGTGCCACGACTGCGGCGCGGCGGAGGACACGGCACAGCATACTCTCCAAGTGTGCCCGGCTTGGTCCGAGCTGCGCCGCGGTCTGACCGCGGTGGTCGGACAGGACCTCTCGCTTCCCTGCGTGGTCAGCGCCATGCTGGAGAGCGAGGGGTCCTGGTCAGCGGTAGCCTCCTTTTGCGAGGACGTCATCTCGCAAAAGGAGGAGGCGGAGCGCGCGCGGGAGGATGACCCTCTCGCTGTGCCGCTCCTCCCCCTCCTCATGGTGGCGATGGGCGGGCGACAGGCGCGGGGGCGCCATCTCCCGCATTGCACCCATCACCACCTTCTTCGTCGGTCACTCCCGGGCCCGTCCCCCTCCCCACGGGGGGGGTGTGAGGGGTCCGCCCTGAGGAGCAATCGTCGGCGGAGGACTGGACGTTAAGGCTGTGCCGGTTTCCCAGTCCCCCGCCACTCGGACGAAGCGGGAGTGCCGCTGGGTTATTTTAGTGGGTATACCGGGTCAGACCGGGGAGTCCCACATAGCCCCCCATCCCCCGATGGGAGGGTATGCGTAACGCATTTTTTCCCAGCGCAAAAAAAAAAAAAAAAAAAAAAAAAAAAAAAAAAAAAAAAAAAAAAAAAAAAAGGTTAGGTTAGGTTTTTTTTTTTTTTTTTTTTTTTTTTTTTTTTTTAAATTCACCCGTCATCACAGGGCGTTGCGTGTATCCTCTGACATGTATGATCAGAGACCTTTTTTGTTCAATTTATTTATAGTATCAAAGGTACAGGTTTTCTTAATTTAATTTACTAACTTTAGTTTTACATTTATTTTAGTGCTATATCTTAATTTGCTAGTTCTATTCTTATTACTACGATTGCTTATTTTACAACTTTTTAGGTTTACATTTTTCTTAATACGTTGATAACTTATCAAAATATTTAACAATATTAGAAAGTATATCTTCTATGCTTTATTCTTTTTCACAACTTTGGCAGCTATTCCAATGCAGTATTTTAAGAATTTTTTCCTTATTTGTTTATTTTGCATAATTTTTGGTATATTATCTAGATCTATTTTAGTTTCCGTTTCTGCTTCAAAATTATACCTATCTTGTCCAAATATGGGACAATCGATGATTAAGTGCGGCACGGTTTCTCTCTTTTCAGGGTCACAGGGACATGCCGGGCTCTCCTTGCACTTGAAACGGTTCAAGTACTCGGAAAATCCGCCATGCCCCGTCATCACTTGTGTTAACAGGGGATCTACTTTAATTTTGCGCACTATACTGTAAGCCACGTTTGCATCGGGAAAGAAGATCTTGGTGGTTGAGGCAGTTTCCTCGGATTGGTATCTCGTGTTCCATTCGTCAAGCGAGTCCATTCGGATTTGTCGCTTGACGAATGAAACCGGGCACAGATCGTAGTCCGGTCTTGATTTTTTACCTAAGGCTGCCTCTTTTGCCAATTCGTCAGCCCTTTCGTTTCCCTCCAGTCCTGCATGTGCTTTTATCCAGAACATTTGAAGCGTTTTACCGCGTTTAGCCAGTTCGTGTATGTTCTTTCGGATCTTAAATGCTAGAGGATGGAGGGAAACGCCCCGAGTCACAGTTTCTAGGGCCGACCTAGAGTCGCAATATACCTCAACAACCGGAGATGTTTGTTTTAATGCCAGTTCAGAGGCTTTATGTAGAGCTAATAATTCGGCCTGAAAAACGGTGCAGAACTGGTCCAGCTTAAACTTTCGGGTTTTTATTTCCACTCCATTCTCCCATAGAGATAGTGCTGCGCCGACTTTGCCTTCAATTTTACTACCGTCGGTGAAGATCTTAGGGTTGCCGAGTCCTCGCTGATCCATTTCTGCACCGTTCATCACGCACTCGAACTCCATGTCTATCTGGTCTGCAGGGTGCGGTATTTGTGTGAGTGAGACCGGTAACTCGATTTCTCGGTCTCTTGTTACTCTCCGCGAATAACCTCTTTTCTCTTCATAAAAAGAGGCTGCTTCCCGAATCCTAAGATCCAGTGGAAGCAGTCCGGAGAGTAGCAAGGCCGAGTTTAACGAAGTCGTCCTATACGCCTTGATCATTTTTTGTACGATCCCACGCTGTACCGTATTAAGCTGCTTTTTCACGCACATCTTGTTAGTAGCCGGCGCCCACGCACTTGCTGCGTACGTAATAATCGGCTCCACCACCGCGACATATATGGTCCTGATTATCTCGGGCTTAAGGCCCCAACTGATTTTTGCGGCTTTTGACAGCTGTTTATAAATATTTAGCGCCTTCCTGCATACGTTCGACGCGTGAGCGTTAAACGTCAGCCTGTCATCAATTGTGAGCCCCAGTATCTTGATCTCCCGCGACAGTGCAATGCCCACCCCGCCCATGCTCAGAAGTGGTGTGTCATATTTCAGCTTATTTGTGATTATCATGGCCTTTGTTTTCTGCGGCGCAAACCTAAGTTTGTTTTTGACGCCCCACTTCTGGACGTGCGCGAGGGACGCATTAGCCTGCCTCTGGACATCAAGAGCCGTGTCACCCGAGAAAACCAGCACCACATCATCTGCAAAGGCTTGGCAGTAATCACCTCGTTTTCCAAGCTCTTTGAGCAGAGGGTCCAGGAGCAAATTCCAGAAGGTGGGGCCCCCTATAGAGCCCTGTACGCAACCTTTGTTGGTTTCCCGGAGGCATTCTGCTCCTGCATACCTAACCCTCACTTTTCTGTCACTCAGATAACTGTCTACTAGACGTCGCAGATTTACTGGGCATTTTGTTTCTGCCAGTCGGCATTTCACAGCCGGCCACCAGGCACTATCGAAGGCTCCCTCTATGTCCAACGATATGACAACGCTGATCTTTTTCTCCTTCAGTCTGTCTCGAATGTATTTTATCAGGTCATAGAGGGAGTCCTCGGTGCTGCGCTGCGGCATAAATCCATATTGACTACAGCTTGCTTCAGGCAGAATATGCCACCTAATGCGACGTACCAACATCTTTTCCAGTATCTTGCCCAATACAGGCAATAGCCCAATCGGCCTGTATGATTTGGGGTGCGCATAATCATCTTTTCCAGGTTTTCTGAGGACTACGACTACCGCCTCCTTCCAGATGGTCGGGAAGTGGGACAGGCTCAGGCATCTGTTCAATACCGCCAAGAAAATATGTGGGTTATGAGATATGGCCACTCTGCATATGTCCGCTGTAAGTCCGTCGATCCCAGGAGCTTTCCTAGGATTGAAACTAGCTGCGGCCCACTTCAGCTCTTCCGTCGTGAATAGAGGATCGAATGCTTCACCATGCGTCTCTTTGTTTACTCTATTCGCCGTCTCTCTAGCTTGTTTGTGGTCCTCATCGTCTTCCTGCGTTTTATCCTCAGGATAAAAAGTCTTTGCGAGCATCCTGGCCGATTCCTCACTGCTAAGAACAGTACTTCCTTCCACCAATGGTGTGTCTTCCTGCCTAGATGCTGTGCGGCCTATCACCCTATAGATACTGTCCCACATAGTTTCACGCTCCTGTTTTCCGCAAAAGTCTTTCCAGCTCGCCGTCAGAGTGTCTTCCATCTTCTGCTTATACTCCTCCTTTGCTGTGAGATACAAGTCAACGACCAATGCTCGGCGTCCCGGTGCGGCGCAGGATATTCTCCTCTTCCTTCTTTTAACTTCCTCTTTCATACGTGTCAACTCTTCAGTCCACCAGGGCAATCCTGTCTGCTGTATTTTATTAACCATCGGTATGGTCCCTTCGCATGCCTCCCCTATTGCGTCAGTATATTTTTCGGTTATCCTGTTTAAATCTTCTATTGATTCTATCCCGTCTATTTCTGTTTTGTTTATATTATTTCGTTCCCAAATTTGGTTTAGTTTTTCGTTAAATTGTGCCCATTTTGCTTTTTTTGTATTATATTTTCTAGTAGTTCTTTTTATATCCATTCCTATGGATTTTTTCAGTTTAATTTCAAACAGGATAGCCCTGTGGTCCGAAGTGGTGACGTCTCCTGCTAGTCTCCAGTTTGCCACCCGTCCAAGCATGTCCTCTGTACATACGGTTATATCTACACAGCTGCAGTATCTTTGACCTCCTCTGATGACATCGAAGGTGGGAGTTGTTCCGCAGTTTAGGATCTGAAGTCCCAACTCATCCAGTGTGCCTGCCAGAGCCTCTCCTCTCTCATCCACTTCCCGACTTCCCCACCACGTGTTCCATGCGTTGACATCCCCCCCCAGTACAACGTCCCTGACTCCAATCTCCTCCATAATTTTCTTGAAATGGGCCAAGTCTGGCTCGATAGGTGGTCCACCATCCAGGTACACTGAGACGACTCCGATTTCCCATGCTCTGGTCCTCAACTTTACCACTGCAAAGTTTTCAGTTGTCAAGGTCGGGCACAGTGTGAGATTTATGGTGTCGTCGAAGAGTACGATGGCCGCTTTATTAACCTTCTCGGTTTTTCGGTCACATTGCACTACTCGCGTTCCTGGATAGGTTTTCATTACTCCGACCCCACCTATATATGGTTCCTGGACAATTGCTAACGCCCATTTCCTTTTGCCCGCTTCCAGAATTAATTCGGCTGTGGCGAGTTTGGACTTTTGGAGATTGGCCTGTACCACACAATACTGGTGGGGCATGCCTTCACCCACATCGTTTGTCCTGTTTTCACCGGGGACCACCTTAGCAATATGCTACGGTGGACCTCGCTATAGAATCCCATCTTTTCCTTACTGGGCACTCAGAACTGAACGCGTCGTGACCCACATGGTCCAGTTTGGCCCTTAAACAATTTCTGCACGTCGGAGCGACTCCAGCGAGCCAGTCTGGACACTTAGTTCTGAGGTGTGGACCTGCGCAGTGACTACACACGTCCACTGGGTCTTCGTGACAGATTCGTTTTCCATGTCCAAATCCCAGACACCGCGAACACTGTATAAGCGGTGACTGGTCTGCCACCTTAAGTCGCTGGATATCGATATGGACTGTACCAACTTCTGTTAGCCTGCTCCATATGATTGGCGATACGCTCAACACAATGTGCGCCATGTGTGGGTTTCTAGCCTTCCTTCTATATTTTACTACCACTCTTTCGTTCTCTTCGCTCACATCTTTAAATATGTGCTTGTTTTGGGAACGAAGAGCCTTGAGTACATCCTCATCTGTGTTGTATTGGAGGACTCCACGTATGATTACTAGTGGGTCTTTATTTCTTACCTCCTCAACGTTCAGTTCTGTTCCTGCTCTCTGTATTCTATCCTTTACTCTATTGATCTCTGTTTGTGTATTGCACCCCACTATCACTTTCCTATCTCTTCCTTTCCTGATCTTATCTATTCTTACTCCTTCTTCTTTGGCGTTTACCGCTTTTCGAATCATTTCAAACACCTGGTCCCCGGTGTCTTTCTCATCTTTTGAAGTAATGACCACTGAGTGCATAGCCGTTGTCTCTGGGTGTTTCCTCCTCGGAGAACCGGCCACCACACTAGCGTATGTCTTTCCTTCCTCTCTCGTCTTTTGCTCTCTCTCTATGACTTCCTTCAATTTTTCCATCTCCTTTCGGTTTTCCTCGAGTTGCCTTCCATGTTCTTCTAATTTTTTCACCAATTCGCTATCTTCTTTATCCTTTCCCGAGTCTTTTGTTTTTGGTTCCTGTTCTTCGGAAGCTTTTGCTCCTTTGTCAGAGCTCCTTTCTGCTTCTCCTTCTTTCACAAGTTGAAAAAGCCGTTCTATGGCATGAGTGACTTCTGCTTTAATGTCAGTTCTCAAGTTTCTCGAGTTTCCTAGGTGCAGCTTAGCCTTTATTATGCATGCTTTTGCTTCGGCCAATCTGTTTGCGTACTTCGGGTTTTCTGTTTTTGGTGAGGTGCTCGAAGCTTCAACAGATGCAGAGCGCGTCTGCAATGGCAGATTCAGCTTCAGTTTCTGCTTCGAGGGAGCTACCGGGGCCGTCTTTGGTGGTGTCTTCGGGGACAAAATATTTTCCTCTGACCGTCCAGCTTCCCAATCTCCTATACTTTTCCGAACCTTGGAAGTCAAAACGATACTTTTTGCAGAAGGGCCCGCCTTCTCTGTCTCTGTTGGCGACCTTTGGCGGTCTTCGTCTCTCTTTGCGTCCATGTCTTTCTTTGCAGGGGTGCGATACCCGAACATTTTCAGAGGAACACGTCAAATCTAGTTTTTTACGTCAAAAAACGTTGTGTTGTGAATCGTTAACGTATAAAAGGTATATAGGTTTGTATAAGTTATAAAATTATCTATAATAGATCGGTAAATAATCAATTATTTGTGTCCAAGCGATAATTAAGAAGGTTATAGAGTCACAGACTCTACCCGTTTTTTGACCCTACAAGTGTAGAGTCAGTCGTGGAATATATATGTCACGTCACGGCCTTCACAATAGTCCAATCCCCGGTAGTTTGTAACCAAGGAGGCGTGAGGATTCTCAATGAGTTCGTCAAATGGTGTCACCAAAATTTGCAATTACCTCAGTTTCGGTTATATCCACACTAGAATAACTGCCAAAGCCGTACTAGAATTTGTGATTTATGATGAAAATGTCTGAAAACCACGGGGGCGGCTAGAGGGCGACCCGACGATGACCCCAAAGAAAACCCGAACCTCCTACGATCTCCTTTTCTTTTTATAGAGACTTGCTCTATCAATAGCTCTATGTAGAGTCGGTCCGATAACTCGTATGGATAGAGCTCGCCGAGCCCGTTTCAACGACCCCAAACTCGGGGTACGTAGCCCCAGGGGTTCCGGAGCAATCACGATCCAAAAATACTGGTTTCGACCCAAGATGGCCGCCCAAGTATGGTTACACCGCGATTACTCCACAACTACTGGACCGAATTCCACCGTGCTTGGGTTCGCCTACACGTGCTCGACGTGATCTAGCCGGCTAAGGTGGTTTCAGGCTGAAAAATCTTCAGGCGCTGAAAATGCCCGAAAACCACTGGGGCGGGTAGAGAGCGACCGGACAATGACCCCAAAGAAAACCCGAGTCTTCTACGACCTCTAGTTTGGGAGTTATCCGATCCTGAAAAATGATCTGACAGTTCGAGAACTGTCAAAGTCAAATTTCAAACCAGTATAACTTTCCTCACAGTTGAGATAGAAGACTCGCGTTTAGGTTCTCTCGGCTTGGCTCGCTCCGCTCCGTCGCGCAAAATGGCTTTCAGGCTCCTGAAATTTCCTAGCGCTGATCCGCCTGAAAACAGGTTTGCCAGACAGAGGAAGCCCTCCCAATCACCGCCGCGAAATTCGCAACTCTCCACGACCACCGGCTCCGGAGATATGTCGGCTCAAAGTTTAACAAGATGGCCGCCGAGCTGTCAAAGTACAACTTTAGTTGAGTGTATCTCCGCAACCGTTTGTCCTAGAGAGACGCGGTTTCGAGTGCTGTGGCTAGCCTGACCTCCGCCGTCCGCCAAATATGGTTTCAGCGCGAAAAAATTTCAGGCTCTGAAAACGCCTGAAAACCTATTCAGCCCAAAAACCAGACCAGGCCCTACAGTACCGAAAAAATCCGGGGTTTCTAGGACCACCGGTACTCCTGCTATCTTAATTACTAACTTATAACCTAAATAACCTAAAATGCGGATTTGGGCCAAAATCTGCAATTTTTTACGTTTCTGTGCCAACTTTGGGCTTAATTGAGTTCTAATAAGTTGTTTGGACCCAATTCCGCGATAATAAACTAATATTTACAATTTATTTTCAATTAAAACGGAAAAAACCTAAAAAATTCAATATCTTTGTGACCCGTGGTCTAAAAAATCTGAAATTTTTACACAATGTGTAGTAATTTGTGGTCTACCAAATGTCCTAAGATAAAAAATTTTCAGATGAAATTTTCCTTGAAAATCTTTAGTTTTCCGGAATTTTCCGTTTTTTAATTGTCATTAAAAATCTACTTAAGCTAAAATTCCACCAACCGGGTGATGTTTTCCTCCTGCAAGCGCGCCAAAGATAGCAGTTGCAGAATCTTGAAATTGTTCCTGGGTTGCCGGCAATTCGCCCTCCAAGTTGAGATTTTGCAACTGCCTTCAAAAATCAGTCGGTGGCAGGAAAAATCGGCGAATTGCCGATTTATGTCGGGGATGCTAAGTTCTTCCTGCCTCCGAAGTTTGGTTACGCTCGCCCTTCTGGTTTGGATTTTCAGCACCACGTGGTTTTTTGTTTTTCCGAGTTTTCCTGAAAACCGGAGTGGTTTCAGGGGCGGCGGTGCCGGTAGTGGTTGCTGGACCGTATTCCCCTCCCGATCCAATTTGAAAGGTGGTTGCCGCGTGTCTCCTGCTCCTCTGGTGTACCGCGAAAGGTTTTGCCTTCAGGACTTAACCTCAAAAAAGGGTGTTTTAGCCTTTTAGCTCTGAAAACACTGCAGTCCAGGGTGCACTCTCACTGTCACTATATGAGGGATACTTTTTCACGCACGGCGATACTAAATTTATCGAAATCGGTCAACTTTTTACCACTTTTGCGAATTTTAAAGTGCAGAGCAACGTGATTTCGTGTCCGATCGCCACGAGAGTCGGGGGGGAACTGGTTAGGTTAGGTTAGGTTAGGTTAGGTTAGGTTAGGTTAGGTTAGGTTGGGGGACCACCCCACAGTGCTTGCGTCCACGTCGCGTCCCCTGGAAACGGCCCAGTTCTGACCACCGTAACGGAGTGGCAGACTGGGTACGGCCAAAGTGCACTGTGCATTCGCAACTTGTTTTTAACCCTATTGTCTTGTTTGTTTGCGAACCCGCGGGAAACATGTCGAGTCCTGCGCGGGACGCCTGCGGGCGTTTTTTAAAACAAAAAGGCCCTTCTCAGGGCCAACCCAAAGGCCCTTCTCAGGGCCAACCCAAAGGCCCTTCTCAGGGCCAACCCAAAGGCCCTTCTCAGGGCCAACCAAAAGGCCCTTCTCAGGGCCAACCAAAAGGCCCTTCTCAGGGCCACTCCGACGCTTCAGCGTCAGAGACTAGCCGCGCGCCGTCTGCGGCTAGTTTCTTCGGAGGGGCGGACGAGTCGTCCGACAACGACTCACTGATCAGTGTGTCGGACGCGGACGACTCTCGTTCGCGTAAGCGAGTCCACCGGAGCGGTGGGTCCGAGGGCTCCTCGGCCTCGGGGTCGACGCGGTTGCCGAAGGCTAAAAAGCCGACGGTGGCCGCGGAGACCCATGTCGTTGGGCTGGCGAACGCCCAACGCCAGCTGGACCTGGCTCGGCGAGCTCAGCTCCAGCAAGAGCTGGAGGAGCGGGTCGCCGCCACAGAGAAGCGGGCGCACGCCGCCCGGGCCAAGTCCGGGTACGGTGCGTCCCGCGTTCTCTACGCGGACCACTCTCTCGCGGAGCTAGAGAGAATGGCGGAGGAGGACGAGAGGGAGATCGTGGAGGTCGCCTCGAAGTCCTCCAACCTAAAGGGCACCCTACAGAAGGCCCTGAAATGCAGGGCCGCGAGTATGCGCGGTGTCGTCGCGGAGCTGGTCCAGCGCAAGACCACTGACGAGACGCGGCAACTGCAGGCGAAGGTGGATCGCCTGCAGTCGGAGGTCAGCCAGCTTCATCAGAAGCTGGCCGAAGCCACGGCCCGGCCACAACAGGCCAATTCGAGCCCTGCGGCAGAGGGCCCCGCCTCCAACCTTGAGGATATCATCCGCAAGGTCGTAATGGAGGAGAGGGCCTTCACTAGAGCCTGCTTAGCAGGGATTGAGGACCGACTCCTGCCGGAGAAACGCCTCCGACCGCCGCTTGCGGCAGATACGAGGCAGAGCGAGCCGGGACCGTCATCCTCCTCCCAGGCGGAAGACGCCCTTCTCCCCTCAACGACCCCGTCCAACGAGTGGACGGAGGTGGTCCGTAAGGGGAAGGGCAGGGGCAAGAAATCGACGACGGCCGTCCCTGTTGTCCCCGCCACCACCGCTCCCAGCCAAGCGCAGAAGGCCGGCAGTGGAAAGGGGGCGGGGAAAGGGAAGGGGAGGGGAAAGGGGCGACTAGTCCCCCCAAAAACCGCGGCCGTCGTGGTGACGCTCACCGCGGAGGCTGCGGACCGGGGGGAGACGTACGCGTCCATTTTGGTACGGGCGCGTGCGAATGCCGATCCTGCCCAACTGGGGATCGGCAGCGTAACTTGCCGGCGGACCCAAGCCGGGGCTCGAATATTCGAGTTCCCGGGGGCAGAGGGGAGTACCCATGCTGACCTCTTTGCAGCCAAGCTGCAGGAGGTCATCGCGGATTCCGCCAAGGTGGCCCGGCCGGTCAAGTCAGCGGCCATAGAGGTGGCTGACTTGGACGACTCCGTCACCAAGGAGGAGGTGGTGGCGGCGGTCGCGGCGATAGGGGGCTGTGGCGTCGCGGCGGTCCAAGGCCGGGACATAAGACCCGGCCGCGGCGGCATGGGCACCATTCGCCTCGAGTGCCCAGTCGCCGCTGCCAAAGCCGTCCTTGCCAAGGGACGGCTGACAGTCGGGTTCAGCTCGGGTGCAGTCCGAGCACTCGAGGACCAGCCTCTGCGGTGTTTCCGGTGCTTCGGCATCGGACACACCCGGGCCCTGTGTCCGTCCACTGTTGACAGGACGGACACGTGCTTCCGCTGCGGCAAGGAGGGCCACAAAGCCGCCTCCTGCGAGGCCGCCACGCCGCACTGCGCGGTGTGTGCCGCCAGTGGCTGCCCGGCAGACCACGTCACGAAGGGGAGGAACTGCAATCCTCCCCCTAAGCGGGGCAAACTACAGGCGCCGGCCGGGTTTGCTGCTGCTGCCAAGAGCACCGTCGTTCCTGCGTCGGTGGCTGCGGAGGGGGGTGCGATGTCCGACTGATGGATGCGGTCGAACATCGCATACTCCAGGCGAACGACTTGGCGGTGGTCGCCGAGCCTTACTCGGTCCCTGGCCGTTGGCTGGGCGACCGAGACGGCTTGGTGGCGTTGGTGTCGCGGTCTTCCACAGACTCCCCTCCCCTCTCGCTCTTAGAGAGGGGACCGGGATACGTGGCCGCCGCGCGGGGAGACATGGCCCTGGTCGGGGTCTACTTCTCCCCGAACCGCTCTCTCTCGGACTTTGAGGATTTCCTCGAGATCCTCACCGCAGTCGTAGGGAGGGCGGCGCCGCGCCAGGTCGTGGTGCTGGGCGACCTCTCGCTTCCATGCGTGGTCAACGCTATGCTGGAGAGCGAGGGGGCCTGTGCAGGGGCCTGTGAGCGATGGGCGGGCGACAGGCGCGGGGGCGCCTTCTCCCGCATTGCACCCATCACCACCTTCGTCGGTCATTCCCGGGCCCTTCCCCCTCCCCACGGGGGGGGCGTGAGTGGCCCGCCCTGAGGGGCAATCGTCGGCGGAGGACTGGACGTTAAGGCTGTGCCGGTTTCCCAGTCCTTCGCCACTCGGACGAAGCGGGAGTGCCGCTGGGTTGTTTTAGTGGGTATACCGGGTCAGACCGGGGAGTCCCACATAGCCCCCCATCCCCCGATGGGAGGGTATGCGTAACGCATTTTTTCCCAGCGCAAAAAAAAAAAAAAAAAAAAAAAAAAGGTTAGGTTAGGTTAGGTTAGGTTAGGTTAGGTTGGGGGACCACCCCACAGTGCTTGCGTCCACGTCGCGTCCCCTGGAAACGGCCCAGTTCTGACCACCGTAACGGAGTGGCAGACTGGGTACGGCCAAAGTGCACTGTGCATTCGCAACTTGTTTTTAACCCTATTGTCTTGTTTGTTTGCGAACCCGCGGGAAACATGTCGAGTCCTGCGCGGGACGCCTGCGGGCGTTTTTTAAAACAAAAAGGCCCTTCTCAGGGCCAACCCAAAGGCCCTTCTCAGGGCCAACCCAAAGGCCCTTCTCAGGGCCAACCCAAAGGCCCTTCTCAGGGCCAACCAAAAGGCCCTTCTCAGGGCCAACCAAAAGGCCCTTCTCAGGGCCACTCCGACGCTTCAGCGTCAGAGACTAGCCGCGCGCCGTCTGCGGCTAGTTTCTTCGGAGGGGCGGACGAGTCGTCCGACAACGACTCACTGATCAGTGTGTCGGACGCGGACGACTCTCGTTCGCGGAAGCGAGTCCACCGGAGCGGTGGGTCCGAGGGCTCCTCGGCTTCGGGGTCGACGCGGTTGTCGAAGGCTAAAAAGCCGACGGTGGCCGCGGAGACCCATGTCGTTGGGCTGGCGAACGCCCAACGCCAGCTGGACCTGGCTCGGCGAGCTCAGCTCCAGCAAGAGCTGGAGGAGCGGGTCGCCGCCACAGAGAAGCGGGCGCACGCCACCCGGGCCAAGTCCGGGTACGGTGCGTCCCGCGTTCTCTACGCGGACCATTCTCTGGCGGAGCTAGAGAGAATGGCGGAGGAGGACGAGAGGGAGATCGTGGAGGTCGCCTCGAAGTCCTCCAACCTAAAGGGCACCCTACAGAAGGCCCTGAAATGCAGGGCCGCGAGTATGCGCGGTGTCGTCGCGGAGCTGGTCCAGCGCAAGACCACCGACGAGACGCGGCAACTGCAGGCGAAGGTGGATCGCCTGCAGTCGGAGGTCAGCCAGCTTCATCAGAAGCTGGCCGAAGCCACGGCCCGGCCACAACAGGCCAAGACGAGCCCTGCGGCAGAGGGCCCCGCCTCCAACAACCTTGAGGATATCATCCGCAAGGTCGTAATGGAGGAGAGGGCCTTCACTAGAGCCTGCTTAGCAGGAATTGAGGACCGGCTCCTGCCGGAGAAACGCCTCCGACCGCCGCTTGCGGCGGATACGAGGCGGAGCGAGCCGGGACCGTCATCCTCCTCCCAGGCGGAAGACGCCCTTCTCCCCTCAACGACCCCGTCCAACGAGTGGACGGAGGTGGTCCGCAAGGGGAAGGGCAGGGGTAAGAAGTCGACGACGGCCGTCCCTGTCGTCCCCGCCACAACCGCTCCCAGCCAAGCACAGACGACCGGCAAGGGAAAGGGGACGGGGAAAGGGAAAGGGAAGAGGGGAAAGGGGCGACTAGTCCCCCCAAAAACCGCGGCCGTCGTGGTGACCCTCACCGCGGAGGCTGCGGAACGGGGGGAGACGTACGCGTCTATTTTGGTGCGGGCGCGTGCAAATGCCGATCCTGCCCAACTAGGGATCGGCAGCGTCTCCTGCCGGCGGACCCAAGCCGGGGCTCGAATTTTCGAGTTCCCGGGGGCAGAGGGTAGTACCCACGCGGACCTCTTCGCAGCCAAGCTGCAGGAGGTCATCGCGGATTCCGCCAAGGTGGCCCGGCCGGTCAAGTCAGCGGCCATAGAGGTGGCTGACTTGGACGACTCCGTCACCAAGGAGGAGGTGGTGGCGGCGGTCGCGGCGATAGGGGGCTGTGGCGTCGCGGCGGTCCAAGGCCGGGACATAAGGTCCGGCCGCGGCGGCATGGGCACCATTCGCCTCGAGTGCCCAGTCGCCGCTGCCAAAGCCGTCCTTGCCAAGGGACGGCTCACAGTCGGCTTCAGCTCGGGTGCAGTCCGGGCACTCGAGGACCAGCCTCTGCGGTGTTTCCGGTGCTTCGGCATCGGACACACCCGGGCCCTGTGTCCGTCCACGGTCGACAGGACGGACACATGCTTCCGCTGCGGCAAGGAGGGCCACAAAGCCGCCTCCTGCGAGGCCGCCACGCCGCACTGCGCGGTGTGTACCGCCAGTGGCTGCCCCGCCGACCACGTCACGAGGGGGAGGAATTGCAATCCTCCCCCTAAGCGGGGCAAAGCGCAGGCGCCGACCGGGCCAGCTGCTGCTACCAAAAGCACTGCGGCGGCTGCGGTGGCGGCGGAGGGGGGTGCGATGTCCGACTGATGGATAGGGTCGAACATCGCATACTCCAGGCGAACGCCAACCACTGCCGGGCAGCCCAGGATCTGCTGATGCAGGCCATGGCTGAGTGGTTGGTGGACTTGGCGGTGGTCGCCGAGCCTTACTCGGTCCCTGGCCGTTGGCTGGGCGACCGGGACGGCTTGGTGGCGCTGGTGTCGCGGTCTTCCACGGACTCCCCTCCCCTCTCGCTCTTAGAGAGGGGACCGGGATACGTGGCCGCCGCGTGGGGAGACATGGCCCTGGTTGGGGTCTACTTCTCCCCGAACCGCCCTCTCTCGGACTTTGAGGATTTCCTCGAGATCCTCACCGCAGTCGTAGGGAGGGCGGCGCCGCGCCAGGTCGTGGTGCTGGGCGACCTGAACGCCAAGTCGGTGGCCTGGGGCAACCCGGCTGCCAGTTGCAACGTCCGGGGACGCGCCGTCGAGTATTGGTCGGCCTCATGCGGTGTGTCCCTCCTCAACAGGGGGGCGGTCCACACGTGTGTGCGGCAACAGGGCGGCTCGGTGGTGGACGTCTCGTTTGCCACCCCCGCCCTAGCCGCCCGCGTCGTCAACTGGCGGGTGGAGATGGTGGAGACCTTGTCGGACCACCGATATGTGCGGTTCGACATCTCCACCCAGGGGGGGGGGATGGCCCGCGCCGGGCAATCTCCCTTCCCGCGGTGGGCACTCACCCGCCTGGACCGGGAGGCAGCTGAGGAGGCGGCCTTCCTCCAGGACTGGCTGTCGCCCCCTGTCGATGTCCTGGACGTGGACGCCGCAGCGGTCCGGCTCAGGGGGTCCCTGACCGAGGTGTGCAACTCCAGCATGCCTCGGTCTCACCGTCCGCCTCCCCGTCGCGCCGTCTATTGGTGGACGGAGGAGCTGACGGGTCTCCGGGCCGCCTGCGTGGCGGCCAGAAGGGCCTACGCGCGGAGCCGACGTCGCAGCGCCCAAAACCGAGACCGGGCAGAAGAGGACCGCCTATACGCCTCTTACGTAGAGGCGAAGAAGGTCCTCAAGTCTGCAATGGGCGCTGCAGAAGACTCGGCGAGGGCCGAGATGCTGGAGGGTCTCGACAGAGATCCTTATGGGAGACCATACAAGGCGGCGCGGAGCCAGCTACGCCCCTATGGTCCCCCACTGACGGAGACCCTCGAGCCAGCGTTGCTGGATGGGGTGGTCCGGTCCCTGTTTCCGCGCAGGACCGACTTCACCCCACCGACGATGGATCCCCCGCAAGGGGCGGCTTCGCCGGAAGAAGACGTCCCCCCGGTGACGGCGGAGGAGGTCCGCGCGGGGGTTCTCAGCCTCCGCGCGAAGAAGACGGCCCCCGGACCAGACGGCGTCCCCGCACGGGTGGTGGCGATCGCCGCCTCACAAATGGAGGACAGGTTTCGGGACCTCTTCAGCGCGTGCTTTACGGCTGGGAGGTTCCCGCAACTTTGGAAGGAGGGGCAGCTGTGCCTCCTCCGAAAGGAGGGACGCCCGGCGGACTCCCCATCGGCATACCGGCCCATCGTCCTGCTCGATGAGGTCGGTAAGATGTTCGAGGGGATCGTCGCGTCCCGGCTTGATAGCCTTTTGCGGGGGGTAGGGCCGGACCTGTCGGACGCCCAATTCGGTTTCCGTCGAGGGCGTTCGACGATCGATGCGCTGGCCCTACTCAAGGCCCAGGTGAGGGAGGCGGTGGAGGCGGGGGACGGAGTGCTGGCGGTGTCGTTCGACATTGCGAACGCCTTCAACTCCGTCCCCCACTCGACGATATTGGAGGCGCTCCGGTATCACGGAGCGCCCCAGTACCTGCAGAACCTCCTGGCCAGCTACTTGGAGGGCCGAGAGGTCCTCCTCGTGGACAAGACGGCCACGGTGAGGCGGTACGGCGCAGAGTCCGGTGTTCCGCAGGGGTCAGTGCTTGGGCCCCCCCTGTGGAACATCGGGTTCGACTGGCTCCTGCGGGGAGTCCTCCTCCAGGGCACGAGTGTCATCTGCTACGCGGATGACACTCTCCTCACTGCCCGGGGGAGGAACTTTGGTGACGCGGCCTGTCTGGCCTCGGCTGGCGGATCCTTGGTCGCAGAGAGGATCCGCCGCCTGGGATTGAAGGTGGCGCTGCACAAGACCGAGGCCGTGTTCTTTCACGGGCCCCGGCAGCGCTGCCCTCCCGACGCCCACATTGTCGTAGAGGGCGTCCGGATAGGGGTCCAGCCCCAGATGAAGTATCTGGGCCTGGTGCTGGACGACAGGTGGCGCTTCGGCCCGCATTTCAGCGGGCTGTCCACGCGCCTCTTGAAAGCTGCGGACGCCCTCTCCTGGCTCCTCCCGAACCTGGGGGGGCCCAAGGCGAAATGCCGGCAGCTGTATGCCGGCATCCTTAAAAGCATGGCCCTATACGGGGCCCCCATCTGGGCGGACTCCCTCCACAGGAGGGAGAACGCGACCGCCTTGCGCAAGCCCCAAAGGGCCATTGCACTGCGGGTGGCGAGGGCCTACCGCTCGGTGGGCTTCTCGGCGGCGTGCGCTCTGGCCGGCACCCCTCCTTGGGAGTTGGAGGCTTGGGTGCTCGCCAGAGTCTACGAGTGGACCGCGCACCGGAGGGCGCTTGGGGAGCGCCCCGTCGCCGAAGAGCGGGAGGCCGTGCGGCGGGAGGCGAGGGACGCAATCGTCCTCCACTGGACGGAGGACCTCGCCACCGCCGCCTTTGGCCGCCGGACGTTGGACGCGCTCGGTCCGGTCCTGCGGAGCTGGCTCGAGCGGTCCCACGGTTTCCTCTCGTTCCGTCTGGTGCAGGTGCTATCCGGCCATGGCTGTTTCGGAACGTACCTGCACCGGATCGGGAGGGAGGAGACCCCGGCGTGCCACGACTGCGGCGCGGCGGAGGACACGGCGCAGCACACGCTCGAAGTGTGCCCGGCTTGGTCCGAGCTGCGCCGCGGTCTGACCGCGGGGGTCGGACAGGACCTCTCGCTTCCCTGCGTGGTCAACGCCATGCTGGAGAGCGAGGGGGCCTGGTCAGCGGTTGCCTCCTTTTGCGAGGACGTAATCTCGCAAAAGGAGGAGGCGGAGCGCGCGCGGGAGGATGACCCTCTCGCTGCGCCGCTCCGCAGACGAAGAAGGGGTCGGAGAAGGCGCAATCCTCTCCCTCCTCATGGTGGCGATGGGCGGGCGACAGGCGCGGGGGCGCCTTCTCCCGCATTGCACCCATCACCACCTTCTTCTTCGTCGGTCACTCCCGGGCCCGTCCCCCTCCCCACGGGGGGGGTGTGAGGGGTCCGTTCTGAGGAGCAATCGTCGGCGGAGGACTGGACGTTAAGGCTGTGCCGGTTTCCCAGTCCCCCGCCACTCGGACGAAGCGGGAGTGCCGCTGGGTTATTTTAGTGGGTATACCGGGTCAGACCGGGGAGTCCCACATAGCCCCCCATCCCCCGATGGGAGGGTATGCGTAACGCATTTTTTCCCAGCGCAAAAAAAAAAAAAAAAAAAAAAAAAAAAAAAAAAAAAAAAAAAAAAAAAAAAAAGGTTAGGTTAGGTTAGGTTGGGGTAACTACCTAACTGGCTTAGTTGGTAAGAGCTCGCGGTATTCAAAGGATAACCGGTGATACGATGGTTCGAATCTCGTCCGTAATAAACACTTTTTTCGGGGGACCACCCCACAGTGCTTGCGTCCACGTCGCGTCCCCTGGAAACGGCCCAGTTCTGACCACCGTAACGGAGTGGCAGACTGGGTACGGCCAAAGTGCACTGTGCATTCGCAGCTTGTTTTTAATCTTATTGTCGTGTTGAGTTTGCGAACCCGCGGGAAACATGTCGAGTCCTGCGCGGGACGCCTGCGGGCGATTTTTAAAACAAAAAGGCCCTTCTCAGGGCCAACCAAAAGGCCCTTCTCAGGGCCAACGCAAAGGCCCTTCTCAGGGCCAACCCAAAGGCCCTTCTCAGGGCCAACCAAAAGGCCCTTCTCAGGGCCAACCAAAAGGCCCTTCTCAGGGCCAATCCGACGCTTCGGCGTCAGAGACTAGCCGCGCGCCGTCTGCGGCTAGTTTCTTCGGAGGGGCGGACGAGTCGTCCGACAACGACTCACTGATCAGTGTGTCGGACGCGGACGACTCTCGTTCGCGGAAGCGAATCCACCGGAGCGGTGGGTCCGAGGGCTCCTCGGCCTCGGGGTCGACGCGGTTGTCGAAGGCTAAAAAGCCGACGGTGGCCGCGGAGACCCATGTCGTTGGGCTCGCCAACGCCCAACGCCAGTTGGACCTGGCTCGGCGGGCTCAGCTCCAGCAAGAGCTGGAGGAGCGGGTTGCCGCTACTGAGAAACGGGCGCACGCCGCCCGGGCCAAGTCCGGGTACGGTGCGTCCCGCGTTCTCTACGCGGACCACTCTCTGGCCGAGCTAGAGAGAATGGCGGAGGAGGACGAGAGGGAGATCGTGGAGGTAGCCTCAAAGTCCTCCAACCTAAAGGGGACATTGCAGAAGGCCCTGAAATGCAGGGCCGCCAGCATGCGCGGTGTCATCGCGGAGCTGGTGCAGCGAAAGACCACCGACGAGACGCGGCAACTGCAGGCGAAAGTTGATCGCCTGCAGTCGGAGGTCAGCCAGCTTCATCAGAAGCTGGCAGAAGCCACGGCCCGGCCACAACAGGCCAAGACGAGCCCTGCGGCAGAGGGCCCCGCCTCCAACCTTGAGGACATCATCCGCAAGGTCGTAATGGAGGAGAGGGCCTTCACAAGAGCCTGCTTAGCAGGAATAGAGGACCGGCTCTTGCCGGAGAAACGCCTCCGACCGCCGCTTGCGGCGGATACGAGGCAGTGCGAGCCGGGGCCGTCCTCCTCCCAGGCGGAAGATGCCCTTCTCCCTTCCACGACCCCGTCCAACGAGTGGACGGAAGTGGTCCGTAAGGGGAAGGGAAAGGGCAAGAAGTCGACGACGGCCGTCCCTGTCGTCCCCGCCACCACCACTCCCAGCCAATCGCAGACGACTGGCAAGGGAAAGGGGACGGGGAAAGGGAAGGGGAGGGGAAAGGGGCGACTAGTCCCCCCAAAAACCGCGGCCGTCGTGGTGACGCTCACCGCGGAGGCTGCGGACCGGGGGGAGACGTACGCGTCCATTTTGGTGCGGGCGCGTGCGAATGCCGATCCTGCCCAACTGGGGATCGGCAGCGTAACTTGCCGGCGGACCCAAGCCGGGGCTCGAATATTCGAGTTCTCGGGGGCAGAGGGGAGTACCCATGCTGACCTCTTTGCAGCCAAGCTGCAGGAGGTCATCGCGGATTCCGCCAAGGTGGCCCGGCCGGTCAAGTCAGCGGCCATAGAGGTGGCTGACTTGGACGACTCCGTCACCAAGGAGGAGGTGGTGGCGGCGGTCGCGGCGATAGGGGGCTGTGGCGTCGCGGCGGTCCAAGGCCGGGACATAAGACCCGGCCGCGGCGGCATGGGCACCATTCGCCTCGAGTGCCCAGTCGCCGCTGCCAAAGCCGTCCTTGCCAAGGGACGGCTGACAGTCGGGTTCAGCTCGGGTGCAGTCCGGGCACTCGAGGACCAGCCTCTGCGGTGTTTCCGGTGCTTCGGCATCGGACACACCCGGGCCCTGTGTCCGTCCACTGTTGACAGGACGGACACGTGCTTTCGCTGCGGCAAGGAGGGCCACAAAGCCGCCTCCTGCGAGGCCGCCACGCCGCACTGCGCGGTGTGTGCCGCCAGTGGCTGCCCGGCAGACCACGTCACGAAGGGGAGGAACTGCAATCCTCCCCCTAAGCGGGGCAAAGCACAGGCGCCGGCCGGGTTTGCTGCTGCTGCCAAGAGCACCGTCGTTCCTGCGTCGGTGGCTGCGGAGGGGGGTGCGATGTCCGACTGATGGATGGGGTCGAACATCGCATACTCCAGGCGAACGACTTGGCGGTGGTCGCCGAGCCTTACTCGGTCCCTGGCCGTTGGCTGGGCGACCGGGACGGCTTGGTGGCGTTGGTGTCGCGGTCTTCCACAGACTCCCCTCCCCTCTCGCTCTTAGAGAGGGGACCGGGATACGTGGCCGCCGCGCGGGGAGACATGGCCCTGGTTGGGGCCTACTTCTCCCCGAACCGCTCTCTCTCGGACTTTGAGGATTTCCTCGAGATCCTCACCGCAGTCATAGGGAGGGCGGCGCCACGCCAGGTCGTGGTGCTGGGCGACCTCTCGCTTCCCTGCATGGTCAACGCTATGCTGGAGAGCGAGGGGGCCTGTGCAGCAGTTGCCTCCTTTTGCGAGGACGTAATCTCGCAAAAGGAGGAGGCGGAGCGCGCGCGGGAGAATGACCCTCTCGCTGTGCCGCTCCGCAGACGAAGAAGGGGTCGGAGAAGGCGCAATCCTCTCCCACCTCATGGTGGCGATGGGCGGGCGACAGGCGCGGGGGCGCCTTCTCCCGCATTGCACCCATCACCACCTTCGTCGGTCATTCCCGGGCCCTTCCCCCTCCCCACGGGGGGGGCGTGAGTGGCCCGCCCTGAGGGGCAATCGTCGGCGGAGGACTGGACGTTAAGGCTGTGCCGGTTTCCCAGTCCTTCGCCACTCGGACGAAGCGGGAGTACCGCTGGGTTATTTTAGTGGGTATACCGGGTCAGACCGGGGAGTCCCACATAGCCCCCCATCCCCCGATGGGAGGGTATGCGTAATGCATTTTTTCCCAGCGCAAAAAAAAAAAAAAAAAAAAAAAAAAAAAAAAGGTTAGGTTGGGGTGCATGTTGAAAGCCTCCTCGCGGCGCACCCTGGGCAACGTCAGCACCAATTGCCCACTGGTTCTGGTGGACTCTTGGGGCTGGCGGCTAATTTTCAACACACGGGGATAGGTCATGGTTCCAATCACCGATCATCCTTGATGGTCGGTGAAGGGAACCGGGCTACAGACGGACGGTCATACGTCCACTCCACCTCTGCTTACAGAGGGTCGTGAGTGGGCGTAGGCTGGGAAGGAGCGGTTCGCGCCGCTGTACCCACGGGAAGGTGGGTGGTGGAAGGTGTCCAATGTCCGCGCTGCGTCTGTCCGGCATCCGGCGGCAGCGTGGGGACGCCGGGGCGGCGGTTGGTTCTGCCCAATCGTCGGCCACCCCGTAATCCTGAGTTCAGGACCGGGGGTCCGGGCCACTGAGGCTCGGGCCGCGAGGAAGACAACCTCTCTAAAAAATTACCCCAATCCCAAGGTCTAGCGTGCCGAGGGGATGAATGGCCGGAGGGGATCCGGTCGTTAGCGCGACGAAAAGGGACCTCACCCTTAAAAAGGAATCATGGAAACGGCTACTGGAAAAACTATTCCCCAGGCGGGTACCCTCCTACCCAAGGAGGGACAATCCCGCCCTTCTTCGGAAGGCAGCCCCTTCGTATCTGGGGGGGGCACCACTAGTCCCGTGGGCCGGCACACAACCGCCGACCTGCGTCAACCTGCGCCGCAAGAAAAGGAGCTCCGGGTTAGCCTGGAGCGACTGTGCGACGCACAAAAAACGCCACTTGCCGTCATTGACGGCAACAAGAGCCGAGGAGGCTCAGATTCTCGTGAGGACCACCTGCCCAATCAGGGCACGCGCGGGTTTAAACGCCCGCGAAGCAGGGACTCGGGGTCGATGGGCCTCTCCTCCAGTGAGGAGAACCTGTCGGCCCCCAAGGTGCCAACGGCACATAGAGGTAGGGGGCGTGCGATGGCGAGCGGAGCTCCCGCTCGGCTGCCGGGCCGTGACCGAGCGGGTCGCTTCGTGCCGATTTCTCGGCCCGCAACACCAGCTCCCGTAGAGCGTCCGACAGAGGGCGTGGAGAGTGACCCCGGGCCCTCGACAGTAGTGGACCTGTGCGAGGACTCCTCGTTATCCTTGCTGGGGTCCAACAGGGCGGAGGTGAACGCTGCCAAGCGGGCGCAAAGGAAGGCTGTCGCGGCTGACGAAGTCAGTGAGTTGGCCCGACAGGCCCGAGAGCGACGATCCGCTCGGATGGCTGCCGGGGGGAGCGTATCGGCGGTGGCACTCAGCCGCCAAGTTATGGACGGCGTGGATGTCGTCCTGAAGGTTGCCACTAAATCCGGCAGCCTGAAGGGCACGTTCACGCGCGCCCTAAAGGAGGCGGCTGACGACATTAAGGAGGCGGTTGGGGTCCTCCTTAATCGTACGAGCACGGAGGAGACGGCGAAGTTATGGGAGGAGAACAGCCGTCTCCGATCCGAGCTGGAGGACCTCAAACGACAGTTTGCCGCCCAGAAGGCAACTTCCCTGGCCGCTGGCATCTCTCCCAGCGTGGCTCCGGCATTGGCCCCATTTTCGGCTCCGTCGTCGGCTCCTGCACTTGCGGATGCGGAGGTAGAAAGGATCGCGCGCATATGCATGATGCAGTGCGGGAGTATGGTGGGTGCCCGGTTGGAGGCCATAGAGGCTAGACTCCTCCCGGCTGAAAACCTTCGCCCACCGCTCGCTGCGGACAGACGGAGAGAGGAGGGGCCAGCAAAACCGGGGCCAAAAGCCGCGGTGTCTGGGTCGAGTCAGGCCGGGAAGGGGGCCAAAAAGTCCGCGTCCACTTCCCGGACGTCCGCGCCCCTGCCGACCGCACCACAGGCGACCGCACCCCCGGCGACCGCACCCTCGGCGACCGCACCCGGGTCCACCACAGAGACCTGGACGACGGTCGTCAAGAGGGGCCGCCGTAAGAAGAAGACGGCGGCGCCGCCACCGGTACCCGCTGGAGCACCAGCGCCGGCATCCAAGAAGGCTCAGGGGCCGCCTAGGGTCAGAGCCCCACGCTCCGCGGCTGTAGTTATTACGCTGCAGCCCGGAGCCATCGAAAGGGGCATATCCTATAAGGCGGTCCTTATGGAGGCAAAAGCTAAAGTCGCGTTCCCCGACCTTGGCATACCGTCCGGCCTCAGACTGAGGCCGGCGATTACGGGGGCGCGACTGCTAGAGGTGTCGGGTGCCTCTAGCGGTGAAAAGGCGGACGTCCTGGCCGCCAAGCTGAGGGAGGTCCTCAACCCGGAGGACGTTCGGGTGTCCAGGCCGATGAAGACCGCTGAACTGCGCGTCGACGGTCTGGACGACTCGACGACTCCGGCCGAGGTCGTGGCGGCCGTCGCCAGAGCCGGTGGATGTCCGCCCGCGGACGTGCGGACGGGCGAGGTTCGCGTCGACGCTTCCGGGCTCGGCGCGATCTGGGTGCGGTGCCCGGTGACGGCGGCGAACAAAGTCGCCGACGCTGGGCGTCTGTTGGTGGGGTGGGTTGCAGCGAGGGTGAAGCTGCTGCAACCCCGGGCCTTGCGGTGCTACCGTTGCCTCGACGTTGGGCATGTCAGGGCACGGTGCACCTCCGTAGACCGCAGCGAGCAGTGCTATCGCTGCGGCCAGGTCGGTCACAAGGCGGCCCAGTGCTCCGCGGCGCCAAACTGCAGCCTCTGTACAGCTGCAGGGAGGCCCGCTGGGCACAGAGCGGGCGGAAAGGCCTGTGGCGTGCCAGCCAAGAAAGGGAAGAGAAGGGGTGCCAAGGTTGCCGGGGGCTCTTTACCCCCCCCTCAGCCTGGCTCCTCTTCGGCCGACTCCCGGCCTAGGAATGGTGCGGAGGGAATGGTTTGCGCATAAATGGCGCTGTACCATTTCCTCCAGGGCAACATCAACCACTCTGCTAGAGCTCAGGATCTATTGCTCCAGAGCATGGCGGAGTGGTCGATTCACGTGGCGGTGGTTGCCGAACCGTACTTTGTCCCCCCCAGGGATAACTGGGTGGGAGACCTGGACGGTTTGGTAGCCATCATTGGCGGGGCTCTTGCCAACCCGTCCCGAGGTCACGGCTGGGTGGCCGCCCTCCTGGACGGCATTGGCACGGTTGGGGCGTACTTTTCGCCCAACAAGAGCCTCGCCGACTTCGAGAGGTTCCTTGTCGAGTTGGGTGCCGTCGTGGGCCGACTCCACCCTCGCCCTGTGCTGTTGCTGGGGGATCTCAACGCCAAGTCTGCGGCGTGGGGATCTCCAGTGACCGATGCTAGGGGCGAGGTGCTGGAGGAGTGGGCGGTCACGACCGGCTTGACCGTCCTAAATCGGGGATCGGTGCACACGTGCGTGCGGCAGCGGGGCGGGTCTATAGTGGACGTCTCGTTCGCTAGCCCCGCTGTCGCGAGCCGTGTCCGCGACTGGCGTGTCGCCGCGGAGGTGGAGACGTTGTCGGATCACCGATACATCCGTTTCGCCGTCTCCGCCCAGACCGCCGGCGGCCGCGGTTTACCGGCCCCGCGTACGGACGGTCCGCGCTGGGCGCGTAAGCGCATCGACAGGGAGCTTCTCGAGGAGGCCGCTGTTGTCCAGGCCTGGTTCCGGGAGTCGGCAACGGATGGACCCGTCGACGTCGAGCAGGAGGCGCTGTGGTTCCGCGGGGCGATGACGCAAATCAGCGACGCGTCCATGCCCCGGGTCCACACACAGTCGGCAAGGCGCCAGGTGTACTGGTGGACCGCCGAGATCGCGCAGCTGCGCGTCGCGTGCGTGGCGGTCAGGCGCCAGTACACCCGATACCGGAGGAGACGTCGTCGGGTCCCTGACGAAGAAGCCGCGCTGTATGAGGTGTACCGCGCGGCGAAGAGGACTCTGTGGCTGGCCATCGGCGAGGCGAGGACGCGAGCCAGGGAGGAGATGTTGGAGACTCTAGACGGGGATCCGTGGGGACGCCCCTATCGCGCGGTTCGAGGGAAACTTCGAGCCGCGGCGCCCCCACTTACGGAGAGTCTCCAACCCGAGCTGCTGGAGGAGGTGGTCGCAGCCCTCTTCCCGGCTAGAGCGGAGCACACACCGCCGCCGATGGCTTTGCCCACAGCCGCAGAGTCCACTGAAGAGAACGCCATCAGCGTCCCAGAGGTGACAGAGGCAGAGATGGGGGCAGCCGTGATGCGGCTCCGGGCCAAGAACGTGGCTCCGGGGCCCGACGGGATCCACGGCTGCGTGTTAGCCCTCGCTCTGAAGGAGCTTGAGCCCCAACTGAGAGGACTCTACACAGCGTGTCTTGAGCGGGGCCAGTTTCCCAATTTGTGGAAATCTGGTCGTCTGGTCCTGCTCAGGAAGGAGGGGCGCCCCGCGGACTCGCCGTCCGCGTACCGGCCCATAGTGCTGCTAGACGAGGTGGGTAAGCTGTTTGAGCGGATAATCGCAGCCCGCCTCGTCGGCCACTTGTGCGGAGAGGGGCTGGACCTGGACGGTAACCAGTTCGGTTTCCGGCAGGGGCGCTCCACCATTCACGCTGTGTCGCGGGTGAGAGTCCTGGCGGAGGAAGCGGTGGCCCGGGGCGAGGTGTTGTTGGCGGTGTCCTTGGACATCTCCAACGCCTTCAACACCATGCCCTGGAGTACTATTCGGGAGGCACTGCGGTATCATCGGGTGCCTCTCTACCTCCGCCGCATCATTGGGGCTTATCTGTCGGAGAGGAGTGTCACCTACATGGGACGCGATGGTGAAATCCAGCACCGCATGTCGTGCGGTGTTCCACAGGGCTCGGTCGTTGGCCCGCCCCTGTGGAACATCGGGTACGACTGGGTGCTGAGGGGTGAGCTCCAGCCGGGCGTGGAACTGACGTGTTATGCCGACGACACGCTGGTCACTGCCCGGGGGAGCTCGCACAGGGAGGCAGCGTTGCTGGCGACGGCTGCGGTGTCACAGGTGGTGAGCCGCATACGTCGCCTGGGCCTGGAGGTAGCCCTCAACAAGTCGGAGGCCATGGTGTTTCATGGCCCCCGGCGGGCGCCGCCGCCCGGCTTGCATATAGTGGTCGGGGGGGCTCGGATCGCTGTCGAGTCTACCATGAAGTACCTGGGATTGGTGCTCGACAGCCGGTGGGATTTCGGCCCCCACTTCCGGCGGCTGGCGCCCAAATTGTTGGGCGCGGCTGGGGCGCTGTCAACGCTGCTTCCCAATCTGGGGGGCCCGAGCGCCGCCTGTAGGCGGCTCTACGTGGGGATCGTGCGATCGATGGCCCTGTATGGGGCCCCGATCTGGGCGACTGACCTGACGGCCGGCAGCATCGCAGTCCTGCGGAAGCCGCAGAGAGCGATGGCCGTCAGAGTCGTCCGCGGATATCGCACGATCTCCTACGAGGCGGCTTGCGTACTGGCTGGATCCCCGCCCTGGGACCTGGAGGCGAAAGTGCTCGCGTCACTGTACCGGTGGCGCGAGGAAGCGCGGGCACGAGGCGAGGGGCTGATGCAGCGCCATATGGAGCTGCGTCGGTCTGAGCTTCGCGAGGTCCTGGTGGCGGAATGGCGGGACAGGCTCTCACGCCCTACCGCCGGCCTCAGCACTATCGAGGCGGTCCGGCCAGTACTCGAGCCCTGGCTCGGGAGGAGGCACGGCTCCCTGTCGTTTCGGGTGACGCAGGTACTTTCGGGGCATGGTTGCTTCGGGAAGTACCTGTGTCGCATAAACAGGGAGCCGGACGCCCGGTGTCACCACTGCGTCGACTGCCGGGAGGACACGGCGTGGCATACGCTGGCAGAGTGTGCCGCTTGGGAGGAGCCGCGCCGTGCCCTCATCACAGAAGTAGGCAGTGACCTGTCGCTGCCGGCCGTGGTCGAGTCGATGGTCGGCAGCGAAGAGTCCTGGGACGCGGTGGTTTCCTTTTGCGAAACAGTCATGTCGCAGAAGGAGGCTGCGGAAAGGGAGAGGGAGATCTCGTCCACTCACCCTGCCCGCAGCAGGCGCACCGGGCGTCGGCGGAGGGCGGACAACGCCCTCTTCCAGCCCCCCTAAATGGGTCCAGGGGCGACGGACTCGGGGACGTCCGCCGCCCCCCACACATCAGGACCCGAGGTGGCGGCGCGTAGTGTTCCACGCGCGCCCCTCTTAGACGTCACGGGGGGAGTCAAACACCTCACTCCCCCCCCTGACCCGGCGAGGCCCGCAGTGGCGGGCCGGCACCAGCCGGGGGTTGCGGAAGGATCGAACGTTCCCGCGACCCCTGGCGCAGGTGTGAGATGGAACACCGGGGTGGTTTTTAGTCAGTAAGAGTCTGACAGACCCCGTCGCCCGCCCCAGGGCGGCGGACATCCATGAGGATTTTCCACCCCGGAACAAAAAAAAAAAAAAAAAAAAAAAAAGGTTAGGTTAGGTTAGGTTGGGGGACCACCCCACAGGGGGACCACCCCACAGTGCTTGCGTCCACGTCGCGTCCCCTGGAAACGGCCCAGTTCTGACCACCGTAACGGAGTGGCAGACTGGGTACGGCCAAAGTGCACTGTGCTTTCGCAACTTGTTTTTAATCTTATTGTCTTGTTTGTTTGCGAACCTGCGGGGAAATGTCGAGTCCTGCGCGGGACGCCTGCGGGCGATTTTTAAAACAAAAAGGCCCTTCTCAGGGCCAACCCAAAGGCCCTTCTCAGGGCCAAACCAAAGGCCCTTCTCAGGGCCAACCAAAAGGCCCTTCTCAGGGCCAACCAAAAGGCCCTTCTCAGGGCCACTCCGACGCTTCAGCGTCAGAGACTAGCCGCGCGCCGTCTGCGGCTAGTTTCTTCGGAGGGGCGGACGAGTCGTCCGACAACGACTCACTGATCAGTGTGTCGGACGCGGACGACTCTCGTTCGCGGAAGCGAGTCCACCGGAGCGGTGGGTCCGAGGGCTCCTCGGCTTCGGGGTCGACGCGGTTGCCGAAGGCTAAAAAGCCGACGGTGGCCGCGGAGACCCATGTCGTTGGGCTGGCGAACGCCCAACGCCAGCTGGACCTGGCTCGGCGAGCTCAGCTCCAGCAAGAGCTGGAGGAGCGGGTCGCTGCTACCGAGAAACGGGCGCACGCCGCCCGGGCCAAGTCGGGGTACGGTGCGTCCCGCGTTCTCTACGCGGACCACTCTCTGGCCGAGCTGGAGAGAATGGCGGAGGAGGACGAGAGGGAGATCGTGGAGGTCGCCTCAAAGTCCTCCAACCTGAAGGGCACCTTGCAGAAGGCCCTGAAATGCAGGGCCGCCAGCATGCGCGGTGTCGTCGCGGAGCTGGTCCAGCGAAAGACCACCGACGAGACGCGGCAACTGCAGGCGAAGGTAGATCGCCTGCAGTCGGAGGTCAGCCAGCTTCATCAGAAGCTGGCCGAAGCCACGGCCCGGCCACAACAGGCCAAGACGAGCCCTGCGGCAGAGGGCCCCGCCTCCAACAACCTTGAGGATATCATCCGCAAGGTCGTAATGGAGGAGAGGGCCTTCACTAGAGCCTGCTTAGCAGGGATTGAGGACCGACTCCTGCCGGAGAAACGCCTCCGACCGCCGCTTGCGGCAGATACGAGGCAGAGCGAGCCGGGACCGTCATCCTCCTCCCAGGCGGAAGACGCCCTTCTCCCCTCAACGACCCCGTCCAACGAGTGGACGGAGGTGGTCCGTAAGGGGAAGGGCAGGGGCAAGAAATCGACGACGGCCGTCCCTGTTGTCCCCGCCACCACCGCTCCCAGCCAAGCGCAGAAGGCCGGCAGTGGAAAGGGGGCGGGGAAAGGGAAGGGGAGGGGAAAGGGGCGACTAGTCCCCCCAAAAACCGCGGCCGTCGTGGTGACGCTCACCGCGGAGGCTGCGGACCGGGGGGAGACGTACGCGTCCATTTTGGTACGGGCGCGTGCGAATGCCGATCCTGCCCAACTGGGGATCGGCAGCGTAACTTGCCGGCGGACCCAAGCCGGGGCTCGAATATTCGAGTTCCCGGGGGCAGAGGGGAGTACCCATGCTGACCTCTTTGCAGCCAAGCTGCAGGAGGTCATCGCGGATTCCGCCAAGGTGGCCCGGCCGGTCAAGTCAGCGGCCATAGAGGTGGCTGACTTGGACGACTCCGTCACCAAGGAGGAGGTGGTGGCGGCGGTCGCGGCGATAGGGGGCTGTGGCGTCGCGGCGGTCCAAGGCCGGGACATAAGACCCGGCCGCGGCGGCATGGGCACCATTCGCCTCGAGTGCCCAGTCGCCGCTGCCAAAGCCGTCCTTGCCAAGGGACGGCTGACAGTCGGGTTCAGCTCGGGTGCAGTCCGAGCACTCGAGGACCAGCCTCTGCGGTGTTTCCGGTGCTTCGGCATCGGACACACCCGGGCCCTGTGTCCGTCCACTGTTGACAGGACGGACACGTGCTTCCGCTGCGGCAAGGAGGGCCACAAAGCCGCCTCCTGCGAGGCCGCCACGCCGCACTGCGCGGTGTGTGCCGCCAGTGGCTGCCCGGCAGACCACGTCACGAAGGGGAGGAACTGCAATCCTCCCCCTAAGCGGGGCAAACTACAGGCGCCGGCCGGGTTTGCTGCTGCTGCCAAGAGCACCGTCGTTCCAGCGTCGGTGGCTGCGGAGGGGGGTGCGATGTCCGACTGATGGATGCGGTCGAACATCGCATACTCCAGGCGAACGACTTGGCGGTGGTCGCCGAGCCTTACTCGGTCCCTGGCCGTTGGCTGGGCGACTGGGACGGCTTGGTGGCGTTGGTGTCGCGGTCTTCCACAGACTCCCCTCCCCTCTCGCTCTTAGAGAGGGGACCGGGATACGTGGCCGCCGCGCGGGGAGACATGGCCCTGGTCGGGGCCTACTTCTCCCCGAACCGCTCTCTCTCGGACTTTGAGGATTTCCTCGAGATCCTCACCACAGTCGTAGGGAGGGCGGCGCCGCGCCAGGTCGTGGTGCTGGGCGACCTCTCGCTTCCCCGCGTGGTCAACGCTATGCTGGAGAGCGAGTGGGCCTGTGCAGCGATTGCCTCCTTTTACGAGGACGTAATCTCGCAAAAGGAGGAGGCGGAGCGCGCGCGGGAGGATGATCCTCTCGCTGTGCCGCTCCGCAGGCGAAGAAGGGGTCGGAGAAGGCGCAATCCTCTCCCTCCTCATGGTGGCGATGGGCGGGCGACAGGCGCGGGGGCGCCTTCTCCCGCATTGCACCCATCACCACCTTCGTCGGTCATCCCCGGGCCCTCCCCCCTCCCCACGAGGTGGGGGGGCGTGAAGGGCCCGCCCTGAGGGGCAATCGTCGGCGGAGGACTGGACGTTAAGGCTGTGCCGGTTTCCCAGTCCTTCGCCACTCGGACGAAGCGGGAGTGCCGCTGGGTTGTTTTAGTGGGTATACCGGGTCAGACCGGGGAGTCCCACATAGCCCCCCATCCCCCGATGGGAGGGTATGCGTAACGCATTTTTTCCCAGCGCAAAAAAAAAAAAAAAAAAAAAAAAAAAAAAAAAAAAGGTTAGGTTAGGTTCCCCCCCGGTGGTCGCCACCGTTCGATGGCGGACGCGGTGGGGCCGCAGGGGAGGAGGAGTGTCGGTATGACGTTGGCCGCTCTCCCTATCCTCTGCGGCCGAAAATTGGCAGGCGGCGGGGCCAATGTCCTGACCCGTCGCAGGGGGACCAAGGGTGCCCAGACACGGGGTCGTCTGGCGCCCATGTGCTGGTTTGGTCCCTGGGGTGGTCACGGCGTGCTATGTGTTCTGGTGCGCCGGTGATGGGGAGTACTCCCCAGAGGAGGGTCCGGTAACGGACAGCCGCGGCGGGTTCACGGATGAGTGCTAACGCGTGCCCGTGTTCCCGCCGTAAGCGGCAGAGGAGGACACCGTGGAGTTTTAGTGGGTTAGAGTCCCACATAACTGCACTATCTCCCCGTGGTAGTGCAGAATGCATGAGCATTTCTCCACGTTAAAAAAAAAAAAAAAAAAAAAAAAAAAAAGGTTCCCCCCCGGTGGGTTCCCGCATTGTCGAGGCGGGGGGGCTCAGTAGCCGTGGCTTGGACACCCACGGTGAAGCGAAGAGGAACCCGAGGAGGGGCCGCTCGTCAGGGCTTTTGCCTGTAAGCCGACGACGTAGCGGCCAACAAGTAGGTTGCGGTGCCGCTTCGGCGACATCGCAACTGAGGCGGGCCGCGATGTCGTTGTAACGGAGGCATCGCGGCTGAGGGTTGAAGGCCGCGGCGGGAGAGGAGTGCCGGTATTGCGGTGCGCCGCTCTCCCTACCTTCCGCGGCCTTGACGGGGTCGCCACCGTTCGATGGCGGACGCGGTGGGGCCGCAGGGGAGGAGGAGTGTCGGTATGACGTTGGCCGCTCTCCCTATCCTCTGCGGCCGAAAATTGGCAGGCGGCGGGGCCAATGTCCTGACCCGTCGCAGGGGGACCAAGGGTGCCCAGACACGGGGTCGTCTGGCGCCCATGTGCTGGTTTGGTCCCTGGGGTGGTCACGGCGTGCTATGTGTTCTGGTGCGCCGGTGATGGGGAGTACTCCCCAGAGGAGGGTCCGGTAACGGACAGCCGCGGCGGGTTCACGGATGAGTGCTAACGCGTGCCCGTGTTCCCGCCGTAAGCGGCAGAGGAGGACACCGTGGAGTTTTAGTGGGTTAGAGTCCCACATAACTGCACTACCTCCCCGTGGTAGTGCAGAATGCATGAGCATTTCTCCACGTTAAAAAAAAAAAAAAAAAAAAAAAAAAAAAAAAAAAAAAAAAAAAAAAAGGTTAGGTTAGGTTAGGTTGCCTGGAAACGGCCCAGTTCTGACCACCGTAACGGAGTGGCAGACTGGGTACGGCCAAAGTGCACTGTGCATTCGCAACTTGTTTTTAACCCTATTGTCTTGTTTGTTTGCGAACCCGCGGGAAACATGTCGAGTCCTGCGCGGGACGCCTGCGGGCGTTTTTTAAAACAAAAAGGCCCTTCTCAGGGCCAACCCAAAGGCCCTTTTCAGGGCCAACCCAAAGGCCCTTCTCAGGGCCAACCCAAAGGCCCTTCTCAGGGCCAACCAAAAGGCCCTTCTCAGGGCCAACCAAAAGGCCCTTCTCAGGGCCAAACCAAAGGCCCTTCTCAGGGCCAACCAAAAGGCCCTTCTCAGGGCCAACCAAAGGGCCCTTCTCAGGGCCACTCCGACGCTTCAGCGTCAGAGACTAGCCGCGCGCCGTCTGCGGCTAGTTTCTTCGGAGGGGCGGACGAGTCGTCCGACAACGACTCACTGATCAGTGTGTCGGACGCGGACGACTCTCGTCCGCGGAAGCGAGTCCACCGGAGCGGTGGGTCCGAGGGCTCCTCGGCTTCGGGGTCGACGCGGTTGTCGAAGGCTAAAAAGCCGACGGTGGCCGCGGAGACGCATGTCGTTGGGCTGGCGAACGCCCAACGCCAGCTGGACCTGGCTCGGCGAGCTCAGCTCCAGCAAGAGCTGGAGGAGCGGGTTGCCGCCACAGAGAAGCGGGCGCACGCCGCCCGGGCCAAGTCCGGGTACGGTGCGTCCCGCGTTCTCTACGCGGACCACTCTCTGGCCGAGCTGGAGAGAATGGCGGAGGAGGACGAGAGGGAGATCGTGGAGGTCGCCTCGAAGTCCTCCAACCTAAAGGGCACCCTACAGAAGGCCCTGAAATGCAGGGCCGCGAGTATGCGCGGTGTCGTCGCGGAGCTGGTCCAGCGCAAGACCACCGACGAGACGCGGCAACTGCAGGCGAAGGTGGATCGCCTGCAGTCGGAGGTCAGCCAGCTTCATCAGAAGCTGGCCGAAGCCACGGCCCGGCCACAACAGGCCAAGTCGAGCCCTGCGGCAGAGGGCCCCGCCTCCAACCTTGAGGATATCATCCGCAAGGTCGTAATGGAGGAGAGGGCCTTCACTAGAGCCTGCTTAGCAGGGATTGAGGACCGGCTCTTGCCCGAGAAACGCCTCCGACCGCCGCTTGCGGCGGATACGAGGCAGAGCGAGCCGGGGCCGTCCTCCTCCCAGGCGGAAGACGCCCTTCTCCCTTCCACGACCCCGTCCAACGAGTGGACGGAGGTGGTCCGTAAGGGGAAGGGCAGGGGCAAGAAGACGACGACGGCCGTCCCTGCGGTCCCCACCACCACCGCTCCCAGCCAAGCGCAGAAGGCCGGCAGTGGAAAGGGAACGGGGAAAGGGAAGGGGAGGGGAAAGGGGCGACTAGTCCCCCCAAAAACCGCGGCCGTCGTGGTGACCCTCACCGCGGAGGCTGCTGACCGGGGGGAGACGTACGCGTCCATTCTGTTGCGGGCGCGTGCCAATGCGGATCCCACCCAACTGGGGATCGGCAGCGTCTCTTGCCGTCGGACCCAAGCCGGGGCTCGAATTTTCGAGTTCCCGGGGGCAGACGGGAGTACCCACGCGGACCTCTTCGCAGCCAAGCTGCAGGAGGTCATCGCGGATTCCGCCAAGGTGGCCCGGCCGGTCAAGTCAGCGGCCTTAGAGGTGGCTGACTTGGACGACTCCGTCACCAAGGAGGAGGTGGTGGCGGCGGTCGCGGCGATAGGGGGCTGTGGCGTCGCGGCGGTCCAAGGCCGGGACATAAGGCCCGGCCGCGGCGGCATGGGCACCATTCGCCTCGAGTGCCCGGTCGCCGCTGCCAAAGCCGTCCTTGCCAAGGGACGGCTCACAGTCGGCTTCAGCTCGGGTGCAGTCCGGGCACTCGAGGACCAGCCTCTGCGGTGTTTCCGGTGCTTCGGCATCGGACACACCCGGGCCCTGTGTCCGTCCACGGTCGACAGGACGGACACGTGTTTCCGCTGCGGCAAGGAGGGCCACAAAGCCGCCTCCTGCGAGGCCGCCGCGCCGCACTGCGCGGTGTGTGCCGCCAGTGGCTGCCCCGCCGACCACGTCACGAGGGGGAGGAATTGCAATCCTCCCCCTAAGCGGGGCAAAGCGCAGGCGCCGACCGGGCCTGCTGCTGCTGCCAAAAACACTGCGGCGGCTGCGGTGGCTGCGGAGGGGGGTGCGATGTCCGACTGATGGATAGGGTCGAACATCGCATACTCCAGGCGAACGCCAACCACTGCCGGGCAGCCCAGGATCTGCTGATGCAGACCATGGCTGAGTGGTTGGTGGACTTGGCGGTGGTCGCCGAGCCTTACTCGGTCCCTGGCCGTTGGCTGGGCGACCGGGACGGCTTGGTGGCGCTGGTGTCGCGGTCTTCCACGGACTCCCCTCCCCTCTCGCTCTTAGAGAGGGGACCGGGATACGTGGCCGCCGCGTGGGGAGACATGGCCCTGGTTGGGGTCTACTTCTCCCCGAACCGCCCTCTCTCGGACTTTGAGGATTTCCTCGAGATCCTCACCGCAGTCGTAGGGAGGGCGGCGCCGCGCCAGGTCGTGGTGCTGGGCGACCTGAACGCCAAGTCGGTGGCCTGGGGCAACCCGGCTGCCAGTTGCAACGTCCGGGGACGCGCCGTCGAGTATTGGTCGGCCTCATGCGGTGTGTCCCTCCTCAACAGGGGGGCGGTCCACACGTGTGTGCGGCAACAGGGCGGCTCGGTGGTGGACGTCTCGTTTGCCACCCCCGCCCTAGCCGCCCGTGTCGTCAACTGGCGGGTGGAGATGGTGGAGACCTTGTCGGACCACCGATATGTGCGGTTCGACATCTCCACCCAGGGGGGGGGGATGGCCCGCGCCGGGCAATCTCCCTTCCCGCGGTGGGCACTCACCCGCCTGGACCGGGAGGCAGCTGAGGAGGCGGCCTTCCTCCAGGACTGGCTGTCGCCCCCACTCGATGTCCTGGACGTGGACGCCGCAGCGGTCCGGCTCAGGGGGTCCCTGACCGAGGTGTGCAACTCCAGCATGCCTCGGTCTCGCCGTCCGCCTCCCCGTCGCGCCGTCTATTGGTGGACGGAGGAGCTGACGGGTCTCCGGGCCGCCTGCGTGGCGGCCAGAAGGGCCTACGCGCGGAGTCGACGGCGCAGCGCCCAAAACCGAGTCCGGGCAGAGGAGGACCGCCTATACGCCTCTTACGTAGAGGCAAGGAAGGTCCTCAAGTCTGCAATGGGCGCTGCAGAAGACTCGGCGAGGGCCGAGATGCTGGAGGGTCTCGACAGGGATCCTTATGGGAGACCATACAAGGCGGCGCGGAACCAGCTGCGCCCCTATGGTCCCCCACTGACGGAGACCCTCGAGCCAGCGTTGCTGGATGGGGTGGTCCGGTCCCTGTTTCCGCGCAGGACCGACGACTTCACCCCACCAACGATGAATCCCCCGCAAGGGGCGGCTTCGCCGGAGGAAGACGTCCCCCCGGTGACGGCGGAGGAGGTCCGCGCGGGGGTTCTCAGCCTCCGCGCGAAGAAGACGGCCCCCGGACCAGACGGCGTCCCCGCACGGGTGGTGGCGATCGCCGCCTCCCAAATGGAGGACAGGTTTCGGGACCTCTTCAGCGCCTGCTTTACGGCTGGGAGGTTCCCGCAACTTTGGAAGGAGGGGCAGCTGTGCCTCCTCCGAAAGGAGGGACGCCCGGTGGACTCCCCCACGGCATACCGGCCCATCGTCCTGCTCGATGAGGTCGGTAAGATGTTCGAGGGGATCGTCGCGTCCCGGCTTGATAGCCTTTTGCGGGGGGTAGGGCCGGACCTGTCGGACGCCCAATTCGGTTTCCGTCGAGGGCGTTCGACGATCGATGCGCTGGCCCTACTCAAGGGCCAGGTGAGGGAGGCGGTGGAGGCGGGGGACGGGGTGCTGGCGGTGTCGTTCGACATCGCGAACGCCTTCAACTCCGTCCCCCACTCGACGATATTGGAGGCGCTCCGGTATCACGGAGCGCCCCAGTACCTGCAGAACCTCCTGGCCAGCTACTTGGAGGGCCGCGAGGTCCTCCTCGTGGACAAGACGGCCACGGTGAGGCGGTACGGCGCAGAGTCCGGTGTTCCGCAGGGGTCAGTGCTGGGGCCCCCCCTGTGGAACATCGGTTTCGACTGGCTCCTACGGGGAGTCCTCCTCCAGGGCACGAGTGTCATATGCTACGCGGATGACACTCTCCTCACTGCCCGGGGGAGGAACTTTGGTGACGCGGCCTGTCTGGCCTCGGCTGGCGGATCCTTGGTTGCAGAGAGGATCCGCCGCCTGGGATTGAAGGTGGCGCTGCACAAGACCGAGGCCGTGTTCTTTCACGGACCTCGGCAGCGCTGCCCTCCCGACGCCCACATTGTCGTGGAGGGGGTCAGGATAGGGGTCCAGGCCCAGATGAAGTATCTGGGCCTGGTGCTAGACGAAAGGTGGCGCTTCGGCCCGCATTTCAGCGGGCTGTCGACGCGCCTATTGAAAGCTGCGGACGCCCTCTCCTGGCTCCTCCCGAACCTGGGGGGGCCAAAGGCGAAATGCCGGCGCCTATATGCCGGCATCCTTAGGAGCATGGCCCTATACGGGGCCCCCATCTGGGCGGACTCTCTCCACAGGAGGGAGAACGCGACCGCCTTGCGCAAGCCCCAAAGGGCCATTGCACAGCGGGTGGCGAGGGCCTACCGGTCGGTGGGCTTCTCGGCGGCGTGCGCTCTGGCCGGTACCCCTCCTTGGGAGTTGGAGGCTTGGGTGCTCGCCAGAGTCTACGAGTGGACCGCGCACCGGAGGGCGCTCGGGGAGCGCCCCGTCGCCGAAGAGCGGGAGGCCGTGCGGCGGGAGGCGAGGGACGCAATCGTCCTCCACTGGACGGAGGACCTCGCCACCGCCGCCTTTGGCCGCCGGACGTTGGACGCGCTCGGTCCGGTCCTGCGGAGCTGGCTCGAGCGGTCCCACGGTTTCCTCTCGTTCCGTCTGGTGCAGGTGCTATCCGGCCATGGCTGCTTCGGAACGTACCTGCACCGGATCGGGAGGGAGGAGACCCCAGCGTGCCACGACTGCGGCGCGGCGGAGGACACGGCGCAGCACACTCTCGAAGTGTGCCCGCCTTGGTCCGAGCTGCGCCGCGGTCTGACCGCGGTGGTCGGACAGGACCTCTCGCTTCCCTGCGTGGTCAACGCCATGCTGGAGAGCGAGGGGGCCTGGTCAGCGGTTGCCTCCTTTTGCGAGGACGTAATCTCGCAAAAGGAGGAGGCGGAGCGCACGCGGGAGGATGACCCTCTCGCTGTGCCGCTCCGCAGACGAAGAAGGGGTCGGAGAGGGCGACATCCTCCCCCTCCTCATGGTGGCGATGGGCGGGCGACAGGCGCGGGGGCGCCATCTCCCGCATTGCACCCATCACCACCTCCTTCGTCGGTCACTCCCGGGCCCGTCCCCCTCCCCACGGGGGGGGTGTGAGGGGTCCGCCCTGAGGAGCAATCGTCGGCGGAGGACTGGACGTTAAGGCTGTGCCGGTTTCCCAGTCCCCCGCCACTCGGACGAAGCGGGAGTGCCGCTGGGTTATTTTAGTGGGTATACCGGGTTAGACCGGGGAGTCCCACATAGCCCCCCATCCCCCGATGGGAGGGTATGCGTAACGCATTTTTTCCCAGCGCAAAAAAAAAAAAAAAAAAAAAAAATAAAAAAAATAAAAAAAAAAAAAAAAAAAAAAAGGTTAGGTTAGGTTAGGTTAGGTTAGGTTAGGTTAGGTTAGGTTAGGTTAGGTTAGGTTAGGTTAGGTTAGGTTAGGTTAGGTTAGGTTAGGTTAGGTTCCGGGGGCGCGGATGAATGCGCAAGCGATACCCGTACCCCCGGCAATAGGTACAGGAACGGAACACCGGGGTGGTTTTTAGCCGGTAAGAGTCCGGCATGCCCCTCCGCCTTCCCCAGGGCGGAGGATGTCCATGAGGATTTTCCCCCCGAGACAAAAAAAAAAAAAAAAAAAAGGTTAGGTTAGGTTAGGTTAGGTTAGGTTAGGTTAGGTTAGGTTAGGTTAGGTTAGGTTAGGTTAGGTTAGGTTAGGTTAGGTTAGGTTAGGTTAGGTTAGGTTAGGTTAGGTTAGGTTAGGTTAGGTTAGGTTAGGTTAGGTTAGGTTAGGTTAGGTTAGGTTAGGTTAGGTTAGGTTAGGTTAGGTTAGGTTAGGTTAGGTTAGGTTAGGTTAGGTTAGGTTAGGTTAGGTTAGGTTAGGTTGGGGGACCACCCCACAGTGCTTGCGTCCACGTCGCGTCCCCTGGAAACGGCCCAGTTCTGACCACCGTAACGGAGTGGCAGACTGGGTACGGCCAAAGTGCACTGTGCATTCGCAACTTGTTTTTAACCCTATTGTCTTGTTTGTTTGCGAACCCGCGGGAAACATGTCGAGTCCTGCGCGGGACGCCTGCGGGCGTTTTTTAAAACAAAAAGGCCCTTCTCAGGGCCAACCCAAAGGCCCTTCTCAGGGCCAACCCAAAGGCCCTTCTCAGGGCCAACCAAAAGGCCCTTCTCAGGGCCAACCAAAAGGCCCTTCTCAGGGCCACTCCGACGCTTCAGCGTCAGAGACTAGCCGCGCGCCGTCTGCGGCTAGTTTCTTCGGAGGGGCGGACGAGTCGTCCGACAACGACTCACTGATCAGTGTGTCGGACGCGGACGACTCTCGTCCGCGGAAGCGAGTCCACCGGAGCGGTGGGTCCGAGGGCTCCTCGGCTTCGGGGTCGACGCGGTTGTCGAAGGCTAAAAAGCCGACGGTGGCCGCGGAGACCCATGTCGTTGGGCTGGCGAACGCCCAACGCCAGCTGGACCTGGCTCGGCGAGCTCAGCTCCAGCAAGAGCTGGAGGAGCGGGTTGCCGCCACAGAGAAGCGGGCGCACGCCGCCCGGGCCAAGTCCGGGTACGGTGCGTCCCGCGTTCTCTACGCGGACCACTCTCTGGCCGAGCTGGAGAGAATGGCGGAGGAGGACGAGAGGGAGATCGTGGAGGTCGCCTCGAAGTCCTCCAACCTAAAGGGCACCCTACAGAAGGCCCTGAAATGCAGGGCCGCGAGTATGCGCGGTGTCGTCGCGGAGCTGGTCCAGCGCAAGACCACCGACGAGACGCGGCAACTGCAGGCGAAGGTGGATCGCCTGCAGTCGGAGGTCAGCCAGCTTCATCAGAAGCTGGCCGAAGCCACGGCCCGGCCACAACAGGCCAAGTCGAGCCCTGCGGCAGAGGGCCCCGCCTCCAACCTTGAGGATATCATCCGCAAGGTCGTAATGGAGGAGAGGGCCTTCACTAGAGCCTGCTTAGCAGGGATTGAGGACCGGCTCTTGCCCGAGAAACGCCTCCGACCGCCGCTTGCGGCGGATACGAGGCAGAGCGAGCCGGGGCCGTCCTCCTCCCAGGCGGAAGACGCCCTTCTCCCTTCCACGACCCCGTCCAACGAGTGGACGGAGGTGGTCCGTAAGGGGAAGGGCAGGGGCAAGAAGACGACGACGGCCGTCCCTGCCGTCCCCGCCACCACCGCTCCCAGCCAAGCGCAGAAGGCCGGCAGTGGAAAGGGGACGGGGAAAGGGAAGGGGAGGGGAAAGGGGCGACTAGTCCCCCCAAAAACCGCGGCCGTCGTGGTGACCCTCACCGCGGAGGCTGCTGACCGAGGGGAGACGTACGCGTCCGTTCTGTTGCGGGCGCGTGCCAATGCGGATCCCACCCAACTGGGGATCGGCAGCGTCTCTTGCCGGCGGACCCAAGCCGGGGCTCGAATTTTCGAGTTCCCGGGGGCAGACGGGAGTACCCACGCGGACCTCTTCGCAGCCAAGCTGCAGGAGGTCATCGCGGATTCCGCCAAGGTGGCCCGGCCGGTCAGGTCAGCGGCCATAGAGGTGGCTGACTTGGACGACTCCGTCACCAAGGAGGAGGTGGTGGCGGCGGTCGCGGCGATAGGGGGCTGTGGCGTCGCGGCGGTCCAAGGCCGGGACATAAGGCCCGGCCGCGGCGGCATGGGCACCATTCGCCTCGAGTGCCCAGTCGCCGCTGCCAAAGCCGTCCTTGCCAAGGGACGGCTCACAGTTGGCTTCAGCTCGGGTGCAGTCCGGGCACTCGAGGACCAGCCTCTGCGGTGTTTCCGGTGCTTCGGCATCGGACACACCCGGGCCCTGTGTCCGTCCACGGTCGACAGGACGGACACGTGCTTCCGCTGCGGCAAGGAGGGCCACAAAGCCGCCTCCTGCGAGGCCGCCGCGCCGCACTGCGCGGTGTGTGCCGCCAGTGGCTGCCCCGCGGACCACGTCACGAGGGGGAGGAATTGCAATCCTCCCCCTAAGCGGGGCAAAGCGCAGGCGCCGACCAGGCCTGCTGCTGCTGCCAAAAGCACTGCGGCGGCTGCGGTGGCGGCGGAGGAGGGTGCGATGTCCGACTGATGGATAGGGTCGAACATCGCATACTCCAGGCGAACGCCAACCACTGCCGGGCAGCCCAGGATCTGCTGATGCAGACCATGGCTGAGTGGTTGGTGGACTTGGCGGTGGTCGCCGAGCCTTACTCGGTCCCTGGCCGTTGGCTGGGCGACCGGGACGGCTTGGTGGCGCTGGTGTCGCGGTCTTCCACGGACTCCCCTCCCCTCTCGCTCTTAGAGAGGGGACCGGGATACGTGGCCGCCGCGTGGGGAGGCATGGCCCTGGTTGGGGTCTACTTCTCCCCGAACCGCCCTCTCTCGGACTTTGAGGATTTCCTCGAGATCCTCACCGCAGTCGTAGGGAGGGCGGCGCCGCGCCAGGTCGTGGTGCTGGGCGACCTGAACGCCAAGTCGGTGGCCTGGGGCAACCCGGCTGCCAGTTGCAACGTCCGGGGACGCGCCGTCGAGTATTGGTCGGCCTCATGCGGTGTGTCCCTCCTCAACAGGGGGGCGGTCCACACGTGTGTGCGGCAACAGGGCGGCTCGGTGGTGGACGTCTCGTTTGCCACCCCCGCCCTAGCCGCCCGCGTCGTCAACTGGCGGGTGGAGATGGTGGAGACCTTGTCGGACCACCGATATGTGCGGTTCGACATCTCCACCCAGGGGCGGGGGATGGCCCGCGCCGGGCAATCTCCCTTCCCGCGGTGGGCACTCACCCGCCTGGACCGGGAGGCAGCTGAGGAGGCGGCCTTTCTCCAGGACTGGCTGTCGCCCCCTGTCGATGTCCTGGACGTGGACGCCGCAGCGGTCCGGCTCAGGGGGTCCCTGACCGAGGTGTGCAACTCCAGCATGCCTCGGTCTCGCCGTCCGCCTCCCCGTCGCGCCGTCTATTGGTGGACGGAGGAGCTGACGGGTCTCCGGGCCGTGTGCGTGGCGGCCAGAAGGGCCTACGCGCGGAGCCGACGTCGCAGCGCCCAAAACCGAGACCGGGCAGAAGAGGACCGCCTATACGCCTCTTACGTAGAGGCGAAGAAGGTCCTCAAGTCTGCAATGGGCGCTGCAGAAGACTCGGCGAGGGCCGAGATGCTGGAGGGTCTCGACAGAGATCCTTATGGGAGACCATACAAGGCGGCGCGGAACCAGCTGCGCCCCTATGGTCCCCCACTGACGGAGACCCTCGAGCCAGCGTTGCTGGATGGGGTGGTCCGGTCCCTGTTTCCGCGCAGGACCGACGACTTCACCCCACCAACGATGGATCCCCCGCAAGGGATGCCTTCGCCGGAGGAGGACGTCCCCCCGGTGACGGCGGCGGAAGTCCGCGCGGGGGTTCTCAGCCTCCGCGCGAAGAAGACGGCGCCTGGACCAGACGGCGTCCCCGCACGGGTGGTGGCGATCGCCGCCTCCCAAATGGAGGACAGGTTTCGGGACCTCTTCAGCGCATGCTTTGCGGCCGGGAGGTTCCCGAGACTGTGGAAGGAGGGGCAGCTATGCCTCCTCCGAAAGGAGGGACGCCCGGTGGACTCCCCCTCGGCATACCGGCCCATCGTCCTGCTCGATGAGGTCGGTAAGATGTTCGAGGGGATCGTCGCGTCCCGGCTTGATAGCCTTTTGCGGGGGGTAGGGCCGGACCTGTCGGACGCCCAATTCGGTTTCCGTCGAGGGCGTTCGACGATCGATGCGCTGGCCCTACTCAAGGGCCAGGTGAGGGAGGCGGTGGAGGCGGGGGACGGAGTGCTGGCGGTGTCGTTCGACATCGCAAACGCCTTCAACTCCGTCCCCCACTCGACGATATTGGAGGCGCTCCGGTATCACGGAGCGCCCCAGTACCTGCAGAACCTCCTGGCCAGCTACTTGGAGGGCCGAGAGGTCCTCCTCGTGGACAAGACGGCCACGGTGAGGCGGTACGGCGCAGAGTCCGGTGTTCCGCAGGGGTCAGTGCTGGGGCCCCCCCTGTGGAACATCGGTTTCGACTGGCTCCTGCGGGGAGTCCTCCTCGAGGGCACGAGTGTCATCTGCTACGCGGATGACACTCTCCTCACTGCCCGGGGGAGGAACTTTGGGGACGCGGCCTGTCTGGCCTCGGCTGGCGGATCCTTGGTTGCAGAGAGGATCCGCCGCCTGGGATTGAAGGTGGCGCTGCACAAGACCGAGGCCGTGTTCTTTCACGGGCCTCGGCAGCGCTGCCCTCCCGACGCCAACATTGTAGTAGAGGAAGTCCGGATAGGGGTCCAGCCCCAGATGAAGTATCTGGGCCTGGTGCTGGACGACAGGTGGCGCTTCGGCCCGCATTTCAGCGGGCTGTCGACGCGCCTATTGAAGGCCGCGGACGCCCTCTCCTGGCTTCTCCCGAACCTGGGGGGGCCAAAGGCGAAATGCCGGCGCCTATATGCCGGCATCTTGAGAAGCATGGCCCTTTACGGGGCCCCCATCTGGGCGGACTCCCTCCACAGGAGGGAGAACGCGACCGCCTTGCGCAAGCCCCAAAGGGCCATTGCACTGCGGGTGGCGAGGGCCTACCGGTCGGTGGGCTTCTCGGCGGCGTGTGCTCTGGCCGGCACCCCTCCTTGGGAGTTGGAGGCTTGGGTGCTCGCCAGAGTCTACGAGTGGACCGCGCACCGGAGGGCGCTCGGGGAGCGCCCCGTCGCCGAAGAGCGGGAGGCCGTGCGGCGGGAGGCGAGGGACGCAATCGTCCTCCACTGGACGGAGGACCTCGCCACCGCCGCCTTTGGCCGCCGGACGTTGGACGCGCTCGGTCCGGTCCTGCGGAGCTGGCTCGAGCGGTCCCACGGTTTCCTCTCGTTCCGTCTGGTGCAGGTGCTATCCGGCCATGGCTGCTTCGGAACGTACCTGCACCGGATCGGGAGGGAGGAGACCCCGGCGTGCCACGACTGCGGCGCGGCGGAGGACACGGCGCAGCACACGCTCGAAGTGTGCCCGGCTTGGTCCGAGCTGCGCCGCGGTCTGACCGCGGTGGTCGGACAGGACCTCTCGCTTCCCTGCGTGGTCAGCGCCATGCTGGAGAGCGAGGGGTCCTGGTCAGCGGTTGCCTCCTTTTGCGAGGACGTAATCTCGCAAAAGGAGGAGGCGGAGCGCGCGCGGGAGGATGACCCTCTCGCTGTGCCGCTCCGCAGACGAAGAAGGGGTCGGAGAGGGCGACATCCTCCCCCTCCTCATGGTGGCGATGGGCGGGCGACAGGCGCGGGGGCGCCATCTCCCGCATTGCACCCATCACCACCTTCTTCGTCGGTCACTCCCGGGCCCGTCCCCCTCCCCACGGGGGGGGTGTGAGGGGTCCGCCCTGAGGAGCAATCGTCGGCGGATGACTGGACGTTAAGGCTGTGCCGGTTTCCCAGTCCCCCGCCACTCGGACGAAGCGGGAGTGCCGCTGGGTTATTTTAGTGGGTATACCGGGTCAGACCGGGGAGTCCCACATAGCCCCCCATCCCCCGATGGGAGGGTATGCGTAACGCATTTTTTCCCAGCGCAAAAAAAAAAAAAAAAAAAAAAAAAAAAAAAAGGTTAGGTTAGGTTAGGTTAGGTTAGGTTAGGTTAGGTTAGGTTAGGTTAGGTTAGGTTAGGTTAGGTTAGGTTAGGTTAGGTTAGGTTAACTACCTAACTGGCTTGGTTGGTAAGAGCTCGCGGTAATCAAAGGATAACTGGTGATACGATGGTTCGAATCTCGTCCGTAATAAACACTTTTAGGGGGACCACCCCACAGTGCTTGCGTCCACGTCGCGTCCCCTGGAAACGGCCCAGTTCTGACCACCGTAACGGAGTGGCAGACTGGGTACGGCCAAAGTGCACTGTGCTTTCGTAGCTTATTTTAATTTTATTGCGTTGTCGAGTCTGCGAACCTGCGGGGAAATGTCGAGTCCTGCGCGGGACGCCTGCGGGCGATTTTTAAAACAAAAAGGCCCTTCTCAGGGCCAACCCAAAGGCCCTTCTCAGGGCCAACCCAAAGGCCCTTCTCAGGGCCAACCAAAAGGCCCTTCTCAGGGCCAACCAAAAGGCCCTTCTCAGGGCCAACCAAAAGGCCCTTCTCAGGGCCACTCCGACGCTTCAGCGTCAGAAACTAGCCGCGCGCCGTCTGCGGCTAGTTTCCTCGGAGGGGCGGACGAGTCGTCAGACGACGACTCACTAATTAGTGTGTCGGACGTGGACGACTGCCGATCGCGTAAGCGAGTCCACCGGAGCGGTGGGTCCGACGGCTCCTCGGCCTCGGGGTCGACGCGGTTGTCGAAGGCTAAAAAGCCGACGGTGGCCGCGGAGACCCATGTCGTTGGGCTCGCGAACGCCCAACGCCAGCTAGACCTGGCTCGGCGGGCTCAGCTCCAGCAAGAGCTGGAGGAGCGGGTGGCCGCTACTGAGAAACGGGCGCACGCCGCCCGGGCCAAGTCCGGGTACGGTATGTCCCGGGTTCTATACGCGGACCACTCTCTAGCTGAGCTGGAGAAAATGGCGGAGGAGGACGAGAGGGAGATCGTGGAGGTCGCCTCGAAGTCCTCCAACCTAAAGGGCACCTTGCAGAAGGCCCTGAAGTGCAGAGCCGCCAGCATGCGCGGTGTCGTCGCGGAGCTGGTCCAGCGAAAGACCACCGACGAGACGCGACAACTGCAGGCGAAGGTAGATCGCCTGCAGTCGGAGGTCAGCCAGCTTCATCAGAAGCTGGCCGAAGCCACGGCCCGGCCACAACAGGCCAAGACGAGCCCTGCGGCAGAGGGCCCCACCTCCAACAACCTTGAGGATATTATCCGCAAGGTCGTAATGGAGGAGAGGGCCTTCACTAGAGCCTGCTTAGCAGGGATTGAGGACCGACTCCTGCCGGAGAAACGCCTCCGACCGCCGCTTGCGGCAGATACGAGGCAGAGCGAGCCGGGACCGTCATCCTCCTCCCAGGCGGAAGACGCCCTTCTCCCCTCAACGACCCCGTCCAACGGGTGGACGGAGGTGGTCCGTAAGGGGAAGGGCAGGGGCAAGAAATCGACGACGGCCGTCCCTGTTGTCCCCGCCACCACCGCTCCCAGCCAAGCGCAGAAGGCCGGCAGTGGAAAGGGGACGGGGAAAGGGAAGGGGAGGGGAAAGGGGCGACTAGTCCCCCCAAAAACCGCGGCCGTCGTGGTGACGCTCACCGCGGAGGCTGCTGACCGGGGGGAGACGTACGCGTCCATTTTGGTGCGGGCGCGTGCCAATGCGGATCCCACCCAACTGGGGATCGGCAGCGTCTCTTGCCGGCGGACCCAAGCCGGGGCTCGAATTTTCGAGTTCCCGGGGGCAGACGGGAGTACCCACGCGGACCTCTTCGCAGCCAAGCTGCAGGAGGTCATCGCGGATTCCGCCAAGGTGGCCCGGCCGGTCAAGTCAGCGGCCATAGAGGTGGCTGACTTGGACGACTCCGTCACCAAGGAGGAGGTGGTGGCGGCGGTCGCGGCGATAGGGGGCTGTGGCGTCGCAGCGGTCCAAGGCCGGGACATAAGACCCGGCCGCGGCGGCATGGGCACCATTCGCCTCGAGTGCCCAGTCGCCGCTGCCAAAGCCGTCCTTGCCAAGGGACGGCTGACAGTCGGGTTCAGCTCGGGTGCAGTCCGGGCACTCGAGGACCAGCCTCTGCGGTGTTTCCGGTGCTTCGGCATCGGACACACCCGGGCCCTGTGTCCGTCCACGGTCGACAGGACGGACACATGCTTCCGCTGCGGCAAGGAGGGCCACAAAGCCGCCTCCTGCGAGGCCGCCACGCCGCACTGCGCGGTGTGTGCCGCCAGTGGCTGCCCCGCCGACCACGTCACGAGGGGGAGGAATTGCAATCCTCCCCCTAAGCGGGGCAAAGCGCAGGCGCCGACCGGGCCTGCTGCTGCTGCCAAAAGCACTGCGGCGGCTGCGGCGGCGGCGGAGGGGGGTGCGATGTCCGACTGATGGATAGGGTCGAACATCGCATACTCCAGGCGAATGCCAACCACTGCCGGGCAGCCCAGGATCTGCTGATGCAGACCATGGCTGAGTGGTTGGTGGACTTGGCGGTGGTCGCCGAGCCTTACTCGGTCCCTGGCCGTTGGCTGGGCGACCGGGACGGCTTGGTGGCGCTGGTGTCGCGGTCTTCCACGGACTCCCCTCCCCTCTCGCTCTTAGAGAGGGGACCGGGATACGTGGCCGCCGCGTGGGGAGACATGGCCCTGGTTGGGGTCTACTTCTCCCCGAACCGCCCTCTCTCGGACTTTGAGGATTTCCTCGAGATCCTCACCGCAGTCGTAGGGAGGGCGGCGCCGCGCCAGGTCGTGGTGCTGGGCGACCTGAACGCCAAGTCGGTGGCCTGGGGCAACCCGGCTGCCAGTTGCAACGTCCGGGGACGCGCCGTCGAGTATTGGTCGGCCTCATGCGGTGTGTCCCTCCTCAACAGGGGGGCGGTCCACACGTGTGTGCGGCAACAGGGAGGGTCGGTGGTGGACGTCTCGTTTGCCACCCCCGCCCTAGCCGCCCGCGTCGTCAACTGGCGGGTGGAGATGGTGGAGACCTTGTCGGACCACCGATATGTGCGGTTCGACATCTCCACCCAGGGGGGGGGGATGGCCCGCGCCGGGCAATCTCCCTTCCCGCGGTGGGCACTCACCCGCCTGGACCGGGAGGCAGCTGAGGAGGCGGCCTTCCTCCAGGACTGGCTTGCGCCCCCTGTCGATGTCCTGGACGTGGACGCCGCAGCGGTCCGGCTCAGGGGGTCCCTGACCGAGGTGTGCAACTCCAGCATGCCTCGGTCTCGCCGTCCGCCTCCCCGTCGCGCCGTCTATTGGTGGACGGAGGAGCTGACGGGTCTCCGGGCCGCCTGCGTGGCGGCCAGAAGGGCCTACGCGCGGAGCCGACGGCGCAGCGCCCAAAACCGAGACCGGGCAGAAGAGGACCGCCTATACGCATCTTACGTAGAGGCGAAGAAGGTCCTCAAGTCTGCAATGGGCGCTGCAGAAGACTCGGCGAGGGCCGAGATGCTGGAGGGTCTCGACAGGGATCCTTATGGGAGACCATACAAGGCGGCGCGGAACCAGCTGCGCCCCTATGGTCCCCCACTGACGGAGACCCTCGAGCCAGCGTTGCTGGATGGGGTGGTCCGGTCCCTGTTTCCGCGCAGGACCGACGACTTCACCCCACCAACGATGACACCGCAAGGGGCGGCTTCGCCGGAGGAAGACGTCCCCCCGGTGACGGCGGAGGAGGTCCGCGCGGGGGTTCTCAGCCTCCGCGCGAAGAAGACGGCCCCCGGACCAGACGGCGTCCCCGCACGGGTGGTGGCGATCGCCGCCTCCCAAATGGAGGACAGGTTTCGGGACCTCTTCAGCGCGTGCTTTACGGCTGGGAGGTTCCCGAAACTTTGGAAGGAGGGGCAGCTGTGCCTCCTCCGAAAGGAGGGACGCCCGGTGGACTCCCCCTCGGCATACCGGCCCATCGTCCTGCTCGATGAGGTCGGTAAGATGTTCGAGGGGATCGTCGCGTCCCGGCTTGATAGCCTTTTGCGGGGGGTAGGGCCGGACCTGTCGGACGCCCAATTCGGCTTTCGTCGAGGGCGTTCGACGATCGATGCGCTGGCCCTGCTCAAGGGCCAGGTGAGGGAGGCGGTGGAGGCGGGGGACGGAGTGCTGGCGGTGTCGTTCGACATCGCAAACGCCTTCAACTCCGTCCCCCACTCGACGATATTGGAGGCGCTCCGGTATCACGGAGCGCCCCAGTACCTGCAGAACCTCCTGGCCAGCTACTTGGAGGGCCGAGAGGTCCTCCTCGTGGACAAGACGGCCACGGTGAGGCGGTACGGCGCAGAGTCCGGTGTTCCGCAGGGGTCAGTGCTGGGGCCCCCCCTGTGGAACATCGGGTTCGACTGGCTACTGCGGGGAGTCCTCCTCCAGGGCACGAGTGTCATCTGCTACGCGGATGACACTCTCCTCACTGCCCGGGGGAGGAACTTCGGGGACGCGGCCTGTCTGGCCTCGGCTGGCGGATCCTTGGTCGCAGAGAGGATCCGCCGCCTGGGATTGAAGGTGGCGCTGCACAAGACCGAGGCCGTGTTCTTTCACGGGCCTCGGCAGCGCTGCCCTCCCGACGCCCACATTGTCGTAGAGGGCGTCCGGATAGGGGTCCAGCCCCAGATGAAGTATCTGGGCCTGGTGCTGGACGACAGGTGGCGCTTCGGCCCGCATTTCAGCGGGCTGTCCACGCGCCTCTTGAAAGCTGCGGACGCCCTCTCCTGGCTCCTCCCGAACCTGGGGGGGCCCAAGGCGAAATGCCGGCAGCTGTATGCCGGCATCCTTAAGAGCATGGCCCTATACGGGGCTCCTATCTGGGCGGATTCCCTCCACAGAAGGGAGAACGCGACCGCCTTGCGCAAGCCCCAAAGGGCCATTGCACTGCGGGTGGCGAGGGCCTACCGCTCGGTGGGCTTCTCGGCGGCGTGCGCTCTGGCCGGCACCCCTCCTTGGGAGTTGGAGGCTTGGGTGCTCGCCAGAGTGTACGAGTGGACCGCGCACCGGAGGGCGCTCGGGGAGCGCCCCGTCGCCGAAGAGCGGGAGGCCGTGCGGCGGGAGGCGAGGGACGCAATCGTCCTCCACTGGACGGAGGACCTCGCCACCGCCGCCTTTGGCCGCCGGACGTTGGACGCGCTCGGTCCGGTCCTGCGGAGCTGGCTCGAGCGGTCCCACGGTTTCCTCTCGTTCCGTCTGGTGCAGGTGTTGTCTGGGCATGGCTGTTTCGGATCGTACCTGCACCGGATCGGGAGGGAGGAGACCCCGGCGTGCCAAGACTGCGGCGCGGCGGAGGACACGGCGCAGCACACGCTCGAAGTGTGCCCGGCTTGGTCCGAGCTGCGCCGCGGTCTGACCGCGGTGGTCGGACAGGACCTCTCGCTTCCCTGCGTGGTCAGCGCCATGCTGGAGAGCGAGGGGTCCTGGTCAGCGGTTGCCTCCTTTTGCGAGGACGTAATCTCGCAAAAGGAGGAGGCGGAGCGCGCGCGGGAGGATGACCCTCTCGCTGTGCCGCTCCGCAGACGAAGAAGGGGTCGGAGAGGGCGACATCCTCCGCCTCCTCATGGTGGCGATGGGCGGGCGACAGGCGCGGGGGCGCCATCTCCCGCATTGCACCCATCACCACCTTCTTCGTCGGTCACTCCCGGGCCCGTCCTCCTCCCCACGGGGGGGGTGTGAGGGGTCCACCCTGAGGAGCAATCGTCGGCGGAGGACTGGACGTTAAGGCTGTGCCAGTTTCCCAGTCCCCCGCCACTCGGACGAAGCGGGAGTGCCGCTGGGTTATTTTAGTGGGTATACCGGGTCAGACCGGGGAGTCCCACATAGCCCCCCATCCCCCGATGGGAGGGTATGCGTAACGCATTTTTTCCCAGCGCAAAAAAAAAAAAAAAAAAAAAAAAGGTTAGGTTAGGTTAGGTTAGGTTAGGTTAGGTTAGGTTAGGTTAGGTTAGGTTAGGTTAGGTTAGGTTAGGTTAGGTTAGGTTAGGTTAGGTTAGGTTAGGTTAGGTTAGGTTCCGGGGGCGCGGATGAATGCGCAAGCGATACCCGTACCCCCGGCAATAGGTACAGGAACGGAACACCGGGGTGGTTTTTAGCCGGTAAGAGTCCGGCATGCCCCTCCGCCTTCCCCAGGGCGGAGGATGTCCATGAGGATTTTCCCCCCGAGACAAAAAAAAAAAAAAAAAAAAGGTTAGGTTAGGTTAGGTTAGGTTAGGTTAGGTTAGGTTAGGTTAGGTTAGGTTAGGTTAGGTTAGGTTAGGTTAGGTTAGGTTAGGTTAGGTTAGGTTAGGTTAGGTTAGGTTAGGTTAGGTTAGGTTAGGTTAGGTTAGGTTAGGTTAGGTTAGGTTAGGTTAGGTTAGGTTAGGTTAGGTTAGGTTAGGTTAGGTTAGGTTAGGTTAGGTTAGGTTAGGTTAGGTTAGGTTAGGTTAGGTTAGGTTAGGTTAGGTTAGGTTAGGTTAGGTTAGGTTAGGTTAGGTTAGGTTAGGTTAGGTTAGGTTAGGTTAGGTTAGGTTAGGTTAGGTTAGGTTAGGTTAGGTTAGGTTAGGTTAGGTTAGGTTAGGTTAGGTTAGGTTAGGTTAGGTTAGGTTAGGTTAGGTTAGGTTAGGTTAGGTTAGGTTAGGTTAGGTTAGGTTAGGTTAGGTTAGGTTAGGTTAGGTTAGGTTAGGTTAGGTTAGGTTAGGTTAGGTTAGGTTAGGTTAGGTTAGGTTAGGTTAGGTTAGGTTAGGTTAGGTTAGGTTAGGTTAGGTTAGGTTAGGTTAGGTTAGGTTAGGTTAGGTTAGGTTAGGTTAGGTTAGGTTAGGTTAGGTTAGGTTAGGTTAGGTTAGGTTAGGTTAGGTTAGGTTAGGTTAGGTTAGGTTAGGTTAGGTTAGGTTAGGTTAGGTTAGGTTAGGTTAGGTTAGGTTAGGTTAGGTTAGGTTAGGTTAGGTTAGGTTAGGTTAGGTTAGGTTAGGTTAGGTTAGGTTAGGTTAGGTTAGGTTAGGTTAGGTTAGGTTAGGTTAGGTTAGGTTAGGTTAGGTTAGGTTAGGTTAGGTTAGGTTAGGTTAGGTTAGGTTAGGTTAGGTTAGGTTAGGTTAGGTTAGGTTAGGTTAGGTTAGGTTAGGTTAGGTTAGGTTAGGTTAGGTTAGGTTAGGTTAGGTTAGGTTAGGTTAGGTTAGGTTAGGTTAGGTTAGGTTAGGTTAGGTTAGGTTAGGTTAGGTTAGGTTAGGTTAGGTTAGGTTAGGTTAGGTTAGGTTAGGTTAGGTTAGGTTAGGTTAGGTTAGGTTAGGTTAGGTTAGGTTAGGTTAGGTTAGGTTAGGTTAGGTTAGGTTAGGTTAGGTTAGGTTAGGTTAGGTTAGGTTAGGTTAGGTTAGGTTAGGTTAGGTTAGGTTAGGTTAGGTTAGGTTAGGTTAGGTTAGGTTAGGTTAGGTTAGGTTAGGTTAGGTTAGGTTAGGTTAGGTTAGGTTAGGTTTTTTTTTTTTTTTTTTTTTTTTTTTGTTTTGGCAGGAGTGGGAAATCCTCATGGACACCCAGACTGTCTCACTGGTGAGGCAGTCTGGGTAGTGCCGGACTCTTACCGGCTAAAACCACACTCCTGCCCATGCTCAGTGACCCTCTGACGTGATCAGAGCCCTTGTGTACTTAATTTCCATATTAGACACTTTTTTTTTTTTTTTTTTTTTGCCAACATACTCGATCCGGAACTCGACAGACAATACAAATACATAATTCTATAAACTTATAAAATATCTAAATTTAACATTTCTCTTTGTTTTTTTTTTTTTTTGCTTTTTTGTTTTAGAATATTGTTTTTTTTTTTTTTTTTTTTTCCTTATGTTATTTATTAGGTACTTAGACTATATAAACTATTATATATTTAAGTAACCTATTTTACTTATGCTATTTTATTTCTATTATTTACTACAAGAGCTATTTTAACACAATATTCTAAGAATTTTTCTCTATATCTACTACTTAATAAACTAGGTAAAATATCTATACTAAGTTTCTGTTCGAGGTCTTGCTCGACCTCGTAGCGCGCTTTTCCTGTTATGGGACACTCCAACAGCACATGCAGGACCGTTTCTTCCTTGCCCGGCTCACAGGCGCACGATGCGTTCTCCTTACACTTGAAGCGTTTCAGGTATGCAGAGAACCCACCGTGCCCTGTGAGAATTTGTGTGGTGAGGCTCGTGGGCTTTATTTTCCGCACCACTTTGTACGCCGCTACTGCGTCGGGGAAGAATATTTTTGTGCCGGAGGCTGTTTTTCCGGACTTATATCTCCTGTTCCACTCGTCAAGCGTCTCCATTCGGATCTGCCGCTTGACGAATGAAACAGGGCACAGGTCGTAGTCCGGCTTCTTCTTCAAGCCCAGGGCGGCTTCCTTTGCGAGTTGGTCGGCTCGCTCGTTTCCCTCCAACCCTGCGTGAGCCTTGATCCAGAACAAAGACACCCTCTTGTTCTGTAGTTCACAATGGCGAAGGGTGTCTCTTGTTTCCACTGCCAGGGGATGGGGGGAACTCGCACTGACCACCGACTGGAGGGCCGCCATGGAGTCGCTGAAGATGCCGAACGTCTCTTCCCTTCGTTTGAGCGCTTCGCCAGCCGCTCTTTGTAGGGCCAAAAGCTCCGCCTGATAGACGGTGCAGAAAGACGGCAGGGCAAGTTTGAGGGCCTTTACTTCGGTGGCGCTGTTCCACACAGACAGCGCCGCTCCGACTTTGCCCTCAATCTTGCTGCCGTCTGTGAAGATACGCACAGCGAAATTGCTGTGGTTCTGGTAGTGTTCCTCGTCTATCAGGCTGCCGAACTGCAGTGTGGTCTGCTCAGCGGGGTGTGGGGATTCCAACGCTGGAGCCATCCGCTCAATCTCCCTATCTCCTAGCACTGACTGGGACACCCCTCTCTTGGCCTCGTACAGCGCCGCAGCTTCGCGAATGCGCAGGTCGATTGGGAGTATCCCGGCCAGCACCAGTGCCGAGTTAAGGGAGACTGTGCGGTAGGCTCTACATAGCTTTTGTGCGAACCCTCTTTGGACCACATTTAGTTGCTTTATCACCCCTAGCTTGTTTGCGGCTGGCGCCCACGCACTCGCGGCGTACAAAAGCGTCGGCTCGACCGCTGCGGTGTAAATGACCCGGGTAACCTCCGCGCTTAAGCCCCAGCTCACCCGGGCAGCTCTGGCCAGCTGCTTGTAAATACCTATCGCCTTTTTACAGGCGATAGTCACGTGTTTATTGAAAGTCAGCTTGCTGTCGATGGTGACGCCCAGAATTTTTATATCTTGGGACATACCGATGTCGACCCCTCCCATGGTCAAGCGCGGTGTGTCATACTTCAGCCTCCGCGTTAGTACCATCGCACAGGTTTTGTGCGGCGCGAATCTGAGCTTATTTCTGACACCCCACGCTCGAACATGTTCGAGAGCGGCACCGGCCTGTCCCTCGATTTCCAGTGCCGACTCGCCGACGAACACCATAACGACGTCGTCGGCGAATGCCTGGCAGTAGTGGCCTCTATCCTCTAATTGCTTCAGCAGTGGGTCTAGCAGCAGATTCCAGAAGATAGGGCCACCTATGGAACCCTGGACGCACCCTTTGCTGGTCGACTTCCTGGTCTCTTCCCCCGCGTATCTCACGCTGACCTCCCTGTCGCTGAGATAGCTGTCGACTACTCGTCTCAAGTTCACAGGACACTTTTCCTCAGCCAATCGTACCTTGATGGCGGGCCACCACGCACTGTCGAATGCTCCCTCTATATCCAGGGACACGAGCGTCACGATCTTTTTACGTGACAGCTCTGTGCGGATGTACTGCACAAGAGTATAGAGGGAGTCTTCGGTGCTCTTTTGGGGCATAAAGCCGTATTGGCGAGTACTAAACCTGGGGAGCAGGTAAAACTTGAGACGAGCAACCAGCATCCGCTCGTACACCTTCCCTAGCACAGGCAAAAGCCCAATCGGCCTGTAAGATTTTGGGACGGTGTACGAGTCTTTGCCTGGCTTTCTGAACACAACCACCGTTGCTTCCTTCCAGGACTTCGGGAAGTATTGGTGTGCCAGGCATTTATTCAACAGCGACAGGAAGAATTCAGGGTTACAGGAGATGGCCTGAGAGCAGATGTCGGCAGTGAGGCCGTCAGCTCCCGGGGCCTTTTTTGGGTTGAACGACCCAATGGACCTGTCTAGCTCACCCTGGGTAAACGGTGGGTCATGTCGTTCATCATGGCTCCACTCGTTTACCCTTTCTGCTAGTAGCCGGGTTTGGCGATGGTCCACAGTGTCGTCCTCCTCACGGTCCTCAGGGTAGAACGTGTCGGCCAACAGCTTCACCGAACCCTTCGCATCTAATACCTCGCCTTCCGACCACAGCGGCGGATCCTCCTCTCTTTTCGCGACCCTTCCCATGACTCTGTAGATCCCTTCCCAGACGCCTTCCTTATCCTGCTTTCCACAAAACTGTCTCCAACTCTCCTCGATAGCTTTTCTTACAGCCTCCTCATACCTTCCTTTTTCTTCCAGGTACAGCCTAACCACCATCTCTCTTCGGACCGGCGCTGCGTTCCTGACTCTGCGTTTTCTGGTGGCGACCAGCGCCTTCATCTCCGCGAGCTCATCGGACCACCACGGCAAGGTGAGTGTTTCGTGTTTCTTTTTTGTTTTTAAAGTGTGTGTGCATGTTTCAGTTACGGCTTGTGTGTATGTGTTTATGGTGTGTTCCAGTTGATCTGTAGTGTTTATGTTTGTGAGCTCCGTAACTGTTAGGTTTTTCGCCAGCATAATTTGAGACAGTTTCTCATGAAACTGTCTCCAATTTGCATCCTTCGTGTTGTATTTTCTGGTGGTGCGCTCAATGCTTATTCCTATAGATTTTTTGAGGTTAATGCCGAAAAATATGCCGTTGTGGTCTGAGCTCGTGAGTCCTTCTGCGATTCGCCAGCCGTCCACCAGGTCCAGCATGTCCGCCGAACAGGCCGTAACATCCACGTGGCTGCTGTACCTAACGCCTCCCCTAATGGTGTCAAAGGTCGGGATGTCGCCCGTGTTCAGTATCTGCAACCCCATTTCCCATACCGCTCCACACATGTGCTCCCCTCTCGAGTCCTCGTTGCCGCTACCCCACCAAGTACTTTTCGCGTTCGCGTCTCCTCCAATGACCAACCTGCTAGGGCCCACCACTTGATCCACTCGTTTCAGCTGCTCCAGGTATGGCTCTATGGGCTTGTCGGGTTCAAAGTAGAAGGACACCAGCGTGATCGTCCAGGCTCTGGTTCGGACTCCCACCACAACGATGTTGTTTGTGGTGAGTTGCGGGTACTGTATTATGTCCAGGCTTTGGTCAAGGACAGCTACTGCTGCCTTTACAGTCCCTTCTCCTCCCTCAGAGCTCTGGAAGACCCTTACGCCCCGGTAGCCCTTCATCCTTCTCACCCCACCCACATAGGGCTCCTGGAGCAGCGCTACAGCAAGTTTGCGCCTTTCAGCCTCCAGCAATAGCTCGTTGGTGGCGAGCTGACTCCGTTGCAGGTTGGCCTGGACTATTTTATACTGGTGGGTATCAGAGGCAACTTTAGCAATACGCTATTGAGGCTCGAGCGAGGGCATCCCACTTCCGCCTTACTGGGCATTCCGTGCTGAAAGCATTGTGCTCAGTGCTTCCCGATTTCTCTCTGGTGCAGTTTACACACACCGCTACTTCGCCGATCTGCCTGTCCGGGCAGTCCGCTCTAAGGTGCGGGCCGCCGCAGTGGCTGCACAGATCGGCTGGGTGCTTGCAAAAGCGCTTGCTGTGACCGTAGCCCAAGCAGCGGGTGCACTGCACCAGAGGCGTCTGGTCTTCGACGCGCACAATCTGGAGGTCTATTCTAAGTTTGCCACCTTCGATGGCCCGCCTCCAGATTAACGGGGACACACTGAGCACAATGTGGTTCAGATGGGGGTTGCGTGTCTTTCGTCTGAATTTTACTTCCATCCTTTGGTCCTCGTCTTCGAGGCCGTGGAACAGTTCCCGGTTCTGATTTTTGAGGGCCCTCATAACTTCTTCGTCGCTATGGACGAGGAGAACGTCCCTCAAAATCAGAAGCGGGTCCCTGTTCGTCACTTCCTCGACGACGAGGCCCTGCCCAGCTGCTTCTATCCTCTCCTTTACCTTCGTCCTCTCCTCCTTCGAGTGACACCCCATTATTATCTTCCTGTCCTTTGCCTTCCTAACTCTCTCCACCTTCACCCAGCCCTCCTTTGCGTCGACCGCCTTCCTCACCCTCTCTAGAACCTCTTCTCCAGTTTCTGTTTCCTTTGTTGAGGAGATGACAACGGAGTGCAGCGTTGCTCGCCCCAGGACATGAGCCCCGGTCTGGCTGCTGTGCGCAGCGGCCGCAGTCGCGTATGTCTTCTCCCCAACAAAGTTCCTTGTCGACAAGGCATCTCGCAGCAACTCCATTTTTGCGAGGTTTTCTTTTAATAGACCACTGTTTACCTCCAGCTGTTTCATGAGACCCTTGTCGTCTCTGGTTTCCTCGTTCGAGGAGGACAGGCTGGTCTCGTTGACAGTCGGAATGGAGACGGCGGTGGCTGGGAGCTTCGACTTCTCCGACTCTTTAACTAATTCGTAGAGCCGAGTGATGGCCCCCAAAACCTCCGTCTTGATCTCCGTTTTTAAATTGCGAGAGTTGCCCAGGTGCAGCTTTGCTCTACTCAGGCAAGCTCTCGCCTCCGCTGTCAAGCTTGGGTATCTCAGCTCGGGCTTATGGCTGGGTCCCGCGGCATCTGCGGAAGCCCGCCGCGACGCTACAGAGCCTGGGATTTTTTGTGCGGGTGGCGGAGTTGCACCAGGTTTTAGGTTGGCCGGGGACTTTGCCTTGGGCTCTATTTTCCCGGCCTCCCATTCACCGATGCTGCGTCTCACGCTCGACTGCGAGGTCCCAGCTTCCTCTGCGGATCGCGGCGAGCCCCCGAAGATAAGCGAGCTCGCGGTTTTCTTGGCCGGCGTGTGGAACATGGCGGTGGCCTTTGTAAAGGTGAGGTTCATATGCTAAAACCGTCAAAGGTCACTGGCTTCTCTCCTGTGTCCCTGTAAAGGGGGGATCAGCAAGAGAAATGTAAAATATGAGCCTGTAAACTAGGACTCGGTCAGCTAAATAAAATAAATGTCAATAATTGCCTTCTGAGGCGCTAAAAGTCTCGGAAACCGTTTTCTTTCCCGGCGTCGTTATGTAAAAGGTAATATTGTAACCGTAAGAGTAAAAAGCAAAAATTAATTTTTTCGTTCAAACTGAAAAGTTTACCTGGCTAATGACAAATGGGAGGGTGGGAGGTCAAGTTTTTGAATTTCTATGTGAGCTAGGCGCACGTGCGAGGTGTCAAAAGACGCGTCT